>CM060986.1:35290000-37790000 GCA_030765065.1 Deroplatys truncata | reverse complement strand
TCATTTGTCAGAGTTCTGAATACAGGAAACGTATCTCATGTTGGAGTTGGTCAAAGAAATATTGCACAAGGAGAAGAAGAAATCCTGGATGCAGCAGCCATAGTATAGTTTGCACTATCGATATATCCCATTGTACTGTTTTGAGAACATTAAAAGAATAATTGCTACACCCTTATCATACTAAGTGCGACCAGTACCTCTCTGAAGCAGATTATGCGCCAAGGGTAGCATTTTCCAAATGGTTTCTTCAACAAGGAGGGAACTCTCCTCTTAAAATCATAGCAATGGATAAAGCAACGTTTACCAAAAATGGAGTAGCTAATTACCATAATGCACATACCTGGGTTTACAACAATACATACACACAATGAGACAAGACAGCTTTTCTGTAAATGTTTCGGTAGGAATCATAAGAAATCGGTCCGTGGATTCTTCCTCAGGTTTTTGAGAGGTGCCATCTATCTCCACTTAACAATTCTGATTGAGGAACTTCCCCTGGCAGTAAGAAATGATATGTGGCTACTACATGATGGTGCACCTCGCACATAAGCGGAGCCATGTGTGACAATTGATACGGTAATTTGTATCATAAATTACTTAAATGTAAATAATGATTGTAATATGAATATGTATTTTTATGTGACATTGACTTCCGATGTTTATTAATTGTAATTATTATTGGTAAATAATAATATACAGCTTTACTGAAACTGTCAATAGTAACGCAATAATGCAGCGATGGGGTGAGCTGTTTATCATTACTGGGAACAAGGAAGTTACGTAATGTTTCGCGCGGTTTCGGTAGAACCTTCTAGAATATTTCCTAAAGCATATGTATTCGTGGTTTTCATTGGATATTAAAATAGACGCTAATGTTGGCGCGTTTTATAAGCCAATAGCAGTTAATTTATAATCTTTAGGCGTATCTTGATGCAGGCCTATAAATAGGGTAGGTTCGAGGTAGCTTGCACCTCAGTTCATCAAAATTTCGTGTACACTACACGTCGTCAGGCAGTCCTTCAGTTCGTCAAGTTACGCGCAGCAAAAATCATTAAAGATCTAAAAATATTATACATTTAAATATACACAAAGTTGAAGTACGTGAGTTAAAAGTGATAAGTAAGAAGTTATTACAAACAGTTTCAGTTTGGCGAGTATCTAAATCAATTTGTAAAAGTGTTAGTGAACGTGTTTCGACAATAAAAATTATAAAACCAATTTTCTTCATTAAGTATAATTTCTGGATAAAAGATTCCTTTCCGTTTCACAACCTTGCATAGAGATACATGTCCTACCAAGATAAGATGATAGCTAGCCGGAGGACAATATACGAAACTTAAATTCTTTCGGAAACTAATTGATGCAAATTGCTACGCCAGATGGAGCTACAAACCAGACAAAGGAGTGACGTCACAAGATGGCTTCAATACTGATGTAAACAACATTACGTGAGAAACATTATTCTATTGCAAATTGGCTTCCACAACATGGGGCTACAAATACACAAAAACACAATACGTAAAGCATCTTCCGTTCACTACTTAGTGGCTCTGGTTTAATTAATTTAGATATTAATCTGACATCACAAATTTTTTTTTATAGCAAATACTTTACCCTAAATTATTTAATTAATGTTACCAAATTGTTTACTTTCTTAAGTTGTTGACAAAACTTTATACATTTAAGATTTTTGTAATTATTATACATATTTACCAAAATATTTACCCTCTACATATATTTACATCTCTTAAATCTAGGTACTGTTTCACATTTTTTTGTTTGCTACATAAGTATTTGTTACAATTATTTTTAATTATATTTACCAATTTTTTTTTTGTTATTTTGTACTTTATTTTAACAATGTTCTTGGAATTGTATTTACGTACTTTTAATTTAATATCATATTAAGTTTCAATCATTGCATTCTTAATTTTTAAATCTTGGAATTGTATTTACGTACTTTTACTTTAATAACATATTAAGTTTCAATCTTTGCATTCTTAATTTCAAATACTGTTACACTTACTAAATTTTTTTTTTTTTTTTTTATAATTTATTTCTCTTTTCTCATGACATATATATATATTTAGTTAACCCTCTTACGTTCCAATACATTTCTCTGCAAGTCATCTTTAACTATCCAGCATTTACTTTACATCTCATTGCTATTTACCCTCCTGGATCAAATTGTGTGTGGCTAAACATTACTCGTAGCCGTATCCTAACCTTCAAATTTTTGTTCATGAATGACCTCTTGTATTCATATGAAATTTCATCACATGATAACATTTGAAAACAATCTACAGTTTCTTGAACGACACATCTTTTAACAACATTCATTTTCAATTCTTCAACTATCTCTTTAATTTGAAAGTACTTTGACAAATCTGTACTAAACTGTACTGGACTGGAGTTTTCATTTTGAACATCTTGGTACAATTTATTTCTTTGCATTACTGTCTCATTCTGTATTTCTGATATTTCCCCTCTGAAATTAACTTGCACCTCATTTACATCTACATTCATAACCTCTTTTATCTCTCTTAGCTCACTTGAAATACTACTCATTTGACTTCCTAACTCTCTGCATTCTACATTAATCTCACTTTTAATATTAACCTCACTTTCTTTGTTATCTATTTCCCTGTTCATGTCTAACACTTTCTTTGAAACTTCTCCTATCTCACTTGCTATTACTTCCTCATTTTCATCTCTCATTTCTGGCATACTACTATCTAGCTTCATAACTTTCTTTTCAGTTTCTTCACTGCTTTGATCTACTTTTTGCTCTAATATCTCATTACTCCTACCAATATCTTTTCTGTTTTGTTCAAAGCTCCTACGAATATCTTCCCTCAATTCTCTCTTATTCTGATCTAGTTTTTGTTCTAAACTCCTATCAATATCTTCTCTTAATTTCTCATTATTCTTTTGCATATCTTCCCTCAATTGATCTGTAATACTCTTACTAAGATCTTCCCTTAATTTCTCATTATTCTCATTCAACTTTTTCAGCATTTCCATAATCATACTAGTATCAAGATTAACATTTCCTGCTATTCTATTCTCACTTTCTGCACTAACATTTTTTTTCTCCAATACTACATTGTTTACGCTATTTTTTGTACCCTGTATTGAATTACAGCTAACTGTTACACTATCCCCTTCCATCATTGTTTCTTCAATATTACTAGTAGCCATTTTTTTCGTTTTCTAAAAAAAATTACAATACTCTGACCTTTTGTGATGCTGTCTGTTGATGTTACTTTGATGTCCAGCTTTTCTGCCCCATTCTCCTAGGTTTGTATGTCGCTTCGATGAAACTGCGTAGTCTTGTTGTCCTGTAGTTTGAATTTCCCAGTTGCCTCTGGAATCTGCGTCTTGTAGATCCTTTCACTGCTGCATTCCTGGTTATGTTGATCCTTTCCTGGTCATCTTGTTTCTTTCCTGGTCATCGTGTTCCTTTCCTGGTTATCGTGCCCCACGTTCTGCGCCAATTTGCAACGGAAGATGCTTTACGTATTGTGTTTTTGTGTATTTGTAGCCCCATGTTGTGGAAGCCAATTTGCGATAGAATAATGTTTCTCACATAATGTTGTTTACATCAGTATTGAAGCCATCTTGTGACGTCACTCCTTTGTCTGGTTTGTAGCTCCATCTGGCGTAGCAATTTGCATCAATTAGTTTCCGAAAGAATTTAAGTTTCGTATATTGTCCTCCGGCTAGCTATCATCTTATCTTGGTAGGACATGTATCTCTATGCAAGGTTGTGAAACGGAAAGGAATCTTTTATCCAGAAATTATACTTAATGAAGAAAATTGGTTTTATAATTTTTATTGTCGAAACACGTTCACTAACACTTTTACAAATTGATTTAGATACTCGCCAAACTGAAACTGTTTGTAATAACTTCTTACTTATCACTTTTAACTCACGTACTTCAACTTTGTGTATATTTAAATGTATAATATTTTTAGATCTTTAATGATTTTTGCTGCCCGTAACTTGACGAACTGAAGGACTGCCTGACGACGTGTAGTGTACACGAAATTTTGATGAACTGAGGTGCAAGCTACCTCGAACCTACCCTATTTATAGGCCTGCATCAAGATACGCCTAAAGATTATAAATTAACTGCTATTGGCTTATAAAACGCGCCAACATTAGCGTCTATTTTAATATCCAATGAAAACCACGAATACATATGCTTTAGGAAATATTCTAGAAGGTTCTACCGAAACCGCGCGAAACATTACGTAACTTCCTTGTTCCCAGTAATGATAAAAAGCTCACCCCATCGCTGCATTATTGCGTTACTATTGACAGTTTCAGTAAAGCTGTATATTATTATTTACCAATAATAATTACAATTAATAAACATCGGAAGTCAATGTCACACAAAAAACATATTAAACAAGCAACGTCCGTTGCATATTGGCTCCCATACGTGGGGCAGTTAAAGTTATACAAAAACTCATTACGTAAGCTATACCGTTGCACAATCTATGCAGCATCTACATAATAGAATGCTGGATCGCTTGATATGGACCAATAAGATGGCCACCAAGATCGCCAGATCTAAAGACAATTTTTTTCTTGGGGCAATATGAAAACTCATGTATACATTACAGAAGTGCCCCTTAAGTGAAAACATTGCAAGAAAGAATACTGTGAGCAGTGGAAGAAATAAAAAAACAACCCAGGCATACCTCGTAGAGTGCAGCAGAATTGAAGAAAACATTGTGATGCACATGTGTTGGTGAGGGGCGCACTTTTAGAACAATTTCTTTAAACATTAAAAAGAAGTTCATTGATTTTCTGTTCTTGCCTTGCTTAAATTATTCAGGATTTTATATTTCACAAAGAAAGAAACAATCATCTTATAACTTGGGTTTCCTGAGCTTTTATCTATCTTTATAAATAAATGTTTCTATTAATAATTTATGTAATATTGTAAATACTTCCTCAGGATATTTAGGTTACGTTACAATCATATGCAGTTTTCTGTTTATTTGTATACCGGAAACTAGTGTTTATTTGCTCGTTGCCATAGCAGCAGAAGCTGAAGAATTAAAAGTTAACTTGTTGAATGTAAAGTGAACCTGTAGAATTTGCTGTGTTGCAATATTCTACAAAATAAAATAGTAATTATCTCAAGAATGGAAAGTTTTATGGAAAAACTTTATTATGGAAAAACACTCAAAACAATGTGCTCTTTTATAGTTTAAAAGGATGATCATAGGTCACCTTCCACCCTATATATCACTCAGCTAGAGAAAAGTTGATCTGCGAGAGCTGCCAGTAATAATTAAATTAAAAACTTGCTGCTGCTTTCAGAGAGTAAATAAACATGCAGGCTAGCATATAGTAATGATATTTAAAATGTTGATGGTATTTTCAGGTATTCAAATAAACATAAATATTAAAAATATGCTTTAGATGTTATATCACAATAGGTTTTTACTATATTGTACTGTCAAAAGGAGCAGATAAAGCTAGTTTGAATTTCATATGCAGTGAAATACTGCTATTGTCAGCAAATAAACTTTTCTTTGTCTTTCACCTCATGGTAGCATTCATCTAATCTGTGAAATGTTCATCCCTCAAAATATATTTTAGGAAATATATTTTGCATTTTTAGGAGATACTTCTTTTACATGTTCAGCGAGAACACGTTACGTTTAAAAATTACGTAAAATAGATTTTAAATGTCTGACTAAAAAAGAGACTGCTTAATTTATATCTGGGCATCTACTGTAAGAAACTTACATCTGCAGCACCAATTTTTAACGCTTTCTTTCTTGCAGCTTCAAAATCTTCTTCTTGTCCAATGTTTGCCTGAAACAATTAAAGCTTATAACAGGAACTGCAAAACAAAACCACTTTTGAGTTCTAGTATGACACAATATACACAAAAGCATGACCTATGTGCTTCCAATAAACATTCGACCATTCCAATTCAATATTACTTTTCCTAATACTATAATAATAATAATAATAATAATAATAATAATAATAATAATAATAATAATAATAATAATAATAAATAGAGAAGTATTACATTCTACCCAAAAATTCAATAGCAAAACTTAAACGGAAATACATCTTGTGAGGCTCCCTGAATTAAAGAGAATTTTTAGAAAAAGATCCATGGACAGCAGCATAACTCAAAATTGAAAAGTTAGTTAAATATAAAACTTATATATCAAGTATTTTAAGTTCAGCATCTTCCAAAGATGTGACACTAAGATTTTCAAAACAATCCCCCTATCCCAAACTACCCATCAAATGAAAAATTTGTCTGTTTATATTTACTTCCTCTACTACATATAGTAAGTAGGGAAAGCATTGTATTCCACCCAAAAATTTGATGAGACTTCATCGGAAATTGATGTTTTGAGGCTCCCTGTATCCAAAAAACCATTTTTAGAAAAATGTCTGTGTGTGTGTCTGTTGTCCATCATCTAGGAGTACCCTGCTAGCCTCTAGTTTCTGAGGTAACGGGTTCTAAACCCGACGGAGGGCGATTATTTTTTTTTCGGGCATAAAAATCCTTAGCATGGCTTCCTTTGGAAGGAAAGTCATCCTATGTCATAGATTTGCAGCATGTAAAAGAACCTCAAGCCTGATAAATGAGCCTCTGAGCAAAATGTCTGGTCTTTCACATCCAATATAGAATGGGGCACTAAGAACCATAGCAGTTAAAGACCGTCCATAAATAAAACCCAATCTAATAGAATTTTTTGTCTGTGTGTGTGTGTGTGAACAGAATAACTCAAAAAACAAAAAGTCAGATAAATACCAAACTTGGTATTTAGGTTCAGTACCTACCAAGGATGCAGCACAAAGATTTTCAAGAAAATCCCATCCCAAACTATCCTTTATATGGAACACTTTTCGACATTTTTGATTTTCCATAAAATACCTCTAACAATTTTGATTAAAATACAACATATTAAAGATATTTACATGACAAATAAAATGCATTTCTTGAATTTTCTGGAACGGCCTGTGAAGTCCACTTCGGTTGGAAGACATTTTGTATAATCTTGTACAACTGCTATACATTAAGCGATAGACAGAAACGTACTACACAAAAAATGTAGATCTCTTTAAAACATACAATTTAGTTCAAATAAGTTTTTTTTGGGGCATAAGCCATTTCCGAGATACGTTATTAAAGGTTTGAATTGTCCATTACTTGATCATTCTTTAAAGTCATTGCAGCATTCAGTTGTTTCTTGGGATTGCATGGAAACAGTATGGAATTTTAACGTCAGCATATAGCATAACATTTGACTATGGCTGTTCCCTTTGAATCCGTAACAAAATATGTAATGTAGCTATTTCTGTAAAGGTTTACTTGGATTCAAATGTAGTAGATAGAAAAATGAGCTGTAGTAAAAACAGTTTGTATACCCACCAATAAATGATAGAGAAAGTCATGTGAATGTACTAAAATTTCTTTACAATGGCTCAAACGATTTTGATTAAAATACCACAATCTTAAGATATTTACATGATAAAATGTATACTTTAAATTTTCTGTGAATAGTCTCTGAAGCACTATTCATTCTGAATGAAATTTGTAGAACTTATAAACTGTAAGACATAAAAAAAGCTTACTACTAAAAATGTAGAGCTTATTAAAGCATATAATTTACGTCAAAATTTTTGTGGCATTAACCATTTCCAAGCCATTCTTCAGAGTGAGTAGTTATGTGAATGTAGCAGATTTTGTTTTAAATGAATGAAATATGAATGGCGCATAATGTGCACATTAAGTATAAATATTGTTTATTTTCATTACACAAAGTTAAGTGTCTCGTGCCTGAATGTACAGCTCATGGCATGGTATCGCCCACAGCTTTTACCACAACGTTCGCAACCACAGCCAGAGTCTGTCTGGATGATGAAATGTTTTAATTTTGCACAGCTTATAGTAGAAACCATATGTGGTAAAACGTGTAACCAAGTATCTCATCTCGTATCCTCCTCCTTTCCAGTTGTCGTAGATCATAGCATCAGCAGTAGAAAGCGCTCCATGTATCACTCTTCTTTGCATGTAGATTTTCCACCAACTTTGCATAACTCAGTGTAGATGGCAGTCATGAAAGAATCTGTTGAATCTCATTTATCTGCAAATGCGTCTCAGTTTGACACACTGCTGTTCTAAATAACTTTGTGATTGTAGAATCTGAATAAATGTATTTTGAAGATTGCATCAAATGTTAAACGTATACAGTTTTGCAGGAAAAAATAAGAAGGCGGTTAGATAAAAAAAAAATCTGGTATTACATTCATACAAATTTCTCCAGCCATTATCATTTATTTTTCTTGCTGTTCTACAACTAATCTTACAAAACCTTGTTTTTCTACTTACTCTATATTAACCGAGATAAATATTTTCAGAAATGGTTTCCTTTACACATTTCATTGTATGTACAAGAGAGATACAGGATACCTCATAGTCAGGTCTTTGTACAGCTTAAGACAAAATAAACGAGCAACAGCCAGAGAGGGAGTTTGGTCCAAAAAATGTCAGAAACATTCGCTGATGCTGCGTTTTCACAACAGATGATTTAATATCACCCTGCATTCATTTCAAAGTTAAGCAATAAGGAGGAAGATGTTTTTCAATTTGGTTGTGTGCATGGTAGCCTAGTGGTGAAATGTCGTGTCTTGTAGTTGGAAAAACGTGGGTTTGAATCTTTGGCATATGTTTTATTTTTATTATTTAAATTTTAATTTGTTACATATATGGCAATGTCGAATGCTATCCATGCGTAAAATATCATTAATTTTAAGACATTCATGATAAAAACACAAACAAATTACTATTTTCATTTCCAAAATAAATGCCATATTAGTAGGAATTCTAAAGTGAAAAACTAAACCAAATATTTAATTAACTTCACATTGGATGTGCACACTCTGTCTCAGCTATGAATGGTGCTGGTGTAACCATATGTGTGCACCTCAAAGCCTTGGAGTTCTGCATATGTTCAGCAGTACTACTGACTTTAGCTATGGCTGAGTACACACAAAAATGAAGCTACAAGAAGATCTCTCCTTACGTTAGTGAACGTTGCTGGATACTCTGTGTGTCAGGCTGCAAGAACACTTGAAGTTCTTATATCTATGGCTACGAGGTGAGTGCAGTTATCCTAGGAAGGGACTGTTTGTCACTGACCTGGTTTAGGTCGAAAACGTTTGTCGACTCCTCAGCAGGACACTGCACTTTTAAAAGAGGCAGACAACAGTCCCTTCAAGCATGTATTTGCAATTACAAGTAATTCTAATGTTCCTGGGTCACAGCCTTGCATCGTTTAACTATAGCAGGGATCTTTGCTCAATTGGCAGCTAAGAAGCAGCATCTTACAGACCATACAGATTATGTCACCTCAGAAGAAAATGCCAACAATAACGAATAGTTATATTCACAGATAAGGTGACATTTTCATCTATAAATGGGGGAAAGTAAATGTCTACCACCCCAGAGGAAAATGTTACATGCTAAACACGTGGCACAAATGGATCATCAAGGTTGTGTATCTGTGTCTTGTTGGAGTTGGATGTCATGAGGCGATCTAGGTGTGTTGTCAGTTTGATGGCACATTAAATAGCCACCAGCATAAAGATATTCTTGAATACATCATGGTTCCTTCTATAAGGACTATATATCCTGATGGAATGATTAATTCCAGAGGGTAACCATCCTGTCCTCACAAGTCAACAGGTTTCAAACTGGTTCTCGCAAATACAAGGTATCACAATGATTGATTGATTGGCCTCCTTGCTCACCAGATTTGAATCCTATTGAAAATGTGTGAACAGAGGTGAAGAAAATTTTGGAGTTACACAACGTAAGGCAAAAGAGGTTTTGTTGGGATCATATACAGCATAATTGGGAGGAAGTATCCTCTTCTGAAAATTTGACTAATCATTTGATATCATTCAAGTCCTGCAGAATGAAAGAAGTAATATAAGCGGAGGGTTTACACACACAATATCAAGTTAATTTCTATTTTTATTTGCTTTTTCATTTGGGAATATAATATTTACTCATTTCAGATTTAGTTTCAAAACGAAAAGGAGTGTGTTTCAGTTTTTGTGTGTGAGAATAAATGCTTTGAAACCAAAGTCTTGGCAATTGGGAGTTTATTACAATATGTGTAATAAGCATTGCGTTGAACAAAAATAATAAAATATGCTCAGGATACAAACCTCTGTAGGCCTCATTGTTGCGTATCTACATATAACCGCTCGGCTGTCAGCACATATTCACATAATCAGTAGCTGACACTCAATATGAAAAGTGAAAATAGAACAAAGCTAAAGGCACATGTCCAGAGATACCATTGTAAACCAGCCATGGAAACAATTTGAACTTAAATATATAGCTTCAAGAGTCTGCTCATTTTTTTTTTTGTCTTAGGGTGTATGTTGGCATTAAATTCCATACTCCTTCCATGACATCATGAGAAACAAATGAATGGGCTGATAACTTTACTGGTGTTACATTCATGTGACTTTCTCTGCCCACTATAGTTTATTTTTATATATCTTCCACAAGCTTTCTTAAGCAAGCTTATTTTTATGTCTATTTCATCTTGATTGGGATAAACATTTCCAGACATAGTTTCAATATAATTTCATTGAAGGTACAAGGGGAATGGAGGAGACAGAATCAATTGTCAGGGTTGTGGCATGCAATTGCTTTAAAACTCCATACTGTTTCTGTGACATTGTGAGAAACAAGTGATTTGGAAGAGTTGTTAAAAAGTTACACACCATTGAACCCTCAAATGAATATTAACAGATATCTCAGAAATGACTGACTCCACAAATAAAGTTATTTGAAATAAATTGTATGTTTTACAAAGATACATATTTTTTGTGTTATACATGTTTGTCTATCTCTTAACATTTACCAGATATGCAAACCTGTACAAAATTCTTTCCTAATGAAGCAGACTTCACAGGCTATTTCCAGAAAATTCAAGATATACATTTTATTCATGTAACTATCTTTAACACGACATTTTAATAAAAACTTGTAGCCATTTTTGAGAAAATAAAAAATAACAAAAAATGTTTAATGTAAATCCTAGTTTCTTAAAAATCTTTGCGACACATTTTGGAAGTTTAATGAACTTAAAATACCACCTTACATAATTATCCAACATTTTGTATTTAAGTTATGCTTTTCACATACACAGACAAATGAAACTTTTTCTAAACATTTTTTTTATTCAGGGAACTTCAAAAAGGTAGTTTGATGAAATCTCGATACCAAATTTTTGGGTAGAATGTGGTAGTTCCTCTAGCCATAAGTAGGTGCTAGAGAAAGTACAAAAATGTTTACATTTTCTACTTTCTCTCTTCATCTCTCCACCCTAAATTACAAACAGATGGTGTTATCAGTTGAATTTTTACATTGATTATATTCAGTTCTAACAGACAAGACCCTCACATTTACATTTACACACACTGCAGAGTAGGGAGTAATTATAATTTAAAAAAACTCCATCCCAGCCAGCAATTGAACCCGGGACCCCTGGGTAAAAAAGCCAGATTGCTGACCACTCGACTACAGGGACAGTCACTGAGAAACTTATGACATTGAACAAGTGTATATTTTGGTGCTATACCTTTTAAGCCAATGAAAGTATTTTGTTAGTGCACTAAATGTATTATCAGCTTCTTTTTGTACTTCAAATAAAAGGTCTCACCTGTGGCTGGATAAAGTTTGGAAAATGTCTGGCATCATCTAAAACTAAAATACCTAGAGAAACCGGAAAAACTGAAAGCACCTTTTCAAAATACACACCATCAAGACTTTTATATAAGTTAACCCATGAAATTTTCTACATAGAGGAACAACGAATTCATTCAGGGCTGCTATTTACATTGAGTTACGAGAAGTCAGTGGAAAATCTACACACAAAGAAGAGACATACGCAGTGATTTCTACTCCAGTGATGTCATGATCCATGATGAAAGGAAGGAGGATACGAGATGAGACCCTTGGTTGCACGTTTTGCTGAAGATGGTTTCCACTATAAGTTGTGCAAAATTAAAAAGTTCCATCATCCAGACTCTGTGTTTGTGAACACCATGGCAAAAACTGTGAGCGATACCATGCCATGAGCTGTACACTCTGGCACAAGACTGTAACAGCTTTCTGTAATGAAGATTAACAGTATTTGGTGCTATTTGATATCAGGAAATGGATGAATTGCATGGAAAATGTTTATGAAATAGAGTTTTGCTTATATCCAGTGTGTTCCTTGAAGTGTGTAATTGTTTTATGTAGTGGTTGTTGCTTGAACAAAGTCGTTGGACCCACCCGCCCTTTCTAATGCCATCCATATATACTGAAAACCAATGACTTTTGTACTCAGCATTTGCCATCCTAACAAAATTGCCAAATTATTGTCGCCAACATGAATCATTCGAGTTTAGTCATGCAGATCATACGGCTATGCCCCGTCATTGCTCATAACTGCTCCAATCCTCTACTTTTAACAAATATCCCTCGGCTACACTTTATGGCTTAGGGCCCTCAACATTGGGCTATGCCTTGTGGTTCAGAGCCCTCAATGCTGGTAACGCTCCCATGATGCTTTGGGTGGGATGCATGCAATGCAAGTTGTGTGCATGGCTAATATGGAACAAAACAGGTAATATTTTGCAAAAATGTAAAGAAATATGTAAACCACAACATCCATTAATGTTCATAATGTGCTATATGGTATAAAAATAATAAAAATCAGCATCTAGATGTGTGTGTGGGGTGTGTATCATGTGTATAGTGAAACTAGCATGTTTCCTCATGGCAAATAACATCCCAATATTTATGTTTAATGTGCACATTGTGCGTCATTCATCTTTCATCACACATAGCATTTCAATAATTGTCTCATTTCAACATAACTTAAAATGCTAATTTCTATTTATTATCATGGCTGTAGTCATCTGCAGCCCTGAATTGTTTACTGGAGCAAAGCAACAGTCGTACTAATGCAATATTGCTTATGTGCAATCATTGCTGAGTGCATAGCGGTCAGAGCAGTGTAATTAATCATAGTAGTGGCAAAGCCCTTAAAAGTGATGAAAATACTATAGTTTTTAATTTATTACTTTTTTACTTAGCGTTAACTTTGGAAGCAACTTGTGTGTCTGTGAATGCAGTGTGACCAAGTTGTAGACAGGCTTATAAACCTGGAAGAAGATTCGAGCAATATCACCACTTCTGATTCCAAGTTGGGTGCCCAATACTACCGAAGATCTCATTATCATGCATGTTTTTACTAATAAAATATATTTCATAACATTTCCTCATCCATTATTAAATTAGTACATTTTGTTTAACGAGTATAGGGGTATTATTTCTTTAATACTCAGTGCTGGTGCAGTGAAAGATAGCATGTGGTTAACATTGGGAGGTAATGATGACAGATTCTTGAGCTCCTGAAAGTAAACAGCTGGTGCATTCACGAGGTGTCAAGCGCAGAGTGATACTACTTAAGTTATCTTGTGTCACATGTTGGGGAGTTGGGCTTAACTTACCTACTTGGAGCCATACTTAAAATGTGTTAAAAAGTAATGCTTAAGTGATAGAAATACCTTAGGAGTGAATATTGTCTCCTCTAGACCTAGTGCCCACTTGCCATCCCTTTAAGTTACCTTACTTTTATAGCAGAATCAGGTTGTAACAGCAAACATTGCCATCTTTCACTACTGCACATATGTGATGTGAACTGCCAACCTAAATGAGAAGCAAAATCCGCAGGTTTGGCAATGTTTTCCTTCTTCATTTTCACTTCCTGCTGATATAAAGTAATGCAAAGGCGGTATGTTGTCAAAAAAAACTAACCTAAGGCTAACCTTCTATGAATTCAGAAACCTAAGCTTATAACATAAACATGGAAAATCGTTAGTGTACTTTGGTGCTGCAACCGCTGGTTGCTAATTAACCTAAGCTTTTATATATATAAAAACATAACCTAAGGCTAACCAGTAATAGTCAAATTGTCGGGACCCTGCACTTACCCATTATATCCAGCCATTTTCCAATTACCTTCCAAACAAGGTGCCCCACCACTGTTTCCTCTCCTACCACATGACGGTCCACGATACCTAACCATGCAACCACGTGATCGCCCCCACTGCTATTTAATTTCTCCACTGCATTCCTTTTTCACGCAAACTATTCTTTCCTTGCCCAATCCTTTAAAATAAACTAAACTGTATTCCTTTCAAGTGCAAACTATCCTTCCCTTGCCACATTAGAGTAAAATAAATAAATTACAATGTATTACTTTCACAAGCAAACTTTTCTTTCCTTGACCCTTCCTTTAAAACAATGCATTAATAAGAGGAAGTATCAAACAATGTGAACCACGATAAATCCATCACATTGTTGTGAATTTAGATTCCATATTCTCCCTCCACTATATCCTTCTGCAATTCTGACCATGTGACCTATTCCACCCCGAGCTACTTCAAAGGTGGCGGAACCATCTTGTAGAGAGAGGAATCAGAAAATGCCTGGATATGGCAGGTTCAGATCTTACTTAACAAATAGGATCCAGAAAACCAGAATCAATGCTTGTGATTCAGAACCAGGTGTTATTACTGGAGGTGTCCCACAAGTTTCTATACTTGGTCCTTTGTTATTTTTAATATTTATAAACAATCTGCCATATTATCTTAGCAAAGATTCAATAGCTGTGCTTTTTGCAGATGATACCATGTACTTATATCTGAAAAGTCACATCAGCAATTAAGAAATTCTGTCAATAAAGTGTTCGAACAGCTCAACCTTTGGTTTGAAGCTAATAAGCTTTCATTAAACTATGATAAAACCAATTTTATTCAATTTCAAATGAAGCATAAACAAGTGAGTGAATTGAACTGGAGAAAAAAAATAAAAATCATGCTGCCAAAACTCAGTTCGGCTTGCTTTGCCTTAAGAAACTTAAAAAATTTGCTCCACCAAAATGCCTTAAGAACAACATATTTTGCCTACTTTCACTCTCTGTTGCGATATGAAATAATGTTCTGGGGTAATTCGGCACATAGCAAGCATTATATTACAAAAAAGGCCATTACTATTATCTGTGGTGTTGGGTCCCGTCATTCCTGTAGACCCTTGTTCAAAACCCAAAACATTCTTACGCTGTTTGGTGAATACATATATTCTGTCTTGAGCTACCTTACAGATAATTATGATAACTTCACAATGAACCTAGCTGTGCCTGACCACAATACAACGCATGCAGGCAATTAGCATAGACCAGCAAATACCTTAAAACTGTTCCAAAAAGGATGTTACTATTCTGCAATAATAATTTATAATAATCTTTCATGCTACTTAAAACTATTAGGCTTGGCCTAATCAACTTAACATCTTTAAGAAAGAGCTAAAGTCTTTCTTATATACTCACTCCCCCATATACTATGGAGGAATTTTTAATATGTCTTGCAACATATAAATATTCAATACATAGGGCAGATGGCATATGATGGCGACTTACATTTATTTGTTATTGTCCTATTGTCGAGATGTTTACTCTTGGAATGGTGATGGTTTACAAATTTTCACTTCTTAGATAATACATAGTGTGGGGAGAGAGAGAAGGAGAGGGAGAAATGATGCACTTAGAATAATAACGACATATCCAAACCATCATCAAATTTTGAGATAGAAGCATAACCATGCACAGCTGCCATCTACCTTTCATGTGATGAAGTATCAAACGAATTGGGATATGCCAGAGCTCTAATTTTTCCATCTTTAAAATTTGTCCGTAGTGAAAATGAGTGTAAAAATGGCATATCCCAGCTAAGAGTGCTTTACTTTATGGCCGCTACATGTTCATGGCATTGTAGTGAACGATAGTGAATATGGCACCGTCTGCAGATGTTATTCCTGAATCTCCAAAAGAGGAAATAAATAACTGAGAAAGGCAAATGAGTGGGTAATAAACAGAAGAAAGTTGTGCAGAAATAGTGGTAAATCGTATGTAACAAAAAAGTCTATAGATGTTGATGGTGCTCCTTTGCTTTTACATCCATTATTGTAGATCAATAATCCTGAGATTGTTAAATTTGGTTTATGTTATTCTAACTCTGATGTGTATCAAAAAGTTAATTTTAGGAAAAGAGGTAAAAATTCAAATGTTTCATTAAGTTACAGCAGAAGTACAGTGAACAGAGAAAGCCAAATACAATGACCTGATGAAATTATTGAAATATATACCACCCATCTATCATGATTTTTACAAGAGTCTTCGTCATGCTGGTGTTAACAATGACGAAAAATGTGAAGATTTGGAAATAGAGCTGGATTAGCTATTTCAAAATGTTAAATGAAGAAAAGTCAATTTTACACCACTTTTTCTGTTTTGTATATTTTTTTGTTCTAATAAACAACACAAACTCAGGAAAACTATTAATCACAATGGTTCAAGAATTTGCACATAGACTTGAAATCCCTTAATTTAAATACCCAGAAAATATCAAGTCATAATATTAACTACTTTCCACGCTTTGGAAAAAACAGAAAATGACATTTATCTCTAAATGAACTTCGGTTGGGATCTGCTGTTATTATTCTAAGCGCCTCAAATGTTCTTGGTGTTGGGATGTTATTAGTTAAGTTCTTGGTGCTGGGTATGTTTATTAGTTATACTGCATATTTCATAATTGTACGTGTTCAATGTCCCTGAGCGTTGCTTGCAGTGGGACCAAATGAACAAACAAGCAAGCTGAACGTCCCGACAATTTCACTATTACCAACTAACCTTCCATGAATTCAGAAACCTATGCTTATCATAAACATGGAACATCATTAGCATGCTTTGGTGTAACCACTGGTTGGTAATTAAGTTAAACTTATATATATAAAAAAATGGACTATTTTGCTCTTAAGGGGTTCCCGTTGAAAATGCTGAAAAAAGCAAGAAGGAAAGGAATAAATTACCTTAAGGGTGAGGAAATAAGTAGGTGTCATCTCAGCAATACCTGGTGGAAATAAGTAGGTGTCATCTCAGCAATACCTGGTGCCCACCCACCCACCCCTTTTAGGTGTTTTACTTTTATAGGAAAATTGCGATATAAACACAACAAACATAGCCATCTTCCTGCTAAAACAGATGCTGAATGGGAAGTCCCAACCTAAATAAATGAAATCCGCGAAATAAGGAATTTCTGCAAATGTGAATCATTCGAGTTTTAGACGTGCAGATCCCTCAGCTACGCCCTGTCGTCGCTTCGCAGTTGCGGTCTTTGGCTGCAATTGCTACTCTCCTCTCCTCCTAAAAAACATCCCTCGGCTACACCTTGAGGCTGAGTATCTTACCGGCTTTGGCGGCATTAGTTATTCATATGTTGCCAGCCTTGCATTAGAGCTAGAGAACGACACAGTGACATCTGTAGGGCATATATAAGACATCACTTCCATTGCGTCGGGGACCCCGTAAGAGCAATTTACCCAAAAAATGTAACTTAAGGCTAACCTTCCCTGAATTCAGAAAACCTAAGCTTATATCATACACATGGAACATTGTTAGTGTGCTTTGGTGTAACCACTGGTTGGTAATTAACCTAAGCTTATATATATATATAAAAACCTAATCTACTGCCAACTTTACCTGAATTCCGAAACCTAAGCTTATATAAATAGTGAATCATACACATCGTTAAGGAATGCACACCCACTCCAATCGCATTGGTGGCACTTACAATTCATATGTTGGCTGCAGCATTTTATTTGTACATTTGAAAACCGCACGCAGCTAGAGGGTAACACACTAATATCTGTAGGAGATATGATAGATCATTTTTAGGCTACAAGTAAGTAAGGTTCTCCGAAAGTTGAGCCGAGGTACTTGCTATAAGCCTCTGCTTTCCTACAGAAAAATATGTATCAAGTCCCTTTTCCCTTTAATATCTGCGATATTGGAAACTATACATATTATGTTGGGAAGGATAACTGAATAAGCAAGTATATAAATAACTAACATCTTGGTAAATGCGTGCTCCCAAGTGATTTTCCTGTTCGCATATTGCTTTACCATGTGAATCTGATGATTCGTGTACATTAGAAAGCCAGCTTGAAAATAATTAAAGTACTGTATTCCAACTGAAATCGACTTACCTTATGGTAATCCTCATACCTTCCCATTACAAACAGAATTTAAACTCTATGTGACTCGTTTCACAAACTCCTGTTCATACATTCAGTCCGAACGATTTACTACGTACTAATATTCTAAGTCTCAAATATATAGTTTCACTTCTAAGTGCACGTAAAAAATAAAATTAACCAAAATTCTTAAGTAGTTGAAGTTTGGCTGCATCCTTAATACACGTCAGTCTGTATATTCCTGCGATTCACTGTGAGCGAGCTGCCTGTCGTCTAAGCAGCACATATATCTTCTCCTTTATCCAATCCTTGTTGTATGGTGCGTATGTGTTTGTACTTTTCTGGTATACAAGACAAGACAAATCCGCCAACTGGTCCACAAAATCAAAGAGCTGACTGATATCATATGTAATGGATGGTGTGTTTGGGTTCTGACGCTTCAGATGTTCTTCGTATATTCTGCAAACTCCTTCCATGCACTCGTTTACCGATTCATAATCCGAAAATGTTCTTGTTTCAGGTTTCGAACCTGGCTGAATCAGTAGGATGGTGTGGGACATTTTTCACGGCAGAATAGCAAAGCCACACAAAGGCGCAAAATAAATACTATTACTACAAACACCAGACAAAAGATAAACGCTTTATGCTTTACAGCCTCAACTTCTGGCTCCTTTCATATACGTAATTTCCGGTGACTACTGTAGTCTATTGAGAATCCAATTCATAAAGAGAACGCATTCACTGCCTTCTTGATGGGTACTTCGTGTTTATTATACTCTGTGGTATTAATGCCAGGACGTGTACTGCATGAAATTAAAATAAATTTTTCCTGGAATCCCTCGTTAAAAGTCGAGTTCATGCATGTCCTCATGAACTATGAAATTCTAGAAGACAAATAGCCTCTATATTATTGATACAATTGCATGTAATTAAGGCAAAAAAATAAAACACCTACTTGTAAATAAATATTAGATCAGTGAAAGAATACTTGGAAGATAACTTAAGTAATGCGGTATGAAGGTATGGGATAGTCATAATCAACATAATAAACACGTTGCATGTACATTAGCATTAGAATAAGATATATTAACAAGAATGTACTAAAATAAGCAAGCCTAAAAATGGTTACATCAATGTCATATTATGTAATGCATATTATTATTATTATTATTATTATTATTATTATTATTATTATTATTATTATGTAAAACCCCTTATAAACTTTGTATAGAGTATCTAATCTTAAGACAGCCTTGACGAGTCACCAGTTTACGAGCTTAAGCTCGCTTCTGTAAGTGTTTTGTGACAATAAAGCTATTAATATTACTATTATTATCATTATTATTATTGTTGTTGTTGCTAAAGAATAATCGCTTTCATTTCCGTTTTTAATTATTACACCGATAGGCAGTGGCTGCTGGTGTAAGCATAAGAGCACGTGACCACCCTAATTTTTGACACCTTGCGGATTTGTTAGGTTTTTTTTTTTTTTTTTGAATGCTATTACACGTAACATAGATGTGGTAATGTAAAATCTACTGCACTTTTCCTCAAAATCGATGTTTTTATTTAATGGACACTCTTTTAACTACTATGGTTCTTAGCGTCCCTAAACTCGATGAGATATGACAACACAGTTACGAGCACATCTTGATTTGTGCAAGTTTTTAGAAGCTATTGCGCATGCGCAACTGGAACTACTTTATGGATGAAATACGTACAGGTCGTGCAGTGAACCTAACAATCCGTCTCTCAGCAGCAAGTTTATGTCAATGCCACTAGGTGGTAGCACACTACTGCAGAAGTTTCATTCTAGCGAGAGTGCAATGGCGAGGAGTGTGAACCCACATTCTTTTTCAATATGGCATGAATCCCGCTAAATTGTAGCATACTGAACAGTTATACCAATTCATTCACTGTACAGCGAAATTTAGAACTGATGTGAGTATATATTATACTCACGTATAAACATATAACATATGTATAACATATATTCACATCAGATCTAAATATATATAATGGACAGTTATAGTATATTATGATATGATACTAAAGACTTCAATCATATAGTGATAGAGAGATTTGCTCGACTGAAAAACATACATATGGATTGTCTTTATAAATAGATAGTGTCATCCATGATGCAATATTGTCCCTATTTAAGGTGTATCTACAGTGCAGCGTAACCAGGAGCAGCTCCGGGGGTAGTGCCCCCGCATCATAACACTACCTTAATAAAATGAAGATATACGTATTTGAAAGTATGTGTATACTCCACGATTACTTCAAGAATACGGTCATACTTGTTATTCTTAAAAGCCCAATGAAATGGCTTGTCTGATAATAGAAAACCATAGAGCTGAAGGAAGCGACTAAAAATTGCAAGTTTTCAACCTTATTATATTATTGTTCTATGGATCCCTGCCACTTCTCCTGGCATGGATTCACAGAACGGGGGTGCTAAGCCGCCGCCCCCCTTGACATGGGGCTTTCAATCTAGACTAGCGGAGATTGGAGGGATAAGAGGATAGCCCAAATTCGTGCCAGTTAGCATCTGTCACGGCTTATCTTGGCAGCACATGCGAATCATAAATACCAACTTTATCGTACACCGACGACAAAGAGAAGTGAGAAATTATGTACCAATCACTTGCAGTGTAACAGTTAGCAGAAAATCGTCCTTTGTTGTATAACATTCGTCATTAATTTTCCATTGTGAGACAGTATTTTTTGCTGTACGATGATCACTTTTATAATATATATTTTACACACACACACACACACACACACACATATATATATATATATATATATATATATATATAATATCTTATATATATATAAGATTTAATTAGTGTAATTACATTGTATAACCATGTTACTGCATCAACAAACTATATTATTTTATCTAGTATTTTGTTGGATATATTTTACTCGTGTAAGACGCATGAGATTTCCACACAATTCTCGACACAAGCTAGCGCAGTAACAAAATACCGAAGTGAAAGCTGAACACCGAACAAAAGTCTTTTATCAATGCTCAGTACTAGAAAGACGTATGTAACTCAAGATATCACAAACTAATCTGCAAATTGGGGACTATGAATTGTTTTCTCACTTGTGACTTTGTGAGGACGAATCAGCAAAGCCTAAACGCCCTCCAAAGTTTGTTAAACTTAAAACTCGCGCTTCTCATCAAGCAATAGGAAAATTCACAAGAAAATTCGAACCGCCAAGAACTCAGTGTAAATAAACTACGGATTAATAAGCTGATGTAAGAACGCTAAAGTCAGCCGTCTAATGAACTCAGTCGTGTGACAAACTTGCGTCACTTTGCAGTAAAGTTCCGCGTTATAATGAACAATGGATTAATACAGAAAATGTTATCGTGTGCACGAAAAAGATATAAAGTCGAGTGAAAGTGCTATTCAAGTAAATTCAGTATTATATAACAGTCATAAGTAAATTATTCACGACGATAAATAGAAACAAAGTGGAAATGCGTCATAAGTAACTAATACAAGTGTTGTAAAGTGTTCAACAGTTTGCTCTTCACATGATATCTTCATAATTAAATACTTCAAATAATGTTACTTAGTGACTTCAATATTCTTTTTTACCATTCAATCCTTCAGAGATCTCCAAAACCAGTTTCATGCAAAATAGTTCAACAGGTATCACACAGCAGCCGAGGCCCAATAACAACAAAGAACAGAACATTGATGCATCTACAGACAAAAGAAGACGCGAACTCTGTCTGTACATAATTAATACACAAGTAGTAATCTGAGTCGAACATATGTGGGGTCCGATAATACAAAAGGACAGCTGCATAATAACACAAAATAACCCCACAATTGTTAAGCTTAAAATTAAACTATCCGTTTTTTTTATAATGCTGCTAGCAGACGATTGGAAGTAAAGACTCTACAGGCAGCATCTGTACTCGGCCAGCTGCGCGTTTGGAACGGGAACAGTAGTGTGTCTCAGTTTCATTAGTGTGTACTTGCACCCTATAATAGTACCTCTACCATTAAGGGCCTGTATTACGATCTCCGGTTAAGGTTCCGGTTACATATTAACTGAGAGTCAGAGCAAATTTTCGTATTACACATTCGGTTAACAGCTAACCGGGAGTTATTCTTAGCGATGAACTAACCGCCACCTTGGGTAACGGTTAGGATACCAACTTGGAGGCACCATACAAAAAATGGCGTGGCGGTGGTGGAGGTGTTATATTTATTGTATCATATAAGCATTTCGGGAAGGTATACCACTGCATTCATGCTTCAGTCGCCACTGAATGCAACGTTTGTTTATTTATATTGATTAACTTTTGAGCGGACTATGGAAGGACGGACATTCTATAAGAAGAAATTATGCCGTCTTCCTGCTTTAGAAAATGAGACTTGATGAGTGTAATATTAATATTTGGCTTGCGAAAGAATGCAAATGGAGAGTAGCGAAAGCTTACACATTACTTCGTTGTTACCCTAAACTGTACTTAATTATGTGCAAAACAATACAAATCCACAAAACCATCATTTCTTTCGTCAGACAAGTGTGCGTGCGTGCGTGCGTGTGTGTGTGTGTGTGTGTGTGTTATTGGAAGCGGCTACAGTTGTATCAATTTGTTCATAATTATAACTATTATACAGTATATGGTATTTCACATTTTCAAGTCTATTGAATCTAACAATTTGTGAACATCTAAAACGTATACTCACGGCCCGCCACTGGTTCGGAATTACTTGAGCTGCGGTATTATTTGCCCAGCTCTAGCTGTAGAGATAGTGGATAATTGCCGGAATTAAGTACAGCAGGGACATGACTTGTTCATTAATCAATGAAAAAGGGAATACAATAAACGCATATTTCTATTTTTAAAAAACACACTTAAAAATCAATAGTAAAGATAGGCAACTTAGGATGAAAAATAAGGTAATAAGTATTCGTCTAAAATACTTAAAATGAAACTGGACGCTGTTTGTTATGGTTAGTACTTAGTAGGACTTCCTTTCACTCCTTATAACCTCTTGTGAGAATACATGGCATGTATTTCACCAGAGATTCTGTTGCTTGCACGTAATTTTTGGAACCATTCCTCCATTATAGCGTTCTTTAGATTATTTCTATTGGATATCTGATGATTTTATTATTATTATTATTATTATTTATTTATTTATTTTGTGAGTACCTACCAGTGGGTGCATATCAGGCAGAGGGATTTTAGTAAGTAAACAAAACAATCGTGTTACCACACGGAATATAGGTGACGTCAGGTACTGTGATGGACGCTCTTCTCCCCTCCCCAACAGACGGTTTCGTTGTGACTGTTCCAGTCGCTACATTGTAGCAGTATGTCTAAAGTAAAGAAGATTTCATAAACAAAATCATCACAATTAGTATAGTTTGTGGCGGAATTTGGTATGGAACACTTCAGCACAAATGGCGAGACTATCAGATATTAACATACAACTCATAGTACGTTTAGAACATAATGATAAACATCACTGTGCTTCAATGAAACACAAGGAACATGCCACATTATCAAAAAGGAACAATGAGGAAAGTGGACCTTCAACCTCCTCAGTCTACGGATCATAATTTTTCGAGCATCTGTGACATACGCTAATATGAGCGGGTATTTGTTTAAAATTGTACAGCTTTCGATGTAAAAGAAAAGACAATGTAACTCAGATTTCTGCACATCAATGTCTTAATTAAATGATGAGGTAACTTTATTGTACACTATTAATAGCTAAACATACATTGCTTTTTTCCCTTCAAATACCTACTCCTTAACCCTGGTCTATTTGAAGTGGAGTGCGCTTGCATTCAACTGTTCATCCTATTTATTTACAGAGAACACTGCAAGGTCACAATCGCCTCCCCTCGCCACTATCCCATCGGTGCACTCCTAACTTGGTTTATTTACTAAAACCCCTATGCCTGATTATGATTATGAACAAATTGGTATAACTGTACATGCTTCCAATAATAATAATAATAATAATAATAATAATAATAATAATAATAATAATAATAATAATAATAATAATAATAATAATAATAATAATAATAATAATAATAATAATAATAATGCACAACTTGTCTGACAAAAGAAAGGGTTGTTTTGTGGATTTTTATTGTTTGGCACATATTTAAGTACAGTTTAGGGCAACAATGAAGTAATGTATAAGCTTTCACTACTCTCTGCATTCTTTTGTCAGTCAAATGTTAATATTGCTAATTTATTAGCATTCTTCAAGTCTCATTTTCTGAAGCAGAAAAATGGTATAATTTCTTTTTATAAAACGTCCTACCTCCATATAGTACACTCAAAAGCTAATCAATATAAATAAATACACTTTACATTGCACTGTAGATACATGTTAAATAGGAAAAACTATACTGCATCATGGCCGACACTACCTATTTATAAAGAAAAACCATGCAATGAAAAACCATATATACATATAAATATAAGAGAGAGGGGGGCTTTTCTATCCATATAACTATAACACATACTCACATCAGACCTAATATAGTGGGACATATGCCAAACGAAAAGCGAACAGGGGGTTCCCTACTGCCCGCCCTTGCACTCTTGCTAAAATGAAACTTCTACAGTAGTGTGCCTTGACGTAAACTTGTTGCTGAGAGATGGGTGGTAAGGACCGGTGCATGTCTTCAAGTATGCACAACCCATATATATTTCACCCATAAGGTAATTGTCATACTCATTGCACATGCGCAAAAGCTTCTAAAAACGTACACAAGTCAAGATGTATTGTAGCTGTGTTGCCATGTCTCATCGAGTTTAGAGGAGAAGAATGATAGATTTTAAATTACCACATTTATGTTATGTGTAACAGCATTTAAAGAAAAAATAACCAATAAATCCACAAGGTGTAAAAAATTAGGGTGTTCATGTGTTCTTACATAGCAGAAGTTGAATTTGTAGACAGAAACTCAAATGAAATTAAAGCTGTCTAGTGTCTAATGTTGAAAATGTTAAATATGGAGTGTTGCAGGGCTTGATTTTGGGTCCCTTATTATTTTGACTTTATATTAATCACTTGCTGAAAACAACCTCATTAATGCTAAATTTACTCTTTTCACTGATGATACAAGTGCTTTAATATCTGCTAAAGACAAAAAAGTACTAAAGTTAACATTGACGTGGCAACAGATTACATAGCTGGTTTAAAGACAATAAACTTACAATTAACAAAAACAAAAGTGTTGCTGTGGAATTTCATCACCAAGTTAACAAAAATATAAGTTTTCCTCGTGTTCTTTCAGCAAATGAATTAGTAACTTTATCAGATAAAATTTAATTTTTTTGAAATTAGGTTGTTAGTAGCCTTGATTGGGGGAAAATGCATATTGATGCTTTAGCCAAGAAATTATGCCAAATATGTTTTGCATTATATACCCAAGGATCTTCGGTAAACTTGGCATACTGAAAATAGCCTATTCACATTTGTTGAATGGTATAAAATTTTGGGGAAAGTCAAGCCATATTAGAATTTTTATAATACAAAAGAGGGCAATCAGACTAATGCTAAACCTTTGCAGCAGCACAAGCTGTAAACCTTATTTCAAATTATTAAACATTTTAGCAGTTCCATCACCTTACGTATATGAAATGCTGGTAATAACATATAAGCAGTTAAATAGTTTTAACACAAATGTAGACATTCATGATCACAATACTAGAAGTAAATTTTGGTTACACATTACAGGGCATAAAAGAACTTTAAACAAAAATAGTCATTATAATGGTATTCAATTATAAATAAACTCCCTACACTTTTTAAGAAATCAATAACCTTAGCAATATTTAAAAAAAGAGTTTAACAAATTCTTAATAGAAGGTTGTTTTTATTTGATAGACGAATATTTTGAAAGGATATAGTTTTATTGTGTAACATACATGATGGATTGTGTTTGTCAATATTCATACTTTGTTATTTCATTTGTCCCGACATATTAGTTAGGACACAAAATTTCTTAATATCTATTATTTATCTTTTATTAAAGACTCTTTATTTGTATATGTAACTTTATTAATGTTCTTATTTATTCTATTATAACACTTGTTTAATTTGACAAAGCCGATATTTCTGTATTAGAAACCATGGTGAATAAAAGTCATGTGAAAGTGAAAGCTGCCACTGGTACCTACACCCACAAATTTGCTGTTGGATAATCTCTGGGGATTGCAGTGGTGTCAACAACCAGCAGGAGTGTTATACAACAGCCACAGCCTTGCATCTAGAGCTACATATCTGAGATCATCATCTTGTGTGAAGATATAATCCCCAGAAAAACCCATACTGTTCATACCTCTGGATATGTTTTTTTTAGAATGTTGATGTAAACTTTGTGGTCCATAATTTCATCAATAAAACACAAATCTCCCACATGATTTGCACTCTTGCAACCCCATACAAGTACTGAACCTCCTCCATGTTTAACCGAGGCTGTGATATTTCTCTCTTAAAGTTCATAAGTCTACCTTTTCTAAAGTGTTACTCACCCATTTGACTTAAATAGCTCAAATTTACTTTCATCAGTAAATACAATCTTCTTCATAAATCAAACCCATCACATTTATGTTCTCCTGCATATACAACTCGCTTCCTTCTGTTGATTTCACTGATGTAAGGTTTACTACGGGCTGTTTGGCCTCCCTACTCAGCTTCATAAAGCGCATTTCTTATAGTCTGTGCCGAAACAAGACTTTCCTATAGGCATTTGAACTGCAGTAGCAAGTTTTGGATTTTTTCTCAACTTCTCTGTCTAGCAGTCATTGTTCCATCTCGGATAGAAGTACCAGATGACCACTTCTTGGTTTTCGCAAGTTTTGTATTGATTGAACCTATATATAATAGTCTTCACTGTATTGTAGGTCCGTCAATGGTTTTTCTGATTTCTTGAAAAGATTTTCCTTTTTGAAGCAACCTGATGGCAATTTCTCCCTTCTTTAGTTTCACATTTTTGACCTCTATTACTTAAATGTTGCTAAACGGGTTTGAAAACAGGGAAGGAACTATCAAATACAGTAGATGAAACATAACTGCATAAGGAAAGGGAGAGGGATGTGTGTCAGTGAGGCACCATACCTTGGATCTTGTTTACAAGATGAATGCTTGTTTGGCATCAAATGGGGCACGGCTTTAAATACTGTTCACAATTTAAGCAGCATATGAACTCAAATATCATTTTATTTCTAAATGTAAATATCAACCAATGTAAGGAAATAGTTATTATTTGTTTCTTAAATATATTTTGATGGTTGTGCTTGTTATATTCTATGCACTATGGTCAGTCGAATACTTATTGGAGTAACTATAGGTACATATTTAAAGAAACAAAAATATAAATTTAATGGCAGACTTGTCTTCTAATTTCTCTGAAAGCATTTAAATGCTTTAGAGTTCCAACTCCAAACCTAAATGACAGCTGGAATGTCGTAACACTGATTGTATAAAGAGCGCTTATTTGTAATTAGGTATAAAATTGACTTGATATAGATAAAAACTAAAACAAAGCAAAAATCCCAAGCAGATTAACATATTAATTTGAGGAAATGTTAGCATACATACACAAATTTTCCTTCATTTCCATTGTGCCTTTATGCCATGATTTTTTAATAAGATACAGATGAGTTCTTTTTACCAAGGATACTCTCCGATATTGATTAATGTATAAGAAACATGAAATAAAATAAAACGGACTTACCATATAAGCTATAACTTTGTAACCTTGCTCCAGAAGCCATAACAAAATACACGAGGTGTCCAAACCACCACTGTATGCCAGCACAACAGTTTCCTTGTTCATTGTCCAATGTCTTCTGTTTTAACATAGTAATATTATCAACCAGATTTTCTTTTCAAATGTACAAGAAGTGTTCAGAAATTATTTACAACAGTAGTTTTTTTATACCACATCTATTACGCAATATGCTTTAATACATATTCATTCTCGGAATAAACTTTTCCCAGCAATATCATTGCATTGTTGCCATCTTTCTAGTAATTCCTAGCACTGCAGAACAACTCCTTTTTGTGGGGAGGGGTACTATATCACTACTTGTGGACAGTTGCCTGCAATTTCCCACCGTTTGACTTTGTGGCTAGTCCATGGTGTCAGATGAAGCATGGATAAAATGTGGTAAATATGTGTTAGCTCCAAAGATGTCAACTGTATAGTCATAATGTTGCTGGTGTGACACTGTGCATTGTTGTGCTGGAGCAAAACTCCTTCAGCACTATTCACCTTTCATTGTTGCTAAATCCTGTATCTCAGTCTTGTACACCATACTGTTCAGCCTTTGTTGCTGAAAGCCTCCTACCTTGAACATGTGTGCCCTGCTTTATAACAGACTGATGCCAGGATTACGATGAACTTAACATAATGTGATGTGACTTAATGCAACATAATATGAAAGTTTAAATGAAGATAATCAGGGTTGATTTAACGTGACTTAATACAATGTAACTTAAGAGTTTGTCAAGTTAATCTTTTTCTTCCTGCTACGTTAAGTTGATGCCACATGATAATTTGAACCAATCAGCATGAAGCAGTGGTATGGAGTAACGAAAGCAACTACCAATCAGGTCATTCCTGTTAAATGCATGCTAATTAGAGCTTCAGTTTAGCACCATTTAACTTCACAATGCATCCCATCACATTAAGTTCATTGTAATCCCAATTTAACCTTGCACTCCTGCAACACATTCTTTTACACGTGTCATCTACTGCATCAACAGCCTTTTACCACTCTATGAGTTGGCAAGTGCATAGATTGTACTGCATTTGTACAATTCTCCATTGTAAATAATTTCTGAACCCTCCTCCAAACAGTTTTGTTAGCAAGTAATTAAATAGTTTATTGATCCAGTTAATCATAAAAGTACAAAAGTGCAGTCAATGTTGGACACATCATACTGAAATAGAATGTAATACATACAACATTATCAAAGGATACCTGCTACATCTACAAGAAAGAAGAATACCCATATTTGTACACGAGTGGAAAGGCAGTTATCTACAATTATGTAGCAGGAAATCTTGTACTGAGGAAAAGCCATGGTTATTACTGTATGTGTATGTATTAGGTGTGCCATTAGGGATAATTTGAATCTTTTATCTATAAATCTAAATATACATAAAATACAATCATAACCAACTTATTTCAGTTAATTTTTGATTTGGAGGAATAACTGATGCTAAAAAGTAAAATTTGCTACTCTGAAGCCAAAAAAAAAAAAAAAAAAAAAGAATGACTAAACTGATTGCTATGAAACTCATTATAAGTAGCATCAATTTGAGGATAGGTAGCACTACACCTTTGTAATAAATTACACCCAAGAGGGAGAGGGTTATAATAGGATAAAAAAAATGGAATATTTTACTTCTTATTGACATTTTTAAAATATATTAATGTAAAAAAAGTTTATAAGCATAATTTTTCTAACAAATTTGTTGTTTATAAATTTTCAATATGATGCACATTTAAGGAGGATAACCAACTTTCATTTTTCTTAATTTGATTTGCTTATTTTTGTATGGATACAGAAATCAATTGTTTGATGCATTCTGCTGAACTATTTTCCAGTTACTATAGGAACCAGTGCAAGACTTAAGACTAACTAAAAGGCATACAGTTCTTGCCATTCACTCTGCAGGCCTGGATTCTAATCCTTTTTGGATAAAGTTGATGGCTGAACTGTTTTTTTTTCTATAGCTACTATGAAAGTAAAACTGATATACCTCTTGTACACTAGGAAAACTGTTCTCTGAGATTCATATTTGCTTTCTTTCTTCCGTAACTTTAATGAGAATTAAAATATGTACCTATTTAAACAATTAATACAGTTTAACTTTTAAGCTAACAAAGGAAAAGAATCATTTTTACTTTCTCTGCTATGTACGTAATAAATAGGAAAGATATTGCATTCTATAAAAAAATTCAGTATCAAGATTTCACCAAAAATACATGTTTTAAGGCCCCATGAATAAAAAACATTTTCAGAAAAAGGTCTGTGTGTGTATGAACAACATAACTCAAAAGAGAAAAGTGAGATAAATATCAAACTCCTTATCTTCCAAAGACGGACACAAAGGTTTTCAAGAAAATTCCGCAATCCCAAGTTACCTTTTACATGGAACATTTTTCGAAAATTTTGATTTTCCAAAAAATGGCTCTAATGATTTTGATTAAAATATCATTATTAAAGATATTTGCATGACAAATAAAATGTGTATCTTTAATTTTCAAAATACTTGTGAAGTCCTGTTCATTCAGAAGAAATGTTGTATAACCTTGTATAACTGCTAAATATTAAGTATAGTGACAAACAAGTTCTGCACAAAAAAATATAGATCTCTTTAAAACAAACAATTTATTTCAAATAACTTTTTTGTGGCATCAGCCATTTCTGAGATATCCATTATTAATGGTTTAATACACTGTTATACTTTGAAAGGCCCGCCAATCTTCAGTTGTTTCTCTTAATTGCATGGAAAGAGAATGAATAGTGTCCAGTTCTTAAACATTTGAATATTGTTATAACTTTCATATCTGTAACAAAATGCAGTACGTACAAACAAAATAGATAACGTTTGCAAGCCCATATTATGATCATTGCGAACCCCCCTGATTCCCAAAGTAAAGCATTTAACAGTGACTATGACATCATGGTGGACCATCACACAGATAAACATTTACAATTTACTTGCTTCCTCCATGTGGTTGTAATAGGTGTTGAACTGGCGACCATGCCGGCGCATACAAGATCTCAGTCTTATCATCGCCAGCCTAACCCGGCGCAACATGACTGGTATGATGTCACGCTAAGCTTAGATGATGCATTTTCTGAGCTGTTGAGGGGTCATTGGCCGCTCCTGGTACACCATATCCTTAAGATAATCCCATAAGAAGAAATATAATGGGGGTTAGTTCTGGTGAGCGTGCTGGCCACCCTATTGGTCCATGCCGTACGATCTGTCGCTCAGAGTAGGTGGCATCAAGATAAGCCGTTACACGGCGGGCCGAATGCGCTAGCGCCCCATGCGACGGTATTATTTGTGACATCATTTATTTATTGAGCCCCACGTTTGGGAGCCAATTTGAAGTAGTATACTTGTAATGTTATTTGTGTATGTTTGTTTACTTCAACGTGGTGAAGCCATCTTGTGACGTGATTCATTTGTTAGGTTTGTTAGCTCCATCTGGTGTTAGCAATTTGCGGCAGTATTAGTTTTTGTTTGAAAGAGTGCTACTGTTATTTTATTTAATTTTGGTTCTCTGTCCTCCGGCTAGCTATTATCCTTTTGGTCAAGCACTTCTCTTTATACAGGTTGTGTAAACGGAAAGGAATCTTTTATCCAAAGATAACACTGATGAAGAAATTTGTTTTACACTTTTATTGTCGAACACATTAACTATCACATTTACACATTGATCTTGACACTCGCCAAACTGAAACTGTTATAATAACTTCATTACTGATCACTCTTAATTCGCGTACTTCAACTTTTTGTATAATTAACTTTACAACATTTTAGATTTTTCATAATTCTGCTACGCGTAACTTGTGAATCGATAGTCGACGTGTAATATTTCTGCTGGACTGAAGGCGACGTGTATCATACAAATATTTTCGACGTACTGACGGGAATAAGACGTGTAGTGTACAAAGAATTTTGATGAACTGACGGGGTCTTTACCTCTAACCTACCTTTTTATACTCCTACACCCAGATATGCCTAAAGATTATAACTGAGCTGCAATTGGCTAATAAAACGCGCCAACATTAGCGTCTATTTTTATATCCAATGAAAATTATGAATACACATGCTCTAGGGAAATGTTCCAGAAGATTCTAAAAGAAAAACGCGCCAACATTACGTAACTTCCTCGTTTCCAATAATGATAAACAGCTCACCCCCTCGCTGCATTATTGCACGCTATTATTGTCAGTTTCAGTAAGGCAGTATAAATTACTTCTCAACAATAATTACAATCAATAAACATCTCAAATCAATGTCACATAAAAATGCATATTCATATTACAATCGTTATTTACATTTAAGTAATTTGTGATCATCACCCATCATGTTGGTACCACATAGTCGGTTCTGCAACGGCACTGCATCCAGTAGAGTAGGCAGCTGGTGTTGTAGAAAGTGGATATAGCGATTCCCAGTGAGTTGGCCATCATAAAAATATGGGCCTATTAAACGATCACCAAATATACCAGCCCAAACGTTGAAAACCCATCCGACTTTTAAGGCCGCCTTTCGCATCCAATGTGGGTTTACAGTGCTCCAGTAATGCATGTTGTGCAACATTGCTTCGTCTGTAAATAACACAGTTGACGCCCCCCCCCAAATGTGGATCTTGTTCAGTTTGTCTTATGATCCACCTAACGAACTCCGTCCATGGTCCGACTGCAGTAGCTCCTGGTGTAGTTGAAGATAAGGGTGAAACTTTGCATGATGTAGTATTCTACACGCGGAAGATTGGCTAATATTGAAATGCCTGTGAATGTCCCTCGTACTACATTGTGGATGCTGAATGACAATCAGTCACATGATCCGTCGTTGCTTGGTCACAGGCAAGGTGATCTCTTCGTGGATGTGGTGTGTTCTGCACTGTTCCTGATTCCAGAAGGCGGTTCGCAACTCGCAAAAACATATGATCTGTAGGAAGTGTTCTTTACGGAAACCTCTGTTGGTATAGACGACGTACCTCCGTTGTATTCTGCTGTGCTTCTCAGTATATTAACAGCATATCCAGATACTCTCTATTCAAAAACATTGTTCCACAGTGAGCATGAACGGCTGGAACTTCTAATTTATAGGAAAATCCACTTTCTAGTGCAGTCGGAAAGAAATGATTTGCTAGAACGTTCTCGAAACATGAACAGAAATGAATAAAAAAAAACCTCATTTATTCACATGCGTGATTTGAAGTTCCGACCTTCACCATGAAACATGTTGACCACTGAACTACTAGAGACGTTAAAAACAAGCACCACCGTAGCCCTAATCAGCGGGCTGGTGAATGCAGTGCATCTGTAAAATGCAGGGTTGCCTATTTACCACTCCACAGGATGAGAAGACTCACGCGGTGTATATTATATATGATAAAGGGAGGGAAAGAACAGCAATAATCACAAACTACAGTATGTGAGGTTTAAGTTGAAACTTGATCATTTTGATGCTACTAGGAGAAGGAGGGGGGGGGTGCACTAATGACTGTCCAAGTGCTGAGAAACCGTGTCAGTGTCGCCCTTCACTGCCTAATCTCTCAGTACAGCTGTACTTGTTGCCAGTTGCACTTTTGGCAGTGAAATATGGAAAATATCTGATATCTTCGGCGATCCTTGCTTCGCTGGCTTTTGTCTTGTTACAAGCAGGTGTTGGTTTTTCTCTTCTAAATTTCATTTTTCAACTTAATCCAAAATTTAAATAGCAAGATTCAATAGTAAAGGTTTTGAGATTAGGCACTTAAGGATTACCAACTGTCAGTGGAATATAAAGCTATCTCCTTCCACTTTCCATGTTGCAACTTTCAGCAAATGCACTATAAAAGTCAGATAAATGCGAAACATTTAAATCCAGCTTGTTTTAAGGCAGTAAGGAAAAATCTTTATTAAATTTGCCCTGCTCAAATAATTCTTTACAGGAAAAATTGCACGCTTTTTATTTTCTTCCAAAATTATCAATTTTAATTGAAATATACACTGAGATACTGATATGAATAAAAGTGTATTTCTTAAATGTTTTGCAAACAGCCAGTGAAGTTATAATTTTCATTGAAAGTTATATAACTGGAAAACTAAAACAGACAGGCAAAACTTACTAGATACCGGAAAAATACAGAGCCCATCAAAATATACAATTTATGTTCAAATTAATTTTGTTTATGTTTATTAATTTCTGAAATATTAATTCATATTATAATTAAACTAAGTATTGTTAGGTTGAAGTTCACTTTAGTGTGACATCCCTTTAAGAAGTTTGAAAATGTGGCATTCTTCTGATTTTGAATGAGTTTTTTTTTACTGGCAAAAATCATCCGACAAAAACAGTTGAGCGTATTTTCTGCATCTTGTGTGTAAAGAAGTTAGCACTTTTAGCCTAATTTGAAACCATTTCTAGGCAAACATTTATTATAATCAGGGTTAGGATTTTTAGGTGCGCACCTTTTTTCTTAAGGTAAGTTAAAGCTGTGCGGAAAGATATCACAGTGTGAAATTTTGTTTCTAGTTGCGAAAAAAAGCTTTTTTCTAGCACCTTTACCCCATTTTCCCCCAACCATGCCCATAATCCCCCTTTTTTCTTAAGTTTCATTCCAATTTATTCTTTAACTTTCAATTAAGTCTCCTCAGCTTGCTGTATACTTGCCAATAGTAAGCCTACCTCTTTCAGTAAATGCCGCGCGGAAGTTGAAAGCACACCCGCAACAATGGAAAATAATTGTGTGTTCGACGAAAACCTCTCTCGCTTTACCGCTATAAAGTAGCCCGCGATGATGCAATTGACAATGAGTGATTCTACCCCACCAGAATCAGTAGCCTGCTGTTCGTGAATGTGAGTTTGTTACTGTGAGAGACGTCATCTATTTGCGTGGGGGCGAAGGCTGGGCACGCAGAGACGGCAGTAACCTCACCCGCGAGTTTCCGAGAATTATTAAGACTGGGTTCTGCTCGAAGCTACTAGAAATCGCTGAGACTGAAGTTCCAGCATAAATGAGAACACTCTGGTAATTGTCGCGGTGATATAAGAGAATGTGGACAGCGAATGGGCGCAAGAGTGAGTTGTGCGACAGTCGCATTGTATTAGCAAGTGAACTAGTGTTAGCTCTCCAAACGAGTGTACTAGTACTAGATTTTACCATGCCGAAGGTGTCCAGTGCTCGATTTATTGTTCTGGCTGAGGAATTCAAATAAGATTTCATAGACACTGATGGAACTGTTATGCGATGTACTATTTGTGATTCAAGAATTTTGTTAAGACGAAAAACACCAGCGAGATCGCATCAAACAACACATTTCCAGCTCTAAGCATCAAATCACGGCAACCTCTATTACGAAATGCGTTTCAACAGAGTTCTTCAAATAGCCAAAATGTGAAGGAATTAAACATTGATTTGTGTACAGCTCTTACACAAGCAGGAATTCCACTCAATATGGTGAACCATCCAGCCTTCAAGGGATTTCTTGAACAATGTCACTGCCCGATGAGAGTACTTTAAGAAAAAAAAACTTACATGGAGCCTGTTTACCAAGAAACCATAGAAAGAATCAAGGAGAAAGTGTCTGATTGCGATGTGGGAATCATTGTGGATAAAACCATAGACTCAATGGAACGATATGTTTTGAACATTTTAGTTTTTCCCTTAGCAGGGGAGAAAGTTAAGCCCATGTTGTTAAAAATGTACGAGATGCAGAAAGCCAATGCCAGTACAGTAATGCAATCCATTATAGACCTGTCAAAAACTCTGGCCTACTGGTATCGAGTTTGAAAAACTTCTTGTGGTTACGGACCAGGCTCCATACATGGTTTCAGCTATTAACCTATTGAAACCTTTATTTCTAACTTGAAGCATGTGACATGCTTGGCTCATGCCCTTCACAGGGTTTGTGAATCTATAAGGAACAAATACATCGCCAATCAATTCATCTCTGCCCTGAAGAAGATTCTACTGAAAGCTCCAAGCCGTGTTGTTTACTACAGGGAAATCACTAGCCTGCCCTTTCCAAATTTCCCGGTCATTACTCGCTGGGGATCTTGGATTGAGTGTGCTGCTATGTTGTGTGAGAATTTTGACAAAATTAAAGAGTTTGTGCTTTCTTTGGATCCATCCGATGCAGGTGCAATATTCAAGGCACAGCAACTACTGTTACCGGAGAAAATACATAATTTGCAGACAGAACTATATTGTGTCCATAGTTACAAGTACCTGCCTGCAGCTATTAAACGATTGGAAGAACAAGATCTGGAAAAGGAAAAACAATGGGATATTTTTACTTCCGTGAGGGAGCAGTTAGATGGCTTTGCCAAAGACAAACTGGAATCTAGTCTTCAAAGTCGCCACATCTGTACAGTTGCCATTCCGAGTGAATACAAGGTTTGTCCCACTGGTTTCTGTGGATGTTGAAAGAAGCTTTAGCATATACAAAGACATTCTATCTCCTAATAGAAACACACTTACTTTTAAAAATGTGGAGAAGCTTAATGTCTTGAAGTACTACAGCTCCATGTTTTTTCCTTCTTTTGACGAGTGATAATTTGATGTACTTGTTTGTAGTTCAATAAATTAGAATAGAGGAAAGAGAAATTGTTGAATTATTTAAGGGAATGCACAACTGAAATTAACCCAAAATCTCAAAAACCCTTTTAAAAAAAAAATTATGTTTCCAAAAAATTCTCCATTGCTTGTAGTTTTAGAATCCACTTTTATTTTTGAACTAGCGAATGCTTCAGGATCGTTATGAGACTTTTTAAATACCCTTGCACATTTGGTTGCTAGCTGTCTATATTTTTAAAACTTTATTTTAAGGCGTTTCTTATTTTCAGCATTTCCGCATATTCAAAATGTTCCATACGATGTAGTTTTCATGCATTCATATTGACATTTTTTATGCTCATTTCAAAAACCCAAAATAAATAAAACTGTCTTATAATTTTCTGTGTAATGAATAGTTTTTGCACTACTAATTTTTGAAGATAATGTATACAAAAAAAAAAAAAAACGAAAAAAAAATGCAAATACCAAACTGCAAAATTTTTTTTCTCTTAAACTAAGAGTGGTAGAAAAAAAATTATATGACAGATTTGTAGTTCCTTGACATAGAAGCAACATAAGATTTTTTTTTTTTTTGAAAAATTCATCATCTGTTGTATTTTGCATATAAGCATAATTTTATATTTTGAAAACTAATAACTTGAAAACTAATTAAGATTTTGTACTGAAATTCAAACAATTATATCTAAAGAAGACTGACATGCGGTTAAAATTTCAGCCAAATTGAATAGCTAGTTTAGAAAATAGCAATTTCAGTTGTGCATCCCCTTAAATAAACCAGCACCTTATTGTCCCTTTTTTCACCTTATTTGAGCACATTTCCCCTTCCTTTTTTCATCTGAAATGTGCACCTAAAAATCCTAACCCTGATTATGATTAATATAAAATGGATAGAAGAATCACTTTTTTTTTTTTTAACTTTATGGGTATTATGGGATGTCTGTAAACTGGTAATGGTTAGAAAATGTTGTGCGACTGTTACACAGTGTTGAATAATATTTCCAGTTGGGCAAATTATAGCTTTGAGAGTTTAAAATACAGAGCAGTTGTTTTATGGCCTGGCCCAGATTGTGTTCTCCATCATCCATTCTAAAATTCCCGAGTTACATACTCATGAGTAATAGTAACATGCACTATAGTGAGTACTAACCTTGTTATTAGTGGTATTGAAAGTGATGTTCACCTGCACCAATCACATTCCTTGTCAATAAGTTGTAATTCATGAACAATAGTCACTCTGTAAGGTTTAAATTCTAAAAGTTTAGCAGGTGGATGAACAGAGGTTTTGAAATATCCACTTGCTGTGCAACATGTCTTAGATACCAATGAGATGCACCAATTTTGTCAATTGGTTAAAACATGTCTATTTCACTTCCTAGGTTTAGCAATCCTGTTGTCCTAAACTTATTAACCACATATCTGACAGTATGTCTATTTGGGACTGGAATACCAGCAAAATGTCTCTTGAAATTGTCTTCACACCTGTCTACATGATTCAGTTTTTACATACCCTACATAACAATTCTTTGTTCAAGCGTGAACATTTTGGTAGGCATTTCAGTGGACTAATAATAATACAAGAACAGCAATAGTAATTATGCAGTGATTCACACACAATGCAAGTGTTTGAAAAAGCTTTTACTTTTGAGATGCACAATGAATAAACTCTAGTCTTTACAGCATTAACAGAAGGCAGCAACTGACAGTTGACATTTAAAGGCAATAAGCATAGCCTTGAGCAGGTCATTCACTGCTAGTGAGCTTGCAAAATATAACCAAGTTCACTGCAATGAAAGTGAATTTACACTTTATTATGGCTGGGCCGCAAAATGAACACTTGGAATTAGAGCTATCTTAAGTACAATTTGGCAGAAACCTTAAACTTTAAAAATCTCTGTATTTTACAGTTTAATTGTTCTTTCTTATTCTGTTCATATTTCTTTAGCATTAAATACAATATTAAAATGACTAGCCTTCTTTTTAATGTATACAGTACTGCAGGGTAGCAGTTTTATTATCGACTTGAACAGGGTAACCTTAGTAGACACTGTGTAAAAAGAGAAAGAAATAGCAAGAAAAAAAAATTCTGATGTGTTTCATCTGTATGACTTTCTCTACTGATTCATCACCAAAGTAACCTTACAAAAGCTTATTCTTTTATCTACTACTTGTTAATCAAGATAAACTTTCATTACACATTTTGTTGTAGGTATAAAACGAGTACATTAGGCTAAAGTGATAGTCAGATTTTTTAAAAGCACTATGTCATGGCTTTGAAATTCCATGCTCCTTGTGTGATTAGAAGAAAAGCTAAACAGTGATTTATCACTTAAAGGTACAAGTATTGAAAATTCAAACCAATAACAAAGAATATATTTTTTATGGAGTACGATTTTCTCTCTCTTATGGTTTATTAATTATACAAAAGTCATTCAGAATGAGGACTTCACTGGCTATTCCAAAAAAATTCAGGATATACATATTATTTGTTATGCAAATATCTTAAACATATGGTATTTTAATGCAAATTATTAGTCATTTTTGAGAAAAAAACATTTTTCCATGTAAAGCATAGTTTAGGGTGGAAGGAATTTCTTGAAAATCCTCCATGTAGCATCCTTGGAAGATACTGAACTTTAGTCTTTTTTTTAAAACTATATTTTTTTAAATCCAGGTGACGTTAAAACGTGTATTTCCAGTAAAAGTTTGATATCAAATTTTTGTGTGATATGAATGCTTACATAAAGAAATACAAAAGAAAGAAAGGGGGGGGCAGAATCTTGGCAGTTAGAAAGCTAATGGAAACACACTTGCTTTCTGCATTATAACTATGTTTTTCAAGCCATTATATTCAGTTACTAGCAATTGAATATTTTACATTGGCTATACCTACACTGATATCCTTTATGGAATTTGGAAAATGTTTTTTGCTTGGACAGTATATTTATTTAAAGTTACAAATTGTAAAAATCTAAACATTACAAAATAATATGCCATTCATGATGCTTGGTAAGCAACAAAATAAAAAATGATAGGTAGAATATTAAAGAGCAACAACAATAGTAAAACAAGACAGGAATTATCAAAAACACAGCAACTTACTTCTGTCCAAGAAGCCGGTGGAGAAAGGAAAGACTAAAAAATTGCAGAACTGGCTGACATTTGCTTATCTTTACAGTGGTTCAGTGGTCAAGGTCATAGCATTGAATATATGCTTAACCACTATTTTTTTTGTTTTTCATATAATTGCTTCACTTTCTACCAGAGACTTTCTTAAAAACATTTTTTCTCTTTGTTTGTCAAGATGTTCTGAAACAATAAAGGGACAAAATCGAGATTACTGCTAAATTTACCATATATCTACAGCATTCTAACGAACATTTTTCATACTTTTCCAAATGGTTCACCAGTGTCTTAAATTTTGTTATTTCTTTTCTCCATGACCTTGTACTCATGTTACAGTGAAAAACTTTTCTGCTAACACAAGTTTAAGACATCAATTTTTTGTAGTTGATATCCTATTGGCAACTTATGAGTATCAATCATTAAAGCTGTGGGCTATAAAATTCAAACCTCCAGGAACCTTGAATAAACAGAATGCAATGAAACTTGACCTGCAAATTATTATTTGTATGCTTTTAATCTCACCACTAGATCCCACATATTTAGGCATTTATAACAATCAAAATATGAAACAAAAACACAAACAAGAGCATGGCAACTTTAAAATTCTGTGTTACATTCACATGATTTTCTCTACCTCTATCATTTATTAGTGGGTATACAAACTATTCTTTGTTATTTTTCTACCTACTTCATTTTAATTGAGATAAACCTTTGCAGAAATAACTACATTACAAAAGGAATAGCAATAGTCAAATGTTTAAGTGGATGTTATATGCTGGCATTAAAACTCCCCACTCCTTCCATGCACTCATGAGAAACTGAATATCAACAGGACTTTAAAAGAATGACAAAGTAGTGAACAATACAAACCATTAATAACGGATACCTCGAAAATGACTTATGCCACAAAAAGAGTTATTATATACCAGTTATGCAAGATTATAAAAAATTCCTTCCAAATAAAGTGGACTCATGGGCTATTCCCAGAAAATTCAAGATATAAATTTTATTTCTCGTGTAAATATCTTAAATATATGGTATTTTAATCAAAATTGTTTGAGCATGGGAGGATTTTCTTGAAAATCTTTGTCTCTTACTGAACTTCAATACCAAATTTGTATTTATCAGATTTTTCATTTTTGAAACGCATGCACAAGCACACACACACACACACACACACGCACACACTCTCTCTCTCTCTCCAACTTTTTCTAAAAATGCTTTTTTCTTGGATTCAGAGGACCTTAAAACATGTATTTCCAGCTAAATCTTGATATCAAATTTTCTTCTACTACGTATGTGGTAGAGAAAGTGAAAAGTCATAATCATAATGTATTTCATAACAAATATTTAGTTTAAAAATTATACATGTGACGTGTTGCTGCACATTACAAGGTACTGCTGTAAATGTTCTTGTGTTAAACTCTACTGGCATCAACTAATGATTTACATGAATCTAATGAAAACTGTATGTCTACTAGAAGTGGCAACAGCTGCTGTTGTCATCCCTCTTTGAAACGAGAACAGGTTTGTGCTTTGGTGTTAATGCATGTTGACTGATTGATAATATAGTTTTTATTGCAGGTGGCATAGATTTTGGAAACTTTTCAACAAATTCCCTGCACACACAGCGAGGAGATTCATGTTTAAAATAAACTTTGCAAATAAACACGTGTTCGACAGAAAAGTAATGGTATCATATTTACCATACTGACAGAGGCACCTGACTGGCTAGATCTGACACAGCAACAAATGTGAGACGTGACACTGGTGCATCTTTGAGCGTGAATCGGCAGTTCATGTTCCTGGCAAATGGCGAGGGAATACGCGAAGGAGAGAGGGGCTGTGATTGGGTTACCAAATAATATAATGACCCTATAGTTCCATAGTTCATTCTCGGGCACAGGAAGTATAGCATGACAGGTGCTGAAATTTCTTAGACAAAAATTATGCAAGATCCTAATTACGAAATTCAGTTATGCCCTTATGAAATTATTCATCCATATGAGTTAAAAGACATTAGAAGAGTGATTGGCTTACTGATCAGTCATGGTTGATTCAACAAGCATCTTGCAGCTTCTTCTGGGGTGTCTTAACACAATGAGAAGATGTATTCGAGGTGTGTTGATTAAACATACATGCTGACTCAAATTTCAATACATATTATTTCAGTACTTCTTATAGTACAGTACTTGAGAACAAGCCAGCTGTGGCTTATTACAGCTACATACTGAAATATGCACTTAATGCTGGAAGTGTAATAATTATTCTCTTGCTGCCACTAAGTTGTGCATGAAGTATTGCCTATAGTGTTTCCAGTTTGATCTACCTGTTTGATTCTGGGTTAAATATTCCTACCTTTAATCATCATAGCATGACAGCTCTCATATATGAGGATGGATTGATAAGTCCATGACTTTGACAAGAGATAGCGCTCTAATCACAAGTTTCTTGTTTGCACCCAAGTCTTACATATACTCTGGGTATAATCGCAGAAATTTGTTGTCATGGGGCGGCGCCGTGGCCGAGTGGTTAGATCGCTCGCCTCCCACCGAGGCGGCCCGGGTCAATCCCAGGGACCTGCATGTGGGATTTGTGGTGGACGAAGCGGCGTCTGGGCGGGTTTTCTCCGGGTTTTCCGGTTTCCCCCGCCATTCATTCCACCAACTGCTCCATCATCACCTTTCCTTTCATCCATTTCACCAACATTTCATTTTATCTACTTCCTTCATCCCATACCAGGCATCGGGCTGATCACCCATCCTGGATGCTCTGTCTGATCCACGAGTGTCTGCTCCTTGACGGGCCTCTGACCACAGGCACCCGCTTGTAAGTCCTGGGGGGTGTAAGTCCTACATAAGAGGAGGGTAAACAGATAATTAATGAATGAATGAATGAATTTGTTGTCATTTGTTTCTTAGAACGTTGCTGAGAGCATCTAAAATAAGCAGATGTGTGTTGATTTGTAGAAAATGGAGAAAAGTGAATTTTGTGTTCTGATAAAGCACTACTTTTTGCATGGTAAGACGGTGAAGGATATGGAAGAAAAGCTGAACAAGTATTATGGGGACTCTGCTCCATCACATGACATGGTTCACAAGTATTTCACAGAATTTCGATGTGGCCGTTCGAGCACAAAAGATGCCGTGCACATAGGACGGCCGGTTGAGGTCACAACAGAAGAAATGAAGAACAAAGTTCACGATATTGTGTTGGAAGATTGCTGAGTGAAAACTATCAACCAAACAACAATCAAAGCAGTGGATTTCCTTTGGCAAACCTGCTCCAAAGAAAGCGAAAACCATTCCGTTGGCAGGAAAGGTCATGGCAGCTGTCTTTTGGGATTCACAAGGGGTGATAGACATCCACTACCTGGAAAAGGGTAAAACAATCACAGGTTCATATTATGCTGCAATGCTGGATCAGTTTCACAAGGAATTGTTAAAGAAACGATCCCATTGGTGAAGAAAAAGGCTCTCACCAGGATAATGCACCCGCACACAAGTCGGCTATTGCCATCGCAAAATTTGTGGAATTGGGCTATGAATTGCTACCTCAATCACCATATTCTTCAGATTTGGCTCCAAGCAACTTCATCTTTGCAAACCTGAAAAATTCGCTGACTGGGAAGGGATTCACATCCAGTGAACGCATCATGACAGAAACAACCTCATATTTTGCAGGCTTTGAAAAATCATATATTTTGGAAGGGTTAAGAAAATTAGAGAAACGTTGGACAATGTGTATTGAATTAAAGGAGACTATGTTGAGAAATAAAATTGATTTTTTGGAACAGATTGCTATTTTCTTTAAAAAGTCAATGACTTATCAATCTGTCCTCGTAGAATTTCATCACTACAGTATCATCTATAATGCCCTGATCTGTGAATATAGCATTTAATTTACAATGGTGGTATAGGACAAAAATGGCTAAACACGCTTACCAGTTTACATTTTCTATGAGACAATTAAGAGTTAGTCTTTTTTAACACTTGGGATTATTAGTCTAAAAATAATAAGCTCTTTTTAATGCACACAATTGTAATTAAAATGACAAATAGCTTACATGTTTATCTTGCTTTATTAAATTAATATTGAGTAACAACACTTTTCTTTTAATTACAGAGTAAAGTCTAACAGACAATAATTTACCATAACCATGCCTCTTATATTACAAAACGTTGCATTTTATATTTTAAACTGAGATATTTATCACTTATACATTTGGTTTAAAGTACCAAACTGTAACAGTGCAAAATAATTCCTGCATAAGAGCTATCACATTAAATTAAATTCCATGTAGCAACAGTAGTTCCTAATCTGCAGTCTTGGGTAATATTTCACTGTTATTTGCACAAAGCTTTTTAGCAACTGTTTACTTAAAACTGCAGGAGAGAATACTTTGTTCTAAATGTAAGAAAAAGTATTATAAATTAAAATATTGGTTTATATCCTTAGGTTTTATTAGGGACAAAGACAGACACCAAGTATGCTTGTTAAAAAAAACCAAAAAAACAACATTGTTACAAGATCAAGATTATTGACCTGAAATCATGTCTCTTCATTATGTGAATATTGTAGAATATTAGGAAATGCTGTTACCATTTTCTTCATGTAACTTAACACGTTTGGTATGTGCTAAAAAATCACAAAATGTGTTTATATAAAAGTATATCATCTTCAAAGGTGCTTTCTGGTTCAAAATTAATACTGTGTACTAATTTTATGTAGCTTAAAACTTTAATATATGTATTAAGTATATGATAAAAACTGATGTCAAGTCTGAAGGACGAAAAAATATGAAAGGAACAAAATACAGGTCATTAAGAGTTTAAATTGTCAAATATTGGACAAAGAAAAAAGAGGCTTCAGCTTCAAAATGTAATCCTAACATCACAATGGAAGTGGTATAGATCAACAAATCACATCAAGATAATGCTAAAAGGTATGCTAAACTCCTGATTTATATTATATTATTTTTTTACACTTTTTATATAAAACATACATATACTCATCACTGTGATATAACTTCACTATGTCTCAAAATGAATACGGAATGACTAGAAGTGAACTGAAAATACTTACCATCACCTTAGCTAAACAGAAGGCAAACCCTCTTACAAATCACACATTCATACAGATGCAATCCATTCTATATCAAACTCAACTGTATTAGGTATCTACAGAATAAAACTAATTCTAACGGTACTTCTCACCAAGACATTGAATATTAAAACACAGACAGCAGGAACATTCACTCATGCTAAACTTTATTTCTGTGATGAGCTAAAGGAGTGTGATCACAAACATCAGCAACGCAGAAGTACTCCAATAATATATATGTACATAGGATCCGGTAGCTTTTTTCCTGTAGGTACTTACAAAAGAAAGATCTTAATAATTGTGCTTGGCAAAATATGTTCATGCACATGTTTTGGGTTCAAAAGTATTGGCTTTTGTCTTCGTTTTGTTGATCATGGCATTCTAATAATAATCATCAGAGCCTGAAATACTGCAGTTAGACCAAGTGAATAAACCCAAAATTCATAGCATATTTAGAAATCTTTTCTTTTGGTATCAAGCCTTCTATTTCATGAAATTTTTTAAGATAGGTTCTGCTTTTTTGCTTTGGCTGATTAATTTTAGCCAATTCTGCTAGCCAAACATTTTATCATCATCCTTTCAGGGAAAGTGCTGACATGAAGTTTTCATATAATTGGATTACAGTTTGTCAATAAAGCAACTTGAACAATAACTCATATATCTTTGCTGAACTGGTTATAAATAATGTAAGCCAATAAAGAATTTCATTTAGCAATGAGTTCATACTTATAATCAAAATGCTCACTAAGGAGTGACTTGCCTTCAAAGTTCATCACTTTGTTTCAAAAAATTAAAACAGGGTGTAAAAAACTGTCTTAAAAGTTGAAAATATAAGGAAAAAGTAATAATATATTTTATTTAACATAAGATTAGAATTGCATAACAGAAACTAAAAGCTAGATGACAATTCTTCAATCCTAAATTTAAAAGAATATTGCATTTCAGGTTCTGATAATCATAAAATTTACACTAAGAACTTGCTATGCATCTAATGAAAAGATACACTTTTAACAGTGATCAATAAACAGCATAACAGAAATAAATTTACATTGTTGCAAAAGACAAGTTTTTAAAAGTGATATTATGTTTTCTTCAGGGCAAAATGAGCAAAGCCTAACAGCACTTAGCATAAATGTGATCACACTTTAAAATAGTTAACGATAATATATAAACATAACATGAAACCAAGGAAAACAAAATTAAACAGGAGATTAAATTTTATCTCTGTTTCTTTTTCAATTAACAATTATATTGACCTGCATATTTATAAAATTACATACACCAAATATGCTTATTATTTTATCCATGGTATGAAAATATCAGTTAAATTTTCAGCCTAAAGCGCAGCTAACTGCAAACTATTAACATCTCATAAAATAACCACAGTTTTCATTTTTCATTCTTCTAGTTCCAACAATAAAACAATATTTATATGTCTTTCATTCTTTTAGTGAGAATATACAATAAACATGAACTGGGAGTTAACATAACCACTGCCAATTTCAAAACCAAAAGCTTTCTAAAAGGCACGGCCTTTTCAAAGTTATGAGTGCCTAGTGCAGATAACTGAAATTTGCTGACTGCATTCTCCTCACAATATTTACTATTCTCTGGATATATTAGCCTTGTATTAGTCTTCAATATTTTTTAATTACATAGAGACAATTGCTTTAAGCACACTCTTAGAAATATAACACATGCTTTAACATTATTAAATATGTTCTATTAAGTTATTAAGGAGTTCCATTACCATGGCTCAAACAACGGCTGCTCACAATTACTAAAGCAATCGCAATCTATATAGCCGACGTGATGTTCTGTCACTTTTCTTTCAATTAACATTCTTCTGTAACATGTTAGAATACCTATAATTGTACAGAGAATACTAATTATTCTCAGAAGATGGACAAATGTTTTGCCAGAAGTTAACATTCTTTTTATCCAAATGATAAGATTTAGAGAAGTGATAAAGCTTTTAAGAGAATTCTACTCTATAAACTGTGAGAAGATTAAAAAGATTGTGTTATAGGACAAATGAATCCAGTTAGCAGCAACAGGATGTTAAAATTTGATGTCTAAGAGTCTATTTCAGTGCATAGCAATTACACACAAAATGTTCTAATTTCTTTCATATTTAAAAACACCAATTTACATGACCAGACCAATGAACCAGAAATCGCTACAGAAGTGGATGGAGTGAATGGCCATACAAGACCATTTGTGTACCTAATTTTAGTCAATAGAATAGGTAAAAAGCCAAATTACATCTTCAAATTCATTTTATTGCTAAAGTTTATATGTATTAAAATTTTCATATTACCGGATTCAAGGGCAATTATTTTAATCACCTGATGAAATCAATTTAAACACTATTTTAAAAGATCATGAGCAATTCTTGAAACATTTTTTATAGGAATACAATAAAAAAAGAATGCTTCTGATACTTCTTAGATGCACATATTGTTTGCTATTAAGCCAGGACTACAATGAACATAACATGACAGGACAAGACACAGAGTTGAGAAATGGTGCTAAACTGAAGGTCTAATTAGGGTGTTCTTAACAGAAATGATTCCGATTGGTAGTTATTACACCAAGCCACTGCTCTATGCTGATTGGTACCATTAGTTACATGACACCCAACTTAACATAACAGTAGGGAAAAATTTGACATAGACCAGCTCTAAGTTATGCTATGTTAAGTCAACCCTAAATAGCTTCATTTAGTACAATGTGTTAGACTTTCACATTACATTAACTGCATCATAATCCCAGCTTTAAGAAACTTATGATAAAATTTGGTATAAGAAAACAGTCTTTGAGGCTAGACTTGTTTCTTAATTTCAAACAGTTTTGTTATTAAGTATATGAAAAAGCTTTCCTGATATAATTAAAGTTCATTACCAATAAATGTGTGATCTAGAAAGGCAACTCCCATGTTCATTTCTTTTTTTCAGAGTTAAAGCAAACACTTTTATTAATAAGACAATTTTATGTTATCTCTGTTTGAAAGCATATATCTATCTTTTTGTTAATTCACATATAAACATCCATTGCCTATTTACTTATCTTCTTACCTAAGATGAGGAATAAAAAGAGTGTAACAAATTTTAAATTTTATCAATCAACAACAATCTCTACAGTTTTGAAAATTACTTCATTTACAGCATGCTTGGTCTTTCCACATACAAAGAAAGTTTGGATTTCCACCATAAGTCTGGACATTAATAAGTTTTTAAGGTTTTGAACAATTATAACCTTTCATACATAATGGGTTTCATTTCTTAATATAAGAATTTCAATATCATATTGAAAATATATCCAAAACAGAGGAAAAGAAAGTGATTTATGTAGTGTTTATAAAACCTGCAGGAATCTATCTGTATTGTAATAATTTCTGCATTAAAATAAGACTTTGTGAAATTGAAATATACTTATTTTTTCTTATGCAAACTTATTTGCATTTCTCTTCTTTGGTATCTGCAGCACTTATATTTTTATTTCTAATTTTTACTTCTAAATAGATTTCATTTCATGGCTTTAAATTAACTAAAACTTTTAATTGACTTGTGTGGTTTTCTATGAGCTGCAAACCTGTGTTGTTGTTATTATTGTTGTGATTATCATCATCATCACAAAAAGTAACAACACAGTAAATCATTTTGAAATGCTGAATTAAATGAAATACAGAAAATCTTCAATAAACATTGTTATAAAAATCTAAATCTAATGTAAGTACTTTCTAAATACTACAATTATTGTATAACTGTAAATAAATAACACACTTATTTAATATGCAATATATATATATATATATATATATATATATATATATATAAAACACACACACAGCAACAAAAATTGGTAAAATTTACCATACTCAACTGAAGATATTAGTGCTTGCTTCTAAACAACGTATACTTCTTTAAAATCTCCACAATAAAACTACTTTATGCTTCGTGTTAGATATTTAAATGAAAGCAAAGTTTTGAAGTTTTAACACCTGCAAAGAAGTGTGTATGTGAAAGCATTAGATTTTAAAGTTATTTTAATATCTAGTGCCATACATTTCTAAATATTCATTACTGTTTCATAATTTTCCATGAAGTTGCTCATCTAAATAATAAATTAAAATCCAATATGAGAAATATCTTATTATTATTACAAACTTGCCTCTTAAAAGCACACTCTTATGTAAAAATTTTACTGTTCTTATAAAACAATATGAATATTTAGTGAAAGAATGGGAGATCATGTAACTTCATAATTTTTATAATCTTATGGAGTTGTTACAAACAAATCAGAGCAATTAATTGTACTTCGGATGAACCTGCGCTTGTTAAATTTCACAATACCTATTTAATGACAAGGCCCTTTGGCATCAGCTAAGGTTGCAAATACTCAATGGAAAATTCAAAGAATATGGGACAGAGGGTTAATTACTATAAATTAAATAACATTTGATCCGAAGCCAGATCAAAATGAAGTAAAGACAATTAACAGGAGTGGTAAAAAGCCCTGGCTTCAGGACTAAGGAGGGAAGAGTTTACCATTTTCTGAACTCACAAATTATGAGAATAAAATTATTATACAGTTTACCTCACTTTGTTGCAACAAAAATTGCAGGCTAGATCTGTAATGTTATTTCTGAACATCATGGAATGTAGAAGATTTTAAAGCTCATATGGAAATTATGATATACACTGTAAGTAAAAATGTTATTGCAGTCTGTGAAATATTTTATTCTCTACACCACTCCTCCCCTAAATTTCAAGAGTACTCTCCTTCCAAGATAACTTCATCATCTGAGCATTAGAGTGGGCCTTGCTTAATTCCAAATTAAGATAATTTTTGTCTTCTGATGCTGAGATATTAAAACTTACAAAGCTAATTCAGTTTTTAACTTGAATGGATGATTGTTAAAAGGGACCTAAAAATGACAAAATTGAATTAAATAATTTTTTTAAAATTCTTTCATTTGTTTAGTCTCTTTTAACTTTTATGGTCATATTGGGGCTTTTTCTTGAGCAAGAGCCGATGGAGTTATATATTCTAGATGTTCTCTGGTTTCAAGCCAGGCGAATTGCTGGACACAGTTTAACCAGACTCTTGATAACATCACCATTATACCCTCTGATCTGTTCATCAGCTTCGACATGTCATTCTTTACAGTTTATGCAAAACGTGACACTTGATCTGTGCAAGAGAGGAGAAATGGTGAGAATGGTGGGGGGGGGGGCAAGGGACTAGAAATGATTGTGATGATTATCACACTCACAGCAATTGGAACACTGACCCCCCCACCCCCAACTCTCATATTATGCAAACGGGTTGGTCAGTGCTATTGCACATCTATGCTTCAGGAGTGGGGGACTGTCACAACATTTTACACAAACTGTACAAGGGTTACCTCTTTCTGTTTGACATCACTGAACTCTTCTGGTACACCCTCTGAACCTATTTTCTATTAAATAGCACCTTCTATGACCAAGCAGATGAACTCTCCACTATCACCAATAGTAGCTAATTTCTACATGGAGTGCCTGAAACAAGAGATTCTTGTACGTCCCATCTGAAGCCTCACTTTTATATACATTGACATATTCATAATTTTGACCACACCAACATGGCATCCTTAGCAGACTTTAATAGCCCACAATGCCAGATCCAATTCACCATGGAAGTGGAGGAGATGGAGTGCTGCTGTTTTTGGATATTCTGGTCTCAAACCAACTCTTAGTGATCCCTACCTGAATGCACAGAACTTCCACCACAAATCACAGCATACAGACATACTTAAGTCTCACCCACAAAGCAGACTATCTTGGATCCCAATCACCTGCCAGTAGTAGTTCAGAGTCTCAAATATACCCAGGCCCAAAATGGCTACTCAGACTATGATGTCATTGCAACACTCGCAAGAGTCAAAAAAAGGAATTCTATGATGCAAAATCCTAAACACCAGCCTACTGCCACAGTCTGCAACCAATACACTGGCAACTTATCAGTAAGAAGCACCAGAATACTGGCCAAACATAACATCAGAACAATTCAAACCACCTCCAAAAATCAGAAACTTACTGATACCAGTATAAGACAATTTGGAACTTAATGCACTGGGGGTTTATCACAATTCGTGCAAGTTTGATGAAGCATACATAGATCAAACCGGAGAACTATCACCACCAGAATCACAGAACATCAAAGGAACATCTGCCTGTTGCAGACAGAAAAATTAGGACCAGTGGAACTTTGCTTTGACACCACGATCAAGGAGGTGCTGGCTATCTCTGCCAAAAATGACACAATGAACCAGGATGCTACCATAAAACTAAGAATAAAAAAGGTTACAGAAGAAGCGCACTGCAACAGTTTCAGCCAGAGTAGTGATGTTTTTTTGAGGTCTGTGCTAACTAACCTCTCAGGAATTCATCACATGCTGGCCAACGTGGCTTGCCAATATAACTATGGACCAGCTTCCCTATTTAAGTCATTCAACATCCTAAAGATGGGAGGGATGCATTCTCCCAAAATGTCAAAATGGTGTTCCACCAACAATTCATCTGGCTTGAAGCCCGAGAACATATAGGGTGTACATATATATAAAACCAGAAAACCTTCAGCTTTTATTGATGGCGTTATAACTCACTGAATTATAGATTTTTAACTTTTTATTTTATAAGAAATTTTTACCATAAAACGCACTTGCTCCCATCATTTATACTTCTAAGACTACAGTTAATAGGAAATGATTCTAATTAAAGAAACATTATCCTGCTAGAGGCAGAAATCAACCCAGGATCTCTGGTTTGACAAACCAGAACGCTGACCACTCAACCAAAGAAGCAGTCTAAATGCATTTTATTGTCTCTGACAGATGATATATATTCAGTGCAAGGAGGAAGTAGCTGTAAGCAATATAACATGTTACAACTGCCTGTATTCCTACCGAGTCAGTAATTTAAATGCATGTTAACATTCAATAGGGAAGCGTGTGGAATTCACATTTTGTCCACTTTTGTAATACATTTAATTCACCACAAAAATATAAACTTTTCAACATGCATGTGTTTTACCTTGGTAATAACTGGATGGTTTAGCAGGTTACCACAACTGCTGAAGATTTGTGGATAACCTCAAGAAACACTGCACGGCTATTACCAAGGTAAAACACATGCACGTGTAAAAGTTTCTATTCCTCTAGTCATTGGAATATTGTCTTGTGCTATCACATTATGTGTAGATAAGATGAAGGAACTAAACACAGTGATGCTAATACCTATAAGACTTTAATGTTTTATTTTGTGTTATTATTTGACAATTATGTGGCACAGAGACAAACAAATATCATTAGTTGAGGATAGATAAGACGACTTAACACAGTCTTACAGCTTCACTTACTCAAGATTTTGGGGACATGTTTTACAGACCATTGCCTGTATCATCAGCTCATCAACTGCCGGTATTGGATAATTTTTCAGTGTAAGAACTCCTGAGCGCTGCTGGTCAAGACTTAATGAACTTGAAAAATGACATTGTCCTCACAGATGTCAAAGTTCATGAGGTTATCAAACTTCTTTATTAAGATCTTTGGTAATGTTGCTGCAGAGGTAGACGTCTCATGGTGGATGATGTTAATAATGTTAGGTACCAAATGTATAGCAGAAAAAATTCTACGGCTGTACTAACATGGAAATAGTTGGTAGTTGCAAAATGTTATACGCTTCGGTAATAGAAAGGCGCTAAACAGTAATTAATGTAATACAACTAAATGATAACTGTGAAGTAGTAAACAACTGTAATACAGAATCAGACGACTGAAAAATTCAATGTCATCGCCAGGATGACATTGAAATTTTCAGTTGTCTGATTCCACCTTTCCAAACTTGTCCAACACATGGCTTGTGTCAGGACCCTCTAGAAACAATTCAGAGGGTCCTGCTTGTGTGGAAGAACAATTAATTCCAAATGTAATACAACTAAATAATTACCTACCGCGAAGTAGTTAACAAATGTAATAGGACTAAATAATTACCGCAAAGTAGTAAATAAATGTAATAAAAGCGAATAAAAGTAAATGCTACTGTAATTATGCCCAGGATCATACTTGCTCTTTTGTGATGCAGTTGCTAACAAGGCTGTTTTGCATCAATGCACATAAAAAAAAGAAAGAAAGATGAGAGTTATGGAAGATGTATGTAGCAGAAAAATAGAGTTCTGAAAGAGAGAAAGAAGTAACGCCCGATAACATAACCATAATTCAATAAATGCGCCAAAATACGTAATCGGAAGTATGTAACAACTTTCACATAGGCCAAATGCCGTACATTTGCAGAATTTTAGCGATTTTATTGCAACAAGGTAGCCTGCCGTCAACCTCTGCAGCAACATTACCAGATCTTCTCCCATGTGCTCAGGCCGATGGTCTGAGTAATTTAGTTTCTCCACTAATCTCATAGTTTCTGTGCTGATATGGCTGATTTATAAGTATGCTTATTGGAAATGTGACAGAAATGTTCGTTGCAACCTCTTTTCTGGACTGTGTTGTTGTTTCGTCTATCTTTTGTTAAGGTACTGTTTAATTCAAAACAATTAAGCACTTGTTTCCTTCATGTAGAGCTTCTTACAATTGATGTCATCAAAGCTTAAGATATAAATCCTGTCACACATTCTGATGACCACTTTATGATGCTGAGGGGAAATTTGTGAACTTGTAACATTTTAGATAAGTTCCAGCACCTGACACACCTGTAGATAATTGTTGTTGATTACTCTAGGTGGAGTCCTAAGTCAACTATCTCATTTTAGAAAATGCACCACGCATGTAATGAAGCAAATGGTTGCTTAGTAATAATAATTCAAGTACTTGATAGCTATAAGAGAATTACAGATTAAATTTTTGTAAATTATCCTCAAAATCCAACTAAGTCATGCTGCCCACAACCAGGACATTCTCTAGAGAATTTTCAGGAAAGCCCACTTTCTAGATGAACATCAGATTTTCTAGAAACTCAAATGAATAAGAAGAAATTTACTTTCCTGATTTGCCATTTCCTATTCTTTTTCTAACAAGGAACTTGTGGTTGCACATAACTAGCTGAGATGATAGATTTCTTAGAATTTGAAACAGTTAAGTGCCAAAGCAATGTTTAGGGCAGTTTTCAAGCATTAAAGTTTTGAGTTATTGGCCTTGTGCTTGATATGTGGAAGGAATATAAGAACAACAGAAGCCAACAATGTCAAGAGAGCGAAAGACTAACACTTTGTTGAGTGAAAGGTTGACTGCTAAAACTTTTATCACTCAAAAATGGTCCTAAGTACCACTTTGGGCCAAAACTATTTCAATATCTGTGTAACCAAAATGAAATCCCAGTTTTGAAAGAGTGAAGTGTTCCTTACAAGTTCTTTTGAATTTAAGCAAATGAAAAATTAGAAAGTACATTATTTAAATAATCCTGAGTATATTGTTATTTGTTTGTTGCCAAATTAGACTGAAGATGCTAGTTTCCAGTTTCCCCCCTTAAAACAGTAAAATTTTGACTTAGATTCCCTTTAAAATTACCCATTCAATTGCAATTGCTTTGCAACATATTCCCAGAGGCTTTTTATATGAATACTATTCACTTTACAAAATATCTTAAGTTACTGTTGTGTAAACTGAAACAAAAACATCCGTAATAGTCCTAATACATACAATGCAATATAAAAAAAGTGCATTATTTTTATATCAATTCAGTACATGTTGCAGTTTTTAGAAGTTGTTATGTCTTGTATATTGCAAGCAAATTTTATGACCATTTGAGTTCTTTTTTTAATCACCTAGTCTAGTCATTATGCTTGGCAGGCAGTTCTATTGTTGCTAGTGGCAGAAATTAGATAAGAAAAAGAAAGAAAAACCAGTCCATCTAAAAGTTTTTATACATTTCTAAATCCCAGAGCAGCACTATATTAACCAGAACTTGCTATACTGCATCAATCCTCTCAGGAAAATACAAATTTGTTTTTCTTGTGATGGCAATACTCGAATTGTCTTATTTCAAGTTTTTATTAAAGAACAGAACAATTTAGGTTCTTATAGCCTAAGCATTCACCTGAAGTTATGATCCTGATACCTTTTTCTTAACAATTATCACTCAATTTCCAGAAAACCAGACTGAATGTAATTCCATTTATTAGTGGATCACTATGAAAATGGTCATATACTATGCTAATTCTGGGCTTAGCATATGAAAAATATTTTTCTTCATTTACTATGGGAAACTGCAGATGCAGTGGAACTTCTAAAAGCTTTAGATATGTTCATGTTACAAGCATTCACCTCAATTTTTGTTGATGTGGTGTTAGGTCTCTATAAATATTAAAGGATTTTTTGTGAACAAATATGAGCTTTAAAATGGAACTTATCACTCTTTAAGGCATCTATTTTGAAGGAGTTTTATCTTATTACTATATAGTAAACTGCAACTGTTTTGTTGTGATTACTAAATATGTACTCATACAAGTCATTTTGTTTACTGATATTACACAAAGTTAAATTAATTAATATTTATACACCTTCCGGCAGGAACAAATAGGTCAAATTACCTTCATTAATAAGGGAACTGTCTCAACTGATAAGCTAATTTTTGTGAGGTAGCAGCATGGTAATAGTCAATTATGTCACTTTTTTGTTATTAACAAGAAATAAAATTGTGAAATATTACGGTAGATATTCTGCTCTATCCCTGAGCTGAAGATGAAAAGATGGCCAGTGGCATATTTGAATTTTTTACTCTTCAGTCTTTGCGTTTTAGCGATGACATAATAGATTACTTATTGCTTTTAATGTCTGCATACAAATTTAACAAATGGTATTTTAAATATAATTTTTTCAAATTAAAAAAACTCTTTAAGGTAGCATGATTATGATTTGTTCAGGACAAGCACTTAGCAAATGTTGCTTCTTCACAATCTCCAATGTCACAGTCATTTTTGCAGTGGCTCAGTGAAGGGGTGGGGGCAGGTTTTTGGGGAGAAAATATCAAGAGAGAAAATAAATGCAAATTCAATGAAAATCATCACCCAAACTATTTCACGTGGTAAAAAATAGCTTCACTGCTTAAAAGTTGGAAACAACTGATGTCCACTATTTTATAATGAGAGGCAACCGTAACTCAGTGATAAGGGTGAGAAATGGCTACTGTTATTCAAACGGCAATTTCAATTATTGAGCTTCCCCCTCCAATATTTTCATATATATTGGGTCCCTGGAGGATCTTCTATTACACTAATGGGTCAGTTGTTAGGAACACAGCCATGGAGTATTTAAACTTTGACTACTACTAAGGGCTGCCAACTTTGGAAATGTTGGTAATTGTGGTTATAATATGCTTTTTCATGTTACTGAAAGAGTGATAGAGAAGAGTTTTTGACCTTGGTATGTTATAAATAAAAGGAAATACACAAATAAGTAATAGTAAGTTTTGAACAAGATCGTAAATGTATGCATGTATCAACTATGTTTCATTTGTGACAACAGCACTGTAATATTTGCATATTATAATTATGAATATTTTGGAAAATAATCCAATAAAGCAATCTCAACCAAAATTTAAAACTGACAAAATATTAATAAAATTTGGTTGAAATTGGTTAACATTAATGTTATTTTATATCGAAAGCCTATTATCAAAACATTTATATATATGATACTTATCTTTCACACTAGCCATGCATACATAGGCTCCCCTAATTTGTATATTTAAGATTTTAAATTTGTAGGTGCATGGGTTTGTTGAAAAATAGTCAAGTTTAAGGATCACTGTTTAAAGTACTCTTAATTTTGAAGCGATCTCAACCAAAATTTAAATCTGGCAAGAAATATTCTTCACTTTCTGATATATATGACTGAATGGACAAGGAAATGCTAATATGTACTCTGCAGTAGTGAATGCACCTTATGTACTTAAAACACCCCCCAGAATCACATCCTGGGTGGTAACTATGTTAATCTGAAGCAGAGTTCGATGAACATTTTAGAAACTATTTTCTAGGGTTTTTGTTAAACAACCACACTTCCTGCATGATGGTACAGCACCATGTAGTTTTATTACAAAAGCCTATCTTTCTGAACTGTTTTCAACCAAAATTCTGTGCATACTTCATAGTTTTAGGCCCCATTGAACAGAAAAAGTAAATGCAGATGCAACACAAATGCAAGACTTTGCACAATTGTTATTTAATGGAAGCATTCACATAGTCATGTAACATGCTACTTAATGCAAGAAATTGAAAACTTTATGCTTGTGTTGCATGCATACAAGAAGAATTCTGCATTTCTTTCTCCATGCAACGCCAGCTTCTGAACAGCAGGCTATCATGACGCAAGATTTTACACTATCTACTGTACAATCATGGTGCTGCTTCATTTGGCATGCCATGCCATTTTAAATGCTGACACCAGGTGCCACTATGTTGTTTGCTTGATTCAACACCTATTCTTTTATAAAGCTGAATGCATTTTCATACTGATATTAATGGTTATGTAACTCAATTTGAAGCTTGTGGTATGCTTATATGATTTCTGCATGCACTTTACAGATGCAGAAACCTGTGATCTCTTGCATTACACCTGCCACTGCATTATAAATAGTCTTACCTCATGCCTGGTGTTATGTTAACATTACATCTTCATTGTAAATGGAGCCTTAAGCTGTTTCTCCATGGACACTATCAAAATACAGTGGATATGCAGTAATCTACTGCGAGTCCATGTCATGGTTTGGTCACATTCAGCTCAGTGCACGATTAGAATATATGTAACACAATTGACAATTACCATATGTTTTACCATACAAAAATACATAATCTTTTATTGAAAATGGAACTGCCCCAGTTGGGATGGTTCCCTTGTAAATACTCTATTTCAAAATCTATATTACAGTTTATGTTTCATAAAATTAACAAAGTTAACAATGCAACCAACAAAAACAATGAAATACTGCAGGTTATCCTTAGAACAAATGTGGTTAATTGGGAGAAAAGCAATCGTATGAATGGCAACATTAGCATAAAGTAATAGCATGTTCCTGCACTGTTTAGTGCTATGACTTCATGCTTGTTGCAGGAAGGTGAGTGTTGTAGTGAAATAGGCCAGATGTGTCCATGCCTGTTGTGCTTACTGGTTACTCAGCTTCTCCAAATCTCTTAGGAAGGCCTCAGGTGTTAGTATGTGTGATGATCCTGCAAACACAAAATCTAATATTTACAACTTTCACAACCTTTAAAACTGATAATAGCTTCTCAGGAGATCAGCTGTGTCAATACTAACGTAAAAGTCAAGGTTGTTAAGGCACAAACTTGCGAACAGAAAGTCCATGATTCAAATCCTGCCAGGAACATCCTCCCTGATTGAGTTTTTTCCCCCAAGTTTTTCTCAGTCTTCATAACTGGAAAATGCCGGCGAAGTAGTCTAAACTTAGGCCTGGAACATTTCCTTTCCCAATTATTATTTCATTTCATGTATCATCAATATCCGCCACCTGTGGTACCATATGTGGTAAAAAGGGCACTTAAAAAAATGCTGTGTCAATAAAATAAAATTCTTTTGGCCATCATTAGCTCTATGGCTTTCTGGAGTATATTGGATTCCCTTTGTATGTGGATACAGACGCAATTGAAGAGAGATGCAAACAATACTACAGAGATATTAAACTCTTACATCCAGAAAAGTCAGCAGTTGCAAAGAAATCATTGACAATGAACATAAAATACTGTTTGAGAAGTGAAAGCTCTCAGTCACATGGAAAAGTACTTGGGCCGTTTAATAAAGGAAGCCAATTGAAATGAAATAACTTCAATAGAGTTGGGGTCTACAAATCAACCCAATGTAGACATTAGTGCTCTAGGTAATACAAAATGCATATAAAGAATCTAAGGGAGATGTGCACCATGTTGGAGTAAATTTCTTTGGAAGTAACATTTACTAAAGAAGTCCGTACAGGAGCAATTTATTCTGGAAGTAACATTGGAGAGCTCAATTACAATTTACTCTTTTAGTTATAAACTACAGAAGCCAGAGCTCATTACTCCCGGAGGTATTGCAGGATTTACTTGACATGATCATGGATAAGGTTATATGTGAAATGAAAAAGGGGGAAAATGTCAGCAAAAGAGATGTTTGTTGCTAGAGATAAAGAAAATTCATTTAAACAATATGAGTGTAAAAAAGCATTAGAAAGATGCTGGAAGAGAAATGCCGCAAAGTTGTGATGGAGAGTTTAATGTTTTGAGCAATGGGAAACGTACTGAAGAGTAGCTTAGAATACTGGAAACAATGTTTCTAATCTTCATTTTGCATCGCAGATCACTTGCATGTTGGAGAAATACGTCTTCCGATTTTGGAAAAGTCCCCCATATTCACGGGTGGGCAAAAAATGTAAATTATGTGGGGGCACATGTGTGCAGTCAATTCCACCCACAATGTGTGGGAAATCTGCAAAAGTGAAGAAGAATTGCCTTTTATTTTCTGAACACTCGCATATATTTATATGTGCAGGTACCTTGCTCTTAACCTCAAAAGCACTCTAACAACACGATGAAAAACATGACTAGCAGACGCATAGTGAACGTTTATTTATAAGATCACCTGTAATCGGAATTATGAAGAACTTTATTTAATGTGACAAAGTTAAAAAATGCTGGTAAACTAAAGGTCTAATTGGCATGCACTTAATATAATGTGAATGACTCTTAATTGATAGTTCTTTTATTACTTCAGGCTAGTGCTTCATGCCGATTGGTTCTAATTACCATGTGACATCAAACTTGACGCAACAAGAAGGAAAAGTTTGATACACCCAAACACTCAAGTTATGTCACGTTAAGTCAATCCTAAATATCTCCATTTAATACAGTGTTAGACTGTCATGTTACGTTAAATTCATCGTAATGCCAACTTAAGTATCTGAAATGTTCCGGTACGAAACAATCACACGACGCATAACAATAATTGCAATTTGGTTTATAGAGCTGGATTCCTGTCTGAGTTTTGTTGTAAATGCTCTCTAAGCAGGTTCAAAAGGCATGTAATTGATTCTTTCCTAATATCGAAATGTTCGTTGAACTCTCCCTTTCTCTCTGTATAAGTATCATATGGTTCTTGCATACCACAATTGCACTCCCATTGTTTTCTGTCAAGATCATCAATGTAATCTAAGTAACCGCCGTTTTCTTCAAGATCATCAATGTAATCTAAGTGATGCATGAGCACGTCAAAATATCTTCCTCCAAATACGACATGGTATTCTAATTCAATTGACAGGTTAGCTACTCCATCCAGGTTGCAAGAGTAAATTCTAACCTATATTTGTGCTCTATTTAATTTCGTAGTAACATACTATGACGGTGCTCTCTGACATTTACTTCTGTAGTAATTTAATCTGGGAGTATCTGAAAGGAGTAAAATGCTTCGGAAGTAGTTTACTCTCATATGGAAGTCGCTGAGTGTTCACTTGAATAGTAGTTTACTATGAAAGTAGAGCTTATTCTAGGTTGGTGCATGCTGCCCTAAAAACATCATCCCGAGTGTGGACCTGGTAGAAAACGCAGAGGACTGCCACTCTGGGTATGCATTTGCAGGAAACCAGAAAAAAGCGACTACTGTAACTGAGAATGAGACACACTAATGACAGGGTGGCTATGTGCATGTACCAAATACTGCCACAAGATTGGTACCAAATGAAGCAACTAGCCAAAGCAATCATGAAGCCCTACCACCGTATTAATTGAGTGCAATATGCCCACAACCATTTTCTGAGAATGGGCCACGGAGCTAATGACAGCAGAAAGGTTTAATTTCACTTTATTGATGCAACTGATCTCCCAGGAAGCTACTGACATAGGTTTTCTGTTCACATTTTTTAAGCCCAACTAACAGATAAATCAGCCATAGCTGATCACTTCTGGAGGGGAAAAAAAAATCTTGGACAACACAGAACAATTAGTCAACCTGCTAAAATTAGTGCATAACCCTGTAAAACCGAGCATATAGGAAGAACAAATATAAAGTTTAGAACATTGAATTACACTTTGAAATTCCAGCAGATGATAATTTAATCTCTACATTCACCAATCCCACATCAATGATGCTACAGATACCCAGGGAAGAAGAAACTAATCGAGGAATCACACATTAGTTGGCTAGCAGCAGAAAATGGAGAGCAAGTCCTCAAAACATGTCCTGTCAGTAATTTGGTAAGTGGAGCAATATGAGCACTTAACATTGATTCACTTTTCCCAATCTAAACTTTATGCTTAATAGTTTTATGTATTAAAATCTATGTAATTCTTAAAAACTGAAAATTAATATAGAACATAATAGGATATTGTGTTCACAAGATAAAATAATAATACTGTCGTATTAGGGATAATATTGAAATCTAGATATGTTAAAACAAACTTTTTTTAAAAATAAAATCACTTTCACAGACCCTTATACATAAGGCTTAAATACAAAAGCATAAATTAATCATCTTTGTTTTCAAACTAAATATTCCAAAAGATGAGGGCATTAATACAAGAACAGGTTTTACAATCCTATATTAAGTTAATTTATATTTTTAATTGGTTTTTTACTTAAAAATATTTTTAATATATTTATTTTGAAAACAAAGAAGAGTACACCAGTTTTTGTATGCAAGCATAAATGCCTTAAAATCAAATAAGTCTTTGCAATTGAAGATGACAGGTGCATAATACTGCATTAATATGGTGGAAGGCGAGTTTGTTAGTGGTTGGTATTCAATTCAAACCTCTGCTTATAACTGCTGAGCTACGAGTGCACTTTTTATTGCTCAGTATGAGTGACAACAGAATGAAGTTAAAGGTACATGCATAGTGATGCCAGTGTGAATTGAGTGGAGCCGGTTCGAGATTTTTAATTCTTTTATTTATTTACTTTTTTTTGTTTTTGTTTTTTGAGTGCAATGTTGGATTGGTTGTGGTGGTCCTGTTCCAAGGTCATTGGGTTATCAGATAAGTATGCTTTAGGCAAGGCTCCAGAAAGCTGAATATTTTAGTTAAAGAGACATATTACCTCCAGTAGAATTGTTAAATTCAGCTAGACTGAGTTTGAATTGCACACTGAACTTTCATTTGTTTCATTACAGTATTTGTATATTACACAACTCATAAAAAACTCTTTTGAAAGTCAATAGGTTACATTAAAATACATGGCCATACCAACCATGTACAGCATGGACTATAAACCATGGTATTCAAATAAATAATTAATACTAATTATTTTTTTATATTATCCTTATTACCCATTGCTAAACTTAAATTAATTTTCAAACAATAAAGAAAAATGTTTATATCCTGGAAGACATGCATGCACCTAGGATTACAGATCCACCACAGCAGAAATAGAAATTTAAAACAAGAACATACTGTAGAAAGAGGGACACTTTTCTTCTTAAAGTGAAACAGCTCCAAAGATTAAACAGTCAACTCTATCAAATGCAAATGAATCATGAACTCACCAATTATGACCTCCCAGTTCTTGACTGCATTGGTAACTTCATACGCGCAGCGTATCTCAGAAAAACATATTCCACCAATGACGAACACAATGATACGTGGCACATTCTTCACTGTCTGCTGTCCCTTTTCCTTATGCCAGTGTCCATAACGCGCACTACAAAAATAAGGTTTTATAGTATCAGTTACCACTTACCTTTTAATGCTGACTAATTTGTATACTTAAAACAAGATTTTTCTCCCTGCAGTCTGCCTGCTTCTCTCACTGTGTTGAATTTTGCAATCTTTATCTTAAACAAAAGTTTATCTGTTAAATTATTATTTTATGTGCATTTTCACGACCACTTGGATGTAAATAAATACAAAAATTCTTTTGTAAGCATCCAGTGTAGACAAAACAGCCAAGATACTATGACAATATTAAAATGTGTTAGAAGGAAACAGAAATATTGCCGAATTTGATTGTAGTAATCACAGGTTTGCCGTATCTGTGATGATATCTATTTGAATGTTATCAGTGCAACCATAGTCGCAGGAATCACTTCTCTCTCTTAGTGCAACAATATTTTCACTTTCTATATTACTTACCTATGGTAAGTGAAGGAAGTATTGCATTGTAACATAAAATTTGATACCAAGATTTTACCAGAAATACACATTCTGAGACTCCCTGAATCCAAAAGCATTTTTAGAAAAAGATCTGTGTATGTGTGTTTCTGTGAATTGCATAACTCAAGAATGAAAAGCTAGTTAAATATGAAACTTAGTATTTAAGTTCATATCTTCCAAGGATGTGATGTAAAGAAACTCACCCCACACACGAAACTAGCTTTACATGGAACATTTTTCATTACTTTTGATTTTCTCAAAAATGGATCTAACAATTTTGATTAAATTACCATATGTTTAAGATATTTTCATGACAAATAAAATATATATTTTGAATTTTCTGGGCAAAACCTGTGAAATCCTCTTTATAACTTTTGTGTAATTGGAAAATTGTAAGAGATAGACAAAATCTTATTACACAAAAAATTTGCACCTCGTTAAAGCCCTCAATTTATGTCAAACATTTTTGCGGTATTAACCATTTTCAAGATATTCTCTGTTATTAGTTTGAATTTTCAAATGCTTTCCTTCTTTCAAGTGATAACATAGCTATTTGTTTTTTCTCATAGTCCTGCAGAGCATGAAGTTTCAAAGCCTTCACATAGCAATCCACTTTTCAAAAATCTGACTATCACTTTACCTAGGTATTCTTCTTATACCTACAAAAAATGTGTAAACGTGTAATGAAAGTTTATCTTGATTAACAAGTAGTACATATAAGAATACGTTTTTGTAAGAATAGCTTGTAGAAGAGTGCATAGAAAAAATCATGTGAATGTAACAGATATTTATTCTTTTTTTAAATTCTTATTTTTTTTTTTTTTTATTTTACAGTACTGTTCACTTTTGTTTCTCTTCTGTTTTACTAGCCAGTTTTTATTTTTACTTTCTCTACTACGTATAGTAAGTAGGGAAAGTATTGCTTCCCACTCCAAAAATTCGATACGAGATTTCACCAGAAGTACATGTTTTGAGGCCCCCAGAATCCAAATAAAGCATTTTTGGAAACATGTCCATGTGTGTGTGTCTGTGAACACCATAACTCAAAAACAAAAAGTTGGATAAATACCATATAGCATCGTCCAGTTCTTATACATTTGACTGTTGCTGTTCCCTTTGTATCTATAATGAAATATGTAATGTAGCTATTTCTGCAAAGGTTTATTTGGATTAAAATGAAGTATATAGAAAAATAAGCTTGAGTAAGAATAATTTGTATATATCCACTAATAAACAAAGTCATCTGAATGTATCGCATGAGATCTTTATTTTTGGAATTGCTGTTTCCTACATATAATACAATGTTTGTGTAACTGAGAAAGATCCTTAGGCTTGTGTCTGTGGGTTGTAGTTTAGAAGTTTGGGGTTAAAAAATCATGTACTGTGAATTTGTCCGTTTTTGTTGTTGTAATTTCCCTTAGGTGCCAGTTAAATACCGAATATTCATGCAGTCATTAAAATTAAAAAATGGACATACTGGTGTGTATCGTTGTTATTCTACACGGTACCTTCCATTGATAAAATCACTTACCTTGTTGGTGCATGGTAGCCAGAGGATGCAGCTCGGCCCGCTAAGAAAGGAAAGTGCTTCAGATCTAGTTTATCTTCAATACATTCCTCCATTATATCTTTGATAACAGGAGTCCATCGAGACATCTGATATGTCTGTTCTGTGATGCGTTCTTTTCTTGGCACCTGATAGATTTTCTTTCTATTTCCCTGCATCATAAAAGTTTTGTATTTTATTATTTCAAATCATACCCAGCATTTATTAAAGTGATATGCATTTAAAATGTTCTACAAAGGTACAAATGCATTGCTCACATCAACGACAACGTTGAGACCAAGATTAGCTATGTTCATGATGGTCTGCTTGTCCTCTGGCCTGATCTGTGCATGTTGCACCAGTTTGGTGAGATTCTCTTCGCTGATGCCATTTTTAGAGAGGATGTAGAGAGCTATGATTCTCATTTTGTCAGTTGGAGATACTGCCTGGTCCAGAAGAATAGGCACTATATTGCGCATATGGTCCTTAATACGCTCTCCTTCGGCATCTGTTCCCATTGCCAGGTCCTGTAACGTGCAAGAGATATCTCAACTCTCTTTTATTTTGCTGATACTTTATAATTTGGAACACTACTGTCCATTCCAAACCAGAGTTCCCTCTGATGTAAACAGAAGCATGTGCTTCGGCTTGTCACGAACCCAAGAATATACTCTTACGCCAACGTAAATAGTTCCTTAATACATGTACTGTATTATGAAATATTAGAGCAGGAAAGGTATAGAACTGCACATTTTATTGCGGTTATCATAAGAACTCATCGTTAAAGGTAATGGATATATACTAGCTGTTAAGAGATTACAAAATATGATTTTCGCCTGCTATTGCGCTAATGCCGAGGGCATCTTGCTAGTTAATACAAACTGTATGTTGACTGTCACTCTCTTACATATACAAGAAATGCAGCAATGAATTCCCAGAGGTGCTATCAGAGTACCGAATAAACACTTTGCGTAATACAGGATATATGATAAGCGAACAGTCATTCATAATACGCAGGCACGCATATGCTCAGCTCAGGTCAAGTCTTGTGATTTAGTCAGTTGGTATTTGAGCTCACATGGCAGAGGAAGGTGCGTGTAGTGCGAATAAACTGTTCAAACACAGAAGCGGGAAACAGTTAAAAAGTGGCTAAAAATAAACAATACTTAATATATTCAACTCACTATTACAAAAATACCTGACACTTGCATTATTGCATATTAGGAAACTAATATTGGATTTTACAGGCGTTTCAGTGAGAAGTGTAACGAAAACAGGGAATATAAACAGACATAATAGAACATAGAAGAGGATAAAATGTGGGAACTTGTTTTAAGTGCGACAGTGCTGTGGAATTGTGAATAAGCTTGTCATTATTTTGGAGAGTAGTTCTGATTCCGATATGGCAGCCGAGTCATCTTCGGAGGATTCGGATTTGGGTGTTGCACTTTTGCCCGAGGATTAACGATTAACGTAAGTAATATGTTCATTTCCGCATACTTATAAAATCGATTGTTACCTCAGGTTGCATTTTGAACTATGATTCTCACGTAGGGCGCCTTTTTATAGATTAAATAGTGTTCAACAAGCACGTGGGAGGGGAACAAGCAGACATTATGGGCGGGGATTGCGAACTACTTTTGCGCGGATAATACAAAGAGTTTGTTTTCAGTGAAAGGCACTCTGGTTTGGAATGGACAGTAGAAGCTGAGTAACGTAAACTATTTGAATCAAAAAGCACATTATTACCAACGTCATTGTAAAAACTTGTACTGTGTTCTGCTGTCTAGCTTTTAAGTTTGGATTTTAAAATGAATTGGGTTTTATTTCTCAGTTTTCAGTGAGAACTGCATAACACACAACGGTTCTTAAACTGAGAAATATGTTTCAATTTTGGGTAGTCATTTACCAGTTTTGTATTACCAGTGCTAAAAAGTTTAATATTATATAAATGTTATATAATATTAATGTTGCTGTAAAATGAAATATTGCACTCTTTATGTTTTTGTTATATTTATAGCGTTTGTTCCATGTTGATGTATTATTAGATGTGATATCTGTGTTATTGTCAGAACATAAATCCTATTGAAATTTATGCACTAAGAAAGAAAGAAAAAAAAAAAGCCAAAAAGCAACACATTAAAGTGGACTAATTTTGAAGATTTGGAAGCTAGTAACAGTGATGTGTCATAATTTAAAATAAAGAGAGTTGAAGGTTGTTACACTACATCACTAAAATATTCTTACTTGAACGCGTTTTGGGAGCAAACCGTCTCCCGAAATGCATTTAAGTAAGAATATTTTAGTGATGTAGTGTAACAACCTTCAACTCTCTTTATTTTAAAACATTAAAGTTGCCAAAACTTGGAGCAAGTAAGTTAAATAATATATAATTTCTACATTTAAAGTTTACGAAAAATAATGGAAAATTAAGATTTGGCATTTACAGAGCACTTTCAGAAATAACTACACAAAAGCCAATAGTTTCAACTCAAGAGCATATGGATATGCCATGCTCACATAGAGAGTAGTAAATATTCTAATTGAACATGGAATATTTATAATATTTAATAACTTTGAAGCATTCGCAAACTGAATACTTAAAAGAATATGTAGAAATAACTGAATCAGCACAGATAAATAACTTCAACAAAGAATTAGAACATGAAAATAAAAGAAAGACAAAAGTAAGTTTCATTGTTATAGCGCCAATATACATATACAAAATAAAAAAATCTCCTAAAACACAAACAAATAGTACACATTTGAAGAGAAACTAGATAATAAGATTATTTTCTCTAACTGTGAAACTATACTTATCTGAATATAACACAATAATAATAGTGACACAAGATTGAAGGAAAACTTCAGAGGTTGGTAGCAGCACATTTCTGGGATAATATTACTAAATTGAAAAAGAGGTCCTTCTCCTAAAGGTAAACACCACAACAGAATTGAGCACTTTGGAAAAGAACTAACGACTGATAGTCTTGGTATACCCATTGAACAAAACATTCTACTCTAATTATAAAAACTCTACCAGAGGCTCCTTGAACTCCAAGGATTGCAATGGAGCTTCTAATAGTTGACAAGGAACTCAAGATGTAGACATCTGCATGCAAAACTTCTAGTATAAATTGAAGTATGCAAACCCATTAGAATGTTCAGTCAATTAAAATCATTAACCACATTTATTCATTTTATCTCTTCTTCCTCATAAATGTAGAAAAGCATCAGTACATTCACCTTTAGTATACTTATTTTAGGGTACCCTTAGCCTTTTACACAAAATGGAAGAGGGTTTAGTGCTTAAAAGATAGTCTAGTTTTATGCAACAACCGTAGCAATGAAGTTAAATAAGACTTTAATTTGTGAGAAGATTGAACCAACCACATTACAAAAAAGAAATAATGATGCTTTTGTTCTGCACAAAATTTAATTCAAATAATTTTTTGTGAGGCATCAGCTCTTTATGAGATATTCTTTGTTGTTGGTTTCAATTTTTCAATACTTAATTTTTAAGTGCTGTCACCATTAATTGTTTCTCATGATGTCATGGAAAGAGCATGGAATTTCAAAGTCAGCATAGTGTCCCACTTTTTGATGCAGTAATTTGTATCACAAATTACTTAAATGTAAATAATGATTGTAATATGAATATGCATTTTTATGTGACATTAATTTCAGATGTTTATTAATTATAATTATTCCTGGGAAATAAGTTTATAGGGCCTTACTGAAACTGTCAATAATAGCGCAATAATGCAGCGAGGGGGGTGAGCTGTTTATTATTATTGGGAACGAGGAAGTTACGTAATGTTCGTGCGTTTTTTCCGTTGAGAACCTTCTGGAATATTTCCTAAAGCATATGTATTCATAATTTTAATTGGATATTAAAATAGACGCTAATGTTGGCGCGTTTTATTAGCCAATAGCAGTTCATTTATAATCTTTAGGCGTATCTTGATGCAGGCGTATAAATAGGCTAGGTTAGAGGTAACGTCAGTCAGTCCTTCAGTTCGCCGAAAGCATTCATACACTACACGTCGTCTTCAGTCAGTCAGTTCGTCGAAAGTATTAGTTCGTCATACATCAGATATAGATTCACAAGTTACGCGCAGCAGAATTATGAAAGATCTAAAATATGGTAAAGTGAATTATATAAAAAGTTGAAGTACATTGATTAAAAGTGATCAGTAAGAGGTATTATAACAGTTTCAGTTTGGCGAGTATCCAGATCAATATGTAAAAGTGATAGTGAACGTGTTCGACAATAAAAATTATAAAACAAATTTCTTCATCAGTGTAATTTTTGGATAAAAGATTCCTTTCCGCTTCACGACCTGTATTGAGACACATGTTCGACCCCAGGCCAATAGGATAATAGCTAGCCGGAGGACATTTGAAATGAATTATTTCAAAAAGCTGATATTAGGAAACGTAAATTGCTAACGCCAGATGGAGCTACAATCCAAACAAATGAATGACGTCATAAGATGGCTTCCACTCACATGAAGTAAACACAATATAAGATCTTCAAGTTCTAAATAATAATACGTAAAATATATTACGTAAGCATCATTCTGTTACATTTTAAACATTTGAATATCACTTCTGTTTCCTGCATTTCCCTTATACCTACAATGGCATGTGTAATGAAACTATTTCTGCAAAAATTTATCTTGACTAACATGAAGTAGATAGAAGAATAATTTTCTAGTGGTTTGTAGAAAACTGGGTAGAGGATTTCATGTGGCTGAAACACATTATAGTTTTACATGTATATAAACCTAAAACTTACCTGTTCGACTTTGCAGAGTTTGTCTACATAGCCTTGATAGGCTTTCATACAATCCTCGGCGAGATGGAGATGAGTTGAATATTTGCTCAATTCCTTCTGGTATTGGGGCATTTTCTTAATCATAGTTGACAGATCTCGCATGGATTGCTTATCACCCTGTGGCATGCGCTTTGATTCTGTGAATTTCTTAAGATTCTTTGTTACATTTCTGCAAAACAAAAACAAACAGATGGTGTGTAATAATAATCAAAGGCAACTGAGTAAAGATGATGCATTTAGATTGTTTTTATTGGCACAATCTTAGTTGGTATTGATGTTTGTTGGCTAAGTGGTAGCAAGTGCTGGAAATCAAGGGAAGGCATAATTTCATCATTACTTTGAAAGGGACTTTGTGGTATGCACAAGGGTGGTATGTGAATTTCTTGAATTGTTGTGGAACTTGTAGTGTTGTTGATTCCTTAATGTGTTTTTGTTTCTTACAATAACTATCTTGTTGTCAATAATGAATGTTTGAAATCCATTGTTGGAGGCTGCTGGATAATATGTTTATATTCATTTTTTTTTCCATTGGTACATGCACTAATCTGTATATCATACTGCTTAGAATTGCCTGTTTGTGTGATGTGAGGTTGTAACTGTCAACTTTAATATAGTTATTGGTATGTGTCGATTTCCTATGTATGCCAAATGTTAATCTGTGGTTGGCTCTGTTTCTTATGATCTTAATGTCCTGAAAGGGTAGGTAGCCATTTTCTTCAGTTCCTATGGTGAATTTTACGGTTTTCTTCTGAGATTCAATAGTTTTAGGATATTGTCAGTCAGGTTTTTAGGAACTATGGCAAATATATCAACATAGCAGTACCAAGTATTAAACGAATGTGGGAAGGATTTGGTGATATGGCACTCAAAACGTCTCTCTTATAATTCAGCTATGAATGGTGATAGGGTGTTTCCCAAGGTTAATTCTGAAATTTGCTGATAGAACCTGCTTTGGAAACTGAATTAGCTTTGGTCTAAGCAGAGTTTGGTTTAGTTTTACAAAGTCTTCTGATTGTTCTTTAGATGCATTGTTTCTATAAAAAAAACACATAATTTTACCTCCCCAGAACCATTACAGCATACAGAGAATATTGTGCAACAAATTAGGACACCATCCCCAACAAAAGCAAGCTGGAATTTACAATATAGTGATGAGTGCAACATGTATATATTGGCAAAACTAAAAGAAATTTAGACACCAGACTCAAGAACACACGAGATGCATATATCTTAAACTGATAAATCCACTGTAGCACACTGCTTTTGGTCCTCACATCATGACATTACACCCAACATAAATCTGCTGAAATCCACAAGAAACATCCAAGAGCTGGACACCTGGTAGAAGATATACATCTTAAAATACAAGAGGCAACTTATGAACTTTAAATTGCTGCCTCCCAACCACCTCTGGAAATTCATCACTCCATCAACAGATGTCTCCACACTCAACACATATCCACCAAATAATAACCAGACAAATCGATGGCTTAGTGTCAAATGAATATATCTACAAAAATACGTTTTTTGAGATACAGTTGCTTTTTAAATGACTCAGATGATCTTTCTTAGTGTGAAACATGTGTATCTGTATCTTTTATAATTTCAAAGATACCATGGGTCATATCCACCTAATTGGTAAATATGTTTAGTATCAAATAACCGTATCTCAATTTACAGTTATCTAAAGATTAAAAACAGAAGCATTATTAACAGTGAAGTATTCATCATGATTTAGATTGAGTCACACTTTTTTACACTCTCCTTCACTAATTAAAGTTACATAAAACAGAAGGGCATCTGGGAAAAAATACACATCGTCAAAAACAGCAACAACGTCATTAATTTTGAAATCCCGCCTGTAAGCAATGTGTTAAAACTTTGTGCCCCCAACACCAGATGGCAACAGGATCAGAATTCGCAGGATGAGGAAGAAGAGGACATGGGAGAAAGCGACCCTTAGTCACCCAGTCGCTGACGAAGAGGACGAATGCCCTCGAAAACGTTTCTGTTTTATGTAACTTTAATTAGTGAAGGTGAGTGTAAAAAAGTGTGACTCAATCTAAATCATTACAGTTATCTGTCATGAACTATAGTGTTGCCGGTGTTAGAGTCAAAGAAAGGCATATTGAGATATGTTTCTTTGTGGCTCACCCTGCTCTTTTATAATTGGCTACCGTACCTGACAGGAAGAGATTTTAAGGCATTTTCGTGCCTGTGTTATTGAGTGATTGTTAACCAGACGATGAAAAAAACATTTTAAGGCCATGGTCTGTGTTAATCAGTGCAATGTCTTCTAGACGAGCCTATTTACTTTTACAATTGGCATTATCTAAAAGTAAGAATCAATCTTCTGACTGCTCAATTTCAGCTTCTTCAGATAGTAACACGAGTTATGAAATGAAGAGCACCCTTGTGATCCCTCGAACTTATCACTGACTGAAAGAGCTGATAATGTGTGAATGAGTAGAATTTGCCTCATTCAGTAGTGAATTTTCTTTTTACGAATTACTTGCTCTGTTTTAAGTAATCTTATATATTGTGTGTTGAATGAAATAACTATTATAATAACAATAAGTTTTTTATAAATAGAAATACACCGGAATATAAGTGTAGTAAGCTGTCATTTCATTTGAAGAAAATATTTTAAAATATAAATTAGAAAATAAAGTGAAACTGTTTGTAGTTTAGGTTCCTACTGCATTTCTGCGTGGCGAGAGAATGAATTGCGAAAAGAAGAGTTTGGTGTTCTCCAACAGATATTCTCCCGAGTGTTTCAGCAACACAAGTAATGGTTGACTTATCAGCAAGTTGATTTTGCCTTACTCAGTAACAAACTTTGTTGCTGTGATATGCTTTGTTTAAAGTAATCCTTTACACCCTGCATTTCATGAAAGAATAGAAATAATATAATAATAATCTTGCAGTAACAACAGTGGTACTTTCCTTAGAAAAACAATGCAACATCAGCTGAAATGAATTATCATGTAATTTCATTCGAAGGTTTTATGTTCACAACAGAAATATGTTTAAATATGAATTGGAAACCAGAGCGAAAGTATTATATTTTAGGTTCCTACTGACTTACTACAATTGCAGGAGAGTGACAATGAATCATATTCTGTTGATAAATATGATGGAGTCTGAGACCCGGAATATCTACCAATTGAAACTGAAAATTCAGATTCCAATGGAGTTACATTCATCTCAGTTATGTACGAAGAGAAAGAAAGATTCCTGTGTACATCCAAACAAAAAGCAAATCATTGAGAAAATTTATCATACACTCATGCCACTCTCAGTTGCTAGGCACGTGTGTGTGTGCGCGTGGCTTAAGGAACATTTTTGAAACATCAAATCCAGGGAAGAAGAAAAATCAGCAGTTGCAGCACATTTTTAGATACAGGGACATGAAATTGAGGACACAGAATCACTTATCAAGAAGGCACAAAAACCTATGGAATTAAACATTTGGGAGAAAATATTTCTTTGGAAATTTCGTCCAAGGTTAATGAATTTTGACATCCCTATGGACAAAAATTTGATTACTAAACTTGTAGAACCACCACTAGAGGGACAACGGGACATTTGTAACTATAAGAGGAAAGCCAACCAGTTGCAATCAGCTGACGATGAGGAAGTGATTCCTCGAAACTAGTTCTGAGGTATTGAACCTATTTTAGTGAAATTGTGTATTTGCAACCATTTCTATATATTATATTTAATCTTTTCACTATGTCTTCCGATTTAAAGTTAAAGATACTCAAAGTTACATGTCATGTGTGATCATGATCCACTGATAAGCCTAATGTGGTCATAGAAGTGAGTTACAGACATAGATCAGAGTGGTGTTTTCTTTTTAGTCTTCTCTGTGACGATAAGGAGGATAATGATCAGAAATTTCACAGATAAGAAGATTTTTATTATGAGTGAAACTTTTGCATAGTCTTTTAAAGCTGATGCGGAGGATTGTGGCTACCTCTGGAAAGCATTTTATTCCACATGTACCATGGTGATGCTGTTATCAGTTGGAGACATCTGTTTTGGATGGTTTGGATTCTTTTAATCCGAGTGGAAGAAGGAGGGGCCTATCTAGAGCAACCATATTGCCAAATGGGTCATACTATTGGCAGATATATGAGATGTTTGTATTTTAATGCAACTGAATAATAATACTTAATAATGCAACAATTTTAAAGGGGTTACTTGGAGTGAAGAATATATTTCAGTTGATTAATTATATGTTGACATCTTGTAACTATGGAAGATATGTGGGAATTCCAATTGAATATGTCTGCGATGGACGTGCAAAACATGTTTTATAGCCTATTCTATGGAATTTGTGTGACTTAATTTTATTAGTTTTCACTCTAACATAACTCTTTCTTTAGTGAACAACTTTTTTTCCACTAATATAGTAAATGCCTAAATATTAGCTAAGCATCTGAATAACAACTGCAAATGTAATATTTTTGCAGCAAGACAAATATTGAGACCAAGGAACGCAACAGAATATCAGTGGGTTAAGTGTATGAATGTGCCATATACTAGAAGTAAACATTTTAGCTCTCAAGATTTATGGTGGTTGTGAGTAATAAATGTCTTACTGCTTTGCCAAAATCAACCCAGTGAACAAAGATTACAATTTTGCCTTCCATACTTACTGTGATACAACAGCTATGTGCTGGTGCCTCAGATCCACCCACAGTTCATCATTTTCATCCAGAAGAACTTCCTTCTCTGGGGCTCCAGCTGTGGCCTCATATCTGCAATGCAAATTTTCTGTTTAGCTGGCAAGTACCACTAATTTATTCTGAATTACAACAATGAAATAATTCCACATGCATGCAGTTCATTGCTTTTATAACCAATTTCTTGCAATCCAATTTTATGCAACCTGCAGTATATTGACAAACCACTAACAGTGGTTCCTGTTCCCATCCAGGGTTAATAAAGTTAACCCTCTACAAGAGACAAACAATTGTCAGAAATCAATCAGCTCTTAAAATGATTGCCAATGTGAATAAACTTAGTCTACACTCAGACTTAGAGCCATTTTTGAACATTCCAATTTTGAACGTAAAATCAGAACAAGTGACAGGCTAATGTGCAGCTGATTGGCTCCACACTCGAGAGCAAGGGCAATCCCTCACAGCATAAATGCTTAAAAATAGCCCTAATATCACACTTGGCTGAAACCATTGAGAGGGATATCACTTCAGCAGCTTTTTCTGCAACCTGAACAAAATCTCAAAATTGATCTCTCTCTCTCTCTCTCTCTCTCTCTCTCACACACACACCCACCCACACACACCCGCCCACCCACGCCCGCCCGCCCGCCCGCACGCACGCACGCACGCACACGCGCGCACGCGCGCGCGCGCGCGCGCGCGTTTGGGTGATTAGTTTCTTCATTAATTTGAACATGCATTATTAGCTCTACAGTTGTATTTGTTCAAATGTCTCATGATCACGCTGCTCCCCTGACCATTACAGATTTTATTCCAAATACCACTTCTTAACATTTTCTGACCTTTTGTTACATTTTATTTCTGAATCTCCTGTCAATAAAAGCCAGCCTTTACTATATGAATCACAAAGAATTCTAGAACTACCTTTGAGTTCTACTGAATGATTGATTATATATTTAAAAATAAGGAAGAAAATTTATTTCCTTACTTGTATACATCATTCTCAATGGGAAGTAAATCATATGCCATTGCCTGCAGTGTCAGTTCATGCAGCAAAGGTGAGACACTGTCAAATCCTCTATCAAGGATCAACAACTGTGATCGGGCCTTTTCTGGACCTTCACCCATTGTTGGCTCGTCTGCTTTATATGCATCCAATTTCTGCTGAATTAGTTGGGCCAGCTCCACATTCTTGTCAAAATCACTAGAAACAGTTTCAATGATATTAATTACTGAAAGTAACAACAGTAATCAACATACAGATTTTAAATATTCATATACTTAAACACAACATTCAGAATGCAATGTTTCCTCAGTAACATTTATGGACATGTGGGCAAAAAAAGAACTCAAATTTAATTTAGAATATGTATGCAAATTTTAAAATAAATTTGTTTTGGAAAATGGGATGGTAATGATGCTCTTTTGGGGGAGGGAATCAGGCTACTATGATATCCTATGCATACAGTTCAGAATATGACCTTTCATCAATGCAAATTAGCCTGACAAATAAAACCCACTTCAATATCAATCTACAGAAAAATGAATTTAACATAAAAGGCATTAGTACAAGGGTGGTCTGAAAAGTTTCCGACCTCAACATGAAGGTGGCAGCACTCGTAAATAAAAGCTAGTGAATTTCCTTGTTCATCTGTTGACAGTTACTCACTAAAGTTTCATCCATTTTGGACGCTCAGTTGTTATGTAACAGTCGTTTGAGTGAGGTGATGCGAGTGTTTTTATGAAAATGGACAAAATCGAGTATCGAGCTGTCATTAAATATTTGTTTTTGAAAGGCAATACGCCTATGCAAATCAAATATGAGTTGGATTCTGTGTATGGGGACTCTGCACCATCATTTACCACAGTGAAATTTTGGGCAGCTGAATTTAAACGTGGCCTTAAGAGCTTGGGAGACGAACGTTTGGGACATCAAAAAATTGCAACTACCAACAAAAACATCGCCAAAGTTCACCAAATGGTGCTAGACGACTGCCGAATTAAAGTGAGAGAGATAGCAGAGGCTATGAACATGTCAAAAGAATGTGTTTGTCACATATTAAATCAACATTTAGACATGAGAAAGCTGTCCGTGCGTTGGGTGCCGCGTTTGCTCACGTTTGATCAAAAACGTGTTCGAATGAACATTTCCAATGCTCTGTTGGCACAGTTTAGGCGCAATAAATCTGAGTTTTGGCGCCGATTAATTACTTTAGATGAAACTTGGATACACCATTATACGCCTGAAACAAAAATACAGTCCAAACAATGGACTGCAAAGGGGGAACCGGCTCCAAAAAAAGCAAAACTGTTTTTTCGGCTGGGAAAGTGATGGCGACTGTTTTTTGGGACAGTCATGGAGTTATTTTAATCGATTATCTTCAAAAAGGAAAAACCATTACAGGAGCATCCTACGCATCATTACTTGACAAGCTGAAGGCAGAACTTGCGGAAAAATGGCCACATTTGTAGAAAAAGAAAATCCTGTTTCACCAAGACAACACACTGTCTCACACCTCAGCGGTTGCAATGGCGAAAATCCACAAATTATGGTTTGAACTGCTTGACCATCTGCCTTACTCACCAGATCTAGCCCCAAGCTACTTCTTTTTGTTCCCTCATCTGAAAATTGCGCTTGGAGGACAAGAGATTTTCATCAAATGAAGAGGCAATCACCTTCGTGAACAATTATTTTGCAGAGAAAAATGCCAAGTACTATTTGGACGGGTTACAGAGATGGGAGCATCGCTGGGAGAAGTGTGTATAGTTACAAGGAGACTATGTTGAAAAATAAAAAAAAAAATTCTGAAAAAATGTCTTGTATCTTTATTAGATCGGAAACTTTTCAGACCACCCTCGTATACATAAATTTTTATATATATATAATAAACAATAATTTCACATGATCCATTCACATTGCTAATATATGTAAAAATATTAGTAAATTCATTTTTCAAATGAGACTTTAAATCTGTGCAAGGGTACATCTGGACAGAGTATTTATTCATCCTGCAGAAAAAGTGCATCAGATTAATTTTTAATTTAAAAAATTCTGATTCTTGTGCAAATATAGTCAAACAAAAAATGCTCACACTTTATTCACTATATGTATACAAGACAATAATTCTCTTTATTTTAAATAAGCTGAATATAAAGAATAGTGATGTATATTGCTACAATATTACACAATAATGATTATTTTAAGTAACAAACCACTAAGAAATTTACTGATGAGGACATTTTTGTAATGGGATAGTTTTTATAGAACAAACTGCTGACAATTGAGGGATTAATTGAAATAAAACAATTTCAGAGTAAATTAAAATACTTTTTAATAAAAAAATGCTTGTATAAATATCACCTCTAAATATAATATGTATTTTGTTATGTCCTTTGTATCCACTGTATACATTCTACTTTTTAGAATATCAGAAACTTGTATAAGTACACTGACAGCTAATAAATTATTTGATTTGAAGAGAACAAAGTACTTTTCTTTCACAAGAAAATAATGCTGGGTTATACTGGGATGGTGGTATGATAGACAAGAACACAATCCATACAAAAGTATTATTTTTTCCGCAGGATCTCCCCTGATGACTAAAATCATCCCTCATTAATGAAATACTACTGTCCTTGACAATGATGCTCCATAGTAAGAATGCAGAAAGTGATTTTTTGCTACATTCTACATCCTATGTTCTATTAATAATTGTATTGTTTACATTTACTAATGCTGCTGGTTAAACTCTTGAATGTTTACAAGACTCATACATGCCTTCTGTGAATGCAGGGTGGAGCAAACATGACATACCTCAATGCTTTCCCATTGCATAGCAATATGACTTCTTTGTTTACCAGTTACAGGGTTATGACTTGACCTAACTTACTTTTGATAAACCCCAATTTCTATAATTAACAAGTGTAAAAAGGACAAGTTATATCTATAATTCTTCCAGCCCAAGAATGGGTCCTAACATAAATAATGCACATAGCATCACTCTGCACTTTAAGTTTTGCGAACACATGGTGGAGCTTTCTCTCTTCCCCCTCAATCACTACTCAGCTGTTTACTTTTGAGATTTCAAGAAACTGCCATTGTTACCTCACAGTACTTAACCATGGCATTATCTTTCACTGCAGCAACACTGAGTGTTAAAGAAATACATGCCCCTGTGACCTGACTATCATGGTGATGGAGTCAGGTTGTAATTACCCTTAACACTGAAACCTAAGGGTTTGTTGTATTTTCTCCTATCACTATTGCTTTAATTAAATAGTCCTGTCCCTTTAATTAGGGACAGTAGTTTATTAGCTAAGTTTTCTTTAGGAAAGTCTTCATTTAGGTTTATATGAGAGGCAGTTTCATCCTCTTTGTTACATAGCCTGCATACTAGTTCTTCTCTAAAGATTGCCGTTGAAATAGGTTTTTCCGCAATCTACAATGTCCCATCAAGAGCCTGATTATCAGGTTTATTTCAGACATATTGAGATTAAGTACATCTTTAGTGAGTGAAAAGGATACACTGTTCATCATTCTCTTACTATGTTTGTATCCCTCTGTTTGAACCCATCGCAATTAGTGGTTATGATTAATCGATTCAGTAATGGTTCTTCGAACAAGAGTTTAAGGATACGCCAAAAACTGGTTAAGATACAGTAAATGTTTGAGCAGATCCTTTTCTTGCCAAGATATCTACTTCTTCATTGCCTAAAATTCCCTTATGTCCAAGCACCCACCCAAGATTAACCTTGTTGCATAAGGTTTACTGGGCAGTTCCAGACTAATGTAGATGTTACCTGATAACTTGCAGCTGCTTTTAGCGCAGCCTAACTGTTAGAGAAAATCCAAATGTTGCTTCCTTTGTGGCTCTTTTTAGATTCTCCCTGTCACAGGTTTCAATTGCATAAACTTCAGCTTGAAATACAGTGGTATTATGACCAAGTATAATATAAATATCACACTTTGGTGCTTCCCCATGTATTCCAGCTCCAAATCCATTGTCCATTTTAGAGCATCAGATTAGGCTACCTTCAGGATATTGCATTGTGTTCTGACTCCATTCTAACCCTATGTTGAATGGCTTGTCAAAACATAATTTTGGTAACATATAATCATCACCCATTTCATGATGAGGGTTACTGATTATATCTATGATTCTTGTGTGTCCTAAGGTATTAGGGTTGTACAGTTTGAGTTTAGGTTCAGCTGATAAGCTGCCGCCACCCCCCCCCAGCTCAGCACTCTACAAGCCCCTGTACTTGTTAAACTAAATGTAGTAATTAAAAAGTGGGTGAAAAAATCTTATGAAATATCTTTTATTAGTAAAATTTTTGTGTTAGAGTCCTAAGGTAATAGCATGACATCCAGTTCAGCATTAGAAGTGGTGATATCACTTGAATCTTGCAGGTTTATAACCAGCCTATCTACAACTTGGTTTCAGAGCATTCACAGAACATCAGTTACTTCCAATGTTAATTTAATGACATCCTTAACAGTAAAGGCTGGTTCACAACCAACGAGAACGATAACCAGAACGAGAAAGTTGAAATACATGTATTCAAATGGGAATGTTCACAACCGACGGGAAGCCTTCCCGGGCCCTGGGAACGGAAAGAAGAGTTGCCCAACTTTTAACTTTCTCGTTCTCGTTCCCGGGGACGGCATATTAGATCCCTATTGTGCATATTAGACTCTTCACTCTAGAGGTTATTCTAGGCGGCCGTGACATGAAACAGCCACTAGTGCTCTCTATAGTCGCAAGCTGGAAACATGAAACTGGAAGGAATTAGTAGTAAATGTGCTTCCTAACATCATCCCGACACCCGCAAATCTAATCAGCGTTGGTTCCTCTGGTGAAGGGATCATTTGTAGTTTGTTTATATGCAACTCAAAACTGGCTATTACCTAAAAAACAATGGCAAAAACTACAAAGAACGGCTAAAACCGGTGGAAATGAAAAAAAGAACAAACAATTTTAATGTATGCCATTAAATAAAGGAATGAAAGCTTGGCATAAGTAGAGGGATCGGAAATGTAATGAATGTACATTTAGATAATGTTTACTCTATCGAATTTTGACGTTGGCTTGGCTAAATTGGAAGTAGGTGAAAAAATGTCATTGGTCAGTTAAAAACAAATGAAATCCCAATGTGCAAAATCGACTTTCACTTTGTGATCGATATGCATTCACGTTCTCGTTACCGGGCTGTTGTGAACCAATATGCATTGCTTCCCGTTCTCGGGCGGTTGTGAACCAGCCTTTTGGGTATCATAACACTCAAACAAAAAGTTTTAACACATTCAAAACTGTAGTTTTTTCACCACTTTTAAGGGCTCTGCCACTTCTAAGTTTCAAATTAAATTAAATTGAGTTTTATTTATCGATGCTCTTTAACTACTCTGGTCCTTAGTGTCCCATTGTATATTGGGCATGAAAGACCGGTAATTTTGCTCAGAAGCCTCTTTATCAGGCTTGAGGTTCTTTTATGTGCCATAAATCTACGACACGGGACCACCAGCTTTACTTCCCTTCTGAAGGAAGCCATGCTAAGGATTTTTACCCTGAAAAACTCCATCACCCTCTGCCAGGTTTGAACCCCACAACCTCGGGAACTACAGGCTAGCATAATAACCATTACACCACGGAAGACGACTTTCTTCTAAGTTTCATTACACTGCTCTGACCTGCTGCATTCAGCCATGATCGCAACATAAACAATAGTGATTGGCATGACCATTGCTTCCCTCCAGTAACATCATGGAAATATGATGGTTGCATGGCTATAATAATAAACAGAAATGTGTTTACATCAGGACACTTTCTTGGGCTGGATGGAGTGTAGCATCATCACTGATTAGACTTACTATCCATACTTGAAGCAATATTTCCTGAGGCATAAAAAGTAGTAATGAAATATTACTTGTTAAAGAGTTATCATCAATTTATTCATTTAAGATTTAATCAATTTCCGTAGTTTTAGCTTCAGAATATTACAAATTATATAAGCAAAAAGCTCTTTAAAAATACTAAGAGTGTTTTAAGTTTTGTAAAGATTAGCAAATAAACTATTGTCTTTTGTTTTATTCAAGATTTCCATAAAAATAAGGGCAAATTTCCGTTGTGATTTCATTGTTCAGATTCAAACGCATGGGCAGGCGAACATGTCATTCTTTAGTATTCAAGCAGGTATACCCCAAAGTATAAGAACCAGACAGTCTCTTGTAACGAATAGAGCGAGTAGCCGCTGATGTTTGAAAGTTTAAAATCTACGCCAGTAGAAGAAGGGTGAGGTCTAGCGTAAAACGAATGAGCCAATTATAGTGTAGGAAGACTTGACTCCGAGGAACTTATCACAAAGGCTGGCAGCATAAGAGATATATAGCAGTATTAGCAAGATTTGGGAGTTACTTTGGTAATTTTGCTGCCAGAAAATACTTGTGATGCGAGAGAACAATATGAGATACGGTTATGAGATATTCGCTGAAGTTAGTATGAAATAAAGAAAAGCAAGTTTCAGTTATGTGTTTCTTATTGATAAGAACCTAGTGTGGCACGAGTGCATGTAGGTAAATGGCAATCAATAATATTCGCAACGGAACTAAATCAGAGAAATTACACTAATTAAATTTACGCATCTAAAGAACGGTTAAACATGTGGCCGGAAAGTAATTAGTGTAAGGCAAAATAAATAGTGCCAGCTGAGAACAGTAAGTAGTTAGTGGTCAGTTTACACTCGAGACATGTGTCTAGTAGGAAACAAAGCATAGGTGCTGAGGCGGGAGATGAACCCAGAAAGTTAGTCTTGTAGGAACAAAGTGCCAGGATAAGTGTAGCAGGTGTTATTTCTTCAAGTATTCCAATAATCACCTGCAATCATCAAAATTCCTCCCCAGGCCCACGTTTCTCCATTCACAGCAAAGGATAACGCTGACGAGATGGACAGACCCTGGGATCAATGCTTACATGTCCAACACTACAAGGAGGTCCAAGAGGTCACCTCCAGAAACAGACACTCAAACAACAACCACTCATCGACAACATAGCAAAAACGCTACATACTTTACCACAAAAAGCCTTTTAAAAATTATTTAAAGTGTAAAGTGCATAAATCCTTAAATAGTACACTTGGTACAGCATTTTCAAAGACAGATTCACATTCTATTCCCAAAAATCCATAATGTATGTACCATATACTATGCATGCAAAAGGCTGTTTGATGTTACTTTCTCAGCCACTAACACAGTGCTCCTTATACAATTTTGAGTATGCCATTTTACGAGTTCTAGGATTTTAAGCCACCTACAGGTCTTCAATTGTCAGTATTGTTTCATACCTGCGATATCTGACAGATGGATATTCTCCAAGTGTTGCACATAAAGTAGCAATCTGCTCAGCCATTCGTTCCATGTTACTTGTGTGACTTGCAGAAAACATTGGGTTATAAAAGCACTGGAATGTGTCTGGTGAATCTAATGAGAAAACCTGAAAAGAACATCATTTAATATATTAACATTGAAAACAGTGTAAATGTGTTTTTTAAACAAAAAGTTAAAAATATGCGTAACTAACTTTGTCAATATGAAATAAGTCTAGTTTTTCTACAGGATGCATGTCAAATGATAACAAATAATGCTACTTTATCTTTATTCTTTTTCCAACTAACACACTGTTGCTTTTAGTCACAAAATGAAAATTATATAAAAATCACAATCAAGAGATTTACATCAGTAAATACATTTTCAAAATATCTTTACTTTTCTACCACTTTTCTAAGGTAGCAAAGGTACTGCATCATTTATCAAAACCTAGATTTATCAGTTAAGTACCAAATCTGAAATCAAGTCATAAAATCTCTTAAGGATGTAAAGTGTAGATTACTCTAATTATGAAAACATTTTCTTCTTCTTAGAAGAACATTTTCATAATCCTGTATTTTCCAAAAAATAGCTCTTAACACCAAGGATTTAAATACTTGAGCTATTGACATGGCAAAACATACATCTTACATTTTCTGTAAATAACCTATGACGTATTTGTCAATGTATTTTATATAACTCAAAACATTATGGAAAAGATAAAAGCTTTCCACTGGAAAAATGTAAATCTCATTAAAATATACAATTTATGTCTAACCAATTTTATGGCATTAACCATTTGCATAGTATTTGCTGTTGTCAGAATTTTTTCATTACCTTTTTATTTTCCTTACTAGTATTTACAGTAAGTAAATAGTATTGTATTCCACCTAAAAATTTGATAAAAACTTTTATTTGTGGTAAAATTTTTCTAAGTTTTGAGCACCCAAGAATGCCTCTCCCCCACAAAAAAGAGCAGTTTTAGAAAAAGAACCATGTATATATCTGTGAACAGCATAACTCAAAAATGAAGAGTCCAATAAGCACTTAAAGCTGGTATTTAAGTTCTGTATCTTTCAAAGATGTAACAAAGATTTTCAAGAAAATCCCCAACTCTAACTACCCTTTACACGGAAAGTGTTTTGTTAAGTTTTGATTTTATAAAAAATGGCTAACGATTTTGATTAAAACACCAAAATGTATCTTGTTAAAGCACACAATTCACCCAAATAAATTTACCCCAAGAAAAGCTCATTGTTTTTCAACCTAAAAATCTTGCATACAAACCAACAATGCCTAAACAATTATTCTGAAGACAAACATCTGTAATATACACATACTACAACTAAAATTTTCAACTATTATTGAGGTTTTAATACACATTCAAAATCATATCCTAAAGATACATGGATGATACAAATTTTACCAAAGTAAAAATTGTCCACAACAAATCATTCAACATTAATCTAACTGTGAATCAACACTAAATTCCTGTACTATTTATCTATCTAAAGTGTATTAAAGGAAATGCACTATGTATTTTGTACCTGGAGTAAAAAATTACTGAGTAACAAGCATAGAAAATTGCTAAATGGTATTGAAACATTGTTCTTCCCTTATGCCTTCTTTGAAAATATTGGTTTATGAAAGTCATTCACAGTAGAAAACTACCTCTAAATTTTGTGTAAAATTTCAGTATATAACTTTTACAGGCAAATGTACTATTAACAATGCTCAATCTAACATTACAACAAATATTTCCTACACTGATGTAGTAAAATTAATTGATTGATGGGTATTCGAAACACTGCCCAAGTTCATAACTAGATATGATCGTGCAAGGAGGAAACAGAAGTTCATTTAATTACAATAAGGTGAGTTGAGAAGATGCAGTAGTTTTTATTATAACTGTTAGTGTGTTTTTCCTGTTGTTGTTATTATTATTATTATTATTATTATTATTATTATTATTATTATTATTATTATTATTATTTCAAATGATATGGGAATAGCAACTATGAATTTTGAAAATTGGTTATTTTATAACTTCCATTGACTCTGAAATTTATGCAATTTTTCCTGAGTTCAAGGGCTTGCTTTATTGGCATAGTGCCAATTGTCTGGTTCTTTTTAAACTTCTTATAAAGAGCACCATTTACGTTTACTGCTGTGTGTTGCATAATATGTAAATAATTATGGTGGAGCAAGCTAATCCTCAAGTCTGGGAGGTGCCATTAGTGGGGCTCTCCTATTATATATTATACTTTAAACTGGGCTGCTTCCCCTACCTCACATATAAGAGTTTAAGTGGATGTGCCACATACATGAGAGGCATTCAATAAGTAATATTTTTCCTCAGCCATTTAAGATTAAACATTCTTTATATTTGGTGTGGGATATCTTTCAGTATTCCTGTCTTAACTCAAGTACTTTAATTTCCAATAAAAGTGCTGTACTTAGCATTCAAAATGGCACCTGTAACTGCGGCAGTTTTAAACAAAGAACAGTGACTGAATTTTTTTTGGAGGAAAAGAGAATATCAAGTATTCAGAAGCACCTACAGAATGTAAATGGAGACCTAGCACTGGAAAAAGCACAAGCCATTGGGCTAAGCATCTGTCATCATCAGAACAAGGAGAAGCAAATTTTTCTTCTCTTGCGCACTTGCCAGCTGCACACAGCTGTGTTACCTGCAAGTTTGCAATGAACACTCACTGTTATTCAAGGCAATTAGCAAATCACAATAACACAAGTTGCTGCTCAAATTGATATATCTGTTGGTAGTGCTGACACAACTGTCCATCAGGGTATTCAGATGTTTGTGCCCGCTGGGCTCCTTGCAGCCTAATGGAAGAGCATTAAGAGCAAAGAAGGGTTATTTGTGCCAAACTGCTTGCTCATTATGAGGCTAATGACACTTTTTGTCAAAATAAGTCAAAGGTGATGAAATATGGTGCATCACTTTGAACTAGAAACAAAACAATAATCCATGGAGTGTCTCCTTGGAAGTACTGGTTCAAAACCATACCCTAAGCTGGTAAAGTCATGACTAGTCCTCTGGGACTCGCAACTTGAAGCCACACACAAGTCTGTGCACCTAAGAGGAGATCACAAAACTTTGCTGGACTGTTCATCTGCCCTACAATTTGAATCTCACACCTTCTGACTTTCATTTTTGGCCCACACTCCAACATTTAAAATCATCCTTACAAGTAAATTACTACTGTGACATTTTTTAAATAGTTTTGCCAATATATGCTAACTATGAGAGGCATTATTTATATTTTGAGCCTTGGCAACCCTGAATGTTGTAGGTGTCACCTGACGTTTCCAATGGAAAGTTTGACATTTTTGACCATAATCTACTTCAAACATTTTGTCAATTGAGCATCATTTGTTTCGTTTACACTAACTTGAAAATTGTGTGTCAACAAAAACGTGGAATTAACTCATGAAAATGTTCGTGCAATGATTTATTACGACTTTCGACGTGGATTATCAAGACAAGAGTGCATCGATCAACTAACTTCCACATTTGGTGACGAAGCTCCATCCTTTGCCGCTGTGAAATGCTGGTATAATGAATTTAATCGTGGCCGCCAGTGGCTCAATGATGAAGCTCGTCCAAAATCAGAAAACATCGATGCTGTGGAAAAACTAATAATGAAAGATCGTCAAGCGACATATTGTGAGATTGAGGCAACCCTAGGCATTAGTTCCACCAGCATGTATAAAATATTGCACGATTATTTAGCCGTGAAAAAGGTTTGCTCTCGTTGGATCCCACATTTGATGCAATCTCAAAAAGATGCTTGTGTCAAGTGGTGTACAAAAATGCTCAAGAAATACAGTGTCTCAAAATACATATATAAGATTGTAACAGGTGACGAATCATGAATCTATGCGTATGAGCGCAAATGTAAACAGCAGTCGACTGTATGGGTGTTTCAAGATGAAGCAAATCCAACAAAAGTTGTTCGCACTCGAAGCAAATGGTCGCCTGCTTTTTCAGCAAAACTGTCCATGTGGCAACAGTGCCTTTAGAGGAACATAAAACGGTCAATGCCGAATAGTACACACCCATTTGTTTGCCGGAAGTCTTCGGTGAAGTAAGGAAAACCAACAAGAACCGTAGGATCATTCTTCATCAAGACAATGCGAGCGCGCACACATCTCGTCTAACAACAGAGTATTTGAAGGCTCAAAAAATCGAATTGATGGGTCATCCGCCATACAATCCTGATTTGCCACCCAATGACTTCTTTCTGTTCCGAACATAAAGAATAAATTGCGTGGACAACAATTTTCGTTGGCAGAAGAAGCCGTTGATGCCTTCAAAAACCATGTTTTGGAAGTGTCTCAAGAAGACTGGAATAAATGCTTTGACAAATGGTTCAAATGGATGAAAAAGTATATTGATCATAAAGGAGAATATTTTGAAAAGCAATAAAGCAGTTTTCAATCAGAAATTACTTTGTTTTAATTATTAGGCTCAAAATATAAATAGTGCCCCTCATAAAACTATGTAGTTATTAGTGTAAGGCAAATGTGTTATGCCACCAGGCTCATCCAAGTTTGATAGGTGCATATGTTTTGCAAAAGACAAAACTCACAATTGACCAAAAATTATATTTTAAAAAGCAATTAATTTAAAAATATATTTCTTAGCAAACTTAATTTCTTGCTCATTAAGCAGCATAACTTGAAACATTGTTTAAAAATTATGTGAATTGCATTGTGAGGAGCATTTTATATAAAATAGCTTAAATGTGTGTTTTAAAGCACATAATCCAGGAATCATGTATGTACTATGCTTTGCAACTGCACTTCTTTATAAAGATTAAGATGCAGTAAAATGTTTGAAAAGCATAGTGGAGTACTGCGGGTTTTGGAAAAAAACATCACAATAAAAATGAAAGCTGATTAGATGCTATCAGTATTCTGCTGTAAATATACAGTGAAATGCTGCTTATATGGTCCATCTCCTTCATTACATGCTATAATGCTTCTTAGTGTTTAGGCTACATCATGCTGGAGAGTATATTGACACAGCTGTACTATATTTATGAACAGCTTTTCTGCATTTTAAGTTGAATAAATCCAGGTTAAGGTGAGAGATCGGAGAGGAAAAAAGGTTAAAAAATTATGAAAAATCTGGTGTTTGTACTTTAATAAATACTCCAGTTTTGCCATCTGACTAAAGCAACAAATACTATAATATGCAGTTTAATGCTCTACATCCCAATAACAGCAAATTTCCTCCGTTTTCTTGCATTTCAAATTTTCATCACTTTGCATTCTTTGAAATTCTATCATGTCAAAGTATATGGAACAACTGACTTGACATTCACTCCAAATTTTTTAGAAAGTGTAATGAAAAAGGTTGCACGTGCTTTACACTCATTATTTGTATCCTTCACAATCATCTAATTATCTATTGAATGTGAACGTTACACATTAAAAAAAGAAAGAAAGAAAAAAAAAAAGCTGAATTACTGTAATTTTTCCCTGAGAATGAGCAATCAGAATTTAAAAAGTAAATGTTCCATGTTTAAATACATACATGAGGAAATGACTTCACATTTATTTACATACTTCTTTTAAGAATATTTGGCCAAAACAACAAATTTTGTTCCACACTAAATTAAATGAATGAAAGCTACTTAAAATAGGTCTAAAGTTGGTAAAATTATTAATAGTTTGGGGCCAAATTTTCAGATATTTTTTATTGCAATTTTAAAAGTGCTATGAGAGTTGAATTAGATTTTGAACAGCTGATAGGTAACAAGTGGGGCACAACTTGCAATAAATTACTATGTCAGTGTAATCATTTTTAATTACCAGCTCACATAGTGCACAATCATTCTTTCAATTTTATTCATTTAAGGCCGGTTCACGATAATATGAGAATTGGTGCAGAAATGGGAACAAGAAGCAAAACAGTATACATTTTGGTTCACCATCTCCAGGAACAAGATCAGGAATGCATATCAATAGCAAAGTGGAAAGTTGATTTGGTGCATTGGGATATAATTTGCTTATAACTGACCAATGGTATTTTTTTACCGGCTTCCAATTTAGCCAATATAACACAGGTTAGATGTCAAAATTCAATAGAGTCAACATTTTCTAAATGCAAATCTGCTACTATTACCGATTTCTCTTAATGTACCAAGTGTCACCCCTTTATTAATAGCATATTCAAAGTTATTTGTTGTTCTTTATTGTTCTGTTAATTTCTAGACTTTTTGTTGTTCTTTGTAGTTTTTGAGGCAACAGCCAGCTTTGAATTACATATAAGCAAACTACAAGTGATACTTTAGCTAGGAGAAACAAAGTTCAATTAATCTGAGGGAGTCAGGACACACTGCTGGAATTTCTTGTGGTTTAATTTTCCCAGCTTGCAACTAGACAGAGCTCTAGCAACTGTTTTATGTCATGAGCACCTTGAATATTTCTACAGTGAAGAGTTTACCATGTATGATATGGATCTAATATGCTGTTCTGGGAATGGGAAAGTTAAAATTTGACCAAGTTTCCGTTTCTGGGACCCAGGAAAGCTTCCCATTAATTGTGAACACTCACATAACACATGTATTTTAACTTTGTCACCCTCATTTTTTATCTCAGTTATTGTGAACCAGGCATCAGTGTATTATGTTTTCACCACAAATCAGTTATGCAAATTTCCAATTTATGTAGTACTCATATGATATACAATTTTCAATGCAATATATTCTAGTAGAGTTCATTCTTGATTGGTAGCCTGTTGTGCTCCCTTGAATCATTTAACATGGTGTATACACTGAAATGAACACTCAATTGCTAGAGCACCACAAATTGATATATTAACTTGTAACACATAACATGTCCATGAAGCAACTTTTTTTGTTTTTGAACTACTATTATTAAAACTACAATAGCTAAAATACATTTAAAAAATAACACATATATCCTATGTAAGCCACAAAAAGCTTTTGCAGCTGCAGTCCCAGAAGTAGTGAAGATAAAGGAGTAAAACAGATAACTGAAGATAAACTAGCAAACTGATTGATGACTACTATGATAAACTAGGCGATTGATGAAAGCAGGTATTATTTAAGCAGCTAATGCCATGCTGTATGCTAAGCAAAACAAAATAATAACCATCAACAACAAAGCTTACAAACCTGACATTCATATGGCAAGAAAGCGATGTTGATCTCTTTCAGGGTCTTTATCTTTTTAGCTGCATTTGATTTACACAGCTCATTGAATAGCTCTTCCGGGCATACTGTCAAAACAAGAAACACCGTTGCTAATACCCACTTATTGCTGGCATTCCAATGGAGCAAAATTCTAGTTTCTTTCATTATTTATCAGCACACAGCAAACATTTTAACACATTCAGACATTAACTGCCAGGAAGCTGTAGAAGGCACACTTGCACAACAGCACAAAAACAATCTGTAACCTTTGAGATTTCCAGAATGAAAACATGTAGCATACATTTGTTTTTAAAAACCAATTTTAGCCATGATGCTGCTGCATACTGTCTTAAGCTCCTTCAGTGTTGACAAATACAGTCTTTCAGAATATCAAATGCTTTATTTGCTCTGAACCTAATGTTTTATTATGAATAAGTAAATAAAATGAGCAACCAAAGAAAAGACTGTACAATAATATTCCATCTTCCTATAAACATTGTTAAAAAAAAAAGGGCTGAAAAAGGTATTCTTGAAAGTTGGCCTCTAATTCTGAAATATTATACACAAAACAGCAAACAGTGTTATGATTCTAGACTATTGTACTGCTTAAGATTAAACAGAGCCTTCATTTGGATGTGTAACTGGCCTAATGGGAATTTTTTGGCATCCAGAAGACGTGCTCTTTGTAGGAAGTCGGATGTTCATAGCCCCTTAAATTGAAGTTCATAGATTTCTCATGCAAATTATAACCATAATAACCACATACCTTCATCACAGAAGATGTTGGAAATTATGTCTTTGTGTACCACACATTTCTCACACTCATTAACTCTTCATGGCTATGTAGCTAAAACCATGCTTCGTCCATAAAAAAAATTAAATGTGGGTGAACAGAGCGATCATTAACACTACCCAACATCCCAACTGCAGAAATTAACTCTACTCAGATTATTGTGTGGTTGTAATTCCTTAACTACATTTATCTTATAGGGTTTTAAATTTAAAAGTTTAGTGTCATTTCAAGTTGAGGTTTGCAAAACTTCTGATTCCTGTACTAGCTTTCTCAGAGATTTCTTTGGGCTTTGTTCTAACTTTTCTCCAATGTCATCAAGTGTTTTCTCCACAAGAACACAGTGATTTACTTTGAATTTATCAAGAATAGATCCTGTTTTCCTAAATCTATTCACAATATCATGAACTGCTTCATCTGAGGCGCATGAACACCAGGAAATCTGTCTAAAAATCGCTCTCACACTTCTCTACAATTTGTTGTCACAAAGGAATCATACATGAAGATTTTGTGTGCTAAAGTATACAAACTTTTGGCATTATAAAGCACCAACACACTATAACACTGAAACACAAGGTCTCACGAGTATCAACTGACCAGCTGGTACACCGATAGAGAACGGTACCAGTTAGAAACAATGCAGTGCAGGACAAGCAATTCCCTGTAATATGGTCACACATCCAAACAAAGGCTCTATAAAATACCTGACAAACACAAAAAGGGGGAAGTGGTATGGTAATGTGGCTGTTATGACCTAGTAGCAGTTTTCTGCAAATTGTAACCTTACTAATTAAACTTTCAAACTGCATGCCTATCAAGTTATCTAAACATTAAGGTAGTGGTGGATAAACTTATAAAGCATCTATAGTTAATCTGTTTAGGACCTCTATCCATTAACAGCATAGAAGCAGCCAAGGCACCCAGGTATCTATGCTTATAACATGCTCCACATAATTACAATTTAATATCTGCACATGTTGTCCTTAGATATAATTGTGAAATGTGAGTATTCAAACTCTACACATGCCCATTCAAATTTCATTATCTTTACACCTCCATGGAAGGCTTGAGGATTTCTCAAATTCTGTATTCTCCATGGTGGTTAAATATTTCACACAGAATTCAAAATTAACTGTACAAAAGAAAATGCATCTGTGACTGCTGCAAAGAAATTACTTCACAAATATCATAATTAATATGAAAGGTTAACTCTACAAATTTCAGTTCACAGTACCGAAAGCTCACCATTTGAAGAGCTCTCTATGATGCTATTACCACAAGAATCTTCCAGAATGCTGAATTATTGGTACTGGTAATTGTTGGTTGGTACTGGGTTAACCCTTTATTGCATAATGTTGCACATTGACAACAAAGATGTTTCGTCAAGGTATTATAATATATTAATCGCTTTTTTTATTTTCATATCATAACACATTTAACAATAAAATACAAGTATTTGTATGTATTTTATATCATCAAAATATTAAATTATTTCAACACTATTGTAGTGTTAAAAGCACAATTCATGCCCTTGTAGTCAAATGCAGCACTGTTATCACCTATGTGTGCAATTAACCGATTGTTTTATGTGGGCCCACCCCATCCTTTACCACAAGTACTTTTGACTTCATTTGCTGGGATCCAAACTTGCAATGTTCAGTTTTGAATGGATGACCAGTCCATTTTGCCTCGCCTTAATGATCAAGGCTATTTGAAATGCTTCCATCAAAATGCTTGTGTCAGGGATATAAAAACCAACTTAGGAATTAGAGAAAGAGTGACGTATGCACCAAAATAATTCATGAAATTGCAGTCCAACCACTAATCATGTAACAACATTCAATCTCCTATTATTAAGAATCTGTTTTACTGCAACATATGAGCAGCATTTGTCATATTGTACAACAGATGGCACTTGTATTTCTATCAGCTGTGGGGCGTTTGGTATTTTGCCATCTTTTCATTTACATACACAGCATAGGAAGTAATGCTGGAAAGCGTGCAGTATTTTATATAAATATTATCACATTAATGTTTTATGGTTGTACCTAGTAAGAATAAATCAATGACCATGAAATAAAGAACACAAAGTGCAGCTGCAAGGAGTATAAATCTAGGCCTGTGCAATTTTGCTCCAGTTTCATGGAAGAGAATTAAGGTGATACAATGAAATTATGAAACAACTGCTACTGAGCATAATACATCTAATTAAATTACTGAAGTGAAGACTGAAATGAATACTACATATTTAAGTGTGCAGGTAGAAGCTTTGAACCTTGAGAATAATAACTCTGGCTCCCTGATTCAATCACTCTTTCCGTTCACTGAGCTATTATTCTGCACAACTAGTGCAACAAAAGTAATATTCTACATGAACTTGTGCTGTAACTTCAATGCCTGATAATCAAGAAATTAATCTAATATTTATTGATTTTCACATTACTGGTGAGCTATACCAAACTAGCTGGCATTTTGTAAACTAATTTTGCAATTCTGAATGAATAATGTTAATGCTAACGCAGTATATACCAACATTTCCATCCACTGTGCATGGATGATGTGTTCTACAGATTATTTGTTCATTTTCTCTTTTTCTTACTTTCTGTTTTTTTGCTTTCTCTACTACGTATAGTAAGTAGAGGAAGTATTGTATTCCACCCAAAAATTTAATACCAAGATTTCACTGGAAATATGTTTTGAGACCCCCTGAATCCAAAAAAAGCATTTTTGGAAACATGTCCGTGTGTGTGTGTCTGTGAACAGCAGAAATGAACAGTTGGATAAACAGCAACTTGGTATTTAGGTTCAGTATCTTCCAGAGATGCGACACAAAGGTTTTCAAGAAAATCCCCCCACCCCAGATTACCCTTTACATGGAACATTTTTCGAAAATTGTAATTTTCTCAAAAATGGCTCTAATGATTTTGATTAAAATATCATATGTTTAAGATATTTTCATGACAAATAAAATGTATATCTTGAATTTTCTGGGAGTGTCTCCAAAAGTATTCTTCATTGTGAACGACTTTTGCATAACTGGTAAACCATAAGAGATGGACAAAATTTTACTACACAAAAACTGTAGATTGCGTTAAAATACACAATTTATGTCATATATATTTTTATGTTGAGTGAACCATTTTCGAGATATTACTTGTTATTCCCTTAAATTTTTCAATACTTATTTTCTCAAATGGGAATTCATTATTCATTTTTTTGTCTTGGATATACAAAGAGTATTAATCTGTGGCAAAGAGAATGGTGCTGCACCTAGCAACCAGCTATTAAGATATATGTCGATGCTTAAAGGCTACTGTATTTCTATATTGCCCTTGCAATTACAAAACAAGGGGAACATAGTAGGCTTTAGGCGATAGTCAAATATTTTTAGAACTGGTCCCTATGTGTAAAATGTAATTCTCTTTGCATGTCAAAAGATCATTTCTGCAAATGTTTATCTCGATTAATATGAAATAGATGGAGAATAAGAGTTTGTAAAAATAGTTTGTACATGAGTAGAGAAAGTCATGTGAGTGTAACACATCAGATTTTTTTATTTAAATACTTATTCTGAAAGATAGCATAGCCTAATAAACTGATTCACTGGGTTGTTACTGTGAAGTGTAAATTATTATTCCTAGTTTTACACACTTGCAATTAACTAATCTTATTAGTGCAACAAAATGTAAACATTTTGCGCTATTCATCTTCAATTATCTGTGCTTGTTCAACCTGATTAACCAAACAAAACATTTTGCCAAATATTTCAAAGCTGTAGCAGCCAAAAGAGTAACTGTAGTGTTTATTATTATTATTATTATTATTATTATTATTATTATTATTATTATTATTATTATTATTATTGCTATTACTACCACCACTACTATTACATACTGTCAGTTTCCTGAAATTGTACAGCAAAGGGTAATAATTTTGTGATGGCATGAAATTTTGAATGCTTAAAATATTCAGTACAGTAACTCTACAAAAATTCCATGTAAAATAAAAGGCAATTCCGCTTAATAAAAATCCTTGAAAACCTGATAGTACTGTTTCTTTCTGTCATACATTCTGAAATTCTTTCTGGTACCACAATAAACATATATTAATGGAAAGTATACCACTTTCTAGACTATACACGGTTTACTAGTCCCTATTTTATGTTTCATAATTTTAACTACTCACCAAAAAATGGAAAACTTTCATCTCTCAGCATAGGATGCAAATAAGATATACAATTTACGTGTCAGAATTGCCTTTTACAATTCCCATCGTTCATTATTGAATGTTTGTGCCCATTTAGTGCTGGTTACTAGTGGTGCATATCAAATTTTAAATCTTCACGCTATGCATTTTGCTGTAGCCCAGTGAAGGGGAACCATGACCGTGATGAAGGTTAGACACATGATAAGCTTTGGCCTATGATAGCAATGTATACCAGTTAGTGCGGTATATTCAGTCTGTATTCTTAGGTTACAATATAATGCAATAGAATTTAATGCTTTGTCATGTCCGTAGTGAAAATCTGTAACACTTTGAATCGGCTCCCTTTGCCGTAAAGTCATAAAAAGGCCCGAACATTTTAAGGGCAAACCATAAAAGTTGGTAAGTACGTTATTAGCATCTGAACACAGCCACTTTTCTTGCACACAGATATTATTAGAGAAAACAATTACAGCATAACTTACCAGATACAAAGTAAAATTCTCAACTACATTTTAAGTTAATGAAGCATGGCAGCTGGACTGTAAACACTGTTTGCTGAGATGTTCTAGAATTTGTTGTATTGTTTTTAAGACAGCGTTGCTTGTGAAGCAACAGACATGAAATAAAGCTCACATTACACTGTGCTTTAACGAGCCCAAATAAGCAATAACTCCACAACAGAACCATATACCAAAAGGTGAAACCAGCACCACACACACATACATTAGCAACAAAATACTGATAAAAGCTTCTTTGCACTGCCAGGCTGATTGGACACCATTTAGTTTTAAACTGAAAAACTGTAAATTAGCAATGGTCACAAAATGTAAATTGAAGGAAAAGTTTCAGCATTTAGTACATGTATTGGTTTTGAAATGCCTTAGAAAGTGTAATTAAGTGATCTAGGTTTTGAGTACATCTTCAACCACTCTTCTGTTTATGCCAAATTAGCATAAGCAATTCTTTTCTCCAAGCAATGTTGCTAAAGGAGTGGGTCTGTTATTCATAGAGATGGCATATACAGAATGAGCCAAAAAACTATGAACTGGCTGCATTATGTTTTTCCTGTCCGCATCCTTGGCACTCGCTGCCGTCTGCCGCTATCATAGAAAGGCGCGGATGAAACCATACAACATTTTTAAAACTACTTTTAAAGGCTTTAATTACCAACTTTATGAAAGGAAATGTTGAAACTGGCCACCGTCGTTGTCCGTACATTTTTGGCACCTCTTTAGGAAACTATCTATCACTCCCGTAGTCCACGTTGGGAAATGCTGGCAATTTCCTGGCGGATATTTTGTTTTAATGCTTCCATGGTGTGTGGGTTTGTCTTGTACACTTTGTTTTAAGTTACCCCAGAGATAGAAATTGCAGGGGGTTAGGTTGGGGGACTGAGGGGGCCAGAAATCTATACTAATAATTCTGTCCTCAAACACACTTTCAATTTTTCTCATCGAAATATTGGCCGTATAAGCTGTTGCAGAGTCTTGTTGAAAAAAGGCAAAATTACGCTCCCTGGCTGTTAATTCTCTAAAAAAGGAGGGCAAAATTGTATTCACATATGTATGGGCTTCAACTGTTGCCTCGAAAAAAAATTAGTGAGTGATGGATAGTTTCCTAAAGAGGTGCCAAAAATGTATGGACGACGGTGGCCAGTTTCAATATCTCCTTTGATAAAGTTGGTAAATAAAGCCTTTAAACATAGTTTTATAAATGTTGTATGGTTTCATCCGCACCTTTCTATGATAGCGGCAGACAGCAATGAGCGTCGAGGATGCAGACAGGAAAAACACAGCGCATACAGTTTGTAGTTTTTGGCTCTCCCTGTACTTGACAAAAGTAATCAAAATATCAGTAGCAATAATTTTTTTGGTAATTTCTAATTTTAATTCTTACACTTTAATGAAAGTAATTTATATTTGTAATTTTTTCATTAGATTGGGACTAATCATTACAACTGAAGTAATCTTTAAAGCTGTTTGTAAAGACTGCTGGAAAAAATTGAAGCCATGTTTGTCTCTGGTCTCAAAAAACCACTTTTTGATAGAACAGGTATTTTAATATTGCACCCTGTCTTAGCTGTTATTAAAATGTATAATTTATATTTATTTTTGTCCCTATTCATAACACAATTACCAGTGGAAAGAATTGTCAAGATTTTAATTTTTGGCAATTCTTTGCTGACATGTTTATTTACAACTAGTAAGAAATCTGTTAGCAACAATTATCATAAATGTACAACAGTTACGCAAGTTTTAAAAAAATGGGTACCATTAACTACGTGCTTTAAGTAAATCCAAACTCAATATCATCTCAACTTCTTCGTAGCCAATAAAATCCTATGGTCTTTGGCAACAATGTCTTTATAATTCTACTTGATTCAGGTTCACAATTAAACTACTTCTACAGATCTTAGCTATATGATTCTGGATGGTGTGATCTCTACACAATATAGGTTTCCCATACACGTTTAGATTTAAAGATAGCTTCTATAAATCCAAACATATGCCACTATAATGTTTAAAAACACCAAAAATACAAACAAATTAATTCATGCCAATGCTCTTTCTGATTTGTTTTCATTAACATTTGAAGTGTTTTGCCACTGTTATGAATTTTCACTTACTTTCAAGTTATTTTAGTGAAATTATATGCTCAGAAATAAAGCAAGAAAGAGAAATGTTTTGTGTGAAGTGTGGAAACTTAGGATGTTGCAATGACGAGAGGAAAACTTATTGCAAACACTTTATGTGTGCATGTAGAGAAGAATAGATGGATAAAGTAAGCAATGGAGGTATTTTAGATACGATGAGTAATAAAGATCACTACTGAAACTGATCAGGAAGAAGATGATGCAGTAATTTGTATCACAAATTACTTAAATGTAAATAATGATTGTAATATGAATATGTATTTTTATGTGACATTGATTTCAGATGTTTATTGATTGTAATTATATTGTTGGAAAGTAAATTTATAAGGCTTTACTGAAACTGTCAATAATAGCGCAATAATGCAGCGAGGGGGGTGAGCTGTTTATCATTATTGGAAACGAGGAAGTTACGTAATGTTGGCGCGTTTTCAGTAGAAACTTCTGGAATGTGTTCTCCCTAAAGTAATATGTATTCGTGGTTTTCATTGGATATTAAAATAGACGCTAATGTTGGCGCGTTTTATTAGCCAATAGTAATTCATTTATAATCTTTAGGCGTATCTTGATGCAGGCGTATAAATAGGGTAGGTTCGAGGTAGCTTGTGTGCAGTTCATCAAAATTCCTAGCACATTACACGTCGTCAGTCCTTCAGTTCGCCGAAAGCATTCATACATTACACGTCGTATTTATGCAGTTCATCAAAAATCTGTGTACACTACACATCGTCGGTCAGTCCTTCAGTTCGCCGAAAGCATTCATACATTACACGTCGTATTCAGGTGCAGTTCATCAAAATTCTTAGTGCAATACACGTCGTCTTAAGTTCGTTAGTTCGTCAAAATATTTGTATGAGATACGTCGGCTATAGATTCACAAGTTACGAAAATCTAAAGTATTATAAAGTTAATTATACACAAAGTTGAAATACGTGAATTAAAAGTGATCAGTAAGAAGTATTATAACAGTTTCAGTTTGGCGAGTATCTAGATCAATATGTAAAAGTGATAGTGAACGTGTTCGACAATAAAAATTATAAAACAAATTTCTTCATCAGTGTAATTTTTGGATAAAAGATTCCTTTCCGTTTCACAACCTGTATTGAGACACATGTTCGACCCAAGATAAGATAATAGCTAGCCGGAGGACATTTGAAATGAATTATTTCAAAAACTGATACTAAGAACCGCAAATTGCTACGCCAGATGGAGCTACAAACCAAACAAATGAATGACGTCACAAGATGGCTTCAACACTGATGTAAACAAACATTTGCAAGTACATCGCAAATTGGCTACCATACGTGGGGCAGTTAAAAATTATGTAACCAAACAAAACAAAAGCAGCACAACATAAGATCTTCAAGTTCTAATAATTTACGTAAAACATATTACGTAAACATTTAAGCCATTACAAAGAAAAATGGGCTATGATATTGGTTTTGAAGAAACCTTGCTAAGAAATGAACTGAAAGATATGATGAATGAAACAAAAAACTTAATAGTAGACAATATTAAGACAAATGGCACATATGCAGAGAAAGGAAAGTGGAAAAGAGTGAAGGCCAGTTATTTTTCAGTGAAGGCCCTGTCTTTGGGCCAAAAACTGATTCATTATGTGCATTTAATGAACATCTCCCCCTTTCTGTATTCAATTAACACACAGTATCCACTTTAAGAGCCTTCACCGAGTGATGTTAAAAATACTCTAACATCTTGTTTGCCAATGTAATGTTAAAACTCTTGCATTTCATCATACTTTTACAGCAAATTATTAGCTAACAACTTATTTTTTAAAATAAAGAGAGTTGAAGGTTGTTACACTACATCACTAAAATGTTCTTACTTGAACGCGCTTTGGGAGATGGTTTGCTCCCATCATCAGCATGTTTTCAACTGATTTTGCCGTTGGTCTGGGGAATGTGTGTGGCTACTGGTGTTCTCTGGTGCTGGGCTGATGAACCTCCAAAGGCTGCTGGGTGGTGGCAGTTCGAAATTCATTGGTGATTCCTGTGTTTGACAATATGTATTTTTTCCCAGATGTCCAATTCATTGCTGCTGTTGATCGGTTTTAAGAGTTTTATGTTTGGAGTGATTTCATGGTTTGAAGACCAGAAATGATGTGCTACTGCTGATTTATCTGGCTGCTTTTGGTAAATGCATCGAATATGCTCTTTAAGTCTTGTTTCAAGATTTCTTTTGGTTCTTCCTATGTATACCAGGTTACAGCCATTACAAACAATTTGATATATACCATGGGGATAGGATCTCTTGTTCTGTTGCATAGTAGTTTCTGTATATTGTGGTTATTCTGTGGAGACAGGGTGATGATGTATTTCTTGAAAATCCTTTGAAATTTATGATGTGTCCAAGGGTGATAAGTCAATTTCCTATATGCTTGTGGTTTTTGTTGTCTGAGTAAACTAGTCGTTTGTTGAATGTATACCAACACATTATCCACATAGTCACTATGAATGGATACCAGAAAAGAAAAAAAAATAGCTAAGAAGATAAAAATGTTTGAAAGACAGAAATACATCCAACAAATGCTACTTTACTCAGACAACAAAAACCCCAAGCATATAGGAAATTCACTTATCACCCTTGGACACATCATAAATTTCAAAGGATTTTCAAGAAATACATCACCCTCTCTCCATAGAATAACCACAATATACAGAAACTACTATGCAACAGAACAAAAGATCCTATCCCCAACGATAAATCAGCTGGTATATATCAAATTGTTTGTAATGAATGTAACCTGGTATACATAGGAAGAAGCAAAAGAAATCTTGAAACAAGACTTAAAGAGCATATGAGATGCATTTACCAAAAGCAGCCAGATAAATCAGCAGTAGCACATCATTTCTGGTCTTCAAACCATGAAATCACTCCAAACATAAAACTCTTAAAACCGATCAACAACAGCAATGAATTGGACATCTGGGAAAAAATACATATCGTCAAACAGAGGAATCACCTAATGAATTTTGAACTGCCGCCACCCAGCAGCCTTTGGAGGTTCATCAGCCCAGCACCAGAGAACACCACTAGCCACACACATTCCCCAAACAATAACCGGCAAAATCAGTTGAAAACGTGCTGACGATGGGAGCAAACTGTCTCCCGAAACGCGTTCAAGTAAGAACATTTTTGTGATGTAGTGTAACAACCTTCAACTCTCTTTATTTTAAATTATGACACATCACTGTTACTAGCTTCTAAATCTTCAAAATAAATTAATAAGCTAACACCTTGTTAACATCAAAGACAAATGCGAACAACAGCTTTTGAGAAGGAGGGACGGAATTATACAGTTTTTGAATGTGCTCCAATGCATTGTTGTCTACGTACTGCTGCACTCTCTTTGAGTAGCACACATCTTATTATCATAGACAATTGCAATGTGATTTTCCTGATGGTATGAGGTTGCAATTGTGACGTCAACAGAAAAATCTAAGCACAGAGGAATTGATTTTTCATAGACAGAATTAAACTAACAGAGAAGGATGCAGACTAGGAGAAAATCTGTAAGGAGTTTAACAGCAATGCATGCATTTCTCTCAGGTTCAGTAAGCAACTGGGGCAATTTTATGCTAACATAAAATGTAGCACCAAAAACGCAAGGTCCTAAGAACATTTGGAATGGTTTAAAACTGGTGGTGGACACTACATTGAAACTACAGTGGATGAAGTACATTATCACTGATTGAGGATCAAGCACACCCCAACGAAAATACTGTTTACTTCTTGAAGCAATTGCTCCGGAAACCTTCTGGTTAAACCCAAAGATGGTATCTTTGAAATTTCAATATTATCACTTATCAATAAAGGAAAAGTACCAGTAGTATAAAATCTCGAGTAATTAATTCTTGTAGAATATGAGAAAGAGGCATTTCTGTTGGTAGTATTCTAATCTCACTCATACTACTTCTACAACGTTACTCATGACGGCTTTGGATGGTCTATATCACTTAAAAAATTCCTTCTCTTGCAAATTTTCATTCATTATGACACATGGTTCTTCAGCTAGGAATAGCATTAAAAACTGTAAATACAGCAATTCTGCATCAACAGTTTGGTTTGCAGCAGCCATTTTTCGAATTCTGGGCATTTGTTAAATGCCTTACAGAGGGGTAAGGCAATGTTAACTTAACACAAAGTTTAACATAATCATAGCTAACATTGTTCAAGAAAACAAAAACACGTTAACATCAACTTAAAATTTAACATTGTTTGAAGAAACCAGCCCTAAACCAGTATAAATTTGTTTTAGTTATTTCACCCAATTTAAAAAACCTGGCAGTACAAAGCAGCTTAAATATTGTCACCACAAAGTACCAGCTGTTAGTGCAGTGTGATTGTTAGGCGACATAACGGTGACACCACTGCAACCCAAATACGAGCAGCACATGACACCTCTTTACCTGCTCTTCATATGCTATAAAAGCAATGTTAATTTCCTTCAAGGTTTTTATGAACTTGGCCACTGGGGCTCGACACAGTTGATTAAATAACTCATCTGGACAGGCTGAAACAATGTCAACAGTAAGGTCAAGAAATCTTCAATGCTGAAAATTAAAAATAGTTATTTTACACACATACATCAGAAAATAAATCATAGCTTAAGTGTAGAGATACCAGATGTCCTGATTTTGATGGCACAGTATCAAATTTAAGACCTTGATCCCACATCTCGTCTAAATACCTGATGGGATCAATATTTGTTCTACCTTTTGAAAAAAATAGTTTTATTTTTACGTCTTTAGATATTTAAACTTTTAAAACAAAGGGGCCAACTGTTACAAGATAAGTAATGTTGACAATTAGTTCACTGTTGCATGTGCTAAGGACTTTAGTAATTTGAACAGTCTGTGGGCTCTGGTTTGAAATACTGTTTTGTTGCCATCCTGCAGTGCACAGTCAGTCAGTTACCTGTGGTGTGTTGTTTTGAGTTATGCATAACTTGTAATGCTGATGGTTCCTTCTAATATAAAGTGTGTATTTTCAGATGTTTTAAAATGGGAATTTCAATCTCTCGTTTGTGAAGAACGTGAAGTTGGAAAGGCGAGGTGTAACATGTGTAAGGGTGCTTTTTCTATAAGTCATGGTGGTAGAAATGACAATGAAGCATACAAAATCATAAAATACTTCTACAGATCTAACCCGCCCCTATACCGATGTAGGAAATGACCTTGACAGATGCAGTTGCATCAATAGGCCTATCTATACTTTTTATTATAGTTGTTTAGTTATATGCTCTTAAGTACATATTTTTGATTTTGAAGTATGCTTTTTCATTTTGAAATTTTGAGATCACTACTTAAGAGATTAGAGTACTTTAAAACATTACAGAAATTGTAAGAGGGAATGGAATAGGGAAATATAACAAAACTGAAGTGGAAAGATCTACATGGGCAGGAACTGGGGCAGTATGGCTAAGTGAAACAAGCATTATACAGGAATTATAATGATGCCCATTATTAAATGCCATCTTTCAAGACATAAGTATAACAGAGGTGCTGTAGAGATGAAATTTGATATAGAAATTGTCATGGTAGTGCAATTAGTTATGGAGATGGGTACAATTGTTTGGTCAACTAGGTAATAGTAAAACCCTGTGCACAATTACCCACAAATAGAAATGAGAAAAAAGTTAAAACACATGTTTTCAAATGTGAGCATGCACAATCAAAGGGAAATTTCATGTTTCCTGTTCCTGTTCATAGCACAGGCTACTGTATGCTTATTGTGCATACCTGTCTGCATTGTAGAAGATAGTCAAGGTTGTGACCCACAACAGCTACTAGAATAGCAAAACCAAAAGCAAAAACCAAAATGACTCCTGGTAGCTGATAAGCTTTCATTTTGTTTAGTGTCTGCTGTCAATAGTGCCATTTAGTTTAAGAATATATAATGGTAACATTGCAATTTCTAAAAATGTTTACCATATTGAGTTTCAAGTTGACCAAGTTAAAATTCAAACAAAAAAATATAATTGGTCAGTTTTGACAGATAATATCTGATTGCACAAATTCAGTTTTACATGTTGTTACATACAAATGATTGTGTATGGTCATTCACCTTCACATTTTGTTTCCATTCTGGTTATCTCTGTTCCCGGGCAATTGTGTACAAGGCTTTACACTGATCTATAGCACTAACTGGATTTGAATGACAAGAAAACACTGTCTTGATGTGTGCAACACAAACCTACCCGTGAAATGAGCAAAGTTGTTGGCTTTAAGTTAATCAAAAGCACCTGGGTCAGGATGGTGATGCTGTGGATAATACCCCAAATAAAATCTAATAACAACAATGAGACAATTTCCACTTCCTTACAATGTCAAGTATTTGTTGCAGTATTCAGCTGTATTGTAAGCCATAGCTAGTGTCTCTTCAGCTACTGTACTCATATTTGCCAACTTTCTGAAAATGAAACCCGTAAAACTTTCCCTTATCCAGCAGAGCGTAATAGTTTTATAATGACATATAATTCAGAAATAAAATATTCAGTGTAGCAAATGTAAAAAAATTACATGTAAAATAAATGGGAATTTTGTTCTATAAGAATCCTGAATATCTGATAGTACTGTTTCTTTCTGTCACATATGCTGAAATTCTTCTTGGTGCCACAGATAAATACATACTAAAGCAAAGAACACCACTTACTAGGCTATACAAAGATTTATAGTCCCTATTTTGTGCTTTATAACATGAATTATAAACAAAAACTATCACAAAAATGGGGAACTTATGTCCCGCAGCCATGGAATTCGAATAAGGTAAACAATCTATGCAAGGGAGTTGGCATTACGGTTCATGTTGTTATTTACTGAATGTTTGCACCAATTTACTGCTGGTTACTAGAAGTGTAATAGCATTTTAAATCTGCATGCTATGTGTTTTGTTGTAGCCCAGAGAAGGGAGACTTTGATCGTAATGAAGGATAGACACACAGATAAGCTGTGGTTTATCATAGCACTATATACCAATTAGCACAGTACATTCAGTCTGTAATCAGTTACAATATAATGCAATAGAATTTAATGCTTTATCATGTCTGTGGTGAAAATCTGTAGCACTTTGAATCTGTCCACAAAGCCGTAAAAATGCCTGTTTTGCCATAAAGTCATGAAAAGGCCTCTGCTCCCATGATTTTATGGACAAACCATATAAGTTGGCAAATATGCTGTACTTGCAGTGTGTAGAATATGCATATGTTTTGAAATGTAAAGTTAAGCAAGCACATTAAGTTGATATTTTGTACTCAAACGCATCTGCACAAAGCACCCATTCTCCAGCATTAAACTGTAATGCTAGCAAACCAGTGTGCTTGGAGTGATGAAAGAGCAGTTTGTAACTGTGGATGTTATGAGGGCATGTGAGAGCTGTAATCTGCGCTATGCAATAATGCTTCTCATGCCCATACGTGAGAATCATTACCTGCAAAAATAACTTCCCCATTTGCGCAGTATTAGTTCCTAGCACGTTTTTGTGTGTCTACTATGCCCAAGTCTTGGAAGGCAGAATTTAGTATTAACTATGTCCAGATAAAAATCTGCAATGGCAATTGGAATGTTCAGAAACCCAGGTATAATGCATCACAGTAGATTCTGCCTAGGTACACCATGAGGAATGATACTTGGATGCCTAACAACATTCTGGGAGAATTCTTCATACAGTAGCCTATGAGAACCTAAGCTTACTCTGGCCTTTTAGAAATTCTTATAATAATTTTACATTAATATGCATACCTTCAGTAAAATATACATGTGCTGCCCTGTACATGGTTCTATTGGTGTTTGTAAAATCATTCATGAGTGCCTGCACAGACTTCTCAGAGGGAGTAATGAGGTATATGGCTTCCATTGTTGACAGAGGTTCTCTCTTCTTATGGATATCTTCAACAACTGAAAAGTGAAATTAAGACTCAAATTATCTTTACATGCAGAACAAAGAAAGTAAATTACATAATTTTACATGAACTGTGCAAAGCCAAAGTACAACCTTTTTTGGTAATGATCTTATTACATCTGCGGTGATCAGATGTCCTACATCTCCCAGATATATCCTGCATCTCACCTGCATCCAGGTGTCTGAACTGTAAACTTACAGAATCAGAATATAAACTTTACATTGGAAATAGAAACAAATTGATGCTTTCCATTCCTGGACATTAAAATTATTTAACTGCAATGAGAAAATTTAATTTGGCATATACAGGAATGAAAGAGACAAACTTCATCAAGGCGAATGGCTCTACTCCAACTCCATATAAACATGCAATGATCAATAGTTTCATATTCATATTCATTTATTTTCATCCTTTTACATACGTTTAAAGGACATGTCAGTATAATCTATTTACATTATATACAAAGTTTTACATTATTTTTCCATATTTGAACTCCTCTATACTGTAAAATGAATTTTCAATTAAATATGTTTTTATGGTTTTCATCATTTTTATTGTTTGATTTATATTCTTTATTTCATTTGGTAGTTTATTGAACAATTCATTTCCTATGGTTTTTGTTGAATGATTATTTAAGGTCCCCCTTAGGGTCGTTCTGAAATAATCCATATTATTTCTTAATCCATAGGAATGTATATTACAATTTTTGTCATGTCTTTTATGTACAATAACTTTTATGCTTTCATAAATATATATGCATGGAGCAGTTAATATTTTTAAGCTCTTAAACTTCTGCATGTTTCTTTATTTTTCATCCTACCTATTATTCTGATAGCTTTTTCTTACAATTTTAGCACTTTTTCCATTTCTCTATAAGTAATATTCCCCCACAGTGTAATACCATAACTAATATGCGAGTATATTAATGCATAGCAAACCTGTATCATCGTTTTGCTATCCATTGTCTTGCTAATCTGTCTCATTACATATATACCTTTATTTATTAGTTTGGTAATATGGTCTACATGTGCTTTCCAGTTTAAATTTTTGTCGATTATCATTCCAAGGAAGTTTGTACCATTTATTTGATCTATATTTACACATCTATTATTACATTTACATTTTTGAGGTTTCGATTTGTTAATTTGAAATGTATGCATGCTGTCTTTTTTACATTTATTACCATATCTAGACTAGAACAGTATTCTTTTACGAATTTTAGAATTGAGTTTGCCCTATTTTCTACATCTTGTATTTTCTGTCCCTAATTATAACCGTCATGTCATCCACGTATCCAATTGCTATTTCTCCCTTAGATTCTATTAATTCATATATTTCATTAATGTATATTAAGAACATAAATGGTCCTAATTTTGAGCCTAGCGGAACTCCCTGTTGAACCTTTTTAAAGTCTGATTTTATCTTTTCTCTCACACCTTTAGCATTTAAATTACTTATTTCCACACACTGTGTTCTGTTTTCTAAATATGTTAGTACCCAATCTAGAGCCAGGCCGCGAATTCTACATTTTTCTAATTTGTATATCAACGTTTTTATATTCATACAATCGAAGGCTTTCGATAAATCTATAAAAATAGCCATCACAGATTCATGTTTATTTATTGCCTTTATTATAACATTGTTTGCCTTTAGTATGGCGTCTATTGTAGACTTACGTTTTTGAAAACCATATTGCCATTTTGATATAATTTTTAGTTTCTATACATAATTTTGCAATTGTTTTAAATATAATCCTTCCATTAATTTTGAGAAGGCTGAGCACAAGGTGATTGGTCTATAACTTTCTGCCTCTTTCTTATAGTTTAACATATAAACTTGTAAAAGTCTCTTTTTTTAATTCTAATGCATTCATTAGAATTAACCAGTCATCTTTCAGATATAAATATATCACCCACAGACATGATGGTATCATTTGATGTCAATGCACTCTTCCCAAGCATACCAAAAGAAGAATTATTACCACTCCTAGAAAATTGGATATTAAACAATGGTACACCTAGAGCTCAAACAGAAGATTACTTAAAACTAACAAAATTATATCTGGACCAGAATTTCTTTTCATTCCATAACAAAATCTTTAAACAAACCACAGGCCTAACTATGGGAAACCCCCTTTCACCATTTTTAGCATAACTATATATAAGCCATTTGAATGCCATATTACTAAATCTTTCCCACATCTATTCAAAACCTGGTATAGGTACATAGATGATATTTTTGGTATTGTTCCAAAATAACTTTCAGAAGATGCTTTGAAATTATTGAATTTACAAAATAGATCTATTAAATTCACAATAGAAAAAGAAAAAAATGGCCAATTACCTTACTTAGACATCAGGATCATCAGAAATAATGCACACAACAAACTAACGTTTGGCATTTACAGAAAACCAACTCACACAGAAAATTATATTAAAAACAACAGCTACAATCCTACAAGCCACAAACATGCAATTTTAAATAGTATTACAAACAGGTTAGTACATATACCATTGGAGAAAGAGGAATACCAGAAAGAATACCAAGACATTATCCACATAGCCACTATGAATGGATACCAGAAAAAAACAATAGATAAGAAGATAAAAAAGTGTGAAAGACAGAAATACACCAACAAACAACTACTTTACTCAGACAACAAAAACCACAAGCATATAGGAAATTCACTTATCACCCTTGGACACATAAATTTCAAAGGATTTTCAAGAAATACATCACCACCCTGTCTCCACAGAAAAACCACAATATACAGAAACTATTATGCAACAGAACAAAAGATCCTATCCCCAACGATAAATCAGCTGGTATATATCAAATTGTTTGTAAGGACTATAACCTGGTATACATAGGAAGAACCAAAAGAAATCTTGAAATAAGACTTAAAGAGCATATGAGATGCATTTACCAAAAGCAGCCAGATAAATCAGCAGTAGCACATCATTTCTGGTCTTCAAACCATGAAATCTCTCCAAACATAAAACTCTTAAAACCGATCAACAGCAGCAGAATTAGACATGTGGGAAAAAATACATATCGTCAAACACAGGAATCACCTAATGAATTTCGAACTGCCGCCACCCAGCAGCCTTTGGAGGTCCATCAGCCCAGCACCAGAGAACACCACTAGCCACACACATTCCCCAAACAATAACTGGCAAAATCAGTTGAAAACATGCTGACGATGGGAGCAAACCGTCTCCCGAAACGCGTTCAAGTAAAAACATTTTAGTGATGTAGTGTAACAACCTTCAACTCTCTATTTTAAATTATGACACATCACTGTTACTAGCTTCTAAATCTTCAAAATTCATTAATCATTCTTTCTCCTCTCAGATTTATGTTTTATTATTATTGCAATAACAGCATTTTTGCTACTGAACCATGTATAAGTCTCAGCTCCGTGAAGAGTGGGAAGAACCCCAAAACAACAGCAATTGTTTTATATTGTGATTTTCTTTCCGGGAGTGACTGGCTACAGCTGATTTATCTGTTTGTACCTAATATTTCTGAAATGTTCCTTTTATTCTTGTGCATATGTTTCTCTTGGTTTTTCTGATATATGTTCTGATGCATTCTAAACCGTCTATTTTATATATGCCTGATTTCTTGTAGATGAACAAAAGTAAAGCTGTTAAAATCAAAGCATAAGTTTTTAGAACCGAGCTTATGGGAAAGAACATACATCAAAAGTATTGAGCATTGAACTCTGAATTTTGAAATTCCAAAAGATGATAGTTGAATCTCTAAATTCACCAATTCCACACTACATGACACCACACATGCAAAGGGAAGATGACCAGGGAATCCCCGGTTAGTTGACTAGCACTGAGAATGGGGACATAGGTCTACAGAACATGTTCTGCCAGTAGTTTGGTAAGTGGAGCAACATAGTGCTTAACATTTTCCATAATTTAAGTTTACATGTTCATCTGTACCTATTTCATTTAAACCACTTTAGGATATAAGACATGAATTAATGGAATGAACAAAAAATCTGATGCACTACATTCACATGGCTTTCTCCATCCACTATTGTTTATTTTTATCTCTTCTACAAATTCTTCTCTTTCTATTTACTTCTGTTGCTTTTCAGCAAACATTTTCTAGTTGGTACACCACATCATTTTCCTAGAATTAAATTCCTATGTCAATAGGAGCTTTCAAAAAGAGATTTTGAATGGCATATTCTCCAGATGTGACAACCCAAGACTTTGAGTTTACACATGCACAAAATATAGATCGACGCCATGAGGAACAAAAACTGCGAGCAGGTACTACAGCAGGTGAGATCACCCTCACTGTAGTGGAGAAAATGTACTGTTCAATGCAAGAAAGAGGGCCTAAATTTAGAGCGCTAACCCACTGAACCGTAGTAAGCTTATCTTTTATTTAGAACACTTTTCAAAATTATGATTTGGAACTTAAAAGTCTATTTGAATAAGATACAGGGAAACTCTTGAATTACATGCCTGCCCTCTACTGCACACACATTCCAAAGAAAGCTGAGTATAATATGGTGTTAATAATTTCCCAAGGATTCACATAATCATTAATCTTACAAAGCCATAGCAATGCCAACATTCCTTGGTAACAGTTTTCATTTTAAATGGGAATTAATTACAGTATATCTATGACTTGCTTTGCTTTAGAAAACTTTTATCACGAAACAGTGAACCTAAGCTAAAAGTATATATGCACATTTACAATAAAAACAAATACTTACTTGTGATTCCTTCAGCAGAAATTTCATGCATTTTGCAGCAAGCAGATACCATCCTCATGGCAAGCTGATCAACAACCAAAACTCGCCATTCCACTCCGCCCCCACTTTTCTTTTTGTTTGCCTTGATCGCCTCATTCATAATCTCTGCAACAATTACAATATTTCATGTACTACAACTTACGTTAACATTTCTCCTACTCTTTCCAGGTTCTTTGTAAAAACTGATGTACACTGGCCTTTTAGCATGATAGTCCTAAATGCAACTGATGGAAATCATCCTAGATTCATCAGAGAACATAAGAATGGGTTGGTGGAATGAAAATTTCCAACATGTATTTTAAGAATGCCCTAATGGAACTCTGTCTGCATTGGAGCATTGAGCTTAAAAATTTGCTCATAAGCCAAGCATAATTTGACACTAGCTCAGCAACCCTGGTTTGATTCTTGGCCATAACAAGTTGTGTGTTTAATCTTTTCCTAGTGAAGGATAAATATTGTAGTGCTTAGGCTTTCACGCAGTGTTAATCCAGTAAAATGTAGTTTCAGGGCTTTTAGCCTGGTCCAGTTGATAAAATTCACCTCAAGTTTTGCCCGTCACTCTGTTAGGCGAATTACCTGAATTCTCATCAACTGGATCACAGTCAAAAAGCCCAGAAACTACATTTTACTAAACATTGTAATGTTTGGAATCAGGGAGGAATCATTTTAATTATAATTACAGTTTTAATCATTGCATGTAGAAAGAAATATTCAGCTTTAGTACATTTTAGTACATGAAGTAAACATGTAGAAGCATAACTCTTTGCTTCTTGCCGTCTCAGATTACAGTAAGTTGCAAATGTTTTTATGTATGTATTCAGCATAAGGGTAAAAAACCATGGGACCAGTCATGCACCCTGGTTTACTTGTGTTCTGTTGTGACTGACTCTCAGTGAAGTAGTTACTAAATTAGTTCACAATTTGGAATTATTAGGAGATAATTGCTAACCCATACATTCTGTGGTAGCATGAACAAAACTTATTTGAAATAAACAACAGAACTATTTATTGAGCCTGAATGGCATCACAATGAGCTAACAAATATTCATCACACATGGGTAGAAGTCAAAGTCACAAATTGCAGTCAGATCAGTTAAACCTTATAAATTTAATCTGTCGCAAATTATACAAATCAAAGAACCAAAACAACAATGTTTAAAATCCCTCATTTTAAAACACAGAGTTGGAAGACATTTCACCCACCCACTCGCACTGACGTGGGTAACTGAGGTTGTTAAGGCACTGACTCATGAACGGAAGGTCTGCAGTTTAAACTCTGCCAGGACCATCCTCTCTGACTTAGAATGTTTTTACAGGTTTTCCTCTTCCTAACTGGCAAATGCAGGGGAGGTACCCTAAAGTTTGGTCTAGAATGCTTCCTTCCCAAATTTCCTTTTCTAATTATCATTTTATGTATCACCACTGGTGTCATTGCCTGTGATGCCATAGGTAGTGAGAGCGGCATTTAACACTATATATATAAATAAAGCAATTTCTGGGGAGATGCATCAGGGTAGACCAATAAAATTCTGTTAAGGTGAGGTGTAACGAGATGGACGGCATTTTACGTAAAGTTAAGCAATGTAACGGGAATTATTCTGATTGGCAGTTGCTTTTATTACTCCTACTGCTTCATGCTAAATGGTTCAAATTAGTCATATATTATCAAATATAACGTAACGGGAAGGAGAAGATTGGCCTTAACCTTCAGAGGCTAACAATAGACATAGACAAACTATTAAGTTACATCGCGTTAGATAAACTCTAAATAGTTCCATTTAATACAATGTGTTAGACTTTCAAGTTGCAGTAAGTTTATCTTAATACCGGATTTTGTATTAATTATTCATCCAAAATAAAAAAATAACCAATTAGATTTATTATGCTATGTATAATTATCGATTATACTTACCTGATTGTTGACTAACCTGTACTTTTTGAAAGCTCTTTAAAAATACAATTTATTAAGTGAATAAAATTATGATGTGCCATTTAAAGTAAAGCTGGGGGTCATTTTAAAGACAAAAGTTACAGAACTGGCACTCACATTTTATCACCTTTACTTAACCACAGGGCGAGAGCCTTTTAATTAACCCTTATATTACTTGCTATGGCCACAGTTACACGATTATGGAACACTACATAATCCAGGGTTAGTAGGAAGCTAATTAGCTACAGGCTTATTTAAGGTAGTTTTAAAGCAGAGCTGAGTAATAATCTCATACTTAAATTGTGAAAGTCTAAGATAATGAACTGGTTTTCAAATAACACAACATAGATAAGCCAGAGCTCTCTATTTCCTTTCGGTGAATGAAAAATATATTACAAAAATCTGATGTTTTGCACTCACATGACTTTATCTACTCTTGTGCAAACGTTTATTCTCCATCTACTTCATGTTAACCAAGATATCGAGATGTTAGCTAATTTTTTTTGTAGGTGCAAGGGGAATGTGGTGGGTTTTAAGCAATAGTGAAATCTTTTAAGATCTGGTTGCTCTGTGAAGCATTCCATTATCTTTGCATGTCCAGGACATAAAAAACAAAGAATAACAAATTCTCATTTGAGAAAAAGTTTAAGTATTGGAAAATTCAAACAAATAACAAGGAATATCTCGAAAATGTTTCACTTGACAAAAAAAATGTATGCGACACAAATTGTCTGTTTTAATGAGATCTAGGTTTTTTGTGTAATAAAATGTTGTTTATCTCTTATGGTTTACCAGTTATGTAAAAGTCATTCAGAATGAAGAGAACTTTTGGGGACATTCACAGAAAATTCAAGATTTATATTCTATTTGCCATGAAAATATCTTAAGCATATGATATTTTAATCAAAATCATTAGAGCCATTTTTGAAAAAATCAAAATTTTCGATAAATGTTCCATGTAAAGGGTACTGGGGTGGGGGAATTTTCTTGAAAATCTTCGTGTCAAATCCTTGGAAGGTACTAAACTCAAATACCAAGTTTGGTATTTATCCGACTTTTCGTTTCTGTTATGCTGTTAACAGACAAGACACATGCAGACATGTTTCCAAAAATTCTTTATTTGGATTCAGGGCACCCCAAAACATGTATTTCCGATGAAATCTCGATATCAAATTTTTGGGTGGATTGCAATACTTCCCCTACTTACTATATCTACAAACAAGCAATGAAAAAAATCTGATGTGTTACACTCACATGACTTACTCTACTCTTGTACAAACTATTTTTACAAACGCTTATTCTCCATATGCTTCATGTTAATCGAGATATCGAGATGTCAATCTTATTGCCAATTTTCTTGTACATGCAAGGGGAATATGGTAGGTTTTAAGCAATAGTCAAATATTTTAATGCTGGTTGCTATGTGGCGCATTCCATTCTCTTTGCATGTCCAGGACATAAAAAAAAAAATGAATAACGAATTTGAGAAAAAGTATTAAGTATTGGAAAATTTAAGGGAATAACAAGCAATATCTCGAAAATGGTTCACTCAACAAAAGAAATGTATATGACATAAATTGTGTATTTTAACGTGATCTACATTTTTTGTGTAGTAAAATTTTGTCTATCTCTTATGGTTTACCAGTTATGCAAAAGTCATTCACAATGAAGAATACTTTTGGAGACATTCCCATAAATTCGAGATATACATTTCATTTCTCATGACAATATCTTAAACATACGATATTTTAATCAAAATCGTTAGAGCCATTTTTGAGAAAATTAAAATTTTCGAAAAATGTTCCATGTAAAGGGTAGTCTGGGGTAGGGGGATTTTCTTGAAAACCTTCGTGTCGCATCTCTGGAAGATACTGAACCTAAATACCAAGTTTGGTGTTTATCCGACTCTTCGTTTTTGAGTTATGCTGTTCACAGACACACAGACAGACACACAGACAGACACACAGACAGACACACACACGGACATGTTTCCAAAAATGCTTTTTTTGGATTCAGTGAGTCTCAAAACATGTATTTCCGGTGAAATCTCGGTATCGAATTTTTGGGTGGAATACAATACTTCCCCTACTTACTATACGTAGTAGAGAAAGTAAAAATTGTGCATGCTGAGTAATCCAAAGCTTATTGGCTGATTGCGATGAATTTTACTTAACGTAACGTAAAGTAACGCCTCTTGATTGGCAGTTCCTTATTACTTTATGCTACTGCTTCACTCTGATTGGTTCTAATTACCATAAGACATCAAACTTAACCTAACAGGAAGAAAAAGTTTGACACTGCCAAACTCTTTAAATTGTGTCGCATTAAGTCAACCCTAAATAACTCCATTTAATACAATGTGTTAGACTGTCACGTTATGTCGCGCTAAGTTAAGTCACTTTCCCCAGACAGCTCTTTCAATGCGTGTATCCAAAATGCTGCCATTAGTGAGGCAGCTGATCATGGTAAAACTACCTTTAAATTTATTCAACTATCAAACTGAGCGAATATCTTAAGTTTATCGAAACGTTTCTTGAATTAGATTTCAAACATGTTCTATTTTTATCGTAAAGGTCTGCATCTCAAGTAAGGATGGGTTGAAGGTTCTTTCACGTACACAGTAGGTAGGTACAATACTGCATTCCACCAAAAAATTCGATACCGAGATTTCACCAGAAATACATGTTTTGAAGCTCCCTGAATTAAAAAAAATATTTTTAGAAAAAGGTGTGTGTGTGTGTGTGTGAACAGCATAAATCAAAAGCGAAATATCTGATAAACGCCAAACTTCGTATTTAAGTTCATTATCTTCCAAAGATTCGACACGAAGATTTTCAAGAAAATCCCAAAAACGCAATACAAAAGAACCCTTTTTCGAAATTTTGATTTTCTCAAAAATAGCTAACGATTTTATTAAAATGTCATACATTAAAGATATTTACATGACAAATAAAATGAATATCTTGAATTTTCTGGGAATAGTCTTCTTCATTCTGAAGGAATTTTACATAATCTTGTATAACTGGTACACGTTAAGCGATAGACAAAAACGGGCTAAACAAAATATTATATATATCTTATTTCAAAAAAAAATTTGTGTGTCATAAGCATGCAGAGGGGTTTTAGTAAGTAAACATAGTAATGTGTTACCGGAGTATAGTGGTTCAACCCGATGCGAACCTTATATACACACGCAAAGATATTCCAGAATGTTCGTAATCATTTGTTGTTTACTATCTTCACGAACAGCGCCTGTATCAAGAGTCGCCAGAAATGCGGGTTGCAGCAATTTATACAACCAAAGAAACAAGTAAAAAGACAGTTTACACCTCACTCAATGCAATAAATCCGTTTAGAACGGCTTGATTACAACCCTATTGCTGAGTCAGCACACATCGGAGAAGCAGTTTTTCACGGATGTTGTTGCTCCGTGCATCCGGTCCAACAGACTTTTTAATTTCCAGTGGACTGCAAAGGGGGAACCGGCTCCAAAAAAAAAAAAAAAAAAAAAGAAGAAGCAAAAACTGTTTTTTCGGCTGGGAAAGTGATGACTGTTTCTTGGGATAGTCATAGAGTTATTTTAATCGATTATCTTCAAAAAGGAAAAACCTACTACGCATCATTACTTGACAAGCTGAAGGCAGAAGTTGCGGAAAAACGGCCACATTTGCAGAAAATGAAAATCCTGTTCCACCAAGACAGCGCACCGTTTCACACCTCAGCGGTTGCAATGGCGAAAATCCACGAATTACGGTTTGAACTGCTTGACCATCCGCCTTACTCACCAGATCTAGCCCCAAGCGACTTCTTTTTGTTCCCTCATCTGAAAATTGCGCCTCGGAGGTCAGAGATTTTCGTCAAATGAAGAGACAATCACCTTCGTGAACAATTATTTTGTAGAGAAAAACGCCGAGTACTATTTGGACGGGTTACAGAGATGAGAACATCGCTGGGAGAAGTGTGTAGAGTTACAAGGAGACTATGTTGAAAAAAAAAAAAAAAAAAAAAAATCTGAAAAAATGTGTTGTATCTTTATTAGGTCGGAAACTTTTCAGATCACCCTCGTATTCACAGCTTTCTTCTGATACGTTACCAACTGCAGAAGTAAAGCAAGAGACTGGTGCATAACGTTAGGCATACTCCTGTTGTGAAGATAGATAAAATGCTTTACGAAGTATTTATGAAATTCCGTGGTATTTATGAATACTAGAAAGGTTCGAGGGAGTGGGAAATATTTTTTGCTCAAAAAGTAAACGCTAAGACTGCCTATAGTGCAGTTATCATTAGAAGAAAGAAGGGTGTGGGAAACCCCTTCTCCACCAGTTTTTTTTTCATTTTGGAATTTAGTAACCCTACCTCTGCTGGACCTGCTAAATCAGCACCATGGTATGGTCAATACTAACATAATGGACTTGTAGCAAAGGAATAGCCATTAACTTGACACAGATAAACAGGGGCTGTAAACAGTTACTCGTTCTGAAGCACACTAAATGCATTCTCTCATATTTTAGGAGAGGCATGAAAAAGCATGTAGTTGTCTTTAGTATGTAATGTGCGTTTATCATACGATGTTTATCCCTTCTGTTGGTGACAGCAACTGACAAAACACATGCTCTGCAGCGAATGTATGTCAACTCGTCTCTCCCTTTTTCCGATAAGCAGGCGGAGTGGACACTGCTGATAAAGCCATTAACATCAGCAGCACTGTCGAAAGCGTAATTTACTAATCTGTAGTAAGAAAGTTTCTGTTCTTTTTAGCTCACAATTAATTGCTGCACCATTAATTACTCAGCGTCAGCTCTTCATTTCAAACAGACGCACATCCATTCAATTCAAATTACGAGTACATAAAATCTGTTTGCTCGTGTCTCATATACTTTTCCATTACTAGTATCCAAATCGTTAATTGTATATATTTATTTTAGATATGTCAACTCGTTGTACATCTACTATTAATTAAATGCAAAGCGATTTTTATTTACTATTTATCTCATGAATCAAAAACTTCAACCATTCACAGCTACCAAGCGCCAAAATGTTGTTTGTTTTACTACTTTAATTGTGTTGCATCTATGTGCACTTATTTTCACGTAAATTCATGAGAACAATGCGATTAAACACCTTAATACTTTCCATTTTTGTATTAATTCTTCTGTTGACTTTATGGCACACATCTTGGTGTCATTTAGTTGTTCTCATTATTATAAACGTGTCTCATAGAATGACTGGAACGTGTAGTCAGGCATCTGCTCAGGGACAGTCCTGATATTTAACCGCAACGCATACGCCATACTCTGCGTATATGGAGGAACCTTCCTACACATAAAGGAAGAAAAACCAAAGAGAATAAAACGCGGGATCCGTGGAACAGTAGGCAGTGCTTACCAACTCAGTCACGAGGCCAGTCAACCTCTTTTGTGCATTTAAATTATTACTATTGTGGACTCTCATGCTTCAACTACCATCGATAATACATTTATTCGAAAAGAGTTTAAACGGAAATATAAAAAGAGTAGATATGTTTCCAGGCTGAAAGATTTGTTTTCTAATTGACGCAGTAACTGAAGTCATGGCAACCAAATAATTTAGCTAGGTACTGAATGAGATTGTTGCGAACTTAGAGAAAAATATGGAGCTCTCGTATTGTACAAACAAATCGTTAATTGGAGGGTCAGGCTTGTAGCAGATATAGGGTTGAATGAATACACTCTGCGGTATTCTAGCCCACGCGCCTGCGAGGATGACGGCATTTAAATTCAACATGCCGTTGTTTGGAATGGTGTATAGTGGTGTACGTTATGTGAAGTTGTCTGTTGATGTGTTTATTATGTTAAATTTTGCTCGAATGGGGTCAGCTTGAATTAATACAGAAATTTCCTAGTGTCATTTTTCCTAACAAGTCCACAATTTATAGGTTGTTATAAGAATGTAAACAGACTGAGTTCGCGTCTGACAAAAACATACAACTAAACAGTTCTAAACGAAGAAAAATTAGACGAGGGGCTGTCATGTAAAGAAGTCCAAGAAAATTGTGCCTCGCATTACGTGTTTTTGATGACAACTGGTTGGCATACTCGCTCTGCAGATCTTAATCGTTACTCTTTAAGATCAAGAATCTCTAAACGTGCATCTATTTTGGTTGATAGTGGTGGTGGTAGTTTATTATATATTTTTTATTGTTAACAGTAATTTTCTTCCTCTCAACAAAATGTATTTACGATGCTACAGAATACCAAATAGCACTTGCAGCTGCTAGCGGCTTTAACACGTTGTTAACGTGTAACCAGATGTTACAGAATATGTATGATCTGTGGGAAATGCTTTAAATTTATGCAACAAATCCTCACTCGCTCAATGAATTAGAAAGCAGTATCCAGCGTGCGTTTTCCAATATTTCCGCTGCAGAAATTCGTCGAGTGTTCAAAAATGTGTTCAACAGATGCCAGGCTTGTACAGATGCAGAAGGGAATCATTTCGAACGCCTTTTCTAATCAAAAGTATGCGTAAAATACACTATTTCGTATCGTTATCATCTAAGGCAGAAATGGGAAGCCGGTTCGCAGCTACTGCGAGAAGGGATTCGTGTAATAGTGTCTTTAGGAGCGGTGAGCTACTAGTTGCGTAATTCAAGAGAAATCAGATTTAAGTTGGAATGTTTACTTTCATAAGTTTGTGCTTTAGAATTGACTATAAGGATATATTCCTACAAAAATACATAACTATATGGATATTAAACACGAGTCTTCATCATATGCAAAAGACATGCTGCAGAATTCTGCTTAACTTTCGTCGCTGGTCATTTCGGTTAAGTAATTTCCTGGCCAACCTACGAATTCTAAAACTCTTACATTTTAAAGTATGTTAGATTTAAGTAACGGGAAAGCTAGGAATACTGAAACATATGGAAAAAAACACATAGCAGCATTGTATGAATCTCCTGGTTACATAGAGGAAACAGAGGTATCCAGGAAAGGAAAAAGATTTCCAATTCTGACGGAAGCAGTGCAGCTGTCACTTAGGGAAATGAAAAAGAGGGAAACAACGGAGCTGATGGAATCCCAACTGTTAACTGAGCTAGTTAAATGCATGGGTGAAGAAAAGAAGAGCATTCTTTCTTTATAGTGACATACTTGAGACTGGTGAATAGCCTGAAGATTTCACGGAGGCTGATTCTGTTAATACTAAAGGAAAACACTGGCAAGAAACGCAATGTTCTCAGAACTACTAGCCTGATATCTCATTCGGCAAATATTCTGTTGGAAACATTGAACAGACATCTGCGCTTTAAGGCAAAAGACGGATTAGAAGAACAGTTCAGAAAAGGCATAACACTTTAATGTACACTGGACTGCTATGAACAATCAGCGAATGTTGCTTATAGGAAGATAAATATATTTGCAACGTCTGGAAAATGAATTTAACACAACACATTAGAAGAAATCTATCGAAACAGATAAAATCTACTTCAAAATATTGGCTGTAATATGAGAGGTGTGAAATGTAACCCCACAACACCATAGACATACATAATTATATAGAACAGTCAGATTATGTTTCGGCCGGGAGAGCTGGAGCGGTATGCAACATATAACGCCAGGATTCCGGAAGCTTTACTCCGTAACCTACCGTTCATTTGTACTTACATGTAAACAATTTAATTTATTGCCCATTGAGAACCAACCCAACTACTGAAAAATCATGCCACGTTGTCACGTGACTAATTCCTGCACTACACTCACTCTGAAGTTTCAACTGGAGCAGTTTAGCTGCCTCGTGAACTAACCGTTCTGAAACTCCCCTACTTTTTGACACCGAGAACGTAGGGATTTTCTTGGAAAGTTAGATATCTCATGCTGTTCTAAATTCATCCAGTTTTTCAGTTAAAAGAATTACGTTTTATTTACGAATGCCACGTTTCTCCGAATCTAAGAACAAATGGCCTGCACCTCTGTATAGAGCTTCGAGAATGTGAAAATTGATTAGAGCCCCCTCGATATGAGTCAAATTTCACATGTGTTGCGTTTGAAAATTCTTTGCTTAAAAGTGAACTTTCACATTAGCACATTAGGCCAACATATTGGCATAATAATCCTAACGCATGCGCTGAAATTACGTCGAAAGAAACACATTACACACAAATAAACAACACTGACAATAATGTCTACTCTTTGTGAAACAAGCCATCCGATAGGAATAATCAAAATGAATTGGTTACTTATGAGCCACGTGTACACAAGCAGCAAAATAACCCTCAAGTCGCTCGCTGAATCAGTACCTGCGTTCTACAGTGCGGGCGTTTTATGGTGAGGCCACCAACCGGCTATATGCGTAACACGCTGTTCTGCAATGACCTCGGTACTTTTCCGACGCGCAAATGGCGGCGCATGACGCGTTCAAACTTATCTTTATCAGCTGTGTATGTGCTGTAAAGACAGTTGACATTATGTATCTCAAAAGTGAAAGTTTATTCAAGACATCTATATTGTGTGTGGTTTGCTTAAGAGTAGGTATTAATGTCTTGCTATTAGTCCACTGCAATGCCTACTGACAAGTTCACGCTTGAACAACGAACTTTTTATGTATGATACATACGTAAAAACTGAATCGTGTAGACCAGAGGTGGTGAAAAAGTCCTTCGCGAGTTATTTTGACTCGCAGGCACCGTTCCCTCTCTGCAACCGTCCCTTTGTTTTACACGTGCTGTGAGTAATGCAACACGCACTGCCTCACTCAGTAGCATATGAAAATCAAACGGACGGTTGCAGAGAGGGAACGTGCGCCTGCGAGTCAAAATAACTCGCGAGTCACATTTTCGCCACCTCTGGTGTAGACAATTTCAGGAAAAAAATGCTTGGTGTTCCAGTTCCAGGTAGAGAAACTGTTAGACGTCTGGTTAATAAGTTTAGGACAACGGGATCGTTAAACCTAAGAAAAGGAAACGAGATATCCTAACGGAGGAAAACATTGACGACATTGGTGCATCTATTTGTGGGCAATTCTTTTAAAAAAGGGTTTATAGTAACAATCTCCATACCATAGATGAACTTAAGGGTAATATAAATTATGAACATTACGCAAGAACTTATGCGTGTGAATGGAAATTTTATTCGAAGATGCTACGAATGTCTTCACGCAGATGGACACCACTTCCAACATCATTTATAACAAGGTTAGTAGATACTCGTAGTGCATGTTACTATCACTCGCAAGTAAGTAACGCGGGAGTTACGGAACGAAAGGCACCACGCGCGATCCGTGACCTCACCATAAAACGATCGCACTATACCGGTCGAAACATGACCTGGCAGCTCAGTAGCTGTGGAACAACGATAAGAAACTTTATGTTCTTTCTACATCTCGGAAGAATGATTAGGCACATTTCAGGATGCGTAGCTGTGGTCGCTAATGACATATACGAAAAAGTAAATGCGTGACCAGGATGATAAGACTGAATAGGTTACTCGACTGTGAAGCCTTCATGACAGAACAATTTGAGAGAGATATGCCCCTTGATACAAAGACCTCATATTTTGATAAAGTGCAGGCTGCCACTTCAGTGGACTGTCCACTGACCCGCGAAATTAAACGTGCTAAAATCACAATTATGCCGCGCGTAAAATAGGATAATGGCTACTACGAATTCCCCGGGCGTATACAAATTCTGAACGAGATTGGAGAGCCCTGAAAGTGAACCTTTTCGAAAACAGGTTACAGTCCATGGCCAAAATTAGACGCATTCACGGCGTCTTTTCCTTTGGAATATTGCGAATTGCGGTCCAAAACTCCGCATATTCCGAAAGAATAGCTGCATATCACGAAGTTGAATAACTTAGGGCAAGCATCTTCAACTTGCGGCCTGAGACAATTGATTTGACCATTGAAATTTATTGCAACTGCAACAGTATCCCTTTTTACTTTCTCTGCTACGTATACCAAGTAGGGGAAGTATTGCATTCCACCCAAAAATTCGATACCGAGATTTTAACTGGAAATAGATTTTTTTGGGATGCCCTGAATCCAAATAAAGTTTTGAAAATACATATGTCCGTGTGTGTTTGTGTGTGTGTGTCAGTCTATGAACAGCATAAACTCAAAACGAAAAGTCGGATGAACACCAAACTTGGTATTTAGGTTCAGTATCTTCCAAGGATGCAACACGAAGATTTTCAAGAAAATTCCCCCACCCCAGAGTATCCTTTACATGGAACATTTTTCAAAAATTTTTATTTTCTCAAAATTGGCTCCAACGATTTTGATTAAAATATCATGTTTAAGATATTTTCATGACAAATGAAATGTATATCTTGAATTTCCTGGGAATATCCCCAAAAGTCCTCTTCATTCTGAATGACTTTTGCATAACTGATAAAACTGTAAAAGATGCACAAAATTTTACTACACAAAAAATGTAGATCTCGTTAAAACACACAATTTATGTCATATACAATTTTTACTTTCTCTACTACGTATAGTAAGTAGGGGAAGTATTGTATTCCACCCAAAAATTCGATACCGAGATTTCACCGGAAATACATGTTTTGAGACACTTTGAATCCAAAAAAAGCATTTTTGGAAACATGTCCGTGTCTCTCTCTCTCTCTCTCTCTCTGTGTGTGTGTGTGTGTGTGTGTGTGTGTGTGTGTGTGTGAACAGCATAACTCAGAAACGAACAGTCGGATAAACACCAAACTTGGTATTTAGGTTCAGTATCTTCCAGAGATGCGACACAAAGGTTTTCAAGAAAATCCCCCCACCCCAGATTACCCTTTACATGGAAGATTTTTCGAAAAGTTTAATTTTCTCAAAAATGGCTCTTAACGATTTTGATTAAAATATCATAGGTTTAAGGTATTTTCATGACAAATAAAATGTATATCTTGAATTTTCTGGGAATGTCTCCAAAAGTATTCTCCATTGTGAACGACTTTTGCATAACTGGTAAACCATAAGAGATAGGCAAAATTTTACTACAAAAAATGTGGATCGCGTTAAAATACACAATTTATGTCATATACATTTTTTTTTGTTGAGTGAACCATTTTCGAGATATTGCTTGTTATTCCATTAAAGTTTTCAATACCTATTTTCTAAAATGGGAATTCGTTATTCATTTTTATTTTCTCTACTACGTATAGTAAGTAGGGGAAGTATTGTATTCCACTCAAAAATTCGATACCGAGATTTCACCGGAAATACATGTTTTGAGATCCCTGAATCCAAAAAAAGCATTTTTGGAAAAATATCCGTGTGTGTGTCTGTCTGTGAATAGCATAACTCAGAAACGAACAGTCGGATAAACACCAAACTTGGTATTTAGGTTCAGTATCTTAATTATTCAAAAACTTTTTCCTAGGCTGAAGAGGGAATATCCCTAAACTGCCGTGGCATGCTTTGTCATGCCAAAAAATCCTTTATTATTATTATTTTAAACAGTAATTCTTATTCTTACATGTGGCCCTCGAGTAGCAAAATCTTGAAGATGGTTCAGGTCGTGTTTGGTCCATTGCTTCTGGATATTAGTGCAAGTGCAGAGGAAATCTATGGAGTGACGAGTAGAGATACACGCATTTCTGTGTGATATACAGGTTTCTGTGGAGGTATACAGGTTTGGTGGCTATATGGGTAACGTCTATACAAGAGGCATATTGGTCATTAGGCATTGGTGGGAGTGATGCGATGGTGTTCGCCACTGGTGACAGCATGAATGCAGGAAATTCTGGATAATGAATTGTGGCGTTTTTAAGGAGTGGACTCTTACTTCCAGGGTGGCAATGCTACGTGTTTCTGGACACCAGTTACTTCCAACGAAGTTCGCCGATTATATTGGTCTGCATGGAGTCCCGTTTCAATTCCAGAGAGCACTTTGGGACGTCTTGGACTGGCTGGCGAGGTCTCGGGAGGTGCGAATCACATTTCAGTCAGACTATGAGTTATTGCAAGAGGAATAGGTGTACGTTCAACTTAATTTCATGCAGAAACTTTCGAGAGCAGGATATCTGAAAGAATGGCTACTCTTACAGCAGCAAAAAGTGGCTCCAGGAGGTTTAACGGGATAAAGAACACCTCATTTTGGAATAGTGCATCGCAAACTACCAAAAAGTACTTTCCGCAAGAGTAAAAAACATGAAGCTTTTTAATTTAAGGCCACGATTTGTCAGCTCGTCTAAATTACAAACTTCACTCCTCTCCGTATGATTAAGGACGTCCACGAAAACTTATTTCGTGTAAAACAATTTAGGCTTAGATTTATTTAGTGTTTTGAAAGTCATTTTAAATGTAATGCAGTAAAAGCTAAAGCAAAATTATTTCATTCATATCGCCGTAACAACGATTCCATGTTGTTAGCCAATTTGCAAAACCTCATATCCAGCCAACATGTGCACATCAGGGGCGGCTTTCTAATATGATAGCACGTTTATGCTAATCATAATCCTGTTTTTCCCTTTAATGTAAATACATTTACTATTTATACATTTCGACCTGATTTTATGTAATAGACTTGAGCAAGCGCTTTATTGTTTGCAGGTGCTAAATGGTGCAGATATCCAGTCATATAACGGCTAGGTATAAGGCATGACGAACCAGGGAGCGCAGAGATGTGTAGTGGAGAAGTGCGGATCATAATCGTTTCATCCTCTTCCTCTTCAATTTGAATAACTTTTGTATAACTGGTAAACCTTAAAAGATAGACAAAATCTTACTACAAAAAAAATGCAGATCGTGTTAAAGCACACAAAATAAAACTTGTGGAATTAACCATTTCTGAGATATTCCTTATTATTGGTTTGAATTTTCAAAAACTTACACTTTTCTCAACTAGTAAGTCACTATTCGTATTTTTTTCTCTCATGATCATACAAGGAGCATTGAATTTCAAAGCCATCACACAGCGACAGGCTCTTTAAAAATCTGAGTATAGCTTTACCTACTGTATCCTACAACAAAATGCGTAAATATCTAATGAAAGTTCATCCGGATTAACAAGAAGTAGATAAAATAATAAATTTTTGTAAGAACAGTTTGTAGAAGAATGAGTACAGAAAGTCATGTGAGGGCAACACAATATTTTTTAAATATAACGCCTTACTGATTTAAACTGATGGAGAAATAAATTTGCGAGTTGTAAAGATGAGGCATTAATACGTTCAGTAATTAAACATTGAATCTTTTTCCTTCATCAGATCAAAACCCAATTTCAGATACTATACCAAAGAGATTGTTCAGCTAAATGCATGTAAAATAATTTTGTAAACACCATCCACAAAAAAAGTTGAAAACATACGTACATTTTTACTTTCTCTACTACCTATAGTAAGTAGGGGAAATATTGCATTCCACCCAAAAATTCGATACCGAAATTTCACCGGAAATACATGTTTTGAGGTGCCCTGATTCCAAATAAAGCATTTTTGGAAACATGTCCGTATGTGTGTCTGTGAACAGTATAACTCAAAAACGAAAATCGGATAAATACCAAACTTGGTATTTGAGATTGGTATCTTCCAAGGATGCGACACAAAGATTTTAAAGAAAATTCCCCCACCTCAGACTACCCATTACATGGAACATTTTTTGAAAACTTTGATTTTCTCAATAATGGCTCTAACGATTTTGATTAAAATGTCATGTGTTTAAGATATTTTCATGGCAAATGAAATGTATATCTTGAATTTTGTGGGAATGTTTCCAAAAGCCCTCTTCATTCAGAATGACTTTTGCACAACTGGTAAATCATAAGAGATAGAGAAAATTTTACTACACAAAAAGCATAGATCTCGTTAAAACACACAATTTATGTCATACTTTTTTTTTTGTCGAGTGAACCATTTCCGTGACATTTCTTATTATTTGTTTGAATTTTCTAATTCTTATACTTATTCTCAAATTCGTTATTCATTTTTTTTATGTTCTGGACATCCAAAGAGAATGGAATGTTCCACATAGCGACCAGCTCTTAAAAAAATTGACTATCGCTTAAAGCCTACCATATTCCCCTTGCACCTACAAGAAAATTAACAATAAGATAGTTTCTGCAAATGTTTATCGTGATTAACATGAAATAGATTGAATAAATAAATTGAGTTTTATTTATGGACGCTCTTTAACTACTATGGTTCTTAGCGTCCCATTCTATATTGGGCGTGAAACACCTGTAATTTTGCTCAGAGGCCTCTTTATCAGGCTTGAGGTTCTTTTACGTGCCGTAAATCTACGACACGGGACCACCGGCTTTACTTCCCTTCCGAAGGAAGCCGTGCTAACGATTTTTACGCCTGAAAAAATCCATCGCCCTCCGCCGGGTTTGAACCCGCGACCTTGGGAACTAGAGGCTAGCACGGTACCACCAGTCCACGGAGGACGACAAAATAGATTGAAAATAAGCATTTATAAAAATAGTTTGTACAAGAGTAGAGAAATACATGTGAGTGCAACACATCAGATTTTTCAAATAACCATCGTACTAACAAATAAAAAATCCTAAAAAGATATCAGAACTTGTAAACAGTAATTTTGTTTGTTCTTCCTGCACAGGAGTCTCATACAATTCAAAAGGTTCTCATTTTCAGGGAACATTTTCCAACACTTCAGTTGGTTCACTTGAGCATTAAACATCCTGCTTGATAGAACATTAAAATGAAGAAGTGCAATAGATCTTAGAACGTTACTATGCTGAGATGTCTACAAGCCCCTTCCACATTAATCCCAAGTATTTGTTCTGTGTATGACTCTGATAATCATAAGAAAATTGAAAACATTTTTACGGGTTATGAAAAAAGTAATTAGGTTTATTTAATGTGCTAGTAATGCACATATTTATGTCAGTTCTGCCAAAGAATAAATATATCATTAGTGTTTCTTCCTCACCATCTGATGTGACAGAGCATCTCTCAGGTGGTTTCCCTGCTTTGGAAGTCCACAATATCAAACCGTTCAAAAAGGTATAGGGGTAACATTTCTGCCACAGACAGGCGAGTCAGGCAGCCAGGATGAGGGTTTAAGAGGAATTTCAGACAACTTTAATATTTTAGTTTCCCAAGCTCATGCGCACAGGGGCACCCACATAATTTCTGGGCCCCTTGATAATTCCAGCTAGTAGGACTTTGCAGTGTATGTTACATTTGTTCAGTAATACCATGCTGGTGAAGTATTGATAGGGGAGGTAATGAATTAAGTAAATATGTAAAATCAGCCAATGAAGTAATAAGTTTGGAACATGATGTTACAGGTTTTTTTGACTTTCTTGTATATTTTTATACCTATAGGATAGTAAAAACTGTGATTATTTTTTACTTGAATTATCCATTTATAGATGCTGATTCTTTTAAAGTGCCTATAATTTGGTTATTCTAAATACTTAAAACATTTGTTATACTAGGCTTGTAATCTTGGGGACCAGTAACACTAGTTGATAGCAGTATGATACATAAACCAATGACAACCTTATGACAGTTCAAGAAGTTGGTTCATCACTGCCTACCAGACTACAGGGACATGTGCATTCCATTGAGGGGATAGTTAACTTGAACAACCACACTGCATTCCAATCTTCTGGTCCTTAAGTTTACAAGCCTAGTTATTGGAGAACTATTACAGCTAGAGACAAGTAATAGTGTCATTTTAAAGTTTATGAATAGTGCTTTCATTTGATATGACACTATGTGGAGTTTTTAAAAAGTATTTTTTTTAATTTCGAGTTTTTGGAGAAATGGTATATTTAAGCATTTAAAAAACATTAAAGAATTATGCATAAATGTATGTGTGTTTCAACTACTCAGCTGAAACACAAGACTACTCAAAATAATATTTCAATAATCATACAGAACTCATACATTTATTTGCGATGACAAGAAATTAAATGCCTCAAATTCATTTTTCTACAAGTTTCTAAATAAAATTATAAGATGAACTTTAAATGAATCTTGTGTTGTAAACTGAAACATACATAGTGTATACCCTTGCAAGGAAAGAGTCTGCAAGTGCATTTACTGCAGCTGAACCAGTATTTTGAATTCCAATAACCACAATTTGAGGAGTAATAAAAGATACTATTGCATTGGATGCATAAGGTTGGAGAAAAAACAAGGGTTATGATAAAGAAGCCAAACTCATCCCTTTTTTCAGAAATCCTAAGGTTCGACATATCCCAGATCAGGAAAACAACTGGTCTCCTAAGGGTCACTGTAACCTTAGAAAACATGTTCACAATGGGAATCATCAGAAAAATCCATTATGCATGCTTTGCAATAAAGAGGAAGAAGCTGTATCTCATATACTTTTAAAGCGTGAAGCATTAGTTCATAGGAGACATACTCTCCTTGGGATAGTACATCTGGTAGAAGAGATTCATCAAAAACCTTCATACAAAAAGTTGGTTTGTTCACAGAAATTAATAAAGGTGGGGGAATGTATAACAGACCTTCAGGTTTCGTGTTATGGACTGCATAATCCTAAGCCCATCTTTACCATAATTTAAACCTAACAGATTCATTGTTTTGATATTTTACTGCCCGGGTCTTTATGGCTCCTCTTTTTGAGTGGTCCTGGATTGTATATGGGTGTTTTGTTTATCAACTAGTGTAAACTGCATGTTTATAAGACAGACCAAAACAAAAAAAAGAAAAGAAGAGGAGTTTAAATCAGGACTATGCTGTACTGCCTAAAACCTGAGCTTATTGTCATATACTGGCAAAACTGTCTTTAAATTTCAAAAATAAAATAATGCCAAATGAAACGTTTTAAGGAAATATACATAAATATATATTTTACTAAGTTGAATGGTAACACATTTTACGGTTACTGTATATATTTGTAAGAAGGGATCATGGTGGAGCAAAGCTTTGATTGAGGATAAGTCTAACCATGATGATGAAAGAGCTCACAGCAAGAACAACCACTGTTTGTAGAGTGAACCAGTAGATTAATTCTAAAGGGTGTTGAGTCACCACTTGAAAAATGTACTCCCCAACCATTTGTATAGTCTTGGCTCACATCTGAAAGATGATTAGCAGAGGAAACAGCATGTAGAAAACAGGATCAGCCAAAAGGTGACCAATATAAGTAAACCTGAAATTTCCTTAACTTAATTTATGGTGAGTACCACAACAGCACTGAGCTAAGTTAAAATTTATTTTCTGCTTTTTTTCAAATAATTAACATCCAATTTGACAAATATTCAGGAGCCTTAAGTTGCATAAAATTGCCCTCCCTATTCACTTTTCATGGTAAAGGAACTATTGGGGACTGCTGTTGTGTACACAATCGCAACAGAAGGCAGCAGCAGGGCTCAACAAAGACAGAGTCTTGTTTTTGTTGTGACCAGTTGGTTGTTGTGCAGTGTAACAAACAGATGTAATGTGAAGCAGCATAAATTTAGATTAATAAATAGTGTTTTATTGAGAGAGCTACCAGGGAGATGTTGCCCAGCATACAACATTTTTGGCCCTCTGAGTCGGATGCATGTGAAACAAACGTAAAAACTTGTGGAACAAAGGTCGGTGAATTGGGAGCTGCAACTGAGGACTCTTATTCTCTGGCCATCTTGGATCCTCCACAACAGAGCACAGAAGCTGCAAGCCCATTCCTGCCTACCACAGCATATTATACGAGAAGATTACGAGTTTCAGTGATCTTCACATCTCCAGTCAGAGCCTGGTTCAGTTCCATTCCTATTTTCTTAGCGTGCCTCTTTTACCTCGCAAAATCAATCATGCAGAGAAACCTGCCTTAGTAAGGAAAAGAGCAGTGCTCAAATCAAGTCAACTTGAATAGTAGCTTTATTAACTCTTTTGATCCTACTGTAAACAGCCTAAACAATGTCAGGGTGAGAAAGAAAGTATTAAAAACTATTGCCAATGACTACAGTGGTATTCAAATGCAATTAGAAGTAGAGGATTATGAGGAACAATCTCATGATGCAGACAGAGCAGCCTTTGATGATCTTTGCTTAGAAATAGAATCTAAATTGGAGACATTGTTAGCTGCAGAAACTCCACCTCCATCACTAATAGACAATGGCAGTAACAACAGTGCTGTGAAGCTACCAACAATTCCTTTGCCTAACTTCAGTGGTGCCTTGCAAGAATTCGTGCACTTCCATGACACCTTTCAAACTTTGTCAACAATGACACACAGATATTCAGAGGTTTTACTATTTACTCTCGTATTTGTCAGAAGAACCACACCAGATTATAGAAAATTTGCCAGTAACACATGGCAATTTTAAAGTTGTATGGAATTTGATTTGTGGCCATATAAGAACCCAAGGCTGATCCTGGATTTCCATATTAAGGAGCTACTCTCTCTGACATGTGTAAACAGTGATTCTCCTAAAGAGCTTAGAGCTTTGACAAATAAAATTGCAATTTAAATGCCATAGAAGTTCTGAAAGTCCATTGCACGAGATAATATTGTCACATTTGGTTTTAGAATGCATTAATTTGAGCCTCAGAAAACAGTGGAAGAGAGCAAAACTTTCAATGACATCTCTCTACCATTGAGCAGTCTGATTAGCTTTCTGGAGGCTAGTTGCCGGACGCTCAAGATTGTTGCAAGCAGCGTTGCCGTTGTAGAAAATAAGGAAGGTGTAAAGCATGCTGCCCATTCTAAAGTATCATGCCAACCTGATGTTAACAAACCTATATCTTGTATTTTGTGCAATGTTGCTCACAATGCAGTTAAATGCACAAAATATAGGAACTTTAATGTGAAGGGCCGCATCAACTTTGTAGAGGAACACAATCTTTGCCAGAACTGCTTAAAGGGTTACCACAGAGTTAGTATGTGCAGTGCAGGAAGTTGCAAAATATGCAGTAAGAAACACCATACTTCACTGCATGTTGACCAAAATGTATCTCAGTCTGGCAACACTCAAATTAAAACCTATTGTTCTTTAAACAATACTTATTAACACAGTGAGGTTTTACTATCAACAGCAATAGCTTACATTGCAGATAAGGGCAAGCTTCATCATTGCAGGGCATTACTAGACAGTGGTACTCAAATTAATTTCATCTCACTGACATGGCTAACCAGTTAAGAGCTGAAACTGCATCAACAATGTTAGGGCAACAGCATCCTCGCAGCTGTGCCAAATACGATTTCAGCCCAGAGGGGGCGGTTATAGTAACCATATTGTCTGCTCAGTTCTACAACAGATCACAGGACCACTGCCATCTTCATTTATTACAGTAACTGATGACTACCCACTGTCCTTACCCTAACTGATCCAAATTTCAATCAAGCCGGAGGAAGAGTTTTACTTTTGGGGCCAGCAGTCTTTTTTTGAGATATTGAAGCCTGAGTAGCAATCTAGAGAAGGTCATCCTACCCTGCAAAATACTCAGCTAGGATGGATTCTTTCCGGACGTGTGCCTGCACATTCATCACAACACATGAGAAGTTCAGCCACTTGTCTGGTAACCAACAACGACAAATTGCTAGCACAAGTGGAATGCTTTTCGCTACAGGAAGTAGTAGTCATGTCACCTTTCAGAAGAAAGGCACTGTAACTTTTGTGTGTGATGGCACAGGAAGCTACATGGCGATTGCCTCTTTGCTGCAGTTACACAGAACTTCGTTGTTCCTATGAGAATGCCAGAAGGAATTTTGGATACTTGGAAAGGAAACTGCAAAACTCAACCTAGTACATTAACTTCATGTCTGAGTATCTACATCCCGGATATATGGAGCTTGTTAACACAGAAAACAAGAATCAGAAATGTTACTACATGCCTCATCATGCAGTGATGAAGCAGTCCAGTAGCACCACCAAACAGAGTAGTGTTCAATGCATCAGCAAAAACTACATCCTTACTTTTGCCGAATGACCTAATGATGATTGATTGGACCAACCATGCTGCAGGACCTATTTTCTATTGTTCTCTGGTTCCGCATTACAAATATGCACTGGCAGCAGACATAGAGAAGATGTATAGACAGATTCTAATGCATAAAGCTGACAGAGATCTGCAGAGAATTCTGTGGCGTGAGACTACCAACGAGTCACTTAAATCATACCGCTTAACGATAGTCACATATGGAACTTCGGCAGCTCCATTTTTGACTGCTCATTGCTTAATGCAAATGGCTATTGACAATTGCCATTTGCATCCCAGCACAGCTGAGATCATCAAATGAGATTTTTATGTTAATGACCTGTTGACTGGAACTAACATGGTAGAAGATGCTATTGAGCTATGTAAAATGTTAATGTCAATTTTCAAAACAGCAGGGTTTCCCTTAAGAAAATTATGTTCCAACAACTTGAACACTTTGAGCACCACACCAGCAGAACTTTGTGAAGGTGACACGTTTTGGACTGTTCCCTTTGATGACTTGGTAAAGGCTCTTGGCTTAAATTGGCATCCTGGGAGAGACTTATTACAATTCACTGTGTCTGATACCAAGCTAGGCAACTCTAGGTGGATGAAAAGGATGGTGTTTGCTAAAGTCGCCTCTATATACAATCCCTTGGATTTGCTGGGCCCTGTGATTGTAGAGTGCAAGATCTTCATTCAAAACCTTTGGCAAGAATGTTTGGACTGGGACAAATCATTTAACACTATATTGGAGGTACAGTGGAAGGAGCTTCTTGGATACCTTCCTGAATTAAATGACATCCATATTCCATCATGGATTTTCAGATGCATCTGAAAAAGTATATGGTGCCTGTGTATACCTGCATTGTACGAGGACAGATGGAAATATTGCCACTGCTCTGCTCTCCTCTAAGTCTAGAGTTGCACCACTGAAGCAAGTATCTCCGCCAAGATTAGAGTTGAACGGTGCTGTTGTGCTTAGTCAGCTGATGGAGAAGGTACGCAACACTTTGAACTTAAACATCACTTGGCAATACTACTGTACTGATTCAACAATAGTGCTAGCCTGGATTGCTGGCTCTTCATCATCCTAGAAGACTTACGTTACAAACAAGGTTGCAGAAATTCAGTGTCTTACAGTTCAAGGGATATGAAGACACATACCATCAGAAGAAAACCCCGCTCATCTAATTTCCAGGCAAACAGTTCCAAAGGACTACAATGTAGTTGGCTATGGTGGGCGAGCCCCAACTGGCTCACTCAGGACAGCTCTACATGAACATCAATAAAGGGAGCAATCATCTGTACCAGTGACATTCCTAAACAAAGGGGAGCAAGGATCTATTTGCTCAATACTCATTCAGAACTAGAGCAGACAGTGTAAATTTCCCAAATGGTCTACACTTCAGCAAGTCAATGCCTACGTACTCAGATTTAGCTACAATTCAAGACATCAGTCAACAATTAGATATCGTGGAACGCTGAACACTCTCTAAGCGCCACAGTTCGCTCCTTGCAACAGTCAGCATACCCTGAGGCAGGCCTTCATGTACGGGAGGTCACTTCCCTCTGAAAGCAAGTTGCTGCCCGTTAAATACCTTTCTCAACGGTAACAATCTGTTGAGGGTGGGCGGTAGGCTAGAAAATACTGTTGCATCATTTATTAGAAACACCCTATATCGCCTCCTTAGCATCATGTGACCAAACTGCTTATATGACATGAGCACATACGCCTGATGCACGCTGGGAATCAACTTCTATTGGCTTCGTAATGACAGCTATTTTGGCTGACAAACATGCGATCTGTTGTTGGGGTAGTGATAAATAAATGCGTGACCTGCTTCAAGATGAAAGCCAGCGCAACCGATCAACTTATGGGACAGTTGTCCTCTTCCAGGGTCAATGAAAGCAAGCCATTTTCTCACTGTGACATTGATTATGGCGGACCCTTGAACATCAAACTAGGTAATTCTCGAAGCAAGGTGCAGAGCAAGTGCTACACATCGCTTTTTGTTTGCATAGCAACCAAGGCTATGTACACTGAGTTGGTCAGCGACTTGACAACTGAATCCTTCATTGCAGCTTTACGGCGCTTTATCTCCAGATGCGGGATCTGCTCACATATGTACAGTGACGACACATGCTTCATAGGTGCATGGAACAAGTTAAACGTGCTGGCCTGTTTGCTCCATTCCCAAAAACACAAGGTAGTAGTAACTACCTTCGCAGTGCAACAAGGAATACGATGACACTTTATTCCTCCTCACTTTGGCGGGTTATGGGAAGCTGGGATTAAGTCTGTGAACAGCCATTTGAAGAAAATAGTTGGTAATAATACTCTCACCTTTGAAGAGGCGATGACATTATTAACACAAATTGAAGCATGTTTAAATTCCCATCCCATTATTCCTGTGCCCAACAGTCCTGATGAGTACTCGTTTTTAACCCCTAGTCACTTCCTGATTGGTGAACCCTTGATCTCCTTCCCAGAGTCAGATTGTCTTTCAGGACCATCATCGCATCTGTCAAGATGACAAGTGATCCAGCGGCATCGAGAGGCCATCTGCAAATGCTGGTCAAGGACTACCTGATCCAGCTCCAGCAGCACTCCAAATGGCTGCACAGACAGCCAAATTTTCAGGAAAATTGGTGGTGGAGCTGCTGAGGGAGGACAATCTTGCTCCTCTCTTGTGGACAACTGGAATTGTTGAAGAGACGCATCCTGGGAGTGTCAGTACACACTGTATGCACTGCAAAGCGACCCGTTGCAAAAGTTTGTCTTTTTCTCGAGGATTGTGTTTAAAAATTCTTGCTCGAGTCTCAATGCATATTCACAAAGCTGTGAAACAAGTGGACGGAATGTTGGGGACTAGCTGTGTCGTGTACACGATCTCAACAGAAGGCAGAAGCAGGCTCAACAAAGACAGAGAGAAGGGGGAAGAGAGCGGGCCAGTCTTGTGTTTGTTGTGCAATTTAACGAACAGATGCAGCGTAAATTCAGATTAACAAAGTGTTTTATTGAGCGAACTACCAGGGAGATGTTGCCCAGCACACAACAGGTACATTCCATGGGTTAAAAGAAAGTTTAAATGGAATGGAACCTAGTTCAGTTTGACATTGAGTGTAATCCAAATACTATAAATGCAATCAACGTATGATCAAGCTCGACCACCTAATTCTATCAGTAGGTTGTGGCCAGCTGCCGCGGAAACAAAAAGGACGAAATCAGAATTATGTTTTGTAGTAGGTGTGATCCACAGAACTGTTTATTTGTTTTGTGTTCTTAGTCAAATGGCATCAAACTCCAGGGAAATCAATTTCACATTCTTTTTTCCGGAAGAAAAATTAGCCGAGTTGAACTTAAGTTCAAATGCATACAAAAATACAACGAAAGGGTGTGTGCTTTCGCCCGATCTTTGCACAGCAATGTTAAATTGCCTCACCTTATTGTGAAAACTAGATTTTGAGGAACAGTATTGTGTCGCACGTTGCGTCGCCATTGTCACTTATTGTGAATTGGAATCACGCTCAGCGGCATTGAACATGTCATACAGTACATAAGCATCACATACGATAATCGATGTGAAATTGCTAATGCCATGGAAAATTATTTGTTTTTTCCAGCCAAAAGGTGGAGAAAATGACGAATGTCGCATACACACTGGCAGAAGAGATCGCGATTATGCTTTTGTGTACCGCCACGTTCGTTTACGTCAGTGTCCAAAGTTGCTTGTTTCTTCACACCTAAATCTGTCTTGCCATGTTTCATGCAAAGGACGAGAAAAAAACTGTGACAAAGGTGCTCCGAATTCACATGTAAAACTGTAACAATGTCCAGCTGTTAGCTAAAGGAAACAAGACATACCGCATGTTAAACTTATGAACGTTGTGAAAGCGATTGAACCCTGAACGAGATAGCTTGTTTCTCTAATAAGACTAGCTGTATGCACCATTGCATGGGGGTGAATAGAATGACCAAAAGAATGTTTAGCAAGAAATATATCTAGGCCGCAAAGTGATAACCTATGGAAAGAGAAATATGAATCAAATACTACGTAGTTGATGTGCACGCGATCTAGAAATTGAGCTTCTAGTAAATCCTCATTGTATTACATTTTAAAGTTTACATATATTCTGAGAATTACGGCTCTCGCATTAACACAGAATATTCACATGTTACTACCAAAATGAATACTTTGATAGAGAGGCAGAGTAAAACTTAAAAAGGTTTATACGCAGAGATCACGTATCTTCGTAAAGTCCATCTTATTGAGCGGCGTTTTAGAAACTATTTGCGCGAAAAAATTAGCATACGTGAAGCCAGGATAGAAATAATATTTTGACCGAAGGATATTTGAAAACTGCCGAACACTCGTAAAGGATAATTTGCTTGCATTTTTAGTTGATATTATTTGTATTAAACCACTAAGTTGTATCCATTTTAAATAAATCACTCGGCTTAAACTAAATTTATCAGAAAAAATTATCTGCGTGCAGTGTGCATACTTCTAATCAGTCGGTATATAATCATGATAAAGCCGGGATTACGGTGAACTTAACGTAACATGAAAGTCTAACACATTGTATTAAATGGCGCTATTTAGGGTTGACTTATTGCGACGTAACTTAAATTTTGTCAATGCCAATCTTTTTCTTCCCGTGACTTAAAACTCGCCCACAATAGTACTAAACTTCGCTGGGCTGGTTTCCGCATGGTAAAGTGCAATAATATCGTGGTCGACTTATAAGCTTGATGTGACGAGATAATTAGAACCCTTTGGAGTGAATCAGTAGCATAAAGTACCTAATAAAAGTGTCTACCATCCAGTCATTCCTGTTAGTGTGTGTAATTATGCCGGGATTAAGATGAACTTAACATAACCAGATGTAAGATGAAGTTAAATGGTGTTACACTGAAGACCTAATTGGATTTACGACACGTAAAGGAACCTCAAGCCTGATAAAGAGGCCTCTGAGCAAAATTTCCGGTCTTTCATGCCCAATATAGAATGGGGGCTAAGGAACACAGCAATGTCCATATATAAAACTCAATTTAATTGAAGGATACACTTAATTTAACGTAACGGTAATGAATAATTGGTAGTGTTTTATTACTTCATGCCTCTGCTTCACGCTGATTGGATCTAATTATCACATGATACCAAAGAGATTGAAAACTCTAAAGTCACGTTATATTATTTAATTATTTTTTGTTGTGTTTAACACCCGTTCTTACTACGAGTATCTTACTACATATGCGAACGTTCACGATAAGCTCATCGTAATCTCAGCTTTAGACCTTTAAGCAGCATTTCTTAACATCCCCACGTCTAGTCACGTTACATTCAACGTAATCCCAGCTTTTGACCTATAGTTTAGGAGCATTTCTAAAATCACCTTACGTCTGATCTCGTTAAGCTTATCGTAATCCCAGCTTTTGACCTTTAGTTTAGCAGCATTTCTTATCACCTAAGTCTGGTCACGACAAGTTCATAGTCGTCCTCCGTGGTGTAGTGGTTACCATGCTGGCCTCCAATTCCCGAGGTCGCGGGTTCAAACCCGGTGGAGGGCGATAGATTCTTTTTCGGGCGTAAAAATCCTTAGCATGGCTTCCTTCGCAAGGGAAGTAAAGCCGGTGGTCCCGCGCCGTAAATCTACGACACGCAAAAGAACCTCAAGCCTGATAAAGAAGCCTCTTAGTAAAATTACCGGTCTTTCACGTCCAATATACAATGGGACGTTAAAGACCACAGCAGTTAAAAGAGCGTCCATAAATAAATAATAAAAAGGCAAGTTCATAATTCCGATCTTAAACCTTTAATTTAGCGCCATTTCTTAATTCCGGGATTACGATAAAGTTAATGCAACTTAACGTGAAGTTAAGAAATGCTGCTACACAATTAATTAGGAAGTACCTAGCGTACCCGAAATGACTGATTGGTGTTTGCCTTTACTACTGCATGCTACTGCTTCACGCCGATTGTCTCAAATTATCACGTGACGTCAAACTTATGTCAGTATTATGATTAACATTACACGTGACGGGACGTAACGTTAAGTTAAGAAATGCTGCTAAACTAAAGGTCCAATTAAGATGCACTTAAGGTAACGAGAATGAATCCATTGGTAATTCTTTTATTACTTCATGCTACTGCTTCATGCCGATTGTTTCTAATTAACATGTGTCATCAGATTTGAACCTAACGGGAAGGAAAAGTTTGACACTGCCAAACTCTTAAGTCAAACCTAAATAGCTCCATTTAATACAGCGTGTTAGACTTTCGCGTTACGTCGCATTAAGTTCATCGCAATTCCGGCTTTTATGTAACGGGAAGGAAAAGAAGGACATTGGTAAATCTTTAAGTTGTACGTTAGTCACGTTACGTCAAGTTGTTCGTAATCCCGTCTTAAGAAACAATCTTTTGTGAGCTGTGTCAATGACCATCTCTTTTGTTATCCAATATACCTTCGTGGGCGGCATCCTCTCGTGTATCGGTCAGCACTGAATAAGCATTTCTCATAATGCATAGATGGCAATATACATGACAGCTTCCAAGTAGACAAAATAGGCTGGGCGTTCCGTGTACATTAGTCCATTTTAAGAGAACCTTTTTACTCACTGCACACCACACCCTTTTCAGGTCAATTTAACATGTTATTACAAAAATATATATAAATAATTTATGAACCCTGTTACTATTATAGAAAACACCTTTTCTCCAAATTTTGTTGCATATGGCACTAGCCAGAAAATGCGTTTTTACTATATTGAAATATTTAGAGTTTGACACGTCCACCCTTATCTACTTCTTTATAGACGTCCTTGAAGTCTATTTTACTTCATATAGTGTCTGCTTCCTGTAAGGACTTCTGTTCTCACTTCCCCGCAGAAAGCGCCCAACACAGGATATCGTGTTTGCTGTAAATACGTAATATACAACTTTTGTATTATTATTATTATTATTGACCGAGAATTACGTTTCCACTACAAAAAAATGGAAGCATTGTATCCTATGCATAAGTTTCGTCAGATATATAATGCTAAATTAAGTCTAGAAAACATGACACCTAAGCAATACGAAATTTCTTTCCTTATACCTCGTGTTTCAACATATTGATCAAAATGGTAACCAAAGGATGGTAACCTACGAATGACGTCACTTGGCCAATTGCCAACCTCTGCATCTCTCAAGATATCGATCACAAGTATTAACTTGTCCGCATCGCGACAATGTTCAAGTTCTGCTTAAGGAATTTACTTTGTAATATTAATTTAATCCCGTAAGACTTATTAAAACAGCTGTTCCTTTCCTTTAAGCAAGCCAAGGATTCCCTCAAACGCATTGACATAAAACTCAACATTACATAAATAATACTTCTGACGAAATTCTCACATTAGAAAATAATTTCCAGATATAATCACGTTACAGTAACTTATAAATTATGAGAAACATGACAGACAAAATGGCAAACATTTCTGCAGAAATCACAAGGTAATTTTTCTTTCGTACTTCAATTTCTACTGGCAGGGTCTTTCGAAATAAACAGGTGGAATGAAATGGTGAATGAGCTCCACACAAGCACGTAGTTTACAAACTAGTCTTACGTTTCAGGTTACGAAGCTAAGGTAAAACTACAGAAGGGGAAAAAAATGAACACATGTAACTTTGTGGGGCTGAGAATCGAACACCGTCCCTCCGATGACATAATGTAACCCTATAATATATACATACCACTTCTACGTGGGATTTGACAATGGAATTTCGAGTTACGATTTTTTTGGGTGGTACTATAAACAAATGCTACCTGCCAACAGTTTTACAAGGTTTATGTTTATTAAACTGGTTTACAGTATGTCGTATTAACTGTCAAAAGTTTACATAGGCTTTGGCATTGTTTCCAGTAATTTGCAACTTTTCACAACACCCTTTTGGGGTTATACATGAGCCATGCTAAGTTATCATGCCGTCTTAATCTCTACTTCCAAACATACTTCACAATTTAACTTGTAAAAAGGCTATTACTTCCTTATAACCATGCCTATAATCTTCTTAGCCAACTTCAGAATTTGTCATTTCTGAATGTTTCCCTCAAACTACACTGAACCACAAATACGTATTAAGTATTTTCGTAATCAACATATTCAAGAAATCAATGTAGTACTTGTCAAATATATCTTTAACTGTGAGTCACTGTCATTCCAATGACCAACACCCCCTTTTGTTCACGTTCTGTCATGGAGGCATAAACAAGGATATAGCGTTAAATCCTATGCCCTTGTCATGAGTAACTATTCAGCGTTGTACTACAGCTAAACAATTTCCATACAATACTAAATTATTATAAAATGACGGTACTTACTCTGCCCCACAAGTGCTTTTAACGCCATTTTTGCTGGATTCCTTCCTGTGCTACCAGGCTGTCACTTTTCTTGCCAGAGGTGTGTTTTCATCCCTGAATGAACTCTTGTTTGTTAAGTTGGCTAGCTCACAGGCTATTGAAGAGCGCTCTAGTGATAGAATGCTTAGAGACGTTGCCAAAATAGCGATTTAATTTCTGGACCTAGCGTGTGTGTTTTAGGTATTTACATAGCGGGAAAAATTAGTAACAGAAACAGATTATAGATAGCGCAAAGCTATACCTGGGAGATAGAATTATTTTTCATAAATATAGATATATAGTGATTTTACTTAAATTGTTGTTGGTCACATTTTGAGGGCTACTTTCCAAATTTTCCATTACAAAATGGGTAAAAAATCAGATGTTACTTGTTGATAAAATACCATCCCCACGATGCACCCTCATAAACATAAAAATGTATTAACTAAACTGCGTATATCATTATAATGAACTTGACATTACATTAAAATTACAGGAATATTGCAAAATATAATTATGCTTGAAGACATGGATTAAGTTCTCTAATTTCATTGGGTTTATAGATTAAAAATAATAGCGTTGTACTTTTAACGTAAATAAAAAAAATGACCCCGAAATGATCAAAACTTTATATAAACAATCTTATGAAATTGTTCTGGATTCTTTCTGTGTCGTGGATGGAAATGTAATATAGCTCCTTTCCAGCCACATTGAAATACTGGAGGGTGCACGATACTTTGCAAAACATATTCTTTTCTTCTACTATGCCATGGTAGTATTCTGTTTTTGTATTCATAGGTTTTAATCGGACAAGTTCATAAACAACCATATATCTGAATCCAAAGTAAAATCGAAATAAGCAGTTTCTTGATACTCCAAAATTATACTGTAGTCCGATGAACTTCGGACAAAGTCGGATAAGAATCGATTAGTCACGAGTTGCTTCCGCGCTACAGCCGTCAGATGTTCGGATAAACGTGCAGTGGTGTTGTTTACTAATGCGAAATAGAGCATGGAACCTTTCTCTAAGGAGCTACGCCCCAATGATGAACATGTCCTGATGAAAAACGAGCAGGAAGATTCCCCAAGGCCAGACTCTTGGCGCCGCTTATGCTCTACGTTGGCATGGGCAGGTATGTCATTGTGACGTCACAAATCAGCTGATTATGTTATTGTTAACAGTTCCAAAACACTCAGACACATTGAAAAGATTGCTACCATAAGTTATTAAATTATGATAATTGGAATTATGTTTAACGGCACAAAGACTGAATTAAAAATTATACCTACTCAACCTCCAAAGTAACCTAGATAAAATAAAAGCTTAATAGGTACCTACTTTGTCCTAAAACTTCCTGTTGCCAAAACAGTCTTGAAAATGCAAATAAACTGATTGCATGTGAAGTAAACAGTCCTTAGAAAAATTATAAGAAAAACATAATTCACTCAGTGCAGCACAGCAGGATATGTTTAAATGGCATTCCATTATTTCTCAGCTTTGCTTAAGTTTTACACCAGATAATATTATGAGTATAAATCTTTACAATAACATTTTTTTATAGTTGCCAGAAGATTAATGTCTATGAATACTATGCCCTTTGTAATATTGGAAAGCATTTTGCATCAATCCTGATGTAATCCAATTGATGATATGTAACCCATTAAAGGCGAAGAAGTTTGTTGTCTTTGTAATGATTAATAAATGAGAGTATTATAAGAGATTTATTTAATTCATTCAGACACTCCTGTTACCACATACAGAGCATTTTGTATACTTTATTTAATTCACTTTCGAGTAGACACTCCCATCCAATAAATTAGTACAGGAGCAGGCAAGAGGAATCTTGAACATTACTTACTTAGGATAATGCATTCTAAGTAATATGATTTTTCAGCAAAAGCCTGCACACCAATTACAGAGATAAAATGGCATTAAAAAGGTTCAAAGCTGCAAAGTACAAATCATTGAGTGAAAAGGTTAAATAATAAAATCTATTAAATTTTAGAACAGGCATTTACATATAAAAGAATTTATTTCAGGTATCTGATATCACCAGTCAAACTAAGAGAGAGTTAATTCTTAAATGGAAATTTAAGGAAATCTAAATGGAAATATTACTAAGTTTTAAGAATGCTAATGCTGGACAGGACAAGGTAAATAAATAATTTTTATTGAAGCAAATCTGAATATATGTTGACAACCTCCACTGTCTTTGTATATGTAGATGCATAAAACAATACTAAATTCTATTCAGAGATAAATTGCATATTTCAGCCTGAAAATCTTGTTGACAAATAATAGTCATAACTGAATGGCAATTCTGTGGCAATTACAAACACTGTTACACCATTTGAAACTTCAAACAATTTTGGCAATTTAAAAATTTCATAAGCACGTATACTATCTTAACATATTAGCTGTAATTTTAGTATGATAAAAACAATACAGTTTGCTAAGTGTACATTTGTGCTGTTTAATGTAAGAGTATCTTTTTGCGAGCATGCTCATAAGCAAATTTAAATCAGAGTAGTAACATACAGCATGTATATGCTTAAAGAATGACATGATTATTACTTTATTCAGTACTGAAATTGCACCAGAAATACATGTTTTGAGGTACTTGAATAAAAAAAAAAAGCATTTTTAGAAAAAGGACTAATTTTGTGTTTGTGTTGAAAAGCCTGTTAGATATCAAACCTAGTATTTAAGTTAAGCTTCTTCCAAGGATGTGACACATAGATTTTCAAGAAAATCCTCCCACCCCAAACTACCCTTTACATGGAAAATCTTATGTTATTTCTGATTTTCTTAAAAATGGCTCTTAATGATTTTGATTAAAATACCATATGTTTAAGATATTTCCATGACAAATAAAATGCATACCTTGAATTTTCTGTGAATAGCCTTGAAGTCATCTTTATCATTGGTAAACCATAAGAGGTAAACAAAATTTTACTACACAAAAAGTGTTAATATTTTTAAAGTACAGAATCTATCTCAAATAAAAATTTTAGGACATTATCCATTTCTGAGATATTCTTTGTTGTTGGTTTAAAATTTCAAATACTTATACTTTTCTCAAGTGGTAAATCGTATTCACTTTTCTCAAGGTCATGTAAGAAGCATGGAATTTCCAAGCTATCGCATAGCGATCCACTTTTTAAAATACTGACTATTGCTTTAGGCTGCTGTATTATTCTTATACTTACAATCCAGTGTAAATGTGTAATGAAAGTTTATCTTGATTAACAAGAGGTAGGCAGAAGAATAAGCTCTTGTAAGAATAGTGTTTAGAAGAGTGAGTAAAGAAAGTCATTTGAATACAACACAGATTTTTAAGATAATGTTGCATGATTTGCATGATACTCATGCTGGAAATACTGGAATTTTAAAAGAAAATATTTAAAAGCTGTCATTCTTTTACTCGCTATAAATTCTGAATTTTGGACATTTGTATGAGGTCAATAAATTATTGCATATAGCAATGCATATGGTATATTCCATAGAAAATGGGACACCTGCTAGACGTAAATGAGTGTTGCTGGGGTAAAATTTTTCCGTAGCTTCCTCTCTAGAACTTATCTATGCCATCTTTTCGGTCATTTCTCACTTTGAAACTGCTGCAGCAATTAACAGGATTGCAAGAGTTTGCCCACTCAATAGTTGTTTCTTGTGATAGCTAAAAAAAAACTTTAAAAAAATGACAAAAGTATTGACAAATTCAAACCAATAATAGATATATCAGAAATGGGTGTTGCCACAAAAAGCTATTTGAAATAAATTGTATGTTTTAAAGAGATCTAGATTTTTTGTGCAGTATATTTTTGTCTGTCTCCCATGGTTTATCCATTATACAAAATTACAAAATTACTGGAGAATAAAGAGGACTTCACAGGCTATGCCCAGAAAATTCAGGACACAAATATCTTAAATACACAGTATTTTAATCAAAATTGTTAGGGTCAATTTTGAGAAAATCAAAATATCAAAAGGTTTTCCATCTAAAGGGTAGAGGGAGGATTTTCTTGAAATTCTTTTTGTTGTATCTTTGGAAGATACTGAACTTAAATACCAAAAGTGGTATTGAACATTTCATTTTTGAGTTATCCTATTTACATAAACACATACTTTTTTAAAAAAATTATTTTGGGGTGAAATGCAATATTTCCTCTACCTACTAAGTATGTGGTAGAGAAAGAAATAAGAATTGATTGGTATATAAATTTGATGAAGAAAGATGTATAAGGAAAGTAGAAAATTGGAAGAAAACAGAGCTGGCGGAATGCAAAATGCAGTGTTGGGTGGGTGTGGATTCCATGACATTCAGCTTTATATTGTCAGTAGTATTTTATTCATGTTGCCTGTTTTTGTTTTTTGCAGTGGTCTTATTTGGGGCACTTATTGTGCTAGCAGGAATAAGGACGCTTATGATTGCACCTCCTGCATCACAAAGAACAAGTTTCAAGCTTTTAGCAACAAGATCTACTGCAAAAATTTCATTGTGGCCTCCTCGGCATGGTAAGAAATACAGTCTGTAATATTAATTAGGAATTTTGTGTAATTTCTCTTATATCCTGAAAGATAACATTAGTATATTTTTAAAATTAATTTTTTATGCTACTTAGAAAACCAAGAAATTACAATATTTTTAATAAAAGCTTTCTAAATTTTTTTTAAGATCCAATGGAAATACATCATTCAGTATGTGCAGTAAAGTATTATTAATTTTTACCACATTAAATCTGATATTATTTGAAATCTCAAAAGAAATTCTGAGAGGAAAACATAATGCTACAGTTAGGAAATTATTCAAAATCATGGAGCTAAAAGAAAATGTGCGCACTTAACATAACATCAAAATAAAATTGTTAAATACTACTATAGAACCTGTTTACGCTGTAATTAATTGAGATTGATTTTGTTTGTGCAAAGCACACACAAATGTTTCACTGTTAGATAACTATAGCTATAAATGACAAAAGTGGTTTTTCACCATCCATGCTAACTTATGCCACAGGGTATGTATGGTTTTAAGCTGAACTACATAACTTTCTTTCATCTTCAATAAGTACAGAGTGTCACTCAGTGAATTGAAATGAAAACTTAAGCACAAATCTCTTCCACTATTTCAGAAGCTAAAACTATGGAACTTCTTAAAACTAGTTCTACCACTGCCAGTATTTTTATAGTATTTAGTATCATAAACTTAGTGTTTGGGATAAAAAGATAAAACACACAGCAGTTATGTGAAAAAAGAAGGTTTAGCTCAGATGAATTTGGCACTGATAAAACAAAAAGCATATGATATCAATAAATTACATTCTTGATTTGTCAAATTCCATGCATTTAGGGTATTTTACATTATTATTAAGAATCACGCTATTGTCTTTGTCTTGTTTTAGTTTTTCATACATCCTTGGCCAGAACTTTTCTGAAATAATGAGGTTTTACTGTACACATATGTGTTTAGGAGATAACTTAAGCAGAAATGTATTGCAAGAAACCCTGAAGTGTGTATAAAATTAGCAAACTTGATAGTTTCTGCTTTTGATGAAAATAAATTTTATACTTACTGATTCATGGTTTATTGCACTTGAAGCATGTAATATTTAATAAACAAATATAGATGTATTCAAACTTTGGTCTGCCATACACCTTTTTATTGGAAATTTTAGTATTTAATGTCTTTTTTAAGAAAAGTTTTAATATAAATTATTATTCTCTGTGATCCGATAGATAACCAGGTGACAAGATGCAACAATGCGTAACATCTGAATTTGATTAGAATGAATGATACTTCTCAATTGAGATTATCTCAAAATTGTATTTTTTACTTTTTCCTCAGAATCTATAAAATCTACAGACCTTCAAAGTTACCTTACTTTTCTGAGATAATATTCCCATTATATTTTCAAGTGTGATGGATTTTAAAATTTGGAGCATTTTCTATTAAACTTTTCAGCAGAAATTTAGTTAATTTTCCAGAACAAAAGAATTAAAAACAAAATTACTGTTACACTCCAGTTACTGCAGTTCAGAGGCATGAAATGAAATGTCATGTGTAGTTTATATGTAATGAATCTCAACTCTATGCTTCAAGTATTTTTTGAGAAAAAGTTACCTAACAGTGTCATTATTCTTGCTTTACAACATTATGAACTTTGAACAGAGTTAGCTACACATATACTAGTGTTACATTGTTACTTTCTGTACCACGTACCTAGTGCACTCCATCCAAAAATTGCATATCAAGATTCCACTGGAAATATGTTTTGAAGCCCTCTGAATCCTGAAAAAGCATTTAAAAAAATGATGTGTGTGTGTGTGTTTGTGTGCATTGTGCATGTGTGTGGATGCGTGTATGTGAACAGTATGATTCAAAAACTAAATGTTGGATTATTACAAACTCGGTATTTAAGTCCAGTATCTTCCAAAGATGTAACATAAAGATTTTAAAGAAAATATCCCCACCCTAAACTACCCTTTACATGGTAAATTTTTATTTTCTCAAAAATTATTCTTAACAATTTTGATTAAAATACCATATATTTAAGATAATTCCATGACAAATAAAAGGCATATCTTGAATTTTCTGGGAATACCAGTAAACCTTAACATGTACACAAAAACATACTTCACAAAAAATATAGATCACTTTAAAACATTCAATTTATTTCAAATGACCTTTTTTTTGTGGCATCAGTCATTTCTTATTATTGATTTGAATTTTTCAATTCTTTTGTCACTTTTTTAAAGTGCTGCTGCTATTCAGGTGTTTCTTGGAATGTCATAAAAGAGTATGGAATTTCAAACCTAGCATATAGGCATTAGATTTTAAACATATGACTATCAATTTGGTTTTCTTCCCATTGTATCTACAAGGAATTATGTAATGAAACTACTTGTGCAGAGGCTTATCTCAACATGAAGTAGATAGAAATATATGCTTTGTAAGAATAATTTGTAAAGTTATATAAACATATATGATAGTGGGTAAGAGAAAGTTATATGAATGTAACACCTCATATGTCTTTTTACACTGATTTATTAGTTATAGCCAGAAACATGCATGTTCCCTGAGTTCACTGCATATGCAAATAAGCCATGCATTTTTGGTTTCTTTAAGTTTCAGCAAATCCTGTTAATTTCTTTGTTCATATTTTTGGAGAAATATAATTTAAAATTTTTATCCTTTTGTGTTTCATGTGGTTTGCAGTTAGCAGGAAGCCTCTGTGGTCCATAAATGTGAGCTTCTCGAAGGATGTGGGCAACCCAGAAGTCTGTGAAAATGAGCATTTGGATCTCTGTGTTAAGTGGAAAGCTGAAGGCAATGGTGAGCCTGCTTCACTTCAAGTTAGAAATGTTGGTGGGCTGGCTGGTGCTGTAGCTTGTCACCATCATGTCATCACTGTGGAGGCTGCAGAGACTCAAACATGTTTAGCATTGCAGTCCGGGGAGCAGCTTTATGGAGGGCCTCTCTCCACAACACTGTATTGGCCATCGCAGCTTAACATCTATGAAAATGCCCCGATGGTTACTGGTATGGGTGGCAATGATGGAGTGGCTGATCCCTACTGGTTGACTTCACGTGGCCGCGCAGTCTATGTGGCAGATGGTGTACCTCTTTTCTTTTCCCAAAATGCCTCACATTTGTGCCTGGTGGCTGCCATTAGACCCCCCTACCTCCCTGATCCTTCTGGAACAACTACATTAAACTACTTCATCTGTTCTGGGTCTGACCCAGTGGCTACTCATATGATAGCCACAAGAAAGTTTCTAGGGCTTCCTCATAGCATACCTGATCGTAAAATGTTTATTCATCCTATATGGTCAACATGGGCCCGTTACAAAAGAAACATTGATACATTTACTGTTGTAAAATATGCCGATGAGATTAAACACTTTGGTTTTAATAAGAGTCAGCTGGAGTTGGATGACAGTTGGGAACCCTGCTATGGAGAGACCTTATTTAACCGTAGGACCTTTAGAAACCCTAAGAATATGATACGTGCCCTTAGAACCAGGGGTTTTCGTATTACTCTTTGGACACATCCATTTATTAATGCATTGTGTCCAGCATTCCAGGTAGCCAAAGAGCATGGTTACTTGGCCCATAGTCTTAAAGGTGATCATGAACTCACTTTCTGGTGGAATGGAATAGGAGGCCTGATTAACTTCACAAACCCAGGGGGCAGTGAGTGGTGGATGCATAGGCTGCAGAATCTCAAAGAAAAATTTGGAATTGATGGTTTCAAATTTGATGCAGGTGAAGCATCTTACTTACCTGGTTCACCACATGTAGGCCGCCTTGCAGGACCTGTACGAGGTCAACCAAATTTATTTACCAAAACCTATGTGCAAAAGGCTGCAGAGTTTGGTAAACTGTCTGAGGTGCGTGTTGTGAGTAGGAACCAGGGAGAAGTTATCTTCGTCCGCATGGCTGACAAAGATTCTGTATGGGGCAGTAACAATGGCTTGCAAGCTTTGATCACTTCACTACTTACGCTGAACATCCTGGGATATTCCTTCATCCTTCCAGATATGGTTGGGGGCAATGGGTACCGTCATCGTCCCACCAAGGAACTCTTCATCCGATGGCTGCAGGCAAACACTTTTATGCCAAGTGTACAGTTTTCGTACACACCATGGGACTTTGATAATGAGGTAAGCACATTGGATGAAGCTGAAGACACTGAAAGGAGCCGTCTGTATTAACAAGCTATTTTAATTAATTAAGATGTTTTACAGTAGTTAGTTTATTCCTTTAATGTATGATTGGACTTAATGAAGAGCAAGTATAAAATCTCTTAAGTGTTTTTAACAAGCCTGTTTACCACCATTGAAAGGTTCATGAATGCATTCAAAATTTTCAGAAGTTAAAATGTAAGTGACTCTAGATCTTTGATTAAAAGTCAAAGGAAATAAGATGTCTTCTTAATTCAGTATGCAACTCAACTATATTGCATCTCATGCTTAAAAGACAGTACGGATTAAATGGGGCGCATTGTTGCCACATGTACGCTGGCTCTTTGGCACCCAGTTACGATCGATCTGTCAATTTAATGTAACTTGTGAATGATACATCACTAAATAGTTAAATATCTGCACTGCTATTTAAGGCAATTGTAAAAAATTTAATTTTCACCTGCACTTTAATCTACTATTTGTATTTTTAGTGCTTTGAAATAAATATGATTTTACTGGCATAAAAATATATATTATAAAAAAACATATGGAGATATAAAATGATAAAAGCTATAATTTGGTAGGGTATCATCACTATTTACCCTTGACAAAATCATATACAATGTGGGTGGAATGTTTACAAACAGCAAAGAATGAGCCACACTCTGCTTTGCGCAATTCCATTATATTGTGTTAATGTAGCATGTTTTTGTTTCCCCCATCCTTTTTGCATTCTTTTTGTTGGTCCTTAGAGATCCTTTCATTCATTCCTTTTTTATTCTATACACTGTTTCTGAACACTCAGGTAGCCTTAGCTGTTTCTTTTACTGCCTTAACTAACACTCATTTTACTTGAATAATAATCTAACACATTCATTATTACTCTTCTTAGTTTTTACCAACATTTCATCTCTTCCTAGCTTCTCCCTCCATAACTATAAATGTTTATGTAAAATGTTAAATAAATAACCTACATAACACTTCACACTATAAATGTACCCACTTCCTTACAACTGATGTTAACTGTTACTGAGTTCTGTGTTGCATGTGGCCTGTTAGCTGAATAGATGGGTGACTTTTGTTTGTCATACACAATGAATGCAAAAAGTTACAGGATTCCGGTTTCTTTTAAAAACTGCCTTCCACCTCCTGAACATTTTTTTTTTCTCTTGGCCTCATTTGTAAATCCAATAACAAAATAATTTCTCGCTGGCTGACTTTTCTGCTGCATAGGTACAGAATTTTCTGAAAATAATTTAATTTAAAAAAAATTATAATGCTCATCTTATTAAAGGTAGAGAATTCAAAATGGGCAGGTATCAGCACACTAGTTTACTCTGGCTAAAAAAATATATTGTTGCATTCTACCGTTTAGTTTATTAATTACTGTGTGATAAGCATAGAAACAGCAAATATCAGACTTTTACTGAAAAACTTGTTTTATTTAGAAATTTGTGCCCACAGAAATCTATAAAGGCTCTAAAAATGATATAATTGGTTACAGAAAAATGTTCTGCATAGGATAATGTGTTCAAAGCTGAAATTTATAACAACTGAATATCTACACCATGTTATTATTTATTAGCAACCTGGCAACAGCACGAGAGTAGAAAAGGATGAAATTAATGGCAACATGTATGCGTTAGATAGAGACAGAGATATTCCATTTACCTCAATACTGTCTTTTAAAGTTGAGACAAGTTTTACATATAAAAATCATGATAACAGTGCTGCAACATTCATGTTTTGGAATTGTGAATTACTGAAAACCAGTTTGGCTGGTTTAAATCATAGTGTAAATGCATCATTTTTTTTTAAGAAAAATTCTTTCTTTATTGCATGCTCTTTTATTTGTACTGCTAAGAAATATGTGTTTACATATGCGGGGCACTCACAAAGTTCTTATTAACACCATAAAAAAAAAATATATGGTCAGGGGTCTGGGTCTCAGAGTTAATCCTTCTCCACATAATCACTACACATCAGTTTGTTCCACTGGTGGATGATCTAACACCCTGATTGAAGAACTCACTTTGATTACCGAAGAACTGCTCAACCTCTCCTATGACCTCACTGTCATCCTGGAAATATCTGCCACACAGTGGATTGGTTCTCTGTGTGAGGAAAGAGGAAGAAGTCACTGGATGCCAGGTCAGGTGAATATGGAGGGTGAGGCAAAATTTTGTATCCCAAATCAGATGCATGTGTCATTCTCTGATGTGAGGAACGTGCTAGTGCATTGTTCTGCAGCAAATAAACTGCCTTAGACAGCTTCCTGCACTGCTTTTCTTGATAACCTCCTGTAAATCTCATCAGCAGATCCTGGTAATTGTCTAGCCTTTACAGGCTAATCTATAGCAGCACACCATGGCAGTCCTAAATAGACTCTTGACATGACTTCCCCCAATGATGTCATTGTCTTTGTCTGTTTTGGTTGTGGTGGTCCAGGTTGGAAATACCTATGCAGTTTAACAACAATGTCATACTTTGGGGCATTGTCTCCATACATGGCAACCAGCTCATCATGAATTTCCTTGGCTTTTTGTCCTTTCAAAAACAGGTACTAAAGCATCAATCTTCTCAATAGGGTGTGCATCTCAAATTGTTTCAGTGGCATTCTACAAAGAAATAGCATGGTAAAATTTAAGCGGTGAACACTACAGGAACACATGATCACTCTACAATAAAGAATGAGAAATTATTCTTCATTGTTGAACCAATAATGAGAACTTTATGACTGCCCCTCGTATATGTAATTCATGAGGCATTATGTTATAATATGTTCTGATTTTATTTCTTTTGAAGTACATTTCTGTTCCCATCTTAATCCCATTCTTGAAAAAAATGCACTTTTCATTGCAGTTTAACATGAAGTTGACAACACAGAAGGTTTATAAAAAATTTAAATTAATTGTAATCACTGCTTTTATTTACAAAACAGTTTGTATTTTGGAAATTCCATCAAATTTTAATTATGTATGGTTTTCTGTCGTTTTACAAGTCTCAGTTTTTGACTTCCTTGAATGGGCTACTGGATTCATTTGAGAGGGTGCTGTTTGTATGGTGTTTAAATTTATTGAAATTATTATTATTATTATTATTATTATTATTATTATTATTATTATTATTATTATTATTATTATTTTTATATTATAAATTTCATACAGGCTTGCTAATATTGCCTGAACTGAAATGCTGCAGTTACATTAGCAAAAAATGTGCACAAATTAATATGTTTGTCTTTGGGTATGTCCAAAGCTTTTCAAAACTGCGTGAATTTACTGCTATCTATCTGATGCCTGGTGCTGGATATACTGGGTCCATAAGTGAAGAAACTAGAGATACCAGAAAGATATTAGATTATATTTTAATGCAATTCCCTATGACAGAGTTCCAGAATTATGTATAGGTAGATGCTTTTTTGTAGTTAAAATTGCAGGGTCCATCAAAAAAAGTATATACACTTCAACAAACAAAAATTCTTTATTGTGTGTTAGTACTGAATTATATATCACAGGTTTAAGGCAATATATCAGTAAAATTTGGTAAAAAATATGAAATTTTTCGTAGGTGACATTTATACCCTGCCTTTAACTACACTGGTCTTATTGGAAGCCCTTCCTTTGGGAGCTTATTGCCCATTGGGATGTTAATTTGTATTCTCTTGTGGTTGGGTTTTTTCACTTTTGGGTCTTTAATCATTAGATCACACACACACACATTCACACTCTCATTCATACTTCCAGACTCTGGGGAGGATAGGGAATAATCTTGGCTAGAGAAAAATTCCCACCCCCCAGCCAGGAATTGAACCCGAGACCCCTCACACAGCACGGTGAACATTTTCTAATTTTCTGTTTTGTGCATTTTTATTATACTCATAACTTGTACTTTCATGCTGCACAGTTGGTTTTTAGTATCAACAACTTTAAAGCTACAAATGGCTATTTAACCGTCCTTTACCATTGAACTTTAAAACTCCATTATTTTTTTCAATTACTTCTTTTCAGTATTTTTCACCATTCAAAATGCTCCTTGGATCACAGTTTATAACTAATAGTTTGAAGTTTTCAGGAGAGCTTCAGGGATTACAGATTTTAAAAAGCATTGTTGTCCACTACTTAAAAAATATTAAATAGTTCAGTTGAAATTTATTATTTTCCATAACTAACATTGAAAAGTTGAAAAATTCAATAGCATATATACAACAAGTTTTTTTCTCGTAAACTAATTAAAATTAAAAAATGTCTACACAACAATTTCTTCATGTTAGTGTACTAAGCTCAAGTTCAAAATTTGGAGCGATACACTAAACAATAGGGTCCAAGGAGCACTTCATATTACTGCATCAAAAAGTGATTAATTATGAATAAAAAAGTTAATATGATTTGACATAACTCATTAAAATGTTGTGTGCACTATATATTTTATGATCTGAGTATATAATAAAAATTCAAAGCAATCAGAAGAAAACTGTGAAAGCTTCCTGCACTTGTTCAGTTACTTTCATTTCTCAAAATGGTTGCTGTTAGCGACCAGATGCATAACACAACAGCAAATTGTTGCTTGAAAAATGTTGGTCAATATGTCTGTGGGAATTTCTGCACATGCTGCTGTAAGTTCTTGATGAAGGGCCTCTAGCATAAGTAGTTCCCTGTGATACATATAGAATCCTCCAAGGTCCCCCAAAGGTAAAAGTCCAGAGGTGTTAAATCTGGTGAATGTGCTGGAAAATCAAATGCACTTCTTGTCCTAACCAGTGTTCCTGAAGATTCTTTTCCAGGAAAGCCTGCATGCCTTGGTGATAGTGTGGGGGTGCCCCATCTTGATGATAGAAGAACTTCCTGTTTCCATAAGGTGCATATATAACTGGCAGAATTAATGTGCTTAGAATTTCTAGATGCATGGTGCCTGTAACTATATCTTCAAAGAAGAAGGATCCTATTAAACCCTCAGATACAATCCACACCCATTAACAGAGGTAGTTGAGGTTGCTAAGGTATGGACTTATGTATGGAAGGTCTGCGGTTTAGATGCTGCCAGCACCGTCCTTCCTGACTGAGGTTTTTCTTCAGGCTTTCCTCAGATTTCATAACTAGTAAATGCTGGGAGATAGCCTAAACTTAGGCCTGCAAAGTTTTCTTCCCAAATGTCCTTTCCCAATTATCATTTCATTTCATATATCATCATTGTCTGCTGCCTGTGGTGCCTTATGGAGTAAGTACAGGCGTTAAACACTACCAAAACAATCCTTACCAGGCAGTCACTCCTGGTAGATTGATTGCCTTGATGTGAACACATGGATTCTCTGGTGCCCAGTAAACACATTATTATGATTCATTGTTCCATTAAGTTTAAATTGGGCATCATCAGACCATACAATCTTCATCACAAAATCTTCATCCTTAGTTGCCATATGCTGAAACCATTCACAAAACTCCATTTAGCAATCAGGATTATCCTCATTTAATATGTGCAATAACCTTAATACCTAGCAGCTTTCAGAATGGGTTGTGTGCTTGTACTGTTAACCCGTATCTCACGAGCACATTGTGTAGCAGCATTTTCAAACTTGAACCATCACTTTTAAATTGAGCTTCCATTTCTCTCAAGTGTGCCTTAGCCATTTTGATTTACTCTCATAAGTCACATGTTAGTCATAAGAGCCATACAGGTACTGACATCTGTTGAGAAAACTCCATGCTACATATTCTACATATAATTCGATGCAACTCAGAAAAGAGTAAATAGATATCATCTGTTAAAGTGTGTATGTGTGTTTTTATGGACCCTGTATTCAGAGTTTATAGTCTCTCTTCAGAAGGAAAGAAGGAAGAAACCATTGGGATTAAATTATACTTGAAAATTTAACATAATTTGTGCTGAAGCATATATTTCTGCACTATTTAAGAGCAGACACAAATTTCATTCTTGTAGAAGAAACCAAGTCATGATTTTGTGTGAACAAAAGCTATACATTTTAATGTCTTGAGTGAATAGCATAAAATATAATTGGCCATTGTTTTAATGGCAAATGTGGTTCCCTCATTTAAATAAATGAACAGAATTAATATTTATGTGAGTAAAAAGTAATTCAACTAATGTTTTCAAAGTGAAGTTGTAGATACATATATCAACCTATGTTTACAGACTGTGGAGATTTCCAAGAAGTTTACAGCATTGCATTACCAGTACTCTGATAAAATCATAAAACTTGCGAAGAAAAAGGCAGCAGATGGTACGCCAATAAATCTCCCAGTATGGTGGATTGACCCAAAGGATCCTGTTGCACAAACAATTGATAGTGGTAAGTTGATACTAACTTTATAGTTAGTGATTTAACAATGATTGCTGAATTGTACTATAGAACTTTGGTGGACTTAGGTTAAAACTTCAAGTCTGATTGCCAAATAGCTTTAAAGCATTGTAATACTTGTTTAGTACTCTTCTGTTCTTACTGTTATATAACAGTTGCCAGTTATGTGCTGCATTTTCACTTTCTCTACTACTTACGTATAGTAAGCAGAGGAAGTATTGCATTCCACCCAAACATATGATACAGAGATTTAATTGTAAAACATGTTTTGAGGTCCCTTTAATAAATAATAACAACAACAAAAAGTTGTTGAAACATCAAACTTGGTATTTAAGTTAAGCTTCTTCCAAAGATGCAATACAAAGATTTTCAAGACAATTCCCTCATCCTAAACTACCCTTTACATGAAAAATGTTTTATAATATTTTTTATTTTCTCAAAAATGGTTCTAGTGATTTTGATTAAAATAACATAGGTTTAAAATATTTGCAGAATAAAAATGTATATCTTGAATCTTCTAGGAATAGTCTGTGAAATCCTCTTTATTCTGAATAGCTTTGTGTAATTGGTAAACTGTAACAGATAGACAAAATCTTATTACAAAAACATGTAAGCTTGTTAAAGCATTTCATATTCATTTCATATAAGTTATGTAAGATAAACATTTTTGTGTATTAAATGCCTCTAAGATATACTTCGTTATTGGTTTGAATTTGTAAACACTTATACATTTCTCACTTTTTTCTTGTGCTCATGAAAAGAGCATGGAATTTAAAAGCAGTCTAATAGCAACACACCTTTTTAAAATTGTAAAATTGACTATCACTTTTCCTACTGCATCATTCTTATAATTGCAATGAAATATGTAAATGTTTAATGAAATTTTGTCTTGTTTAACAAGAAGTAGGTAGAAGAGTAAGTTTTGTAAGAATAATTTGTAGAAGAGTGAGAGGAGAAAGTCATGTGAACTGAACACATAATATATTTTTTTCTGTCTGTTTACACTGCTGTTAACCTATGCAGTTGAAACAGTATGCTGCACATAGCACATAAACATGTAAAACAAAATGATGATGGTGATGATGTAATGCATATTAAGTAAATTTCAATTAGATCATATAAAATCATGCCAAAAGAGAAAGAGAAATACAGGCAGATGCAGTCACAGTTTAGTAAACTTGTTGCTTTTGGTATTGAGGTATAATTATTAGTGTGTATTTCTGAGTAACAACAGAGTTGCAGATACTGGTAATGAAGACAATAGGAAGGTGAGGAAATGCTATTTAAGAAACATAGGTAAAACAGTTAATTGATATACCAGCTAAACGAAACTGACAGTTGCAAACCCTGTAAGTTAAAGGAGGACTCAACTAAAAAATTCACATGTCTATTTTATTTAATATTCTACAAGATCATGGGTTATGCATAGTAATGTTGAAAACCAGAACAATGTACAACTTACTGTTCAGGATCTGCAGGGTATTTTCCACATCAGCAGCTCACTGTGGTGATATCATTGACTAGCCAGCATTCTTGAAGCATCTTCTGCCAGAGCAGCTGATCAGTTATAATGCTAATTTTCAACGGGAATGTATAGTCGCTGTAATGCCTTGAATATTTTCATAAGCAATTTAGCAATGCCATACACCAAAATGATGGTGTGTATGCAGAAATTTCTTTTTCATCAAAGCTCTATTACCCGTGTGTCTGACATCTGTCAGGAACAATTTTATTGGCAGATTTTCATTCATAGAGATCAATATATTTTCGCAAGCAGCTTTCTTAATATCACTACTTACAGTTCCTCTCTGTACAATGATGAAGTCTAATATTTTATTTCTGCCAGATTCATTATAGAATATGTCACATATTTAGCAGAAAATCCTGGGGAGTCGTGCTGTTCATTCCCACATAAACATAAATTTGGATCATTCATGGCAATTGAAAAATTACTTTCTTTTAACCAGCCTTTGTATACAAAGGGAAAACAAATATTTTAACAAGTCTCTTAAAATATGATTCAGAAAAAAATAATAGTTTTATTGCTTTTGAGAATGCCAAAAAACAGTCAAATATAATTCCGCAAAGATACATGCCTGAAGCTATGTATACATTACTTTTCAGACATCCATTTTAGCCTCCACACCACTCACATGAGTGCCTGTTCACACAGTGAGTTATAATTTGCATTAATGTCCCTCGTGTATTAGATTTTCTTTCAGTCACAGGCATGTGACATGTGTAACAATTAGTGAATAGTGCAAAGAGAGCATTTACACATATAAATAATAATAATAAAAAAAAATTGGACATACTGTTACATGTTGGGGTGAAGGCCAAAAGGTTACCAGAAAAAAAGGAACTAATTTAGATCACCTCAACATACACATGAGGGTGGCGCAACTCGCTGGCAGCAAAAGTCCGGAACCTTGGTGTGGAATTCAAGGGGAAGGCGTGGGTTTTATACTACACTGAAAAATTACATAATACACATTACCTTTACATACCTGGGATTTATTCACAACACGTCTGGCGACTCTACATATTGAACAAAGGAAAAAGGGTGGAGGGAGATGTCACTAAACTGTACACCAGCCACACACACTTCTGGCTCCAGCGAACACCTCCACTAGAGTGACGCTATCTTACCCCCACCAACTGTGTCTAGCTGAAGTCAGACAGGGTTGACATCATACCAGACAACTTCAAAAAGATCTTTCCCTTTGGCGTGGTCCTCACTGAAAGGAAACACAATTAAGCCGAAATATTACTAAAGAAACACAACAATGCTATATCTGGTAGCAACAATACAGCACAACAGTGCATCTGGTAATGACAATAAAGTTAATAATACCCTACAATACCTACATCTTATTCTCCAGCTTCACAGGATTCCCTCAAATATTCGTTGGGTTTATAATCTTCATCATTTACAGCTGAAGATTTCCTTCCCTCATTAGTTAAACTTTGGTTCACATTAGCGCTGTTTATAGTGTTAAAAGTTTCAGTTCGCACTGTATCACCGCATCATCTTCAGCTCCACCTGTAAAGACTCAGAAACAAGTGTAGCTTCACTTTCTTGCTGAGCAGAGGCAAAGCGTACGTTTATAACAAGGGTAGACATCCTAGCTTTTAAATCCCATGAATCATGTCTTACTTAAATATCTATCACGTGCAACATATAACTACAACTGTCAAATGTGTAATAAAACAACTTTCAAAATATGGTACTCACCTAAATATGTGTGTATTTTAACTGAATACATTGAGATTTCTTCTGTGCAAAAACATCTATAGTCCTCTCTTTGAAATGAGGATTATTTGATATCTCAGACAGTAGGATCTTCTCATTGGCCAAGAAAGATAAACATGACAGTCATTCATTGGTCATAGAGTTTCGTAACAATATTTTAATTTAAGAGCACTCATACTGCATTTGCTTGAAGCAGTTGTTGCAGGTAAACACAGCACCAAATGAAGCTTGTCACTTGTTGGTAAACATCTTGTAAGTCATTCTGGTGAATGAATTTTAAAAGCTTAAGAGGTGGTAAATACTTTTCAGAATCACAATATATAATACCTAATTCATTTTTCAGTTGCTCTTCTTTGAAAAATGGATACACTGACAATGCCTTTGTAACTTTGCTGTGATGAAAACTTAATTAATAGCCACTGAATTTTTTCTCATTCGACAATTCCACAAAACTTAATTCTTCAAAATCTTCAACTATATGTTTCGTTTGAAGAATAAATAAATCTAAAATTTAAGTGAGAATACGCAGTTTGGTGACATCTTCTGTTTTATAATCAATGCTGTCATTTAACAGCTTTGCTTATATATAGCAATGAAGGACTATAGCTTCAGTTCTCATCTCATTGAAGTTGCACAGTGCATTTTTAACTTCATTGTTGCACAGTTTTATGTCAGATGTTCCTTTTTCCTGAAGTACATTAAACAGATTATCAGTGAGCAAAAGCATTTTGCTAAAATGGCACAGCAAAAGCAAGAAAGATACGTTATTTAATTTACTAACAAAACCCTGAGCACAACTGACACTGGATCCCAATCATCATCATCTACTACATGTTATACTGCCCACCTCAATTCTGCGAAATGAGATTTTATTGTTGCAGCTGCTCGAGAACAAGGCCAACTTGTGTCACTGTGTGGAGGAAATTCAAAACCCTGTTCATGCAAGAGTTCACTCCATTTAGTAGATCTACTGAAGAATGTGTGGAACATAGTGAGATCACAGATAAACAGTCTTATTTGTTTAATGTGTTATGAACCATATAGTGTGATCATTTGATGGGCATAGCAATGGATAATCATTACATGCAGATGAGATTGTCGCACGAGACCCTTTATGACCTCCTGCTAAGTTGGAAGCCCCATCATAAGTTTAGCATACTAGTCTCTTTCCTATTTCCCAGAGTTTTAAGTTTTCCATAATAATGGATGACAATCCTTCTGCAGTTTTGTTTTTTGAGACATCAAAGAATCCTACAAATCTTTCCTCAACTCTGTCTTGTATTGCGTATCTGAATATAATGTCCAATTGAGCTCTGCACGAAATGTCAGTTGTATCATCTTCTTGAACAGAAATAAATTCTGCCTCATCCACTTCATTCCTTCATTCCACTTCATGTCACTCATGCACTGTATCAAATTTGAAAGCTGGAGCTGGAGCTGAACAGTAGCTTTTAGATTTTGCTCTTCTAAGTCTAAAAGTTCTAGATAATTTCTCCTGTTTGCTGAATCTTCATCTTCATGATGACCACAAGTGGGAATTCTTGTTTATCTCAGTAAATAATTGCTTGGACAAGGCCACCTATAATCTTTCTGTTATTACTAACTTTTTCATTATGCCTGAATATCAGTAAGACTTGAACTGACAGAGTGTGTTCAATTCTTTTTTGGCCTAATATATGAAAACCTTCACTGTCCTTTAAATGTTTTTGTGAAGCTTGATGCTTACACACTTTACGTTCAACATTTTTTATTACTGAGATGCCATCTTTACTCCTCTCAGATTCACCTCCAAACATAACACAAGCAAAACAATACAGCTTATTTCTGTTTGTGCTACCAGTCTATTTTGAATACCAGTGCATTTTGAATTTCCTCTTCACATTACCATCCTTTTGAATTATATTTAAATTGGGAGTAGGTTTTCAATTTTTCATCTCGCATTTTTGCTCATAAGATAAAGATGAAAAATCTATCTTTAATAACATGTCAATTGAATCAGAATTGTTTTGGTCATACATGCTTTAAAATTATCTAATAACTAATAATCCACTAACAATAACTAACAATAGTAACAGTACACCGCACCTAGTAATTTAGCACACTACTTAAATGAAATTTCCGTATCTCTGGACTGAGCGACATACGAGGGAACGGAGACAAATGATGAAAATGTCTCAATACACTATTGTGGGCGGTGGTGGTGTGAAGGTATGCATCTGCAATTCGTTCAAGGTCACACACTAGAAGCCAGCCAAATGAGGGATGAAGAGACAACCTATGTCATGTCTCATCACAGACTTCAACCTGCTATGAAATGTCTTCATGTTCTTACAGTAATGAAGTTGTGTTGATTGACAGATGAAACCAGCCAGTAACTTCTTGGCTTGGATATCCATGCAGTACATATCTAATTCAGAATTTTAGTTATACACACAAAGTTGGGGAGACATATGTGAATGTCTCATAGCATGCTTTGCCCCTGTTGCTAAGAATTGCTTATTGAATTATTGACTACCTCTAGCCCTTGCTTTCTTTTAAGATTACAGTTCCTTTTTTTTGGGAGGTTTTTCTTCTAATCTTGTTAGAAATTTTGAAGGCATCACATTATCTTTCAGTCTAGGGTTTTTTTTCATTATTCTTATTTTTATAACATCTGACTCATTAAAATAATTTTCTTTAAAATTAATTCCACATATTCTAGCATTTTTGGTTGGCACAAAGCTTTTGTGTTTCAGAACAGCAATCCATTTTGTTGTACACATGCAGATTCTTGTCTCCACCAGGGAATGAGTAATTAATAACCAAAATTTCTGTTTACGCTGGAATTATTTGCACAATAAAGCATTGCAAACAGGCATTCTTGACCTAACACTTCACAGAACCTTAGAAAAGAGAAACTGTCCTGCAACCACAACATAACAACAGGAATTAAATGTAATGCAAGGCTAACTAATGCAAGTGACATTCAGTAGTTTGGTGCGATCCTAGTCTTGTGATATCACCGCGAGGTGAGCATTAAATATAAAAGTGCTTCCAGAATGAAAACAAGAGTCATAGAATGATGCGGTTGTTTATATTTTATCGTTAGAACTCTTTAAAAAATTAGTTCAACCCTCCTTTAAGTGCTACTTTGCAGCTATGAAGTCAACAACAGAAACATTAGTTTAAGAAGTGACCAATAGGAAATGAGTAAATTTCAACACCCAAGCGAAGTTGTAAGTCACTTGTTATGGTAGCGAATGTATATTGAATTTAAGTTTTGAGGATTGAATAAATATGTTAGGTCATAAAGTGAAACCTCTACAAATTCTTCTTCATGAGTATTAGCCTGAAAACTTCTTTGTCTATTGTTTGCTCCATAAAGGCTGCAATGAGCAACATATGCAGCGTACGAGCGTACAGAGAGAAAAATGTCCTTTTACATTAGTAAAGCAGAAAAGTAAAACTCTTGATAGGAAATGCACCATTTTTTTAAAAGGTCAGCACTGATGACAGCCCTATAGACAGTGCTTCTCTCACACTGCAGCCATTGCATGGAGGTTCATGCGCCAGCTGCCACAGTTTCGACTACTGCCAAAATAGTTATGATATCCCCGCAACCACTTCATGTTCTCATAGTTGCAGTTACAATTACAATGATAATAAGCACATATGTTATCATAAGAGATGTTGGAAATTTTATCCTTCTGTATCCATGCATTCTAGCATCTTTTCAGGAAATTTTTATTCACACTCAAGAGTTCAATGTCGGAAATGAGTGATTGATGCTCTCTTGCTTGATGTTTTCTTTTAATTCTTTCACTTTATGGGAGTTTGTTGCATACACTTTATTTTTCTAAGTTCCTCAATTAATAAAAATTGCATATAATTAAACCAGAGGATTGTGAGGGCCATAATCTTTTACTAATTACCCTAACCTCAAAAACTTCCTGAATTAAATTTAATGACGCATCAGTTGTATGTGCCATAGCAGAGTTTTGTTGGAAAAATTCAGACGGACATTCAATGTCGGTCAGCTGTTTAAAAAATGGTGTGAGTGAGTCATTCCTATACCTCTGTGCATTTATTGTTTGTTAAAAAACATAGGTTCTATTATTCTATATTCATTTAATGCATACCATACACAAATTTTCATGTCATGCATGGGAATCTTGTGTGTAAAATTGGGCTTCTCTGTACTCCAATATCTATTATTTTGCAATGAAACATAATCATGTAAATGGAACCATGCTTTGTAGAGAAGAATACTAACTATAATAATTGACCCATGTTCATTAAATACAATAATTGAAAAAGTGGAAATGAAAATGAAGGTAGATCCTGTAAGGGGAGGGATAAATATATTTAATCTTCTTAATGAAACTATCATTGACATTTCATAAAATTCAATTACAGAAATTATCCCGACTGATTATCACATGGCAGCAATTCCTAGACCACAGAGACCTTGTAAGGTTTCAATTTTAGTTTGGTAGCTTGTCATACTGAGCTCATGGAAACCTCTGTTTCCTGTGCTAATCATCATAGAGATTTTTGAGGAGAGTGTTCTCCAGTTTCTCCTCAGTAAGAACTTGCTTGTTTACTCTTTGATTTATATTGAGAATAGATCTCATTTTCCTAAATTTATTCACAAGTCTTCACATGGTTTCTCTGTGTGGGATAGGTAAACTAGGAAATTGTGTTTCAAATTGCCTTCTAACTTCCGTCCAACAATTTGTTATCACATATGTATCATACATAAAAATCCTTTGTGTAATGTGTAATCATGTCCATGCATTATGGAAAACTGCAATCATTGATAACACTTGTAATTTAATTAGCACTTAAAGCTGCTAAGATTATGAGTATAGAACAGGAGCAAAACAGACTAGGTATTGATAATGCAAGTAAATTAATTAGCATTCTTAAAACTCATGCATTTATAAACATGGATCAGGAATGAGACAAACTAGACAGTGGCTTCAGTGAGACTATTGTTCAATAAAAATCCTGCTGTCGCAAGTCACAAACATGCTCAAGATAGCATGCATGGGTGCAAGAGCCCCAGCTGTGACCGCTGACTGTGCGATGGCTGCAGTGTGAAAGAAAAGCACTGTTGTTATATACATGTATGTATATACGTGTGCTCTCTTGCAAGTTTTGGTATCTTATGAGTGATACTCTTGCAAATGTTACAGAATTTCTGTTGGGTGAGAATCTCTTGGTGGCACCTGTCCTGGAGGAAGGAGCACGTGCAAGGGACATATACTTACCAGCAGGTAAATGGCAGGATGAGTTACAACCAGGGAATCCAGTGCTGAAAGGTCATCAATGGCTCCGAGACTATCCAGTCGAATTGGATCAGCTGGCTTATTTTACAAGGGTATCTTGAGATACTTTTCTGCATGCATTCTCTGAGCATCAGTATTGCAGCAAAATGTACAATATAAAAGTGAATGTGATATACAATATGTATCTGAATAAAAGCCTTTACTATATTTAAGCATATATATATACACAATATGATATGAGGCATCAACAATATCTTTGTACTTAATTGCTCTTATAAACAGGAAAAGTTTGTCTAATCTGAGCATGTTACAATAGACTGTGGTAGAGCAAAAATGAAAGCAGCTGTAACAATTTTTACTGCTCTTAATGGTTTAAATAAGAAATGAAAGCAAAGAAACATATATTGTAATGAATGTGGAGTTGCATTATTGCAACAAGAGGTAAATTAGCAGCTAGTGCATTTGCACTTGAATGGATTTAAAAATAACTAAACTATGTCTGTGCTGTGCAAATAAGCCCAGATTCTTTTTATATGTAGCTAATTTCTGTTCATTGCAGAATGAGGAGGAATTTAGGGAAAAGGTGCTTATTCAGGCAGCTAGTTTCACTAGGGGAACAAATCTGGACTCACTAATAAGTGAGCAGGTAATTATTGCAAGATGTGTCTTTGAAAAGTCATAAAGAATAGAAAAACACAACTGTATGTTAATCCTAGAATCATAAACTCTTAAAAAACGGTATCCATAAGCATTATTTTCTCAGACTATGTTTAGTAAAATACATTCTAGAGAAACTTTCCACAGTTTTTATTATAATAACAATGAATTAACTTGCTTTGTCCAAAAGTCTTTCATACCAGCATGTTAACGTTTTTTCATTTAATACAATTAATATGTGCTTTGCTGTCCTGTATCTTCTTGCACATAAAATGTTTCCTTCCACTTGAAATGCTTACACTTCTAATGTAATCCAAGCAATTTGCTTTTTATGACAAAAGGTACAAATTCTTTCTGCAGTCCACTGAGGTAGTTGGTGTATTCTCATCCAGAACATTGAGTTTCTTTTTTTAGGCTATGCAGCAAAGATGAGGTATAAAATACAATGTAAAAAATAGAGTTGGAGTGAACTAAACACTCCTAAGGTTACACTTACCTTACCATACATTTACTGCAGGAGCATGCTTTTGTAGGTTTTACCTACATTGTCAGCTGGTGTCAACTGGTTCCAACATCCAGGTGTCTCATGGCTTGAGGAAGTTCCCCTAGTGGTGGATGCTTGAATAAATTCAAATATTTACCTACATTCATAGGAATATCAAAGTTCATAACTTGATCTTCATGCTTCTTGATGAAGATTTTCTCCTATGTCCAATTCTTTGGCATTTCTCATGCTTTTTAACAGTCTATATAATTGTTTATGTTGTGATGTGTGTTCCAAAAATGGTCAGCTTCTGCAGATTTGTCCATTTGCTTATATTTAATGTTCCATATGTTCTAACATTCAGACTTCTTTTAGTTTTTATAATTTACACAAGATCACAATTGGAAAAGGTAATGATGTATATTCCTGGTCCACCTTTTTCTTTTTGTGTTTTCATTTTTGATAGATTTTGCAGTTTTCAGTTTTCAGAGAAAATCTGTTTTCAGGAGCTAAAGAGATGTTTTGTTTCTTGAAAATCTTTGGGAAGTGATTCATAGTCCCAAACAGTATTACTTATTTACCAGATTTAATTTCTTTAAAATGTTTCTGCTTTTTTCACCTCCATATGTATATGGTAAGTGAAAAGTTTATTTTTAAGGGCTTGTATTAAAATCTACGGATAAAAGATTGTGGTTTTTGCTAATGGTTGGTTAAATGGAGTGCGCCATTTTACGAACACTAGGTAACCAGATTAACCTGGAGTTTATCAACAATTTGGTATGTTTGGTAACATTTTCATGCTACCTAAGGTGGAAACTTCTAGCATTAGATGTGAAAAATAAACTTTCTGCTGTAATTTTCTTGAGCTTGTCATCTGATTTAGTATATAATAAAATCTAAAATGTTTGTTAAATTAATGAGGTGCTCTTTTGTGATTAATATAGATAGTTTTCAATAGTTTGATGATAGGCTAGATATGTTCAGGAACATAATGAAACATATTTGCTGTTAATATTATGATTTGTATAGGTAAGGTGTGGCACATTTCTAAGGGTTATACTGTTAGTTTAGTTTGCAGTTTGGAATAAGTTGTGTGTTTTGTATGTTATGATAAGAATGATTTGCTGTTAATATAGTTCTTGGAGGCAGTGTTAAATAGGATAGCTATACCTGTAGCACAGTTTGAAAATAGGTTAGGGCATTTTGGAGTATTAGGTTATATGGAGTTTCACTCTCAATATAGTTTATTTAGGTTCATGTAAAAATATATTTTGCATAAATAGAAACATATTGGTAGTGGGGAACGCTGGAGTCTCTCTTGATTCTAATGTACACTAATACCGATTGTATTAATGCTGCTGTTAAAACTGAGTAGGGCAGGAATGAAATGGTTTACCTGATGTATAAGTATTGTACTTATTTTATTTCTGCCTGGTGTTTGATGACTTGGAGAGCCATAAGGCTTACTCTGTTGCATTGAAACTTGTGTTAATTACATTTAAGAAACAGTTTTGTCAAGTGTGTTGAGTTAAAAAAAAAAAGGGCCGTAAACTCAGGAAGAGGTTGTGATGCTACTACAAATTACCACAGAGCATAAATATGATTGAAAATAAAGCTCTAGTGCAGTTTTCATTAACCTGCTCCATTTCCTCATCCCTCTCCTTGAATTAATTTTTCCGAGATCTTATTCCCATTATATAAATAATGTCTGAGCCCTTCACCTCAACATCACTACAAAAGGAATAATGTAGAGCTTTCACTAGATAAAAACATTTCAGAATATTCAATTATATAGGTTTCGTTGTTAACAAGCTCTGTGTAGGTTAGTGTGAAAATACTAACCATAACGAAATGATTAATAAATGCTTATGTTTAGAAGAAAACCCCTAAACAATCAAAACATGGAAAGCCTATGTTACGTAGGATTTTGCCATTAGTATATTCATGTAGGTTAGTGTGGAAATATGTTAGGTGATTTTGAAGTATTACCTTATATGGATTTTTGCTTTTGGCTTCTCACAGGTTAGAAGGAAAAAAGGACATTTTAGAATATAAGCTTAAGTTTTGTTATAGATAGGTATATTTCGTAAGGGTTACCTGCAAAATAGATTGGACACTTTTATGAATATCGGGTTAGTATCAGTTACATTATATTTAAGCAAATATTTCTTCTATGCATCTTAAAAAAAAAGAGAAAGAAAATAAAACAATAAGCAAACTATACTAAGTATGCTGTTGGAGGCATTATGCAGCAGAAATGTAATAGCAACCAATGCAATTTTCGACAGTCTTACAACATTTGCAAAATTCCTCTTCGCCCAAGTTTAAAATTATTCTTTCACAGTATGATTATTTTGGCTTTCCTATGGTTATATAAATATTGCTCCAACATTTATCTTGGAATTGCTTTTGACTATCAATCAAGGCTGAAGGTACACCATTTTTGTATGGCTACCTCCAAATTAATACCCTAACTGCTACCCGAGGTGGCAGTTCATTGCTAAGAATAACTCCCAGTTAGCTGTTAACCAAAGGTCGTAATAGAACTGACACCCAGTTAATATTAAACTAGAACCTTAACCGGAGATCATAATTCAGCCCTCAATCATTTATATGAAATAGAATTTTCAACTTTAACTGCATTTCCATCTAGTTCCAAAATAATATCTTACATTTCAGTTTTATTAAGACCATGCTGGTCATGTTTATGGTCAAGGCAGCTCTTGAAATGTACACAGTGAAAATTCATAGCTGCTGGTAGAACTTAGCAAAATATTACTCATATTACAAAACTAATGTTATTTCTGAGTTTTCATCTCTCAAATGATGTGACAATGAGTACTTTAATATGTTGCAACCAGTATAAAACTGTCACTACATGCAGTACTGATAAACTGCAGGGTTGTCCATAATATGTTTAATCTGACAGATAAATGCATATGGTTCTAGGATTAACAAGCAAAACTCTTGCAATCCCTTCAGTTTAAAATGACATACCAATAACAATGACTTGCAAAGTAAAACTGTTTTATGTTGTCTCAGCTGTAAAATATGATATTTACTGCTTCTGATGTGCTGATGTTAATTTCCTTTTACCTTGTATAGTTTTCTTTTAGTTCACAAAAAAATATTATGTAAAGCGCAGTTTTAATTTAATTAAGTTATAAGAGAAATTCCAAACACCCTATTCCTCTGTAGTACCTACTTACCTTTAAAATAATGTCTGATGCTTATGTTTTCTTTGCTGGTGATCAGGACCGGGCCATAAAACAACTGTTCTGTATTTTTGCCCTTGTTGGATGTCTTCTCATTTCAGATGCGAACAGTAGTCTGCTAATGTTATAAAGTTCCACCAAACCTTATGTCTTTCCTGATGAACTCTTTCACCCTGTTTATCACTCAAGCCTCCAAAATCAGTAAAGTAGTCAAGGTGAGAAGTTCAAGAAGCGAAGTTTTAAACTTGTATAACGTCCAAGAACCTGCAGTTTTCATAACAGATTTCTCACAATTCTTCATTTTGCAGGTATTATTTATTGATTAATCAAACTTGAATGATGTTCTTATATCATTCATAATGACCATAAATGCATTAACTTTCATTAGCTGTTTTATTTGAGTTCCTTTGAATATCTTTCCTCTTAATTTGAGACATTGCTCATACAGCTAAAAAATACTGTATTTAGAAAGGTTTCTTTTTTTTTTTTTTTTTTTTTTGTTTGCTTGAAGTTTAATGTCCTTTAACCTAGTGGGTCTTTTGGATGATGAATGATTGAAATGGATGACATGATGCTCAAATGAGCCTAGGGTCCATAGAGCTTAAAGTTACTCAACATTTCTCTTCTCAGGATAAGGGAAAGCTACAGAAAAAAGTCTTGTCTGGGTAACTGTAACTGAGATTCAAACTAGAACCTCTTGAATGTGAGGCAGACATACTACCCCAACACAATAGAGGCTGGCATAGGATTCTTGTTTGGTGCTTTTACAAGTTGTTACATTATACCTAATTTTATATGTAAAGATTTTGCTACGATCAATTGAATTGGTGTAAATATTCTTTACACTTCTCCTAGGCAAGCTTCATTTGTCTTTATACCATCATATATTGTAAATGTTAGGCAGGCAGAAGTCTTGATTATGTGCCAGTGTAATGGGTATAAAAGATGCTTTGTTTTGCAGATATTTGTAGGTTGGAGGTATCATCAACATATGCTAAAGTTATGCATCTTTTATTGTCATTGAACATGTATATTGCAAAATATAATTAATTTAATATTAAATCTCAAAAAATCTATACTATTACATATAATAAAACTGTTGCCCATTTCAAAATCTTAATTTTCATACAAATTAATAGTTTTCATCATGACAGCAGTAACATTGCAAGACAGTATAATTACACACAAATGGGTTAGAAAGTTATTAAAAGGAGTTAATTCAAAGCAAAAGAAAGAAAAAAAGAAGTACTAGCTTTTTTTAGGTGATATACTTACCTTACTCATAGAATACAGAAAATTTAAAAAAATCTGATACATTGCATTTGCACTTTCTCTAGCTATTATTGTTTATTTCTATGTAGTTTATAGAAACTATTCTTACAAAGGCTTTAATTTTCTATGTACTTCATGTTAATTGAGATAAACATTTATAGAAATAGTTTCAGTATACAATTCGTTATAGATACAAAGGGGATACAGGAGGCTAAAATGATTAGGATTAGGCTATAGAGGGGACACCTAGCACCTCGACCCACACAGGGATCTTATATGCATACACCCCCGGGAGGAACAGATGATATAAAGGAACCGCAGAAGATGTATGGGCTGCAGGACCTGCCAACGTAGGTGACAGAGATGTGCAGAGTTCCCTAACAGTTACAGACTTGACCACCCAGCTGGAGAGCGCTCAAGGCAACCCACCCAAGCCACCAGTGGCTTCCATCTGACGGGGCCGAGAAGAGGTTCCAACATGCAAGTCACCTGCACCATCTGTCCGCAGTCGTCCGACACACAGCTCCAGAGTCAACGTGTAATGTGAAAGATGAAAATAAAATGAGAGGGAATGAGGGAGAGAAAATTTGGGGGAGTCAACGAGCTTTCCCAGCATTCATCTTGTGACCCGGGGAAATCCCCATAAAACCCATAGGCCAGGAAGATTGACCACAGGAATTGAACCCACAACCTCCTGAATGCGGGCCACAGATGCAACCGCCTGAGCCAGTGTGCTCGGTATGCTAAAATGATAGTCAAATATTTAAAAATTGAATCACTACATACCAGCTTTGAAATTCCATACTCTTATCATAACATCACAAGAAACAACTGAAGGTGTAAACATTAAAAAAAAATTACTTAACTCATGCTATGCAGAATTAGTTTGGTGCAGATTTAACAAACTTCAAGAATTGCTCTAAAACTGAAAGTATTATGCCATTTACACTGTGTAAGTGATCACATCTACATATCTGACTGATGCTAATTTTGAAAAAAAAAAAAATCACTAACATGCTGGGTGCAAAAGTTATCTATGTGCTGAAAGTGAGCTGCACACGCATGCACATGTGTATGTTCTTTTTGGGGACTAAAAATGTGTATTTCTAGCAAAATCTGGATATCAAATTTATGGGTGGAATATAATACTTCTACAGTAAGCAATAGAGAAAGTAAAGCGTATCACCTCATTCTCATTTTTTAATATGGTTCACAATGTTTACTGATTAAAAGTAATAGTAAACAAGAACAAAATGGCAGTCATTAATAGGCTTCTTAATCTATTTGTGTGTAAGCAAAGGTCTATTTTTGGAACATTATATCTAAGTGTGTAAAAAAAATACTGCTGAAAAATATCAAGAAAGAAATTGTTCATATTTGCTTGGCTAGAATGCTTTAAGACTCACATATATATATCAGATAGAAGACATAAAGTTTGGATTATAAGCATTATATCTACTTTCACTCATACATATGTATCCATACATTTTCTCAAAGGTTATTTCTATAACATGCTTGCCAATTCTGTAGTTTGCCCATAAAATTTACGAGAGCAGAGGCCCCTTTATGTCTTTATGGTAGAGGAGGTATTTTTACGGCTTTGTGGGCAGATTCAAAGTATTACAGATTTTCACCACATACATAACAAAGCATTAAGTTCTATTACATTATATTGTAGCTGAAGATTACAGACTGGATGTACTGCGCTAATTTGTGTACAGTGTTATGATAGGCAGAACTTATTTGTATATCTATCCTTCATTATAATCATTCACTGGCCTGCAACAAAATGCATAGTGTGGGGATATAAAATGTTATTGCACTGCTAGAGACCTCTAGTAACCAACAGTAAATGGGTGCAAACATTCAGTAATGGATAATGTGAACTGTTAAGATCAACTTCCTCAAAAATCACTTCCTATTTGCATTCTATGGCTGTGGGATATAAGTTACCCATTTTTGTGGCAGTTTTTGTTTATAGTTCTTGTTATGAAGCATAAAATATGTGTATAGCCTATAAAGTGATGTTCATTGCTTTAACACATATTTATTGTAATATGAGGAAGGATTTCAGCACGTGTGACAGAAAAAAGCAGTGCTACCATTCCTTCAAGGATTCTTATAAAACAGAATACCGATTTGATTACATGTGATTTTTGTATATTTACTACACTGAACATTTTATACATTCTATATTACATGTCATCTTAAAATTATTACGCTTTGTTGGATGAGTGAAAGTTTTATGAGTTTCAACTTCAGAAAGTTGGCAAGTATGCCATAATTTAGAACATATTGCCTGCTTATTTCAATACTTAACAAATGTTACAATCATAGTCATTAATATTTTTACCATTCAGATCACAGCATCATGTGGTTAACTCTTTCTTGTGCACAAATATATGATCTGATGTAGGTTTTAAATATTGTCATGGTACATATTCATGTTAATGTTGGTTTTAGGCAAGGGCAGTTTGCGATTTAGTCACATTTATTTAAAAATTGAACACACTATTAGATTATTCTGCAAGTTTTGCTATGCTGGTGTGCCTCAAAATAAGTTTTAAAACAAAGAGAAAGTTTTCAAATGCCAGTACTCCTACAAAATATCTCTTCTTCTGTGCCAATGAACTGTATGTAAGATATAATTATGTTCTAAACTGATGTGAATGGGCAGCATGTTTTTAAAATTTTGGTTTATTTCATTTTCACTGATGTGGTTTTGAGAAAATTCATGTAGAGTTTTGGCTAAAGAAAGAGAATTTAAGAATACTCATTGCTGAATTTTTGGCAAAACATTTTAAATAATTTTCTTACAGAAAATTTTCAACATTGTAGAAGTAGGATCAGTTTGCAGTTTTGCTCTTTTGGTCATTTAAATGCCCAAATGAAATGTTTAAATGAATGTATGTAGGCTGTGCAAATAGTGTGTGGAATGTTAAAACCTAATTTTTCTGTAATCTTATTTTGTTACATTTTTGCCACTTTAAAATGTTCCTCATGATGCATTTTGTGTTCAATTTCTTTCAAGTTTTCAGTATACCTCCTTTAAAGGTGGCTGAATGGGCATAAAGAGGCTTTTCTTGGTATGAAACACAGGTTTTAGTGTTACAATGAGACTTGGGTAATTTGAATGCGTTTAATTCAAATGTCCTTTATCCCCTTGCTATGTAAACAGTGCATAAACATTGTCTTTTATTTGAACATAATTTTATTTAATTCAAATAAAAAGTTGGTGAGTTATGAAATATGCAAGGCGGGAGTAGACTCTACTATGACAATGGGCAAACTTCTAATTCTAAAACTGAAATGTTGTACAGTTAGTGCTTTTTCTGCTTATGACAATGAACTCTCTCAATTTGATACTGTGTACTGCGCTCCACTCACTAGCATGTCTGTGAGAGGAATTGGTAAAATCAGCAACTACAGCTATAGAAGAGCTGAAATTTGTGACTGAAATTTCTCACTAAGGGTTTTTTATGAACAGATACTCCGGTCATTGCCACTGTGTTTGAATTTAAGTGGTAGGTTTTTTGAACAGGTCAAAAGTTTTTATTTGGCTGCTGTATCAAAAGGCAGAATTCAGGAGCCAAATATTGATGATGGTTTAGGCATATTTTACATAATGTATTATCATAACTTTTGCAACAGCCCTGTGTGGGTAGAGGAAATTGTGAATCTTAAACTGCAAACTGTGCATTTTGAAGAAAATTTGTCAGAGCACACTTTTTCCATTAAAATTTATATTTATATCTTTCTACATTGTACTTTTGATTATGCATCTTTATTCTTATGTGATGCACCTAATGTAGGACAGGCATGCTAAAGTTAGCATTACTCGAGGGCAAGATCAATCTGCTCCTCACTCCAACAGCAAAGTTGCAAATGTATGCTGGGAGAAGTGCAGTGCTCTGAGAGAGGCTCTTTAATGTGCTTGACCTATGATGTTAATATTATATGAAATAGAAATTTGTCTATTTCCATGCCCCTAGTTAATATATATTTTATCTTGTTGGTTGCTAAGTAAGATGTTTTCCTGTACCATTGTTTGTTTATGTTGAAAATGAAATTAAAATGAAACTAAACAAACTTCCACTATCATAAGGGAGTATGTATTATCTTTGATGTCATGTTTTTAATTTATTTTAAAATATTCTAACAGTTGTTTATTTTTATGTTTTTCAGAGCTGTTACTTCAGCTCTTTGTCACTCTGAAATAAAAGTTTTAAGGTATATTTAAAACTTAAACCCCACCTTTGGGTCAGTTGTTGCAGTCACCATGCTGATTGTCACACAGCAAATAGAATCTCTACACTAAGACTTTTAAATGCTTAGTTTTGAATTATTTGAGGAAAGTGCTATATTACGGGGAAAATTTATACAAGTACGTTTCAGGAAATTGCTTACAGAGAAGCCAGTCATCAAGCATTTACCAACATCTTAACCTGAGTTAGGACATTATTTATTAGAAAACTTAAAGAAGAAATTGACTGTATATTAACAAACATAATGTTGTAGCCAGAAATCCAAGGATCATCATAAAGCATAACAACCCAACAGGAGGTAAGGCTACCAACTGTGGACATCATTTACACATATCATCATCCTAGAATATTAGGAAACTAACAAGGAAAGTATCGGATCCCTCATGTCAAAACCCACACTGAAAAAAATTTCTGTGTCAGAAGCAATGTAGTATTAGCAAGCCAAACCCAAAACATCAACTGCTAGTTTTAGCTGCAAGGTGCCGAAATTGAAGCTGGAATCCTTCAACGGAAACTCAGTATGCAATCTACAGAGTGCGCCAAAAAACTATGAACTGGCTGTGTTGTGCTTTCCTGTCCACGTCCTTAGTGCTCGTTGCCGTCTGCCGCTATCATAGAAAGGTGCGGATGAAACCATTCAACATTTTAAAACTACTTTTAAAGGCTGTACTTAACAACTTTATAAAAGGAGATGCTGAAACTGGCCACTGTCGTTGTCCAAACAAAATATCCACCAGGAAATTGCCAGCATTTCTCAACGTGAATTACGGCAAGTGATGAATAGTTTCCTAAAGAGGTGCCAAAAATGTATGGACAGCGACGGTGGCCAGTTTCAGCATCTCTTTCATAAAGCTGGTTAGTAAAGCCTTTAAAAGTAGTTTTAAAAATGCTGTATGGTTCCATCTGCGTCTTTCTATGATAGCGGCAGATGGTAACCAATCGCCGAGGATGCAGACAGGAAAAACATTGCACAGCCAGTTTGTAGCTTTTTGGCTCACTCTGTAGATGGATATCCCTGCTTCAGAGGCATGCTTCAATGTAGTACATGGAGTTTGAATAACAATGAAGCAGTCCCACTCTCTCAACTTAGGAACCAGTAATCTGAGCCCATATCCCCACTCCCTGCACTACAATTCAGTGAACATTAAGGTTCTCCAATTAAACTAGTCAATATAAATATTATTTCCAGTAGTTTATGTGGAAGATTTAGCATTTGTTTTTGAGGGTTTGTGGTTAAAACTAAGGGTGTGGTCTCCTTACACTACATTGCTTCTGTCACAGGAATTTCAGAGTGGTTTTTGGTATGAGGACTCTGATAGTTTCCTTGTAAGCAAATTTGGATTGAATACCAAATACCACGTGGAAGGGGTATACCCTTTAAACTGGACATTAATCTCGATGAGCATATTGAAAAATCTTTTGAACATTTTTGGTCTATTCATTGCTTTAAAATACAGAGACATTTGGCAACATTATGCTTTGCCTTGCAGTGAGTTATCTGCTGCAGAGTAGGATGTTCATTCTGCCTCCAATACTGCAGCAAATTGGTCAGTACGTTATGGAACAATATCAACTCTGCTAGTGGTATTTAATTACCAAGATATGTCTTTTGTATATTTTCAGCAAAATGTTTAGTATGTAATGAAAGAGCTTACACCAAAATATACCAGTATAATTTTTAATCAAATGATAAAAGAAAATAATTATTTTAACTTAAATATTTTATTTATTATGCACTTAATGTAAAAAGCAAGTGGGTACAATGCTTTTTATCTATCAGAAATCAAAAGATATAGGTGCTTATCAAAGTGTTTATTGTAAACAGATAAAAAGAAAAATCTGTAGCTTTATTTAAAAATGTCAGTAAATGCGATAAAACAAAGTAATGAAAACAATGTACAATGCGGTATGAGCTCTATACCAGAGGTATGAATAGGTGTTATCCAATGGATGAGAGATACTGTAGCTCTCTGGGGCATGTTTGTGATCAGCCACCATTGTGACTTTGTAATTTCAGCATAAATTATGATTTGTGAAATAAAAAATACTAAAGGTGAAACTAGTCTCTTAAAGGAAGAAAATGAAGATAAAAATGTAGCTTAGTTGTTGTTTTACCATATACTTCAATAACACTTGTCTGAATCATTCCTTATGTAAATTATAAAGTGATAAAAAATGTGGAAAACTTACTTTTTCCTGTTGAAATAAGCGCTCGTGAGTGTACTATAATTTTTCATTCATCTTTGTACATATGGAGCTTTCACATAAAAACTATCCTGCACACACATTGAATTGATTCTTTGTGGCTGGTAGCAGCGCTCCCCACTTTTTCCCCTATAAGTTTCCTGTCCTTGAATGTCACTTTGAAGCAGTGCAGCGATTGAGCTTTGCCAAGATGGGACAGTTGACTCTAAGAGCAGTGCATTTTATGTGAGTCAGCTTGTCATATTTGTGCAGAATTTTGTTTGCAGTTCCCTGGCCAATTGCCTCCTTCCAGAAAAGCAATTTATGATATTGTGAATAAATTTGATTGTACTGGAACAGTGCACAACAAAAACATACATGTGGAAATGTACGGTTTTAATATAGGATAAGCTAGTCAAAATTGATGCAAACTTTGAATGTTCACCTACCAACTAACTCACAAATTAGCACAAATGGGGGTTTTAGCGGGTTCTGCACATAAAGCAACAAAATTATTAAACCATTATTGCCATTTAAAACAAGGCAATTTGATAGCAAGAGTGCATTATTGTGAGTATCTTTTTTTTTCATTTGATGAAGGTTTAATGGACCTGATATTGCTGTTCTTTTCAGACAAGGCATGGTTTCATCTGAATGGCCATGTGAACATTAAAATATGCACTAATGGTATATAAAAAATACACATTATGTACAGGAAACCTCTCTTTTAGATTGGAAAGTTGGAGTTTGGTGTCCTGTTAGTGCAAAGCATAATAGCCCAGTTTTATGAGATGACAATAGATGTAGAAAGGTACAGAAGGATCTGTTTTTTCAGCAGCTTACAAAAGAAGACAAATCGCATGGGCAGTTTCAACAAAATTCTGCAACTGCCCACACAGCAGTGGAGTCCATGAATAAAATTAAGTAAGTGCATGAGTACTTGAGTACTCTTGGTCATCAGATTTAACATCATGTAATTTTTATCTTAATGGCTGCCTGAATGACAGAATTTATAAAACAAACCTTCACACATTGGAAGAGCTAAAGGAAAATATCACAAATGAGGTCAGAAACATTACAGTGGCCAAACATGTGTTTTCCTGATATAATGCCTATTTAGCTGAAGGGAGATGAAATTTTCAGCATGCTGTTTGAGGCAAGATTTTATACACAATATTAGCAGCATATGTATGCACAATATAAGTTAAAGTACACTTTCAGGCAGCTGTTCATGCGCAGTGGCTAAGAATCAAAATGCTGTGCTTGCAGGATAGTTTCTATGTGAAAGCTCTATAGAATCACCACTTAAAAGGATGGCAGCCCTACCCCTCTCACCTGTCATATTCACAACTAAACAAACCCGTGTATGATATATTATTAACATATTCTGTAAGTTTTCTTGTTTTGGATGTAAAAAATACGTTTTACAAGAAGATATTTTACTCTAACCACTACTAATCATAAATGTTTCAAAAGTGAACAGAAAAATAACAGTTCCTATCCTTCAAAGCTGAAGTTTCACTGCAGGAGAGATAGGTATCATTTTTACCTAAAAATGTATGAGGCTCTGTATGTCCTCTTTTACAATGCTGTGACAACCAAGGTCAGTCTTTCCTACAAAGTAAGGTACATGATAGTGGAAGTCTGTTTGCTTTGAACAAACATTTTCAGAGCTTTTAATCAAAACTGCAGAGAAGGATGTTGTTTTTGTTTTGGTTTAGTTTACCACTGAAATGTGTTAGACATATTCACTACATAAATTTATAGTTACCACTGAAAGCCAGATTTCTGAGAAGAAAGAAAAGTTTAAAAAAGAGTGACTTGCTAACTAAACATTCAGCTATCAATGAAGTATAAAACCATTTCTGCAATAAAAATAATCTAAGACTTACTCAAAAAAAAAAGAAAGAAAGAAAGAAAGATAAAAGAATGCACCAACAGAATGGATGAAACACAATGATATGAACAGTAACAGGATTTTTTGTGAATGGAAAGAAACAAGTAAATGTTAAAACATACATGTTTTCAATTTGATGAAGTGCATAATAATGTGTAACTACAAAACAATAATGTTTATATGGTACTCAGAGACTTCCAATAAAAGTTTGATGTCTTAATATACATATATTATATATTTTTTTCTTATTACGGGTATTTATTAGGCTGGAGCATTATTGCAGTTATGACAAAGATGTTATATGAAATTTCAAATTATCAGCTCTAGGGTTAAATAGGTAGTATTATATTTGTATAATATTAATTGTTATATGCAGAAGCCTTAAGTAAAATAAAATATCTGAAAAATAAGCATAAAGTCTCTTAATTTATCACCCTTTATTACTATTGTGAAATTGCATGTTAAGACCTTATAAGCCCTTGGATTCTTTCAGGAAATTAACTAATAGAGATGGGAGACCCGATACTCTCAGTGCTACAGGTGTAATCACATTTGGTATAAAAATCTGATATGTTACATTCATACGACTCTCTCTACCCACTATTGTTTATTTTTATATAGCTTCTACAAACATTCTTATAAAATGTCATACTGAGGCTTTCACGGTTGGTGTCATGACTAATAATTGAATTACTACTATCCGGACTTGTAGGTCATGGTCTAGAAGGCATCGTGGATACCGACGTTTCACCAAGTACAGTGCTTGGCATCTTCAGGGTGAAGTGATTCAGTGTTTGTGGAGGTTGGAGTCTGAATGTAGAGACTGGAGGATGGCATTCTTATATAGTGGGGGTGGGTGGGGCTTACTGTGAGGTCCTGTGTAGTGATTGGCTCGTGTCTCTAGGAGTGGGTGGATTTGGCGAGGTATTATTATGTCTGCTATTTTTGTGTACGTGTTTCTCTAAGATAGGTGTCCAAGCTTTATACACACAGAGAGCCTCTTCTTTCCGGTTAAAGACTCCTCATTCAGACTCCGATCTCTGCAGATACTGAATCACTTCACCCTGAAGATGCCAAGCGCTGTACTTGGCAAAATGTTGGTATCCACGATGCCATCTAGACCATGGCCTACAAGCCCGGATAGTAGTAATTCAATTATTAGTCATTCTTATAAAAGCTTATTTTTCTATCTACCTCATGATTGAGATAAACCTTCACATAAACAGTTTCATTACATTTTGTTGTAGGTACAAGGGAGATAGCCACCCATGTGGGTGCAGATTTTAAGTCCCAGGTATAGGACCACTGTTCACTCAGCATCATGAGGAAAGTGAGGAGCTGCAATAGGCAGCGATCATGGCCACATGAACCAACTTTCTGCATGGAGGATGCATGATGCTGGCCACATCACCTCCCTGTATCGGTTCGATAATTGCCCCTTTGCTGTGCCTAAGTGAATATGAGGCCAGCAGTCAGGTTGACAGGCTCACCCTCATTGCGAGCTTTAGCAACAGATGTTTATTTTTACAAAGCAGATAGAGCAAAAATGAATCAACTTTCAGATGTTTAAAAGTGGCATGCTATATGCTGGCCTTAAAATTCCATAGTCTTTCCATGACATTACAAGAAGCAACCGAATAGTGACACCACTTTGGAAAAGTGACAAAATATTGAAAAATTCAAACCAATAATAACAGATATCTTGGAAGTGGCACAGATACCACAACAAATTTTATTTGAAATAAACTGTGAGTTTTAAAGGGTTCTACATATTCTGTGGAGTATGTTTTTGTCTATCTTGTAACATTTACCTGTTATACAAAATACTTTTCGAATTAAGAGGGCTTTATAGGCTGTTCCCAATGTATTCAATATATACATTTTGTTATGTAAATATCTTAAATATATGGTATTTTAATCCAAATCGTTAGAACCATTTTTGAGAAAATAAAAAAAATATTGATAACTCTTCCATGCAAAGGGTTTGGGGTGGGAGGATTTTCTTGCTGAAAGTTTTCATGTTGCATTTTTGATCTTAATTACCAAGTTTGGTATTTATCAAGCATTTCATTCTAGAGTTATGCTGTTCTCTCTCTTACTCCACACATGCACATGCACAGCCCCCTTTTTCTCTTGACACTGAAGTTTTGGTTGGAATACAATGTTCCTCTTACCTAATATATGTGGGAGGCAGAGAAAATAAAACTATGTTGAACGCATTGAAATCTGTGATTTACATTTACAAATATGATTTTATCTCATAGGATTCTGCTCTACATTCAGAGGTTTTGTTTGTGTTTTGTTCCTCAATGATAAAAAAGCCATTTCCTCTTCTGTGTAGCTGCATTTTGGCAAGTATAGTGCTACGTAAGTCAGCTTCTTATTACTTTCTGTGAATAATACTCCACTCCATAAGCGAATATGTCATTGTATGTATTATCACTTAAGACTTAACATAAAACTTCCCTATTTCTTTTTGAATAGCCTAATCCTGTGGTGCAGTGATCCATACTCATGTTTAGCATGTGAAGACATCTGGGTTTAATTCCTGATATGATCAAGAAGTTTATAGGTGTTGAAAATTCCATCCTGACTTTAAGACTGTTGTATGTGATAACTCATTTTCACATTGTGGAATGCAACGATGAAACACAAGTTTTTCTAGTATGTCCCTAACCTATTAGGGCTTCTATTAGAACACTTGTGTTCAGTGGATCATTACATGCAAGAATAGCAATGGTATTCATACTTTAACTTTAGGAGCATTAAATTCTGAAAAACAAAAATAAATAAAATGAATTTGCTAAAAGAAGCAGAGAGTAAAGAAGTCTACTTAAGGGCAACAAAGTCAGTCAGGTAGTGAAAAGTAATATGGTGTAAATGCCATTGATATGAACCGCTTAGTGCAGAAAGGTACCTAACTAGTCCTATTTTGATGATTATGGGTTTAAGTGGGTCAATTTATCACAGAAAAGAAAGTCGTCCACATGATAGCATGGGGCTGACAATACCTTCAGTTTTCTGTTTACTACAGATATGGAACAATGCCTTAAATTTTCTGTTTACTGCAGATATAGAACTAGACCGGGACAAGATCTCTGTCTGCAGTAAACAATATATTGGTGGGGTGTTAAGTGGCTTGTTTTCAAACTGCAATCTATTGTTTAACAGCTGAACTGATATGTGTGTGTTTATATTATATGAAAATATTCCTAGACACCCAAAAATGGCTTGCACTACTTCAAATATCATGAGATGGCCTTTTCAGCTGAAGCTCTGCTTAATATTAAGCACAACATGAACATTGCTGGCTTGATGGTGGACACTTGTAGGCTGAGAAATGCTGTACAATCTTTGGAACTCTCGTCAAAGAAAGCCTGTACTAGTTGGCCATGATATGAGTGCATGTGCTGGGAAGAGGGACTACATGGTTATGAAACAAGTGGACAGGGGAATCAGGTAAAGAAAACAACTGCAGTTCTAAGTTGCATTTACTAGCAAGGCTGAGGCCTGCAAATGTGGTACTGTTTTTATTGTGCAACTGTACATTCCCTAACGCCTTGCCTTCACTCCCCTCAGATCCTCAGCCTTGATTGTCAACAAAAAAACAGTGCCACCCATCTCAGTGTGCATTCATATTGTCATTGACTAGTACATCTGTACTGCATATAAACAACAAAAAATGGATGACATCAGGAAAACTTTGGTATATGTCCCGTAAGACAAGTTGCAGTTTTAGAATTCAATTGTACACATGGCCTATAAATGATATCTCACGATGGACATGAAGACAATCGAGTAATTTAACACTCCAAGACATCAAATATTCGTCAAGAATATTTTAAAAAAACAATATATAGCTATTACAATAAAATATGTTTATGTGCAACATTACTGCAGAAAGGGAATGAGTCCGATACATAAAAAATTTCTATCCCATTTTTCTGATGTCATAAAAGACTTTTAAATATATATATATATATATATATATATACTACGCAAGTATATTCATTCATTCATTATCTGTTTACCCTCCTCTTATGTTGGACTTACACCCCCCCCCCCCCAGGACTTACAAGCAGGTGCCTGGGGTCAGAGGCCCGTCGAGGAGCAGACACTCATGGATCAGACAGAGAACCCAGGATGGGTGATCAGCCTGGTATGGGATGAAGGAAGTAGATGAAACGAAATGTTAGTGAAATGGATGAAAGGAAAGGTGATGATGGAGCAGTTGGTGGAATGAATGGCGGGGGAAACCAGAGAACCCAGAGAAAACCCGCCCAGACGCCGCTTCGTCTACCACAAATCCCACATGCAGGTCCCTGGGATTGAACCTGGGCCGCCTCGGTGGGAGGCGAGCGGTCTAACCACTCGGCCACGGTGCCGCCCTAAGCAAGTATACCTTTTAAGAAAAGAAAAATGCATATAAGGAGAAAAATTGCACAAAATGTAGGTGTGTTGTGTTTCTGCAGTAAGCAGTTCATATAATAACTTTATATGCTTGTGTTTATAAAAACATAATTATTAGAATTGATCGTAACAGAGAAACTTTTAACATAATTGAAACTGTGAGTGGATTGGTGATACTTAAGTTTCACTTACTAAGTTATTACTTCGGAAGACATTGTCTCCATCGTCAGCTGTATGTCTTTGAAACATTTTTTTTCCTTTTTTCCTTTAAAGTTCCATTTATACCCCACCTTTAACTATAATAGTCTTACTGGCAGACTTTCCTTTGGAAAGTATTGCCCGTGGCAATGTTGTTAACTCGTATTTGTTTGTCGGATTTCTGGTAAACTTTGGGGGACTTTATTCATTAGGTTACACTCTGATTCATACTTTCAGATTCTGAGGAGGATAGGGGATAATCTTGGCTAGAGAAAAATTCCCACCCACAGCCAGAAATTGAACCCAGGACCCCTCACATAGATGTCATAGATGTTACCACCTGAGCCATTCTGCTCAGTATCCAGATGGGAAGTCTAAGATCACTATAAGGACTGTCATGAAAACTAATGAAACATAATCTCACACACTTTAGTCCTGTTGTTCTGCAGAGCTTGAAGCAATGTCTACTGTATCTGTGGTGACAGCATTACAACTGTACATTTATATCTATTTATCAATTTTTATGTTGAAAAAGTATGCAAAAATCAATCCAGATAAACCAGAATAATGAGGGCTGGAGAAACAAGGTTCTTGTGTACATCATCAAGTTTGAAAAGCTAGTGTGTTATCAAAAATCAATCAGGACTTAAAAGGATAATCTATTAATGCATCAAACTAAGAGTTATATTTTTGCCAGCAAAATCAAATAAAGAATCAGGCTCAGTTTGGAGCAACTTATTGCATGTTATGGCCTTAATTTTTCTTCTGTGTCCTTGTTTAAAATTGCATATCTACATTTCAAAGTATGAAATTAAAAAGAAAGAAGCCTAAGCTACTATTAGAAATTCAAAGTATTTTATCTTATTCCAGAAAACAGAGGAATAACTTCTCCTAATCATTTACAAATAATACTTAAAACTATTCAAAAGATATCCAATAGTACATGGAAGGAGATAAGAAAATTAGGGAAATAAAAAAACAAACAATGGCAGTGATAGTAAACATGATGTTTTTTTCTCATCTTTCATGTTTAACATTTTATTTTACTCATATCAAACCAGAATATATGATTCTATTCTACGGACCAATGCATTTACATTCCATTGCAGGTGGATATTTTTAATATACTGACATCAGTAACCAAATTGGAGGAAATTTTAAGATTTTGGTCCCTTTCACAGTTTATGTTTTGATACATTTTAAAATAATAATATATACACCAGAAATGTCTACAAAAATACTGCAAGAGTAACAATATCATTGCTTGCATTTATAACACTCATTTAAAAATCAACTGTTTCAGGCTAAAATTTGATGATTTATACAACAAAACAATTATTTAATGTGGAACATTTAATATATTTAAAACGTTAACTTCTTCTTGTTTCTGTTTTACAATAAGCAAGCATTTTAAGGGAGTGGGTTTTAGTTCTATTTATCCACCAGCTGCTTTATTAGCTGTTATCCATTCTTCTCATAACTTGTGCAATCTTTGATTATGCAAAGAGATTAATGTTTAGTTATCCACTCACCAAATGCATACTTATATATACACTCACACACACTTATATTTAGGTACATAAATAATGAAGATGTTACATGTAGCTATAAGTATCAACAGACATTGTAATAAATAAAAGCAACCCATTCTATAATCTGGTACCTGAGCATGACAAGATTTAACCTGTATAATATACATGTACATATAATGATATCCTACAATATTTCACTACAGAATGTTAAAGACTAAAGTCTTGTGGTATCAAAGCAGGATAAAAAATAAGATTAACTGGCTCTAGTGAAACACAAGAAGTATGTTTGTATATAAACATTTAACACCCAATTAAGCAATTTTTGTTTATAATAGACCACCACTGTGGAATATATCTATCTGACTGTGTTATTAAAAATACTAAGATTTGTCAATGTGAATATAATAAAATGTTTATTTCTATAAATGATTTTCCAGTATTTATTGAAATAATTGCTGGAATATTGTATGGAATAAAAGGCAAGTACAATTTATGTACACTTCCATTTTATGATTTATAGGTTTTAAGCTTTATTGTAAAAACTGTACACTGCATACATAGTATGTGAAAAAGACCACTTAATTGAATTAAAAAGCTTCAAAGGAATCCATTCCTTGCTCTAAGTTGTGTCTCTATCCAGAAGTGTGATTCTTAATATTCAAATGCATTTAAAACGGACTTATTCTTCAGGATTGTTGAATATGTTATTGATTTATTGAGTCTTTGCTCAATGATGCAGTGACCATTTCTGGTTTTTGTTTAGTGCGAGCTTTTTAAAAAAACAAAAAATCACATACAAATAAATATACCATGTTAAACAGACATCTAATTCAAGTCTGCAAAGTGCTGAGTGATTCATACAGAATGGGAGTTTTTTTAAAAATGGTCTACTGTTTGGTGTTAGCTATAAACATACAACTATTCCCTAAATACACAGTATTTCTGGGAGAATTGTTTATTTTCATGGTAAATAGAAACTCCTGCACTCAGAGAAGTGTGTGGTTTTGGAAAGCTGAATAGTGGGGGTCAATCCTTTTTTTTTTTTAAACATTATAAATACAAGACAATACAGAGGCATACACATGGGTGAGGGGGCTCAAGCTGCCCCAGATATCCAAAGCCATAATGTTGAAGCACAGCAATCTCATTTTTGTTTTCAGTAACTCATATACTTACAGGTTTAGTATACTATATTGCAGCTGCCAATAAGCAATAATTAAAGATACTATATACATTAAATCAGTGGTAAATATTTGGAGATGACAGAAATTTAGTCCATTCTTTTGGAAAATTAGCATTCCATACCATGCCTGTACCCAGAAAAAAATTTCGGGGAGGGTTTTCCAGTAGATCTAAACTTAACAGAACCCTACACAGTTACCATGTACCTACTCCGTAGTATATAGACATTACATGGATAAAAAAATTGCTTGGAAACAGTACATAGACAAGGGCAAACTCACCAGAATGAGCATAGGTAAACATGGAGACTGCTTCGAAAACCGGAATGTATGGTCACCTTACCTATGTAAGGCGATGATATTAAGTTTCCCTTTTTCTTGTAAATGTGCTACTAGCAATCGACCTACTGTTATGTAATGACATTTTCCCTTATTGGTTTGCTATGAATTTAAATAAATAAAATTGTCAGAAGTTTCAGGGGGGGGGTTGAACCCTAAAAACCCTGTTATATACGGCCCTGTTCCATACATTTGTTACAACACTGGTTAAAATGGCTCATTTTGCTTGCTGTACTACCCACACATATTTAGTTACAAGTAGCCAGTACTAGACAGTTACAGAGCACCTCCTTCAGTTGCAGTGAAGTGAGTGGGTCTGCCCGTAGTTTAGTGGTTAACACACCTGACTGGGAATCCTGGCTGAAGTTTAGTCTCTATACAAGGTGAGTTGTTTCCACGACAAACTTCAGGGAGTGGTTCCTGACTGAAAATGGAGCACAAAAGTTCATATCACCTTGTGTCTGGAAATGCATATTTTCCATGGTAGATGGCACTGACAACATTCTCTCATAACTTGCAGTATGCATTTTGTGTTTTGCAAACACAAAATGTGATTTAAGCAACATAGAAGCACAATGTCCAGCATTCATTCCAAGAACAATTCAACATGGTGTTCGCATATGATCAAGCAGGTAGAAATGGTTAAGAGCCAACATGGATGTACCAAGCCATGTACCCTAACAGACAACACCACCCACATCACACAATATTTGGAGCCATTTTTCAGCTCTTGTATGAGCATGGGTCCTTTGAGACAGACTAACGTTCAGGCTGGCCATGGACTGCATGTACACCAGATGTGGAGGAATATGTTCTTCATGATATTGAGAACAACACTGGTACTAGCTTCAGGCAATTGGCCTGCCAACAAGGTGTAAGCCAAGTACTAGCTCCAGGCAATTGGCTCGCCAGCATGGTGTAAACCAAAGGATGGTTATCTGTATCCTACATGACAACTGCTATTATCCATATCACCTCCAATGTGTGCAGGGATTATCACTGGTGGATTTCCATGGGAAAGATTCTGTCGCTGGTTTGTGCAACAGGCCATCATCATTATGGGATTTCTGTCTTCAGTCCTCTTCACCGATGAAGTGACCTTTGGTAGAGATGGCATCATTAACCTGCATAATCGTCATCTGTGAGTTACAGAAAATCCTCACAGAATGGTTGAAGCATCTCATCAGAGCGGTTCAGGATCTATGTTTGGGTAGGGATTATTGGTGACTGCCTACTTGGACCAGTTCTTCTTCCACAACGTTTGAACAGAGGAATGTATCTGGACTTCCTGTAAAACACTCTGCCTCCATTGCTGGAGAGTGTGCCTTTGGCAATACGACAGGCAATATGGCTGCAGCACAATGGAGTGCTAGCCCACTTTCGCATTAATGTTCACTGACACCTCAACATCATCTTCCCCAGATGTTGGATAGGACATGGCCTGCTCGATCACCGGTCTTAAACTCTATGGATTTTTACTTTTGGGGGCATCTGAAAAACATTGAGTATGATGAGCCTGTTCCTGATGTTCAGACCCTTCAACACCACGTCCACATAGCCTGTCACGATATTCAGACACAGCTCGGAACATTTGAATCACTGAGGAAATCCATGATGTGACATGTGAAGACATGTGTTGCATCCCATGGAGGCCACTTTGAACATCTGTTGTGACATGGATGTGATTCAGGCCATGTACTGTGTACCAGGGCTCTTTTTTTTATGTCAGTCGTTCTGTGCTCTGTTTCCAGTCAGGAATCACTGCCTGAAGTTTGTTGGTGGACTTCAAACTCATCCTGTTTGCTTTTTGGCCCTATAAATACTTAAAAAGTTGTTTGTTAGTCATGCTGATCCATCACACTCTTTATCTGGTCAATATACATTGTTCAGTGATCCATTTGATATTCCCCTCACTTGGATAAATCTCTAAAAGTGACCAGGAATGAAGGTAAGACTAACATTGTGAGTTTCAGCTATTCCTGTTTCAGCCTTCCTCCCAAATGCACTCTGTATATATGCCCTTGGCTCAATACCAAACTTTTGTTTTAGAACTTTTTGAGAAGCTAGGTGCCATTGGGCTTATCTATCTATAGTGTTCTCAGCAATGCAGTGTAACCTCTTATACATCACATGAATCTCTCATCCCAAAATGTTTCTTTGTTCAGCAAATCATTTCAGAGAATTGTTTTCCTATGGTATTACATTGAAGATTGATTTCATAGCAAGGACATCAACATTTTATTAATGGATTTTTGTACAATTGCTTTAATATTAAAATAAAAGTAACTTCTTTTTACTTCTTGTGTCACCAATCTTTAGTAGATAAGAAAAATATTGTATGCTATCCAAAAATTTGATGTTGAGATTTCACCCAAAATTATGTTTTGAGACCCCTGAATAAAAAAGAAGCACTTTTGGAAAAATGTCCATGTCTGTGTCTGTGTGTTTCTGTGAACAGCATAACTTGAAAACGAAAGCTCAGATAGATACTAAAGTTGGTATTTAATTTCAGTATCTTACAAAGACGCAACATAAAGTTTTTCAAGAAAAATTAAAAAAATGTTTCAAAATTTTTGATTTTCTCAAAAATGGCTAAAATGGTATTTACATGAGAAATAAAATATGTATCTTACATTTTCCAGAAGTAGCTTACAATGCCCTCTTAATTCAAAAGAAATTCTGTATAATTTTGCATGGCTAGTAAACCACAAGAGATAAACAAAATTTTACTGTACAAAAAATATAAATCCTTTTAAAAACACGTGTATTTCCAATAATATTTTTGTGGCATCAATCATTTACGAGATATGCATTATCATTGGTTTGAATTTTTTCAAACTTTGTCATTATTTTAAAGCGCTGTCACTATGCACTTGTTTCTTATGATATGGAAAGGCCAGCATATACCCACTTGCTTTTAAACATCCGACTAAGCTTTCATAGGAATGGTTTGTTAAAGTTATGTAAAATCAATGATAGTGGAAGAGAAAGTCATGTGAATGTAACTTCAGATTTTTATTTCTTCATCTTTGCATATTGCAATAAATTATTTTTATAACAGAAAAATTTAACAAAATTTTGGAAATAATATTCTTCCACAAATGTTTGCCTTTTATATAGTATTTTAGTCAAAATACTAATTAAATCCCTATATGGATGTGGTGGCTGTAATCAGTTTGCATTGCATGTAAACTGAAATCAATATTTATCTTGTGCATTCCCAAGATTTACTTATTGATATCCACTGCGTCTTCACTTGCTGCACTGCTCACTAAGGTGGCTCGGAGGGATTGAAATAAAGAATATTTATAAGTCAAATACCACTGTGTCCACCTAATTTTATCAGATGCAAGGAGAATCAGTAAATCTGAGACAAATTCTCTGAGGAGCAACCTTTCTGGTGTGTGCTGATGACTAGACCTTGGCATTTGCTCATTTGCCTATGTTGTTTCTTTGTTTAGAATCATAGGCGTTATATACACTATGTGATCAAAAGTATCCAGACACTCCCACAAATATACGTTTTTCATCTTAGGTGCATTGTGCTGCCACCTACTGCCTGGTACTCATTATCTGCGACCTCAGTAGTCATTAGACATTGTGAAACTACAGAATGGGACGCTCCGTGGAACTCATGGACTTAATGTGGTCAGGTGATTGGGTGCCACTTGTGTCAGAAGTCTGTACATGAGATTTCCACACTCCTAAACATTCCTAGGTCCACTGTTTCTGATATGATAGTGAAATGGAAACGTGAAGGGACATGTACAGCACAAAAGTGTACAGGCTGACTTCGTCTGTTGACTAACAGAGACTGCTGACATTTGAAGAGGGTCATAAAGAGTAATAGGCAGACATCTATCCAGACCATCACACAGGAATTCCAAACTGCATCAGGATCCTCCAAGTGCTATGACAGTTAGGTGTGAGGTGAGAAACCTTGGATTCCATGGTCGAGTGGCTGCTCATAAGCCATACATCATGCAGGAAAATGCCAAAGGACGCCTTGCTTGGTGTAAGGAGCATCAACATTACACGATTGAACAGTGGCAAAACGTTGTGTGGAGTGACGAATCATGGTACACAATGTGGCGATCCGATGGCAGGGTGTGGGTATGGCGAATGCCCAGTGAATGGCATCTGCCAGCATGTGTAGCGCTAACAGTGAAATTCGGAGGTGGTGGTGTTATGGTGTGGTCATGTTTTTTCTGAAGGGGGCCTGCACCCCTTATTGTTTTGCATGGCATTATCACAGCGCAGACCTACATTGATATTTTAAGCACCTTCTTTCTTCCCACTGTTGAAGAGCAATTCGGGGATGGCGATTGCATCTTTCAATACGATCGAGCACTTGTTCATACTGTACGGGCTGTGGCAGAGTGGTTACACGACAATAACATCCCTTTAATGGTCTGGCCTGCACAGAGTCCTGACTTGAATCCTATAGAACACCTTTGGGATGTTTTGGAACGCCGACTTCATGCCAGGCCTCACTGACCTACATCGATACCTCTCCTCAGTTCCGCACTCCGTGAAGAATGGGCTGCCATTCCCCAAGAAATCTTCCTGCGAGAGTGAACCATGTCATCAAGGCTAAGGATGAGCCAACACCATATTGACTTCCAGCATTACCGATGGAGGGCGCCACGAACTTGTACGTCATTTTCAGCCAGATGTCTGGATACTTTTGATCACATAATGTATATATCAATGTTTCATGCCTACTAGTGTAAAATGTAGTAGTTATATAGTGCCTATTTTCATAGTGTGTGCCTTTTCATAACTTAAGGGCCTATTATGGATTCTTTTTTGTAATGAGAACTTTTATCAAAGGTTTTGTGTATTGTAATTTCAATATTTTTATTATTCGTGGTTGTTTATTAATATTCTTTATAGATGTGATGTCAACTTTAGTATTGCAATTAATACTTCACATTCAGAGCCAATAAGGCAATTGTAAGACAGGTAGCACAATTAGAGATGGGCAGGTTGGCGACTAAGGGGAAGATAATGGAAAGAGCTTTGAAATTTTGGTTCAGAACTTTAAATCTAGGAAAAAGTAATGTGTTAAGACAATGTATAGAATACGAAGAGAATAGTTTAATGAATGATGAATGGGTAAGTAATTTATGGAACATTTTGGAGAAAAATGGGTTAGGAGACATGTGGAGAAGGAGAGAAAATAACATGAAAATTTTTTGGAAAAAGGTGAGGAAAAGACTGTAAGATATAGAAATACAAATCATGTTCAGTGAGATTGCTGAAAAGAGCTCATTGGTTTGTTATAGGCCAATGAAAATATGTGAGGTAGGGAAAAATATGTAGACATAGTCAATAAAGAAGAGAGAGAATCTATTGCATGCATAAGAACTGGAGCATGGAGGCTAAAAGGGCTAAGACAGGGTATTCCTCAAAACCAATGTCCCATATGTGGTGGTAATGAAGACATTGAATACATAGTATTTAAGTGCCAAGGAACAGAAAATTGAAGAAGAGAATTTTTTAAAAAGAAGTGGTTTAAGGGGGATAGAAATATGCTTATAATCGAAATGATATGCAAGGACGTTAGAAGCATTGTACAGTTTTTGTGTAAAGTCAAAAATAAATGGCTTTGGACAATGGATAGAGAAAAGTAAGAGGTAGTGTATCTTACTTTGATTGAAAAACTATGGTGAATGTGTGATGGTAAAGTAATCAATAAGTGAAAAGTGAAAAACAAGTGGAAATAGGACATGAAAAACTGAAACAAGATAATTTATTGATGAGAAATTGTAAAATGTAAATAAACTGTAGTGATTGTCTACAGAATGAGTGGCCAGGGTCCAAGTTCAGTAGACAATCAAACTGTAAATCTCTTAGCACAATAAATGAACAAATAAATAAATAAATAAGTAAATAAATAAATGAGTTATTGTTGACAACATACTTGAGGAAGCTTGTAACATTGGCATTACTTTCCTAAAGTCAGTAGTTCCAAATGTTTCATGAATGATACAATAGCAGCTACTTATCACAATAAAGCTTATGGCAACAACTACAAAAAGCTATTGGTTCATGACGGGAAATTGATCATTTAAAGTTCATCAATTTAGCTCACCGCTTTGTTCAATAATATGATGGTTTTATTATTTTCATTTTCCACGTGGGTAAAAACATTGTACTGACCTAAAAAAACTTAACTTATTTCATTGCAAGTGCAAATATAGCTTGTTTAACAATAATACATAACAGATTCAATAATAATTACAATCAAGAGGCCCTAAGTTCGAATCTCGGTTATGGTGAGTTACCCAGATAAGGTTTTTCTGGGGTTTTCCCTTATCTTGAGAATACAAATGTCGTCAACTTTAAGTTCTAAGGACCCTGGGCATACTTGAGCATCATTTCATCCATTTCATTCATTTATCATCCAATATGACCTACCAGTTCAAAGGACGTTAAACATAAAAATAAAAAATATAAAAAAGAATAACGACAATCATAATTAATAATAATTACAAACCAACTGGGAAAGTAAAATGTATTCAACAGAGAAATTACTTAAAAACTGATAATAGGGTTTGCCTTAAAAATATTGTAACTAAAGAGTGCAAATATAAAGAAATAATGTGTACAACTTAATACATCATTAAGAGAATATTGGAATTCAGTACACTCAGTACAAATATCCCATTTACAATATAACATATGGTATAGGGATATGGCTATTTAATATTTCTATACTGCTCTGTCATGTCAAAATGAGTTTTTAAGTGGTAAACAAATAAATGATTGTGGCTACTTTGGTACTTACTATTAATGAGAGTGTCTATATTAGCACCTGTTTTGAAGTTGTTGTAGTGCCTACTTGTCTGCCCATTTCAAGCTTTTTAGTGCCTATTGCATCAAGCTCTACTGATGGCACAATATGAAATTTTAAGCATTGGATGGCACGTGGATTCACATTTCCTTTATAACAATGGAGAGACTGATACAATGTGACTAGCTGTGTAGTATAAGTTTAAAATCAGTTGAGTGGTTCAGTGCACATAAACATGTTGTGAATAGGAGATGCTTAAGTCCAAACTTATTTTTCAGGAATTACACATAAAGCTTTTAATAAGTGGGCAATAACAAAGATAGCATACTATCTAGAATTCTTGGCTAATTCTAGGATGTGTTGAACAAACTGATTAAGGTTAACATGTTATTAGCAAATTCATATGGATGGTTGACAACATAAACAATTTACGTCACCTGTATGAGTGTGATTTAATAAACAGTGATGTTAATGAATGTCTTAAGCATATCATTCATGTTGTTTGCTGACTAAAATTGCTTCTCAGGTAGAAGTGAGAGGAGGTTCAGGAACAACATGCCAGGGAGAGATTTTGCTTCTAGCTTCCTCACCTGACATAAAGCTGGTTTATCACAACAGACGTGTAAAAACATAAAATGCAACAGAGCTGGCCTAACCCGGGAAGCTTGTATTAAAGCATACTTTTAAAATCTAAAAACACAGGGAATGCTTTTTTGGATTCAGGGTCTCTTAAAATATATATTTCCGGTGAAATCTCGGTATCAAATTTTTGTGTGGAATACAATACTTCCCCTACTTACTATATGTAGTAGAGCAAGTAAAGAGTAAGTGAAGCTTATAGTGCCTCAATTTATTCAGGAAGCATGCTCATTACAGTTATTTTTGCTCATTTTATTTTCAATCATGTCTGAAAGGTCTGGGTGTCAGCATCCTGTCTCATGGAGCTTTTGCAAACCTACCTCTGTCAATCTAGATAATGGATATAATGGGATTAGGAATTATACCTGATTAACCTGTGGAATAGAAAACAAATGGGACAAGTAGGCAAAAAATAAAACTAATAGATTTGTTGATAATTTATGATAGGTAGGTATATTTCTCAATAGATGCTTCTGTTCATTTTATTAGTTGCTGCATTGTTACTTTCATCTTCACTCATTATACACTAACATTCTGCAATATAGTTCAAGAATTTAACTTTAAAATTAAGTATGGTGGACTTTGTGACAATGATGTACACTCATCATTTAGAATTATTCAAGTCAATTTTAAAACAAATGACTTACTATTTGAAAAAGGAAACAAATGATAACCAATGTAGGTGTTTCAACATTCAATAATTCTAAATGATAGGTCAAGATATTCAAATTTAAAACTAAATTATGTAGGTACATCATTTTCTTTTTCCCTTAACAAAGAACTTCAATGCCTTGAAAAAGTAAGTTGGTACCTATTAGAGATTATTGCCTCCACCACAGTCACAGCCACAGCAACCACCATCACAACCATATTAAATAAATATTATTTGATTCCTTACGTTTTTACTTACTCCTTTCTTAGTTGACCATTGCTATTCTGGATCTTCTTTAAGGTCATGAAGGACGTGGTAATCTAAAGGGGAAAGTTAAGTATTGACATCTCCAGTATGCTAAAACTGGGTGGAGGGGTGGGGACCAAATGACTGTAGAGAGAATCATACAACTGCATCTTATATTATACGTATAAATTATGTTAAATATAGATGCTAAAAGGTATTTGTATCAGCCTGTTGATAATGTTGATATTAAAAGAATGAAATAAAATATGATACAGTTTAAAAAACTGTATGAATGTACAATTGTATATACAGAAAAAGAAATAATTACAGTGAAAGCTGCCCAAATTGGACACCAAATAAACTGGAATCCTGTCTGTTTCAGAAAGAAGTTTTGGTCTTGGCAGAAATCATACACTGTATGTGCAATTTTTTCAGAATAATATAAAACTGCTTAATATAGAAACAGAAACCATCTGCAACTGCTTAAAATGAAAACATGCAGTATTAAAATACATTTTTTTGGGATATGTATGCTTCCAGGTAAACTCAAGTGTAATGTATTTTATTTTGAGACATACTGTACTTCCGAGAAAACTGCAAATGTAGGTCATTAAGATAAATGAGATTTCCTTGTAAATGTATATACCTGAGCAGAGATCACATCAAAGATGAAAGAAAAGTGTTACAGTATGGTATGAGATATGAGGTATTTACCAGGGGGGAGGCACGTAGACACTGTGACCAACTAGATCTATTGTTGCTACACCCTCCCGGGAGGCAGAGATGAAATGAAGGAGCCGCAGGAGTTCACAGGTCTGCAGGCAGATGGGATAACAGAGATGCATGGAAGTCCCTGTCATTTCCATTATGAAACACTCGTAACTCAGTCAGTAGACGCAAAAAGTCCTGTGAGAGGGTGACGAAGCGGTTCTTGCAGGCAGGCCAATGTGCCCTGTTGTTGACGGAGAGAAATCTTTCCAAAGTGCAGTGACCATGCCATCTGTCTATCACCAGATGAACTATGGAACCCAAAAACACTGCCTGAAAGATGAAACGGAGAAACAGGAAATGAGGGTAAGGAGAAATCATGGTAGGATACAGCAGCCCAGCATTTGCCTGGGTGACTAGAGGAAAACCACAAAAAACCCCATGATCAGAGTGGTTGGCCACCAGGAATTGAAAGGACAAGAGGCTCAGATATGTGCATAGTGTTAAGATTCCTAGGTTAGTGCTATGATGCATACATTAATGTAAGAAGAAAGAGACTCAGATGTATAGTGTAAAATTTCTCTGTTGTGATGAATGTGTTAATGAAAGGACAGAGAGACTGGAATAATGTATGTAACTTACATAGGTACCTAATATATACTGGATTTTGCAGTGGATATAAACTTACATATGTACTAAGGTGAGTGTTTTTAATAAAATGCATGATGTTGCAACTATTGACATGTGTTTGCAAATAATCTTAAAACTATGTTTAGGGAAAACAAATCCAAAATATATGAATAATATGGAAACCTCACCAAAACAGAAAAAATTTGGGATCATGTCATTACCAACTTGAATAGGTTTCACTGTAATTGCATAATATATCCTCCTAGTTATTTCATTATGTTGATAAGACCAAATATCTTTAGAAAACGATTAATGTGTATCCTACTATCAAAATAAATTATAAACAATGCAGAAATATGCTACTAAACAAATCAAGCTATAAAAATATTGGAGGGGACATTTCCTCACCCATCCATTGCCAGAATCACTCATGAAGATGAGAGCAATAAGACAGATATTATCACTCTTGCATCCAATCCCTGGAGCAAGGGTACCTCCTATATCTCTGTGGTACAATTAGGAAACCAATGCTTACTTTTCTGAGTGCATTATTTTATGGTGTTTCTTCAAAGTTCAGTATTTGCAACAGTAATTATTTTGTTTGAGCTCAGCTAGAGTAAACCTCACAGTTCTCTTGGTTATGCAATGGAATCACATTTTTACCTCAGGGAACAACATTTAATAATGCATTAAGAGAAATTTGAAGATATTTGATATGTACATGGCTTTGTTTACCTGTGATTATAAGGTGGACTTTTGCTTCTTGAACTATCCTTTTATGTCTGTTTAATTAAGGTATGTCTCCCCCCTCAAACATTAGAAGATCAATTATCAAAGACTTTATGCTGCAGTTTATCAAGATCCTACAAGCCACTTTTTTCTACAGGGTGTTTCTTTTTAAAACCTTACAGCTTATCTTATCTAAAAATATTCCAGAAAACAGTTCCATATACTGGAGTTAAATGGCATTATATTACAAACTGGAATTACATTAGGGATCCAAGACATTACGTTTTACAAACTCTTGTTTTTAGGCAATTATCCTAGTGTCTTAAGTGTCCAGTTAGGGTGCTAAATCCCCATTTTTCATAAAAAAAAGAATTGACAAATATAAAGCTGAAAACACTTCCCCCCCTGTTCATGCTATTGTTTTCTAATATTTGTGACAATGTTTACATCACTATCTGGGGCAAAATGACGCTTGGAGCTGGAAGTGCATGTTACATGCATTATAAAATAACTTGTTAAATATTTGTTATGTGCATTGATTATGTAACAAAGCAATTGTCATCAATATTTTGACACACCACAATGAGAAAATTATTTATTATGAACTATGACTGTGATCAGGAAATGGAGGGGACACCTCACACCTTGATCCAAGAGCTTCCAAATATTCACCTCGCACATTACCACAGAGCCATCTTGCTTAGTTATAATGAACTAGCATTTCTCACTTCCTTGTTTTGTCTGATGTTAGCAGCTAAAGGTATTGGCCTCAACATGGTACCAATAAAGCTGGCTTACTTTGATTTAATTGTAAGAAAACAAATAGTTGAGTTTACCACTTGGATTGACTTACTTTAAAGAGATGGACTATTATGCAAAAAAATACAAATTCTTTATACAAGATTTCATTTTCACTTGCACATACCTATACAACTCTCAATAATCTTTTGGTTTGGAAATGATAAAACAAGTATATAACTAGAGTCCTTGGAGACGTTTTTGTGTGAAGATAACATATCTTTTGTTATGATAAAATTAAAAATCTAATTTTACATAACATAACAATTTTCTAAAAAATGATTATGATGCCCTTTACCTCTGGTGCATAGAATTAATTTTCTTATTTCAGAGAAAAAATAGTGATATTAATTCTGTATGATTTAGCAGAAGTTTCAAGGTAATTCTGAGGACAAAATTTGCTCTTTAACTGCTGCAGTCCTTAGCATCCTATTAAAAAAAAATCGGTTTATTGATTTGGTAAAATATTTAACAAGTTTGAAAAATATCACTAAGCTGTGGTACATTAAATATGGTATGTTAAACTGTTTTCTTTTGATATAACCTTTCAAAGCATTACTACATGAAACATATTTATCAATATTACTTGCTTTAAGGTCTTAAACAAGCTTGAAATAAGTGTTATTATAATGTAATAGTTTAAATACTATATCTTAGGTGTCTGATGTTATGGTGTGATAACAGATGGTTTATAAAGATAATAATGGAAACTGTTAATTGCAAAAACCTCTATGGATGAAGTGTTATCTCACATTCTAGCATATAACGATGTTTAATATTAATAAGCCATGTATAATTTTTATATCACATTCCTATTTACTGTCACTGCAAACTTTTCTCCAAGCATTAATTAACAATTGCAACATTCTATAGCCATCACCATAGTTAAAGCAATGTAAAATAAATACAGCAACAAAAAAAGAACATTCTACAGGTTATAAAGATATACCTAAAGCAATGTAAAGGTGAAAAACAAATACATATTAAAAATATTTAGGTACAGAGAAGAGCAATAAAAAAAATTCTGATGTGTTACACTCACATGACTTTCTCTACCCTTGCACAAACTATTTTTACAAACACTTATTCTCCATATTCTTCATGTTAATCGAGATATCGAAATGTTAATCTTATTGCTAATTTTCTTGTAGATGCAAGGGGAATTGCTAGGCTTTAAGCAAGTCAAATATTTTAAGAGGTGGTTGCTATGTGGAGTATTCCATTCTCTTTGCATTACCAGGAACAAATGAAAATGAATAACGAATTTGAGAAAAAGTATAAGTATTGGTAAATTTAAGGGAATAACAAGCAATATCTCGAAAATGGTTCACCCAACAAAAAATGTATAGGACATAAATTGTGTATTATAATGCGATCTACATTTTTTGTGTAGTAAAAGTTTGTCTATCTCTTATGGTTTACAGTTATGCAAAAGTTGTTCACAATGAAGAATACTTTTGGAGACATTCCCAGAAAATTTCAGATATAAATTTAATTTGTCATTAAAAATATCTTAAACATATGATTCGTTAGAGCCGTTTTTGAGAAAATTAAAATTTTCGAAAATTTTTCCATGTAAAGGGTAGTCTGGGGTGGGAGGATTTTCTCGAAAACCTTTGTGTCGCATCTCTGGAAGATACTGAACCTAAATACCAAGTTTGGTGTTTATCCGACTGTTTGTTTCTGAGTTATGACACACACACACACGCACACTCTCTCTCTCTCTTTTTCCAAAAATGATTTTTTTGGATTTAGGGTGTCTCAAAACATGTATTTCCGGTGAAATCTCGGTATCAAATTTTTGGGTGGAATACAATACTTCCCCTACTTACTATACGTAGTAGAGAAAGTAATACTTAAAAGTATCTAAAAAAAAGAAATACATTATGTATGTATGTGTGTGTGTGCGTGTGTGCGTGTGTGCATGTATGCATGTATGCATGTATGTATGTTAAATCTGTGATAAGAACATACAAAGAAAATAAATGTGAATATTCATAATCATTATGCCAGAACAAAACAAAATTATTGAAGGACACAGTTTCAGAATTTCATTAGAAACTGAATATATTGAAAAACAATGCAAAATATTTATACAACCATTTACCTTGCTGGATTAAACAAACGAATGAAGAGGCAAAGAAAATCAAAACAATAATTAAAGCTTACCTTAATGAGAAGGGATTTTACTCAATAGAGGAATGTAAAATAACAAATGTAAATAGTTATTAATTTATTGTGTTTATATCGCAATTAGATATTAGAATTATTTTGTGTTGTGATTTGACATTAGACTGGTATATGTACAATTGTGCCTCTCCTATATACTTGGAGTGTATATGCTATTTTTTTCCCTTGCTTTACTTTGACAAATCCTTATTGAATTATTACAAATGTGAGTAAATCTGAATCTATATCAAATGTATGATGATATAGATTATAAACATATTATTTTGCATGGTTTATAAAATTGAATAAATATTTTATTATTATTTCCAAGATAAAAAACAAATATCTTAAACTTCCTGAAAATGTAATATTATACATTATACCTAGAATTTATTACTTTTGAGTGTTTTTTATCTCCAAAATAAATGGCTTAGGTGATTAACAGAATAAGCAATAAGTCTTTTTCTACTTTATGGATTCTCTCATAAAAACATTTGCATTATCAGCAGAATTTTTTCTATACTCTTGATAAACCCTTTGGTGATAATGTTTTTCAAATTTGTTAAGTTTTTACAAGAATAAAATGTTTGATTAAAAGGTTTCAGCAGAAGGTATCTTTACATATAATGGGTTATGTTTTAAAAGTTGGGCTTGAATTAAAAGAAAGCAATTTGAACTTAAAACAAGAATCCTTGAAGAACTTCAATAATTCAAACATAATTAAACATCATTTTTTTACATTCAATGAAATAGACATTATTTAAATTTCCTTCTGGGAAATACATTTTTAAAATAAGCCACCAGAAAGTTTCTAAACACCTTATAATGTAACTACCTATTTTAAAATATTAATATGGATTCCATGTTACTACTGTCATTTATAATGTTTAAGTTACTAGTGAAATAAAACAATAAATAAAAGCAATATGCTGACCAAAAAGGCAGAATTTGTAGCCATATGTAGACACCCAGAAAATTCACAACTCATAAATTTGTAAGTAAAAAAATTGATTACTGATGAAAGCTACAAAAGAAGTGTTTGTAGGGCAATACTTAGCATAATGAATATTTTGTAACTGCAAACCACTCACAAATTCAAAACAATTTGCCTCCATTCACAAATGGCATAAAATCTCTGAGACGTTTATCCTCTTTAGGCCCCAATCACCCCAATGTTTGTTATGAAGCAGCAGGAGTTTGGTGTCTCTGCTAATAAAGGTCAATGTTAATGCAAATGGGTGACAAGAGAAGATCACAGTTTGTTAGTTCGTCTTTTTTCATTGTTTCAACACCTCATTATTTTGTGTTACTTACTTGTTCCACTTTACTGCAATTTCTTGGTATTTGAACCAAAGTCAGCACCTCGTCTATGTAGTACATCACCTCACCTGGTGCTGAGCCCTCAAAAAATTACCTGCACCATTGCTTTACTCACTTACTGCACACTGAAGCAACCGACTTCAAAAAACCTCTCAGTTTGATATATTTTTCCTTCCAGAGCATTACCACCTCTTAATTGTTCCTGCTTCTGAAAGCTTGTATTTCTAAATGGCTCCTTCAGTTGTCTTGTAACTTCGTATCTCTCCCACGCCTGCCTCAACACAGTTTACCAATAGGCCACAACAATTGGGTTGACAGTGTGGTCATCTTATCTTACAAATTATTATGTAACTTTATTAAGAATTATCAAACTATACTCCTTAGCAAGAACCTGAGTGCCAGTGTGACAAACTGTGTTACTGGCAGATAACAGACGTGCTCACAAAATGTGCTAACCATCATTTTATTAGAACAGAGAAAAGTTAATATTTGCAAATGCCAATAAAATAAACCGCCTATATTCTAGCATACATAGAAATAAAATAGCACTACACAATCTTATACAGTTATGTCATCTGCACGTCCTCCTATCTAAAGTTCTAAGTCAACCTTTTTGCAATAACAAAACAAAACATATTTTCAATAAACTGTCATAAAATTACAAGCTTCATATCTCATCACACAGAGAGTTAGCCGAGCTTAGAGAGGAGGTATTGCAGTTTGTGCAGTAGATCGAAGTATGCAAACTTTTGTTTTTTGTAAATTGATGGTTAGTCCATTTTTGTGAGCATACATGCAATTGTACTAATGCTAACATAACAAAACGCTGTTTGTTAAAGCCATAGCTTTAGTAAAGTAATTTTAAATAATTGCAACCTTTTATTCCAGTACTTTCTTACTTCACTTAGGAATTTAACAAATTTTACTTAAATTTTCTGTAGTTATTTATTCAAAAATTTGCGAGTAGTCTATACAAGAATTTTCTGGGTCTCTAGCCATAAGTAAGTCTTCCATATGCTTTCTATGAACAAAGTAGTATAGAAAAATTATTGTTATATACCAACTTTTTTTGCTAAGGATAATTTCTTTAGCAGAACATAAATTAGTGTTAAATACAATGGGTGGCTTTCAGATGGGAGAACCAGTTCCTGTTGGAACCTTATTGTGTCATCTGGGCCTAATACTTCAGTTAATTTATTTCAGTTTTTCTGCTTTTGGTTGCTCTCTAATATATTCCAGCCTGATTGTGAGTACTAAGAAAAATAATCTGAAAAGGAATCACTCTTATTTTTAAATTCAAATGATAACCATCAAGTACTGAAAGGTTCATCCATTATATTTAAAAGGTATGTTAGAAAAATATGCTACCCATTAATATTATTAACCTTACCCTCTTTAATCATTAATGGTAAATTTTAAACTTTCTGTTGGTATTAGCACAGGAATGCCCAACAGTGGGCAATGTTTCTTTATTTACTATTACACAGTTATACATTTTACAGTCATTTCCAGCTGGTTGCAGTGAGTGGTCCTTTGTTCTCTTAGAAAGACAGATGACAGACACAGCAGACTGTGCCACTGTAACAGTGGCATAGGATATAATGCCATGATAATCAGGAACTGGATTTTCATGCCCTAAAATTCACTGAATATGGTATTAAACCTGAAATAAATGCAATGAAATATACAGTTGAAGCTAATCTTTTGCATTTATTAACCTACAAACTCTGAGAATTGCATAGGACAAAACAAAAACAATTTTTTTTTCTGTAATGTCAGATTTTCCTATATGGATTTTTATAAACTGCTAAATGGTGCATGTGTTCTTCAGTAGCAGTGATTACAACAGCACTGCCAGAACTAATGGAGACATATCACTCATTGTAAGATGGTTGTGATGTGCAAATATTTTGTAAGACTCTTAAGGGAAAAATGTATCATAATGGTTTTGTACTATGTTTAAATCCAATGTCCTTACAAAAAAATGCTTCAAAATAGAATATTACATTGAAAAAGTCTGATGTGTTACACTAATGTGACCTTCTGTACTCACTCTTCTACAAACTATTCCTTCAAAAGCTTATTATTCTAGCTAATTCTTTATCCAGATAAACTTTTAATTCACGGTTACACATTTTGCTGCAGTATATAGTATAGGTAAAGTGATAAACACATGCTTAAAGAGCATGTCGTATGTGATGGCCTTTGAAATTCCATCCTCTTTGCACGACCAAGAGAAAAAAAAAGGAATAGAGACTTCCCAGTTGAGAAAAGTATAAATTTTTGAAAAATCAAGCCAATAACAACGAATACTTCACAAGTAGCTAGCTCAAAAACCAAAGGAGAAAGAAAGTAAAATCTGATGTGACACACTCACATGACTTTCTCTAACCTCTATTGTTTATTAGTAGTACACAAATTAATCTTACTAAAGATTTTTTTTTATATACTTCATTTTAATCCAAATAAATCTTTGCAGAAATAGCTACATTACACATTTCGCTATAGATACAAAGGGAACAGTGATAGTCAAATTTTAAGGTCTTGATGCTATATGCTGGCCTTAAAATTCTATACGTTTCCAAGCAATTGCGAGAAACAACTGAATGTTGACACGATTTTAAAAGAATGACCAAGTAATGAACAGTTTGAATAATTAATAATGGATATCTCAGAAACAGATATGTCACAAAAAAGTTATTTGAGATAAATTGTGTTTTTTAAAGAGATATACAGTTTTTGGGTAGTACATTTTCATCTATTGCTTCACGTTTACTGTGACAAAATCTTTCTGAATGAAAGGACTTCATAGGCTATTCCCAGAAAATTCAAGATATACATTTGTCATATAAATATCTTTAATTTTGCTTACGTTTATTTATGGATGCTTTTTAACAACTATGGTCCTTTGTGTCACATTCTATATTTGGCATGAAAGATTGGAAATTTTACTCAGAGGCCTCTTTATCAGGCTTGAGGTTCTTTTACGTGCCGAAAATCTATGGCCATGGACTTTACTTCCCTTCTGAAGGAAGCCATGCTAAGGATTTTTACACTTGAAAAAAATCCATCGCCCTCTGCTGGGTTTAACCTGCGACCTCGGGAACTAGAGACTAGATCATGGAAGATGAAAAATATCTTTAATATGTCATATTTTAATCAAAATCATTACAGCCATTTTTTAGAAAATTTAAAACTTCAAAAAAATGTTCCATGTAAAGGATGGGGAACTTTATTGAAAATCTTTGTTTGGCATCTTTGGATGATACTGGACATAACTACAAAGTTTAATGTTGATCCAACTTTTAATTTTTGTGTTATGCTATTTCTCTCTCTCTCTCTCTCTCTCTCTCTCTCTCTCTCTCTCTCTCTCTCTCTCTCACACACACACATGCAAACCACAGGCATTTTTCTAAAATGCTTTTCTTATTCAGGGGGCCTCAAAACATGTATTTCCGGTAAAATCTCGTTGCCAAATGTTTGGGTGCAATGTAGTACCTATATATGTGATACAGAGTAAAAAAGGCAAACTGTACGCTTTAATGAGATCTACATTTTTTGTGTAGTAAGATTTTGTCTATCTCTTATGGTTTAGCAATTATATAGAAATCACTCAGAATGAAGAGGATTTCAGAGGCTATTCCCAGAAAATTCAAGATATACATTTCATTTGTAATGCAAATAATCTTAAACCTATGGTATTTTAATCAAAATCATTAAGTGAAATTTTTGAGAAAGTAAAAATTTTCAAAAAATGTTATATATATATAGGATAGTTTGGGGTAGGAGGATTTTCTTAAGAGTCTTCATGTTGCATCCTTTTAAGGTGCTGAACTTAAATATCAAGTTTTGTATTTAACTCACTTTTCATTAATTAATTTTGAAGATTGAGAAGCTAGTAACAGTGATGTGTTATAATTTAAAATAGAGAGAGTTGAAGATTGTTACACTACATCACTAAAATGTTCTTACTTGAACGCATTTTGGGAGAACAGTTTGCTCTCATCATCAGCATGTTTTCAACTATCTTTAGTTATTATGTGCGGCAATATCAGTGATTCTTTGCTTCTTATTAGACTTGTGAGTCCAAATCATTAATTGTTGAAAACATGCTGACAATGGGAGCAAACCATTCTCCCGAAACGCGTTCAAGTAAGAACATTTTAGTGCTGTAGTGTAACAACCTTCAACTCACTCTATTTTAAAAAATGACTTTTCATTTTTGTGTTATGCTGTTCACAGACAGATACACACAGACCTTTGTCTACAAATGTCATTTTTGGGTACAGGGGGCCTTAAAACATGTATCTTTGGTGAAACTTGAGTATCAAATTTTCAAGTGACATACAATATTTCCTCTACTTACTGTATAAGCACATAGTAAAGAAAGTAGAAAGCTTGTCTGCTTTGGTGTTCTATGCAAACTCCCAGAGTTTGTGGGTTTAATGTTTTATAATTGCTCACCAGTGTTATGTTTCATAAAGTCAGTCTTTTTCTGCTGTTGCTTAAGATTTTGATGCAGTATGAAACATTCATCCTCCTATTGAATTAGATAATTTCTTTATGCTGCAATTAAACTTTGTTCGTATGCGTTATTTCCAGTCTTATTCCTAAAGTTAACCACATGATCACAGGAAGATAATGTAAATATTGTCACAGGTTGGACTCTGGAATCCAGTGCACTGAAAATTACATTTTAATTCTGAGAAAGTTAAAAAGGCGGTAAAGCATGATATGGAAATTAACTGCTGTTCCTGTGACAATAGGTTTTTGCCAAGTCTGTATTTCAGTCAGTGTCAGAGAACACCTCTATCTTCCTCACCATGACTTTAAAATTTGTTGGTTTGATGGTAGCAGATGATTGTCTAATTAGTCTCTGGGATCAATCCTACCCCACTGCCGCTAATTTATTTAAACTAAGATCTTTTTGGTTCTTGGCTTTGTTTTTGTATTATGTTGTATCATGGAAAATCTATGTTGGTTATTCATTTGCAACGTATTCTTGAACTCAGGTAAAGCACACTTTTTCTACAACTTCTTGCATAATGCCAATGTATACTAGTTGTTAGCTGTCTCTGATTTAGTATTGGCTCTACCTTCTCATTATATGATAGACTAATATGGATTACTTTAGGGGGAAGGCTAACCAGCTCCTGGCTGAGGCAATACGCTATAGTGACAGCTGAAGCATGAACACACTGGCAGTGCCAACAATGATTTATGAACTGAAATAGACATGATTATTATCCAAGCTGCTCTAGCATTCCTGCAATTTATTGATAAGTTTAACACCCAATTGCTTTTGTCCACTAGCTCAATGTGCTTTAATGAAGGCTTGAAGAAATTGTAAGAATTTAGTTTCTAAATGCTCTTAGTTTACTGTTAATCTCACCTTTGGGAAGATCTGCAGGCAGTATAGGCAGTATTATTCAAAATTACAATGCTGTTTAATTTTAAGTATGAGCACATTTATCAAAATGTGAAACAAAATACGATTTTGTGTGAAATTTTACAGTACAAAATATTGATGAATGCCTTAATGTGCACTGCAATAATGGTTTTTGTATAATGTAATCTTGATATCTCTATTTTTAAGTACTGCCGCATGTAATCATGTCAGGTAATAATTGGCATGGATATGTCTTACTGTTAGAAATTTGTGCAAGTCCAGAAGTGGAAACACTGAATTCTTCTGTAGATGCCTGAGATGTGCCAGTATACTCAGGCACAAATGCATAGAATAGTAATATTGCATTTAACTTCTTCATTAGCTTTTCTGAGTAGCTGTTGTCATGCATTCCTCATTGGGAAATATGTATTTGTATTTATTGTGCTAAGAGTTTTACAATTTGATTGTCTACTGCACTTTGACCCTGGTCACTCATTCAGTAGACAATCACTACAGTTTATTTACATTTTACAATTTCTTGTCAATAAATTATCTTGCTTTTTTTTCAGTTTTTTTTTCATGTCCCATTTCCACTTGTTTTTCACTTTTCATTTATTGATTACTTAACCATCACACATTCACTATAGTTTTCCATTCAAAGTAAGATGTGCTACCTCTTAATTTTCTCTTTCCACTGTCCAAAGTGAGGGATGTATTAATGTTGTAATTTGTTTTTACGTAATTTTGTTGTTGAGCCCCACGTTGTGGAAGCCAATTTGCGAGAGCAAATTTTACGTGGTTATATATTTTTATATCACCACGTTGTGGAAGCCATTATGAAGTAGAATTAATGTTGTATTTGTGTATTTGTAGCCCCACGTTGTGGATAATGTTTCTCACGTAATGTTGTTTACATCACGTGTGTAGCCATCTTGTGTGACGTCATTCGTTGGTCGTTTGTTAACTCCATCTGGCGTAGCAATTTATATCAATTAGTTTATGAAAGATTTTAAGGTTATGTATATTATTTTCCGGCTAGCTATTTAGGTAGACATTTAACTCTTGCAGGGTGTGAAGCGGAAAGGAATCTTTTGTCTATAAATGATACTGATGAAGAAATTGGTTTTATAATCTTTATTGCAGAACACGTTCACGAACACTTTCACAAATTAATTTGGATACTCGCCATACTGAAACTGTTTGTAATAACTTCTCACTTTTAACTCACGTACTTCAACTTTATATATTTAACTGTATAATCCTTTATAAGATTTCTCGTACTTCTGCTGAGCGTAACTTTATGAATTTAGAGACCGACATGAGAATCTTGTTGAACTGGGAGCTGACGTGTTATGTGTTGAGAATCTTGTTGAACACTGGGGGACGCTCACTTGAATCTACACTATTTATAGGCTTGCCTCAAGATACACCTAAAGATTATAAATGAAATGCTATTGGCTAATAAAACGCGCCAACATTAGCGTCTATTTTACTATCCAATAAAAACTACGAATACATATGCTTTAGGAAATGTTCTAGAAGCTTCTAAACGGAAAAAACGCGCGAAACATTACGCAACTTCCTGGTTCCCGGTAACGATAAACAACTCACTCCTTGCTGCATTATTGTGTTATTGTTAACAGTTTCAGTAGAGCCGTATATTATTATTTACCAATAATAATTACAATTATTAAACCTCTGAAATCAATGTTACATAAAAATACATATTCATATTAAAATAGTTATTTACATCTGAGTAATTTGTGATACAAATTACCGTCTCAAAAGCCATTTATTTTTACTTTACACAAAAACTGTCCAATGCCTCTAGCGTCCTTGCATATCATTTCAATCATAAGTGAATTTCTATCCCCCTTCAACCACTTCTTATTAAAAAATTCTTTTCTCCAATTTTCTGTTCCTTGGCACTTAAATACTATGTGTTCAATGTCTTCATTACCACCACATATCGGACATTGGTTCTGAGGAATACCCTGTCTTAACCCTCTTAGACTCCATGCTCTGGTTCTTACCCATGCAATAGATTCTCTCTCTTCTTTATTTACTATGTCTATATATTTTTCCCTACCCCATGTATTTTTCATTGGCCTATAACAAACTAATGAACTCTTTTCAGCAATCTCACTGAACATGATTCTTGCTGTGGAAGGCATATGTGAATTAATAAAAGAAGGCATTTATTTTCGAATAAAACCTTTACTATCCTTGCAGTTGCCCCTGATTAGCTAAGAGCTACTATTAATGCTACTAAATGTAAATGTGTGTGCATCATAAAATTATGCTTAGAATGCAGCAAATATTGGAACCACTAATAAATGCCAGCTTGTGATTTAATCACAAGGAAAGGGGTAAAAAAAACAGCTTGCTTCCATGATCATCAGGACCTTAGTAATTGCATAACAATTTGTTGGGAATGAAGTACTACAGTTATAGTTTTGTAATCATTTTAACTCATTTAATGCCTGTCATAGTTTTATACTGAGGTTAAAAAGCTTATTAAAGCCTTCTTTGTCTTAAAGTAATTTTGTCTTTTAACTTTTGTGATTGTAATAACACATTCTGCCCCTTGTTATTTATCATATTGAACAGCAGAGCATCAATTGGATGAACAAATGCCTCCTTGTCCTCTAGCATTTTGTCTAATTTGCATGATTATATAATGACATTCTTCTCCTTTCTTTTTACCATATTGAGTAGTATGGCACATAAGGTCTCTTTCTATATACTGGATCTTCTAGGAAAATACTGAACATTTTGGTAATGTCTGATAACACTAGGTTACAAATAGTAACTTTTTTTCTGTGGTACAATTAAAAATAGGTGAATTTTACTAATTTCGGTGTGCAGAATTAAAAAATGCATTCAATTTTTCCATAGCACATCTTGTTTTGGCAATATGAGAATATTCAATGAAAATATAATTGTAAAATTTGAAAAATATTACACACTCATATACAATTTTTAAAGAAATAAAGAATAATAATAATAACATGAAAGTGTACCTGAATTTGAGAATGTATGTTAGTTATTTTGTGTGTTCCTTTTTCTTTTCCCATGAAACTTCAGTGTACCTAATTTTCTTGAGTGTTCTCTAGTAGGTTCGTCATGTGCAAGACACCAGCAGTAATTGGCCATCATATGTACGTCCCAGCGTCCCTGATTGTTCAACATCTTTCAAGTCCTGGTGAAACCTTTCACCTTGTTCTTCACTGACAGCTCCTAAATTCGACAGGAAGTAGTCAAGATGTGACTTGTGGAAATGAAGCTTCAAACTCATATTACAACCGAGCAGTCTGAAATTCTCTAGCATATTTCTGACAATTTCTTTGTATTGAAGGTCTTTCACATTGCTCAGAAATTTCATAACAACCTCTCTGAATCCATTCATAACATCTTTCATCAATTTCCTTATCTGTGGTCCATCAAATATCCCCTCTCTGATTTTAGCCTGTGACAATGATGGAAACTTAGTTGCTGCCTCTCAGGCCATTGTTCAGTTTCCTAATGTTTGTCTCTTGCCTGCTCTCCCATTTGCAAAGAAAACAAAGGAATTTTGTGTATTCTCTTTGTTGTCCTAGTAATAGACCAATGACCTTCAAGTCACCACATATTTGCCACTCATGGTCGCGGAACTTAATTTTCTCAAGAAACACACTTCAGAGTTTCATAAGACTCTTAGGTTCGTAGAATGTACAAGCAGTATTGAAGCTAACTTGTTGCCATTATGAAGTAACACTGCCTTAATACTTCGTTTGGAAGAATCAATAAAAAGATGCCAGTTACTTGGCTCATCTTCCCTGCCCAACTGTTGAATAAGATTACACACATCCACATAAAATACAAGTTGATCTTCTTCTGCAGAGTACTTGTGGAACTGTATTTTGCAATTCCTATACCACAAAAATGTAATACCAGGTGATAAAAAATTCTTCTCCTGTAGTCTTGAGCCCAGTAATTCGCTTTTTTGTTTTGTGAGGCCTAAATGTCCCACTAAATCATTTAACTAAAATTGATTAAACTGTTGTGGTGAATTGTCAAATTCTTCTGGATCAGAAACCAACTCATTGTCGGAAGTCACATAGCAGCTTTCAGATTCACTAAAATTGAGGTCTGCTGGTGGTGTAGGTATGGGTAGTTGGAGTCAATTAGGAATAGGCCATGTAGTTGAGTTCAGATTTGGATATTTAATTCCTGCCTTATTGTTTTTGTTGTAGCCAGCAACTTTGCACATGCAAAAGTAACAATCGTCATGGTGATTCTGCTGCTCTCTCCATATAATTGGCTTGGCAAATGGTTGCCTTCCATTTTCCTGCATACCAATAATGTAATCTCTCAACACAACTGTTACATGCAATATGAAGCATGAACGATTTATTCTGATCACCAAGCTTCTCTTTGAAATATGAGTAATATAGTTTCTTTATTTGTAAGTCTATTTTATGTACCTTCCCATCAAACATACAGACACTGTCTCCTGTGTAATCATGATGTAGAAGTCATACTTGAACTTTTATTTTAGCACTACACATATAGAAGACGAACATGCGTATTAACACAAGTTTTCAGTGCAACTGAAGTTGAGATCTATGATAGCTGTAAATGTAAACCTAAATACCTCACAAGAAGACAGACGTGATAAGTGCTGGGATTATAAACATGAACATCTGGGTGATAAGGAGAACAGGACTGAGCCAACTAGGAAGAAAATCAACAACAGATTAAGAATAACATAATGAAATGTAGTAGTAAGCTGTGTAAGCTGAATGAATTTAGCACCATAGACATATATGCACATACATAAAAACTAGACGTGATAACCAAAAACAGACTTCATTTTTGAAATCAGGGCACTGATTTCCATTAAAGTCATATTTTTCCTTTATACTGCAGAATCAATGTTGATGGCTGTAATCCTTAAAGAGGAACAGTTCCTTTAAATCAACACATTTCATTGCAGTTAGTTGATAACTAAGGTATGAACATTTTTGAGCTATGGAAAACATGCTTAATGCACTATTCACCACTAATACAACCACCATTTTATTATTAGTGCAAGCAATTTCTTTATTTATGTGCTCTGAAATACTTTAGCCAGCTGGAAATGACTTTTATTCAATTAGCATAGGGAAGTTTTCTTCCCTTACTTGTATATTCATTTTACAGTTGCCACTCATTGCAGAAATGTGGAAGTATCACTGGGATGACACTAAATAGTTACTTATGTTTCTACAGTTGTAGTCAGTAAAACACTGAAACATTCACAAGACTCTGAACTCTTGCCTTCTCTGTCCTGGCTTATCTCTTCTATTATTAAGTATAAAAACAGTGAAAAAGCATAAACAGCTGCCCAACATTATAAGTCTGTCATGGGGCATGGCCCCAGAGGCTAAGGTCAGCTGGGCAGATGTGCTGGAGATGCAGTAAGAGTTGTCCATAGAGGGGCACGGTCAATACCGATGCCACGGACCTCATGCTAGCTGTCAGGTGTCATAAGTACTTCAGTTGTGGTAATCTCTGGATCAGGATCTGATCGCTCTTCTACCACCGTGTCCAATTCTAGTGATGGGAATCCTCGACTCATGGCTCGCTCACTATGTAGACTTACAGCTCTTGCAGCTGTTCCACTGCCCACTGTATATTAAATCATTCATTAGAACACACAGAATTAAACATTTTTTCATGTAAACAGCTGAATAAAAACAGAGTAAAAAAGAGCAAACCCTGAGATATATATACAGTAATTTCAGTCTTTTTAATCTTTAAGGGGAGACTTAACAGTGAAATTATCAAACAAATGACATATTCAGTTATTTGTGCAGTCTTATTAATTGGAATTTCCTCTTTATATTTTATCACTGTAGGTATAACAGTTATATTTTAATTATATTTTTAAAAACAGTATTGCATCTGCCATTTTGTACTTGAGTTCTACAGCACTTCACAGTACAATAAGTTTTATGGAGTAACTGCGTAACTGGTGAGTGTTTAGTTTATGTGAAAGTATTGCATTGTTAAAATTCATGTACAGTTATAGGGTATTAAATTACCAGCTTTACCCTTCTCCACGTGAATTGTCATTTTCTAAAATCATGGACTATAATCACTTTGATATATCATGGTTCATAATGTAGGGTTAAGTAGGCCTCCCAATTACCACATTAAATACTGTACATATTTAGATGTATATACATATATGAAATGTCAAGGACAATATATGAGCATAATGAATGCCATAGCATTATTAGTAGGACCATATTAATGAGGTTTCACTGTGTATCAGTGGGTCACCTGATTAATGCTCATAAAGAGAAGCATTCCTGTATAATTATGTAAGAGGAGTATAAAAAATCCGTGAAGTGTACCTGAAATTCTTGACAGTTTGGAGCTGGGGGTGCAGGCAAATGCATGAAAAACATGCTGTGGATAAAATCTGGTAACTGCAACTAGCAATTCTTTGAGATTTTACTGGGTTACATTTGATTTACCATGTTAGATTCCATTTGTATGACATTGTTCAAATGAGAAAACTCAATTTTGATGGAAAATATCCAATATCAATTATAGCTGATATAACAGATGCATTTAATATTACACTGCCAGCACCTATACAGAGTTTATGCACAATATGTTATTATTATTATTATTATTATTATTACTATTATTAAAACAGTGGATTCATACTTACAAACTATCAAGTAAACTCAGAAGTAGATAACATACCTAATCTGTGGATAGGACTAAAACGCACCAATGATAGAGCACCATGATCTGTGTCATAATTCCTGCAAATGAAAACAAATAACAGTCACTACTCAAGTTTTATACACTAATACTTTAATTATATGCAGGACTCTTGTAAGTACACATACTCAAGACTTTTAGGACTCCAAAGAAGAAAAACATAATAAATGTCCTTCTTTTAAAGATAGTCCCAAGTTTTATTTGGTTTTTTATCTACCCTCATCTTCATTATGGGATGGGGGTGTGCAGCAAAGGTGTTTATGAATAAATTAATGGCATTGCAGAAGAAATGCATTAGAATCATTAGTAATTTAAAATTTAAATAATCTTGTAAGAAATGCCCTTAAGAAGCACAATATGTTAGCAGTTTATTCTTTTTGTGTGTGTGTGTGTGTGTGTGTGCGCACACACACACACACACACACATACACATGAAGCTGTGACATATGTACTATGTATACAAAATAAAAATTTTACAAAAACCAGTAATATACATGGGTATAGTACAGGAAGAAACACAATTTACCATAGGTATACATGTAATTAGCCATTTGTATTTAAGGATCTAAATATAATTGGCACTGTACTATACAACAAGTTACCAGTAGAAGTGCAAACTTAGGTAAATCTAATTTTAAAACCCAATTAGAGAAATACTTAATAGAAAAATATTTGTATTCTTTGGATGAATTATAAATCTTGTAAATAGGTAATATGTAAATACATTCCACATTGACAATATCTGAAACTTGTATTACAAGTATCTAAATAATAAAGCATTGTTGTTATTATTTTATTTAAACATGGCTTCAAGGGGCATGCCCCATTGCAGTAAGCAATACTACATGCCTTGTTTTATTTATTTATTGTGCTAAGAGATTTACAATTTGATTGTCTACTGAACTTTGACCCTGGTCACTCATTCTGTAGACAATCACTACATTTTATCTACATTTTAAAATTTCCCATCAATAAATTATCTTGCTTCAGTTTTTCATGTCCCATTTCCACTTGTCACTTATTACACGCTATAATTAATTTTTACAGTTTATTTCTGTCTTTTAGCTGATACGGTAATTTGTATCACAAATTACTTAAATGTAAATAATGATTGTAATATGAATATGTATTTTTATGTGACATTGATTTCAGATGTTTGTTAATTGTAATTATTATTGGGAAATAAGTTTATACGGCTTTACTGAAACTGTCAATAGTAACGCAATAATGCAGCGATGGGGTGAGCTGTTTGTCATTACTGGGAACAAGGAAGTTACGTAATGTTTCGCGCGTTTTCGGTAGAACCTTCTAGAATATTTCCTAAAGCATATGTATTCGTGGTTTTCATTGGATATTAAAATACACGCTAATGTTGGCGCGTTTTATTAGCCAATAGCAGTTCAGTTATAATCTTTAGGCATGTCGAGGAGTGGGAGTATATAAAGCCGAGTCCGTGGTAGATCAGGACTTCGCTTCGAGCTCTCGTCGAGTCAAGATGGGTAGGAAGAAGACCGCCGCAGCCTCCAAGCTTCCTCCTCGAGAGGAAGCCACTACAAGCTCCGCCGCCGACGAAGAAAAGCTTCCAGCCTCTCTGCCGCCGCCACAGCCAATCGAAGCGCCCAGCGCCACCTCACCAGCCAGCACAGCCAGCAACACACCGCAGACCAGCGTGCCTGCACGCTACTCCACTGTTGTCCGGGGAGTGCACCGCCAACTCCCGGACGCTTTACTACTCACCGCCGCCCAGCGCTTTTGGCCGTCTGCGGCCAAAGCGACTAGGATTCGGAACGACAGAGGTCCCACACCGCTGGTCCGACTAACGTTTATGGAGGAAGCCGACTACTCGGCGGCCCTACACGCAGGAATGCCCTTATTAGGGCAAACCCTAGTGATTGAGGCCAGCCGCAGTGTGCGACCAACTCCATGCCGCCGCTGCTGCCTTTACGGGCACACAGACGCGTCATGCGACGCCGCTCCCCGCTGCCACTATTGTGGTAGCGGGAACTTCACCGCAGACTGCAGGGCACACGACCTGACACACCGCCGCCGCTTCTGCGCCTCCTGTGGGGGCAAGGGGCACTACACCGGCCAGGCCGTCTGCCCACTCTATCCTCGTAGAGCCACGCCGCAATCCTCAGAGACACCGCAGAACCGCACACCTACGACGCCGAACATCACTTCATCCAGCGACTCGCCTCAGATCCAGGAACAACTAGCCACGAACCAACTCCTCCAGCAGCAAACTACAACCAACACAACCATCATCGACGCCATCCAGGACCTCCACGCTGAGATGCTAAACCTTTCCAGCAGGCTGAATACCCTGGAAGAGCAGATCAGCGCGAAGTTTAATGGAGTCGCCGACATCATAGATGAATCCCATGACGTTACGAAGAAGCGGCTGATCAATAACATGAACAGCCACTTCAATGAACGACAAGAATGCTTGAACCTAATAAACAGACGCACCGAGGACATGGAAACGAGTTTTAAACATCAGTACGAGAAGATTTTCAACGCCATGAAGACACACTTCGACGACCTTATCACACGCATCAACGAGACCAGACTGGAAACCCGTGCTCAGATTGACAGCCTGCACCAACCACCTCATCCAGCATACCATCATCATCAACGTGCCAACTCCCGGAGGTAACAGGCCCGGGATTGGAGCCTGCATCTGCTGTTAATTCACCACTGTCACAGGTCCCTGTCAGGGCAATCGCCATGACAGATACCTGACCTCCACAGCGGATTTTTCCGCCACTTTTAGTAATCACCCACAAACAGCAGGGTTGCTTCGGCGGTACCAGCATCATGATCACCACTATGCCCCAATTAAATTGCGCCACCACAGTACAAGATCCTTCTTTTCCTCCTCCTTTTTCCTTTCTACACCTATATACATACTCTTGTTTTTCCTTCAAACCTTTACTCCTGTTTTCCCAAAAAAAAACAAAAAAACAAAACAAAAAGATCGCCCCCATTCACGCTCCGGACTCTGGAGAATGAACAGGCGAGAAGATCTCTTCCAGCCTCTTTTGGCCTGTTGCAGAGAAGCCAGTCTGTTCACTGCGGACCAACGACGAAGCGCCAGCGGCAGACCGGTATCCGACCGCTCTGCCTGACCAGCCGGCGAGACCTTCGAGCGCCGCCATCGCTCACGCGCAGCCTCCTCTAGGCGACCGCTGTAGCTCTGCCGGTCGAGGAACAAGGCCACAGCCCTCGTACTAGCGACGAGTAACGGCGCACCCCAGTGGTGTCCGGCCCGCTGTTCCTCACGCTTTTAGCAACCGCTGACTACCTCTTTTACTTCCACTTTCTTTCATCTTTGCTATCCTTCTCCCATTACAGGCTTCCGCTCAAGGAGGCCCGCTCTGAGAACAGTGACCACAGAGCCATCCTTGAGCACTTCTTCCTCTTGGTCTTTCTCTTTGCGCAGATGGCACCCGCGACCCGGAGCAAGGCCGCGCCTGGCCCGCCGCGCTCGCGCACACCTTCCGACTCCCTTGATACCCCACCTCCTTCTTCACCCACCTCTACACCTAATGCCTCCTTCTCCTCCACGGACTCTGGTCTTCCCGTCAACCAACCTCCCACTCCCCACCCAACCCCTACCCGCATCCCTCGCCCCGCGGACCCCCGTCGACTCTCGTCGTCGGCTCCGTCTCCGTCCACTACCCTAGAACCCATCGCATCCACCTCTTCCCACAACCCCGCCCCTCCTCCCGTCATTGATCTCACAACTGTCCTGAACAACGCAAATGCTGCTCTGCCGGCTGCTGCCGACAATGCAGTGGCATTAGCGACCGCAAATGCTGGCGCTTCCACGTCAACTGGCCCTGCGCCAGTTGTAGAAAACCGGGCAGCGCCCAGTAGCTATGCCGATGCGGTGACCTCCACCCTGCAGCCGCCCGTCTACATTGCGCGGAGTCACGAAGGTGACCTCCATCGCATTCTTGTCGATTTCGACAATGCGCACCCTAACAATGGTTACAATGTGGCGCGAGCGGCTGTGTCGCTGGACTATGTAGTGAGGACCAGGACGCCCAGGGACTACAACCACCTGGTTAGATTCCTAGAGGCGCGAGGTGCCAATTTCAGCATCACGGCCTCTAGCACCAGCCGGACTCACCGACTGGTGATAAAACACGTATACATGAATGGAGCCGAAGAGGCACTGCTGGACCAACTCCGTGCTAGGGATATCCATGCCGAAGTAGTCCAGCAGCTTCGACGTTTTGACCGCCAACGGACCCCTCTCCCAATATACAAAGTGGAGGTCAAGACAGAGAACGACAGAGCCCGCTTGCTGGCCACTGAGGAACTGCTGCACTGCCGGGTCAAGGTGGAGGACTTTCGCCCACCTTGCTTTCCTGTGCAGTGCAACAAGTGCCAGCGACTGGGACACAAGGCTCACGAGTGCCGTGACCGCACTGAAACCTGCTCCAAGTGTGCAGGACCGCACGCGTCAGCACCTTGCCAAACCCCACTTCAGGACAGACGATGCGTGCTGTGCCGCCAGCGTGGACATGGCGCCCGCTGGAGAGCGTGCCCGGAGTACCGGCGTCAGTTAGATGTTTTGCGCATCAACGCCGACCACCGAGCACAAACACAAGGGCATCGCAGAGCAGACAGCTCTCCACTACAGCAAAGGGCTCCCGGAAACTTGAGGGCAGCGCCATTCCGGGCCCCACCTTCCGCATCAACTCCTGCTGCACAACCTAGGCCACAGGCGCCCGGATTGCAGGCAGCATCTGCTAACACCCAAAACACGGTACCCCAGAGTGATACATTCGCCCCTCCTCGGGCTCACACTGAGGGTACACCAGATCCTGGGAGCCGACCAGAGACGCCGGCGGCATTCAACCTCCTGCCGACTGTTGTGCAAGTGCCTTTGCCACAGCTTCCATATACGAAGGCACTGCACAGCAATATGGTGGTGAAAAGTATGCCGTGGGACGTAGTTCGAGACATGGCAACTGAAGTTTTGAACTGGCTCCTACTTAAGCCATTGGATGCGCCCCAGATTCTGAGCCAGTATGCTCAGTTCTTTGCGCTCTTTACAGTGCCTGGGGCGATCCAATACCAGTAAAGACGACGACCAATGCACCGAACATGGATACACCTCTCCAGCCGCTCACAATGGACAACCGCATGATTAAGGTAATGACATGGAATGCGAACGGGGCACGTCGCCGCAAGGCTGAACTCTCTGACTTTCTTATACGCCACCAAATTGATATTGCACTGATCACCGAAACTCACCTACGCCCACAGATAAGGTTCCAGCTTCCTGGGTATGTCGTTTATCGCACAGACCGCGACGGCCGCGGAGGCGGCACAGCCATTGCCGTCAAGCCGTGCATCGCGCACCATCAAGTAGCCATTCCGCCTCTTGCCCGCCTTGAAGCCACCGCCATTCGAGTCTCAATCGACCAGCTTAACGCTACGATCATCTCAGCCTACAACCGCCCCAACGACTTAGACCCCGCGGACATAGAAATCCTTCTGCATCTCGACCAACAGGTGCTCCTAGCCGGCGACCTCAACGCTAAACATGTTATCTGGAACTGCAATTCTAGTAATACCGCCGGGATTAAGCTACTTGCCCACGAGAACCACTCCGATTATATCATCTGTGCCCCCGACGAACCCACATACATTCCATCGCGACCTAACGCAAGTCCCAGCATACTCGACATAGCATTGATCCGCAATCTAACACACCGGGCCCGCCTCACAGTCATTAATGACCTCAGCTCTGACCATTTGCCCCTCCTAATCAATCTCGAAGGCTCTTTGGCCAGTACACAGTTCCCTCTCCGCCGTAATTATAACAAGGCCGACTGGACGCGGTTCCAGGAGTCTCTCACCTCTAACCTCAACATAAACCAGCTTGCTACTCACAACGACCTCGAAGAGGCCACTACACACCTTGAAACCACCATTAAACAAGCTATCGCAGCCTCAGTACCCGTAACTCAACCACGTCCCACCCACCAACCCTTGCCCAAGGACATCACGGTTCTCAGCCAATCACGGAACCGAGCGCGGCGCCGGTGGCAGAGGTCCCGTCACCCCGCAGATCTTGACAGCTACCGCAGGCATCACCAGCACCTCCAGCAGGCCACATCCGCAGTACTCAACCAACAATGGAACCAAACACTCCAGAATCTCAACCCCGAACATGCCTCCCTCTGGCGAATAGCCAAATGCTTAACTAACGAAGCCCACATTATTCCTCCGCTGCAACATAATCAGCACACCGCCTCCACTGACAATGAAAAAGCAGAAGCACTTGCCGATGCGCTTTGCAGCACGCTTAGGCCCAACGAAGTGCCCTCCTCAATTGCTTTCTCCCTTGAAACTGAAAACCTCACTCGCCACTTCGGCGACCGCATAACTCATGACCGGATACGAAAGACCAGCGCACACGAAATCAATTGGCTCATCCAACATCTGCCCAACCGCAAAGCACCGGGCCCCGACAAAATCCCGAACATCGTGCTCAAACATTTGCCACCTGACGCCCTAAAAGCTTTGGAACAGATTTTTAATTACGTTCTACTGCACGGTATCTTTCCCAACACCTGGAAGACTGCCCTAGTGCGGCACTTCCCAAAGAAGAACAAGAATCACGCAAACCCTCACAGCTATCGACCAATCAGCTTATTAAACTCACTCAGCAAGTTGCTAGAGAAAATCATCCTCAAACGACTCAACCGACACATTTTCAGACATAATATTCTCATACACGAGCAGTTCGGCTTCCGTAAAAACCACTCCACCACTCTCCAGCTCCTACGCGCAACTGAATTCATCACGCGGGGTTTCAACACCAACCGCTCTACCGGAGCTGTGTTCCTTGATATCGAACGCGCATTCGACCGAGTGTGGCACCCAGGTCTCCTGCGCAAGCTAGCTGATCTCAACTTCTCTGATACGCTTATTAAACTCATTGCAAACTATCTCACAGGCCGCCATTTCTGTTCGGTAGTAAACTACGCTCACTCCACTCCGCGCCCCATCCTAGCAGGGGTCCCCCAGGGCAGTTTGCTCGGACCGGCGCTGTTTAACATCTATATGAACGACATACCCAGCTCACCGTTCACTATGAAACTCCTCTATGCAGACGACACTGCCTTCCTGACTCACTCTACAAAACCGCAGTTCATCCGCCGCTACCTGCAAAATGCACTAGATACACTTACAGCCTGGCTCATAAACTGGCGCATCAAAGTCAATCCCTCAAAGACACAAGCGATAATTTTCACTCGCCGCATTACTCACCGCTACCCCGGACACCAACTTGCACCGCTCACAATGTTTGGCGAGAACATTCCGTGGACTCCCACAGTTACCTACCTGGGACTTACCCTCGACCAAGGACTTACGTGGAAGGACAACATTCGCCTAGCGCGCAACAAGGCAATTGCAATCCTATGGAAACTGTACCCACTACTAAATCACAGCAACTCCCTACAATTGGACTCCGGCCTTACACTATACAAATCCCTTATCCGCCCAATCCTGACCTACGCAGCCCCCGTGTGGGGGTATGCCGCGGCCAGTCATATTACATCCCTCCAGACACTACAAAATAAAACACTACGCAAGATCGCCAAGGTTCCTCGAACAGCCCCTGCCGACAGGCTCCACACCGAACTTAGGATCCATTCCATCGAAGAATTCATCAAGAAACTAACAGCCGACCTGTATGCCAAAATACCGTATAATACCAATCCGCTCATACACGAACTAGGCTCATACGACCACACCCACGACAAACACAACCGCCCCCTTTCACTTTTTGACCGAACTATCACACCCAGCACTGACGCCATTGACGCACGCGTACATCTGGCGCGCATCACTGGCTACATACCTTAAGAACTAACTGCTCTCTAGTTTCAGGAACTCCAGTCACCCTGCAAGGCCACGCGAATCAGCAGAGAACCAACCACTCACATCACGAACGTTTCAGGAACTCCAGTCACCCTGCAAGGCCACGCGAATCAGCAGAGAACCAACCACTCACATCACGAACGGTAAGCCTTGACGACGCCTACCCCCACCCTGTACATACGTTGAAGCATGAATAGTTATTAACCTCTAGATCCCCACAAACTAACATTAACCTAACCACGGACACCGACCTTCTCTTCACTACGCATATTCACGCCACCTTTCATTTACTCCCAGCGATCCACACAGGGCTTCGGTCATGTGTGGACCCCTGGAAACATCACTGACGCGCTCACATCCTTGCATGCCAGCATTTCATTCACCGATACTAACCGGGGTGCTTCCGCGGAACCCGACTAACACCTTACAACTACACTAACAAAAGCACCCCCTGCATCCTGCATGATTAGTTTACTAACGGCATGTGCATGGGGAGACGATGTAGCCTCAGAGGATGATCGTCACCGGGGGCGGCGGGTGTGGGGCCGCCCCAGAAAAAAAAAATCGCCCCCAGTTCAACAAAATTCTCAATACATTACACGTCGGTCGCCCATTTCATCAAGATTTATAGCACACTACACGTCGTCAGTCAGTCCTTCAGTTCGTCAAGTTACGCGCAGCAAAATCATTAAAGATCTAAGATATTATACAGTTAAATATACACAAAGTTGAAGTACGTGAGTTAAAAGTGATAAGTAAGAAGTTATTACAAACAGTTTCAGTTTGGCGAGTATCTAAATCAATATGTAAAAGTGTTAGTGAACGTGTTCGGCAATAAAAATTATAAAACAAATTTTCTTCATCAGTATAATTTCTGGATAAAAAGATTCCTTTCCGATTCACAACCTGTTAGAGATACATGTTTGACCCAAAAAGCTAGCCGGAGGACAATATACAAAACTTTAAATTCTTTCGAACCCTAATTGATGCAAATTGCTAACGCCAGATGGAGCTACAAACCAAACCAATGAGTGACGTCACAAGATGGCAACGCATGAAGTAAAAACAACATTAATTCTCTCGCAAATTGGTTCCACAATGTGGGGCTAACAAATACAAAAACATATTACTTAAATAAGCATCGTCCGTTGCATAATTGGCACCCAGAACGTGGGGCACGATAACCAGGAAAGGAACACGATGACCAGGAAAGAAGCATAGTGACCAGGAAAGGAAAACGATGACCAGGAAAGGATCAACATAACCAGGAAGGGGCGAATGCAGCAGTGAAATGATCTACAAGACGCAGATTCCAGAAACAACAGGGAGGACAGACTACATGGATAATTGGACATCGTAATTCCGAGATTACAAGGCAACAGGGAAATTCAAACTACAGGACGACAAAACTATGCAGATTCATCGAAGCGACATACAAACCTAGGAGAATGGGGCAGAAAAGCTGGACATCAAAGTAACAGCAACAGACAGCATCACAAAAGGTCAGAGTATTGTAATTTTTTTTATAAAACGAAAACAATGGCTACTAGTAATATTGAAGAAACAATGATGGAAGGAGATAGTGTAACAGTTAGCTGTAATTCAATACAGATTACAGAAAATAGCTTAAACAATGTAATATTGGAGGGAGGAAATGTTAGTGCAGAAAGTAAGAATAGAATAGCAGGAAATATTACTATTGATGCTGGTATGATGAAGGAAATGATGGAATTGCTGAGAAATATTGGTGAGAAAATAAAACAAAACAGGGAAGATATGCAAAAGAGTCATAGGGAATTAAGGGAAGATCTTAGTAAGAAAATAGATCAAAACAGGGAAGATATGCAAAAGAATAATGAGAAATTAGAAAAGAAAATAGATCAAAATAGGGAAGATATTAGTAAGAGTATTACAGATCAATTAAGGGAAGATATGCAGAAGAATAATAGGGAATTGAGGGAAGATATTGGTAAAAGCTTAGAACAAAACAGGAAATCAATTGAAAATATTGGTAGGAGTAATGAGGTATTAGAGCAAAAAGTAGATCAAAGCAGTGAAGAAATTGAAAAGAAAGTTATGAAGCTAGATAGTAGTATGCCAGAAATGAGAGATGAAAATGAGGAAGTAATAGTAAGTGAGATAGGAGAATTTTCAAAGAAAATGCTAGATATGAGCATGGAAATAGATAACAAAGAAAGTGAGGTTAATACTAAAAGTGAGGTTAATGTAGAATGTACAGAGTTAGGAAGTCAAATGAGTAGTATTTCAAGTGAGCTAAGAGAGATAAAAGAGGTTATGAATGTAGATGTGAATGAGGCGCAAGTTAATTTCAGAGGGGAAATATCAGAAATACAGAATGAGACAGTAATGCAAAGAAATAAATTGTACCAAGATGTTCAAAATGAAAATTCCAGTCCAGTACAGTTTAGTACAGATTTGTCAGAGTATTCTCAAGATAAAAAGATGGCAGATGAATTGAAAATGAAAGTTGTTAAAAGATGTGTTGTTCAAGAAACTGTAGATTGTTTTCAAATGTTATCATGTGACGAAATTTCATATGAATACAAGAGGTTATTCATGAACAAAAATTTGAAGGTTAGGTTACGGCTACGAGTAATGTTTAGCCACACACAATTTGATCCAGGAGGGTAAATAGCAATGAGATGTAAAGTAAATGCTGGATAGGTAAAGATGACTTGCAGAGAAATGTATTGGAACGTAAGAGGGTTAACTAAATATATATATGTCATGAGAAAACAGAAATAAATTAAAAAAAAAATAGAAAAATAAAAAGAAATAAATATTTAAAAAAAAATTAAATTTTTAGTAACTGTAACAGTATTTGAAAATTAAGAATGCAAAGATTGAAACTTAATATGATATTAAATTAAAAAGTACGTAAATACAATTCCAAGAGTATTGTTAAAATAAAGTACAAAATAACAAAAATTGGTAAAAATAATTAAAACAAATATTTATGTAGTAAATAGAACATGTGAAACTGTGCCTAGATTTAAGAGATGTAAATTTATGTAGAGGGTGAATATTTTGGTAAATATGTATAATAATTACAAAAATCTCAAATGTATAAATTTTTGTCAACAACTTAAGAAAGTTAAACAATTTGGTAGCAGTGATTAAATAATTTAGGGTAAAGTATTTGCTATAAAAATGTTTGTAATGTCAGATTAATATCTAAATTAATTAAACCAGAGCCAGTAAGTAGTGGCAAGATAAAAAAAAAATATGTCGTGTGTTAAATGCGTGTGAAGTGTGAAGTGAAAGTGATAGCGTGTGTTCCAAGATTTAGGAGACTAAAAACGCAATTATAAAATTTTGAAACAAGTTATAAATATTTATAATTATGTTTCTAGTGGGGCATATGATACGGTAATTTGTATCACAAATTACTTAAATGTAAATAATGATTGTAATATGAATATGTATTTTTATGTGACATTGATTTCAGATGTTTGTTAATTGTAATTATTATTGGGAAATAAGTTTATACGGCTTTACTGAAACTGTCAATAATAACGCAATAATGCAGCGATGGGGTGAGCTGTTTATCATTACTGGGAACAAGGAAGTTACGTAATGTTTCGCGCGTTTTCGGTAGAACCTTCTAGAATATTTCCTAAAGCATATGTATTCGTGGTTTTCATTGGATATTAAAATAGACGCTAATGTTGGCGCGTTTTATTAGCCAATAGCAGTTCATTTATAATCTTTAGGCATGTCGAGGAGTGGGAGTATATAAAGCCGAGTCCGTGGTAGATCGCCCCCAGTTCAACAAAATTCTCAATACATTACACGTCGGTCGCCCATTTCATCAAGATTTATAGCACACTACACGTCGTCAGTCAGTCCTTCAGTTCGTCAAGTTACGCGCAGCAAAATCATTAAAGATCTAAGATATTATACAGTTAAATATACACAAAGTTGAAGTACGTGAGTTAAAAGTGATAAGTAAGAAGTTATTACAAACAGTTTCAGTTTGGCGAGTATCTAAATCAATATGTAAAAGTGTTAGTGAACGTGTTCGGCAATAAAAATTATAAAACAAATTTTCTTCATCAGTATAATTTCTGGATAAAAAGATTCCTTTCCGATTCACAACCTGTTAGAGATACATGTTTGACCCAAAAAGCTAGCCGGAGGACAATATACAAAACTTTAAATTCTTTCGAACCCTAATTGATGCAAATTGCTAACGTCAGATGGAGCTACAAACCAAACCAATGAGTGACGTCACAAGATGGCAACGCATGAAGTAAAAACAACATTAATTCTCTCGCAAATTGGTTCCACAACGTGGGGCTAACAAATAAAAAAAACATATTACGTAAAAAAAACATTTTCCGTTACATAGCTTGTGTACTTTTTCCCAGTTAATTATATATTTATCACTATTCTTATCACTTCTCTGTGTCACTTCCACTATCTTCTGAAGTAGGATTAATGTTGTATTTACTTCAAATTAATTGTAGCTCCACGTTTGGGAGCCAATATGCAACGGAAATGTTTCTCACGTAATATGTTGTTTACATCAGTGTTGAAGCCATCTTGTGACGTCACTCCTTGTTTGGTTTGTAGCTCCATCTGGCTTAGCAATTTGCATTAGTTTTGAAATAATTAACTTTAAATGTCCTCCAGCTAGCTATTTCGGTCGAACATGTATCTCTTTTGCAGGTTGTGAAGCGGAAAGGAATCTTTTATCCAGAAATTATACTGATGAAGAAAATTAGTTTTATAATTTTTATTTCCGAACACGTTCACTAACACTTTTACATATCGATTTAGATACTCGCCAAACTGAAACTGTTTGTAATAACTTCTTACTTATCACTTTTAACTCATGTACTTCAACTTTGTGTATATTTAACTGTATAATACTTTAGATTCTCGTAATTCTGCTGCGCGTAACTTATGACGCACTGAAAACAGCGTGCTAGAAATTTTTTTATGAACTGGGCGACCGACGTGTAAGGTATTGAGAATTTTGTTGAACTGGGGGCGATCTACCACGGACTCGACTTTATATACTCCCACTCCTCGACATGCCTAAAAATTATAAATGAACTGCTATTGGCTAATAAAACGCGCCAACATTAGCGTCTATTTAAATATCCAATGAAAACCACGAATACATATTGCTTTTAGGGAAACATTCTAGAAGGTTCTCAACGGAAAAAAACGCGCGAACATTACGTAACTTCCTTGTTCCCGATAATGATAAACAGCTTACCCACTCGCTGCATTATTGCGTTATTATTGACAGTTTCAGTAAAGCCGTATATTATTATTTACCAATAATAATTACAATTAATAAACATCTGAAATCAATGTCACATAAAAATACATATTCATATTACAATCATTATTTACATTTAAATAATTTGTGATACAAATTACCGTATCATATGCCCCACTAGAAACATAATTATAGATATTTACAACTTGTTTGGAAATTTTATAATTGGGTTTTTAGTCTCCTAAATCTTGGAACACACGCTATCACTTTCACTTAACACTTCACACGCATTTAACACACGACATGTTTTATCTCGCCTCTACTTACTGGCTCTGGTTTAATTAATTTAGATATTAATCTGACATCACAAATTTTTTATAGCAAATACTTTACCCTAAATTATTTAATTACTGTTGCAGAGTTGTTTACCTTTTTTTTTTTTTTAGTTATTGACAAAAATTTATACATTTAAGATTTTTGTAATTGTTTAACATTTTTACCAAAATATTCACCCTCTATACAAATATTTACATCTCTTAAATCTAGACAATGTTTCACCTTTTCTGTTTGCTACATAAGTATTTGTTTTTTAATTATATTTACTCATTTTTGTTATTTTGTACTTTATTTTAACAATACTCTTTGGAATTATATTTATGTACTTTTAATTTAATATCATATTAAGTTTCAATCTTTGCATTCTTAATTTTCAAATGTTGTTACAGTTACTAAAAATTTAATTCTTTTTTTTTTAAACATTTCTCTTTTGTTTTATTTTATAATTTATTTCTCTTTTCAAATGACATATAAATAATTAACCCTCTTACGTTCCAATACATTTCTCTGCAAGTCACCTTTACCTATCCAACATTTGCTTTACATCTCATTGCTATTTACCCTCCTGGATCAAATTGTGTGTGGCTAAACATTACTCGTAGCCGTAACCTAACCTTCAAATTTTTGTTGATGAATAACCTCTTGTATTCATTTGAAATTTCGTCCCATGATAACATTTGAAAACAATCTACAGTTTCTTGAACGACACATCTTTTACCAACTTTCATTTTCAATTCTTCTGCTATCTTTTTAATCTGAGAATACTCTGACAAATCTGTACTAAACTGTACTGGACTGGAGTTTTCAATTTGAACATCTTGGTACAATTTATTTCTTTGCATTACTGACTCATTCTGTATTTCTGATATTTCCCCTCTGAAATTAACTTGCGCCTTATTTACATCTACATTCATAACCTCTTTTATCTCTCTTAGCTCACTTGAAATACTACTCATTTGACTTCCTAACTCTGTACATTCTACATTAACCTCACTTTTAGTATTAACCTCACTTTCTTTGTTATCTCGTTCTCTGCTCATGTCTAACATTTTCTTTGAAATTTCTCCTACCTCACTTGCTATTACTTCCTCATTTTCATCTCTCATTTTTGGCATACTACTATCTAGCTTCATACCTTTCTTTTCAATTTCTTTACTGCTTTGATCTACTTTTTGCTCTAATACCTCATTACTCCTACCAATATTTTCAATTGATATCCTGTTTTGTTCTAAGCTCTTACCAATATCTTCCCTCAATTCCCTATTATTCTTTTGCATATCTTCCCCTAATTGATCTGTAATACTCTTACTAATATCTTCCCTCAATTCTTTATTATTCATTTCCATTTTCTGAGTTAGTTTTTGTTCTAATTTCTCAATATTCTTACTAAGATCTTCCCTTAATTTCTCATTATTCTTTTCCATATTCTTCAGCATTTCCATAATCATCATACTAGTATCAAGATTAACATTTCCTGCTATTCTATTCTGACTTTCTGTACTAACATTTTCATCCTCAAATCCTAAAAAGTCTGGGCTTCTTTCTGTAACCTGTATTGAATTACAACTAACTGTTACATTATCTCCCTCCATAATTATTTCTTCTGTATTATTGGTAGCCATTGTTTTTTTTTTATCCTACCACTCCTCAGTAACATTTAAATTTGTTTACCCCTTTTTTTCTAAAAAAAATTAAGATACTCTAACCTTTGTGATGCTGTCTGTTGATGTTACTTTGATGTCCAGCTTTTCTGCCCCATTCTCCTAGGTTTGTATGTCGCTTCTGCGTTGTATTGTGATGAATCTACGTCGTCTTGTAGTTGAATTCCTTGTTGCCTTGTAATCTAGGAATTACGATGTCCAATCATCCATGTAGTCTGTCGTTCCTTTTGTTTCTGGAATCTGCGTCTTGTAGATCATTTCACTGCTGCTTTCGTTCCACGTCCTGGTTATGCTGATCCTTTCCTGGTTAATTCTGCTACTTCCTGGTTATTCTGATCCTTTCCTGGTCATCTTGCCCCACGTTGGGCGCCAATATGAAGTAGGATTAATGTTGTATTTACTTCAAATTAATTGTAGCTCCACGTTTGTGAGCCAATATGCAACGGAAATGTTTCTCACGTAATATGTTGTTTACATCAGTGTTGAAGCCATCTTGTGACGTCACTCCTTGTTTGGTTTGTAGCTCCATCTGGCTTAGCAATTTGCATTAGTTTTGAAATAATTAACTTTAAATGTCCTCCAGCTAGCTATTTCGGTCGAACATGTATCTCTTTTGCAGGTTGTGAAGCGGAAAGGAATCTTTTATCCAGAAATTATACTGATGAAGAAAATTAGTTTTATAATTTTTATTTCCGAACACGTTCACTAACACTTTTACATATCGATTTAGATACTCGCCTAACTGAAACTGTTTGTAATAACTTCTTACTTATCACTTTTAACTCATGTACTTCAACTTTGTGTATATTTAACTGTATAATACTTTAGATTCTCGTAATTCTGCTGCGCGTAACTTATGACGCACTGAAAACAGCGTGCTAGAAATTTTTTTATGAACTGGGCGACCGACGTGTAAGGTATTGAGAATTTTGTTGAACTGGGGGCGATCTACCACGGACTCGACTTTATATACTCCCACTCCTCGACATGCCTAAAAATTATAAATGAACTGCTATTGGCTAATAAAACGCGCCAACATTAGCGTCTATTTAAATATCCAATGAAAACCACGAATACATATTGCTTTTAGGGAAACATTCTAGAAGGTTCTCAACGGAAAAAACGCACGAACATTACGTAACTTCCTTGTTCCCGATAATGATAAACAGCTTACCCCCTCGCTGCATTATTGCGTTATTATTGACAGTTTCAGTAAAGCCGTATATTATTATTTACCAATAATAATTACAATTAATAAACATCTGAAATCAATGTCACATAAAAATACATATTCATATTACAATCATTATTTACATTTAAATAATTTGTGATACAAATTACCGTATCACTTCATGATAACACTTAGCGCACATCATTATACTGCACCAAAGTTTATACTCTGAATAAATGTTTTAAAGAATCTTAGATTGTTTGTGATCAACTGCTCTTTAGTCACTTTGCATTTGTAGTGTTTGGATTTGATATATTTCTTCATAGTGTTTCTTTGTTATTTAAGGTGATGATGATGGTTGTTGTTGTTGCCAGTATCATTATTATTAGGCATAGGAAATCTTAAACAGGGGCTTAAGTTATTGACACTCAAACCATTATTACTACAAAGAATGCATACAACAGTGGCCAAGGGTCACAAACAGGCAGGTAAAAACCAGTCTGAGTGCTGTCTGCAAATACCAAAGACTGTACCAGGATTGGGATGTTTGTGACCTGTAACATCCCTGCCTATGTCCAGTAACCATTCAACTTTTTATTTCCTTTCTTCCCAGCTTTATTGCTTATAAATTCCTATAACCGATGATTGTGCTTACAATTATTATTACATATTATTATTATTATTATTATTATTGTTGTTGTTGTTGTTGTTGTTGTTGTTGTGATGTTTATCTGTGTCTTTAATTATGTCTTTCAATTGCAGCAAACAGCAGTGTTCAAAATCATTTATTTTGAGACTGATACCAGCTCAGTCTACTGATTTATCTTACAATTTCCAGCTTGTGATTGTTCTTTTTAATTGCTGTTGAGAAGCTGTAAGCCACGAATGTTCTGTTCTGTTATTAGTTAGTGTTCAACATTCCCTTTATAGTTATTTTATAAGAATTTTATATCTCTAGAGATACAATCTCTCTGAACAGGCCTAATCCACACAAACATTAATCATAAAGTTAAGTAGAACAGATAGAGAGGTACACTTTATATACAAGTGTTTTGTTAAGATTAAGATGCAATGAGTCACAAAATATTTACACCTATCTGCACTTTTAAACTGGAGAATGTGGAAATATCAATGGAACGTATGGATAATTGTGGAACTTTGAAACCAGACATTAGACAACAGTAATAGAAAATTAAACCAGGTGAGGTGAAAAACTAGATCACTTAGCTTACTGTGGAATTGTAGTTTAAGAGTAACACATTTTGTGAAGAAAGAAAAAAAGTGATTGAAAGAAAGAAGAAATCCTATGTATAGGTACTAATATGAGTATAAGTTAGTAAACTTTACCCTCCTAGTCCTGTAATACAACTTTACCTTTCCCCTTGTCTCAGGTGTCCTGCACTTCTCACCGAATTCCTAGCTGAGAGCTGGGAGCAAGAAGAATTTTGCTCACTAACATCACATGACATTTAATTGAACATTGTCAAAAACCCTCTTTAAGAAAAAGAGCCCTGTTTTTATGACATTAAGAGTTAAAGTTACAGAAAAAAATTCTTACTGTCATCTCTTTACATTAATCATGATAAATTAATGGCTAGAAATCATTTCAAATTATGCAATATGAACTGTGTTAGATGCAAGATGCAAAGACAAACACAATGTTTATATCGCAAACTGATTACTAATGAGCCCATGTAGAAAAACAAAATATAATAGGTATATATTTTAAAGCTTGCTTATATGTAGATGTCACTTCACAGTTATGTCTGAGGAGGAAGTGGTTGAAGGGGGATAGAAATACACTTATAATTGAAATGATATGCAAGGACGCTAGAAGCATTGGACAGTTTTTGTGTAAAGTAAAAAATAAATGGCTTTGGACAGTGGAAAGAGAAAAGTAAGAGGTAGTGCATCTTACTTTGAATGGAAAACTATAGTGAATGTGTGATGGTTAAGTAATCAATAAATGAAAAGTGAAAATAAAAGTGGAAATGGGACAGGGAAAAAAAAACTGAAAAAAAGAGCAAGATAATTTAGTGACAAGAATTTGTAAAATGTAAATAAACTGTAGTGATTGTCTACTGATTAAGTGACCAGGGTCAAAATGCAGTAGACAATCAAATTTGTAAAACTCTTAGCACAATAAATACATACTTTCTCTACTATGTATTTACAGTTATGTCTGGGAAAACTTAAAACACGCAATAAATTATTTAAAAAATAGCTGATGACATGAGAAAAAAATCTTTGATACAAATGGTATACATATTTTAATGACCTCTAGATTTGTCTTTAGGTTTCTGTCTGTCTGTCTGTTTTGGTTTCTAAATGAGAATGGAGAAAACTTCACAGGCTATTTACAGAAAATTCAAAATACACATTTAATTTGTCATGCAAATATCTAAAATATATGAATGCAAATTATTAGAACCATTTTTGAGAAAATAATAAATTATATAAAATTTTTTTTGTAAAGGCAGATTATGTGAATATCTTCATTTTACAACAATACTAATAATAAAAAAGGAAACTAGAAAACAGGGCACAAGAAAATGGCAAAACCACTAGAACAAAAATTCAGGAAAATCTTAGATAATTAACTTTATATTAAAAAAAAATGAAAAGATAGTGCTCTGAGTGTGACAAATTCCCAACGGTGCCTGAATTTGTAGTTGCGTTGTGCATTGCACTTATGTGCAGCTTTATTTTAAACATCCAATTCATCCTTTATTGGTTGGAGATTTTGTTTGAATTGACTTTTTATATTTTTACCTTTTGGTAGCCATACTTATACTGTAGTAGGCAAATTCGTTTTTCATTTTTTTATTGTGCTACATTTTAAGAAGATCTTGAGGCCCTTGATGTTAGGCACAGATAATTTCTCTACCAAGTTTAGGAGTCATAACACTTCAGATTTTCAGAGCAGTGATTTTATTATGTCACACCTGTAAATAGGATGCTTGAGAAAATGTACTTATTTCCGTTTGTGAAGTTGCGATTCCGTTGTTCTATAAATCTATGTTTGTTTCATTGAGCTAGAATATAAAGTGATTGAATTATAAGTGTTTGAAATTAATCCTAGAGTAGTAGGTATATGACGAGCACCGCCATCCTTTGTGCTGCCAAAGTTGCCATTTTCCATCCAAAGTGGATAGTGAGAATGTGTATTCTAATGGAAATTGCCTTGTGAGTTTTATGGAAATACCTGGCTGTAGTGCAATGAATTGTTTCAATCCTTTGGAAAAAGAACACAGACTCTAGAGTTGCCTGAAGTAAAACAAAATGAAGTCTGGATAAAGCTGTGGATTAGAAATATTGGTAGAACAAATCTTAAATCAAACACATTCATATGTGAGGTAAGACAGGTTTACAATAATTCTATTTACCCCATTTAAATAGATTATATGTTTAAACGTTCTTTTTGTACAACATAACATTGCTGCATGTGAATGCTAAGGAAACTAGCGTGTTATGTAATACAACTTGTGTTACTTGTACAATACCTATTCATATTGTTGTAGATTAGGTTAGATATTTACCTAAATGTTTTATAGTAATGATTATTCCTTTGACATAGGTATAATTTTCTTAACAGTGTTTTAGTTTAAAGTAATTTGTAATTTTGTAGAAGTATTATTTTAGTTACTGATTAATAATATTGTGTTGGAATTGCTGAGAAATAAAGACAAAATAAGTTTTTTAATTGGAAATATCCTTAATGTCTGTGTTTATGCTATCTACCCTTAAGGTTTTACTTTTGGTTATTATCATTCTATTCCTCATCAATTAAAAGCGTCTTACTCGGTGTGTATTAATGGGAGTGAAAATTTTAAACTTCCAACATTGTTTTTAACATTTCAGAAACCTGTTTGCTATTAGACTTGTCTTCTTCTTTCTTTCAAATATTAGGCTCTATGGCATGTTACGGCCCCATAATTGAGAGGACAGGACTAGGAGCAGAAAGGAACTCAGCACCTCAGCTTGTGCAGATCTTTTGTACCTAGGCCACTGGAATGGAAGGATGAGGTGAGAGGAGACTGAGGGCGGCCGGCCAGGGGGCACGACAGGCAGAGGGCAGAGTCCCTACTTTTTACAGATTTGGACTCCTGGATGGCAGCTGATGCACCCAGCTCTCTTCCCCCTGTGGGCTTACACATTCCCTGAAGGGGCCCGAGACCCGCAGACTGCCCCCATTCCGGGGACGAAGAATTGCGCAGAGCATCCTTTTCCCTTGCCATGCACACCCCGAGACCTCCCACCGACACTTTCAACCCTGAAAGATATCAGGCAGATGAAAGGTAAAGTGAAACGAGAATAGCAGTGAAATGGAGGGACAGGAAATTCGGGGCGGGGTAATGATCCTCCCAGCATTCGCCTAGCGACCCGGGAAAACCTCGGAAAAACCATGGATCAGAAAGGTCGGCCGTGGGAATCGAACCCACGATCTCCCGAATGCGGACCACAGATGTCACCGCTTGAGCCATCCCGCTCGGTACCCCATAGTTGAATTTCCAATCAGTTTTCAATTCCTTGGACGACCTAAATATGTCATCCCATATGAAAGATAGTGAAGCATGGCTTTTTGGATTCTGTTTGTACACAGTTGATGCAGATTGTAGGTGAATTAAAAAAGAAAGCCTAGTCAGATTCATAAGGGTCACAAGAATATTTATTAAAAGCAAACGAACATCTGAGAAAATAAGATTTTCCACTCAATTGAAAACATCATCATACAAACAGGGATTAGACCACTGGTGATCTGTTCCATCCATCTTCTAGTAGGTTCTTTCAGACTTCATTGTCCTCTTGGATCCGTCCAGCTATTAATTTGGAGTTTATGAGTAATGTATTTTACGTGAGTAGGGTACTGGCCTGCTGCACAACTCTGTGGATGACCTGCAGGTCAGAAGGCCCTGGAACTCACATGGGCATGGTCGCTATTCCCTGAGTAAGGCTATCTCAATAGAGTCCTTGCCTGTTACACATTCAATTGAAACCACTGCCCTAAATTCAGAAGAGTCTTTACCGAGGTACCCTAACAAGGGAAAGGAACCTCTCCCGTTTATGAGGCGCCTAAACCCAATCTATACATGAAACATGAGAATACTTATTCTCGGATTCGAAATTCGGGCTTCTACCGTTTACGATTAATGTTACGTTTTCCGAGCACTGCCTTAAAAATGCGTTGTTCCATAGCTCGATGCTGCGAGTTCTAACAATAAAAAAATTCTTTCAATGGCCAGTCTGCACTAAAGTTGTAAAGAAACGAAGTATTTATTAATTTTCCCTCACTGCCCTATAAGGCTGCATGTTATTCACTCATCTGGTTGGAAAGAAAATGGTGGTTGTGTGGTAGTGCCTTATAAAAAGTTATTAACCTGCTAAGTTCTTCGACACTGATTGACGCAATTTCAGTTCTTATGGCTGTTAGTTCATCTAATGTGTGTGGGTTGCATACATTCTATTTTTAGTGTACTCCACAAGTAAAAATCGCAAACTGTTACATCTGGGCTACATATATGGGGCTGCAGAGGTTTACTTATGATTATCCTGTCAAATATTCTACGAGAACAATTTCGCCATGTAACCCACACACATTATATGTACTAACTAAAAGACGGCATAGAGTTGAAGAACTTGTGCGGGTTAATAAGAAGATTTCAAATCCGTGTGACAGAGAACCTTTATTTTTCAGTGGGTACCTTCTGTGAATAATGAAACTATAGGTAACCAAGAGAGTATTATAAAACTATGTATGGGCAAGCGGTGGTACCCGGCTTCCATAAACGGAGGGCGCATCAAAAATGTATATTACGATGCTACTAGTATCTAATAGGGCCGATTTTGGAAGTTATCTGCATCATCCGAGAAATCTCTCGACATCTGAGCATGCATAGTGCTTGCAACCGGAGCTTATAAATTTCAAAGGGCGTATTACTTTTTTTAAAGTGAACATGATTAAACCTATTTTTCTGCCAAATCAAACCTACTAGATTAATTTCGGAAACTTTCAAGCTTTTTGTTGAACTGTAAGTTATATGAACAGCCATTCTGTATTAAATTTGAGCTACAGTTCAGGTCATCGATGAAATATGCGGCATAATCATAAGATGTGTACTTTATAAAGCTATCCATACTACTTCCTGCACCAACCAATACGAAATGAGTCCGAGAATGGAATCCATAATATGAAAACAAAAACTCTGATTTGGTGGCATACGATGTCAGTTGGTTCTTTTTATTACTCTGGGGGATTACAGCCTGTTAAATTATCCTATAACGAATTTTAGACGTCCGTTATAATGGTCACCACCGGATCAGTGGCTCTATAATCCTTCTGGCTCCAGGATGGGTCCTAACATAAACAATGTACGTAATATCACTATGCTCTTGACGTTTTGAACGCATGGTGGAGCTTTCTCTCTTTTTCGCCAAAAGCCGCTCAACTTTTTACTTTCGGATTTCAAGAAACTGCCACTGTTATCTTAATTACGCACTATCTTTCACTGCATCAACAGTAAGTTTTAAAAATACATGACCCTATATTTGTTAAATTAAATGTGCTAATTCAAGAATGGGTGAACAAAGTTATAAAAGTTTATTAGTAAAATCTCACATGTTAACAGGAGTCTTCGGGTAGTAGCGCGGCACTCGGATCGGAATCAGAAGTGTTGACCGCTCGAGTCGTCTTCCAGGTTTATAATCAGTCTGTCTACAACTTGGTCGCAAAGCATTCACAGAAACACCAGTTGCTTCCGATGTTAATTTAATAACATCCTTAACAGCAAGGGTATCAAAAAGTTAAACCCATTCAAAACTATCGTTTTATCACCACTTTTAAAGGCTTTGTCACTTCTATGTTTAATTACACTAGTCTGAGCTGCTACATGCTACATGCAGTGCAGTAACGAATTATTTTCTTTCGCTTTAAAGTGTGCTGCGGCGGTGGCAAGCGCATTTGTTTACACCAGGACCCTTTCTTGGACTGAATGGAGTATAGAAGTTTGGAGATAGTACTGAGTGTATACGAGTGTGTCTTTATTGGTGTCATATATTTGGGGGGGCGTGTTCCTGACATCAAAAAAGTAAAGAAAAAGATCATATAAACATGGGTCTGAAAATAATTTATTTCAGAGTTACAATACAAAATCGAAATTTACAAAAATTGCTCGAAGTGGCTTCCTCTTGCTTCGATGCATGCAGTAAGTGCGTTCCATGCTCTGGCGTACTCTGTTGAAAAATATTTGGTCAAATCCAGTTTGGATACGTCCTCTCAAAATGTCAACATCAGGTACAGGAGTCGCATAAACCAAGGACTTCAAATGTGCCCAGATGAAGAAATCCATTGGATTCAAATCAGGCGATCGAGCAGGCCATGCAATGGGCCTCCCTCGACCAATCCATCTTTGCGGAAATCGATCATTCAAAAATTTACGAACTTTCATACTGAAATGAGCTGGAGCATCATCGTGTAAAACCAACATGCGTTGGATGATGTCCAGAGGCACATTATCAGTTGAGTGATGCAACTCATTTCTGAGAAACTGGAGATAAGTTTGTCCATTCAGACGCGGAGGGAAGAAGTAGGGACCAAGAAGGTGATCATGAATGATTCCACCCCAAACGTTGAGAGAGAACCTCTGTTGATGATTGTCCTGTTGTACTTCATTAGGATTTTCAAATGCCCAGTTATGAGTGTTATGAAAATTGAAGATGACGTCGCGAGTAAAACCAGCCTCATCCGTAATAAGATACAGGCTAGGAAATTGATAAACATAACGCACTGCTGTAACATGCGTTGAGAGAAACGTCTTCTTGGCTCAAAGACTGCCTCATTTAATGCTTGCACACGTTGAAGGTCATACGGGCACAGAAGATATTCATGCGTGAGTGTATACAGGATGCATCTTTATTGGTGTCATATATTTGGGGGGCGTGTTCCTGACATCAAAACAGTAAAATAAGATCATATGAAGATGGGTCTGAAAATCATTTATTTCAGAGTTACAACACAAAATCGAAAGTTCCAAAAATTGCTCGAAGTGGCTTTCTCTTGCTTCGATGCATGCAGTAAGCCTGCGTTCCATGCTCTGGCGTACTCTGTTGAAAATTCTTGGTGTCATATGACTATGTCCAGTTAGTCATATGACTGACTCTTTCACCTACAGCAATACGTCTTGTGCTTTGTGATGGTTCTGCATCCACAGCACGAAGAAGTCGTTTTTCAAGCTCAATGCCTCGTACCGCTCTTGATCTCCCAACACCCCTAGTACTCCCCTCAAACGCGTCATACTCTCTCAAGCGTTGGTGAATTCATGCGAATGTTCTTGCACACGGTAACGGTCTGTCAGGGTACCTTTCTATATAAAGTTCACGTGCTCGTGCTGCATTGTCGTCTGCACGGCCATATGCGTAGTATGTTCACTCCGTCTGTTCACTCATGGAATACATCTTCTTTGACCTATAACAACGAAACGGTTGATTTTCAGACCCATGTACATGTGAACTTTTTTACTGTTTTGATGTTAGGAACATGTCCCACAAATATATGGCACCAATAAAGATACATTCTGTATTTACTGGATCATTTGGAGTAGTTGTCCCGGTAACATGTAGTCGGTCGGTCGGTCAGTCGTGTCTTACAAGAGGAACAACCTGGGCTGACGATGTTCGCTTGTTTAAATATACATCGTGTGTAATAAATATCGGGTCCAAAAGATCAGTGCATTAAATTCAGCCCAAAATTTTCCTTTTGCTTTACTCTGCATATTCAGGGATATTTTAGATGTGGGAATTTTGTGAGTTACCATCTGACCTCACATTGAGCTACGAATTAGACAACTGAGTTTCTAAGTACGGGATAGATACTAAGATGTGATTTCTATAGAGGTTTTATTCAGGTTCGTGACAACATTCTACCTAATCCTAATTGCAAGCCACACTAATTTAACTTCAAGTCAGAGGCAAAACCTGGTTCCCACCCAATTGAAAATAGCTGTTTTTCTGATTTTATAAACATATTAGATAGCATTCAAAAGAACATTCTGTACAGAGGGCCCCAAAAATGTATTTTCTAAAACGTTATAAGTATTGTTCGTGTACCAAAGGATCTCCGGGCAAAGATCCAGAACTACATGGACACATTTATTTTAACATGCCAGGGAAGTTACCCTAGCGAGCAAGAACAAAACATGTGCAACACCATAAACTGTTATCATTCCGAAAACAAGACAAAAAGTCAAAATGCGAATGGTACATGCGCTCAAAAATTAGATGCCAGAACATATCTAAACTAAAAAAAGAGAAAAATTACCACAGCAGCCAAAATGCACGTTGTTAAAAATAAAGGATTTTGGGACAAAAGTGAACTACACAACTAAAGACAAATGTTTTTGAAAGAATAACCTCGATAAGGGAAAATGGTAATAAAATGACAGGCCTATAAATTATTGGTAATTTTACCTCAAAATTCGGACTTTTCCAGTATATCCATCTGGGTGGGAACCCTGAAAGTGGAGAGAGATGAAAGTAAAATAAGTGTGTAATGGAGTAATTGCGAACTGAGGTTTGTTGACAATGCATTGGTTCATTTTAAAGGTGGATTTGCGCTTTGTCTTGTTTCTGACTTGTAATAATACCTGTTCCAGTAAGGGTTGTGCTTAAACTGACTGTTCAACTGGTATGTCCTAAGTACGATATAGACGAATAGGGATACCAACCCATAGTGGCTTGATTATAGGTAATTATCGTCTCATCCGATTATTATACTTCCTCCGTCGTTTGTTTCCGTTTATTGGAGGTTCAGAAGAAAATGCCAGCATTAAGATTTGTTCAACAGTTTAATTTATTTCTTTTTAAAAATAAATGACATTCTTCTAAAGGATTTGGAATTTTAATTCTGTTGATGTGACAGTTTACCTTTACTTTTGAAGTTCAGCTTGTGGCTAGGCATTGTTTCATAATTCAGCAATCGGTACAATAGCGACAGTATGAAGATTTGTTTTCAAACAGATGGAATATAAGTAGAAATTAACTTTATACTGTATATTTTATATAACTAATGGCTTTGTTTGCATAGATTTCATTCCTAAAATAATCACAATTACTCTTATCAATTGGCGTTTTGAGGTTAATCAGATAAATTCAACACGTCTTGAAATAATTCCTATCATAAATATAATGTAAGATCAATAGGTAAAATATTTCAGCTGTAGAGTTATATTGGAACTGTGGTTATGAAATTAACATTAATTCCTTCTTCTAACTGTAAAAGGTGTTGACAGAGTTCCTTGAAGTTTTATGTGCTCATATTCATTAAGTATAAATTCAATAAGTAGAAGGTACACCGAAGATTTTCGATAAATTACCATAGTGTTTGAATGCCTTCACACGGGGAAGAATCATCGGGAAAATGGAACAAGGGCGAAGTGTGACGTGTTTTGCTCAGGAGTTTGGAATTGCACACAATATTGTTTCACGTTCATGGGGAATCTTCCAAACCACAGACTCTGCTGTCCCAAGGAGAGGCGGTGGTCGACCACACTCAACTACAGCAGCAGATGACCACTACATTGTGCAACAGGCAAGAAGGGATCCACGCCAAACAGCGCGTGCAATTGCAACCACATTTAACAGGACAGCTAGGCACGCAATCTCACGATACATAGTGGCACGGCGACTACACAGAGGTGGTCTCTTTGCCCGACAGCCAGTACGTTGTGTTCCGTTGACATCCGCACATCGGCGACACCGTTTGCGATGGTCCCAAGAGCATCAAAATTGGACCAACGAGGAATGGGGTCGCGTGCTCTTCTCGGATGAGAGCAGATTCAGTCTAAGTAGTGATTCTCGATGTACCTTTATCTGGCGAGAGGTGGGAACACGTAATGAACCCAGGAACTTCCTTGAACATGATCGTTTTGGTGGTCCGGGTGTTATGGTTTGGGGAGGCATAATGTTGCATGGACGCATCGACCTCCAAATTTTTGAACACGTTACGTTCACTGGTCAACGTTATTGTGATACTGTACTCCTTCCCCTTGTGCGTCTTTTTAAGGGTGCAGTCGGCCCTGACTTCATTTTTATAGATGACAATGCGCGACCACATCGAAAAGCTCAGGTGGAGGATCTCTTGGAACGAGAGGATATTCGGCGAATGGACTGGCCTGCCTGTTCCCTTGATTTAAATTGCATCAAACATGTGTGGGATGCTTTGGGGAGACGCATTGCAGCACATCCACATGCACCAACGGCCATCCAATAGTTGTCAACAGCGCTGGTGGAGGAATGGAACGCCCTACCACAAGAACTGCTTATCAACCTTGTGGCCAGCATGAGAGCACGATGCAGAGCATGCATTGCTGTCCGTGGTGATCATACACGCTTTTAAGCACCATGTATTTGTTTCTGTAAATCTAGAGAGCCATCATATGTCGTGTTGACTTTAGTGTAGCTTATGGTCTATGAATAAAAGTGGCATTTCTGTTCGTCTCATTGCATATTTCGTTTAGCTGCCTACTGTAGCATACCGTAGTAGTTCCCTCTATGTATGATTCAAGTTTCATCGAGCTATGTTACTTGGTAGTGTCACAGCATGCGAAGATTACTTTCGTCCTTAGGTTTTGCACACCAGTGTAGTATCAGTATGCAGTGATTAATACGCTACGTCACACAATTGTGTTTTCAATCACTGTACATTTAAATAGTGTCAATTCCTTATGTTCTTGAACAAATAATGTGTATTTATTCTGTTGCGTTTTAACTCATTTAGGTTAATTATTTTCTCATTCCCACTGTTGGTAGCATTGGTTAGTATTCCGTAACACATTTGAGTGTGCATTCATTTAGTATGCCGTGATCTTATTGCTGACCCTGACCTGATTTTAAACAACACTGGTATGAAAGTAATTATTTATATAATGTGTTAAATTTTATAGTAGTATTAACAGATCCCACTCGACGTCACGAGTTTCATCAATCAATTCGTTACAGCTCCTGGAACTGCCTAAGATAAACACTTTAAGCCACCGTTGTTAATAAAATTGTGCACGTCGTGTACTGTACTTCGTTTAAGGTACCAATGTACAGTCCGGTGCAAAAAAAAAACGCGCCGATGCTTTTGGTTTCCTATGTATTTTTCTTTATTTAATGCTGGCAGAATCCCCTTATCAGCTGCATTCCACCCCTACACGTTGTGCTAATCTCTTATTGGTTTGAACAATGCGAGCGGTGAAGGTGGTGGGAAACGGAGGCATTTTACCTGAATTGCTAGAAGGCTCTCGTCAGACACTCAAGATCTGTCCGTCTCTTATTTGGTTTGATGTCAAAAGTCTGGCACTCAAACTCTAACCAATGAACAGAGGTCGATTTTCGACCAGGAGCGATGGAAGCCGGGGGGGATGGGGTTAAGGCAAACATTATATGAAGTGGTTAGTTGAAATTGCCTTGTAAACAATGTCCTCTTTATTATATGATTATAATTTTAGTATTTATTTAAGATAATACTAACTCCGAATTAACGATGGAAGGTAGAATCAGAATAAAAAAATCACTGCCATAGTAGGGATTCGAACAACCGATCTTCAGCTTCATGTATCGCTGCTCCACCGTCTGAGCTACGATGCCAATATGAAAACAGCCCATGAAATTGTCCACGTGATTCCAGTTTTCCGGGTAAAAACAAGACATCCTCAACCTCTCTTGAGATAACATACCCCAATGTCGACTTACATACTTTTTCATTTTCCTTCTACCTTTCCAGCCTACGGAAGAAAAATTAATATAACTGAATTGATTATGTTTTCTCAACGAATCTAAAACTACTTTAGAACCCACCTGTGGTCCACATCCGCCATCGCGAAAAAAGGCTATGCGAAAGCCCCCAATCAACTTGGGTTGCTAGAACTAGGTAAGGAGTGGGGTTGGAGCCATAAATTTGGAGGAGCTGCTTTACTTATCTCTTAGCAACTTAAAACACAGCTCGTTATATCGGCATGTGTTTTGCACCCGAATGTGCACTAGGTCAATTTAAAACTGACCGGCGTCTGAGAACGGGACTCGAATCAGGTACTTCTGTGAGCGCTCGAGACAGCCAGGCTTATTTCACATGACTGCGTATATTCTGTAGTAGTAATAATTGGGAACACAACCATAATCTCAGAAGTCTTCCGAGAAAATAATGCATATACAGATTTCAAACATACATATGTTTCATAGTGTTTCAACACTGAATACTTGTAATTAATACACATGTTATTGATTTATGGTTCTCAAGTGGAGTATAGCTAAAGTTGAATACAATGCCACGCTCACTGCAGCACTTAGTTCAATGATACTTGCTGTTTCTGAGGTTGCAAGTTCAAATCTCCGTGGAGTTACTCAACATTTTCTTCATTTCGTTTTAAATACAAGAGTTTCTTAAATTTTTATTCTTGAAATTGGAGCTACTCAACATTTTTAATTTAATTTTAAATACCCGAGTAAAACTGTAACAGGTTTTCTTGAGTTTTTATCCCTAAAATATTTTTTGCTTTATTATTTTGGCTTCCATCTTTGGCCAACACAAAACTAAAAGGAAGAGGACACGTGATTTGTTACAATCCTATATTTCTGACATAAAATATTTCATTTTTAAATAGAGAAATAGAATAGAAAACAAAATCGTTAATTTTATATTTCAAAAGAAGAAATAAACATAAAAGGAAACAAAAACACCACGTTGTCAATATCTACTCCAGCAGCCTTCTGCGTTTATAAGTTTCCTGAGTGAGTTACCGACGGAGTACACCATTCATGGGAAATAGTTTCGTTTTCTGGCAACTGTCTCCAATGAAGTCTGGACAAGGTAAAAATAAAAGATAACAATCCGCTATGTGGAATCGAACTCGAGCTGCTTACGTAGAAGTTAAGCATATTAATCACTGCCCTACGGATGTGGAGGTAGCCCAAATGAGGCCTTGTGGCTCATATTATAGAGTTACCCAAAGCGGCGCACAGAAATTGACTGTTGTGAACCTTGCACTGACTCGAAGGAAGTTTCAAAATATAATTTAACTGCTAAAGAGATCCGTCGCTTTTAGTTTTACCGCGTGTACACTTTGATGTTAAAGAGTTGATCCATATAGGAACGGGTAACTGCCCCATCTCCATTCGTCATATTTCTTCTTCCGCTCTTGCGTAATTCTAGCAATTGGATTGGCAGGATAACTACCTTATCCCAAAAAATTGGCGGAGCGTAACACTGCCAACGAGTGGTGCTAACCGAGTGACGTTAAGTTATAACAATCATGGTAATATTACTAAGGCTGTGGATAAGTGTACATTAATTAATGATACTTTTTAACAACTAGGGTGATATAAGTTAGGGCATTATGTAATAATAATAATAATCTGTGGACAATATTGCCCTCGTCAGACAGAGCGTTGCTACGAGCTCAATGAAGATGATTCGCCGCCTTTTTAAAAAATTAACCACTCCGATAAGCAGTTTTCAGCAAATTTTAACAAAAGATCTGCATATGCATCCTTCTAAAATCCAACTAACAGAAAAGCTGAAGCCGATGGACCATTTGCAGCATCGAACATTCTACCAGTTGGATATTGTTAAAACAAGAATTGGATAATGATTTTCATAAGAAATTAAGCTTCAGCGATGAGGTACATTTCGAAAAAAAATATTGAGTTTTATTTAACTTCTGTGGTCCTTTGCGTCCCATTCTATATTGGGCGTGAAAGACCGGTAATTTTTTTGTTCAGAGGCGTCTATCAGGCTCAAGGTTCTTTTACGTGACCACCGGCTTTACTTCCCTTCCGAAGGAAGCAATGCCAAGGATTTTTACGCCCGAAAAATGTCCAACGCCCTCCGCCGGGTTTGAACCCGCGACCTAGGGAACTAGAGGTTAGCATGGTAACTACTACACCACTTAGGACGACGACACATTTCGAACTTAATAATCATGTGAATAAACAAAACTGCTGGATTTAGGGCAGTAGAATCCTTGCATGATCCACGAAAAGAGCTGGCAGACTGATTGGACCACACTTTTTTGAAGACGAAACTGGAAAAGTAGCGACAGTGAAGGTGATCGCTATCGCAACGTGACAACACAACTTTTATGGTCGCATTGCAAGAATTGAATGTGAAAAGGCACATGGTTCCAATACGATGAGATAACCAGTCACACTGTTGTCGAAACAAGAATCCTGATAGAAGGATCCCTGCCTGTCTCATATCTCGCAACGGCGATCAGAATTGAACGCGGAAGGCACGTGGTTCCAATAGGATGGAGCGATCAACCACACTGTTGTCGAAACAACAAGAAAGCTAAGAGAAGGATCCCCTGCCTGTCTCATATTTCGCAACGGCGATCAGAATTGAACGTGGAAGGCACGTGGTTCCAATAGGATAGAGCGATCAACCACACTGTTGTCGAAACAACAAGAAAGCTAAGAGAAGGATCCCCTGCCTGTCTCATATTTCGCAACGGCGATCAGAATTGAATGCGGAAAGCATGTGGTTCCAATAGGATAGAGCGATCAACCACACTGTTGTCGAAACAACAAATTGCTGAGAGAAGGATCAGAATTGGTCACCGAGATCATGTGAATTGACACTATGTGACTATTTTTTCTGGGAGTATGTAAAATCGTGTGTTTATGTGGACAATCAATGAAGCGTCCCTCAGGCAGAAATTGGACGTGTCATGGGTGAAATACACCGGAACTTTACTAAAGTCGTTGAAAGTTTTGTCAACTGAGTGAAGGTGTGCCAATGAAGCGAAGGAGGACACATTTTGTCTGATGATTTGTTTCATGTTTAAGGCAGCGTTTGTGCTTCATGTTGACCTAATAATATTAGCACTTTAAATAAATGATGTGATTTATTATTAAAACAAGAATTGCATTCATTATGGGACACCCTATACTTCCTCCAACGACGAAGCATAAGGACGTGGATCTGAAGTTGTCGTAATGCGCAGGCAATTGTTTTGTATTCTCCTTTCGGAGACCATACGAATAATTTGACTACCTCATAAAGAGCAGACATTGGATAAAACAGAAGCCGGAGCATCATAAAGGACTCGAGGAAGATAATGAAAACGTTAAAGGAACTCGATGTCCTGGTAGAAAGGACAACATACTCTCTGTTGCTATTGTGGCATATTAAAGAGACAACTGAGGAATAAAATCGTCTTGCTCTGGCAATATATATGCTAAAAAAGACAATGCTCTCTCTTTTTCTGCTTGTGCATCTGATATATAGTTACAAAATGAGCCATTGAGGTAGTGCCTACTCATTTTATTCTTCAAAGCTAACAGTGCGACGTTTATTTACTTCTGAATTGAAAACTAAGAGCTTCATTATAGTAAATTTTCAAGCGATGAAGTAAAAAAGAAAGAAATAAAGAACGAAAAAGAAACTGTAAATGTAGGAATAGTGTTTAATTACAATTACACTCATTTTGTGATGAAAATAATGCGGCAATAGAGGTAGTATTTATTGTTATCATTTTTGGGGGAATTAATTCTTAAATAGTAGATTTTTAGAGGCCTCCCTAGATAAATTATCCTGTTTGTGCTGATTACAAAATTTTAAGTATATTGACTTTTACGCATAAAATTTCTGTTTTATGTGAAGCGATTCGCCCAAACTCGTAAACTTTTGCGTGGTTCTTCATATAGACTATTCTCAATTTTGTGCCGATTTCAACAAAATTTAATGACAATTTCAATACCATAGCCTATGGTCTAAAAATGTAATAATTTTCAAACCTCTTCATATAATCGCGATTGAATTTGTTCGATTTCAACAATTTGAAACGTAGGTAATGACAAATGCTTTTTAACTCATATCCGTACTTTTAATTTCATATTCGAAATGGCTTACTTGACAAGAAGAGTCGTGAAGCTATCTATATGGATTGTTCAAAATGTATAGATTTCAACCATATTTGAAATACATTGACAAAATTTCTGCTAACTCATATATAAAATTTCGATTCTGTATGCGAACGGATGGCAGACGGACAAAGCAATACTAATAGATGTTCTGCAGAAGCGAAAGCATTAAAAACAACCCATAGAGAGTTTGAACAATCTATTATAGCCCCAAATACTCCTTTCATCAGAGAAAGAAAGTTTTAAAAGCCTGCGAGTAAATTAAAAAGATATAAAGGCAATTCAATTATACCCCAATAGTAAGAAACAACCCATTATGAATTGCTTCTTATTAGAAGCTTTGTAACACTTAAAAGCAAACACATTATTTAAGCATTAGGAGTCAATATGCGACACATTTGCTTCACTTACTCTGTAATTTATACAGGGCATGTTTCAGAAGCTTTCGCTTCCATCACCACCGTAGGTCGACAGGCGACGCTGATGTCAGCTGGTCTCTGGTAGATGGCGCGATGAATTTGGTATAGATGTCCGGAGGTGGGATTTCATAACTCCGTGTTTGTGTTTTTCGATAAAAATCTATTTCTATACGGCGAGTTATAGCGGATGGTTTACTTCTTTCAGTAGTTCAGAGTTTGTGTCTATTTCGTGGTTGGTTTCCCAAAAGTGTGCTGCAAGGGCTGATTTGTCTGTTTATACTTTATGTTCCGGATATTTTCTTTGGTGCGGATGTTTATGTTGCGCTTCCGACGTATACTTTATTGCATTCTTGGCAGTTATTTTTGTAAATTTCAAGTTTGAAAATGGATCCAAACTAATGACACCCTCAGAAGCAATAGAACATTATATCAATCTTACAGAACTTTGCATTAGTCAGAGGTTTTTCAGTTTCATGGGCAAATTTTACAATAAAGGTCTGGTTTAGCTATGGGCAATCCACTCTCTCCCTTCATCGCAGATATGTTTATGAGCTCGATAGAAACACATGTAACCAAAGCTTTCCCCAACATTTTCAAAGTATGGTTTCGATATGCAGAAGACATTATCGCAATAGTGTCCGAGAAACTTGTTCGGGAGGCTACAACATAGGTTCTTAAAGTTGTGCCCAGAAGCCATTTTTTGTCTTTCGTGCATCTACAGAGAAAATTCGAGTGCAACTCCCTTTTCACCTCAGCCACACATTTTCAATAGGGTTCAAATCTGGTGAACAGGAGGCAAGTCTATCACTGTGATATCGTGTCTCTCTGAGGACCAATTTGGAACTTACGACATATGTGGACAGAATGATTATCCTGTACGAATCCAGGAATTCCATCAAGATATCTCATGCTACAGAGGGAATCAAGATATTTAAGTATTACCGTGTATTGTGCAATGTCAAGCTGCCACAACACACCTAGACCGTCCCTTGATATCCAATAACATACACTACGTGATCAAAAGTATCCGGACACCTGGCTGAAAATGACGTACAAGTTCGTGGCGCCCTCCATCGGTAATGCTGGAAGCCAATATGGTGTTGACCCACCCCTAGCCCTGATGACAGTGTTCACTCTCGCAGGCATACTTTCAATCAGGTGCTGGAAGGTTTCTTGGGGAATGGCAGCCCATTCTTCATGGAGTGCGGAAATGAGGAGAGGTATTGATGTAGGTCGGTGAGGCCTGGCACGAAGTCGGCGTTCCAAAACATCCCAAAGGTCAGGACTCAAGTCAGGACTCTGTGCAGGCCAGTCCATTGCAGGGATGTTATTGTCTGTAACCACTCCGCCACAGCCCGTGCAGTATGAACAGGTGCTCGATCGTGCTGAAAGATGCAATCGCCATTCCCGAATTGCTCTTCAACAGTGGGAAGCAAGAAGGTGCTTAAAATATCAATGTAGGTCTGCGCTGTGATCGTGCCACGCAAAACAACAAGGGGTGCAAGCCCCATCCATGAAAAGCACGACCACACCATAACATCACTACCACCGAATTTCACTGTTGGCACTACACACGCTGGCAGATTACGTTCACCGGGCGTTCGCCATACCCACGCCCTGCCATCGGATCGCCACATCGTGTACCGTGATTCGTCACTCCACACAACGTTTTGCCACTGTTCAATCGTGTAATGTTGACGCTCCTTACACCAAGCGAGGCGTCGTTTGGCATTTTCCTGCGTGATGTGTGGCTTATGATCAGCCGTTCGACCATGGAATCCAAGGTTTCTCACCTCACACCTAACTGTCATAGTACTTGGAGTGGATCCTGAGATGCAATTTGGAATTCCTGTGTGATGGTCTGGATAGATGTCTGCCTATTACTCTTTACGACCCTCTTCAAATGTCGGCGGTCTCTGTCAGTCAACAGACGAGGTCGGCCTTCACGTTTCCATTTCACCATCACATCAGAAACAGTGGAGTGTTTAGGAGTGTGGAAATCTGGCATACAGACTTCTGACACAAGTGACACCCAATCACCTGACCACGTTCGAAGTCCGTGAGTTCCACAGAGCGTCCCATTCTGCTGTTTCACGATGTCTAATGACTACTGAGGTTGCGGATAATGAGTACCAGGCAGTAGGTGGCAGCACAAAGCACCTAAAATGAAAAACGTATGTTTGTGGGGGTGTCCGGATATTTTTGATTACATAGTGTACATATACGCGACCATGATGAAATTGTGAAGCCACATATTTTGCATTGTAGTAACCATTATATTATGAACTTTACCAAATGTCATGTATGAAATACAGTATATCGAAAATAAGTAATCACTGTATGTTGATTAAACATCATTAACAGAGGAAAAAAAAAGTTTGTTACATGCGAGAAGTGAACCTGCGGTCTTAACCACAGAAGTACCCTAGGCTTTGCCACAGCGCTACGGAGAAGACACATGGAATGTAGCATGTTTAATAATGCCGTACAACAACTTGCTGCACCGGCTACAACTGTATTGCGTACGGTTAATCAAGGCGCTGTGGCGTGTAGAACTTAGATAAATTTGGCGTTCCAGGCATGACTCATTTCTTTTGTCCACGGGTGTACCTTAGACATGAAGATATCTCTCAGGATAACATATGCTGCTAGCGGGAAAGTTTTGACGCTGCTCATTAAAATGGCTGTCTGCACCGATTTGTTTTGTTATGGTTTTCGTAGAATTCTTTTTGGTTTTGAAATCAGTGTGCGAATAATGCGTTTTTAACTTTCTGTGCAGTAGCAATGTAGAATAAAATATTTCAGAATACGCTGCCTTTAACAGTGTAAAGAAATTTAAGAGGGACAAAAATTCTGTTTTCAATTCTGTTGCATGTATCATAGTTTGCAGTTACTAGTGACTTGTAACGGGAAAACACACTGCAAAAACAGGATTCCACAACGTCACAGGATTAACTCTCATTAGTACGCTGGAATTATTCCACTGTGGGGAAACAAGCAGAGCAGAATACCTTTTTATTAGGTAGCGTTAGTGTTATTTACAATATGAATGTTATTTACAATATCAATTATTGCATTTTAATGACCACAATACTTTCGTATAATACAATGTGGCGTGTATGTGTGCGTATTGTCACGCTAGACAATTATTGCGTCGTCGGCAACAATATTGTTGGGGTAAATCTTTCGGCTTGGGTTTTTAAGTTCGTCTGTTGTGACAACTCGCTACCTTCTGGCTGGCGATCCTAGCCAGAGTTGGTAAGAGTGGGGAAGTGAGCGTTACTTCTTTGTGTGTTGTGTGTTGAGCGTCACTTTTGGTCGAGTGTTGGGTCTGAAAGGTTGTATGTGACATTGTACGAATGTAGCCTCGTGTGTGTAGCATCTCCCTTCAATTTCTTCCTTTTTATGTTTTGTGCGTGATGTAGGGGCACAGCATTTGTCTCGAATAAACCACAGGTATGATTAATGTGAAATTCTGTGTATTTTTTTATAACCATCCCACGCCTGCTCTGGAATGTGTAGTTTAAGATTCTGGTCCTCTTGCTACCTCTGTAGCTATGCCTCCCAATATAGCTGGGGTAACTAAAATTTAATATCTAGCTGCAAACCTTTTGGCCTCACTCCAGCATATAACAACAGTTTCATTCATTTTGTTCACTTTATATCAAATAGCCTTGCATCCATCCTGGATTTATTTTTTTGTTTGTCTTAATGTGAGAGAATTCCGTCATTTATATATGCTATTGGCTGGTTTAAAGCTTCAAACAAAATTGGGTTTATTTCCAACCTTTCGGCTAAAATGTTCATTAATAATTTGTTTTATACAGCGTAGGGATGTCATAATTTTATATTTATCAATTATATTCCTAACATCTAGAACTGCAATCTGATTAAGTTTCAACTCTTCATCCAAATTATTTAAACAATGCTAGCCCAAGAACGCCCTCGTTAGTGCTCGCAGTAGCAGCAAGGCAGTTCCAATACGGTTCATATACCTACAGAGCAGAGTATAAAGCTTCGCCTTAGGTGGGCTATTTTCCGATCTCACTAACATGTGCAAGAGGCATTTAGTGTGCCTGTTTTAAGGCACGAGTGAACTTAGCATTAAGGTTTTAATAATTGAAACTCTATTTAAGCGTTATTTTAGGTCTTGATAAACTCTAATTTCCTAAGTATTACATTTTCGTAAACGAAAATAAAATATCAGAAAGAAGGGAATAGACTATTAAAATTAGAATTATAAAAGTAATGGATTCTATTTTATACTTTGGCATTTTGTAAATCATCCGTTTTGAACTTATAGAAGAATACATAAATTTTGTCAAACGTCACTCCAGAATGAAAAATTATAATTATTTGCTCTTTCACACAAGCCGTGTGTAGGCTAAACTTGGAGAGGTAAAATCAGACTGAAAAATTCAATACCATAGCCGAAATTTGAACCACGGATCTTCGGCTTTCCGTGCCGTTTCTCTAACTAACTAAGCCACCACGGTAACAGCCTGCACGACATTAAATTCCCCAACTGAGTCGCAATTTTGTTCCCCGGTAAACCACACGACTTTCTCAAATTCATTTTGAGATAACACACCGCAGTGGCATCTTACAATCTCGTAAGTACTTTAAGTGTCGGCTATGGCATTGAACTTTTCAATTTGATTCTACCTTTATAACTTTAACCTGCTTACATATGTGTGAAAGAGCAATTAATTATCACTGATTGACCTAATAGTGATTAACTATGAATCCCAGGACTTAAAATGCTCACAAGATTGTACGAGGGTAAGTCAATAAGTATTCGCACACTATTTTTAATTTTTTGTAGGTTGGCTGTATTGGTTTGTGCGCGCGCACGTCGACATGTTGCTCTTTTGTCTCCGCTTGTGGAATGTTTGACCGTTATCACTCAAATGAGTGTTGCATTGTTGCACCCCTCACCGTTTGCAGCTAAAAGAACAGCGTGCGGTTATCCGTTTTTCGTCGTCTGAAGGTGTACCAGGAGTCAAAGTCCATCGAAGACTTTTCGCATAGTATGGGGTAATTTTTACCCTGGTAAATGTGCACGAATGGATTGAAAAGTTAAAAAATGGTCGGACAGCTGTGAAGGACGAGGAAAGAGCAGGACGTCCATCCATATCCACTAGTGACACCAACATTGAGCAAGTCCGTATCCTGATTCAGAGAACCAAATATTGACTGTCGATGAAGTGGCAAACCATATCTTTTTTGGTCCACTTAAAAATGCTTTAAGGGACCATCGATTCATCACAGACCAAGAAGCGAAGGATGGGGTGCTTTCATAGTTTGCTGCTCAACCGAAAAACTTTTTTTCTGAGGGCACCAGAAAACTTGTGCAACTATGGATCATGTGAATTGGGAAACAAGGGGACTATAAAAATGAGATAATTGAAAGTTTATATTATTATAATATATTTATAATTATGTGCCGATAGTTATTGACATCTTCACAAGTCGTCATTGGGATATGTTATTTCAAAATGAATTTGAGAACGCCTTGTGCTTTACCGAGAAAATGCGAGTCAATTGGGTAATTTAATTTGTGCCGGCATTTGTTATGGTAGCTCAGTTAGAGCAAAGCAACGAAAAGCTAAGATCCTTGGTTCAAATCCCGGCTATGGCATTGCAATTTTTCAGTCTGATTCTACATCTCAGTCACTCCAGAAAGATTCCCAAATAGTCTTTGCGAACCCTCTAAAAACAACAGTATTACCTGATAGTATTTAATTTATGGATTTGAAAAAAAGGAAATAATAAAATCGCCCGTGTCCGACTTTACGGTTTCACGTTTGACTCTGTGCACGCACCCTGCACGACGTCTGGCGCGCTCCCTAGCGAGTTTGGCACGTCTTCTCAGGCAGCAAATCACCAACAGCGCCAGCAGCGGGAATCCCAGAATACACGACACAATGGGAATCACCACAGATTCTGGCGACACTGCAACAAAGCATCACAACCAATTATTTTATATTACAAAATCTAACGTTTTAAGGAAATACTCTATTTTAACCTGCTTCTTTTGTTAAGAAAATACTTGAGTCCCTTACATTTAAACTCCATATAGTCAAAAATGTAGATTTTATGTAAACTGGAAATAAGAATTGACGGTCTGGTGTATGATAAATGGTCTGTTGAAAGTAGGGATTCAACATTTGAAGAGTGTGAGAGTTCTAAAGTAACTTTTGGATACAGTGTATACTTATAAATAAACTATACATTTGCACCTGTCTGTTACATCACAAATTAAACCAGTTTTACTAAATGATGGCCACTTAAATTTATGCAATTTACACTATTCTTGTAAAGAAGCATACCGATAAGACTTTCATTTCGGGACTTTTTTCTATTTATGTACTGATTATATGAACATCTCTTACAAATAAGATAATGATCTTTGTTCTAAATAAGTGTGAGTCAACTGAATGCTCTGTGACATCAGCAGACAGTTTCTTCCTGCTCCTGGTTCCGACACAGAAAAACTCATTGAGAAGTGTAGGGCACGTGAGGCAAGAGAAAGGACGAAGTTATGTTAGGAAAGGGCTAGGGGGACAATGATTATTATATGTTGTGTTTTACATCTACGTGGTTATAAGATAAAAAACCTTCCATTCCATCAGCATTGTTTATATATGGATCCTAAAAACGGTGTTATGCCACACGACTGTGTTACATCATGTTTAAATGAGTTGGCTGCACTGTTCCAAATTATCACTTTGGATATTTCGCTTTAGAACACACGTATATAATCAGCATATTCTGATTCCAGAAGTTTGCGCTATTTGTTATATAAGTTAATGACCGGAAACATTCGGAAATATGTTGTGTTTCTTCTTTTTTACACGTGTTTAACGCCTTTTTAACAACTCAAGTCTGTAAAAACGATGAATGGAATGGATGGAATGAATGCTGAAATGAGCCGGGGTCCACTGAGCGAGAGTTGTCTGACATTTGTGTTATGACTAGGGTTGCGACATCGGAGTCGTTACGTTTGTTTAGAGGCGTCCTGTAGTCGACAGTTTACAGCGAGAGGGTTACCTTACAGTTGAGTCAAATGCATCAGCGCACAGTGTTCACCTTGCCAAAAGAAAGGGTACGAAGGTCCACGACGTTGCAAAACAATATATTGCAGTACGGGGAAAATGTTTTCTCTATTATTAATGAAAACCTTTATTGAAAACCGTGCAATAGCACAATTGCTTTGCACATAGTAGATTGGATAACGTGCGAAGACATTCAACACAGGAATGCATAAGCGTTGTATTGCAAAATCGAGGATAAAATGCTACAGCAAGAGTCTCCTCCATCAAATCAAACGTTTAATGAACTATGCGCGGCATTTATTTCTGCCGATATTCCGTTATTTAAACTACAGGATGCAAAGTTGCGGGTTGTAATTCATTACAATAAACTGACAAAGAATCTTAACCATGTGTACATTATAACGTAGCCTTTGTATTAATGATTTAATAAATACACTTCAGTTATATAAGTAAGGTGTATATGTTATAAATAATATTGCAGAAATAAAGTAAATTTTCACGAGACATGCTTAATTCTTCTTGTATGGACTGTACCGCGCGGTCAACCCTTATTACTACACCCTTACCCTCCTATTCTATACGCTTTCCTCCATGTAGAGACTCCGAAGTCGCAGCTCGAGTTATGAGTTTAAGGAAACGCTGGAGAAAGACCTTCAGGCAGCTCACTCCAAGTAGAACTCGAATTCGGGCTGTCCAGGTCAGGAGTTAGATGCACTACCCGTTCACCGCGGAGGTAGACATTGCAAATGATTAAGTTATCATACTGCTACATACATTCAAACTCACCTGTAGGATAGACCAGGATAATTGGCCGCTTGTTGTGCGGGGGAGTAGGTCCGTGTTCACCCTTGGTCGCCATTGTAGTCCTCCTGAAACAATTGGAGAATCTTGTTACCTCAGAGAGCTTCGTCTAAATATCGACTATGATGTTCTGTATAGACTACAGAATTACGTTTATGCGAGCGGCGACTAGGAATTTGTCCCTAAATATATGGTAGAGGCTTCATACATGTCAACCAGCGACAAGAGTTGCTTAAATTTCTACTGTTTTTATTGTATTATCACTAGTCGCACCTGAATTAAAACCATTCAAAAGCAGAAAGTGTTTACTTCCGAAAATAACATCCCAAACACAGACACAAAAATTACTCTTTACAGCATAATTGTGTTCAATGCTTTTGTACTCTCCATTGTCGGACGAGTTACATTTTGAGTTTTTGTTGTTGCTTATAATAATTACGTTTATTTTTAAAACAAGTAATGGTATCATACGTAATATAGATGAGAAAGTTTGAATACATTAAAGTAATCCTTATGTATCTTCAGATTGTCAGCCATGTCCTATGTCACCTCCCAAACTGGTAGGAGACATGAAGACTGTCAGCCGTGTGATATTTTTTCTCATGTAATACAGAGCTGGAACACCCTATTTTTGTGAAACACAGGGCTTGAGCACCCTAACTCACTTATTTGAATCACATATGCTTGGTAAGGCATTATAAGGGTACCCTTATCCTTCATTGGTTCTTTAATTAAATTGAGTTTTACTTATTGACGCCCTTTAACTGTTAAGGTTCTTAGCGTCTCAATTCTATATTGGGGTTTAAAGACCGAAAAACTTTGCTCAGAGGCTTATTTATCAAGCTTGAAGTTCTTTTACGTGCCGTAAATCTATGACACGGGGACACCGGCTTTATTTCCCTTCCGAAGGAAGCCATAGTAAGGATTTGTACGCCCGAAAAACTCCATCGTCCTCTGCCGTGTTTGAACCCAACACCTCGGGAACTGCAGGCTAACATGGTACCACTAGACCATGGAGGACGACTGATTGGTTCATGGTAAAGTGTTATGAACACTCAGAGTAATCAAGTGGACAATTCATTGATTCTCTGTGCATTAACAAAATGTCATTAAAAGTTGTAAAATTGGACTTAACTGGCCCTTAAGTATTGAAACATTCTCTTAAGTCACAGGAAAGATATGTAACATTTCGATCTGGTTTTTACTGGATAAAATAAGTCATGATCACTCCATTGCGGAACTCTATAGTAAGAATTGGGTTGTAATTATCCAACAGCTTCTACAAGCTTAGGAAATGCTATATGACATGATCAGAACCTACTTTGGGGTTATACACAGATTCTTTTCACATAGACTAAATTGCTTAGTTATGCGAATGAAGTTTTAATTATCATTAGGACGTTATTGTGCTATATGGATGAAATGTTTTGTGTCCCTCTATGCATGATATTAATATAATTAACTCATTATATGCTTTTCGTTCTTCAAGTTTTATAGACGTAAGCAACATGTAAGATGGAGAAGATTGAAGTCTTCATCATGATAAAGTTCCTACATTTCAGAGTGAATAGTGCTCGAAACTCTGTGACGAAATAATGACTGTTGTATGTAACTATTGCTCATCATACTGCACTGCTTTGAGGTGGAAAAGGAATTTCCAAACTGGTCACATTTCTCTCAAAGACGAGCCAAGTCCTAAGAGACCATCATTTACGTATTATGTAACCACAGTGAAGGAAGTGAAATGTTCAATCTTGGAAGAGTAGCAACCATCAAAATGATCATACATGAAACTGCGCTTAGTTATTATATTAGATTAGATTGGATTGCATTCTGTGAGTTCACTAGCAGCCATAAAGGTTTGTGAACATAGAACATGTCAAAGAAATGTACAGAAATTACATATAAACATAAATATTACACAGAATATAGAACATTTGAAATAAAATAGAGACATACTATATGCGTGTCAAGGAAATGTACAATATAGTAACATATATACATAAATATTACATAGAATACAGAACATTTAAAATAAAATAAAGACATATTATATACAAAATGAAACAAATCAGGTATTATTTTGTACAAAATCGAATACCTCGCTACCCATATAAGGCTAATATTATATTTATAGACAAGAACAATTGTTTTAACTCTCACTAGGCTTGTACCTTTTATTCGTCTCATCATTTTATTCTTTTGGACTTGTAGTGCATAACATTTACTGCCAGTTCTTAATATATATATATATACATTTAAATAGCTTCATTAATTATAAGGCAGGTATCAAATGTAACTGGCAATTGTCATTAATATTTACTAATACTACTTACAGAGCTATATATGTATTATCATCAGGATAGTTTATGATTCAGATAATCTTGTACAGCATCATATGCTTTTGAGCATAGGTACTCTTTAACAACAGTTTTAAAGACATTGAAATTGTCAACTTTTCCCTTAAGATCATTAGGGAGAGTATTAAATATTTTATGGTCTCATAATATACACCTTTCTGGAAGCAAGAAAGCTTTGCACTGGGATAATGGATGTTACCCTTTTGTCGAGTGTTTATCTCATGAATTTCCATGTTCATAATAAATGTGGCTTGATTGCATACAAACAATTTTAAGATTAAGAATATTCGTTTGCTTTCTACTGAGTTTCCCCAAAATAATATTCCATATTCAATGATAGAGTTAAAATATGCATAGTGTACTAATTTAAGTGTATCTATAGAACTGACATTTACCAGAACTGAGTTGGGTAAGATATACGTAATGTGAACTTTCCAATCTAAATATCTGTCTACTTGGAGGCCCAAAAATTTAATGTTGTCTATTTGTTCTAGTAACATGTCATTAATCCCAATTTATATTGCAGGGTGTGATGATCGATGGGTTTTAAATTTAACAACTTTTGTTTTGTCTAGATTTACAGATAATTTGTTAGCTTTAAACCAGTGTGACATACAGTTCAAAACATAATTCAATTTAATTACACACTCATTCAAGTTTTTACTAGTCACCAGAATACTGGTGTCATCAGCAACAGAATGATACTTGCAATATCCTTTATATAAAATGATAGGTCATTTATATAGATAAAAATAGTAAAGGCCCTAGAACTGAACCTTGGGGCACTCCATGTGTTACTGTTTTCCATTTTGATGTATGTTTTCCAAATTCAATATCATTGACTAGTTCAACACTTTGTTTTCTTTTATTTAGATATGATACGAACCAACTCAGAGTTTAATTTTTCAGTCCATAGAATTTCAATTTTGCTATCAGAATATAATGATTAACACAGTCAAATGCCTTTGCTAAGTCACAGAAAATCCCACCTACATGCATTTTTTTGTTCAATGCAGTTGATATTTGTATTAAGAAATCATGTCTAAGTAGTTTGCACACAGTGTTTCACGCTTGCTGACTCCTTTCCAAAAACAAACACGGTGTAATCTTTCAAGTCAGAAGTTGACTCTTGTAACAGGATGTAGAGGATTTCTTAAATTCATCAGTATGATACCAGGATCAAAAGAATGAGCAAGGATTGGAAGCGCGTCGATTCTCCTCTTCCAAAAGGGCAAAGGTACGTAACTTCTCAGCTTTTGGGACTGTTTTGGATTCATCCTTACTGACTACCTTGCAAAACGTCAGAGCATCAATGGTACACACAACAGTAATCTTCCGGACAATTTGCGAGTGTTCTGATTAAGAAAAGTTGCGTATTCTCACCATAGACATCTACCTTCTTGCCGATAATCTACCTACCCACTTATATCATTACAGTTGATAAAGTAAAAACATGTTTCTATGGTATTTTTTTAGCATCCGCCCCATTCTCCCGATCTTGCAACAAGTGGCTTTTTTTCTTGTTCCTAGAAATGAAAAATGCATGCGGATTCGACGATTTGACAACATAGACATTATTAATGAAATGAAACAGTTGTTTACGATGCATTCTGCAGACTTCTATAATAACGGTTTGTGGAAGACCAAGAAGGCTGAAACAATGTTGCGTAACTCTGGATGGTGACTATGTAGAGAAATCTTAAGATCACAAATCAAAACTAAGTTTCTGTCTCGTTTATTTTGTGGCGATAATATTAAAACTTCGCGATAGTTCCTCGTATTGCCATTACTTGTTTTATAAACCAGCTTTTTGCCACTAACAATTCCTGACATTTAATAAAGTTAAGTATTATTATTAAAATCACTAATTATCTGGATATCAACTCCTAACTCAAGAGCATTTTCTGCTTTACGAGACGTTCCTTTCATTATAATTTTATGAGCTACATGGTTTGTGACACACTTTTTAAAACGAGTTTCTTTGCTAAGTAATAAAGCCGGACGTTACAGGAATGCCTCAGAAAGAAGGAAGACGGCTATAAAATCCCTAAATTGAAGTTGGTAGTTTCATGGCTTTTATTAGAACCTTCATATTAACTAGACCATAAGTGAAGTACGTGGATCACAACCTAGTTAAAGTTTCTGTCCTCGTGTTTCCTTCAGCCAAAAATACTAACTCGGATGATGTTTGGTGTTTCACGTACACAGATAATGGTACATCCGATTTTCAGGGTTTGATATATACCAAGACTAATAAATTGTATTAATGAAATAAACAACAATATGCATTCATTTTTAATGAGTTCACTGAGATAATAAAGCTAAAACAAAGAGCATAAATTAGTTTTCAGCCTCTCCCCCTCTAAAATAGTAGTATCCTAATGCCGTCAACCTTGGTGATTCAGAACAGTTTAATATTTTATTAAAAGCGTTGTCGTGTCTAAAATTTGAATTTATTCCTATGGATAATGCCTGGTTTCAACCTTGGTCTTATTTGCATGAAAGATTCATTGAAGATAACTCAGATGTAAATAAATTAGCTAGCATGTATATTTTTAAAACTTCACTATGTTCCCACTAATAATGAAACATTAGTAGAACTCCCTAAATTTTCATCACATGGAATTATGTAAATAAAATCAGCCAGAAAATTATGCTTATAATCTTTGCGTTTAACATTTTTCTACGAAACTTAATAATTGGGAAATTTATGATTTTGTTCGTATACCACTATAAACCTTTTTGAGGGAAATAATTAAAGATACACAGGCACAGGACCAATTTATTAAAACAATACGAAAAAGAAGAAACGCGATGTTCGATTTCACGATAACCCATTATACAAGCTGGCATTGGTTATTTGTTCAAAATTGATTTTTTTTGAATCACTGGCTCTTGTTTAATTTTTCTGCCTCAGAATGCTGACTATCTACAGTGAGATAAAACTATGTATTAAGGTAAGTTATAGGTTGTTCAACATAGGGGGACACCTAGGCACCGCGACCTACAGGGAATGTAGCGCAAGAGGGGAACAAGCACATAAGGTTTTATACAAAATAGTGACTTTAACCTGCTTCCTATTTCTAAAGTATTCTAATATCGTTCCCAAAGCAACAACACATCGTACCAGGTTGAAAGTGGCAGCCTGGTCAGCGTTTTCTGAAAGATACAGTCGTGGAGTTATGTTCTGAGAAACCATTGTGCTTAAACGACACAGAAAAGCATAATTTGCTATAAAACAGAGATAATTGCAGTACATAAAATCAATAAATTGATATGTAAATTACGAATATATTGATATATATATATCCTCTTGAAAATATATAAACTCTAAACTCCAGGGCAAAAGAGGGAAAGAACAACACAGCATACTCGATGATTCAAACTGAATCGAAAACAGGAAGGGAGAGGGAGGGAGAGGGAGAGAGAATTTTAACCTCAAGTCAATTTTAGCTCACTTACTGTATTTGTTTGTGTTCGTAATGCTAGAGATAGCATAGGCAATATAAATGGAACTAAAATCCGTGAGTCATTCTTTTAGAATAAAACAATGCAGCGTCTCACAATACAGCCGTTTTAAGGAGCATTGAGCTTGCACTAAATTGGGACTGTAAATCAGAGGTAATTCATGAAGCTAAGTGCAATTCCGGTTACGCAACCCAGGACCATTTCCCCTAACAGCGCCGGTGACACCTTCCTGTCCCTTTGTCTGTCTCACACAGCCATTGTTCTTGTGTTAAAGAGATGTAATCAATTTAGAACAGACATCGTCGCCACAATAGCCGAATATCGCAACCCCAGTTTACGCCATTTCCTAATTTGGAACACGTGTTCTCAATTAAATAGTAATAATAGCGGCTTTATTCTCATGTCAGTTCTTTATACCATTATTAGCGATTTCAGGCCACAAATGATAGTAACATTTGTGTTTAGTGCATTACAGAATCTGTGTACATGTCAGAGCTCCTAATAAGACCAATTCAAAGCGTTCGTTTGTTTCTGAAATAATGCACTATTATTAGAGTTGTGCTCTACCAAAACTACGGTAGGGTAGTTTTGGTAGAGTACATAAATGCAGTAGTAAACAGTAGGATTACGATAATATTGGTAGAATTGGTAAGGGAAGAAACAGAACACAAAATACACCGGATTAAGAAAATGAATGAGAAATTCAAACATAATGGTCACCAAACATTGCGATCATGACTGGTTACTGTGATCAAAATAAAAATTATACTTTTCGGTTCTAAATAACATTACACGTGATCGCTGTCATTGTCTTCGATCTGAACTGTAGTATACTCAGTGGAGCTTCCAATAGTTTTTGAAGACTTTTGAAAGTTTTCATTGTCTCCCATATAACGTAAGTTGCACTGCACGGAAACTACTTTTCGGTTGTTGCTGGAGAAAACCTGTTTATAATTTTACTATGGATCCTCCCATGTGCCGACCAATTTCGGTAGCTTGCAGCTGTTGATGGTGGTACACTGAGAAGTTTGCAGGCAAGATAATTCAGCGGCTGACTGCTACACAATCCTTTCCACCAGGTACAAGGTGAAACATGTTCAGCAGCAGCCCACACACCATCTGAGGAGCAGAAACAATCGCAAGTTCTGAATTCAGCGACATTGGTTAGCATAGTCCTCTTTCATATCTTAACAATTGACACAAAGAGCTGATGAACTGCAATGCCTGGTTTTCATATTCAACATTCAGACTAGTGCCATTATACCGTAGATCTAACAGGATTTCCGCAGCATGGATAGGCTTCCGGTTGTATTGGTTCCTCCTTGGTATGCCCCCACTACGTTGGTGATGATGGATGCTGTGTTACGTACCTGTAGGTCGTCTTGACTCTCGTGACTTATCTTGATGTACTCGTAGACTGGAATCTGATGATCGTATATCTGTATTCTTGCGTGTGTGTTAGTAGTTTTAATTATTATTTTTATAGTTGTGCCACGGCTGCTATATTTGTGTCGGAGAGCACTTGTGTCTTGTCAGGGTTAGGTATGCAGAAGCTTAAAATATTTTGCACACACGTATTCTGTTAATTATTTCACTTGTATTTTAGATAAACCACATATGATATTCACAATTCACTATTACATTTGTTATGTTAAAATATGTATAATTGGTAGACTTTAAATACGTAGTTTTAGCGTCTATTTAGAGCCGAGCTTATACACGGCCTTCCTGCTCAAACACTGACAAGCTTCTGTTAGCGTTCCCTTCAACCGTTTTCTTAACGTACGTATTTGAATTATAAGCATGTATCATGTACCTGATTGGTGCTATAACATTCAATAACAGTTTATGTTATATATATATATATATGTTTACAGATTTCCGTCGTTTTAATTATGAATTCGAGGTTCGTTACATGATTACGTAGATACTACTACATTTCTCGTAATTTTATATTACTGGTTATATAGCTAATAATGGCATTTCCCTCTTATATTATATTTATATCTTATAACGTTATATACTTGTTCTCTACCATATGTACATTATGAATATATGTGTTTTTATCATCCCCTTAATTATTATATGTACAAATTAGCAAAAGATGCATAACATGTAAAACTTAGAACAAAATATTAAAGAAAGAAATTATTAATGTGTTGAAGCTAAGAAGATGTGAATTATATATCTTATTATATTAATGAGTTATCGTATGGCTAGTACTTTATGTTGCTTCAAGGTGAATTTTGTTGTTAGTACATAGCTGGTCTTCTGGAGATAGCATTGAGCTATTGTTTTTTTAGAAGGTCCACCTCTACTGCAATTCTAGTAAAGTGATGATGCACATCTGATAACAGGGCATTGTCTGCCTCAAGTGGGTGATGGCAGTAGACACTGGTCGTAGTAAGCGGCTTGCTTGTTCTAGTTTCTCCCACGTGTCCTCCTTTAACACAGCACTTCTTTCTATGTTATTTAAACGAACTGAAGGAGAAACAGTGGATTATAGAATATTCTCTTTATTATATATCAGGCTTTGAAAGATTATTAAAACCCCAGACCAATGAGTTGGCGAGAAACGTTTCAAAGTTACAGCCGAATTCCCGTGCTTTTCTTTCTGCTTCGTCTCCAACAGAGCACGAGCTACATGACTGAATTTGAATGCTTTGACTATTTTATTGACGAGATGGAATAGCTCCTGGAGCACAGGATATCTTTGATGAGGAGATTGATGGTAAGTGCAGCACATCCTACACATGTTATATGCATGTACTTTTCTTCCACAATTCTCAAGGCAGCCTGCGTATTTCTTGCATTGTGATCACCGCTATGAACTTTTCGTCTCCTAGCTCTTGAATAACTGTGATAAGGATTGAGGCGATAAATTGCGCTGTTCCTCTACACTTACCAGAGCGAATTTCTTGAAGAAAATTCATTCTGGTATCGTGAAAATGAAATTAATCACTTGGGTGTGGACACATCTGTCCACCCATCAGAAATTAAAGCGAGAGCATTTGATCGTTAAATCTTATCTGCGGTAAGAGCGTGAACACGTTGATATTCAGCGTTGAACAACATTGTACCCATAGCATGGTGATTAGGTGGTTCGTAACTAGGACGAGTAAAATGCAAAGCTCTCCTCCAGTATTGGGTCTATAGCATTCATAACGAGGCTCCTAAAGCATAAACAGCTTTAGCGACGACTTCATCGATCTCTCTCAGAAATTGTTATAGGAGTGCCCGATGAAAGTGATGATGTAGCGTTCGAAAGACTAGATTGCTCATCAGGTGAGGTCACAGACATAGTAGACATGGAAGTTTCATTAGTTGTTTCAGAAGTGGTCCTCGAAATTCTTCGTGATCTCTGTAAAGGTTTCTAAGCCACACGTTTGATAGATTGTGGACAGAGTCTACACTTCTGAAGGTGATCTCGTAGACGAGTAGCCACTGCATTATGATATATGGTTCCGCAGTACTTACAAGTGCCTTCTGTCTTGTTTTCCATGCTCCTTGTATTGTACAATTCCCACACTTCCGAACGATGACGCATGTTGAAGAGGTTAAGCGGACCTTCATATACCCTCACTGAATTGCTAGAAGGTTCAAAGTTCAACGCTTCCGGTTTCTTGAGGAAGCTAGTAAACCACTGACCTCAAATGTATACATAGCGATCGATAAGAGGTAACGCCCGATATATATGCAACACACCTAACGCATGTATGTATGTATGCATGTGTGCGTGCGTGCGTGTGTATGTTTTTTTTTACAATATTTATTAACAGCATGCACCATTACAATGTAATATTACATACTTTCTGTTACAATATTATACATTTTTGAATTTCTATACTTATTCTAAATTATATTTAATCTATAAGCATTTGTGATTATTACTCATGTATGTATGTATGTATGTATGTATGTATGTATGTATGTATGTATGTATGTATGTATGTATGTATGTATGCATGCATGCATGTATGTGTATGTATGTATGTATGTATGCATGCTTTGTATGTATGATGTTGCTTATAGGCTTCAACACTGTTGCACCGATTTCGGCCCAATCTTGGCACAGATAACCTTTGGCCTAACACAAAAATCACTGTCTAGCTTAGAATTCAAAATTCCACCCCATTTCATAAGATTCGTTATTTCATTTTATGCAATGCCTAGAAAAGCTCGCAAGACCATCTATATCTTTCTCAACGATAATTTTAGTAGCTCGAAGATTGCTAACATAAGAATAATTACAAAAGCATTTAACATAATTATATTGACTATAGAAGTCTCTATGGTGCTCAAACATTGCTAACATAAGGGTAACAAATAAGTGGAATTTCATCCCCATTCATTCTGCGACCATACTCCGATATTAGGATATTCACGTATAATTTGTAGTTTCTCACTTTATTTAAGCATCGAATTTCTTTCTCTGTGGGAAGTCTGATAAGCAAAAAAAAAAAAAAAAAAAAAAAAACAAGAACTGAGTTACATAAAAATAATAGTGGCCATGGATAACAGCCACAATATCAAACTAGGCGAAGTAGTACTTTATTCTTATTATCGTTCTCCTTTGTATGTTAATTTTGGCCTTCAGTTTATTTTGTCTTTCGTGTGTTTTCTTAGCAGTCTTGTGTATGTCGGTTACTGAGAATGAATAAGATTATATTGATGTCACTGAAACTGCTACTATTTCTTCCCAAACGAGATTTTCTCTGTAAATAACGACGAGGCAGCCCGAATATGACAATGTGGAAGTCTCTCCGCTGCACTCACGAGAAATCATCATTACACACCATAGTATTTGTGGTTGTTCAGCAGTGCTTTTGCATAATATTTTCTCAGTATTATTTTTTGTGTTCTTTATAGAGTCCTGAGAGTTTAAATTAAACTTTTTGTTTAAGTAACTTGTGTAATAATTTTTAAATGGCTCCAAAGATACGCAAGATTATTGGGTAAGTGTAACCTAAGACTAAATGTTGTAGGGATAAATCGTAACCACGGGCAACGCCGGGCACTTCAGCTAGTTGGAAATAAAAATAAGATTGTTATGTTTATACAGAATATTTTCGTATGATGTCTCCTACCAACTTCAAATCCAAGTTTTACATCCTTATACAGAATGTTGAAATTAAAGAAACCTTTAGGTAATTTAAGCATTCACATTTATGTGCAACATAATTTTGATACTATTGTTTGTCAAATGTTTCCTGAAATAATACAGGATTATTAGCAATTATTAGACGCAAATTTGCTTAAACCTCCAGAATAAGGAATAACATTTAAAAATCTCTGATGTTTTACATTCATTGTGCATTATTATGGCTAATTATTACATAGTTTCTACAACTTGCAATAGCTTATTTTCTACATACTTAATGTTAATCCAGGTAAATGTTTACCGAAATAGTTTTATTACACCTTTCGTTGTACGTACAAACAGGATACAGGAGGCTGAGGAATACTGAAATATTTAAAACGCACGTCGCTATATGCTGGCTTGGAAATTTCACACTCTTTCCACGACATCGCGAAAACACATGAATGATAACAATACTTAAAAAAATGACAAACGTATTACAAAATTCAAATCATTAACAACCAATATCTCGAAAATATGATGCATAAAAACTGTATTTTAAACACATTGTGTATTTTAAATAGATGTGATAAGTGTTTGTCACTCTCTTATGGTATATGAGTTATACAAAATTATGTAGAATTCATTCACAATGAAGATGACTTTACGGGCTATTTGCAGAGAATTGAATATATATACAAGTCATTAGTCATATAAATATTTTAAACATATGGTGTTTTAGTCATAGTTTTAGAGCTATTTCTGAGAAAATAAAACGTAATGAAAACATTTCCACGTAAATAGTAACTGGGGTGTAGACATTTTCTTGAAAATCTTTGTGATGCATCCTCAGAAGACGTTTAACTTAAATACAGGTTTGGTATTTATCTATTTTTTTCGAGACGTTCACAGAATAACAGCAGACATTTCCAAAATGTTTTTTTTATTTAGGGAACCTGAAAGTCGGTTGAATACCAAACTTGGTATTTAAATTCAGCGTTTCCCAACGGTGCGACACGAGGATTTTAAATAAAATCGCCTCCACCCAAACTACTCTTTACATGCAAAAATTCTCATTATTTTTTATTTTCTCAAAAATGGCTCAAACGATTTTCATTAAAATACCACACATTTAAGATACTTTCATGACAAATAAAGCGTGTATCTTGAATTTTCTGGGAATATTCTGTGAAGTACTCTTCGTTCTGAACGACTTTTGTATAACTGGTAAATCACAAGAGATAGAGAAAATCTTACTGCACAAAAAATGTGGATCTCGTTAAAGCATACGATTATGTCAAAACGTTTTGTAGCGTTAATCTTTTCCGAGATATTCTTTGTTATTGGTATGAATTTTCAAATACTTAATACTTTTTCTCAAGTGGTAGGCCGCTATTTGTTTTTTTTTCTGGTGGTCATGCAAAGAACATGGAATTTCAAAGTCATCACATACCGAGATGGTCTTTAAAAATCTTATCTACTCCCATAACGAAATATGTAAATGTGAATTGAAAGCTTTGTTTAAGCTTATGTAAGAATAGTTTGTAGAAGAGCGAGCAGAGAAAGTTACGTGAATTCAACATATCAGATTTATTTTTCTCCAAGTTGCAAATACTAGCCGTTAATTCAGATAATGTTTTGCTTGCTTAACAATGTGAACTTGTACCAATACATAAAATATCGCCGGAGGGAGAAGCGAACGCGGTAAAAATCAACAGAAAGGAAGTTATGAATAGCTAGGAACCTTTCCACGGCATATAGAGTGCCAATAAATTATTACTTAGGGCTCGTAACCACGGTTCAAAGGTGTTCATCTCCCTGTTGTCATACTGTGCTTTGTGTTCAACGAGCGGACACGGATGCTGAAAAGAATGTGTCTTGTGATCGTTAAACAAACAATACAGGGCAGACAGGAAAGAAAGAGTCAATAAATAAACGATTTGCTCCCTCTCTTTCCCCTGACAGAACAACTTTACAAAATGCCGCGAACAACAGAATGTCTGCTGGTAACGCTACAGAAGTATGGGGCTATGCCATAGGGGGGGGTTTAAAAATGACCAAAACCTACGTTCGTTATGCTATCGCCACACTCATTACGTAAACGCCGGTGTTTCAAGCACTGGTTAACTGTTCACGTCTAAACCTGTCGAGTCGACTGTTGCCGCATTTAATTCCGTTCTCAGTGTAAGGAAACGCAGTGGGCCATTAAGAGATACGTAAAAAGTGAGGCAACGGTGTATACTGAGTTCATATAATAATTTTAACTGTAAAACCATACAGCTATTGGCTAAGGGAAACGTTTCATTATAGGAAGGTTATACTCATGACCAGGGCTCTAAGTGGTAAGACTCGCATTCGAGAGGTCCAGGGTTCGATCCACGGCGATCGCCCAATGTGATCCATGGGTTTTTCGTGGTTTCCCTGGGTCGGCAGGTGAATACTGGGGTGGTTTCCTCTCTACCACGATTTCCTTTCCATCATTCCCCCTTCATTCCGTTTCCTTCCGTGTGCTTCTAGGCTAGAAGTACGTCGGGCCGAACGTTCGAGCCCCTCCCGTCAGAGAGCTGTTCGGATTGGGTTGGTCTCGACGGGGCAGTGGTTCCCGAGACCCGTGGGAGATTGGGGACGCTTGTATGGGTGTCCATGCAGGCGGGGTTGTGAGACGCCTCAATGTCCTCCGGTACCACTCTGGAGAGCCGGTAGACGGCATGCTAGATTGCTGTCGGCCCCACCGAGGTTATCGGTAGTCGCCCTTCGGGGATAACGCGTGTAAGTGGCGTATCCACTTCCATCTCCGCGCAAGCGGGAGGAGGGCCTTTTTAGACTCCAGCTATTGGCCTCATGGGAAATCACCACGGTTAGAGAGCCGGATGGCGCTAACCCTGGGTTTAGGGGGGATTTGAGCTTCGGCTCTTGCCCTGGTAGACCTTCGCAGTCAATAAACTGTGCTTCTAGGCTTCATGGCATATAACGGTGCCGGACAGATGGCGCGGATGCATGCTCAAAGGAAAGAGATTCCCCGTGGACACCAACGGGCTGCTTGGTTGGTGGGTTGTTCTCTCTAGGCAGCTCCAGCAGTGTGACGGGTCTTCGAGCCTGGAAATGTTAGGGACTTCCGCGCATCTCTGCGGCGTGTCTGCCTAGGGCGTGTAGCCTCCTGCGACTCCTTCACTTTATCCCTTCCTCCTGGAGGGGTGGTCCACAATAGATCTATGCAGGTCGCAACGCGCGAGGCATTCCCCTCCGTTGAATAGCCTCACCTAAGCGGTAGCCGACCCGGAAACAAAGACATCCGCATGTAACCATATGAATGCAACGATATATCTTTTTGCTGTATACACGGTGTTTAATATTGCGAAGTTTTATTCTTCAATTCCAACATGGCCGCGGAGACTCTTACAATGAGCTCTCGAAGTTTCAACATTGTGTTCAATACATACGTTTTACAGTTCATGTGCCTTGCTCAGAAACTACAACTCAGACATGCAACGCTACTTTGCTTCAGTCATCCACCCTCCTAGAACGACATGTAATATTGGTCACTCATACAACTTCTGATTCGCCGTCGTCTTATTCACCGTCGAAAAATACGCCACGTCTACACGTGGACTGTGAAAGGAGTACGTGTGTCTTCCCCACTTCTGTACCCTTGTTATAATCATAATAGTAATTTATCCAACAAGTGGACATTCTTGATTACTATAGCATGAGTGAATGTTTATCGTATGAACGATAGTGAGTGCGAGAGTTTTCACGAGTGTCATGTTAAAGTTACCCACGATTTGGTTAACACTTTCTATGCAATTCTAGCATTTACATTTTAGAAAAAAATAAATAATTTGACATCCATACGCAAGAACATCTTTATATGTAACCGCGGCGCGAAGTTACCTACGGGCTGCCGGGGTGAGCGTATCCCGACCCGCTTTCCTAGCCGACTGGGTGCGGCTAACGACTGGCCCTTCAAAACATTAGCCCGTGCAGCAAACCCATCACGTGCCGCTTCCCTGTAGTTTGGGTAACTACTGCTCCAGAAGATTCATTTCGGCAGGTTCGAGTATCTTCCCTTGCGAGAAAGTTTCACTTTGTCCGCGCGGCCTATACAAGAGGCTGCTAGCGCCCGGTTGGAAGTTCAATCAATTAGTTAAGAAGTTACGAAGAGTTTGGACAATGGACAGTGCCGAGTACAGATCAGTTGTGAGTTGTGACTTAGCAGTTCAGTTGTGTTGTGTCCCGAGTGTGTGCCAAAAGTGACTTAAGTGTACCGTTTGTGCTACGCTGAGTGCCCAAGTGATAAGGTGTGTTTCGCAGCAACTGGTGTTCTCATTTGTTACAACATGTTCGTAAATGAGATGTCAGTTTCTCATTAGTTACTATCTGGGTGTTGAGCCAATAATTAAGACAACCACTTGCATGCACTCCCTTCCTGGGAGATAAGTGAGCGGGTGATACGTATTGTGATGTGGCTATTATCACCACAGTACGGTAAATAATTATAAATTCACATCTTTATTACTCTATATTTAATAATGTACAGATTTATTTTTGTATTTTCGTTTCTCAGAGAAAAGCATATCACAAAATGATTTCATCTTCTCTCTATAAGCCACGGCAACTTGGTATACTATTACTACATCATTGTTATTATAGGCACGATATTGAATATAGTGACAACCTGTTTGTAATACTAGGGTGTATAAATAATATTACTGTATTACTCACTAGATCAGACGAACTGTTGGTTTGATGCTAATAAAGTATAACTAAATGAACCATACACGTTCTGGTCTTAAACCTAACATTGATAATGTTGATACAAATGCAACATTACTTGGAATTTTCTCGACTCCTTTAAGTTTTTATGGGACCGCCATGTAGGCGATCACACTCAGTATAGGAGAATAATTTATCAGCCGAGATGTTTAAAATCATTGCCAGGAGTTTGTTATATGAGTGTTGCATATTTGGTGTGTTTTAATTATGTGATACGCTGTTGTACAATTCAAAAACAGTTTTAAGAGTTTCAGCTGTTGCTCACTGTAAGTCTAGCTATAAAGACTTTTACCTAGCGGGATGACTCAGGTGGTTATGTCTGTGGCCCTCATTCGGGAGGTACAAGGATCGATCCCCGGCGACCGTCTACACTGGCCCACGGGCTTTTGTGGTTTATCCGGTCGCTAAGCGAATGCTGAGGTGGTTCATCTTCTACCACGACTCTCCTTCCTCTCATTTCCAGTACCCATCACCTTTCTTGTCATTTGTTTCAGGGTTTTAGAACCAGGCGACAATTTTCGGCGGCTTGCGGCTGGGCGGTGGCTTGCGCTCTGTAAAGGTTTGTTTCCTGACGTCGCTCGGGTACCGCTTAGTTAGGTCTCTCCTCAGCATGGGGCTCCGCTTCGGGGAACCCTGAAAGTTGGTGGCTTGTGGGCTGGAACCGTGCGGCGTCGGATGCGTTTTATCTGGAAACGTTAGAGACTCCGTCCATGTTTGAGCCTGTCGACATGCGGATCTGGTGGCCCTTTGGGACTCTCCCTTCATCCATCCCTGGTCACGTTGGAAGCAAAAAGGGTCGTTACGGCCTACTTGCGGTGCTCTGTCCCGGTTCCAGGCCCCCTCCGTGATAGTACCTTTAACTTCACCTTTTATAAAGACTTTGTATTGTAAATCCTTATATACTTGAGTAGCGTTTATACAAAGAAATTATACAGGATGATGGATGTTATCATCCCTATATTAAGAGCATGATTCATTCTGATACTCCATTATGTAGATAAACAAAACTTTGAGTGATGTTGAGTATATTGGTATTAAAATATTTACAACCATAACAGAAAATATGCATAACTAAACAGCTTCAAGTGTGATAAGTACACATGTTTCAAATTTAGCGTCTTAAATGGGAATTTACTCTGTAACACATGCTGTGAATGTTATTCAATTATTTATAGTCAACACGGGCCCTAAACTTAAATGTCATAATACATTTTCGTTTTGTTTTCGCCAAACTGTTTGTTGTGAATTTTTGTCATGGTTTGTAAACAAAATCATGTACGCAACTTGTTGAACATAAGATTTTTTTTGTATTCTTCATAGCCGAAATTATGGTAATGGTCATTGAAGAATAAACCTAGATTTCTGTATTGTTGGATTAATAATAATAATAATAATAATAACAATAATAATAATAATAATAATAACAATAACAATAATAGTTGCAGCGGAGCCGGTGGTATTGAAAACTGTTTTTTGGCACGCTGTAACTTCCGTATCCGTTGTTTTTCAGTTGGGCAATACGTACGTTCCTGAAAACAGAATGCGTGCCATTTGGTTATTTGAATTTGGATCTGGGAGGTAATGAGGCATTTGTGCGGGCGCTTCTCTGGTGCGGAACAAAACTTGTGTAATCCTGTGACTCTGCGTGCTCAGCATCAGCGAAACAGCAAAAATATCTGATGTGTTGCACTCACATGACTTTCTCTTCTCTTGTACATACTATTTTTACAAACGCTTATTCTGCATCTACTTCATGTTAATCGAATTAAACATTTGTAGACTCTATCTTATTGCTAATTTTCTTGTAGGTGCAAGGGAAATATGGTAGGCTTTAAGCGATAGTCAAATATTTTAAGACCTGGTTGCTATGTGGAGAATTCCATTCTCTTTGCATGTCCAGGACATAAAAAAAAGAAAAGAAAAAGAAAAAAGGACGATGAATTCCCATTTGGGAAAAAGTGTAAGTATTGGAAAATTCAAACAAAAAAAAACGAGGAATATCTCGGAAATGGTTCACTCAACAAAAAAAAGTATGTGACACAAACTGTGTTTTGTAGAGATCTAAATGTTTTGTGTAATAAGCAAAAACAGTTATGCAAAAGTCATTCAGAATGATGAGAACTTTTGGGGATCTTGCCATAAAATTCAAAATATAATTTTCATTTGCCATGAAAAAACTTTAAACATGCGATATTTTAATCAAAATCGTTAGAGCCAGTTTTAAGAAAATCAAAATTTTTGAAAAAATGTTTCATGTTAAGGTTAGTCTGGGGTGGGGGAATTTTCTTGAAAATGTCGCATCTTTGAAAGATACTGAACCTAAATACCAGTTTGGTATTTATCCGACTTTTCGTTCTGAGTTATGCTGTTCACAGACGCAGACAGACAGACAAACACAAGCGCGGACATGTTTCCAAAAATGCTTTATTTGTATTCATGGCACCTCAAAACGTGTATTTCTGGTGAAACCTCAGTATCGAATTTTTGGATGGAATGCAATACTTCTACTTACTATACGTAGTAGAGGGAGTAAAATAGAAACATTTGCTTGGGTGCTGATCCGAACATGTGGACAGCACTTCAGAGGCAGCTGAATGAGGCTTCTAACCTTGGCAATTATTGTTGTCAAGTGTTCTATAAAGTTAACTTAAAGGATGGATCTATTTGCAGCTAGAATTCCACAAAACAGTTTTCTCTTCTATTGTGAACGAGCTAAAACAAAGAACAAAAGCAGAAGAAGGAAAGAAAGAAAGGCAGAAGGAAATAAGATTCAAGACCATAGACAAAGAACACTTTAGGTCGACATTTATTAGAATATAATTTTCCACAAAACATTTTTTATAATAGAATATGTAAAGCAAAACAATTGCCGAAGTTAATCCTGTTTGAATTATTACGGAGGATAAAACGAAGTAGATCCGCTGATCTCCCTCTAAAACAGTCTTTTCCTCTGTTTTTACTAAAAATGCATTTTGTTTCAGTGGTGACTATGTTTTGCCTTCTTGTGTTATTCTTGTTTTATACAATAATTTATAAAATATTAGCTTTGTCTATTTGGCAGTCCCTACTTTGGGAAAACAGACAATTTTCTTTCTGAATAAAAGAAAAATAGAACACAATGTGAAGTAAATATTATTTCAAACATTTAACTATACACTTAAAACTCCAAATATCTGAAAATCTCTTTTCTATAAATCAGGAAATTATTTATCTGCTTTTACTAACTTTACTACTTGACTATGGCAGATAGAAGTACTTTTGAATTTGAGATAACAAACACCTCAGAGTTTCAGATGTTTTATTTTACAAATATGCTAACTTCTATCTCACAAAGCGGTGTATAGTATAAGGGATTCTAATTATCATCTGGAGGTTTTTAGGTATATTGATGAAATTTTGTTAGTATTATCATTGATCCCTAAGGGCGTGATGCTGAGGAAATCAGCTGAATGTCTATTTTTTACAGGTAGTGTTAGAAGTGTCTAAAGTGTAAGATGGAGAAGATTGAGGCTCGCGCGTGATGAAGTTCCTTTTTTGATGGATGATTGTGCCAGAGAGACTCACGATGAGATGATCGCAGTTTATGGAAATGATTGTCCATCTTATGAGACTATTGTGAGGTGGAAAAGGGATTTAAAAACTGGCCACATGTCCCTCACTGTCGAGCCAAGACCTGGAAGACCATCACTGTCGTATGATGCGGCCTCGGTGAAGAAAGTGGAGTGATTAATCTTGAAGACAGACGGGCAACCATCCAAATGATCATTAATGAAAGTGGTCTCAGTTATGGTAGTGTGTGGAGAATTATTCATAACGAACTGCACAAATCTAAGGTGTCTGTACGGTGGGTTCCACGTTTTCTCACCCCTTTCCAGAAACAAACATGGCGTGACCTTTCACGACAGTTGTTGACGCTGTTGAAGCAGAACGAAGCAGATATCCATAGATGAATCTTGGATCTATCAATATGTTCCAGAGACCAAAACCATGAGCAAGGATGGAAGCATGTTGATTCCCCTCCTCACCAAAAAAGACAAAGGTGCAAAAGTCAGCAGGGAAGATTAAGCTCTCGGATTTTTGGGACTGTCATAGAATCGTCCTATACTGCAAAAACAAGAATAACAATTATTACTATTAATCAAAATATAAATTGGTATATATCATATTGATCCAAAAAATAATTATTTTGATTACCTAGATAAGGCTAAAAACCATCACTGCTGTATACCACAGCAATCTTCTGGACAAGATGCGAAGTGCAGTGATTCAGAAACACCACAGTATACTCTCCAGAGGCGTTCGTTTCATAGCTGTCAATGCATCAGTCAAGTTGCAGTTTACAAAATAATGACATGTCGCTTTGAGATCTTGCAGCATTCGCCTTATTCTTCCGATCCCGCACCAAGTGACTTTTTCTTGTTCCCAAAAATGAAAAATTTGTTACGGGGTTGCCGATACAGATGACGTCACTAAGTGGAAGAGTGGTTTAAGGCACAATCTGCAGACTTCTAAAATAACGATATTCGGAGAGTCAAGGGAAAAATGTGTAAATCTGGATTGTGACCACATAGAGAAGGGTTAACAACTGCAAATCAAAACAAACCTTCTGTCAATTTTCTAAAGGTGATAATCAAAACTTTACGAATACCCCTCGTGTATATATAGCTTAGTAGAAGTCGTCGTGACCGAGTGATTAGACTGCTTGCCTCTCACCAAAGCGGCCGAGTTCAATCCAAGGGACCCGACGTGGGATTTGTGGTGGACAATGAGCCGTCTGGGGGGTTTTCTTCGGGTTCTCCGGGTTCTAGCGCCATATTTCATTCCACCGGTGATCCATTATCATCTTTTCTATCATTCATCTTTCACCTGCATCTATCATCCCCTTCCTCGCTCTCATTCCAGGCGTGTGGCTGATCACCCAGCCTGGTCTCTCAATCTGTCCCCGTCAGGCATTTATCCCAGGCGTTGACATGCATCCTGGGGAATGTGAGTCCTCGGTTTGGGTGGACGTTAAGGAGGGAAGGCTCTGGTCCAGTTGGGCGTTTCCGCTTGTAGTTAGTTATATAACTTAGTTCAGTTTTCTCTGCCACTTTACTTCTCTTTTCTTTTGCGCATAGCGGTGTAATGAATCATGCACGAGGCAGCCTGCTGTTCCTTCCGCTTCATTCACTGGAGTGTCGAACAAAGGACTCGTCTTCTCTCTTCCTATCGCTCGCTGTCGAACATAGGACTCCTCTGCTCTCGCTTTGCTTGCTAACAGAACTCGCTGAGTAAGCACGCCACCTCAACAAAAACACCTAACCTGGCTTGTTGTGAGGACGCTCGCTGATATATATATATATATATATATAATATATATATAGCTGCAGTAGCTTCGAGAACTTTCGCAAGAGGATTATCTACGTTCAGCAATCATCGACCAGGAGCCACCCGATTACACCGAAACCCTCGAGTCTACACAACGAAAGCTGTATTGATTAGAGAACAAGTCAAAGACCACGACATCCAAAGTTGAAGCACAAAAAGAGACCTGCGTCTGCAAATACCGGCACCTCGGCTGTGCAATTTCATTCCAGGTTAGTTGCAAAACTCCTCCCTCAAACATTGACGAGGATTCCGACCAAGAAAGATACAACACCTACGCTGATGGGCCAAAACTTATACCACATACAGGTCAAATGACTCCACATGAGCACGTCCAGGACTCCGGCCATTACTCTAGACAATGCGAATTAACATTACTACTGCCGCCGCTATGACGGTAGTTCGAAATGTTAAACAATAACGGAGGTGTTTATTGAGGGACTCCCGCTATTTTTCACAATAAACTATTGCATTCTTGTTACTTCCTTTCTTATCCAATTCTGCCTTCGCTCCCTATTCTTTTATATCTCAACTTTCCCTCCCCTATTGTTAAAAAGGAAAGAGAAGGGAGGAAATAATTCAGAAGCATCTCCATGAGTCTCGAAGGCATTCCAAGAGTTTACGTCAGCGCCCCCTCTCTCCCTCACCAACTATCAGCCGGCTAGCGCTGAAGGACATTTCGGCACCCGCCTTAGTGGGAGTGACTTCGTCGCAAATGTAAGTAATGTTTAACGCCCGTTCTTGTTGCATGCTTCACTACAGTTGTTGGGCACTGATGATACATGCAATGAAATTTGAGAAGGAAACGTTCCTAGCTTAAGTTTAATCCTGATATGCAGAGGAACCTTCTTTAAAGTTTCTCGACACTAGCCAAGAATCGCAACGGGACATTTGCAACAGCAGGCATTACTGGCATTACTTTATTTTAATACTCATAAATATCATCATAACCGTTGTATTCCGTTTAACCATGGCAGGATATTCATTTCATGAACAACAGGCAGATATGCGTGCTAAGCAACCGGATGGAGATGTGCTGGCATGGAACCTTGTTTGTCAGTTGTGTACATTTATGTTTAGTGTGTCTTCGACGTTTCATTTGTGTAGTAGAGAGTTAACTGAAAAGTATTCTCTTTAACCAAAGCAGGGTACTCATTTCTTGAGCAGGCAGATAATATATTTATGTACAGCTGCGCGAATGGTAATGGACGCGAAACTGCCAACTAAGACAGCGAGTCATTCAATCCTTGTTGCTGTTTATTGTCGCGCTGCTGACAACAGTATCCATAGCACCACAAACTATGGATTGAGGAAGACCAAGATTCGCTCGTACGCCTGACCAGGAAGAACTCATTCAACAATTGTCGAAGAAGATCCAGATATGAGACACACAAGTGGCACCATGTAATAACTACATCTTATAGAAATGTTCGTTTGAATGCGTGGCCGTGTTACGAGGGGTTGCTTGCCCTGCATTGAGCTGCTTCTAACCGGTTCTGTACCTTCTCCGTGTGTCGGCTAATCAGTTCACGCGAAGTCTTTATACAGAAGTGATACGTTGCGAGATCACGCACGTGTTTCAGGTTATATGCTTAGTGCTGTTATAATGCCAAAAAGTGCGTATACTTTGGCATACAGAATCTTCATGTATGATTCCTATGTGACAAACTCTTGTAGAGAAATGGACGCCGACTACTAGTAGATCCCCTAGTATTTGTACGCCTACAGAAAACGGTTCGTAATCTTGTGAACAAATTCAGAGGAACGCAATCTACAAGTATTCTTGATAAGAAACAGAAAGTATAATGCTGTGTTCTTACAGAGGAACACCTCGGTGTAATCGGAGCAAAATTGGAAGGAAGTACAAAAACTTTTAAAATTAAAACTCAATAAGATAACCATAGTTCAGGAATCGCAACCACGTAATAATGTGAGCAGAGTTAATTTCCTCAATGAGTGTTGGATAATGTTAAAGATCGCTCTACTCACCCGCATTTAGGGGTTGTTTACGGACAAGCATGGTTTTATTTACATGGTTATGAAGAATTAATGAGTGTTAATGCAAATTTTCTTAAAATGTGTTAAGAGACGTGTGGCGGCAAAAGGACAATAATTTTCATCATCTTCTGTGACAAGGGATGCGGTTATTGTAGTTGTAATGTGCACGAGATATCCATGCGCTTGAATTTAAGAGGCTATGAATATCAACTTCGGCAAACAGCGTGCTTACTGGTGTCAAGAAAACTCCCTTAGGCCGGCCAGGCGTCCAAACGAAGCCTCTGTAGTACCGTTTGGTGGTAATTCACGAGCAGCTAATGTATCCATATCATTTGCAACGTGTGCAGGACTTTCACTACTTCAGTGGTTTGTTGCACAAACTGGCAATCTCTTATTTATCTCTTCTTGGTTACAGTTGAAGCTATACCTGAACGAGGTGGAATAACAAAATATCACGTTGGTGGGCGGATGAAAATCCACATGGTAGAATTCAGGCTAGACACCAGCATTAGCTTAGGTTTAATGTGTGTACTGGAGGTGACTGTCGATGGGTCCTTACATTCTACCAGCACATCATACAGGCGTTGTGTACAGGAACTTTATTCAGAACATTACTCCGGGCTTGCTATAGGATCTGTCCCTTAACATACGAAGAACATATGGTTTATGCATGGTGAGGCACCAACACAGTTTTTAGTCGAGATGCATTGGCTGATACAGTAGCAGGTGGATAGGTGGGGTAGGACCAGTTCCATGGCCTGCAAGTTTCCCCAATCTCAATCCTTCGAATTTTTATTTGTGGGGTAACCCAAACAATTGGCTTATATGGCAGAGATTCTTAATGCAGAGGCAACTCATAAACGTGTCATACAAGCCTGCAAAATCATTCGATACGGTCCGGCAGTATTTTAAAGGTTGAGGCGCAACTTTCATTAAACAACTTAAAAAAAATCGGACATGTTTATATGCACATGTGATGAACTGTTCCCAAAATTTGTAAAATTATTTTGATACACCCTGAATAGTAAAAGGTTAAAAAAACTACTGCTTTTACAGGTGTTTTTGAAATTTGGGAGAGTTTTAGAAATAACGGTCATAGATATGGCTGAAAACTGGTCTATTTTAGGTTTCTGAACATCATATTACTTTCTCTACCACATGCCAAGTAGGTAGAGGAACTATTGCATTCCACCCAAAAATGTGATATTTCTACGAGAATTGCATGTTTTGAGGCCCCTGAATAAAAAATGCATTCTTAGAAAAAGGTGTGTGTGTGTGGTTTATCTTTAGAACAGCATAACTTAAGGGGAAAAGTCGAATAAATATCAGACTTGGTGTTTAATTCAGTATCTTCCAAAGATACGACACAGGAAGATTTCAAAACAACCGTCCCCTCCCAACTATCCTTTACATGGAAGAATTTTCGATATATATATTTTATTTTCTCAAAAACGGATCTAATGATTTTGATTAAAATACGCGGGTTGAAACTTAAATAGTGGGAACTATTTATTTACAGCCGATACAAAATAGTTACATGTTAGCAACTTTTACTGCCCTTCAATGTAGTCACCAGCGTTGTGTATAACCCGTTGCCAGCGATGTGGAAGTCGTAGTATACCTTTAGCAGAGCCTGTTTTGTTGATAGTGCGAATGCCACGGAGTGGTTTCTTCATCTTCGGAATCAAATCAAAGTCACAAGGACTTAAGTCCGGGGAGTACTGTGGATGGTACAGCACTTCCCAGTCCCATCGACCGAACAAATCAGCCACAGTTGCGCTGTATGCGCCCGAGCATTGTTGTGCAAAATGATGGGTGGATTATGCAGAAAGTGTTGCCGCTTCTTTCTCACAGCTGGTCGTAGGTGGTGCTCCAAAACGAACGGTAATACTGTGCATTGGCGGTCTGCCGTGGAGGAATGTAATGCGTTAGGATAACACAATCACAGTCGTACACGAGAATTACCATAACTTTCCCATTTCTTGGGCGAGCTCAAGAATCGTATGGCGTCGATCACTGCCCAGCAACGCGGCAAGAGCATGCACTTCTTCACTGATGCTAGGACGACCTGCCCGATGCATGTCTGCCACAGTTTGCCGACCATCGTTGAAGGCTTTTACTCAACGTGCCGCTGTTCTGTAAGGCAATGCAGATACCCCGCAAGCCTCTTGAAGACCTTGATGACAGTGTCGTGCTGTACGACCTCTGGCACATTCAATCTTGATCCAACTCCGTTGTTCCTGTTTCGAAAACATCGTGACAATACTACGTTAGACTGCTAGCTCACAAGTGACTGTTTCTCTCGACTGTTCGCACGCAGGTGAAGTGGGAAGGGAGAGTCCATTTGCTCTAAGGTAAGGTAGGTGTGTAACTAACGTGTGCTATCAGCGACAATATTAGATTCGTTGCATAGTGTCTATACAGCAGTGTTGCCACTGTTTAAGTTCTAACCCTCGGACTATATATGTAAAATATTTACATGACAAAATGTATATATCGTATTTTAAGAGCTTATGAAATGATCTTCATTCGGAAGGAATTTAATTTGGAATTTTTGTACAACTAGTAAACCTAAGAGATAAACAAAAATATAGTATTCAAAAACAAACACACAGTTTATTCTAAATGCCTCTTCTGCTGCCATCAGCCATTTACGAGATATTCATCATTATTGGTTTGAATTTTTTAATGCTTTGTGATTATTTTAAAACGATGACACGAAAAGGCTACCAGATAGACCTTGCTTTTAAACATCTGACTGTTGATTTGGTTTCCTCTATCCCACTTGTATCTATAACGAAATGTGCAATGAAAGTATTTCTGTGAAGGTTTATCTCGATTAACAGGATGTAGAAAAAATAAGCTTTCGCAAGAAGACTTGGTACAAGCAATATAAAAATAAACGATCGTGCTTAGAGAAAGTTACGTGAATGTAATATATAAGATCTTTTTATAAATATACTGTTGTACGCGGCGAACTATTAATAATTACTGAACACCTATTCCGCGAACAGAGTTCAAGAAGTAACGGAATTCGAAAATTAGCTGCAATTTTATGGACGATTCTGTCGTTTACTATGTAATAAAATTAAGGGCAATGAAGGCGAAAGATCCGTTTATGGTCGCATGAACCGGAAAGGTTATATGGCAAAGTAGAGAAAAGTTACATTAAAGTTCAATTTAAGAAAACGAATTTCCTGACTCTGAATAGCTCTGGCTGTGCCATAAAGTCTTCATATCTTTACAGCCAGCCAGCTAGCTGCAAGTTCAGCATTGCCTGGGGAAGCAGTTTAATAAGAAACTGGGATGCGCTCCTGCGAATGTGGAATTAACAATACCGCTTTAATTTCTTGCAAAGGGTTTCCCTTTGAATTTAGATTACATGCCCCCAAAAGAGAAAATACTGCTTCTGGATTGTTTTCTTCTGCAGGGAAGAGAAACGCTGGCCTGCATCTCCTGGTTTAACTAGTCTTTGAACAAAGCCGTCTGAACCGCAAATCAGAGAACAATGTAGGCCGAAGAAGAAAGGATATGTAAATACCCCTAAAGCATTTAACGCATGAGTTTCACAACGTCATTATTATTTGTAATCAACTTTAGAGAAATTCTGAACAGTAAATTCCGTTCTAAAAGCAGTTACTAACACTTGCTTATAAGCGTAGACGAAGTATTCTAATCCACTCAGAGTTTGATAGAGGGATTTTATCTGAAATACAGGGTGACTTATAAAGAACTGACACATTTCTTTCTTTAATTATTCTGTTCGAAATTCACTCAATGCCCCAATTTTAGCATCAAATTAAGCAGAATGTTCTGGAGTTTTGGTTTGCCTGTCATTAGATGCGCAGATGGTCATGTTTTATTCGTAATTGTTAGTTTTATTGTCGGCAACTGTTTTTGAGATTTTGTTCTAGTCAACGTGAAAATGGAGTACACATTAAATGAACGACTGTTTCTTGTAAAGCAATACTGGATTACGCATTCAATTACAGGTACTCAAAGAGCATACCAGAGAGAATTTGGTGTTCGGAATCCTCCCCAAAAAACACAATACTGGAACTGGTAAACAAATTGGAAACAACTGGATCTCTGGTGAGTCAAAAAGACAAAACTCGTTCATCTAAGCTTCCCACGGTTTTTGTTGATGTAAGAGCACGACTGGATCAGTCACCCAAAAAATCATTAAGATGTTTGTCGCAGGAGACAGTGTACAACTACTCAATGTATCAGAAATCTGTGAAAAGTGCAGGCCTAAAGTCGTATAGGATTACGGTTGTCCATCAGTTACAGGAACCAGATAAGGATAGACGGCTGAATTATTGTCGTTGGTTTCATTGTGCAAAATCCTGCCATATTGTTCATCACATGATTCATAGATGACGCATGGTTCCATTTATCCCGCTATGTGAACTCAAATAATTGACGCTATTGGGGCAGCGGAAATCCACATGTTATTCATGAAACATCTGTGCACACGGTTAAAAATGGAGTTTGGTGAGCAATATCCGCACAGAGAATAGTGGGACCAATTTGTTTTACAACAAGGTGAATACTGCAGAGTACCGACGGATTTTCATGGAGTTTGCTGAGCAACTAGACAATGCAGAGCTGAGTCAAGATATTTTGGGCAGGACGGCGCTACATGCCATACATCAAATAAATCCAGGGCACTAATTGCTAGTTTCTTTGACGACCGGATAATTTCCAAGAATCTGTGGCCACCGAGATCTCCGGATTTGACATCGCCCGACTTCTTTCTATGGGGCTGCTTAAAAGACAGGATTTATGCCACACGTCCCCAAACATTGGACGATCTGAAGCACAACATTACACAGGAGATTCAAGCTATTGACAACAGAGTCCTCCTACGAGTGGCCAATAACATGGAAGACGTGTTGAGTTGTGCATTATGTAGGATGGAGGTCATTTTCAACACTTGCTATAGAGGTAAATAATCTCCCAAAATTTCTCTGCATTTCAGGTATAATAAGTTGTCGCTAGCATAACTCGTTTTGAAACAAAGAAATAAATGGGTCAGTTCTTCATAAATCGCCCTGTAGAAATTTTACGATCCTCTGAATCCCCCCCACTAAAGTTAGAAATTTGCATGTGTATGTAAATAACATAAGTGACAAAAGTCGAGTAAATACCAGTTTCATATTTGAGTCAGATACGTCTTAAGCACTGAAAGACAATATTTCAAAGGAAATCTCCCACACCAAACTACTCTTTACATTGAAAAATGTTCCCGTTTATTATAGGGTAGACATTAAGAACTCCGGTTTTTAATTGCGCGCTATTGTTGCATTGTTGGCAGGGCAGTATTTTATTTACATGTTTTGTAATCAGTATTTCTTGCGATAGTTATCATGGAACGCTTTACAACTTAATATTGATTGTGAAAACACATTACAAATCTGGTGAATGTTGCGCAGAACCTGTGTGGAAGCTTTGTACGGCTCTCGGTCGTCCTAACGCACCTAATGAGTCAACAGTTCGTAGGCTAATGACAAAATTTGAGACAGCAGGTTCGATTGCAGATATCAGAACTCCAGTGCGCTCTGGTTCCAGCCGGTCTGATGAGAACATCGCAACTGTGCGCGATAGTGTTGCCGGAGTCCACAAAAATCAATTCGTCGCTGTTCACAGCATTGGGCTTGCGGAAAGTTCCCTCCAGCGAATTCTCACAAAGGATCTTCATATGCATGCCCACAAATGTAATCCATTCAAAGATTATGTATCCGGAAAGATACATGGTGTGGATTTTGGGCTGGTGGGTCATCGGGCCTTACTTCTTTGAACATGAGAATGGAAATGCCACGATAGTGAATGGACAACGCTACCGGAATGTGGTTGAAACATTTTTATGGCCGTACCTTAATGATGTGAATATTGAGCAATTATGGTTCCAACAGAATGGCGCTACCAGCAACACTTCACTCGATACGATAGCCTTGTTGAGGAATAAATTTCCAGCCCGGGTTATTTCTCGCAACCGCGATCAGAACTGACCAGCAAGGTCATGTGACCAAATACCGAGACTTCTACCTTTGGGGGTTTTTAAAATCGTATGTTTATAAAAATAATCCCCAACAATAACACCCTGAAGGAAGAGATACGACATGTCATCGTCCAAATCGAGGAGCAGATCTGTCTGAAGGTGTTGACCATTAGGGCGTTATGGCGACCGAGAGCGTCTACACAGTTTCTGCGCAACATTCACCAGATTTGTAATGTGTTTTCAAAATCAATATTCCTTATTCCGTTGTAAAGCGTTCCATAATAACTAACCGCAAGCATGTAAACAACATGCTCCCATGCCAACAATACCATGCCAACGCGCAATTTAAACCGGCATTCTTAACGATCCACCCTATATTTTCTCAAAAATGACTCTCACGATTTTGTTTTACTTATCATATGCTTGAGGCGTTAACATAACAAATGAAATATACTGGCTTCGGAAAAACAATGTTCAGAAAATTGTAGAGTAGAAAGACAGTACCAAAATAAGCATGTTAAGATTAGGGGCATTAAAACCATCATGTTAGAACATCTGTTTGTGGCGTGTCAGATGTAATCAAAGGCACTCTTGTTCAAAGAGCACCAAAGAAAATATGACTGCACCTCGCGTCAATGTCTTATTATTTATCGTTTTACGTGGCCTTGCGAAGCTATGGCCATTTCATTGGTTGCTTTAGGCCACGGTGCAAGGGTACGCGACTCCTTCTGCTAAATAGTTACATCAATAACCATAACAAAGGTTACAAAATGGCGTAGAAACGAAATATATGTTTACGCTCTGGATCGTGTTGGCTAAAAGAGAAAGAGATAGAGTGAGTGCATTCAGTTTGTCATACAGACCTCTTATCGTGATTGGTAGCCCATACCTTATCGGCAGAACACGCCTTTGAACGGGTTAAAAGCTAAGGGGAAAGCTTGATGAGCGCCCAGGTTAGCGAAATGTAGAATGTGTAGCGTGAGAAGAATTTCAGGTGGTGCAAATTAAAGCTTGAATGGTATTCATTAAGTACATAGCATGGCAGCACTTTATAACAACAAATAAACAGAATTGTATTCTCACAGTGATATCAATGCTTGTTGCTGCATAGAAGCAAACATAACTAAATAATAAATAAATAAAGCAGTGCGTTTTCCCTCAAATTAAAACTATAATTGGTTAATATACATTTACTAACATATTGCTGATCATAGGAATACAACAGCGTTATAGACAAAAATATAACGCAATTTTATTGCCATAATATGTATGTTATATTTGATAAACCATATACGAGTACATATACATATTTATCTCTAGTTTCTAAACATGACCAGTCAATCATAACAAAAGCGTAATTTGCATTTAGTAAACGAATATCATCATTCTGCGGCTGTTTTACGGGGAGTGTCCACTTTCTGACGAGAATGTAGACCGTTTTCCCCATTTTCCTGGAATATTTATATCCAGTAATTTACTATAAAACACTTTTATGCATTGCCGTTGCAATTGCTATAACAGTGTGACCAGCCTCCCACATACCCACGACAAGTCTCCAAGTAATTTTGCTAGTATACGGCACGACTGGTTCTGAGACAATAAACATGTTTTGGTTTCAATAACAGTTATACAGTTTTAAAATACCTCAGAAATCATAAGAAATTGTAAATACTTCACTTCAGGAAAAGTGTGCAGTTTGTTAAAATGTTTAAGTAAAACAAGCTTTTTGCCCGTAGCGTTAGCTATTCATAAAGTATTAGCTGTTGTTCACCTGAATTTTCCAGCTTTTTAAGAAATAATCTCGTGTCGTTCTTTTCTCTCTCCTAAGCTAAAGCAAAGAGTATGTGATATTAAGGCATGCGCATGTAAAAAGTTGGACTGTGCCTGCTACAAAATGTGTATTGAAACGATCTTCGCCAATGTTTATTATGATTAACGTGAACCAGATAGAAAGAAAAATGTGGTTATATTCGCATGCCGTGCGCCACTCACTCTTCTACAACTACTGTTACAAAAGTTTATTCTTCTGTCTATTTGTTAAACTTTTATTATACATTTACACATTTCGTTGTAGGTATTAGACGGATACAGCAGGCTAAAGCGATAGTTACATTTTTAAAAAGCGGATCGCAATATGATGACTTTCAAATTCCATACCTTTTGTATGACCATGGGAAAAGAAAAACGGATAGCGACTTTATACTTTCTCATTGCGTGGACGATTTACTAGTACACGATCTAGACATCCACTTACTTCTCTAATATCCCGACACACTTCTAGAAAAGCTGAGGGAAACTCGAAAGTGGTTAAGGCCATAACATTTATTTTAGATAAATTGCGTGTCTTAATAAGGTCTCTATTTATTGCTTAGTAAGATTTTGTCTATTTCTTACGGTTTACCAATTATAAAAGCGTCATTCAGAATGAAGAGGACTTCACAGAATTTTCAGAAAATTCAAGATTACATTTTATTTGTCATGTAAATATCATAAACGTATGGCATTTTAATAACAATCGTTAAGAGTCATTTTTGAAAAATAAAAATGATGAACACTTTTTTAAAGGGTAGTTTTGAGATAAGGAAATTTTCTTGAATATCTTCGTTTCGTATCTGTGGAATTTCGGTATTTAACAGATTTTTCATTTTTGAGTTATCGTATTCCCTACCTCCCCTCTCTACCTGTCTTACAGAAACTTTTTGTAAAAATGCTTCTATTTTGGATTTAGGAGGCCTCAAAGTGCGCATTTCCTGTGAAGTCCTAGTATAGAATTGTTGGATGGCATGCAATACTTCCTCTGCTTTATTATAGGTAGTAGGGAAAGTAACAGCTGTGTATGAGTAATATGTGCAGTGTTTTTCCTTTACTCTGTGGCCATCATACGGCTACTTGTGCGCTGGCCGCCGCAGCTCACACTCCCACCCGAAACAGTTATAATAAATATTCCCGCAACCGCCTCATGTTCTCATAGTTACAGTTAAAACTACAATGATAATAAGTAGAGTTGTTGGGAATGTTGTGCTCTATTCACACGTTTCTGATATCTTCTCAGAAAATTTTTATTCACTCTTGAGAGTCCGATAGCTGAAATTGAGTGAATTTCTCGCCTGGTGTTTTTTGTTTCAGTTCTTACAGTGTATGGTTATTTCTTGCATACGTGACCAACAGAGTCGGGTAAACTACTGTAATTGAATTTTTGCGAAATGATACAGTAACTGGCTCACGCTTAATGTTCTTCTCTGACGAGGCATGGTTCCATTTATATGGCTATGTTTCGTCGCCTAATAACAGGATATTGGATTACAGAGAAACCCGATTTTACACACGAGAATCCCTTGCACGACGGGAAAATTGGTGTGCAATAAATGTATGCAGTATAATGGAACCTATATTTTTTGAACAAATAAATGTAGAGAGGTAGAGAAATGACTTACACAATTTTCGAAAGCTCACCAACGTTGAATGGCAGTCTGGCCTTTCTGCTACCGCGCATGCAGCTGACGAAGCGTTAAATTTAATTCAGGAAAATTTTAAAGATAAGGTAATTAATAAAGAATTATGGTCCTCATGATCCCCTGATTTAAATGTATGTGATTTTTATCTATGAGGGAATTTGAAAAATAAAACGTGTATGATAAACCCTGTATATTGTAAGAAGTAAAAGAAATCATCAGGCGAGAACTTCACTCAATTGAAGATGTTTAACTCTGGAGTGTGAACGAAAATTTCACGAGAAGGTGCGAGAAGTGTGTGGATAGAGAAGGACAACTTTTCCAACATCTCTTATGGTAAGGTATGTGCTTATATCATTGTAATTGCAACTGTAACAATGAGAACATGATGCAGTTGCAGATATACGAGGGCTGTCCCAGAAGTAACCGACCTAACAAAGAAAACACAACAATTTTGGGAAAAACATCTTTATTTCTCTACATAGTCTCCTTTCAGATCGATACACTTTTCCCAGCGATGTTCAATAGCTTCGATACCCTGTTTATAGTGAGATCCGTCGAGTTTTGCAAAATAACTATCAACTGCAAACTCCACCTTATCATTGTTGGCAAATCTTTTACCACCAAGCCATTTATTCAACTTTGGGAATAGAAAATAATCAGAGGGGGCTACATCTGGCGAGTAGGCTGCATGAGGAAGCAATTGGAACTTTAACTCATTGATTTTGGCCATGGCGACAATGGATGTGTGAACTTTTTGCTTGATTTCATCATTCAAACGCTGCAATAAGTTTGCATAATATTCGCCATCGACTGCTTTTCCTTTTTGAAGATAAACAATGAAAATTATCACACGCGGATCCCAAAAAACTGACCCCATGACCTTGCCTGCAAATGGAACTGTCTTCGCCTTCTTTGGAGCCGATTCTCTCCTTTCAGTCCACTGTTTTAACTGTTCCTTCGTCTCAGGTGTGAAGTGAAGGACCCGTGTTTAATTCATGGTTATGAATCGACACAAAAAGTCGGCTTTATTGCAGCGAAACATCGCCAAACACTCGACTGAAACATCCTCACGACACTGCTTTTGTTCCATAGTGAGTAAACGCAGCACTCATTTTGCGCACAGCTTTCTCATGTCTAAAGTTTCAGTTAGTATGCGATGTATAGCAGTTTTTGAAATGCCTTCTATGTCTGCTAGCTTGCGCACTTTCAGTCGACGGTCATCCAATACCATTTTGTGGATTTTCTTCACAATTTTTGGCGCGGTCACCTCATTTGGTCGACCACTGCTATGTTCGTCTTGGCAGCTCGTACGACCTCACTTAAACTCTGCCACCCAATATTTTACTGTTGTAAACGAAGGAGCAGACTCCCCCGGAGTAGAATCTAGCTCAGCTTTAATATCAGTTGGACTAAGACCTTTCAAATGAAAGTATTGTATCACATAACGATGGCCAGTTTTATCCATGTTTACAAATTCACTGAGAGAGTTCACTATTAATGGCTGCCAAACAATTACTAAACAACGTAACATCGTCAAACTTCAAACTCAAGCTTTATAAGGGTGGTACTTTCTACCATAGTAATTTTTTTGAAACAACAACCGCTATATATACGTCAGGTCGGGTACTTCTGGTACTGGCCTCGTATTATAACTGTTTCGGTGGGAGGCGGCTGGCTTAAGTAGTCGTGTGGCGGCCACAGTGTGAAGGAAAATCACTGTAGAGTATACGTAGAGTATACTGTAGAGTACAACATACTCGTGTATGAATATAAGGGATAGTGGAGAAAGAAAGCCGTATGGTTGCAACTCATAAGATTTTTTTGACTATTTCTTGTCTTTGGAACTTCTACGGTTTATATCACATCTGTAGCTAAATTATTCAGGTATAACCAAGGACCTTAAAATAGAATTTCTGTAGCATAAGAGGGATAACGGGGAATGCAATTAGTGTCAAGGTTCCACCTCCGTAATGTATGGGGCAGCACTCAACATGAATAGGCTTATTTTCTTAATAGCAAAAACGATAAACGTTGAGGCAGTATTTTTAACACTTAAATAATTTCAGTCTAATTATATAATATATACATTAAATAACAGCCCGCCTTAAAGCAATATGTGTATGTAACAATATATAAAAAGTGTATATTACAGTAATTGTATATGTTTATATTATTGTATCCATGTGTAATAAATCTTATGTGAATATATTACTAATTTAATAATGTAGGAGCTGTGAGAATAATAGGTTAAAACTTGCTAACAATGAGGTAACAATGAGAAACCTTGAGGCAATAATGAATTTGAAAGTTTAAATGCTACTAGTCATTATTGGAGCAACAATAATGTAAATTTTGAGACAGTTTAAAAACAGCCAATCAACAACCAGAAAAAAACTTTAGTTAAATGAAGGTATTCTATTGGATTAGGAATAGACAATCAGAGACTTGAAATACAGAAAGTTACAAGCTTAGGCGGTTGAAATCAGTTCAGTTGGTTGCAGACAGCGTTACTAACCAGACGCAAAAAGTGTCTTCGAGAGATATAATACGTATTCGTGTGAGACGAAAAATAGTTTACGTATTAAAAAGAGCAAGTATTTAATAAAAACATCTCACAGCTCTCTCTCTATATCAGTGAAGTGTTAATTAAATCGTATCAAGCATTAATAAAAGGAGTGAAGTAAAAATTATAATCTTTGTAAGTCTACATTCTTGTTGCACCACAACCCTGCTAAGAGAAACGTGTTTCTAACAATAATACTGACGCAGCCGAGGCAAGCACAAATATATAATATTTAAAGAAACAGCAAAATTACGAAGTTAATATTTTTTTTAAACTTGGGGCATCTGAAAGTACATTTGGGACGAAGGCTACCGGAAACTGTTTACTATACGTGCGGCTGCAACTACTACAAGTTCGGCTCCCCAACAGCTGAAATATATTACAATTCCTACAGCAAAATAACGTCACAAACCATCTTCAGTACAATCTTCTTCAACGTTACTATTTTCATTGTTTTAGGGCTGGTAATGCATAAACCATCCTTAATGGGGAATGGTGTTGAAAAATGTTGACTAGGAGGCAATTTGGAAGATTGTAGTACGAATGGAAAATTTGGTACAATGAGGGTGTGATGATCAAATTAAAAGATTTGAATACTAGCAATATTTTAACTTCTTTAATTTATTTAAGAACAAACAAGGACGTATTTAGAAAATTAATGTTTTATCAAAACCGTAAACGCCAGGTATTTGTGCTAGTACATCATAAACGTGATACAAACACTGACCTTAAGGTTGCCAATGTCTGCATTATCCAAATGGCAGAGATTTTAAACTATGGCCAGGATTTCTCATACTACATGAAGTTCTAGAACTGACATGTCAGATAGTAAGAAAAGACGAGATGTATTTTTAAACAATCTTACGTGGGGCACATACCTAAAGAATAATATACTTTTAAAAAGAATTTGCAAATAACTGACGTACATGTTTCGTTTCAGTTAACCCAAGTAAAATTTTATTTAATATCAAACTTCAACATTTATTTTGTCTTAAACCATGAGCATGAGTCTTGCTTGTAGTTTCTTGTTAGTTTATTCTCTACTAAGATAACAGCGATAATTTGTTTTTATTTTGAGTCAAAGCTTCATATATGTACCTTATAAGTTTTTCATCAATACCAAGCCTTTTGCTTGCAATTATTTCTCAATCTTTCGTTAGTGTATAGTAAAATTTGTTACAAAGCATTGAGAAATACTTTCACTTATTGCACACCTTCGTTTTGTCTGTCCCCGAGAGATGGTTGGCACACTGCCAGCGTTTACCCGAGAACCAAGCTGTTTACTTCGTAACTGACCTATACACTCCATCTCTCCTGACAGGGGGTGCAGCGCGTGCTGCGTAGGTCCCTGGGCGCACAGTGTTGTCAGATATTGCACTACAAATACTTAATTTCAGATAAATGCTTGGGGATGGTTAAAGGATTATTTAGCATCCTCGTTCATTTCGAAGCGTGGACGATATTTTCCTATATGCATAATTCCTTCTTTTTCATTCCTTAATATCCGATAGTTGTACGGGAGCTAGCCATCTTGCCTATCTGGTTTAAAACTATCCAGAATTATTAACGAATTCTCTGGGGAAGATCGAAAGTTTATTGCCCGCCTGGATTCAACAGTATTTGATATATGAAAATTATACGGCTGGATGTACCTGCTTGTTTTAAGTGTTTACAATTATACTGATTGCAATACTGTTGTACTAAAGTTGAAAATTTCTATAAATATCAACCAATTTATTAGAAGCTTTATCATAAATTTGTTCAACGTAATTATAGTAGAATGTTAATTTTTTTAGTTCTATATCAAAAATTGAAAATCGAGTCATATAAAAATGCCCCTGTTACGAATATTTGAAAACTTTAAACTTTTAAATTTGCAAACTATTTTTCGAATACGTTCACAGTTAACTATTAACTTTTGGGTAACATTTAGGATTTTCGAGGGAAAAATAAATCAAACAACAGTTTTAATTGTCTACAAATGAATTACATATTAAACTATTAAACCATAAAATATATCAAGAAAACACTTATTAGAACTCTTCATCCATCTTCACAGAATGTATACTGAAATTTTGAAACAAATTGAACAAAAGTTTCATTATGAACATTTTAAAGCGGTTATAACGTAAGCAAACAAGATAATGAGAAAATTCAGTTTTAAAATTATACACACCTACACACGTAAAAAAGGTTAGAAGGATTCATAATCATGATTCTATTTGAGGGGAGCTTTTCTGTAACAAAAATATGAGCTGAAGCTTTCCTGTAGTCTGAATTCTCTAGATTTTTTATAAAATTTTATAAAATGTGATATTTTCGAAATCATATAAAAATGTTGGTTTCGAGTACCGTTAATTCTAATGGGTTGAAATTGATTTAATTTTACCTATGACCATTATTCCTTTCAGATCAGATATAATAATTTGAACAATTACAAATATTATTTCTATTAATTTTAGCAATCGGTCCATACCATGAATGGTACAAGGATCCCTTGAATGAGCTTCCTAATTTTGTTAATGTTTCTCAGATTTAGGAATACTTTCTGACATTATATAAGTGTTACATCCGTTCTTACTATTGTTTACAATGTTACATACAAGCTGTGGTTAGTCTTGGAGTTCCTCAAGTTTTGTGAACAATGTGCATTATCCGCTATTAAACTTGCCTATTGTACATTTTATTGCAGACAGCTTGGAGGGGAACCCTAGCTATGTATATCGTAAGCCCAAAAGTACGTAGTAATTATCTAGACGTGCAGCCTTTTGGAAGCAAAGCTTTTCCTTTTTTTGCCCTGCCTCTACATCACACTCATGACAGGTTTACACAAGAACGGAAGAGTGAAGAAAACCCATTCGCGCACAAATCAAACAGCACGGCGTACTGAGTTTGTTGACGTATCTCACGTCTGACAAAGTACCCAGTAGCTCTCTCCCTCTCCCTCATTTTCATACATAATAATAAGAGATCGACCGTTGCTAGTAACATTGCTGAGCGAAGAGGATTTATGCCGGTCAGGAGATAAGGACGTGCAGGTAATAACAAGAATATTGAATTTAAAATGGAGGCAGCCAAGATGTCGTTCTTATCGAGTAAAGTGCCTTCTGCCTTGTTAACTGGGAAAGTTAGTGATGACGTTGCAATCAACTTTAAACAACGGTAGTAGTTTGGAGTGACATTCAACACTTAGTCTTCCATATAGAGATCAAAAGAAGACGACGAGAAGGAACTGTAGAGGGAAACCTTGATGAGAAACAGTAAAAGATAAAATTAAGGAAACTCACTTGAAACAGGCAAATGATGAGTGACAGAAATAATAACTCTAGAGAGGAAAAAAGGTTGACACGGAAGAGAAGGGCAAGCAAGAGTACAGGAGACAGAATCTAAGGGGAAGGGGGAAGAAGAAGGTAATAGTGAAGAAAAACCTAATACTTAACAATTGCAGAGCTGTCTTAGTCCAGTTTAATTCTTTCTCTACTGCTTAGCTGTGGTTTACTTCTATGAACTAAAAAAAGAAAGGATCAGCGTGTTGCATTCACACGATCCTCTCTACTCACTTCTATAAACTGTGCCGTTTTCCCCCTCCCCTTGGTCATGGCTTATGCAACCAGCTCAAGAACGGTCCAGTGCTTCGGAAATGGTCACGCGCATCATTGAGAGAAACAGTTAATATCCGAAGCTTCGAGAAAGATGTCATGCATGACGTAATTCATCATTTCACAACTCAAAGCGTCGTGTAGAGTTACCATTGGCTGGTTTGCTTCACGCCACTGACGGCAGCGCCATCACGCTCGTGTTCAACTTCAGCAACTCCTGGGCAGGCAGCAGGGGCACTCTTTGGCCAGGGACCGAGTGGATAGCACCCAGACTCGTGTTCTGGTTTTGTGACGGTGAGATTTGGCGTAAACTACCAAGAGTAACCTTTTGGATTTTCTAAATTATTTTCAACTGTTTGGTAAGCTGCAAAATTTAACCTTTTTACTCTTGATGTTTCTAAATTCACATTTACGGGAGAAGCATTTATATTTTGTTAGTTCGTCTACCATTGCATTGTATTATTCCTTGTTTGAGAAATATTCTCGATTTGTAGGGCAACTTAAATTCTAAAAAGGTGAAAGAGTATATTACTTTGTCGTCTCCGAGCATATTATTTGAAATCGCAAAACTTTTAAAATGTTAAAGCAAGCTGATGAGGGAATTGTTAACAAATGCAAACCTTTGTAATAAATTGTTAAGATATGTGGCGGTGATTTTTTCCAATTCCTAGCTCCTACGCAATATTCCTTTCCACAATATTTAATACCTCTGGATATGGGAAAAGCCCGTGCTACAAAACTATTCTTACAAAAGCTTATTCTATCTACTTCTTATTAATCGAGATAAACCTTCATTACACATTTCATTGTAGGCATACGGAGGATACAGTAGGCTAAAGCGACAGTCAAGTTTTTAAAAGGCGGACGCTATGTAATGGCTTTGAATTTCAATGCTATTTGTATGACCACAAAATAAAGAAGGAATAGCGACTTACTACTGATTTTTGTATAAGCTTATATAACTGGTAAATCATGAGAGGAGGATAATAATTTTTTGAGAATAAATGTAGATCTTGGTTATATATAAATATAAATTGTGTATTTTAACGCGATATCTTGTCTATCTCTTATGGTTTATCAGTTATGCAAAAGTTGTTCACAATGAAGAATACTTTTGGAGACATTCCCAGAAAATTTGAGATATACATATTATTTGTCATAAAGATATCTTAAATATTTCATTCATTCATTATCTGTTTACCCTCCTCTTATGTAGGACTTACACCCCCCAGGACTTACAAGCGGGTGCCTGGGGTCAGAGGCCCGTCGAGGAGCAGACACTCATGGATCAGACAGAGCATCCAGGATGGGTGATCAGCCCGATGCCTGGTATGGGATGAAGGAAGTAGATGAAACGAAATGGTGGTGAAATGGATGAAAGGAAAGGTGATGATGGAGCAGTTGGTGGAATGAATGGCGGGGGAAACCGGAGAACCCGGAGAAAACCCGCCCAGACGCCGCTTCGTCCACCACAAATCCCACATGCAGGTCCCTGGGATTGAACCCGGGCTGCCTCGGTGGGAGGCGAGCGGTCTAACCACTCGGCCACGGCGCCGCCTATCTTAAATATATGATTTTTAATCAAAATCGTTAGAGCCATTTTTGAGAGATTTAAAACTTTCGAAAAATGTTCCATGTAAAGGGTAATCTGGAGTGGGGGGATTTTCTTGAAAAACTTCGTGTCGCATCTCTGGAAGATACTGAATCTAAATACCAAGTTTGGTGTCTATCCGACTGTTCGTTTCTGAGTTATGCTGTTCACAGACAGAGACACAGACACACAGACACACACACGGACATGTCTCCAAAAATGCCTGTTTTGGATTCAGGGGATCTCAAAACATGTATTTCCGGTGAAATCTCGGTATCGAATTTTTGGGTGGAATACAATACTTCCCCTACTTACTATACGTAGTAGAGAAAGTAAAAATGAATAACGAATTCCCATTTGAGAAAATAAGTATTGAAAAATTTAAGGGAATAACAAGCAATATCTCGAAAATGGTTAACTCAACAAAAAATGTATATGACATAAATTGTATATTTTAACGCGATCTACATTTTTTGTGTAGTAAAAGTTTGTCTATCTCTTATGGTTTACCAGTTATGCAAAAGTCGTCCACAATGAAGAATACTTTTGGAGACATTCCCAGAAAATTCAAGATATACATTTTATTTGTCATGAAAATATCTTAAGCATATGCTATTTTAATCAAAATCGTTAGAGCCATTTTTGAGGAAATTAAAATCTTCGAAAAATCTTCCATGTAAAGGGTAATCTGGGGTGGGGAGATTTTCTTGAAAACCTTCATGTCGCATCTCTAGAAGATACTGAATACCAAGTTTGGTGTTTATCCGACTGTTCGTTTCTGAGTTATGCTGTTCACAGACAGACACACAGACAGACACACGGACATGTTTCCAAAAATGCTTTTTTTGGATTCAGGAGGTCTCAAAACATGTATTTCCGGTGAAATCTCGGTATCGAATTTTTGGGTGGAATACAATACTTCCCCTACTTACTATACGTAGTAGAGAAAGTAAAAAAAGCTTTCTATCTACTTATCGTGAAAGTAACAGTTCTTTATTTGAGGTAGAAAATAATTATCTTAGTTACAATTTAATGTATATTTTTAAGGTCACTTCATGGTCATCTCAGTTTTCCCAATTTATTAAATCAGATTTTGATTTTGCGCATAAAATCAAATAACCGTTGTCTGGAACATATTTTTATTAAACCAACCGTTGTTTTATAAAAAGCTTAAGAAGTCTGAAAATAAATCTAATTCTATTTAAATTGCGTTTGTGTTTTTTTAAATTAAAAAAATAAATCTAAATTAGTCTTTCATAGCATTATCGTTAATAGGTCAATTAAAAGGAAAACAAGGCGCGCGTATCATAAAAGGAGGAAATCAGAATGGCATTTTATTAAATTTAAAGAATTAACCAAGAATTTACAAAACGAAAAGTTGCAAGCGCAGGAGCGGTTTTTAGAACAAATTTTAAATAAGGAAAGTGATGGATGGAAAGCATTTTACAATTATGTGAGGAGACGCAGGGGTAATAAAGAAGGCATACCAGATTTCAAAGTTAACGGGACTGCCGTAATAAATGATAAGGAAAAGGCGAACATATTAAATGCACATTTTGTATCGGTCTTTCATCAAATGGACGATAGTCCTGAGCGGGAAAATAGGAGTGGTGGAGAATCGCTTTTTCAAATAATGGCGCCAAAATTACGTAAAAGGATCAAGATGCTACAGAATCGAAAATCAAGAGGGCCGGACAACGTACCTACTGAAATATTAAAAATAGGGGGAGAAGCCATGATTCCCTACCTAATGCTATTGTTTAACATGTCAATTAACAACCGTGCACTACCGGAAGACTGGAAATCCGCTATTGTAGTTCCAATATACAAAGGGGGTAATAAAACAGAAATAAATAATTATCGGCCTGTTAGCCTAACGTCGGTAGTGTGTAAAGTAATGGAGCATCTAATTGCAGAATACAGACGGGAGGATTTAGAAAACAAACAGTGGTTCAACAAAGCGCAACATGGGTTTAGATCCGGGTATTCATGTGAAAGTCAAACAACTTCATTAATTCAAGATTTGGCAGATGAGGTGGATGCAGGGGGAAGGACTGATGCAGTGGTGATAGATTTTTCTAAAGCTTTTGACGTAGTGCCACATAGTTTACTCATCCGGAAACTAGCAAATGCGGGACTTGATAATCGCGTTGTATTGTGGGTAGAACAATTTTTGAAAGGGAGGACGCAAAGAGTAAGAGTAGGTAGAGAACTGTCAGAAGGGGGGACCGTAAGTTCGGGCGTGCCCCAAGGCTCGGTACTGGGCCCATTACTGTTTCTTATCTTTGTTAATGATATCCATATAAACATTAAATGCCAGATAAGACTGTTCGCAGACGATTGTATTATTTACAATAAGATTAGGAATTCCATGCATGAGACTGCTCTTCAGGACGACCTAAATGAAATCAGGTGGTGGGCCGAAGCAAACAAAATGACAATTAATGCTGGGAAAAGTAAGTCCATTGTTTTTAGCAGAACTAAGGGGAAGATTATACATAACTATCAAATGGGCGGGGAACCAATTCCACAGGTGGACAGCTGCAAATATTTGGGAGTGTGCTTGTTAAGTAATGCTGGATGGGGGGAACAGATAAATAGTACATCTAGGAAAGCGTGGAAAGCATTGCATTTCGTAATGAGAATACTGAAATAGGGGAGCGCAAAGACCAGGGAACTAGCCTACAAATCTTTAGTGCGGCCGGTTATGGAATATGGAGTAGCATGTTGGGACCCATACAGAGTCAATCAGATTGATTCCTTAGAAAAAGTGCAGAGAAGGGCTATAAAATTCATAAGGAGAGGTAAAGATTTTGGGTTTACAAAAGGTGAAGAGAATGAATGGGAACCGCTAAAAGTTAGGCGTAAAAAACATAGATTAGTTGCGTTATTTAAAGCTTATACTGGTTCAAATGCTTGGGCGGATGTTAGAGAAAGGTTAGAGAATCCAGCACACTACGGTCGAAACGATCATCTGTTTAAAATTAGGGGTAGAAAGTGCAGAACCGACGTGGGAAAATTTTCTTTTGTTAATAGAACCATTGAGGAATGGAATGAATTGCCTGTAGCAGCCTTTCAGGGCTGTCCTCTGACCTTAAAGCAGTTCAGAAATAATATTAGCAGAATAAATGTTGGTTAATTAACTAGTGTACTCATTTCAAAAACTATACTATTAAAGTTGACACTACCAGGTGGAAAATACTGGTAACTAAATATAAGGACCAATTGTAAATAGTTAAGTACCTCGAAAATAGTTACGTACTTTGTAAATTGTTAAGTACTTTGTAGATAGTTAAGTAAATTGAGAATAGTTAAGTAAATTGTGAATAGTTAAGTAAATTGTGAATAGTGAAGTAAATGGTGAATAGTTAAGTAATTGTGAATAGTTAAGTAAATTATAAATGGTTCAGTAATTAGGGATTTTAAAAGCTTTGTTAATATTTAAAATTAATCATTTTGTATTGTTAGTCTTGTTTATTATTATTATTATTGTAAGCTAGTCATGGTGATGTAAATTTTGTACGGTTTAATTCTGCCACCGGGAAGTACCCAATTGCAGAATAAATAAATACATAAATACATACATACATTTTTTTCAAGCTGGGACTTGAACCGCGGATCTTTGACTTCTCGTGCCGTTGCTCTTATCAACTGAGCAATTTTTTTTAGTCTGATTCTATCTTTTAAACTTTAGCCTCCACAAGGCATATGCGGAAGAACAGATTTATTATCACAGCTTCAATTAATTACGAAATGGAAATATAATAACTTTCTATGAGAGGAAGTATTCGTCAAGTGATTATAAAATGAATTAAATAAACGAAGGAGCTTATGCCTTGAGCCACGTGTTAACGGTACACTCGCATCAAACACTGGGATCTATTGGTGACCTTATACTCGATCACATTCAACAATATGTGCAGCCTAACCTGCCGGGCTATACTCGCATTATCAACTATTTTGTGCTCCTTTACTACTCTGGCAGTATCCTATCACTGACACACTGTTTTGTTTTCAATTTCAGCAAATTTTGGAACGGGATAAATTGTTGTCAAATGTCAACGTTTCTGAAATAGCAATCTCATGCCTGATACGAAATAATGTTTATGCTATCCCAGCATTATAAGCAGGTTGTTACAATATTCATTGTGTATAATTGGCTTATTATGGCACGCGTGTCAATAATAGCAATGACGTATTTCCTGTAGCAATGAAGTGATAGCACTATTGCAAGTTGCAGCGGTTTGTAGCAAGAAGATGAAACCATTTTGTATGTTCTTTTTTCTGACCAACGAAGAAGCAAAAACTTCTTTAGGTACATTATTAAACATACCTATAAAATAACGAAGATCTGAATTTATTATTACTTACCATGCTGTGCTGATAATAGACCATATCACAGTCTGCAACACCTGCTCACTTCTCTCCCAGGAAGGGAATTCATGCAAAGGGCTGTCTTGTTTATTGGTTTAAATCGCCATGTAAAAAAGAAATGTAGGGAGAAACTAACGCTTCGTTTACGAACATATGAAGACGCTTTCGCTTATGGATTCCGAATTATTTCAGGATTTATTTTCTACAATTTATAATGCTGAGCTTACATAAAATGCATCCAACTCGTGAATAATCCTAATGTGACATTCATGAAATTTTTCTGCACGACTAATGGTGTGTATGACAAACATTCACTCTTGCCGTACTCATTTGCATAAATAACTATTGTTTTGAATTATAATATTTATATAAAATCACTAATAGTTTTAGACATTAAACTTATAGCAAATAGAATACTGTAACCGTTTTAAACATAGCTGTATTTTGAATGTGACACAGAACTTCCATCTCTACCTGTGTTTCATACACACTGCTTAGATTGGGTCACCGAGTTTCTGCGGTTTCAAGAACCTATTTGTTCTCATCAACTCTGTATCGGTTTTCCAATACTTTGGATTACGGTTGAACGCTATATCATTTGCCATTCCAGGAAATAGTCTTTTATTTTTCACTGTAATATTTGTGTCCGAGAAGCTTTCGCCTTATATCGTAAGTCTGATATATATATATATATATATATATATATATATATATATATATATATCTGCAGCTGTTCTTAGCAGTCAGCTTCTGTATGCCTTTTTACTTTTGTTTGCTTTCACGTAGTCGATTTCTCTACTTCTCAATTTACTGAGTTTTATTTTGAAGCTTACTTCATGATATCGCATTAGATCAAAATTAGACAAAGGCACCTTAAACGTGTTATGGAAATCGACCTCTTCTTTTTTTAAATCACACCACTTGGTTCTTGGTGTTGCTGGCCACGAAGAAACATTTTCGGAAGGACCTTCCTTTCCATCCTCAGCTAGACATGTCGACACCTTAAGCTTGCCTTAACCGAGCGGTATGCTCAGGTTGTAACGTCTGTGATCCGCATTCGGGAGGACGTGGGTTCGATTCCCGCAGCCGACCTTCCTGACCCATGGATTTTTTCGGGGTTTCCCCGGATCGCTAGGCAAATGCTGGGAAGCTTCATTACATCCCCCGAATTTGTCCCTCCATTTCACCTACATTCCCTTTTCAATTCACTTTTTATCTCCTTGGTCTGTTTCAGGATTGAACGTGTTGGCGGGAGTCTCGACGTTGCATGGCAAGATGCTCTCTTCCCTTCGTCCCCCGGAATAGGAAGACGAGTTCCGGGCCCTCTAGGGGAGGTGCAAGCCCGCAGAGGGGGGAGTCGGTTGCACCAGCAGAATTCCAATCTGTAAAAGTTAGGGACTCTGCCCTGTCGTGCCTCCTGGTCTGGCTGCCCTCTGTATTCTCTCACCTCACCCCTCCCTCCTGCAAGGGGCTTTGGACACAAAAGATCTTGTAGGTCAAAGTGCTAAGTCCCTCTCCACAGTTAGTCCTAGTTGTAAACTTGTCTTAACGCAAATTTACACTGTAACTTTTGTATAGAATGTTATAATTGATATTTTATGACATGTGCATTTCAGTTGTAGTGTGGAAATAAAAAGTCTTCGTTTGGACGCGTGGCCAGCCTAATGGGAACTTTCTTGGCCCGAAAAGCACGCTGTTTGCTGCGGAGTTGGATATTCATAGCCTCCTAAGTTCAAGCGCATCGATTTATCACACAAATGTTAACTACAATAACTATATAACTTCGTCATGGAAGATGCTAGAAATTATCTCCTTATGCCGCCACATACCTCTCACACCTTTTAAGAAAATATACATCATTACGTATTAATTCTTCATGGCCATGTAAATAAACGCCTCCTTCGTCCGTAACGTGGGTCATTAGAGCAATCATTAAGGTTATCTAAGCCGAGTGGAATGGCAACATCTGCGGCCGTCATTCGGGAGGTCCCGAGTTCGATCCCCAGCGACCGTCCACTTTGATCCATGGGCTTGTCTTGGTTTCCCTGGGTCAATAGGCAAATGCTGGGGTGGTTTCTTCTCTAACACGATTTCCTTTCCGCCATTTGCCTTTCACTCCATTACCTTCTAAACTTTCTCCTAGGTCTCGTGGTGTATGGCGGTGCCGGACAGATGGCACGGATGCACGCTCACTGGAAAGAATACTCCCCGCGGACACCAGAGGGCTGCTCGACTGGTGGGTTGTCCTTCGCCCTCCGGCTCCGGTGGTGACACAGGGTTTGCGAGCTTGAAAATGTTGGGGAATTCCGCGCGTCTCTGTGGCCTATGGTCTGAATCTCCCAATTACAGAATTTGAATCCCAGTTCTTCTGCGTGGTTCTTTCACTTCATCCCTTCCTCCTGTGGGGTGAAGAAGATGGTTTGTTAGCTCCACGTATGGAAGCCAATTTGAAGTTGTTTATATATTTAGCTCCACGTATGGACATCAATTTGGAGTAGTTTGTATTGAAGGAGTTTTATTATATTTCAACTGTTGGAGAGCCGAACATGAAGTAATTGCAACCGCACGTATAGTAAACAGTTTCCGGTAGCCTTCGCCCCAAGTGTACTTTCAGGTGGCCTTCGCCCCAAGTTTAAAAAAAATATTAACTTTGTAATTTGACTGTTTCTTTAAATATTATATATTTATGTTTGCCTCGGCTGCGTCAGTATTATTGTTAGAGACACGTTTCCCTTTGCAGGGTTGTGATGCAACAAGAATGTAGGCTTACAAAGATTATAATATTACTTCACTCCTTTTATTAATGATTGACACGATTTAAATAACACTTCACTGATATAGAGAACTGTGAGATTATTTTTATTAATTAATTACACTTTTTAACACGTAAACTTATTTTTCGTCTCACACGAATACATATTATATTTCTTGAAGACACTTTTTGCGTCTGGTTAGTAACGCTGTCTGCAGGCAACTGAATTGATTTCAACCGTCTAAACTTGTAAATTTCTGTATTTCAAGTCTCTGATTGGCTATTCCTAGTCCAATAGAATACCTTCATTTAACTAAAGCTTTTTCTGGTTGTTGATTGGCTATTTTTATAAACTGTCACTAAAATTACGTTATTGCTTCCAAGAATCACAAGTAACATTTAAATTTCTAATTCATTATTGCCTCAAGGTTACCTCATTGTTAGCTCATTGTTAGCAACTTTTATCCTATTTCTCACAGCTCCTACATTATTAAATTACGTAATATATTCACATTACATTATTACACATGGATACAATAATATAAACATATACAATGACTGTAATATACACTTTTTTAAATATTGTTATATACACATATTGCTTTAAGGTGGGCTGTTATTGAATTTATATATTATATAATTAGACTGAAATTATTTAAGTGTTAAAAATACTGCCTCAGGAGTGGTAGGCACAATACATCTCCGTAGGTTGCGATGCCGAGGTGTCCCCTCTGTTGAACAAAGTGTAACCTACAAAGTTTTCCAACACACAATTGCAGAAACTACCTCTACTTACATTATCGCATGGTTACAATTCCTGAACTGAAATTACCTTATAGCGCTTTAATTGTAAAGCTTTAGTGGCATTCAAAGCCGAGGTTTGCGAAATTCGCGACTTCTGAGCGAGTTTCCTAAAGAGATTTCTTTGGACTTCGTTCCAACTTTTCTCCTATGTCATAAGGGTTTGCTCCGTAAGAACAACACGGCGATTTAATTTTGGTTTCTTATTAAGAATAGATCCTGTTTCCCTAAATCTATTCACAAGGTTACGAGCTGTTTCTCTGTGAGGTGCACGAACAGCAGAGAACATGTCTATAATTCGTCGTCTCACTTCTCTGTGTAAATTTGAGGCAGTATTTTTAACACTTAAATAATTTCAGACTAATTATATAATATGTAAATTCAATAACAGCCCGCCTTGAAGCAATATGTGATTTAATAATTTGTAAAATGTATGTAACAGTCATTTCATATGCTTATATTGTTGTATCCATGTGTAATAATGTTATGGGAATATATTACGTAATTTAGTAATGTAGGAGCTGTGAGAAATAGGTTTAAAGTTGCTAACAGTGAGGTAACAATGAGGTAACCTTGAGGCAATAATGAGTAAGGAAGTTTAAATGCTACTAGTCATTATTAGAGCAGCAATAATGTAAATTTTGAGATATTTTAAAAATAGCCAATCAACAACCAGAAAAAGCTTTAGTTAAATGAAGGTATTCTATTGGACTAGGATTTGCCAATTAAAGACTTGAAATACAGAAATTTACAAATTAAGAGGTGGAAAACAGTTCAGTTGCTTCTAGACAGTGCTCATAACCAGAAGTGTTGCTTCTAGACAGTGCTCATAACCAGACTCGAGATGTATCCTCGAGAAATTAATTACGTATTCATGTGAGACGAAAATAGTATACGTGTTAAAAATGCAAGTATGAAATAAAAGAATCTCACAGCTCTCGATATCAGTGAAGTGATATTTAATTTGTGTCAAGGGTTAATAAAAAGGAATGATTAAAACTTAAAATCTGTGTAAGCCTACATTTTTCAGTCGCACCACAACCCTGCCAAGACTTCCAGTCTTTAACAATAATACTGACGCGGCCGAGGCAAACATAAATATATAATATCTAAAGAAACAGTCAAATTACAAAGCTAATATTTTTAAACTTGGGGAGAAGGCTACCGGGTAATATACGTGCGATTGCAACGAATTTCAAGTTCGGCTCCCCAACAGTTGAAATATAATACAACTCCTACTTCAAATCGGCTTTTCATACATAGGTGCAAATAACGTAAACAATACATCTTTTTCAAGTTTGTTTCACATTGAAATCGTACATAAAAATTCTGCTAAGTATGCGGACTTTTTGGCATTATAACAGCACTAACACACTATAGTGTGTCAACCACTGTGCTAAGACTTCGCGTCAACTAATTAGCTGGTACAAGGAGAGGAGGAAAAGTGGAGGGGAAACTGAATTGGTTAAAAACAGCGCAGTGCAAGGAATACAGCCACGCATTCAAACGAAGGCTCTGTACGTTTTACTTTCTCTACCATGAACCTAGTAGGTAGAGAAGATATTGGATTCCACCAAAAAATTCGGTATTGAGATTTCACCGGAAATACATGATTTGAGATACCGTGAATCCAAAAATGCATTTTTAGAAAAATGTCCGTGACACGCATAATTAAAAAACGAAAAGTAGGATAAATACCAAACCTGGTATTTAGGTTCAGTATCTTTCAAAAAAGCGACACAAAGATTTTCGAGAAAATTCCCATGCCCTAAACTATCCTTTACATGGAACATTTTTCGAATTTTTTGATTTCAATTAAAATATTATTAGATTAGAGATATTTACGTGAAAATAAAATTCATATCTTGAGTTTTCTCGGAATAGCATGTGAAGTCCTCTTCATTCGGAAGGAATTTTGCATTATCTTGTATAACTGGTAAACGTTAAATGATAGACGAAAACGTACAACACAAATAATGTAGATGTCTTTAAAACACACAATTTATTTTAAATACTTTTTGTGGTATAAGCCATTTCCAGGATATAGGTTATTAATGGTTGAATGTTCAATACTTGCCATTCTTTTAAAGTCGGTCAACATTCAGTTGTTTATCGCGATTCCATTTAAACAGTATGGAATTTAAGGCCAGCGTATAGCGTGCAGTTCTTAAACATTTGACTATCGCTGTTCCCTTTGTATCCATAAGAAATGTGTAATGTAGCTATTTCTGCAAAGGTTTAATTGGATTAAAATGTATTAGACAGAAAATAATCTTTAGTAAGACTAGTTTGTATGCCCACTAATAAACGATAGACGATTGAGAAAGTCATGTGAATGTGTCATATCAGATTTTTGTTCTATTTAACCTAAAGGTTTTGTAGTTATCCGTTCCATGTTTGTTGTTTATAAAAACAAAAGAACGTCCTGAACGCAAAGACTCGATGCAGTGATATGCGGAACTTCGTCGTATACGTATACAGAACTCATTGTATGATGCACAAAGGAGTAATGTTCCATATGCCAGGACATATTCGGAACACAAGATCTATACAAAAAGATCTACCAAAGCGAACCTATCTTTCAATAGCATACTTGTGCATAATGCATGTACAGTAAATCTGAAATAAAGGATTCTCTGCTTTCATTCTTTAGGAGAGTGACAGGCAAATAGACCCAGATTTTGCATTAACAAATTTGATACTCGAGTGAAACACTGTTTAAGCATGCCCGAGAAAAGTTTTCAGAAATGTCCCAACTAAAACCTAGCGTTTTTGTTTCTTTGTTTACTTCTTGTTTTCTCAAAAGTAAATAACATTTTCGCTGTCTCTAGAAGTTATTTATAATAGCTAGAGGAAGTGTTGTATACTACTTAGAAATTTAACGCGAAGGAGCAATTTAACTTGCAATATTTGATACTGCAGAGGATGAGATATAGGCGGTTAGGCATTTCACCAAGGCGAGATCCCAGGGACCCGCATGTGCGATTTGTGGTGGACAAAGCGGCGTCTGGGCGAATTTTTTTCGGGTTCTCTGGTTTCCCCCATTCATTCCGCCAAATGCTATATCATCACCTTTCCTTTCATCCATTTCCCCATCATTCCATATCATTTCCTTCCTCGATCGTCACTGACCCTTGCAGTTTTAAATAAATTTCTGACCTACTGCAGTCACCTACCGATGACAAAGACAGATTCTCTTTCTACAAAACAAGTAGAAAACAAAGCACAGAGAGTCTACCTGTTAAAAGTGCTAAAATAAACCAGTTGTTTACCAGGAGTTTCTCATTCCTATAACCAAACTATTACAAAGACTTTCAACCAAACCAATCTATATTAAAAACTTCATGTTTAATTGCTGCATGAAAAAATAAGCAGTTGTGCTACGTTTGCATAACTTTCTCTACCCTCTATCGTTTATTTTTATATAGATTCTACAAACTATTCTTAGAAAACCTTGTTTTTCTATCTGCTGGATGTAAAACGAAGAAAACGTTTGCTGAAATAGTTACGTTACACATTTCGTTGTATAACATAGTTACACGAAACTGAAACGACAATCAAGTGTTTAAAGGCGCTTGGCTATATGTTGGCTTTGAAATTTTCTGCTCTTTCCACTACATTGTGAGAAACGGTTGAATGGCGACAGCACAAGATGACAAAGTATTGAAACATTCGAACCAGTAATAATGAACATCTCGGAAATGGCTGATGCCACAAAAAGTTAATTTGAAATAAATTCTGTGTTTTAAAGAGGTCTAACTTTGTGTATTAAGTTTTCGTCTATTTCTTATGTTTTACTGATTGTAAAAATTTATGCAAAATTCCTTATGAATGTAGGAGGACTTTACAGACACAGAACATTCTAGATGTACAGTTTATTTGTATGTGAAGCCGTTAACATATAGTGCTTTAATAAAAATCGTAGAGCTTTTTATTTGTGAAAATAAAAAATAACAAAAATTTACTATTTAAGGCAAAGTTTGGGGTAGGAATTTTCTTGAAAATCTCCGGATCGCATCCTCTGGAGATACTGAACATAAATATCAAGTTTGGTATTTATTTGGCATTTATTTTTCGAGTTCATTGTTCCCACACACACACACACACAAACGTACCTTTTCCTAAAAATTATGTTTTTAGATTCAAGTGACCTCAAAACATGTAACTTCCGTGGAAATCTCGATATGGAATGATTTGGTGAAATGCAATACTTCCTCTACCTACTAAATACGTGGCAGAGAAAGTAAAAGTAGGAATTTATCTTAAAATTCAAGAGGTCTAATTATAACTTTGACAATGCACAGAAAGTTAAGTCTTCAAGATATACCAGCTGTGGCTTACAGTACAGCAAAATAGTGCAACATGCACTTGGCGTTGGGGGAGAATGGAAATCGTTCTCTTCTTCTCATTAGATTGCGCATGGAAACTTGTCCACATGTTTTCAAATGACTAAAGCACAGTCAAACACGTCAGATCATCTTTGGTGTTTTCTTAACATTTAATTCTTAAAGTAACTGAATCCCATTTAATTTCTGAGTGTGTATTTATATCCTATAACCAATCATAATGCCATGACAATTCCTATACTGAAATTCATCCTAACGTATCTTGTGTCCGCTCTGACCTTAAAATTTGGCGTTTAGTATTCAACCTTTATAACGTAGAAACCATAATGGTATATTATGCAGCAAGACTATAATGGTAGTAATTAAGATGCGACTATGTTTATAAAAATCGCTACCGCTGGGTTCATAAACATACTCGGGTTTTAATTACTATTATAGTCAAGTTATATACAACTGTTTTTGGTTGACCGCGCTATACTTTCAAAACATTGAGTGTTTACTTTCTCTACTATGTATAGTAGGTAGAAGAAGTATTGCACTCCACCCAAAAATCCGATACCGAGATTCCACCGAAATACATGTTTTGAGGTGCGGTGAATCCAAATAAAGCTTGTTTGGAAACATATCTGTGTGTGTCTGTCTGTCAGTCTGTGAACAGCATAACTCAAAATACGAAAATTCGGATAAATACCAAACTTGGTATTTGAGTTTACATCTTTCAAAGATGCGACACAAAGATTTTCAAGAAAATCCCCCCACCCCAGACTACGTTTTACATGGAATATTCTTCGAAAATTTTGATTTTCTCAAAAATAGCTCTAACGATTTTGATTATGGCTATGGCATTGAATTTTTCAGTCATCTGATTCTACCTTTCCAACCCTGTCCAAGACACGGCTTGTGTGAAAGAACAATTAATTCCATTAAAATATCATATGTTTAAGATATTTTTATGGTAAATGAAATGTACATCTTACATTTTCTGGGAATGTCCCCGAAAGTCCTGTTCATTCTGAATGACTTACGCATAACTGGTAAACCGTAAGAGATAGACAAAAGTTTACTACACAAAACATGTAGATCTTGTTAAAAAACACAACTTATGTCATGTGCATTTTTTTGTCGAGTGACCCATTTTCGAGACATTTCTTGTTATTTGTTTGAATTTTGCACAAAATAGTTTTTCTCAATTGGGAATTCGTTATTCGTTTTTTTATGTGCTGGACATGCAAAGAGAATGGAATGCTCCACATAGCAACCAGCTCTTAAAATATTTTACTGTCGCTCAAAGCCTATCATATTCCTCTTGCACCTACAAGAAAATTAGCAATAAGTTTCTGCAAATGTTTATCTCGATTAATGAAGTAGATGGAGAATAAGCGTTTGTAAATATAGTTTGTACAAGAGTAGGGAAAGTCATGTGAGTGCAACACATCAGATTTTTACAAAAGAATGTACCTTGTTAATTGTGTATAGTAAATGCTGTTCGGATGGCTACAGCTTGACCGTGTTTGCGAGTAGTGCAACAGGTGGCAGTACTGTTGCGTCCAGGCCGTATTTATTGATTTTTTGTAGGTAACGTATATTACACAATATTTATGCGAAGGCAATAAACTCAGTTTATTAGAATGTTAAAATTACAATGGACAGAATTTATTTATTTTAAATACACATATTTCATTGATTATCTGGGGAATGGATCCCAATGGACTGCTGCTTTGAAGGTGTTATAAGTTATGGGAGAGGTGCGTGCACGGCCGAGTAAAATCATGAGCCGCTGAAGTATAATGGATGCCATTCTAATTGTTACGTCACATGTATTCTAGCGTGTTAGATCAAACGTTATGGATTATATTCCGCTAGATATATGTAATGAACGCAAAAAATATGAATATGCCATGTAAGGATAGCTTTCGTGTAGAAAACATGATAGAATCGTATATAAAAGCGTCAAATAATTTTTCTCGAAACTGTGTTTTGTGTGAAAACTTTCTTCTAGCAAACTTCTCAATTATTATAGAATCTGGTCTTCTAAAGTCGCTAAAGTACTCGGGGTTATCAGTTAGAAATCGAATGTTACAATTCAGCTATTTTCGTAATCTAATTCTAACATATCCGGTTTTGTATGCTATTTGACAAGGAATCTGTAACAAAGTCAGCTTGCGTGAAATTTACACCACAAAGAGATGTGATCCACACAAAGCATTGTTTACTCAGTTGTATAAAAACAGATTTGGTTTGTTTTTCACAAATAGGTTAAATTGAAACTGATCGTTGGATTATTTGACAATTGATACCACTCAATGTTTTGCGGTAGATGAAGCACTGCTACAAAATACAGTGGGTGGATAATTTCATGTCAAATACACATCATGTAACACTTGTTACAACGGTGTCAAATTTAAATTAAATAGTTCTGATGTGTTATAGACACAAGAGTTTCTTTACTCAATAACATTTATTCATTTTAGTCAGGAAATCATGCAATTGCATGGATTTCATGAAGTGCCTATTAGACTTTGCGAAGGAGGCAAAGATCTTAGCGGTTTAAACGAAGGGAGTCACAGCAGATCATAACTGGTCGCAGTGCATAGGGCATTTATTGCCCTCCCTTTCTTTTAAAATAAATAAAAATATTTATTTCTATTATTTATTCTAAAATTATTCATATTATATAGGTTTGTTTTTATTTAATCCTGTTATTCATCATGAATATTGGCATAATATAAATGGTTCCAATGATAGGTAAACCCGAATATGAGAGCTTGAAACGACAAATGTTTAAGAAGTAGACGGAAGCCTTGATTGCATGCTCTTTGAATGAGCTCACGAGAAACAACAGAATAGCGAATTAGCACTTCATGGTGTATTACTTAAAACACTGATAAATTCAAAGGACGGGCGGAAAATATCTCGGAATTGTTTTCCGACATAGACATTATTATGTAGCATACATTTATGTTTTAACGAGATCTCCGCTTACCTGCGTTTTTAACCATATCTTATGCTTTTCCAGTTAGAAAAAATTTAGTTAACATTAAGAAAAGTATGATCTGGGGGAAAAAATAGGATACACATTTTATTGGTAATTCCAGTGACTTAAGCATATAATATTTTAATCAAAATCGTTTAGTTATTTCTGAAAATAATATTCTTTACCTGTATTTTTTTCGGCTGGGGAGAATTTCATAAAATTTTTGTCTTATATCCTTCATACACACTCACTCATCGCGCGCGCACACACATAGTTCTTTCCCTAAAAAAATACCTTTCTGAATTCAAGGGGGCTCTTCTTCTTCTTCTTCCTTAAGTGATTATCCTCCCCTTTGTAAGAGTTACATCCCCAAGTACTTACAAGCTAATGCCTTGGATCAGTAGACTGTCGAGGAGCAAGCAACTCTAGATGATAGCATATCCAGAATGGATGATCAGCCCAATGCCTGGTATGGTGGTGAAGGAGAAAGAAATGGAATATAGTGACGAAAGGGATGAATGAACATTAGTAGATCAAATTATCCAACGTAGAATTCGCATAGCGACAGAGGAAAACAGCGAGGAAACCTTCGGTCAGATGGTCGGCCCCGGGGGTTTGAACTCGGGACCTCTCGAATGGTGCCACAGACGTTACCGCCTGAGCCATCCCGGTTGGTTTCAGTGGCCTCAAATAATGTGTTTACGGTGAAATCTCTATATCGAATTTTTGGATAGAATATAATACTTCCTCTATCTACATCTGGATTAGGAAGTGGAGGGGATTCCGCACCAATCCAGGATTAAGAATATTGTACCGATGTACTCCTGGCGCCCCCAGGAGGGAGGGATGACATGAAGGGAGACATCGCGGGGCCGGAACCAGGAGTGACGGTACATCAATGACAGGGTCTCTACGGTTTCCAGATTGAGACGCCCCGGCAGTCGAGTAGGCAGATCGGGGATCCCGCCCATACAGGGTCCAACGCCCCCCTAAGGGGTGGTCCTTATACCCGGCAACCAGCCGAAGGACGAAGAAAGTTCACAAAGAGCATCCCTTTTCCCGCCACATTGCGCTGAAAGATCACCTCCGACACTTCCAACTCTGTAAACGGACAAAACGGGGTGAAGGATGAACGAAATAATTAATGGAATGGGGATGAAAGAAACCAATCCATCATTCACCTGACGATCCGGGAAAACCTCAGAAAAACCCATGAGTCAGAATGAGCGGTCGTCGGAGATCGAAGCCGGATCCTCCCGATCGAACCCGGATCCCGTTACCGCCTGAGTCATCCCGATCGGTTACTAGGTACTTACATGGTAGAGAAAGTATAAAATACCTGCCTGGCTTTAGTGTAAGAGCAATAAGCCCTGTGGATTTCTATTTATCTCTGACCGAATCGTAAATTACAATATGGGGGATGGATATCTGTGATTTTATGAGCTAATTTACCTATTTTATTAATTGTTACATTTTCAAATATTTGTTGCTGACAGTGAACATACACAATGGAACAGCACGCTCGCAAATGCGAGAGAACCAGTCTTAATTGTTAAACATGGCGGGAACTTTGTGTAAACAAAAAAAGCTAGGAAACGATAATAAAGCAAAGCGAAAATGTAAAATGGAAATAACACAGAGAGATGAGAGATATTAAAACATTCTAATCAGCTATGAACAGTGAAAGGCAAAAGTAATAGAGTGCTATTACAATAGAAAGCAGCTGATAAACGAAATGTCTGATAACAGAGCACAGTAACAAAGAAATAACGGCTGAAGGTCCAAAGAGATTGCTCGAGGCCTTGCTTTTGAGAATTTAACGTCCCTTATAACACTTTAGGTCTACAGAGCCGAGGATTGAGAAGTAATGATGATTAATGAATGCTCGGATTAGCTCGCGGTTTAAAAAAAATAAATGTTATCGGACATTTGCTCTATAAGGATGAGGGGAAAAGTTCTCTCCGGCTAATTGGAATCCAAACTGGGGCTTTCCGGACTACTAGGCGTGCACATTACCTTTAACATCATGTAGTTGGCATCTAAAGGGTTTCGTTCTAAAGAAAATAGTGTGTATGGACTCGGGTACCTCTGCATGAAACATATAAGTTACTTAAGTAATGCTATATGGATTGTTTTCAAATCATACTTATGCAAAAGAATAAACAAATTGATGCGTCACACTCACACTACTTCCTCTACCCATTTCAGCTTCACATAATCCCCTGTACATTATAATAAAAAAGTTATTCTTCTATTCACGTTGTATTACTCATGATCAGGCCAAGAGAGTTTGGTAAGTAAAACAGAGCAACCCTATTACCGCACGGAGTATAGGTGACGAACGCACATTCGTTCCCAGCCCAACAGAGGATCTCGTTGCAACTGTTCCATTTATTCGCTGCATAATATATATCAGTGGAGAACTGTGCCTATATGCCTAAATCTAAGAAGAGTTTATACATCAGAATGAGCATCATTTGTGGCGGAATGTGGCAGGAAACACTTCAGCACAAACTGCGAAATCGTCAGATGTAACATACAGCTCAAAAGACGTTTAAAACATCGCGTTAAACAACATTTTAATTCAATAAAACACAAGGAGCACGTAGCATTATTAGAAAGGAACAATGAGAAAAGTGGACTTCAACTTCATCAGCCCCAAAATACAGATCAACATTTTTCGAGGATCTGTTTCACTCACTAATAAAGCGAATACTGCTTTAAAATATGCACCGCTTTTGAAATGCTTATTTCGTAGCTTTCATAAACTAATTGCACATTATCAATAGTAAAACATACATTGCTTTCTTAGTTCTAATACTACTCCTTAATCCTGATTTACCTGCTTTCGAAGCAGGGTGTAGTGCCTTCAATTGTTCATCATATTTGTTGAGAACACTGCAAGGTCGCAGTCGCTCCCAACTTGTCTCGTCACCAACCCTCAATGGTTTCCTAACTTGATAGTTTACTTACTAAAACCCCTCTCCCTGCTCATGATGCATTTTCAACTAGAAATAATGCCAAAATTAAGTAATTTCTTTAGTTTAGTGTCCTTTAACCGGTTAGTCATAACAGCCGATTAATGAATGAAATCGGTGAAATTATGCTCAAATGAACCCGACATCTAGAGAGCTTAAAATTACCCAATAATTCATATTTTCAAGATAAGGGAAACCACACAGGAAAAACCTTATCCGAGTAACCTGCCCTAACCTAGATTCGAACTCGGGACCTCTTGAATGCGAGGTAAACACGTTACCTCCACACCACAGAGGAGGACTTAAGCAATATTGACAATACGGATATAAAGGTATTTGTCGTATATTTTTTAAGTCAGATTTTTGTTACTAATGAACTCATGCGGGGAGAAGAAAGAAAAAAGAATCGCACAGTAGCTACTACTGTGGTCGAGTCGTCAGCGTTTTGGCTTCTCAACCCTCCCGGGCTTGATTCACGGCTGGAGCAGGGCAGATTTTCTTTAATTACTCCACAGAGCCTGGAAATATGAATAGGGGAGCAAAGCCGAGTATGTTTCATGCCAAAATCATAAAAGCAAAAATCTGACATCCAAAGTTCAGAGAGTTACTAACACTTTCAGTTGTTTCTCATATCAGAGCTCATGGATGTTAAAACGGGGCTACGCAAATGGTACAACAATAAAAAAAGAAAAACAAACAATACAAACGCATTTTGTAAGACGCTTTATCTGCTACGATTTAATAATGGCTACTTATCCAATGTCATATTACCATGTTAGTGAATTAATATACTTATATCCATTGAAAAATACACATAAAATTAGTCATACACGTAGCATAAGGAATGAAATTTAAAAGAGCTAAAGCTTGCGGAAGGGTAGACCAAGAAACAAGTATCGGTTAAGAGAGCCTGAGGCTATAACGGGACACACCTAAAAGGTTTCCTGCCCTTTAAGAATTCTGCCGAGTATGTGGTCCGCAAGACAAAGACATAACATTCCAAGGCGACTCAGAGGCAGCAGGACGTACGTGCTTAATCGGTCTCCAAATTCACTAGAGCGGAAAAACCAACGCTAGAAATGAGCGACAAGCCATAAAATATTACAAATTGAAAATAGCAATTTGCAATAGTCTTGGTAGGAGAACCGCCAATAAAATGAAAGTAGCAAATAATCGACAGATAAATCACGTGGTTAGGGGACCAAACCAAGTCTCCTAGAAAATGGGCGTGAAATAGAAAAAGATCCTAGACAGAACGGGGTAGGGGCTGTGAAGACGAGGGGACACTCTCGCTCCGACCGGCATTATGTTAAGACGCTAAGTGTTACATTTCTGACGCAGTGGTCGGCAAAAATTACTAAGTCTACATTATAAAATCTAGCGTATAGCGCAGTGCAAGTGAGTAAGCAATAATAACAGGAATCGGCGTTTTATAGGTAGGAGCGACAACTCGTTAGCGGGACGTAGTATAGGTGACAGCGACTTAACCCTAGACAGGTGGCGCATGTACGTCTTACATTAGTGGTGGCGCGGGGTCACTCGCGACCCCAGGAATAAAACGATTGTTGTAAATGGACCGAATTAATAAATTTATCTAATTATTACTTACATATACCGAGTAATACATTATGTATTAAAATAACTGTTGGTTGTAGAAATATACTTTAAAAAATAAAACAAAAACTTTGAATTGACAGTTCCTTGAAATTTGCACTGATGCGCAGAACAAAAAAATATATTTAAATGTTCACTTCACTCATAATCATAAAGTATCACAGTTAATGTGCGTTTTTCATCTCGACAGTAAGAACATATGTTGATACTCATATTATAATTCACACACAGCTCCTACACAAGACTACACTATGGTCTTTGCACACCTGCTGCTTGCATTTTACGCACGAAAGTTTTGTCTTTCTGTCTGCATTCTCGGACACACATTACACCTCATTCTTTTCTTCACTGGCAATTACTGTTCTTGATTTTCTGGCTGTGCTGCATTTATGAAATGCCGTATTTTCTCAAGCAATAATTCTATGGGAGATTTTGCATTTTTAGCTGCAGATTTTACACCTGGTAAGTGAGTCACTATCTTGTGGGAGCGAGTACGTTAATTTTGAGGAGGCTGAACCATTTTCCATGCCGATCCTCTTCTGCACTTTGCTCACTTTCAGTATTTGATCTCAGTATTTCAAGTTCATCTTCGGTTTCGCTGCCTTCACCACCTAATGCTTCCTCTTCTTCCACTTCCCTTATTAGGGCTAATAACCTTGCCTGATGTTCCTCATAACACATATTGATATAAAAACAGCACTACGTTTTAGACTAAAAAAATACGTAAATATTACAACCACAACTTCTCGAAGGTTCACCTGAAAACACACTGTAAGTACAGAAACAATATGCAGACGAGACATCAGGCAACGGGAGAGGTGGCGTGGGGTATTTCCTGCCCTCATTTCAACCGAAGAACACAAATAGCCTATATTCTAGGAATGTAGGACCTGTATTTCAATGCTAATGGCCTCTAATAAAAGCCAAGGAATGCAGTGAAAGGTAAGGGAAAGGCAGGGTTCAGGTATCCGAAATCGTTATATATAACTTGCAAATAAAACTGACTGGGGTCAGAAAATACCCCGCGCCACCTCTCTAGGGGAAATTATCACAACTGTAGCAATCGGTTTGTGTCTTGCATGTGGGACAGAGGGAAAGCATGTGAAAGGGAAACAGTGTGTTACGTGTTACTACTAGAATAAAGGACCAGCAACAGAAGGTCGTCTACTGGCTACCTGCATCTTCTTTGCTTGCAAACCCTGAGATAAGAATCCTTCCCCGGTCTGACATCCTGTCATCACTGAAAGGGGAACGAACTCATGAGGGACTAAGAACCTACAACCAAAAACACACGCCCACGCATCCACTAACAACCCAGCGACACCTACAAAACCACACCATCACAGAGACAAACGTTTGTAAGATTGTAGTTAAAGCTCAAAATATGCCTGCAAAGCTTTCTCATGTACAATATTGCTCACCCTCTTAACTTCACACCATTTCACATAGTGATCATATGTTACTTCATACTTTATCCTAGATTTACTTGGCAAAACGACGCAACAACTGTCGAAGCTGCTACTTCAATAGCTTAAGGGATACCTTCCTCAGAATACCTTATTATTCGCAGTGAATTAGCCGATTTTCCTTGATTATAGATAATCTCTACCATTCTATTGTTATCGTAAACAAATGAATATCGTTGCATTAGTTCTTTTGTTTCTAGATCAACTTGGCTATGATCAACGGGATAATATTAATTGGGCTTTTGTTTATCTACATTGAATCACAGAGTATCACAATGTTTATTGAGTGACGATAAGGTAAGCACCCATTATTAAATGGACGCGGATAAAATACTGTATACAATTTATTAGTGGGATATGAGCATAATTACCGTTCTCATGTAACTACAAAACTCAACTTGTGCTTCTTTATGCAAACCACAGTCGAGTGGTAATGATGCTAATACCCCACTAGTTGCTTAACTAACTGTAGGTATTATAGATGCAGCATGGCAATTCAAACTGAGAAAACTTCAAGATGTAACAGCGAATATTTCGACGTCTAATGTTTCATATAACATCCTATATGAACACAAATTGTATACTTAATCGAGTTTTAACTGAACGGGATGGCTTTGCGGTAACGTGTGAAACTCGCATTCGGGAGATCCTGGTTTCAATTTCTGTCGACAGCCCACTTTGACTTTTGGTTTTTCGTGGTTTTCCCTGGTCGGTATGCGAATACAGGGGTGGTTTCTCATCCACCACGATTTCCTTTCCATCATTTTCCTTTCATTCCGTTTTCTTCTTATGTTTCAGGTGAGCTTCTTGGTTTGACGGCGTGAGGTGGTGCCAGACAGATGACGTGGGTGCTTGCTCCAAGGAAAGAGTATTCTCCGTGAACACCGAGCGGGATGGCTCAGGCGGTAACGTCTGTGGCCCACATTCGGGAGGTCGTGGGTTTGATTGCCGTGATCGTCGTACCTGACTCATGGGTTTTTCAAGGGTTTCCCTGGGTTGTTAAGTGAATGCTGGAAAGGATCATTAAGTCCCCCGAATTTCCTGTCCCTCCATTTCACTTCATCTTTAATGCCTTGGTCTCCTTCACGGTTGTACGTGTCGGCAGGAGGTCTCGGCGTGTACAGGGGAAACCTTTGTGGAAACCTTCGTCCCCCAGAATGGGGACAGTCTTCTACCATGTTCCGGGCCCCACAGGGTATGCGTAAGCCCACAGGGGAGAGGAGAGCTGGCTACACCAGGGACATTCAATTTCAAATCGTCCGAAATAGAAGCAAAATCGTCCTAGCATTTTTTAAACGAAACGAAACTTTTTGTATTTGTGGACAAGCCCGATACAATGCTTTATGCAAACCCTGAAAATTTAGAACATAATAGTTTTGCAATTAAAATTGTTCGAACTTATCATATCTTCCTAAAATTTCTAACTTCAAGCTGTTATAACTCCGAACCCTTTAAATCTAATTATGTAAATTGAGCTTTATTTTAATTCCCTAATCTATAATTTCAGAACTGATAGGTAAACACGTTCTTCTTATTTTTATTTAAGTGAAGAAATTTCTGTTTTTTTCAAGTATGGGCGGTTACGAATTAAGAAAAATAATTTTATTATATATGTAAGATTTCATAATTTAAACACAATCAAACATATATTTTACTGTAATGGTTACTGATAAGGTTTCGTCTAAAATAATTAAAGAAGTAAATTACTTTACGCGCTCATGGTCGCTTTCGCACGTTTGTTTTGAATAAAGGTCAAGCAAGCTGCTGAGCATGGTTAAACATAGAGAACGCTTATTAATCAGCATGCGCTTCCTCACAGATTCACAGAGCGCTTGGTGATCATCGTGCATCAACTACGTAAATCGCTGTTTTTATTCACTCTTTGTGATATAACTACGAGCACGCAAACATAACTACTTTACCAACATTGCCGACTTCTCTTAATGATAATATGAATTATTCTCAATCTAAAGTTTTAGTTTTATAAAAATCCGGAGACGCTTAAAACAAGTAAAAAAATGTATATAGATTTTGAGAATATTATAAAAAATAATTAGTATATGCTGTAATGAAATGCAGACTTTTGTCCACAAAATCAGATTTGGTACAATATTCTGAAATAAAAGGTTCCGGAGCTATGCGCACTTAAAATGCGACAAAATGAATTAATACGATACATTTATCTTTCAATAACGTGACAACCGTCGGGTTTTAGATGCTAATGATGTGGCGTATCAGTAAGTTCATTGTCATTACCAGAAGCACTGTTGTGTTGCATTGTCGCTACTAGACATGGCATTATTGGGTTTCTTTGATTTTTCGTTTTAACGATGCCTCCTTTTGGTGCGGACCACGCCAAAGGGAGGTCTCTGTTTGAAATCGTCTGGTATGACGCCAACCCTGTCTGGCTTGGATAGATACGGTTGGAGGGCTATATAGATAGCATCTCTTGAGTGAAAGCGGTCGTTGTAGCAAGACTTGCGTGTGGTCAATCCACGGCTTCGAGGCATCTCCCTCCATGCTCTCTTCCTAGTTCATAATGTAGAATCGCCAAACGTTTGTTAATAATATCCAGGTAATGTGTGTTATATAATGTTTTGTGTAATGTAAAGCCCCAAGCCTTCCTCTAAATCTACACACCAAGGCCCTCGCTGTAGCGAGTTGCGCCCCCCTCCATGTGCGGGCTGGGTGCACTAAATGTATACATTTTCTGGAAACCTTTTGGCCCTCACCCCAGCATGTAACAATATTGATAAATATACTTTACTTAGCACACCTTATTAATAGGAAGAATTAAAAAAATGCGAGATGGTTTGCCGTGCGATTTACATGGAATGTCCCACCAGTGTCCATCCGGAAAGTTTAAAAATCTGTAAATGGTAGGGACCCTGCCATCTGCATGTCGTACCCTCTGGTCCGGCCACCCTCTGTCTCCTCTCACCTCATCTTCCCTTCCGGGGAGCCCCGCCCGGGACTAGGTACAAAAGATCTATGTAGGTCTACGTGCTAATTCGCCCCCCCCCGCCTTGAACCCTAATTTTAATTCCCCGTGGACACTAGAGGGCTGCTCGATTGAACGGGTCGTTCATCGCCCTATCTGAACATCTATAGGACTGGGACGTATCTTCGAGCCAGGAAATGTTAGGGACTTCCGCGCGTCTCTATGGCATGTCTACCTGCGGCCTGCAGTCTTCTGTAGTTACTTCACTTCATCCCTGGTAGCCACAATAGATTTCACACAAGTTGCTGTGCGCTAGGTGTTTCCCTCCATTGTATACGGTATATCCTATGATCGAGTTTTCCATTTTCCAGGTAGGAAATTATTGTCTCTTAAGGTTTACCAGTTACACAAAATTATACAAAAGTCATTCATAATGACAATGACTTCTTCAAAGATTATTACAAAAAATCAAGATGCACATTTTATTTGTTGTGCAAATATGTTAAACATGAGACATTTTAATCTAAATCATACAGCGATTCTTGAGGAAGAAAACGTACATTTTTCATGCAAGGGATATTTCTTTTGTATTTTGAGTTATCTGTTCTTTCTTTCTCTCCGTCTCGCTCATTCTCGAGGACGTATTTAATGCCCAGGCACAGAGCTAAGAAAAGCAAGTATTGACTCCCCGGTTACGAAAAGCGTGAATGCACATGACCAGACGTTCCGCTGTCACACCACATCTTCGTTGTTGACCCCGCACCAAATGGTATAGACCTGTGGTTATGTGACAAAAAAACATTGCAGTTTCCAACTAATTTGGTGTCATATTCTTTTTTCTCATTAAAGTTCCCATTCGGTAACCTAACCCCGGGGCAGTGTGGACTGGCAGTCGATAACACCACCCCGCTGTGTTGTAATTATGTTTGCGGTTTTGAAAACGGCTGTTTGTTTCAACAGAGCACATTAAATGTGTGGGTTTTTGTGTATTAAAATAATCGATATTTCATGCGGAATTGACGCAGTCCTGTGGGACTCTGAGCTGATGTATCGCAGTATTTCAAATGTTGCTCAAACAAGTAGGTATCGTTTCGTAAATATCACATTTTTCATCCGCTAAGATATTCTTAGTGGATTGATCTGGAATTATATACATAACATATGTATCACTACCCCTTGAAGTTGGAAGTTTAGTGATATATTTCCTAAAAACAATGCTTCAATGTCTGAGTGGGAGAAAAATAATCACCAAAATGGAAAATTAAGCCTAGGTTACTATTATGAAATAATTGTTATGCCTAATGAAAGAAAGAGAAAGAAGATGCACTAGCGAATTTAAGATAAGGCAGCGATAAAATAACAAAAATTGATTCAACTTGATACCGCAATTATTGACAGGAAGATATAAATAATTCAATAAATAAATGATTGCAATAAATAATTTCCGTATATTAAATTAATGTATAATGTAATAACCTGAATTGAAAGATTTGTCCGGTGAAAAAGGTGATCAGCGAGTCATGTTATGGAAAGACATTAGTAACAGCCGAGTAGAGAACGCATTAGCATAAAAGTTAGGGTTGAGCATCAGCCGTTAGGGCTGAGTTCAGTACGTTTGAAAAGTCACGTAGACAGGAATTCTGTAAACTAGAAAAAGAATGAAATTCTGAGATTCAAGCAAGGCACCACATAAAGACAACGTTAGATACCATACATAGAGTTTTAAGATTGGACTGCGTAAGTAAGAACGTTGGTAGGAGTAGTGATAGGTAGGGGAGCTTAAGTTAAGAAAAGAGCGTGCATTCTAAACCAGACTTACTGAATCATGTGAGTTACTCGTGTGACGACCCTTGATATTACTTTTGTTTTATTTTAGGCTGTGTAGCGCCCAGTGACGGTTTGAATTAGAAAGATTTAGCGGTTGTTGTGAGGTATCTTTCCGAGTAACATTTCTGCGACTTACGGAGACTGACGCTTCGCTTCATTATTATTATAATAGAAATAATTTAATTCTTTAATTCAACAGTTTTCAAACAGAATAGTTGAGTCAACATTAAAATTTATCAGCTAACTAAACTGGTGTTATCCTTTCACACTATGCTCAGGCACACCCTGAGACAAAACTATACCCCTGAAGCGAGCCAGACAACGCAGAATTCATTAACAAAGCAGGTAACATTAAGCGTTATCTAAACTGATGCAACTTCGAGATAGCAGCATCAAAATTTGGAGCAAGGGGCACGGCTTCACAATTATTGTCGCACCAACGAACGGCTTCAGGCTACGCTAGCAACTACCAGGTTTACATCAGCTTTGCCGGTGTACCAGAATTTTTCCCGGTAAGAGTTTGTTTAAAATGCCATTAAACTGCAGTGGTAACAGGAATGATCCATCAACCCAGCATTTAATATTTTCTTTCATAATATTGGCTACGCTGTTTTCTCCTGCTTGGCACGGCCATTGTTTGGCGAGTCAATTCCCTTTTTGCCTTAGCGAAGGTTTTCCTATACTCAGGGTAAGTTTTATTGTTGTTTTGGGTGCTCCATTACCTTTGTTACTATTCGTATAAGAAAACAAACCTGGTGCGGTGCATTCATATGACTTTCTCTACTCACAATTTTACAAAATGTTTTTACGAAAGCTTATTCTTCTATTTCTTTTTAATCGAGATAAGCTTCCATTACACAATTTGTTGTTGGTATGAGGATACAGTGGGCTAAAGCGGTAGTCAGATTTTTAAAAGGTGGATCACTCTGTGAAATACCATTCACAGAATAGCCACTGAACATTTGAAAACTGAAACGAATAACAAAGAATATCTCGGAAACGGTTAACACCACAGACAGGTTTTTGTACAGTAAAATTGTGTTGTTTCCTACTGTTTACCAATTATACAAAAATTATTTAGAATGAAGAGACATCACAAGTTTATCGCAGAAAATTCTATACACACATTTCATTTTTCATGCAAATATCTTAAGGATGTGGTACTTTAATAAAAATCCTTAGAGGTATTTATTAGTAAATCGCAAATAAGGTAGTTTTCCATGTAAAGGATAGTTCAGTGTAGAAGGATATTCTTCAGAATCTTCGTATCTTTGGAATATACTGAACATAAATACCAAGTTTTGTATTTAACAGACTTGTTTGGGTTATGCTGTTCACAGCGAGCGAGGTGGCGCCGTGGTAACGTGTGTGACTCGCGTTCGGGAAGTCTCGGGTTCGATCCCCGGCAACCGTCCACTCTCACATGGGTTTCTCTGGTTGATATAGGCAATGCTGGAGTGGTGTATTCTACCACGGATTTCCTATTTCCTCTCATTTCATTTCCCTTTCATGCTTCAGGTTGGTCCGGGGCTGTGGTTCGGTCGGTGTCGAGTAGATACGTCTCCTGCGGTTCCCTCACCTCATCCCTTCCTCCCGGGGGTCGAGGTGTTAGGTGTCCCCTCCGTTAACTATCCTATCCTATGCTGTTTTCACACAGAATGACAAGACACACCTATTTTAAAATGCTTTTTCTGGTTTCAGGTCCCAAAACTGTATTTCCTTTAAAACTCTATATCGAATTTTTTAGTGGAATACAATACTTCACCCCGAAGCCAGTTTTTAAAGTATCGATAATTTGTTAAACAGTAGCAGAATATTATTTTCCAAATACTTTATTACATTCATTACCTTACACCTTACACTACTTCTCCACATATATAGTCACCGCCGTTACTCAGGCACTTATCATAATGGAAAACCTCAAAGAATGAGGTCGCCTGTGATGAAAGTCAAGTTGTTTCACAACATAAACATCGTTGAAATGTTTCGTACTAAGAAATATCTTAAGATGAAGAAACAACTTGCTGCCAAATCCGGACTGTAGGGAAGGTGGTCGAATTGTTCCAAACCAAATGATGTGACCAGATCTTGAGTTTGTTTGGCAGTATGTGGCCGGGCACTGCGCTCATTACCTTTTCCCCACAAATCTCACACAATTGGCGATGTTTGCTGGAGTAACATTTCTACCATTCAAAAAACGAATCAATGATCTAACTTTACAGTCGGCGGGACGTTCGACTGTTTTGAATATTTCGAAACGCTCTAACAACAGGAAAGCACAAGGTGACGGTCGGTCACAGCTGTGTCGACTTCCTAATGAAAGAAGTGATCACGCATGCTCAAAATCGCGACTTCAGCGGCAAAATATTAAAACGGTGCTTGCTTTAGAAACACGCCCAACGTGACATGTCAACAAGAGTTAGTGCATTTGAATATTTCCTCTTATTTAGTTTCCTGCTGTCTATACTTCCAGGCTAGTTTCACAGGGCATATACCTCAAGCACGAAGCGGGATGGATCAGGCGGCCCGCATTCGGGAGATCGTGGGCTCGATTCCCGTGGCCAATCTTCCTGACCCATGGGTTTTTTAGACTAATGCTGGAAAGTATCGCTAAGTCCCCGAATTTCTTGTTCCTTCATTTCACCTCCATTCTCATTTCACTTCAACTTTCATCCGCTTGGTTTCTTTTAGGGTTACACGTTTCGGCGGGAGGTCTCGGCGTGTGCATGACAAAGGAAAAGGATGCTCTGTGAAAACCTTCGTCCCGCGGAATGGGGACGGCCTCCGGATTCCGGGCCTCCAGGAGATGCGTAAGCCCACAGGGGGAGGAGAGCCGGCTGCACCAGTGCCTGTCTGGGGAGTTTAAATCTGTAAATGTTAGGGGCCCCTGCCCTCGGCTTGTCCGGCCGCCCTCTGTCTCTCACCTCATCCTTCCCTCCCGGGAACGCCCCATCCAGGACATAGGTACAAACGATATATAGGCCGGTGTGCTAATACTCTCCACGTTGAATCCTAATCTTAATACCTCAGGTAGCCATTTGTTTAGCAGGGTGAGTGAATGTGAACCATTTCCACATGTTTCTTAAGATGATATGCTAGGAAGTACCATATTCTACTTTAAGAACAGCGCTAAGTTGTTATTTATTTTTTCTGAATGTCTATAATAATATCACCTTGGGTAGTGGCTACTGAATTTTTCATAGCGCCATGACCTCAAATTGGAAACTTATCGGATACGTGCTGTGCAGATCGATTGTCGATGTTCGCTCATGTGAAATAGTTGCGGTCGGAAGACATCACAGAAGAGAGGAGGCGGAAGTAATATTTGGTTAGCAGGAAAACCAGTGTTTTGTTAATCTGTTTTAGACATGAATGCAATACCATTCCAGATTTCTATGTGATCCATTTTTAGCGTAGATGTAGAACTAGTGGCTAAGTGTAAATATGTTTGTGTTGGACCCAGAAACAACAATGAAATGCGGTTTGCATGTGTAAAATGTAATGTTATTTTCCCAAGGGAACGGATTTCTGCTTCATATAGTATTTTACTTTTGCTTTAATTTCAATTAATAAATGTTATATTAATTATTTAAAATACTATGTAATTTCTTATTAAGATCACTCATTAATTATCAATGAATGATTGTGCATATACAACAGTAAACGTTTACCGAACTCAAGCAGAAGGTTGCCATTTTGCTAAAAATTAAACATCTGTTTAAACTATTTTTCCTTTGTCTACCATTGCATTGCACTCCACCCAAAATTTCTGTCAGGATTACCTCAGAAATAGGCGCTACCAAATAAAACAAATATGATAGGTTATATTCACATGGCATTCTCTATCCACTATCATTTATTTTTATATAGCTTTAACGAACTATTCTACAAAATATTATTTTTGTAACTTCTAACCGAATAATTCTGTTTTGAGTACCGTATAGTACATGCAACTAAATCCATATTCATTAATTTGAGACGAGTTTTGTTAAAAACATTAAAAACAATGAGTAATGTAACGTAAATATAAAAATCACGTTTATAAATATTATAACCAGGCATAGGAAATTCTTAGCATTAAAGCCAGGACGAATGGAAATAAGGCTGAACTGTCACGGACTAAAGACAGGGACGTCGCAGATAACAAATCATCCCCATTCCTCGTACAATCTTTTGGCGCTTTCAGGCAGCACTCAGACCGGTTTTTACCTGCCTGTCAGTGATCCTTGGCCGCTGTTGTTTACGTTCTTTAGAGTGATAATAGTTTTGGTATAGATAACTTGAAGTCCTTGGCTTAAAATTCCTATGCCCGATTATAATATATAAGAGATTAGCTGTAAGGACTAAAGAAAGTTATGTAAGTGTGACATAAATGATTTTTATTTTCTCTACCATGTACTTGATAGATAGGGGATGTATTGCACCCCAAATAAATATTCCATATAGAGATTTCAACGGAAATATGTGTGTGTGTGTTTTGAGGACCCTGAATAAAAGTACATTCTTAGAAAAGGTCCTTGTGGGTGTGTGTATGTGAATAGAAAACTCAAACGGATATACCGTCGGATATAAATGTCGGATACATAACAAAGTTAGTGGTATTTAAGTCCAATATTTTCTAAGATATGACACAAAAAGTTTAAAGAAAATTCTTCACTCCAAACCACCCTTAACATGTAAAACTTTTCGGTATATTTCTCAAAAGTGACTCAAAATGATTTTGATTAAACTATCATATACTTAAGATGTTACGTAACCAAATGTATATCTAGCATTTTCTGCGAACAACCTGCGAAGTAATCTTCATTCGGAAGAAAATTTATATAATGGATAAATCATAAAATCTAGACAAACTCTTACTGCACAAGTATAGATCTCCTTAAAACACACCATTTAGTTCACATAAATTTTTTGTAAGTTATTTCTCGGATATAAGTAATTATTGGTTTGAATTTTTGTCATTTTTGAAGTGTTGTCGCTATTCAGTTGTTTTTCGCAATGCCACGGAGAGAGTTTGGAATATCAAGACAAGCATGTAGCAACGGACCTTTAAACATCCGACTATCGAGGGTGTTCCCTATATACCCTTGTGCAGAAGCGACAGGAAGAAATCAACAACACTTCCCTGGCGAAGCCGCATTTCTTACCGTTTATAAGGTATTTCATGACGTCATGACTTCATTTTATTGGTTGGTGCTGTCATCTTGTAGGTTCTATCACACCTTGTGCTGCGTATCGAACCAATAAGCATACCTATGCTGGTTCTGTCAACTCAATGACTAATTACGAATAGGTATGGGCTGAGGAATGACCATTCCCCCAACTAGAAAAGAGAAGGAGAGGCAACTTGTGTCTCGTTTTAATATGGGGGAAACCGATTTTGTCGATCTTTTGCGAGGTTAATCGCGAATCAGAAAATACCTGTTTGATAATTCTCTTGAACATGAGTCAGTTCTCGAGATGTTAGCATTTTAGTCCTCAAATATCAGTTACAGGCCCTCATGTAAATTAGCGTTTCCTAGCTGTTGACATGCTTTTAATATGAGCAAGCTTTAGCCCACTTCTTCCTTCCCCGCACTAAGGGTGAAGGAGGCTCCAGCGGTTTATCTTAAGAAACACCCTATTAACGCCCTTACAGGATCAGAAATCGGATGTAGTTTATTTCTTGTGGGATGGGTACTTACAATAAATGTGTAATGAAACTATTTCTGCAAAGGTTTATCTCCATTTAAATGAAGTGATTAAATAAGTTTCGTAAGAATAGTTTGTAGAATCTGTATGAAAGGAAACGATATGAGTAGAGAAAGACATGTGAATATAACACAAAAGAGAGAGACTGCTGAGGGTGGAGCTTTAAATTCGGAGAGGAGGATTCCTTATAATGCTATCTTGGACCAATGGAATCTTCGACAATAACAAGTGCCGCAAGACGAAGCGATTTAACTAGATTCGACTTAATGCTCGTGTAAGTGAAACATCCGCGGCTCAGTTCCATTTCTTCTCTTTCCTCATTTTCTGTCTTAAGAGACAGAAATCGTTCTTTTGTGCCGTGAAATCCAACCCCCTAGATAAACTTACATTCATCTTTAGAGAAAGCCGAGGTATTCATCTTGGTGAGACGGTGCGATCAACGAATGCACATGGATCACAGAGAAGGGTCGCGGAGAGGGGAAACTCCATGTCTCGTTTGAGAAAAGATAGATTTTTCCTTTTCTTTTTTCTTAGAGCTCAACGAAGTTGCGAGCAAGATGGCTGCGCGGTAAGACGTGAGGCTTGCATTCAGAAGTCCTGGGTTTGATTCCCGTCGGCTGGTGTTTTTTTTGCGATTTCCCCAGGTGGGTAGGTGAATGCTAGGGTGATTCCCCTTCTTCCACGGATAGGTTAGATTAGTATCGGGTTGATTAAGCCTTCGGACTGCGACCTTAAGTAGATCTATTGCGAATATCCTGCCCTATAAGTCTCAGATTAGTTTAATGGTTTTAATATAACCTATAACTTTCCTGTGTAATGTTAAGTCATTTTGTCCTGAGGCTGGGAAAGCAAACTCCAGGTGCCTTACTCTTTATTTTAAGCTGTTGCTTGCAGTCGCAAAAATATGCCTTGCCATTTCTTTTCTTCTAAAGAGAATCTATGTTCACCTCAGTTTTGCTCATCTTATAGAGAGGATCTTTGAGAGGGCAGTGTTGAGTAAGCCAGCCTCAGCTGCGTTTGCTGAATGTGAGGATGTTTTGTTCAATGAACTGTTTTGCATGATTTAGCTTTGGAACTTGTTCCAAATAGCAATTCTGTTGGCGTTTCCAGGCTTTTATCTTATTACTTTCTCTACTGCGTATAGTAAGTAGGGGAATTATTGTATTCCACCCAAAAATTCGATACCGAGATTTCACCGGAAATACATGTTTTGAGGCCCCCTGAATACAAAAAAGGTATTTTTGGAAACATGTCCGTGTGTGTCTGTGTGTGTTTGTGTTCTGGGAACAACATAACTCAGAAACGAACAGTCGGATAAACACCAAACTTGGTATTTAGGTTCAGTATCTTCCAGAGATGCGACACGAAGATTTTCAAGAAAATCCCCCACCCCAGATTACCCTTTACATGGAACATTTTTCGAAAATGTTAATTTTCTGAAAAATGGCTCTAACGATTTTGATTAAAATATCATATGTTTAAGATATTTTCATGACAAATGAAATGTATATCTCGAATTTTCTAGGAATGTCTCCAAAAGTATTCTTCATTGTGAACGACTTTTGCATAACTGGTAAACCATAAGCGATAGACAAAATTTTACTACACAAAAAATGTAGATCGCGTTAAAATACACAATTTATGTCATACACATTTTTTCTGTTGAGTTAACCATTTTAGAGATATTGCTTGTTATTCCCTTAAATTTTCCGATACTTATACTTTTTTCAAATTCGTTATTCATGTTTTTTGTCCTGGTAATGCAAAGAGAATTGAATACTCCACATAGCAACCAGCTCTTAAAATATTTGACAGCTCTTAAAGCCTACCAATTCCCCTTGCATCTACAAGAAAATTAGCAGTAAGATTAACATCTCGATTAACATGAAGCATATGGGGAATAAGCGTTTGTAAAAATAGTTTGTACAAGAGTAGAAAAGTCATGTGAGTGTAACACATAAGGTTTTTATATGTCCTGGACAGGCAAAGAGCGCTTAAAAGATTTGACAATCGCTTAAAACCTACCATATTCCCCTTGCATCTACAAGAAAATTAGCAATAAGTTTAACATCTCGATAGCTCGATTAACACGAAGCATATGGAGAATAAGCGTTTGTAAAAATAGTTTGTACAAGAGCAGAGAAAGTCATATGAGTGTAACACATCAGATGTTTTTAAATATAGAATTTTGGCACTCCATAGAATGTTCTGGTCCAATTAATGGAATATTAGCTCCTTCTTTGGCTAGGTGATCAGTAATTTCATTGGCTTTAATTCCTTCATGTCCTACCATCCCATTAAAGTGACCTCTTTTTTCCAGCTGATTTAATATCTGCAGTCAGTCTTCAACAAGCTTTGATTGAATAGTAGAACCATTAAAAGCCTTTAAAGCTGCTTGACTGACCGATAAAATACAGATTCTGGCACCACGAATGCCTTTGTTAACATTTGTGTGAGCACATATTTCTATAGCATGGACTTCGGCTTGAAATATGGTGGGTTCATTACTAAGAGTTTTTGCTAGGGTAACGTTAAGCTCAAACTCCTACATTCTACCACAAAATTTCTGTCCGTCAGTAATAATTTCCTTCCATTTGTTTCAGGGTTGTAGGATAAAGCGACGGTTTGGTGCGTTGCGGCGGGACAGTGGAATTTGGGCTGTGAAAGGTTTTCTCCCTCCCTTCATGAAAGTGGCTTGTTTCATTGTGGGTCCTCGAGGTGGCGGGATCGCTGGCGACAGGATTGGTGTCATTTTGGAATCGTTAAGAGCCGCACCTTTACTAGCGCGCATCGTCGTTCGGATCTGGTCGACCTTCGGGTCTCTCCTTCATCCCTTCCTCCCAGGGGTTTCATTGGAAGCACAAAGGACCTAATATGGCCTACGTGTGGTGCTATGCACCAGTGACTGGAGGCCCCTCCGTCTGGCTGATACTATGCTAGTGACACGTATTAACAATTTTTGTACTTAAGCTTCACATTCGCTCTCGAAGTCAAAGAACAATTCGAACCATTAATAACGAATATCGAGATATGGCTAATGCCACAAAAAAGTATTTGAAATAAATTGAGCGCTTTAAAGAGACCTACATTTCTCGTGTAGCTTGTTTTCGTCTAACGCTTAACGTATACCAGCTATACAAGTTTATACAAAATTCCTTCGAAATGAAGAAGACTTTACAGGCTATTCCCAGAATATTCAAGATATACATTTCATTTGTCACGTAAATATATTTGATACATGGTATTTTAATTAAAAAGAGCATTATCTAGAAATTAAAAAGTTTCGAAAAATGCTCCATGTAGGTAAAGGGTAGTTTAGGATCGGGGGATTTTTGACAATCTTCGTGTCATACCTTTGGAACTTATATACAAGTTTGGTGTTGATCCGACAATTCTTTTTTGAGTTATGCTGTTCTCACACACACATATATACATGAGCCTTTTCTAAAAATGTTTTTTTTTTGGATTCAGCGAGCCTCAAAACTGTATTCCCGATGAAATATTGGTATCGAATTTTTGGGTGGAATGCAATACCTTTTCTATCTATTATGTACATGGAAGATAGAGAAAGTAAACACTTATTTGACATAAACTATGTGTTACAAAGAAATCTACATTTTTTTGTGCAGTACGTTTTCGTCTATCGCTTAACGTTTATCAGTTATACACATTTCCTTTCGAATGAAGAGGACTTCAAAGGCTATTCCCAGAAAATTCAAGATGTAAATTTTATTTGCCATATGAGTATCTTTCATTATGGTATGAAATATGTTGTATTCCACAAAAACAGGGTACTAAGAAAAGTATTTTTAGTAAACGCTCCGTATGTGTGTGTGTGTGAACAGCATAACTCTAAAAAGAAAAGTCGGATTAACACCAAACTTGGTATTTAAGTTGAGTAGGAAGATTAGACACGAAGAAAAAGTTAAATAGAATTCTTCCCATCCCAAACTACCCTTTACATGGAACATTTTTGGAAATTTTTGATCTTCTAAAAATGGCTCTAACGATTTTGATTAAAAGACTATATATTAAAGATATTTACATGACAAAGGAATAGACGAAAACATACTACACAAGAAATATAGATCTCTTTAAAACACAATTTATTTCAAATAACTTTTTTGTGGCATCAACCATTTCCAAGATATTCGTTATTAATGGTTAAAATTGTTCATACTTAGCCATTATTTTAAATTCCTGCCAAGAGTCAATTGTTTCTCGCGATTCCACTGAAGCAGGGTGGAATTATGAGGCCAGCATATATCGTCCAGTTCTTAAACGTTTGACTATCGCCGTTTGCTTGTATCTATAATGAAACTTGTAATGTAGCTATTTCTGCAAACGTTTATTTGGATTAAAATAAGTAGATATAATAAGATTTAATATGACTAATTTGTATACCCACTAATAAACGATAGAAGGTAGACAAAGTCATATAAATGTATCACATCAGATATTGTTTGAAAGAGATCAGGAAACTTTTGTATAGTTTCCTTCTTTTGTAAAAGATCCTCTGATGATCCGTTTGTAAGTTTTTAGTAATTTTTAGTTCTCTAGAAAGCTGCTATATGCATACAAACTAAAGTCTTAAGAAAATGGCAATGTTCAGCATTATAATTTATTGTCCTCCTATGAGTCTATCAAATAAAGGATCTAAAAGGCTGTTTTAAGTGCATACGCTCCCTCACTTTGTCCACCTGTCCGCCCGTCCTTCAATATAAATAAAACCGCTGCAAGTAAGCAGTTGAGATATGGGAGTTTGAACCGAATTTCAAATTCTTACAAAATTAACGAAAGTTTAGTTGTAGAGTCACGTACAACTGTTCAACTACAGCTCATATAGGGTTATTCAAAAGAAGGAACAGATTTTAAATATTCATTTTTAATGAACAACAATAGATAGCGACACATACGACACATCATTGAATAGAGGAAAATTCAAGTTTTAAGCCCCACCTATTAGTTCCATTCAGTTCCTACAGCAGCGCCGTGTTTTTTTACCAGAAAATGGCGACGCCACAGCAAAGTTGTTTTGTGTGTTACATTATGCAAAGAGTGAATCCATTGTTTCATTACAGCGTGCATTTCGTTGTAATTTCAACAACGAGCCACCTCGTCATAAAAAATTTACAATTGATACAATGAATTGGTAGAAGATGGTTGCGTATGCAAACGGAAAAGCACTGGTCGTCCTCGTATAACAAATGGTGCTTATTTTGAACACATAAAATAAAATGTTGTATTTTTCTCTATTCAGTGATGTACCGCATATGTCGCCATCTATTGTCGTTCAGTAGAAATAAATATGTAAGGTATGTTCCTTCTTTTTGAATAAGCCTGTATATAGAAGACATTTTATACATAAGAGCTTCGTCATATATTTATCAGTACATTTCAGAGTTGGCTGGAATCGCTATAAAATTAAGTGTAGCCTTAATGCGAGTCAGTTGGGGAATTTAAGGTCGTGCCAACATGTTGCCATAGTAGCTTAGTTGGTCAGGGCATTTGGAAGATCCGTGGTTCAAATTCCGTCTATACTATTAAAATTTTCACTTTGATTTTACCTTTCTCTGTTTATAATTTGTGTATACAGCTTTACCTTATTAAGGAAAGTTATACAATTAAACAGTAAGTAATATATTATTTTAATTACAATAACTTAATAGTATTGTTATTTCAAATTATTGTTTATGTTAGTGGTAGAACAGTAGAATGAAAAAAAACCGCTTAAAAGGCTATCTTCAGTGGCTGTGTGGATTGTTATTGCCAGACCGAAGGTTATCGCTAGTGAACTGGCAATAGCTGGTCGTGAGCTGCTCTAGCGAACCAAACCTTTGAATTCTTGTCCAACTAATTTATGTGTATTTGCTAATTTATATACTTTTGGCTCCTATACGAGACTTTATCAAATATTTATGTAGATTGTAGCTTATTGAAGAAATAATTAAAACTCCTTGAGCAATTGGCAATAACAACATGTAAAAATATCACTTTGCTGATTTATTTATCTTAAAAATGTTAGGCTTAAAATTATGTATTATTACACTTATGCTATATAGTTCCCCAGTTTAGATAACATATTTTATAGTGGTGTTAAGAAAAAGATCATAAAAATCTCTGATGTGCTGCATTCATTTGACTTTCACTACTTACTCTTCCACAAACTATTCTTATAAAAGCTTATTCTTATATCCCTTTTTTAAACAGAGATCAACTTTCATTGCTAATTCACACATTTCGTTATAGGTGTAACAAGGATGCAGTAGGCTAAAGCGACTTTCACATGACTTTCCCTGCAGAAATAGTTACATTACGTATTTTGTTATAGATACAAAGCGAATCGATTATTAAAATGTTTAAGATCTGTACACTATATGCTAGCCTTAAAATTCCATACTTCTTCCATGCAATCGCAAGAAACAACAGAATATCGACAGGGCTTTAAAAGAATGACTTATTGAACAATCCGAACCATTAATAACGGATATCTCGGAAATGGCTGATGCCACAAAAATTTTATTTGAAATAACATCTACATCTTTTGTACAGTGCATTTTCGTCTATCGCTTAACGTTTACCAGTTATACAGGATTATATGAAATTCCTTCCGAATGAAGAGGACTTCACTGTCTATTCCCAGAAAATTCAAGATTTACGTTTCATTTGTCGAGCAAATATCGTAAACATAAGGCCTTTTATTCAGAACTTCTAGAGCCCTTTTTGAGAAAATAAAAAATAATGAAAATGTTTTCATGTAAAGGGTAGGTTGGAGTGGGGGGATTTTCTTCAAAATGTTCGTGTCGCGTGTTTCAGGGACACTAAACTTAAATGCCAAGTTTGGTGTAAAACCGAGTTTGCATTTTTGAGTTATGCTGTACGCACACACGCACGCACACACACACACGCTCCCGCGCATACACTTTTTCTAAAAAGGCTTCTTTTAAATTCAGGAAGCCTTAAAAATGTGTATTTCTGGTTTAATATAAATATCGAATTTTTGAGTGGAATGCAACACAAGATTCCCCCACTTACAATAGGTAAGTCGTAGAAAAAGTAAAAAGTTATTGAATGGTGAATAATTTTTTTACTATAAGTTCTGTAAGATTTGGACTTTTTGAGTTAATGTATTTTTCCCTTTTCTCTGCAAGTATTGGAGCCACGATGTGCAAATGTTTGCTCACAGTTATATGTCTTCTAAGTACACATTTTTTGTGGTATAAATAATATATTGTTTACGCATTTTCGAAACTACGGTTTTCTCAGGAAATTATAACAGGATGATTATATTATCCTATTATAATTATAAGACATAAAATGCTTATATAATATTTCAAATTTTAAGATAAAACTATGATAATTAATTAGAAGATATTTTCTCACCCATGCTTTTAATAAAAAATCTGCGTTAAAATAAATAAAAATTGTGAAAATTAATATTTTGCAGCTGCATTTCACATAATCAGCATCTCTGAATATTAGGTTAAATTTTCAATACGCAATGAAAAAATTTGACGTTATGGTTGTAATTTTAATACTGGTAAGCTAAGAATTCTCAATCCCCTTTTGGTGACCAATTGCCGTATTTTCCCTTATATGTAACACACTGTATGTCCATCTCAAGACTGAGTGGCTGTAGAAGAACAGCATTTCTCCGTTCATGTAACCAATGGGCGTCAAAGGAGTTGAAAGGCGAGAGGGAATTCGAAACCGCATTTCTAAGGATCACCGAAGGTGTCAGGGAAAGGTCTAACACGCCTTGCCTTCGCCGAGGATTGATTGCCGGCCTGGGAGTACGAGAAAAGTGACAACCTCTTTACCGCTCTTGAAATTAATGGTGCACATTGGACAAAATAGAAACATCCGGAGCGCGAGATGCAATAGGGCAGGAGAAACCGTCATTCGAGCGGAAGACGAAAAAGAGAGCCAAAAAATAAGCTCGAGAACCAGTTGGTAATAGCAGGATTAGAATGATAGTGGGAGAAGAATAAAAAGAAAAGGAAATAGGAGAATGGTAAGAGGTTCAAGTAATCAAACGGAGAATAAAGGCAATTAAACAAAAGAGCGAGAAAATAGGAATGAGAGATTATAAACTATAAGTAAACTATAAACAACATGCATGGAGAAAATAATTAAAAATTATTTTTTAAGGAAGAAGAAGTCTGTTGCTATATTCGCTAATCCCTATATCGTTTATTATTATACAGCTTCTACAAAATATTCTTGCAAAAAGTTATTCTTCTGTCTACACCAAGTTAATTGAGATAATAATTTGCATAAAAAGATCCATTGCACCTTTCGTTGTAGGAGCAAAGGGCAATAGCGATAATGATGTATTTAAAAAGTCCGTCGCTATATGCTTGCTGTCCTTGAAATTCCATACTCTGTCTATGATATTGCGAGAAACAACTGATGGTTGGCTAACAGAAATGGTTAATATCATAAAATGTTGTTTGAAATAAACTGTGTGTTTTAAAGATATCTAATTTTTTGTGTAGCAAGTTTTTGTCTACATCTTATGGTGTATTACTTATACAAAATTCCTTCAGTTTGAAGAGGACTTCACAGGCTATTCCAGAAAATTTAAGATATAAATTTTGTCATGTAAATATCTTAAATATGAGGATTTTAATTAAAATCGTGAAGAGCCACTTTGAGAGAATCAATTTTGAGTCAGACACACTTTTTGTACAAATGCTTTTTTGGATTCAGTGAATCACAAAATGTATACTTCTTGTAAAATCTCGATGTAGAATTTTTGGAATACAAAACTTCATCTATTTACTATGGGTAAGTGGACAACGATTTTGTTGTAGCAACTTGTGTGTTGTTACGGGGGGACAAAATACCAATGATAATTTTACAGCAGACTTCTGAATAAAAATGACAAATTAATTAATGTAGTAAGACGCTTAGTAAAGGAGAAAACTGGATAGGATAGGACCAGTTAACGAAGGGGACACCAAGCACCTCGACCCCCAATGCGTACACTTCCGGAGGATGGATGAGATGAGGGAACCACAGAAGACGGATGGGCTGCAGAGGGCGGCGCAAATCGACAGAGACGCGCAGAGTTCTCTAATATTTCCAGACTTGACCACCCGGCCACGGAAGGGTCGCTCGGAGACATCCCTCTAGTGGACCGAGAAAACACAACCCAGCAAGGGAGGCTACACAGGCTTCCCTCTAGTAGGCCCGTGAAGAAGTCCCGAATCGCAAGCCTTTGCGCTATCTGCTCGTCACTGACCAAACCACAGTCCCGGAGTCAACCTGAAAACATGAAATGAAATCCGTGGTGGCATACACCACTCCAGCATTCGCCTTTGTCAACCAGGGTCACGGAAACCCCAGGGTCAGAGTGGGTGGTCACCGGGAATCGAACCCGGGACCGCCCGAATGCGAGTCTCTCACGTTACCGCAGAGCCATCTCGTTCGATAGAAAACTGCATAAGTATAATGCATCCATGTAGTGCTCGAGTAGATGTAAATAGCTTGAGAACCTCTACAGAAAAATTGAAAGCGTTTTTATTTTGCCTACCACCTTACTATGCTAGGTAGAGGATATGTTGTATCTCATCAAAATTCGATATCGATATTTCACAGAAATTCATGTCCACCGAAACCGTCTTCCCCCAAAATGTTTATTATATAAAGTCTATGTGTGTGTGGGTGGTGGACAGCATAACACAGAAGTTAATTCGGACGCATGTCAATGACATTTATGTTTAGCATTTTCCAAGGACGCGAGAAGATTATTCATGAAACTCCCCTACCAAAACTACCATACATGGAAAGTATTTCTTTATTTTTGCTTTTGTTAACACATGAAAACACTATTTTGATTAAATTATCATATGCTTGAGACATTTATACGAGGCGTGTTTTTAAAGTAAGTACCGATAATTTTTTAAAAATCAAACAGAACATTATTTTCCAAATAACTTATTATATTCAATACCTTACACTACTTCTCTACATAGTCAACACTGTTATTCAGGCACTTGTCGAAACGGGAAACCAGTTTTTGTATGCCTTTGTTAAATAATGATGCCGTTCTGTGATGAAAGCCAAGTCTGCACTTCTTGTTTCATAACATCATCGTCGTTGAAATGTTTTCCAACAAGACATTTCTTCAGATGAAGAAACAGATGGAAATCGCTTGATGCCAAATCCGGACTGTAGAGAGGATGGTCGAATTGTTCCCAACCAAATGATGTGATCAGATCTTGAGTTTGTTTGGCTGTGTGTGGTAGAGCATTGTAACTCATTATTGTTTCCCCATAAACCTCATACATTTGGAGATGAATGTTTGCTGGCGTAACACTTCTCTCATTCGAAAACGAATCACTGATCTGACTTACGGTCGGTAGGTCGTTCGATTGTTTTGAACATTTCGAAATGCTCTAACAACAATAAACGCAAAGTGACGATCACTCACGGCTGCATCTGGCTTCCTAATAAATGGAGGAAGTGGTCGCGTATGCTTAAATTCGCACTGGAGCAGCAAAATATAATACGGTACTTTCTTTAAAAGCATGCCTCGTATGAGTAATAAACTGTATACTTTGAATATTATGTGAATACTTTGGAAGTCCTCTTTATAAGGCTGAATTTTATTTAATTTTTTAATGTTCCATTTATATGCCATCGTTAACATCTAAGGTCATATCGGCGACTTTTTACCTTTGGAACAATTGCTCTTCAGCGGTTATGTTCACTGGTTTACAGTGGTGTTAATATTTGGGTTGGTATTACTTTTGGTTATTACATTAATTGCATACATACATTCACACTCTCATTCATACTTCCGGACTCCAGGGAGGATGGGGAATAATTCTAGCTAAAGAAAAATTCACACTCTCCAGCCGAGAATCGAATCCTGTACCTCTAGATTTGGAGGTATCTGGTATACCTACTAAGCACCAGACCGCCACAGGGGCAATATTTGTTTACTTTTGATAACTGGGAATTATAAGAGACAGGCAAAAGCTTACTGTATAAAAAATGCAGAACTCATTAAAATACACAATTTTTGTTGAACATTTTCGTAGCATTAGCTAACTTGTTAGAAACATTCCATGTTGCATGTTTATACTTTTCCAAGTATGTCATCTAATGGACATGCTTGAAAGTTTGCGATTCCTTTTTCTTTTCACCGCAAGAACCCGTTCCGATATCACGAGTAAAGATTTAAATGCTTTTCTACATGTTTTATGTAATTAAGTACTTAGTGCTTAATGTGAAATCATTCATCGGCAGAAATATGTTGTGAATAACGTAGCCAGGATAGAAATTAATTCGTCATTGATAGAGAAAGTAATGTGAGTATTAGAATAATATATCTTAAATTAAAATCTATTGAAACAATAACTATTCCTCTATTGTTTATTAATTCTGATACTTATTTTTAAACATAAATACATCTTCATAAGATTGGCTGCATTTTCTAGAAATGGTTCCATAATGTTAGTTTATAATACAGTAGTAGTAGTAGTAGTAGTAGTAGTAGTAGTAGTAGTAGTAGTAGTAGTAGTAGTAGTAGTAGTAGTAGTAGTAGTAGTAGTAGTAGTAGTAGTATTTTTAATGAGTTTATACAAATCCCTCCAACTCCAATTGACTTCAAACTATTTGAATTATGCTCACAGAGGATAATCATTTTATGTTATCTTAGCATTATAAACAGGTCATTACTGTATCAATACAGTGCATAATTAGCCCATTATGTTACGCGTGTCAATAATAGCAATGGCGCATTTCAAGTTGCTGTGGCTTATGGAGAAAATATGAAATTATTTTGTGCTGATCTTTTCTCTGAGCAACAAGATGCAAAAAACTCTGTACATGGAATAATTAGTCTCTGAATTTACAATTACTTACCATTGTAATTAATTGCTCTTTCACACAAGCTGTGTGTGCGTAGGACGAGTTTCCAATTATGCTGATAATATGATACCTCAGTCCATAACATCTGCATGCAAACGGCTGTCTTGCTTATCGGTTCATCACACCAGATAATAACAAATGAAATGCAGAAAGAGAAGCTAACGTCTCTTAATACTTAAGTGAGTTATAGATACTGAGTTTTATTTCATGATTTATATTTAACGTAGAATAGTCCAGAATATAAAAGATAAATGATTTTTTTCTCCCAAAAGTCAACCAGGTAATTGTTTTATTCATTGTTGTAGCGTAGCGTTAAAACTTGTGTAATTTTACCGCAGTTAGGAACGAAGGCGATTAACAAACATCTGCAAGGGGCACTGGAATTTTCTCTCAGAACTCCGTAAGCACCCAACTAACGTTTCTCACCACTATAGTCCATTAAGGACATTTAAAGGACAGAGATCTCATTTAGTGGAGCAGATTTCAGAGGGAGAGGTCTAAAGTGAGTACGCACACGACTGAAAATACGTTCCGCGAAGGAATTCAGGGAATTAAGCCAGGACAAAGAGGATTGCAGCTGCAAAAGACTGTGGGAAGTGGGGAGAGTGACAAGGAAACTGTGCTTCTCAAAGACCTCATGAACAGCGTCTGTGGCGAGGGTTAAATAAATAGACAACTGTGTACAACACGTGTCACAAATGAAATTACACAAGTTGGGTGTGGTTACAGTAGTACATTGCAATGCCATCTGCATTCATACTTATTGCTGAAAAGGGCTATATGGGCGGAACACACCACGAAACTCGGTTTCACTTTGTTTCTATAGAAGACGATATTCACAAATCTCTCTCGGCTTTAACGTTAACTCACACGAGAAAGTTATCGCCATAATGTCACATGACTGAATACGGTAACACAAAAACAACCGAGCGAGACTCGCATTTGGGAGATGCTGAGGGAGGCCACTCTGATCATGGAGTTTTGTGGTTTTCCTTGGTTGGCAAGACGAATACTGGCATGGTTTCCTTTCTATCATTTCGCTTCCCCTTTCATGTATCAGGTAGACTTAGGGGAAATGCAGCATCGGTCGGTGTCGGTCATATTCTTGCTCTTTGAAAAGTTCTTCTCAGCCCTGACAGACCGCGGCCTTCTGTAAGCCGACAAGTGGGTCCGAGTTCTCCGCGATTCCGCCAGAAGGAAGCCTTCTATGAGCAGCCCACCGGTGTGACAGAGTTATCAAGTTTAAAATGATTAGGGAACTCTGCGTGTCTCTGTTGGCCGGCCTGCCTGCGACCTACAGCCTCCTGCGGTTCGTTCACCTCATCCGTACCTCTTGGGAGTATAAGCACAACAGATCCGCGTTGGGTCGAGGTCGAGGTGTCCTCTCCATTCCCTTTCATTCATGCGGCTAAACAAAAGACGCTAAAATGTTAATTAATGGCGTTGATACAGAACGTGTCACACTTTGTTCATAACGTTTCTGAAGATTACTGAACATCTTCATGAACAAAGGTTGCTGTAAGGATACAAAAAAGTACGTAACCCGTGCACTGTGCAGTAGTTTCTGTATACCATCTTAGTTATTACATTCACATGAGTTTCTTTACTCACTTTTAAAAATACTATTTTTTAGTCTACTTCTTGTTAATCCAGATAAACTTTCAATACAAATTTACAAATTTTTTTGTACGATACAGTAAGCAAAGAGATAGTCAGATTTTTACAGAGCGTGTAGCTATGTGATGGCTTTAGAATTTCATGTTCTTTGCATGATCACGAGAGTGAGAGAGCGAGAGAAAGAATAGCGATTTATCAGTTGAGAGAAGTATAAGTATTTGCAAATTCAAACCAAAAGCAAGGAAAGATTTGACTGTCACTTCAGCCTCCGATTTTGCCTCAACGGAATGTATTACGAAGCCATTTGTGCCTACGTTAATCTCGACTAACATGAATATATTATACGAAACAGTTAGATCTCATTAAAACACACAACTTATGTTTAATACATTTTTCTGTGGCATTAAGCATTTCCGAGATATTCCTTGCTCTTGATTTGAATTTTCCGATGTTTGATATATTTTTAAACGCTTGGTCACATTCTTTTGTTTCGTGTGATGTCATGGAAAGAGTGCGGAATTTCAAAGCCTGGCGCAGCGACCCGCCTTTTAAAGTGTTTAGTATCACTTTAGCTTCCTATATCTTTTTTGTACATACAAAAAACTTTGTAATGTTGTTTATACGTTTATCTCAATATGAGGTAGACAGAAAATAAATAAGCTTTTATAGTAATAAAGTTAGAATCAGACGACTGAAAAATTTAATGCCATAGCAGGGATTTGAACCACGGATCTCCCAGTCCCCGTCCGGTTTCTCTAACCACTGAGCTGCCATGACAACATGCCGGTACGACATTAAATTCCCCAACTAATTCGCATGTTTCCCGGTAAACCACAAGCATATCTCAAATTGTATTGAGATGACATACCCCAATGGCGACTTACAATGCTGTAATTACTTTAAGTCCCGGGCTTCATAGTTTCAACCACTATTAGATCAATTAATGGAATTAATTGTTCTTCCACACAACCGTGTTTTGGACAAGGGACATCTCATTGTGGTTTACCGGGATAATTGGGAATCAGTTGGAGAATTTAATGTCGTACCGGCATGTTACCATGGTAGTTCAGTGGAGACCGGGAGATCCGTCGTCCAAATTCCCGGCTATGGCATTGAATTTTCTACCTTTCCAACCTTGTCAACACACGGCTTGTGTGGAATAACAATTAATTCCATCTTATAATAATAGTTTGTAGAGGATGTGTAAAAAAGATCTGATGTGTTACACTCACATGACTTTCTCTACCCTTGTACAAACTATTTTTATAAACGTTTATTCTCCATATGCTTCATGTTAATCGAGATATCGAGATGTTAATCTTATTGCTAATTTTCTTATAGATGCAAGGGGAATTGATAGGCTTTAAGCGATAGTCAAATATTTTAAGAGCTAGTTGCTATGTGAAGTATTCCATTCTCTTTGCATTACCAGGACAAAAAATGAATAACGAATGTGAGAAAAAGTATAAGTATTGGAAAATTTAAGGGAATAACAAGCAATATCTTGAAAATGCTTCACCCAACAAAGCAAATGTATATGACATAAATTGTGTATTTTAACGCTATCTAAATTTTTTGTGTAGTAAAATTTTATCTATCTCTTATGGTTTACCAGTTATGCAAAAGTCGTTCACAATGAAGAATACTTTTGGAGACATTCCCAGAAAATTCGAGATATACATTTTATTTGTAATAAAAATATATTTAACACATGATATTTTAATCAAAATCGTTATAGACCTTTTTGAGAAAATTAAAATTTTCAAAAAATGTTCCATGTAAAGGGTAATCTGGGGTAGGGGGATTTTCTTGAAAACCTACGTGTCGCATCTCTGGAAGATACTGAACCTAAATACCAAGTTTGGTGTTTATCCGACTGTTCGTTTTTGAGTTATGCTGTTCACAGACACACAGACACACAGACACACAGACACACACACACACGCACAGACACACACACGGACATGTTTCCAAAAATGCTTTTTTTGGATTCAGGTGGTCTCAAAACATGTGTTTCCGGTGAAATCTCGGTATCGAATTTTTGGGTGGAATGCAATACTTCCCCTACTTACTATACGTAGTAGAGAAAGTAAAAATGAATAACGAATGTGAGAAAAAGTATAAGTATTGGAAAATTTAAGGGAATAACAAGCAATATCTTGAAAATGCCCAACAAAACAAATGTATATGACATAAATTGTGTATTTTAACGCTATCAAATTTTTTGTGTAGTAAAATTTTATCTATCTCTTATGGTTTACCAGTTATGCAAAAGTCGTTCACAATGAAGAATACTTTTGGAGACATTCCCAGAAAATTCGAGATATACATTTTATTTGTCATAAAAATATATTTAACACATGATATTTTAATCAAAATAGTTATAGCCCTTTTGAGAAAATTAAAATTTTCAAAAAATGTTCCATGTAAAGGGTAATCTGGGGTAGGGGGATTTTCTTGAAAACCTTCGTGTCGCATCTCTGGAAGATACTGAACCTAAATACCAAGTTTGGTGTTTATCCGACTGTTCGTTTTTGAGTTATGCTGTTCACAGACACACAGACACACACACACACAGACACACACACACACACACGCACAGACACACACACGGACATGTTTCCAAAAATGCTTTTTTTGGATTCAGGAGGTCTCAAAACATGTATTTCCGGTGAAATCTCGGTATCGAATTTTTGGGTGGAAAGCAATACTTCCCCTACTTACTATAGGTAGTAGAGAAAGTAAAAATGAATAACGAATGTGAGAAAAAGTATAAGTATTGGAAAATTTAAGGGAATAACAAGCAATATCTTGAAAATGCCCAACAAAACAAATGTATATGACATAAATTGTGTATTTTAACGCTATCAAATTTTTTGTGTAGTAAAATTTTATCTATCTCTTATGGTTTACCAGTTATGCAAAAGTCGTTCACAATGAAGAATACTTTTGGAGACATTCCCAGAAAATTCGAGATATACATTTTATTTGTCATAAAATATATTTAACACATGATATTTTAATCAAAATAGTTATAGCCCTTTTTGAGAAAATTAAAATTTTCAAAAAATGTTCCATGTAAAGGGTAATCTGGGGTAGGGGGATTTTCTTGAAAACCTTCGTGTCGCATCTCTGGAAGATACTGAACCTAAATACCAAGTTTGGTGTTTATCCGACTGTTCGTTTCTGAGTTATGCTGTTCACAGACATACACACGGACATGTTTTCCAGAATGCTTTTATTGGATTCAGGGGGTCTCAAAACATATATTTCCGGTGAAATCTCGGTATCAAATTTTTGGGTGGAATACAATACTTCCCCTACTTACTATACGTAGTAGAGAAAGTAACAAACCGTATTATGCTAATGCAACATCAGATTTTTGCATAAGGTTTGCTTCAAACCGTCGCATTTAGAGGCAAGTGGACGACTGACTTGAAGATGTGTGTTTACACAACCTCTTAAGGGACGAGTACTAATCCAGAGATGGGTTTAGTAAATACCAGGCTCGATTCAAAGGCATTACTAACGAGTAGTTCATTTATATTTCTAATTAAAAATTGATCTACAAAGATTGGTACTCGCCTTATGTTTTTCAGAAAGAATTAAAAAGGAACACAGCTATTCTTCTATAAGTAAGTAAGTATACAGGCTAAAGGAATCCACCTTTAAACTACGAATAAAAGGCATCAAATGGCGCTAAAGAGAATTGGTCACTTCCATGCATTTTGCCAAAAATACATATTTTGCAATGCAATATTTGGCAACATAGCATCACCTAAGCATGTACCGCAATACCTGCGTAGGAGGCTAGCTGTCATATGAATGAAGTAAACATCACCGCTCCAGCTCGGAGGAGGAGCGCGCATGTTTGCGTTTTAAACGCTTCTACATCGATATTTAATACGAATATTATATGCCAAATGTTGGCTGTAAAGTAAAATAAATACTCAGATTTGATATTAATAAGCACTTTATTTGGGGAACCGAAAAGAAACACTGGCATAAATTGTTGGCAAAACATTCTGAAAAGTCACTTGCTCTTAGTCACAGTATTCTTGTCTGCGCGCATGAGATTGTTGCGAAAATTGTAAACATCACATTTTGCACATCAAGCTACATCTGCCATTAGAGCTTTATGAATGAACTATCCGGTCTTAATGCAGCCATTATCAAATCCTCTCCGTGGTTCAGAATCCCTCTCACTGGGATGTGGTACACGTTGGTAATACAAAGTGCATTTGTTTCCAAACAATTCAGTAAGGAACTTCAACTATCCCAGCTATTATACGTTTACAAATGTTACTGTATCAGCAGCGGAGTACATTCTTGTGCATTAAAAATGTTCGCAGAGAAGTCAAAATTATGAGGTTATTTACGAGATTCTATTTGGAATAATAAATATTTGAATACTGAAAGTAAAACAAAACATTATAAAATTGTAATAAGATCTCTATTAATGTATGGAACAAGAACAAAAGCAGAAAACAGCAAAACTAAACAGTTTCTCAAAACAATAGAAATGAATATATTAAGGGCATAGTAGGGAAAATAAGAATGGACAGAATAAAGAATGAGGATACAAGAAAAGAATGTATATAACGAATACAATAAAAGTTGTAAAAGAAAGCAAAATATAGTATATTATACATTAAGGGAGAGAGATGGTTTTCCACGAGGTACATAATTGGAGCCCGAGGGATTTCTCGAGGACTATAAATGTACTGCGGGGAAAATCTGTTTCAATCCCGTGGTGTATACACTATTTTTTCCATGGTCGGAACTAAATTGTCCTGGTTTATTTGCTTTTATTGAATTTCGCTGGAACTATTTAATTGCTTGGGAATTATTGACAAGGAAATGGGGGGTTTCGGAATGATTTGAAAGGAAATGTGTAGCAACGTTGTTGTTTTTATCGATTCCATTATTTATATTGTGAATGTAAATGCAAAATGGATAATTTTGAAGAACTAAAAGATATAACGTGTGCTGCTAGGGAGGTAGTTAGTGGTTTGTTTTCGAAAAACAAATCCAGGAGATTATACGAAGAAGCGTACACTCGTTTTGTCGTTCTCCGTGGTGTAGTGGTTACCATGCTAGCCTCTAGTTCCCGAGGTCGTAGGTTTCAAATCTGGCGGGGGGCGATGGATTTTATCGGGTTTAAAAATCCTTAGCATGGCTTCCTTCGGAAGGGAAGCAAAGCCGGTGGTCCCGTGTCGTAGATTTACGGCACGTAAAAGAACCTCAAGCCTGATATAGAGGCCTCTGGGCAAAATCAGCGTTCTTTCACGCCCAATATAGAATGGGATGCTAAGGACCACAGCAGTTAAAGAGCCGTCCATAAATAAAACTCAATTCAATACACTCGTTTTAAGAAATGGTGTTAACTGAGAATGTACAAATATACTCACAAAATCTCTTGTTGGTATATTTCACGGTAATAGGGAAGGAATACAAGTCTCCTACTATATGGGTGGATGACGACATATATTTGTTAATTAAGGTAATTAGTATATTATTCATTAAGGTTATATCGCTGTAAAACATATAGAAGTAGAGTTGTTAATATTTCTCTCCTTTAGCGAGGAAATGCGATATTTCTCTTCCGTTTTTTGTAATTTAGAAACCGATATTTAGCTCCGACAATGAAAAAAACAAAACAAAAACAAACACATTAGAATGAACATGTTGACAGAGCAGAGGAGACACTATTGATTAAAACAGCAGGATACCAACGACAAGTAGGAAGAATAAGTGTTGGAAGGACACTAAAATAATTAGAAGGATTATTTTTCATCGCTATTGGAATCTGTGTGAAAACAAACAGGTTTAGCTTAAAAAGAAGAAGCTTAATAGTGTTTGGATAATATATAAGATCATGTCTTCTAGTGTAACGATACACATTTTCGTTTCTACCTTGAATATCAAGAGATCATTTGGATACTTTTGTGATAGACAAGTTGACAAATTCTAGCTGCGTCTCAATTCTGCAAGATAAATTTCTATTACCGATTTGCAAAAGATTTCGTAGTTGAAAATTTTCCCCGAGCTCTGACCTAGTTCCATCTCGGTGAAAAGTGCAAACTCTATTATCTATTGCAACCCCAAACTCAACGAATGTGATGCAAGTACTTAACTTCAACGTTGTCAGTGTAGATAATACACCACGAAAATTGCTATTCTGAGAAACCTTCAATGGTGAACTGTGCAAAACTTGTGGTTCTATAAAAATTATGGATTAAAACTCTATTAAATCTCTTTTTAACTTTACATGGTATTAAGTGCGATTTTACATTAAAATGTATCACAGATGAATAATAAATATATTACACGAACCAATTTTGAGGCGAACAAAGCGGGAAGAAAATGTTAATATATTTAATTCTATGTAACATAGAATTACCAGTTAAGCTATAGAATTCTACTCCCTTTCATCCTGAATAGCAAGATATACAAGAATGTACATATACTATCAATATTTTGAGGTTATGTTCATTTGTATTCATTATTCAGACGGTGTATTTTTGGATTTTATGTGTAGAAAGTTTATGTAGTAGTGGTTGGGTAATTTGCTATCAATAAATTTTACGAGTTATATAATAATAATAATAATAATAATAACTTTATTATTATTCAAAACTGCAGTGTAGCAGCTTAAAATAAATTAATCAATGAATCGGCATTTTTTTATCGCAAAGTGATGTAAGCTTTTAGCTAATAAGAACAAACGAGAACGGATGTAGAATGCAAGATGAACTAGCTATAAACAGCATATTATGTGAAAACCTGATTGCCGCAATTTTATTCCATTATACGTTTAGCAATATTTGTGTAGTGATAAATATTAAAGGGGTATTAAGCAATGCAACTGATGGAAAACAAATATCCATTGTTGGGAGGTGTGTCACATTCTGTAATTCCGGATTATTTCGAATTCTGCCTTGTGTCATTTTCATTTACGCAAAGCTTCATCCTAGACAAATATAAATAGTGAGTCCCCGTATCAGTATTCTGCTTAACGTAATGCAGCGCATGCGCAGTAGTAATACTAGTCAGAGATGTTAGCGTGTACAGCAAGTAGGGAGTACAAACAAACTGATCAAAGGATTTCTGTGGTGATGACAGACTTAAAAGTAGTGTATGGATGTTAATGTTCCTGAATCCCCTTGTGAGGTTATGTTGAACCACTTCGAAGATGCTAACTGCTGCAGTTTATTTCGACTCTCACTAAGGTTTCAAACACTGTTTCCCTGCGACAATCAACAAACAATCCAGCGGCCTTAAACTTGATGCCGTTGTACTGGACAGCCAGGCCCAATGCTATTGCTAATCGTAGCCGCTTCTTAATTCCAATGAGCACTTTCAAATATCTTCAGCATTTTTCACCGTTTTTCGAGTTATTACAAAACACTGTACTCGGCCACCGTTTTCCCAGAGAACGATTGAACATTTTGTATACGACTTCTGTCCCATCTTTTCACTTTCTCTAGCACCTACAGTTAGGAATAGGTATAGGTTATTCAACGGAGGGGGATACATCGCGCACTGCAACCTGCAGATATTTATTGCGGAAGGCATGAGGTGAAGGAACCACAGGAGGCTATAGGCCGTAGGTAGACAGGCCACAGAAGTCCATAACATTTTTAAGCTCGTAGATCCATCCCACTGCTGGAGTCCCGAGAGAGGGCGGCGAACCACCCACCAAACAAGCAGCTCTCTTTCCATTGAGCTTGCATCCGCGCCATCTGTCCGACACCGCCATACACGAGAAACCTAGAAGTACGCCTGCAAGATAAGAAGGAAACGGAATGAAAGGAAATCGTGGTATAAAAGAAATCACCCCAGAATTCGCCTGCTGATCCCGGGGAAACCAAGAAAAGCCCATGGGTCAGAGCGGGCGGTCGCCGGGGATCGAACCAGGGACCTTCCGAATGCGAGTCGCACACATCTCGCGCCATCTCGCTCGGTAGCACCTACTCCTACGAAGTACTACGTTCCATCCAAAAATTCGATAGTATCGAGATTTCACCGGAAATGCATGTTTTGAGGCGCAGTGAATCCAAGAAATGCATTTTCAGAAAAAGGTTCGTGTGCGTATGTTTGTTTTAGCAGTGTTTAACACCCATCCTTACTACATGCTGCACTACAGGCAGTGGACACTGATGGTACTTCTTCAATGGAATACCCTTCTCTTTGTACAAGCGGATACCTTGGGTCAGTAGCCTGTCGAGGAGCAAGCAAACCTTTAGGTCATGGACACTGATGTTATATGAAATTAAAGTATAACTGGGGAAGGAAACGTTCCAGGCCTTAGCTTCAGGGAACCTCCCCGGTATTTGTCAGTTATACGGATAAGAAAACCTGGAAAAATCCTTAACCAGGGAGGACGGTGCTTGCAGGAGTTGAAGCGCAGAATTCCCGTTCACAAGTCCGTACCTTAGTGATCTCGGCTACCCTTATCAGTGAGTGAACTGCATATCTCATAAGCCAATAGCTGGATTAGTACCAAAGTTGGTATTTAAGTTCAGCATCTTCTAAAGATGCGGCACAAAGATTTTCAGGAAAATCCACCACCCCAAGTTACCATTTAATGGAATTTTTAAACATTTTTTATTTCATAAAAACTGACTCTAATGATATTGATTAAAACACCATTTGTTTAAGGTATTTGAATGACAAATAACGTTTATACACTGCATTTTCTCTGATAGCCTGTGAATCCCTCTTCATTCCCAATTAATTTTACGCAATTTTATATACCTAACTAATAAACGATACGAGACAGACAGAAACTTGCACACAAAAATGATTTGCTAAACAAGCATTTATGTCAAATTTTTATGACATTAATAATTTCCGATATATTTATTGCTGTTGTTTGAATTGTTCTATGCTCTATATTATTTGAAATGCTGATTTGGAAACTGTTCTGCAAACGTTTATTTGGATTAAAGCAAGCTTTTGTGAGAACAGCTTGTAGACAAAGAGATGACGATAAACGATAATGAATAGAGAAAGTCACACATCAACAGTTTTACTTTATCTAAACTTAGCTGTAGTACCGTAACGTGAGATGAACTTGCTCAATGTTGAAAAAAGGTTTGTATTTTAAATTCCCATCTACTTTAAAACAGGTTATTTTGTAGAAATTTCTCTCAACTGGCATGGCAACTTTGTGGTATATTTACAAATAGATTGGAAATTTAAAGCAGTAACTCGTTTTAAAAATTAGACTGTGTCACCCCTTGACATGACAAGATGAATATAGTATATTCCACCCAATAATTGGATATCGATATTTCTGTCTGCGTGTCTGTGAAGGATAACGTAAAAACGAAAAGTGAGGTAAATGTCAAATTTCATACATCATATAAGGATGTCAAACTAGGTTTCTTTTTAAGAAAATCTCCCGCAGTCTAAAAACCCTTTAGAGGTTAGGAGTGGGCTTCCAGTAACTGGAGCGCAACACCGCAAGTGGGCCGTTTTTGCTTCCAACGTGATCCCTGGAAGGAAGGGATTAAGAGGAGATCCGAAGGGCGACCAGATCCCGAACACGAGGTGCACTCACAAGGGCGGGGTCCCTAACGATTCCAACTTGGCACCAAACCTGACACGGGCTAGCTCTGCCTAAGCCAGTCATATCCCGGGGGTCCCATGGCAGTCGAGACAGTTCCCAGGAAGCGGGTCCCAGCAGTCCCACCAAACGCTAGGGAGAAATCTTTCCAGAGCGCAAATTCCACCGTCTTATCGCAACATACCAACCGCCGTCGCCTGGTCCTACAACCGTGAAACATTTGAAGGTGAAACATATGAAAGGAAACTTGTGGGAGAAGGAGAACTACCCTAGCATTCGCCTACAGATTCCGGGAACCACAATATAATCATGCTCAGAAAAGCCAGCCCGACAGAAATCGAGCTCAGAACCTCCCGAATGTGAGTCTCACGTGTTAAGGTGAATATATCTCGCTCAGTTAAAAACTCTTAACATCAAAACGTTTATAATATTATTATAGTCTCAAAAACGATAATTTTGATTAAAATATACGTTTGAAAAGTTTGCACGAGGAAATAAGCATGTCTGGAATCTCCTTTGAAGTCATTTTCATGATAATTGAAGTTTACATAACTTAGAAACCATAAGAGATAGGCAAGCATATATCGCAAAAAAAAGAGGAGACCATTAAAATATTCAATTTGTGACAAAAAATTTTTCTCGCATCATCGACCTTTTTGGAAGTATTCATAGTTACTTTTTAAAGCGTTTTCAGGTTTAATTGTGATCTGGCGTATATGAAGATTCTTTGTGAAATTGCCATTTTTTTTCAGCGTGAGCTCATTAGGAACAAAAACTGACTTGCTATATAACGGCGGTGTTCATATCGTACATGCAACCAACACCATTTTTGAGATGATTTGATCCTTGCATTATTCACGGATAGCAGAATAGTTTTATAAGAATGGTGTAATATAGTGTTTTTCTTTCACACTACGGGTAACGTTACGGCGGCTTGTGCGTCGGCCTCTACAGCTCGGACTCCCGCCGAAACATACAAACCCGTATACATTGAAAGAACTAAAAGAAAACATCAGGCGAGAAATACACTCAATTTCATATTTTTAAAGGGTTTATTTTTGACTACATGTTCATGTCATTACCTGTTATCATAAAATACATTATGCACATTAATTTACAATTGCACAAACATAAACTTAAGTAAAATTTTGCGGTAAATCAGAGAGTTTTATATCCATTAGAAGCTGTAGCGCCTTCTTGAGCATGTTGGGTCTGTTAACTGGATTGGGACGATTCGAAATGCCGGCTTCTTGTCTACATCTACTTTACTACGGACAGTCTATAAGGATGTGCTGAATGGTTAGAGGAATGTTACAGTTGGTACAGTTTGAAGGTTGGTCTTTAGTGAGAAGATAACAGTGCGTCGGTTTGGAGCGCCCAGTTCCAAGTCGGGTAACATTAATTTGATCTCCTCTTTTAAGAGTTCGGTAATGCAGAAAAGGTTTTGTGCAGCCTGAGCAAGTTTCATGAAGTTTGCTGTTGATTGATGACCATTTCAATTTTAATTTTTGCATGTACACGTGTTTAATGAAACTGATGACGTCTTTGTGTGGAGAGGCAATCAATGAATCATTGACGGGACATTTGGTTGCTTCATCTGCTGTTTCGTTACCTTTTATGCCAATGTAAGAGGGAGTCCATACAAAGGATACCATTTTATCTGTCTTATTTATATTGTAAGTTAACAATCGGATTTGTTTTGGTTCAGAGTTTTGGGTGGCAAGTAGTACACTTAATGACTCGGTGAAGATGGTGAAGTGGCTTTTAGTGGATGAATTAGTTATATATAGAAGAACCTTCTTAATGACTAATGAATTACAGGAGAAAATTGTAAAGAAGCGAGGCAAGCTGTAGAGCATTATCTGATCAGGATATACTATGGCGCACCCTCTTCTTTCTTTGGATGCTGATCCATCAGTGAAAATGAAATTTTAAATATTGAACTCTCGAGTGTGAATGAAAATTTCCTAAAAATGCCAGAAATGTGGGGTAGAGAAGGACAACATTTCTTATGATGAGGTATGTGCTTATTATCATTGAAATTATGAGAACGTGAAGAAGTTGCGGGGATATTACATCTGTTTCATCGGGAGTACGAGCTGCGGTGGCCGGTGCGCGAGTAGCCTTGCGGTGGCCACAGTAAGAAAGAAAGGCACTGTATATAAGATACTATATTGGAGCGGAAAAATAATGTGCAGAAAATTATAAAGTAGAAAGGCAGGACCAAAATAAGCAATTTGATGTTAGCAGCATAAGGTCGCAGAAAGCTTTTCACTGTGTTACACGACAACATTATGTTGGAGTCTCCGATTCTGAACCCTGCTTGTGGTGTGTCAGATGTAAACAAAACGCACTCTTGTACAGTACTAGTCACTGCCACTAGGTGCGTCTCATATGAAGCTTACTGGATGGCACGCTAAAGCCGTCTTGTTCAGTACAATACGCGCATGTAATGGCTAGTTTCTCATTGTATACATTGTCGTGTGTACGTGCTGTCTCAACTAATTACATTTCATTTCGACATTTCATGTAGTCAGATTTCAATTATGTTCATGCAGCACTCCTGTTATTATACTGCATCTGCGACCCCATGTTCCTAACCTCAAAAAGCTTAGTTAGGTATTGCCTTTCTACTCTACAATTTTCTGCGCATTGTCCCATCCTGTAAATTGTTTGTAATGGGTAGAGAAGTCTTTGCGTATTAGATTTTTTTATTATACTTACAAGTATACCAGATTTAATGCTGGTAGCCAGAATTGTAATATTCGTTAATTACTTTCAACAAACAATGTTGCACTATTAGGATATATGACCTGTTTCAAACTTGTGTTTATCTGGTCGCAAAATCCACGTCAACGTGGGGAAAGAGAGAAGAGGTAAAATGTTGGCAGAATATAAAGCAATGTTATCGCTCAAGCAGGCAAAGGTGTACACAAAACCTTATGCAAAGTGGATAACTATATTATTTTGTGACGACGATATTACTGCTGAAGGAGCAAGGGATCGATAGTGTCGCTCATTAAACTCGACATTTCATACACAGCCGCAGTTCAGCCACCGTTTAATTAAACAATGTGGGCTGGTACTGCGCTTGGAATATTTCCAGCTTTTGACATTTGTTTTAGTGCTCTGACAAAACTGCATTCAGGTAAACTCATCATCTCCAGCCCACAGTCCCTGCTTCTTTACCCAGTTACCATATATCTGAGCTATTACCAGCAAGACTAAAACATCGCATTTACTATGCAATTAAATTCTAAGGAATGAGATTGTTTTCCTCTTGTTCATGGGAGCTTGAAATTAAATGAATTGCATTTTAATGACAACTATCACTTGCAAATTATACGCATCCTGCCTATAGCGTAACCTTTCAAGTATGTATGAAGGATTTCAGGCCAAATTCTCATCAAAATTAAATTATATATATTATTATCTTAATCGGTTCTCAAGACAATCGTCTATCTAATGTAAATTACAATAAAAATCTGATGTGTTACTCTCACATGACTTTCTCTATTCTTATATAAACTATTTTTACAAACGCTTATTCTCCATATGCTTCATGTTAATCGAGATATCGATATGTTAATCTTATTTCTAATTTTATTGTAGATGCAAAGGGAATTGCTAGGCTTAAAGTGAGAGTCAAATAGTTTAAGAGCCGGTTGCTATGTACAGTATTCCATTCTCTTTGCATTAATAGGACAAATAAAATGAATAACCAATTTCCATTTGAGAAAAAGTGTAAGTATTGGAAAATTTAAGGGAATAACAAGCAATATTTCGGAAATGGTTCACTCAACAAAAACAATGTATATGACATAAATTCTGTATTTTAACGCGATCTACATTTTTTGTGTAGCAAAATTTTGTCTATCTCTTATGGTTTACTAGTTATGCAAAAGTCGTTCACAATGAAGAATACTTTTGGAGACATTCCCAGAACATTCGAGATATACATTTTATTTGTCATAAAATATCTTAAACATATGATATTTTCATCAAAATCGTTAGAGGTATTTTTGAGAAAATTAAAATTTTCGAAAAATGTTCCATGTAAAGGGTAATCTGGGGTGGGGGATTTTCTTGAAAACCTTCGTGTCGCATCTCAGGAAGACACTGAACCTAAATACCAAGTTTGGTGTTTATCCGACTGTTCGTTTCTGAGTTATGCTGTTCACAGACACACACACGGACATGTTTCCAAAAATGCGTTTTTTGGATTCAGGGGGCCTCAAAACATATTTTCCGGTGAAATCTCGGTATCGAATTTTTGGGTGGAATACAATACTTCCCCTACTTACTATACGTATAGAGAAAGTAAAAATGTTTCTTATGCATACTCTGCTGTACTCTATGAAATTGGATAGATACTGCATAGTAAATGCTAATTCCATCAAGGCACATATGACTAACCAGAGACATATAGTTAATTATTTCAAATGTCATGGAAAAACAAATGCATGAGAATCGACAGTCACTTGTTTGTTTACTAAACCTGAATGGAGCAGTTAAAACGTACTGGTGTGATTGTTATAGGATAGTTATTATATTTTGGAATTATGAGTGTTGAACTAGGAAGGAGAAGGAACAAAGAATCGAAGAAAAGAGAAAGAAAACGAAGTTAGAGGCAGGTAAGGAATATGTTAACTCTAGAGGAAATGTCTCTAAAAGGGTTTATTGATTCGCCATGCAATTGTTCATTAAATTGTAACCAAAGCATAACAGAAGATGGAAGGCAGATAATATTCAAAGACTATTACAAAATGAACTGAGATCTTAAATCTGCTTTCATGATGTGTCTGCTGAATGTACTAATATAAATTATAAACAAACAGTATACTAAGCGTAATTCTTCAAGACGTAAGTATACGAGCCTATAAGCTGGCAGCATTTGATGATAATGAGGACATTTTTTGTATGCAAAACTTTTTTTCAAGCAAACGTTACAGATTTCTGATGGTAAAATTGACCTTACCTTGAAAAAGAAGCAGGGAAGAGGGAGAGACGTGGTGGTCATGAACCGCTCAAGAGAACAAATTTGTTTGTGATTGCATCGATGAATTTCCTCACACCATTCACACTACAGTATGAAGGACAATGGGAGTAGAAAATGCTTGCCTTCAGCTTTGAGTTGTCTATATCATACAAGATGTATAAAGAACGATGTAAGAACAGTTGAAAACCTGTGTATTCTTTTCCTTCCTAGCGTTTTTAAGAATGAATTTAATTTATTCTATATTACTCTTAGGAATATAGAATGTATAGCATATAGAATATATTCCTAAGAGAAAAATCAGGGTAAGAAAGAACGTTCTTATCTTCAATCTGCAGAAAATCATGCTAAATCTTATTTTGTCTGCAAATGGGACTTAGTAATTGCAAATGTGAACATTCAATCTTGGCATACGCGATGCAAGAACAAATTCTGGCTTCATGTATGTTTGGAATGATGGTATAGCTTCAAGAGGGGCACAGGAAGTAGGATCCTGTCTAAGAAGAATGCATTCCTCCGAGGTTAATCACTTGATTTTGTATAGTGACAGCAGTGTGTGCCAAAATTGCAACATGAGAACGCCACTACTTCTCATGTATTTATTACAAAATTCTCAACATTGGAGATTATTAATTAGAATTTTTTATTCCAGGATACAGCTTCAATGAATGTGACTAAGACAGTAATGGAGAAAGCTGAAAGGTATAACCCTAAAGTATACATTCCAAGTCACTGGCTGAATGTAATTAAAAATCTAAAAAGATATATCCAAAGTTTCATGTAACTGAGATCAATATTTCTAAAAATGAAGCAGAGCCATTATGTATTATTTTACACATTGGACTTAAAAATAAAAATAAGGGGGAGAAAGAGCTCTCTTAAAAACATTCCACTACCTTTATTGTTCCCGAAAGAAATGAACTAACACTGAAAAGCTCAATGATCTGATGGATTTGTGCCATTACATTCCACCTGCTCGTCATGAATTTTATAGGAAGTGGCAACACTGAAGATATTTCCATTTAGAAATCTAAATGGAACAGTCAACTTGGTATTTCCAAAATTTTCATGAAATACGTAAATAATTTAGTTCAAAAATAATTATTGTATGCTAAAAATTGTGGCACTTTAGTTTGAAAACAATAGGATTTTTATGCCAGAAATGACTAATATTTTTAGTTTGAAAATAAAATGCATTCTGTTTTATGGCATATACATTTTAGGTGCTTTTAAAATAAGCTTTATTTATTAATAAGTTTGTATTTTTACTTTCTCTACTACTACTTTCTCCTGAAACCATAAAAGTACTTTTGGAAACATGTCCGTGTGTGTGTCTGTGCGTCTGTGAACAGCATAACTCAGACACGAACAGCCGAATAAACACCAAACTTGGTATTTAGGTTCAGTATCTTCCAGAGATGCGACACAAAGGCTTTCAAGAAAATCCCCCCACCCCAGACTACCCTTTACATAGAACATTTTTCGAAAATTTTAATTTTCTCAAAAATGGCTCTAACGATTTTGATTAAAATATCATATATTTAAGATACTTTCATGACAAATAACATGTATATCTTGAATTTTCGGGAATGTCTCCCAATGTGAAAGACTTTTGCATAACTGGTAAACCATAAGAGATGGACAAAATTTTACTACACAAAAATGTAAAGCGCGTTAAAATACACAATTTATCTCATATACAGTTTTTTGTTGGGTGAACCATTTTCGAGATATTGCTTGTTATTCCCTTATATTTTCCAATACTTATACTTTTTCGCAAATTCGTTATTCATTTTTTGTCCTGGTAATGCAAAGAGAATGGAATACTCCACATAGCAACCACCTCTTAAAGTATTTGACTATCGCTTAAAGCCTAGCAGTTTCCCTTGCATCTACAAGAAAATTAGCAATAAGATTAACATCTCGATTAACATGAAGCATATGGAGAATAAGCGTTTGTAAAAATAGTTTGTACAAGAGCAGAGAAAGTCGTGTGAGTGTAACATATCAAGTTTTTCTTACTGTGTATTACCTTTTACACTTTAGGTTGCAAATAAATGTTGTGTAGACAAACACTCGCTGTGGATTTAACTATTACTTATTTCCTTTATCCTCCTATATCTCCAAAACTCTTCCTTCTGGCTTAGTCACCTTTGGCTTGATACTATCCATATATCGGTGCTGTGCTTACGTCAAAGGTATCAGTTGCCCCTAATGATTCGTAACTAAACAAACAACAGATTACACTTTTAGGAAAACATCGTCCCTTTTGCCACAAACATAGTGATTATGCTGCTATGATCCCTGTAAAATACTTAGTGGGAGATAGTATTTTATCATTAACTTACCCACCTGAGTTTTCTGCTATGATTATCTCACCAAATACAACTTGTAAAACTCTTAATTTACCATTGGTAATTTAATTTCCTTTTAGATTTATGTTTGGCGTCACAAAATTCATTAAATTACGAAAACCAGCAACATTCTTTGTATTGTTGAAATAATTCGCGTTGAAACATAACTTCGTTACGCTACAATTGTATATCACGAATATACTGTTTATCTGCTAGTTGAGCTGCATCCTGTGTTAAGGTTGTACAGAGTGAATTAAGTAAAATAGCTTTACAACTGAACGCCTCTCGTAGAGATTTTAGCAGAATATAGCTCCCTTTGTTAATCCGCTCACATCAGATGAGAGCGAGGATTAACAAACTCTGTCTGGCACTAAAGATAACAAGAAAATGGACACGGGTCGCTCTTTCATCATCAGCTTTAAAGGGCTTTCTGGCAGAGCTCCCTGGAAAAATGTAAAGCGCAACAGAGCAAATCATAGATGTGACCTCCGGGAAATTTTTCATCGAGAATATTCCTCTAAAATGGGCTACGGTCAGGTGTTATGATATAAACCACGCCTCTGCTTCCCAAAAAAGAAAAAAAAAACAAGAGATACGCGCCCTGATTCTCAAAGAGTGAACGAATGTCTGCGGCGAGATAACAGTTATTATCAATCCAGTCAGGAATTGGGTCACTGTGTCCCGTTTCGAGGCAAATTGCTTCTCTCCGCGATGTTCTGGTTCGATCCAGGTCACGCTTACCAAAAGGGTGATGAGAAAAACGTGGCCTTGGCGGTCTGCCAAAGGAATTATACCCCAATATTATAATTATAAATTTACGGAATTAAATACTTGATTCATAGGAGTTTAAGCTAAAAAATAAACAGATTACATATTTTTTTGATTCTACCACTATAATGCGCATTAACAATATATCTCACTACGCTGCAAAGGGTTCTGTTAATGTACACCACAATTGGTTGGAGCAAAAGGATTGAGAAAACAACATAGGGTTAACTACATTGCTACTGGATATTTATTAAATTAATAGCTAGCTTACTCTATTTTCCATGGTTAGCTTTTTAAAATTGAACGATTGTCTAATTTTATTTACCTCTCCCCGTACTTCATGAAATTACTGAACAATGATCTAAGCAATTTTTATGGTTAATCCTACCTATTATCCCCTTTAATTGTAATTTCGTACAGCCTCGACTAATAACGGATGAAGACTCTCATGATATTCACGCAAAAGGGCGTGAAACATCGGCGGAACGTATTGCTTCCTTAACCTCCTCCCGACAGTCTTCAGCTCTGGAAGTGCTACGTAGCCTATACGCACACTTTGGTGGTGGAACAATCATCGGTCGGGATGGTTCAGAAGCCTGTTAGATAATTACAGCAGGTGAATTTTTAAACTTTTGTTTCTCTTTAGTCCCGTAGTTATTAAATAACCAAAAGCCACATAGCATTCACATAGTGCATACACGCTTAACATATTAAACAAAATAGAGGTGAAGCTGGTGAACATGAAGATTCCGCAACCCCAGGGCACCAAATTAATCTCTTTGGAAAACATACATAGTTTACGACCATTGAGAGAAATAGTCTTCTCAGTTGTTAATTTTGTTTAATGCCTCTTAACTCAGGTCTTATTCTGAAGGTTTTTGCCCTTGAAGTTGATGCATTAGCCAGGTGTATAATTTATTTCTTTTGTTAAACAAACAATATATGGTGGTTTTCGTCCAACGGCACACCTCTCAGTATGTAAGAATATTTTCCTATTAGTTTCAATTCCAAAAATTGACCACATGAGTATTTAACGAATTACAAACCGCTTAAAAAATCCTTAGCATGGCTTCTATCAGTAGGGAAGTAAAACCAGTGGTCTCGTGTCGTAGATTTACGGCACATAAAACAACCTCAAGCCTGATAAAGAGGCCTCTGAGCAACACTTCTGATCTTTCACGCCCAATATAGAATGGAACACTAAGAACCACAGTAGTTAAAGAGCGTCCAAAAAATAAAGAAAGCCCCTGATGCTACGGCAACTTCTCTATCTTGGCTGTTTCGCGGGCCTAGAGAGATATCAGGGAATGCTTGTTAATTGATATCATTCCTGTTGCTGTAGTATTTTTGATGTTCTAGAGAGAATAGAAATTCCATTAGTTTGGATTTGAAACACTGACCCTTGCATATTAAACTTACTATTGATGGACACGCACCAGTATTGACGACACCGTTTGGTCCAAAGTTCTTTGTTTCCTACAACTTGGCATGCAATATTGCGATAATTCTTTTACCCCTGATGGCCCAGCAACTTCTCTGTCTTATCGGTTTTGCGGGCTTACAGAGTTATCGGGGGTTGCCAACTAATTGAAAGCATTCCTGTTTTCTTACCGTAGTATTTTTGATGTCCTAGAGAGGATAGAATTCCTTCTGCTGGGTTGAGATGAAATCATGGTGAGTGCTTTACAAATATATGTCAAAAACAGTAGTGTAATTTTTACTTTTGTTAAGCAATGTGCGGTGGCTTGTGTCCTAATGGCATGCCTCATAGCATGTCTTTGCGTATTATTTTTGATTCGAACCACTGACCCTTGTATATTAAACTTACTACAATTGATGAACACACACCCGTGTTGAAAGCGCTACCGTTTTGTTCAAAGTTGTTTGCTTCCTACGATTTGCCTTGTAACATTCCGCAAATGTTACCCCTGATATTTCGGCAGCTTCTACGTCTCAGCTGATTTACGGGAGCACAGAGATATCAGGGAATGCCAGCTAATTGATATTCGTGTTTTGTTGCTGTAATATATTTGATGTTCCAGAGAGGATATAATTGCTTCTGTTAGGTTGAGATGAGATTTTGGACAGTAGTTTAGAAATACATGTCAGAAATAGAGTATCCGCAAAGTAGTTAAATACGAGCTTAAATCAAAATGTATATTTATTTAACGCTTCTTAGCTGAGGTAGTATTCTGAAGGTTGTTATTCTTGAAGTTGATACGCCAGCCGGGCGTATAATGTTTTTCTATTGTTAAACAAGCAATATGTGGTGGTTTGTGACCTAAGGATATACCTCTCAGTATATTACACTAATAGTTTCGTTTCGAACCACTGATCCTTGAGTATTAAACTTATAATTATTGATGAACATGAACACGTATTGACACCTCTGTCGTTTTTTTCGAAGATATTTTATTTCTATAACTTGGCGTGTAACATTGCGCAAAAACTATGTTTTACCCCGACAACTTCTCTCTCTTAGTTGTTTTGCGAGCATACAGAGATATCAGGAAATGCCAGCTCGTTGAAATCATCCGTGTTTTGTTAATGTGGCATCTTTGCTGTTCCAGAGAGGATAAAGTTCCTTCTGTTGGGTTGAGATGAAAACTTGATCAGCGTTTTTGAAACACATGTCAGAAATAGAGTATCCGCAAAGTAATTAACAAAAAACTTAAACCCAAATGTATATTTATTATAAGATATCGAGTCACTGATCTCTAATGCTGGCAATTTTCTCTCTGTATACAATTATTTTGCATACCCCTTTAACGAACTTGATTACAACACACAAAGGAAATAAAGCAAAACTTTCTTACATGAGGGTTATTGAACTATTTTGGCTTTGGTACTGCACGTGAAAGTATCGTTATGAGCAGACTCGATTCTCATTTGTTTTGTCGTGTCTGTACACACACACGCACGCACGCACGCTGTTTGAAAAGAAACATCGCCGGTTTTTGCCTTGACATGCATTTTCTATGAAGTAACAACTATTTTCTACACTATGGAAATCTCAACGAAACGAAAATTCATAGCCTTCTTCGGATGTATATTCTTTTACGCTTTCAGTGCGTTCATATTCTGGTTCATAGACCTTCTAAACATGTCTTACTCTTTTAGTAATTTATACATTGAAATTCGAAGATTTTTTATATCCTCGTGTGCATAAGACATGTCTCCATGTCAGAAAGAATGGCGATATAATTATTAATATCCGTTGAGTGGTTTTTAGATTACCCTACACACATACACACATTTTTTATAATATTAGTAATATTAGTATACACTACTAACCTATATGTGTTACATTGTGGTACTTCCGTCGAGGAAGGGATGGGCTGTGGGAGATACGGAAGAGGGGGTAAGTTGAAATCCTCATTTTGGAGAGTTATATACTTTAAATTGCTGTATGGTGAATTCTGAGATTTCGTTGTAACGGTTGGCACTGGACTAGTGTCTGTGCTTCGAAGTAGTAGTGAGACTACCGAGCGAGTAACGTTTGAGGCTCGCATCCTGAGGTCCCCTTCATTCCGTTTCCTTCTTATGTTTCAAGTGTTCCTCCAGTTTTCGTTGGGTGAGGTGAAGCAGGACAGATGAGCCATCTTTCTTGCTTCAAAGACAGACAGAAAAGAGTATTCTCCGTAGACAGTAGAGAGATGCTTGGTTCTACGGGTCGTTCATCGCCGTCTTTGGGCAACTCTAGCATTGGGACATGACATAACTCTTCGAGCCGGGAAATGCTAGAGACTTCCTGGCTCGAAGACCCGTCCCATTACTAGAGCTGCCCAGAGAGGGCGATGAACGACCCGTCCAACCATACAGCTTTCCAGTGTCCAAGAGGAATGCTCCTTCCCTGGAGCAAGCATCCAGTCCATCTGTCTGTCACCGCAACGCACCATGAAACCTGGAAGTACATCTGAAAGATGAGAAGGAAAAGAGATGAAAGGGAAATGGGCGAAAGCAAATCATGGTAGTTGCGAAATCACCACAGCATTCGCTTACCGACTAAGGAAAACATAAAAAACCGAAGGTATGCGTGGGCGGTCGGCGGGAATTGAATTTTGGATCTCCCGAATGCGAACCTCGCTCGTTAGAGCGAAGCCAACTCGCTCTGTAATACTTAAGGTTATCTCAATGTTATTGTACGATACCACCAGGGATGCACTTTTTTAAAAGACATGCCGTTACTTTTGTTGATAGCTGTCCTTAAAGAAGACACGAGGTTAATAAAGGTATCGGACTTAAACCCGCGACCTGCTGCCTGGACGTGACGCCCGCTGAAAGGAAGCGTCACTACGTCACCAAGTATTGGGAATCTATAATGGAGGCCGTATAGCAAGACTCCTTTCCCTGTGGCACCAAGTTTTCCTTGTCATCTTGTCATCCCAGAGCACTTCACCATTAACGCCGCCCGCTTTCTCATATTATTTTCTTTCAAGTTTTACTTCCCCGAAGGGGGAAGCTTCTTGCAATAGAGTTTGTGTTTAAAAATTGACAGCGCAGCCTTGGAAAGTTCAGCGATCCGGTTCTTGAATTCCTCAAAAGCTTGAGTTCAGTGCTTTAGTATACAACATGATACGCAATCGTCAGACTTTTTCTACCAATTGTTACTTCCTAAGTATTCTACAACGGATTCATATAAGAATTTCTTTTTACTTTCTCTATTACGTATAGTAAGTAGTGGAAGTATTGTATTCCACCCAAAAATTCCATACTGAGATTTCACCGGAAATATATATTTTGAGACCCCCTGAATCCAAAAAAAGCATTTTTGGAAACATGTCCGTGTGTGTGTCTGTCTGTATTTGTGTGTCTGTCTGTCTGTCTCTGAACAGCATAACTCAGAAACGAACAGTCGGATAAACACCAAGCTTGGTATTTAGGTTCAGTATCTTCAAGAGATGCGACACGAAGGTTTTCAAGAAAATAACCCCACCTCAGATTACCCTTTACATGGAACATTTTTCGAAAATTTTAATTTTCTCCAAAATGGCTCTAACGATTTTGATTAAAATATCATATGTTTAAGATATTTTCATGAAAAATGAAATGTATATCTCGAATTTTCTGGGAATGTCTCCAAAAGTATTCTTCATTGTGAACGACTTTTGCATAACTGGTAATCCATAAGAAATAGACAAACTTTTACTACACAAAAATGTAGAACGCGTCAAAATACACAACTTATGCCATATACACTTTTTTATAGAGTGAACCATTTTCGAGATATTGCTTGTTATTCCCTTAAATTGTCCAATACTTATGCTTTTTCTCAAATTCGTTATTCATTTTTTGTCCTGGTAATGCAAAGAGAATGGAATACTGTAAATAGCAACCAGCTCTTAAAATATTTGACTATCGCTTAAAGCCTAGCATATTCCCCTTGCATCTACAAGAAAATTAGCAATAAGATTAACATCTCGATTAACATGAAGCATATGGTGAATACGAGTTTGTAAAAATAGTTGGTACAAGGGTAGAGAAAGTCCTATGAGTGTAACACATCAGATTTTTTATCCCTTTTTAAGCGAATTTCTCTACACCATATGGGTCTCTCGTATCCACGTTTCCATCTTCCTCTATCCTTACAATCATCATCCGTCATTTGTCTATCTTCCATGGGCTGTCTTATGCAACGATTCCATACCAATCGTGGTCTTCATCTCGTCTTCCGTCGAGGAGGTTGACAGTTATATAGTTTTAATGATAATCTTTCCAGAAACACTCTTCTAAGATGATCATACTACTTAATCGCCTTTCTTCAATTATATCAATAATCTGCTGTTACTTGCATCTGGTCTCCTAATGTTTCGTTTCGGATTTCATGAAGTCTAGAAACACCGCAAGGTCTTCTCCAATAATCTTTTTCCATTACTAATAATTTGGTTTCATTTCTCTTGGAGACCTTCCAGAGCAAAGGTTCATAAAATGCTGCACTTTTAACGATTAAATTATGTATCCTTATGAATTATTTTGTTCCAAATTGTGGAATGTGAATGTCTTATAGGAACTCTTCCTTTTGCAGTCGGTGTCGAATCTCAGTCTCACCACTTCTTCACTTGACATGTTTGTTTCCAAGAACTTAAACGTGCCACAGCGTTTAATGATTGGCCCATCCTCCATCACTATATAGCTTCCTACTCATACAAATTTGAGTATTTTATTTTTCTACGCAGTTCATTCTTATCAATATGTTGCAGAAATTGTTTCACAAACAAGAAAGGCTCAATTTGTTCGATTCTCAGATCTTTTCAGGTTGTTCTGAGGTGTCGTGCTTCTCAGAAACTGAAGTGCTTTTGTCCGAGTGATATTGCAGCAAAAAGATGTCACACTATTTGAAAAGTTGAGAGACATTGCGACTTCTAAGGGTTATTTTATTACTGCTAATTGGAGAACGTACAATGTAAGGTTTTGTGCAGAACAAAGGTCTATGAAGAACAAAATTTTAACGCATTGTTTAAGTGTACAAATAACTTCCTTGTATCACAAAACACTGAATGCAATAAACTTTACATTGTTATTCTTTAACCTTCATATTCAAATAGGTTTTATAAAAATTGTGATTTAATATTCATATACACAAGAACTTCGTTTATCTGAGGTAGATGGGATCGGAGGTAATTCAGATTAACGAAAATCTTGATAGTCAGGAAACAAACTATTGAATGAATATAGGTTATTTATGTACATAGTGAAATTTTATCACTGCAAAAAACAGAAGATAAAAGAATTGAAAGCCATTCAGATAAGACGTCCAGGATTGCATCAGGGTTGTCATGAAAAGTAATAAAACATGGTCTCACACCTTAGTTTGTTATTCTGTGACCTGACCATGGTAACGGTACTTATTGTTACATTTGCCTTACATTTTAACACAAATCCGCGTCATTTAATGGAACTGAGAACAGCTCGCTTGGCAACAACAGGTAACGCTATACAAAAACTAACACTCAAATCCTGTAATTCACAAACCTGCATCATTCAATTTAATGGGACTGGTTGTTGCATCGGGCATGTCAGCAGTTATTAGGGAAGAGTTCACATTTAGAACAAGTTTATTTATAAAGATTGTATTACTTATATAATTATACGCGGCATTTTTCAAGATGACAGCCCGAACAGGCAGGAGCACACGAGGCCTTCTACACAGAACGATGTGTCACCACTGAATACCTCGAGGGAGAACCAGTTAGAGTGCATACACTAGTATCCGCTCATGCATAGTGAGCGGCTTCTCGAAGCCAAGTGTTCCGAATATTTCTCTTAACGGACCATTTAAATTAATCCGCGTTTTGATAATTAACGAACTTAACGGATTCAACAAGAACTCACAAATAGACCCCTCCTCAACTGCCAAATGATGAAATAACTGATGAAACTCAATGAAATTAATAAAACATTCTTTATACGGCACATCCGTAAATGCACAATCTGAATGTATATATACAGTTGTAAAGTTGCTACCTCAGGTAGCGCAAATGTCTCCCACAGTCTCCCTTCAAAGCAATAAGTACAATTACCATGTTCAGGTCACAGAACAACAAACTAAAGTGTGTGACATTATATTTTATTAGTTTATCGCTATCACGACTGTCAGAATGTCATTATTTTGCTTGTAGGGCTGCGTAAACATTTCTACTCGAAAAATAAAACCCTACTTTTACTCCTTGTGTCATAATCTACTATTGATTTGTATTATTCGAGTACGTAAAACGGTTACGAAAGACATACCAGTTCAAATTTGCATAGTAAGAGTCACAACTTTGTGTACTGTTAAACCGATTGCCCAGGTTTTAATCTTTATTAGCATATCATAAAAGTCAGCTTTCTTACCCGATTTCAAAACACCAAATTACATGTAAGCTGCAGAGAAAGGAGAGGGCTGAGGGGGTGGGAATAAATTGAGAGAATGCAAAGGAAAGGGAGAAAGGGACAGTGGGGGAAAGAGAAACAGAGATGGAGATGTAAGGAGAAAGTAATCGGGGGAGGGAGCAATGAAAACAAGGAAAGCGAAACAGAAGAATATCTGGATTCAACGCAATAAAGCGAGCGGGACTTCGGGTTCTGCTAATAACATAAATAATGGTCTGACTTTGATAATGTGTATTATGTGTTAGTGAAAAATTCAAATTTAAACCAATTGGATGCAGAAGTATAGAATGTACACTACGTGATCAAAAGTATCCGGACACCTGGTTGAAAATGACGTAAAAGTTCGTGGCGCCCTCCATCGGTAATGCTGGAAGTCAATATGGTGTTGGCCCACCCTTAGCCTTGATGAAAGCGTTCACTCTGGCAGGCATATTTTCAATCAGTTTTCTTGGGGAATGGCAGCCTATTCTTCACGGAGTGCGGAACTGAGGAGAGGTATCGATGTAGGTCGGTGAGGCCTGACACAAAGTCGGCGTTCCAAAACATCTCAAAGGTGTTCTATAGGATTCAAGTCAGGAATCTGTGCAGGCCAGTCCATTACAGGGATGTTATTGTCATGTAACCACTCCGCCACAGCCCGTGCTGTACGAACAGGTGCTCGATCGTGTAGAAAGACGCAATCCCGTCCCCGAATTGCTCTTCAACAGTGGGAAGCAAGAAGGTGCTTAAAATATCAATGTAGGTCTGCGCTGTGATTATGCCAGGCAAAACAACAAGGGGTGCAAGCCCCCTCCAGGAAAAACACGACCACACCATAACACCACCACCTCCGAATTTCACTGTTGGCACTAGACACGCTGGCAGATGGCGTTCACCGGGCATTCGCCATACCCACACCCTGCCATCGGATCACCACATTGAGTACTGTGATTCGTCTCTCTATACAACGTTTTGCCACTGTTCAATCGTGTAATGTTGACGCTCCTTACACCAAGCGAGGCGTCGTTTGGCATTTTCCTGTGTGATGTGTGGGTTATGAACAGCCGCTCGACCATGGAATCCAAGGTTTCTCACCTCACGCCTAACTGTCATAGTACTTGGAGTGGATCCTGATGCAGTTTGAAATTCTTGTGTGATGGTCTGGATAGATGTCTGCCTATTACTCTTTACGACCCCCTTCAAATGTCGGCGGTCTCTGTCAGTCAACAGACGAGGTCGGCCTGTACGCTTTTGTGCTGTGCATGTCCCTTCACGTTTCCACTTCACTATCACACCAGAAACAGTGGACCTAGGGATGTTTAGGAGTGTGGAAATCTCGCGTACAGAATTCTGACACAAGTGACACCCAATCACCTGACCATGCTTGAAGTCCGTGAGTTCCACGGAGCGTCCCATTCTGCTGTTTCACGATGTCTAATGACTACTGAGTACCAGGCAGTAGGTGGCAGCACAATGCACCTAAGATGAAAAACGTATGTTTGTGGGGTGTCCGGATACTTTTGATCACATAGTGTATGTTTTCACCTACACCTTTCTTTTATTTTGAATCACACTGGTAGAATATGAGAATTGGACATCTCAGTGAAAGAAAACTAGACGAATATAAATTATAAAAAGCTCCAGGAAAGTGGAATGTACTACACAAAAGCTCGCGTTATTATGGTGTTGATTATTATTACATTGTAAACGTGATGAAGATTCATCCATCAAAACGACTAAAGTGTGGCATACGCTAGCGAGCCCGTCAACATTTGCACAGCTGTTATCCATATAGTTGACTGCTGCAGGGAAAGTGGAAGGGTGGATGTGGGCGAAGAGGCGAAAATGAGGGACGGAAGGAAGAAAAGAAGTCAGAAAAACAAGCTTGGGGAATCCGTATGCAAATATGAATAATTGTTGTGGAGGCAAATAAGCGGTGCAGAGTAAGGACCAATTTATCATGCTGTTTTGTGAATTAAGGGTTGACGACATGGCATTAATCATTGCCGGCTGTGATTAATGGTGAACTCAGCTCCACAGCGTGTTGTCTCTGAATATTACTTCCGGAGGAGAGCTCTCCGCCACTCACCATACAACTGAATCAGACCAGAGTAAAAACTCTGATATGTTGCATTCACATGCCTGTCTCTACTCACCTTACATACTTTTCTTACAAAAGCTTATTCTTCTATCCACTTCCTGATAATACAAAAACTTCATGATTACTCATTTATACATTTCGTTGTAGGTATAAGAAGAATACGTAGTGAAAAGCCGGTCAGTATGTGATGACTGAAATTCTGTTCTGTATGCATGAACACGAAAAAGGAACAAAAGAAGAGAATAGCGATTTGAAAATTCAAACCAATGAGAAATAATATCTCGAAAATGGTAAACTTGAAGTTGTGTGGTTACAGTTTACCCATCATACAACCGTCTTTAAGAATGAAGAGCAAAACATACACATGGTATATTAATAAAAATCGTTAGAGATATCTTTGAGAAAACAAAAATTTACGAATACTTTTGCCACATAAAGGGTGGTTTGAAGTGGCGGAGATTTTCATCATAATCTTCTTGACGCATCCTTGGAAGGGTCTGAGCTTATGACGTATGTACCAGAAGCGGAGGGAACTTAACACTACGACCTACAGAGATCTTCTGTGCCTAGGCCCTTAATAGGGCGACCCCGAGAGAGAGGGTTGAGGTGAGAGGAGATAGTGGGTGGCCGATCAGGAGGCATGATGGCAGGGTTCCCACATTTTCAGGTTGAAACTCTCCAGTCGCAGCTGGTACAACCGGCTTCCCTCCCCCCTGCAGGCTTGCACATCTCACTGGGATGCCCAGGACTCCGAAACTGATCCCATTCCGGAGACGAAGTGTTACAGAAAGCATCCTTTTTCTTGCCATGCAACGCCGAGACTCCCACCGTCACTTACAATCCTGAAACAGCCAAGCAGATGAAAGGTGCGGTGAAATGAGAAAGGAGGTAAAATGGAGGGATAGAAAATTCGGAGGATGTAATTTACCTTCCCAGCATTCGCCTAGCGACCCAGGGAAACCCTGACCACCCGAATGACATTCATATCGCCACCACAGCTCGGTGTCCGAACTTAAATACGAAGGTGATATTTCAATGTCTTTTCGTTTTTGAGTTGTGCTATTTACGGACACAAACGCAGACACACACGGACCTTTTTCTAAAACTGCATTTTGGTTCAGAAAGCCTTAGAGCATGGTTTCGGTGAAATATAGGTATCGAATTCTTGAGTGGAATACAGTATTTCCTCTACTAACTGTAAGTACGTAGCAAAGAAAGTAAACAAAGCGATCGCTCCCCTCAACTTGAACATTCACATCACAGGTACATATCACTAATTTTACATGGGACTTTGAAATAGATTGGGCAACACTAAGGAAATTCCAAATTAGGATTTCTGAATCAGCCTAAGCTTATGTATGAGATTGAGTCGGATTTCAATACTACTGGTCTCCGAGAGCGAGGGAGTGCAAAGGACGGCCAAAGCTGGTAGCGGCAAGCAAAACGCAAGCCGAGACCCTAAGTAAATCCCGGTACAGCGTCGCTTCGATATGTTAGACATGTATAAAGGGATTTACAAGGCCTGATGTTAGAATATGAACATTTTGGAGCCAGACGATTGTTACTGAAAATGTGAGTATAAACAAAAGTCAATTATGTTTTATTCCAATCAATAATCACAATCGACCATGATGTAACAGCTAAGCCATACTAAGCAAACACAAGACAAAGAGATAAAGAAGATAATCGCATTCTGCTTTTCTTCTTCTTCTTCTTCTTCTTCTTCTTCTGCAGTTTACCCTCCCCGTTGTTAGGGCTTACACCCTCAGGATTTAAAAGCGGGTGCCTCGCTTGTAGGGGAGCACAGGCTATGGATAAGAGAGAGCAGCCAGGATGGGTGATCAGCCCGAAGCCTGATATGAGAGCGAGGAAGGAGATGATATGAAATGACGGTGAGGTGAATGAAAGAAAAGGTGACGATGGAACAATTGGTGGAATGAATGGAGGGGGCACCCTGAGAAAACCCGCCCAGACGCCGCTTTGCCCACCATAAATCCCACACGCTGTTCCCTGAATTGGACCTGGCCCGCCTTGGTGAGAGGCGAGTGGTATAACCATTCATTCTGCCTATCGATATTTACTTCTTTAATTCGCATTTTATCAAACACTGCGGAAGTGTATTGTAAAATAGTATTAAGCGCTCGAGTAACTTTTGTTCTAATTTTAAAGAAGTATACAGTTAAATTTCTGGAACTCAAAAGATTTTAATAACGCTTATATAAGTAAGTTTACCAGCATGTGTTGTAAACGTTGTAAACAAGTTCATTGCCAGGCATAGGAATTCTTAAGCAGTTGGCTTCAAGTTATCTACACTCAAGCTATTGTGTCAATACAAAGAAGTATATAGCAGCGACCATGAGTCATTGAACGCAGATAAACACTCTCTGATGAGAACTGTTTGCAAACGTCAATAGACTGCAGAGAATGGGTGCGTCCTCAATGCGTAAAGTTCAGTAACAGTTGAGCTTCATTTTCTTCTGTCCTGTCTTTAATGGTTAGAAATTCCTATGGTTGGTTAAAGTACACAGACTGATCAGTGTATGTATAGGTCGTGATTGTGTAATGCGCATGCGCTGTATTGGCACCGGTTGCCGGTCAGAAAAACTATGTACCTTTTCTTCGTACTGATTCTGACGCGATCAGAAGATAGTTGGAACACATGCGGATCAGATATCTATAATGTGCAGGCTAAAACTATGAGGGACAGTTGTTGGAAGAAGCTTTTAAAGAGTGGGTTTTGCCCAGGAAGAATGTAGGTTATAGTTTTAAAAGAATGTGATAAATATAATTTTATAAATTTTGGAATATTCAGGACAAAATTTGTTTAAGTGAATCCTTGGAATTTGCTTGTGAGTCATTTCTCGGATGCTTATGTAAGCAGGGGTTTGGTGGTATGATTGTTTGAGGAATGATCACCTTGAGGCAGTATTTTTAATACTTAAATGATTTCAGTCTAATTATATAATATATATATATATGTATATAAATTCAATAACAGCCCATCTTAAAGCAATATGTGTATTTAACAATATATAAAAGTGTATATTACAGTCATTGCATATGTTTATATTATTGTACCCATGTGTAATAATGTTATGTGTATATATTACGTAATTTAATAATGTAGGAACTGTGAGAATAATAAGTTAAAAGTTGCTAACAGTGAGGTAACCTTGAGGCAATAACGAGTTTGAGAGTTTAACAATACTGCTTGTGATTCTTGGAAGCAATAATGTAATTTGGTGACAGTTTATAAAATAGCCAATCAACAACCAGAAAAAGCTTTAGTAAAATGAAAGTATTCTATTGGAGTAGGATTAGCCAATCAGAAACTGAAAAGGAGAAACATTTAGAAATTCAGAAGTCAGTTTCTGCAAACAGTGTTTCTAACCGGACGCGAGACACGTCCTCGAGAGATTTAATACGTATTCGTGTGAGACGAAAAATAAGTTTACGTGTTAAAAATGTAATTAATTAATAAAAAACATCTCACAGCTCTCTCTCTCTATATCAGTGAAGTGTTATGTAAATCGTATCAAGCATTAGTAAAAGGAGTGAAGTAAAATTATAATCTGTGTAAGCCTACATTCTTGTCGCATCACAACCCTGCTAAGAGAAACGTGTCTCTAACAATAATACTGGAGCCGCCGAGGCAAACACACATATAATATTTAAAGAAACAGTCAAATTACAAAGTTAATCTTTTTTTAAAATTGGGGCAAAGACCACCTGAAAGTACATTTTGGGGCGAAGGCTACCGAAAGCGGGTACTATACGTATGGTTGCAATGAATTTCAAGTTCGGTTCCCCAACAGTTGAAATATAATACAACTCCTACAAAAATATAACTTTCTCAAATTGGCACCCATACGTGGGGAAAACAACGTAAATAAAGAAATTAACTACTTCAAATTGGCTTCCCAAACTTGGGGCAGAATTTATCTTCTTCAACCTCACGATTGATACGTGGACGGATTATGCAATTCCTGCTGACACTCGCGTACGTCAATGCTGGCTAAAGTAATAGTCAGCATACTCCTCGGGTATTTAAACGTAAGAGTTTTTTGACGGCTGGGGCTCTGGCTATCACTTGCCTAGCAGGACTCTGACGGTCAGCTCCTTAAATTTATTATGTGCCAGTTTCGAAGTAGGCCCTAGGCACGTCGAGAAAGGAACGCAGGACTTCTTCGTTCTACGAGGTAAAATCCCAATCTGTCTATCTTTCTCCCTCTTGCAATGTAGTTTAGTTATTAGAAACATTAAAGTCTCTCTTGGAAGTAAAATTACACGTCTAATAGCGTCACCCTTTCACCACGCTAGCATTTACCCGCAACCTGTAAGCTCTCGATATCAACCCTCTGCTACATTCGCGTCCTCGTCACATCTAGTATAGACGCGGCTTAGGCAAAGTGACAGCTTACGTCACATCTGATGGAGCCGCCAGGGCTACCGTGACACAACTTACATTCGTAATTAACTACTGAAGACATTACTTTTCTTAAGGGTTACAGACTATATACCAAGTCCAATATGTTTAAAATGCTGTCTTAGGGATGTGGATGATTCATATCTGGCAATTTTGCTCCTATTTATTTGAATGCTGAAATTCGGGAGTTGTTATTTCTCTTAATGTAAAATTTGTGAAGTATGTATGTTTATAATTATGGGACGAGAAGGTATTAAAAATTAAAATTTCATCTACTGAGCTTATCTAAAAGTTTTTAGAGCATTTGATTAATTATTTAACGAGTGAAGGATGCTTACACGCCAAAAAAATTACTTTCATTTCCGTGAATACCAGAAATTAAAAACTAACTTGGGTGTTATTTATGGACGCTCTTCAACTGCTATGGTTCTTAGTGTCCCATTCTATATTGGGCGTGAAAGACCGAAAATTTTGCTCAGAAGCTCAGCTTCAGGTTCTTTTACGTACCGTAAATCTACGACACGGGACCACCAGTTTTACTTCCCTTCCGAAGGAAGCTATGCTAAAGATCTTACGCCCGAAAAAAGTCAATCGCCCTCAACCGGGTTTGAACCTGCGATCTCGGGAGCTGGAGTCTAGTATGATACCACTAGATCGCGGAGGACATCTATACCAGAGGATTTTGATTCATTATCTTAGGGTTTGAAGAATGGTGATTCTATAGGGAAGAATTCGGCATAAAATGTCTTCTTTGCCGTTGCTAAATAATTCAATTAGAAGTAAGGGGGTATTATAAGAAATAAATCAAATCGTCATTTAAGATTCAAAATTCCACCCGAGCAAGACAGGTTAATCAGGCTTGTGTGACATAAACAGAACATTAATACGCAAGCCTAAAATGAATAACAGTGGCAGTGTACCGCATTTTTCTCCATACCGCGCAATTTTTTGAGAGCAGAGCATTACAAGAGGCAATGATCCGCGTCAGATGAGAATGTCATGTTCACATATAATATTGGAAGAGTATTTGCAAGCATTGGAACTGCTGAATTTCTATTCGCTGTGAGGCTCTAAAAACAAATGCGGGGCAAACTTTAACAGAATAAGTTTGCAGTTCATTATTATTCCGTTACAAGGGAACTGCAAAACAACTAGCAAGAGTAGCTTCTGCTTTGGTAGTGAATATAGTACCATAATACGCTTTCTGACACAGAAACCTTTGTTATGAATTCATTTTCAGCGTTACCCTCTCATCTTAATTAAAACGTATTAGCACTCAGCGCAAGTGCGTATTGTTTCTACTACTAGATCAAAGAGAAAGACATTAGGGAGAAAATAATTTTTAGATAATTTATTGGAAAAATTGTAAAACACACCTCTAACATCGGGGTTAGTAATTAAAAAAATCTGAGCAGAGTTATTTAATAATTTTAAACAATTCATACACAATCATTTACATAATTAAAAAACCTTAGGGATGTGTTGCATTCATATGCCTTTCTTTACTCATAAATTTTCTTCTTCTTACTTCTTGTTAATCGATATAAACTTCCATTGCACATTTCGTTGTAGGAATAGAAAGAATTAGGTATGCTAAAGTAATATTCAGACTTTTGAAAAGGGAATCGCTATGTGATGGCTTTGAAATGCAACTTTCAATTTGAAAATACCGTATAGGCATTTGAAAGTGAAAACCAATAAAAAGTTATATCTCGGGAATGGTTAATATGAAATAGTGTGCTTTAACGAGACCTACAATAGACAAAATTAATGAGTCAAAATGATATTAAAAGCCTTCACTTACATCATGATGGTAAAAGATGGACGATCGTTTCCAGGCTATCAAGGCCTCAACATCAGCGGTAGAGTGTCGATTTCATAGCCTCGAAACGATCGTCCATCTTTTACCATCATGATACAAGTGAAGGTTTTTAATATAATTTCGACTCATTAATTTTATCAACTGACACTTCATTGTTAATATTGTCCCAATTTTAACAATGCGAGACCTACAATATTTGTGTAGTAAGTTTTTGTCTGTCTTCTACGGTTCATCGATAATACAAAGGTCATTCAGAATGAAGAGGACTTCTTGAAATATTCCCAGAAAATAAAAATGTTGGAAAAGTTTTCCATATAAAGGAATAGTTTCGGTTGGGGAATTTTCTTGAAAAGCTTCGTGTCGTATCCTTGGAAGATGCTGAACTTAAATACAACGTTTGGTATTTAACCTACTTTGTTTCTGGATTATTCACACGCACGCACGCACGCACACACACACACGTTTTCTGTTTTTGGATTCAAGGATTCCAAAATGTGCATTTCCGGTGAAATCTCGATATTGGGTAGAATACAACACTTCCCCTACTTACTATAGATAAACAGTAGTGAAACAAAAATGTTCCTTTTGGATATAGGGGGCCTCAAATTATTTATTTTAGGTGAAATATTTATACAAAATTTTCAAGTGGAGTGCAGTTCTCCCCTTCTTATTACTGAGAGTTGATTCCAAAGTGTGTCATGACGACATTGTTTTGAGTCAATTTTTTAAACTAGTTTCAGTTCTAAGGGGAGAATCGTAACAATACGTGTGTGGCGGAGAGGTTGCCTAGCAAGCGCAGTATTTATTCCGGAGTGCTAGTACGCTAACGACATTAATCATTAAATGTAGACCAAATAACCTGCGCCGTAATATCACATGGAAAAATGTAAAATAAAATAAAATAAACAATCAAATATATAAATATTTCGTGCATAACCGTATACCACCGTCCTTAAATTCCACACAGATAGCATTTTTGCACACTCTGTTGACAAATTCATGTTGCCTTACAACATTCAGCTTTCACGGACCAAATAAAACACAGTGAGAAATGGTATGAGACTACCGCCTGTTACTACTTCTGTTGCCTTTTGAGACAAACAATGTGATTGTTAGGCAACTTCTCAGATACATGAGTCATACGTCTCTGCAGAAGTACAAGAGGGACTCAACTCTAGGCTAAGTGGTTAGACTAGTGACGTCATAAGCATGTCATGGTACACTTTGAAATGAACACCTAGTACAGGTAGGTGCTCGAGAAAGTTTCAATCAGGGTCTTAGAAGGCTCATTTCTAAGAAATGGCACGCACTATGACTTATTTACCTGCGACATGTCAGAAGTGAAAGACGTGTCTCAGATATCACAAGCTGCAGGAGGTTCCATCATAATAATTAGTTCATGAAATATTCACATCTAAGAAAATATTCCTCTCAAGAGAAAATCGAGAACCTGAAAAATACAAACACATCTATTCTGGGAGGGAAGGAGACGTTTCTCAAGAGATTCTCTGATAAAAGAGACATATACTTCAGCTTCTCAGTGAGGATGTTACTTTTTCTGGAATAAACAGAAAATGAAATGTCGCTTTGACGATGTATATGTCGATCCAATTTCCTTGCATCTTTCGTACCTACTCACTATTTGAAAAGGAAGAAAATAGGGGCGCAAGTTGTTTGATTTAAAGGTAAATCCAAGATAAACTCGTAGCTTCTTTGTAACTGCGTTTCTTGTCATTACTACATTACATGATTGAAATTTACCTTACGAAGAGAAGAATGACGTCATGACTAGAGCGCGGCGGTATAGGAAGTGTATTACCTTCACACTGAGTGTGGTGAGCAAACAAATATAGGCTTCAAGTGACTGATATGATATACCCAAGGAACGGAGGGACACCTCGCACCTCGACCCAACGTGGATCTTTTCTGCTTACCACTCCCAGAAGGAACGCATGTAGTGAAGGAACCGCAGGCAGCTATAGGCCGCAGGACAGGCTGACCTACAGAGATGCGCAGAGGTCCCTAACGATTCCAAGCTTGAGGCTGCTCTGAGAAGGCATAACCGGGGAGAACTCGACCCATCTAAGGTGGCTCAGGCAAGGCTGCCATCTGACAGGGCCGAGCAAGCATCGTTCCGACACTACACAGCCCCTAAGCCTGCCTGAAACATGAAAGGGGACGCAAAATGATAGGAAATGAGGGAAGGGAAATTCGTGGTAGAAGAGAAATCACCACAGATTTTGCCTTCCCAACCAGAGAAAACCACAAAAGAATCATTGTAAGAGTGGTCGGCCCCAGGAATCAAATCCAGGAACTCCCAAATGCGAGTTTCGCACGTTACCGCGGAGCCATCTTGCTGGGTCAGTGACTGATGAAAGATACGATGTTATGGAAATTAGTCCCTTGCAGGAAGAAACTGGAAGCGCCATTAGAGGACCTTCGTTTATTATGTAGTGCGTGAATTCGTGTATTGCAGCGGTCGGTAGGCTGTATCATGCTACGGACGAACAGACGAACAACGGGACGATAACAGATGCTCTTTAGTAGCGAATGCAATTAAAACTGCACCCGAGCACGTTCTAATATAATAAATATTATCTACTATTACTGCCGTGTTATTACAGCAGCACGATGAAAGCATCTAAATAGACCACTATCGGTACATGTACAGTATTTTTTTCTATTATATTATTACGTTCTCTACTACGTATCTATAGTATGCGAGGTAGTATTGTCGTTCACATGATGTTACTTTGACATGACCTTCTCTACCCTCTACTGCTTATTAGTGGGTACGCAAACTAATTTTACTAAACCTTATTTCTCTATCTAGTTCATTTTAATTCAAATAAACTTTTGCAGAAATAGATACATTACACATTCCGTTATAAAGGATCTTTCAACAAGAGTGTCCTATCTTTAACATGTGATACTTGCCGTTGTTATTGATTTACAGCAGTCATTTTTTTCATGTGGTTACAGTTGTTATTGACAAATAGCAATGGAACGTTACAGAATTCAGCAACACGTAGAAATTGTGAAAATTTATTATCAAAATGGATCATCTGTTCGCCAAACCTTCCGTGTATTGCGTGAAGTTTACGGTGTGCATAATCGTCCCTGCGAGAGAACGATTAATCGATAATTTAGAAAGAAGTGGTTCTGTCAGCGATAAAGAACGCCTGAACGTAATCGATGTAAGCGCCCAAAAGAAAACATAGGCGCCGTTCGTGAGAGTGTACGCGAGAACGGAAACAAATCAATTGCTTGTCGAGCGCAATAATTGGGGCTTTCGCCGACCACAACTTGGTGAATTGTGCATCTGGACTTGATATTTCACGCTTAAAATGGTGTTAACTCAAGAACTAAAGCCCAACGACCATAGATTGCGCCGTGTATTCGTTGACTGGGCTATAAAGCAATTGGAAGCTGACCCGGATTTTTGTCGAAAAATCATCTTCAGAGACGAAGCCCACTTTTGGATGGATAGTTGTGCTAACAAACAAAATTACCGCTATTGGAGCAATCCAATGCAGATTCAAGAACGACCACTTCATCCCCAAAAGGTTACTATATGGTGTGGATTTTGGTATGGTGGAATCATTGGTCCATATTTTTTCCAAGATGAAGATGGAGAAGCTCTAACTGTTAATGGAGAAAGATACCGGGCTGTTATAACGGACTATTTTTGGCCTCAATTGGATGGTATGGATCTCAGAAACATCTGGTTCCAGCAAGGTGGTGCCACATGTCATACTGCTCTCGAAACCATCGATCTTTTGAAGGAGAAGTTTAGAGGTTTCATCATTTTCCGTGGAGGTGATATTAACTGGCCCCAGAAGTCATGTGATTTAACGCCGTTGGATTACTTCTTGTGGGGTTATGTTAAATCTCGAGTTTATGTCAACAAGCCAGAAACAGTAAATGATGTTATGAATAACATCACGCGTGTTAATCGTGAAGTTGGACCTAATTTACGTTCTTCTGTCATTGAAAATTGGGTGAACCGTATACGTGCAACCCAACGAAGTCGCGGCGGTCACTTAACTGATGTCCTCTTCCACACGTAATGAGATTAATTACGTTACAAAATAAAAAAAGAAATAAACCTCTATCATTTATAGAACGTGCCTTAAAATTCCATACTGTTTCCACGAAATCTCGAGAAACAACTGAATGTTGACAGGCCTTTAAAGAATGACCAAGTAATGAACAATTCGAACCATTAATAACGAATACCTCGAACATGGCGTATGCCACAGAACAGTTATTTGAAATAAATTGTGTGTTTTAAAGAAATCTACATTTCTTGTGTAGTACCGTTTTCATCTATCGCTTAACGTTTACCAGTTATATAAGATCATACAAAATTCCTTCCGAATGAAGAGCACTTCAAAGGCTATCCCCAGAAAACTCAAGATATACATTTTATTTATCATGTAACTATCATTAATATATGGCATGTTAATCAAAATCGTTTGGACCATTGTTTAGAAAACCAAATAGTGAACATTCTTCCACGTAGAGGGTAGTTTGCGAAAGGGGGATTTTCTTGAACATCTTTGTATCACTCTCTGAAAGGTAGTGAACCAAAAATACCAAGTTTGGTGTTTATCCGGCTTTTCATTTTTAAGCCGTACTATTTACAGGCGCGCGCGCGCACACACACACACACACACACACGCATACACACATACACATACACACACTCAGGGGCACAGATACACACACGGACCTTTTTCTAAAAATGCTTTATTTGGATTTAGGGGTTCCCAAAGGATGTATTTCCGGTGAAATCCGGGTATCGAATGCAGTACCTCCTCTACCTATATGTACGTGGTAAGGTAAAAATCTGGAGTCCATAAATTTAATCGGAACAACTTTTTGAGGTCCCCTGAATAGAAAAAAAGGTATTCTAAGAAAAAGGGCTGCGGTGTGTGTGTGTTTGTGTGTATGAACAGCATAATTTAAAACTAAATATCTGATAGATACCACAATAAATTCAGCATATTCCAAAGATAGGTCAGGAATACTTTGCATAAAAATCCCCCATCACAAGCTAATCCTTACATGTAAAATTCTGCGTTCTTTTTGATGGTCTCAATAATGGTTGTCTAAATTACCATAACTTCAAGATATTAACACGACAAATATAATATGAATAGCCTTTAATTGCTAATACATTTTTTATTAACAGGTAAAACAAAAGAGATAGCAATTACCACACGAAAAATGTAGATTCATTTAAAATTATTTTTGTTATTAACAATTTCTGCAATACTGGTTGCTATTAGTTTAAATTTTCCAATATTTTCATTTTTTGAAGTGCTAAGGCACCATTCTTTTTTTTCTATAATGTCGTACAAAGAGTATGGTATTTTATATTCCACACATTGCGGGCCGTTTGCTAAAGATTTGACTGTTCTTAAGTTTCCTGCACGAATATCTACCTTGAGTTACAACGAAATGCGTACTTAATGAAACCCATTTCTGTGAAATTCATCTCTATAGAAAACTCAGATTTTGTAAAAATAGTTTGCAGAAGAGAATTAAAATATGCTATGTTGTATTCACATGACATTCTCTACTCATTCTTCTACAACCTATTCTTACAAAACCTTATTCTTCTATCTAATCGAGATTTCATTACAGATTTCGTTGAGAATATAAGGATACACTAGACTAAAGCGATGGTTAGATTTTTAAAAAGTGGGTCACTATGTGATGACTAAATGACACGCTCTTTGTATGGCTACGAGAAACAAAAAAAAAAAAAACACGAATTGCCACTCACCATTTGAAAAAAGTTAAATATTACGAAACTCAAACCAATCAAAAAGAATATTTCGGAAATGGTTAACGCCACAAAAAGCTTTTATATCACATAAATAGTGTGCTTTTAGGAGATCCAAATTGGTGTGGGAGGCTATTGACCATCTCTTACGGTTTAAAAGTTACACAGAAGTAATTCAGAATGAAGACTTCACAGGCTATTTAACTTTCAAGATATGCATTTTATTCGTCATGTAAGCATCTAAAACAAATGATGTTCTAATCAAAATTTTTAGATCATATAAAAAGATTTACAGGTAAAGGATAGTTTTGGATGGGGAGATTTACTCGAAAATCCAACCAGCTTTTCGTTTTTGAGATATACTGTTCAAAGCAGACATATATTTTTCTAAAAATGCTTTTTCGGGTTCGGCGGGCCTCAAAATATGTATTTTTGTAAAATCTCCATATCGCAGTTTTGGTTGGATTGGATTGCGAAGTGGAGGGAATTTGGCACCAACCCAGTACTCGGATCAACGCCCCACGACGGGGTGCCCCCGGGATGGAGGAATGAGGTGAAGGCAGTTCCCGGGAGGCCGGAACCAGGAGCGACGTCACAGCAATCACAGGGTCCTCACAGTTTCCAGATATAGACGCCCCAGCAGTTGGACAAGTAGACCGGGGATCTCGCCCCACACAGGGTCCAACGCACCCTCAGGGGGCGGTCCTTATATACCAGCAATCAGCTGGAGGTCGAGGGATGAGAAAGTGCACAGAGAGCATCCCTTTTCCCTGCCACGCTGCACCGAAACACCAACCCCGACACATTCAACACTGAAATAGACCAAACGTGTGAAGGATGAATAAAATGATTAATGGAACGAAATGGAGGGACAGAAAACTCGGGGATGAAACAAACCACTCCAACATTCGCCTGACGACCCAGGAAACCCCGAAAAAACCATGGGTCATAATGAGCGGTCGCCGGGGACGAACCGGGGACTTCCCGAATGCGAGTCATAGACGTTAATGCCTAAGCCATCCCGCTCGGTTTTTGGGTGGAATACAATACTTCCTCTACCTAATGTACATAGTACAGAACGTATAAAGGCTTTTTCTGGATTCAGGGAACCTCAAAACATGTAGTTCTCGGTATCGAATTATTGGGTGGAATGTACTATTTCGTCTACTTACTTTATGTAGGTATTTAAAGTAGTAGAGAAAGTATTACTTATTATATGTAAGTAGCATAGAAAGTAATAAACGATAGTAAACAGATAAAGTCATATGAATGTAAACACATAGGACTAATTGTAAAATTTTAGGTATACAAATTTGAATCGTGTAAAGGAGTAACAATATAAGTAAAAAGGAGCTCATTTTCAGGAGAGAGGTTTGAAGTTTTCAAATCATTCTGAGCTACTGTAATTAACTATGCTATGGAACAAATAAAATGTGCACAAAATGTGGCTCCTAATAGAACGCAGATGCTTACATTGATACTCATAAAATCTAGCCCCACCCTATACCAGCATGATCACCTCTGTTTTTGAGCATTATTCTAGCTACTGGATTGGCAGGGTACTTTACCTCCCCCAAAATATGACAGAACTACCAAAGAGTAACATTACAACTTCAACCTTGCATTTTCATGCTACACTACCGTTTAGTAGCGGCAATATCTTGAACCTTCCTATCTGTGTCGCTAATGAAAGCTCTCGTATAAATGTCATAACTGTCGTCCAGTTTACGAGTAACGACACCTACAAATAATTTTTCATCCCTTCCTTCAGAAGCCGAATTATGTTGTGTTGGTTTAGCCTTTCCTTGTGCACCAATCATACCTTTTCATAGAGGCGGCATCCGAGACATTCGCCTGGATTATAACATCGTTCATTGGTTTGAAGTAGTTTTATTGTTTCTTATTTTTATTTTTACGTTGTTATTTACCCCACGCTTTGGGAGCCAATATGAAGTAGGTTGTTGCTGCACGTATGGAAAGCCAATTTGAAGTAGAAGTTGTATTGTAGTTCAACTGTTGGGGAGCCGAACTTGAAGTAGTTGCAACCGCACGTATGGTACCCGGTAGCCTTCGTCCCAAATTTAAAAATATTAACTTTGTAATTTGACTGTTTCTTTAGATATTATATATTTATGTTTGCCTCGGCTGCGTCAGTATTGTTGTTAGAGACATGAATTTCTTTGCAAGGCGTGGTGCGGCTGAAGAATGTAGGCTTACACAGATTATAATTTTTACTTCACTACATTTATTAATCCTTGACACAATTTAAATAACACTTCACTTATATAGAGAGCTGTAAGATTCTTTTATTAATTACTTGCACCTTTTAACACGTAAACTATTTTTTGTCTCACATGAATACGTATTAAACTTCTCGAGGACACATTTCGCGTCCGGTTAGGAACTCTTGTCTGCAAGCAACTGAACTCTAAATTTGTAAATTTTGCTATATTTCAGTTTATGATTGGCTAATCCTAGTCCAATAGAATACCTTCATTTAACTAAAGCTTTTTTCTGGTTGTTGATTGGCTATTTTTTTAAACTGTCTCAAAATTTACATTATTGTTGCTCCAATAATGACTAGTAGCATTATTAAACTATCTTACTCATTATTGCCCCAAGGTTACCTCATTGTTACCTCACTGTTAGCAACTTTTAACCTATTATTCTCACAGCTCTACATTATTAAATTACGCAATACATTCACATAACATTATTGAACATGTATACAATAATATAAACATATACAATGACTGTTACATACATTTTATATGTTATTTGTTACATACACATATTACTTTAAGGCGGGCTGTTACAGAATTATATATATATATATATATATATATATAATATAATTAGACTGAAATTATTTAAGTGTTAAAAATACTGCCTCAGGTTCGTTTTTGTGTCCCTAAATTGTTTTCAGACCGGTCATATAGAGATACCAGCTGGGTGTAGACAAAGGTTGGTTTCCTAAAGGTGGAAACCTTACAGAGGGAAAAGAAGTAATGCGATATAAGGAACGGGCCGTTTTTCTGCACGTCAGTGTACATAATTTGATGAGACGTGTTTAATTTCCTTATATTGCAATTGTTTACGAAAAGTTAAATACATCTCTCCCCTGCCTAATAAACTATACCTTTTACTGCCTTGCACGAAATATTTCTCACCCTAAGTAGTAGGAGATCCGGAGTCACAAGGGAACTATTACTGCACAGGTGAGTGTGTTGCGAAATGTTAATGTGTTAGAGCTTATTTAAATTAGGAGTAATGGCAGCACGGTCTCATTTTGTAGATGGTGCAAGATACATTTACCCTGTTTCTCCTCTCAGTTTCATCATCTTGCCTTCATTTGTCTGCTCCTAAAGCAGAGAGGCCGTTTCTGAGAGACTGGGTACTCGCATCTCTTACATAAGTTGAACCACACCGCCTGTGAAGTTATCAGCGGGCCTTTTCTGACAATAATTCACAGATTGTCTTGCGCTGAAACTGAAATATGTTTACTCGTTGTCCTCCAACTGGTTTTGAAAGCAAAACTGAAAGTGGAATTCACTATCACCGCCAGGTGATCAGCAACCTCTGTAGCATGCCAGAATTTAAATATTTCACTCTCAAGCAACTTAAAATATCTTGCCAGGCATTGGTTATACAATGCGGTCGGTTTAAGACGAGGCCAGAGAACGGCTATTTGCGTATGTACTGTTCTACGTATAGCCGATCTGTGGCCTCACCATAAAACGACCGCACTGTAGAAAAACATGTATTTTACATGTGTTCAAAATAAGGAGTTTTGTAACTGGTTAACTAATGTAACATCTTTCCTCAACTTATATAGTTTATGTGTTCTGCATTTTTCAAATATTTTAATTTTATTAGTTTTGTAATACTTTTAAAATTTAAAGTTGTATCAATGTATTTCCAAAAGTAACAAATGAATTTTGAGAGGATATCTTCTGTTTTTGTATAATATTCGAACACTTTATTAACGCTGGTTTTGATCCGACGAAGGAAAAAACTGTTAAAACATAAATAAGAGACGATTTTTCTGAGTTTCCTTATTAATGCCTAGATGAGATCAAGTATAGGCCAAAAACTGCTGTATTAAATGCAGAAAAATTAATTTTGTAAATAATCTGCTGTTGCAAACAATCTAAAAGCTATTAAAATTGATTTTTACAGCTCGGAAAGGGAAGCAGGCCATTCTTCTCAAAGCGACTTCGCTTTGAACATGACTTTTCATGCGATAATTCGGTAATGTCAAAGATTTTGGATTCCACGCTCACGTGCGCTGTTGATTACATAGGGGCGGTGCGCAGATACTATCTGGGATTACCAAAGTATGTTGACATATTGCATGACACTAAAAATAGACATTAAAAAGTTTACAATACGCTACAAAAAAAATCTAGGTGCCCTGAGTATTTGGCAGTCAAGTAGAGAAAAGATCAAACTTCGCCTGGTAGTGCCGTGCTGTTTAGGCAACTTCTTCGTCTTACCCGCGTGGCATATAGGGTGGGCGTAATCTCAGGCGTTTGCATCGAGTTAGTATTATTACTGTGTCGCCGCTACATCTCCGGGCGTGATGTCTCGTGAGGGTAAAGAAAGAGTTGGATCCATCAATTTTTCCCTTGCTAGCCAATATAAATTGTGTATCTTCCCATTTGGTACAGTTTTCCTCAACTATGGGCATTCTAGTAGGTGTTCTCCATTTAAAACCTTGTCAGCATTAACAATTTTACATGCTTTGTCATTTAAAACCAAATCTATGTAAATGTTCCGACACACAGTCATGTCTAGTGGCTAATCTGAAGTGAGGTAACGGTTTCTTGGGCCATTTTTACTTTCTCTACCTCGTATAGTAAGTAGGGGAAGTATTGTATTCCACCAAAAATTCGATACCGAGATTTCACCGGAAATACATGTTTTGAGACCCCCTGAATCCAAAAAAATCTGATGTGTTACACTCACATGACTTTCTCTACTCTTGTACAAACTATTTTTACAAACGCCTATTCTCCATATGCTTCATGTTAATCGAGATATCGAGATGTCAATCTTATTGGTAATTTTCTTGTAGATGCAAGGGGAATATGGTAGGTTATAAGCGATAGTCAAATATTTTAACGCTGGTTGCTATGTGGCGCATTTCATTCTCTTTGCATGTCCAGGACATAAAAAAAATGAATAACGAATTTGAGAAAAAGTATAAGTATTGAAATATTTAAGGAAATAACAAGCAATATCTCGAAACCGGTTCACTCAACAAAAGAAATGTATATGACATAAGTTGTGTATTTTAACGCGATCTACATTTTTTGTGTAGTAAAATTCTGTCTATCTCTTACGGTTTACCAGTTATGCAAAAGTCGTTCACAATGAAGAATACTTTTGAAGACATTCCCAGAAAATTCGAGATATACATTTTATTTCCCATGACATTATCTTAAACATACGATATTTTCATCAAAATCGTTAGAGCCATTTTTGAGAAAATTAAAATTTTCGAAAAATCTTCCATGTAAAGGGTAGTCTGGGGTGGAGGGAATTTTCTTGAAAACCTTCGTGTCGCATCTCTGGAAGATACGGAACCTAAATACCAAGTTTGGTGTTTATCCGACTGTTCGTTTTTGAGTTATGCTGTTCACAGACACACACACACACAGACACACACACAGACACACACACACACAGACACACACACACACACAGACACACACACGGACATGTTTCTAAAAATGCTTTTTTTGGATTCAGTGGGTCTCAAAACATGTATTTCCGGTTAAATCTCGGTATCGAATTTTTGGGTGGAATGCAATACTTCCCCTACTTACTGTACGTAGTAGAGAAAGTAAAAAGCATTTTTGGAAACATGTCCGTGTGTGTTGCTGTGTGTGTCTGTGAACAGCATAACTCAGAAACGAACAGTCGGATAAACACCAAACTTAGTATTTAGGTTCAATATCTTCCAGGGATGCGACACGAAGGTTTTCAACAAAATCCCCCCACCCCAGGATACCCTTTACATGGAAGATTTTTCGAAAATTTTAATTTTCTCAAAAACGGCTCTAACGATTTTGATTACAATATCATATGTTTAAGATATTGTGATGACAAATAAAACGTATATCTTGAATTTTCTGGGAATGTCTCCAAAAGTGTTCTTCATTGTGAGCGACTTTTGCATAACCGGTAAACCATAAGAGATAGAGAAAAGTTTACTACACAAAAATGTAGATCGCGTTAAAATACACAATTTATGTCATATACATGTTGTTTGTTGAGTGAACCATTTTCGAGATATTGCTTGTTATTTCCTCAAATTTTCCAATACTTATACTTTTTCTCAAATTCGTTATTCAATTTTTTACTTTCTCTACTACGTATAGTAAGTAGGGGAAGTATTGCATTCCACCCAAAAATTCGATACCGAGATTTCACCGGAAATACATGTTTTGAGACCTCCTGAATCCAAAAAAAGCATTTTTGGAAACATGTCCGTGTGTGTGTCTGTGTGTGTGTCTGTGTGTGTGTCTGTGTGTGTGTCTGTGTGTGTGTCTGTGTGTGTGTCTGTGAACAGCATAACTCAAAAACGAACAGTCGGATAAGCACCAAACTTGGTATTTAGGTTCAGTATCTTCCAGAGATGCGACACGAAGGTTTTCAAGAAAATCCCCCCACCCCAGACTACCCTTTACATGGAAGAGTTTTCGAAAATTTTAATTTTCTCAAAAATGGCTCTAACGATTTGTTTAAAATATCATATGTTTAAGATAATGTCATGTGAAATGAAATGTATATCTCGAATTTTCTGGGAATGTCTCCAAAAGTATTCTTCATTGTGAACGAATTTTGCATAACTGGTAAACCATAAGAGATAGACAAAATTTTACTACACAAAAAATGTAGATCGCGTTAAAATACACAATTTATGTTATATACATTTCTTTTGTTGAGTGAACCGTTTTCGAGATATTGCTTGTTATTTCCTTAAATTTTCCAATACTTATACTTTTTCTCAAATTCGTTATTCATTTTTACTTTCTCTACTACGTATAGTAAGTAGGGGAAGTATTGCATTCCACCCAAAAATTCGATACCGAGATTTCACCGGAAATACATGTTTTGAGACCTCCTGAATCCAAAAAAAGCATTTTTGGAAACATGTCCGTGTGTGTGTCTGTGTGTGTGTCTGTGTGTCTGTGTGTGTGTGTGTCTGTGTGTGTGTGTCTGTGAACAGCATAACTCAAAAACGAACAGTCGGATAAACACCAAACTTGGTATTTAGGTTCAGTATCTTCCAGAGATGCGACACGAAGGTTTTCAAGAAAATCCCCCCACCCCAGACTACCCTTTACATGGAACATTTTTCGAAAATTTTAATTTTCTCAAAAATGGCTCTAACGATTTGTTTAAAATATCATATGTTTAAGATAATGTCATGAGAAATGAAATGTATATCTCGAATTTTCTGGGAATGTCTCCAAAAGTATTCTTCATTGTGAACGACTTTTGCATAACTGGTAAACCATAAGAGATAGACAAAATTTTACTACACAAAAAATGTAGATCTCGTTAAAATACGCAACTTATGTTATATACATTTCTTTTGTTGAGTGAACCGTTTTCGAGATATTGCTTGTTATTCCCTTAAATTTTCCAATACTTATACTTTTTCTCAAATTCGTTATTCATTTTTTTATGTCCTGGACATGCAAAGCGAATGGAATGCGCCACATAGCAACCAGCGATAAAATATTTGACTATCGCTTAAAAGCTACCATATTCCCCTTGCATCTACAAGAAAATTGCAATAGGATTGACATCTCGATATCTCGATTAATATGAAGCATATGGAGAATAGGTGTTTGTAAAAATAGATTGTACAAGAGTAGAGAAAGTCATGTGAGTGTAACACATCAGATTTTTTTTATGTCCTGGACACGCAAAGAGAATGGAATGCGCCACATAGCAACCAGCGTTAGAATATTTGACTATCGCTTAAAAGCTACCATATTTCCCTTGCATCTACAAGAAAATTACCAATAAGATTGACATCTCGATATCTCGATTAACATGAAGCATATGGAGAATAGGCGTTTGTAAAATTAGATTGTACAAGAGTAGAGAAAGTCATGTGAGTGTAACACATCAGATTTTTATGTCCTGGACATGCAAAGAGATAGGAATGTGTCACATAGCAACCAACGTTAAAATATTTGACTATCGCTTAAAGCCTACCATATTCCCCTTGCATCTACAAGAAAATTAGCAATAAGATTAACATTTCGATATCTCGATTAACATGAAGCATATGGAGAATAAACGTTTGTAAAAATAGTTTGTACAAGAGTAGAGAAAGTTATGTGAGTGTAACACATCAGATTTTTTATTTGTTGTACTATTTCTTTTATGTCGGAGCATTTTTGTTAGTAATTTCCTTTTGAATATTATATTGGTACTTTTGTTCTATATTAATTTTGACAGTTTTTAGTTTCATATCTAGTCTACACGACTTTATAGATTTTGAATATAACAATGCACCCTTTTTGGCCAGAAAGTCTGCTGTCTCATTACCATTCACTCCCAAATGCGCTGGTATCCACAGTAATATTATCTGTTGAAATTTTGTTTGGAGTAATCTATAATAAGATCTCACATCCTTAATATTATAAGATTCATCTGGACTATCATATCGTTCTATTGCTTGAATGGCAGAAACTGAGCCTGTGAGAACAATTACTTTATTTTTTTATATCAGTCCAGTAGTATATCTGTTTTAATGGGTTAAGAAAGAGATAGGTACTAATCGACCATGATAAGAGTGCGTTCGGTGGGAAGAGAAACCAAATAGTTACAGAAAAAGTGAGCGGGACACCGGAAGGACAGTCAGATAAAACATCCCCAATTCCGAGTTGCATTTACTAGCGAGGCGTGCAAATATAGTATTGTTTTCGTTATGCAACTGTACATTATCCTATTGCCTTACGCCTCACTCCCCTCTGATTCCTAGACCTTGATGACGTTAGGATGTCAAAAAGGATGGCGCTCTCCTCCAAGCGCGCTCATATATCGTGACCGACTAATGTATACTAACACGGTCACCGCAAGAGTATGGCTCTTAATTTCCAAAGTAAATATGGATATTCTATTCGTCTCTACAGATAAATCAGCACTCTGATTCGATTTCTTCTAACGTTTTTAATATAATTTACTATTTTTAGTTAGAGTTTTGTTACATACAAAAAACAACAAAAATAAAATAAAACCACGCACGGTTTGTAGTGCTGGGGACGACTTGCACAGCAAGGGATGAAGGTTATCTGGTAGCTTCAATCACAGGCTTCCTCCTCATGTGTGTCCACTGCATTTTGGCTGTGCTGCCAACTCTCTTGTAAGCGGAGTATGCTCTTTGCATTAGTTCTAGGTAAGTTGAGGTTTTTTGCGTGTAGAAATTTGAAGTTTATTGAAGCACTAATAGCTCTGTAAGTAGTATTAGTAAATACTAATGACAATTGCCAATTACATTTGATGCCTGCTCTAGAAATAATGAAGCAATTTAAATGTATGTATGTTAAGAACTGACAGTAAATGCTATGCATTACAAACCAAATAAAACAAAATGATGAGACGAACAAAAGGTACAAGCCTAGTGAAAGTTAAAACAACTGTTCTTGTCTATAAATATGTTAGTCTTATAACGGTAGGGAGGTATTCGATTTTGCACAAAATTACACCTGCTTGGTTTCTTTTTGTATATATGTATATGTAACTATATTGTACATTTCCTTGACACGCATATAGTATGTCTCTATTTTATTTTAAATGTTCTACATTCTGTGTAGTATTTATGTTTATATGTAATTTTTGTACATTTTCTTGATATGTTCTATGTTCACAAGTCTTTATGGTTGCTAGTGAACTCACAGAATGCAATTCAATATATTCTAATCTAATCTAATATATACATGTATTGTACTGTCCAACTAGAGTTTAGCCAGGCCACCGTTCATGTTGGCAGTTCAATTTAAGAACATATTATTACAATAGGTGTCGTCGCAGTCACCACCGCCACTACTACTGCTCTTAATATATATATATATATATATATATATATATATACATATACATGCTCGTAAAGTATTTATCTTTTTGTCTGCTAACAGTCCATTTCCATTTATTTTTAACTTTTTCTAAATATTACCCCATGTTTTTACAATTTTTTGCTATAATTTGATTTATATCAGTTTCCCTATTCATTTCTGACCACAAACTTTTTTTCTCCATGTCTCAGTTTTCTTACATTCAAATACACAATATGTTGAACATCTTTTCCCCCCTCATAACGGGCATTCACCTTGTGGGTGCCCGTTTCGTTGTCCTACTCCTACTCTTAACCATGGTATTCCCCTCCTTTCTTCCTGACTAGTGTTATCTATATAACTTTCTCTTTCCCAGCTGTTTTTTCATGGCTACATAGAACACATGTGATCTCTTCTCTGATAGCTGACTGAACAACTTTTCAATCTCTATATCTCCGAATCTTTTTTCTACTCCCTTCCAAAAACCGTTAAAATTTGTTTCTCTTTCCCTCCAAATATCATCTGGACTATATCATTACCTTCTATTTATTTCTTAGATTACTTGCCCAATTTTTACTTTAAAAACTTGTTTCTTGGTAGTTCAAACATTGATTCAACAGATTACCATCTTCTAAATTCAGTATCCTATACTAATATAAACCCTCTCCATAATAAATCCTTTTCTTGCTACTTTCCCCATTTCTATTTGGGCAACTTAATTTGCTGTTTCTCTTAGAAACTCCAAAAATTCCTATCTGAACATCCTGTGGACAACATCTACAACTTCCCATCAATTTTTGAGACTCCATATTTCGATACTATATAGCCTCAACCACCGAATTATGTACCATTTCCAACCATTTCATTCCATCTCTGGCTTTTATATAAACATCCTTTCACTACCATAATTGCTGCTTTTCCTTTTCTAATGCTGATATTTTTGTTTCTCCAATTTGCCTCCTGCATCTATTTTTATTCCTAAATAGGCGTAGTCACGCACCACTTTGTATTATTTACTTCCTTTCTTTCATTTATTGTGTTTACTCAATTTAAAACCTTTCCTAAATACTACAATTTAATTTTTTCTCTGTTTACATTTATCCCGCATTATAAGCAGTAATTATCTATTTCTTCCTTTTTGTAATGATTTATTTAAAGTCGTTCGATGCTAGGTGTTATTGCGAATTACATGAATGTTAAACATTAATACGTTTACATTGAATAATGTACATAACAACAATATAAATGTTAGATTTCACAATCATAACAAAGTTATTCATTATTACTAATGCAGTTCACAATTATTGGCCATCAATCTGAAATAAAATTATTAGAGAATCTGAAATAACATAATATCATTGATTAAGCACTGTACGTTTATTTCTTCAGTAGATGACTTAACTTCTGCTATATGCAGTTTAGTTCAGTGTAGGATGTCTCTTGTCTTGTTGGGTTTTAACAGCGTTCTGGAGAATTCTTGTGGGATGTTGTGCAGTTCCCTGTACTTGACGTACAGTGGACATTCTGCTATTATGTGTTTGATAATCTGTGCTATGAGGATTTTGACTTTTTGTTATGAGATAGGAATGTGTCAGTTTTGTATGGTCTATTCTTAAACGGGTAGTTAGGCTTTGTTCTGATCTCTTGATGTGAATTATGGTGTACTGAGCTGATGATGTTTGAATTAAGGTGTACAACTTTGATGTTTGCTTTTCTGTTAACCAGTTCCGTCTCTAATTTGTTTTAAGTTTTACTTTTATAACATTTATGGTGTCATGATGTAAAATACTAAGCGTTGGATCTGATACAGGATGTCTGCTAGCTTTTATCGCTGCTTTGTCTGCTGGTTCATCCTCTTTAATGTTTTTGTGAGACGGTATCCATGTTAGAACAATTTATTTATTATTTTTAAGAATGTCATTATAGGTTATCCCTATTTCTTGAACAAGAGGGAGAGACGAGTACAAGTTTTGAAGAGCCATCATTGTGGTAATGGAGTCAGAAAATATAATGAAGCTGTTCTTATTTGATTTCTTTTTATATTCCAACAATTTCTTCACTGGATATTGCTCACACGAAAATTTCGATTTTAAGCTCTCTGTGTAGAACTATATTGACAGTTGGTATACGGATTTTCCTGGGGGTTATATGTATTGGTTGTCCATCATATGTATTGTTGGAAGTATTATACCAAGTCGAATGTTTTCTTTGCAGGTTTTTGTTTGGTTCTTTTAGAATTACGTATAAATTAATTCTTTTATTTGTAGGAAACTATAGCTTTGATTGCATAGGTTAGAGAAAGTAGTTTTCTTCTTATTTAAAGTGGCATTTCATTGGATTACAGTTGTAAGCTTATGACAGGACTGGTGAGATATGCTCCTAATATAATTCTTAATGCAGATGATTGTATAATGTCGAGGATTTTCAGTATTGATGGTTTATCTGAGTTATACCACATCGAACCGTAATCTATCTTGTTCTTATAATGGATTTATATGCGCTACTTAATGTACTAGAGTCAGCTACCCAACTGATATTGCTTTCATTATATTTAGTCGTTTATAAAAGTAAGTTTTTGGGCCTTTAAATGTGGGACCCATGTTAATTCCTGATCAAAAGTGACTCCTAATAGTTTAATATGATATTAATGTCCAAATCTGACAAAAGTAGTTCTATATTTGATGTATTGATTTTCTTTCTATTAAACACAATGCATTTGCTGTTACTGTATGCTGTTTGTCCAGTTATTAAGTCTATTCAATGTTTTCTGTAACAATACCTGATCTATTTCTTGTAAAGATGGTTTTAGACCGTTTACAGTAATGGAACTCACTAGAAAATCATCTGCAATGACCAGACTAGGGATCTGCACATTAGTTATTACAAGAAAAAGGTTATTAATATTACTTATGTTCTGTAGTATGTCATCAATAAACAGATTGAATAAAATTGTGCATGTACGATTTACTACGCTGTTATTGTTATACTTATTCATATATTTATCGTTATAATTGTTGTTATAGCCATATAGCTAGTGGTTTATCAGAGTCAAAGAAAAACATTCGGATCTTAACGGAGATAAAGCGTAATTTACACTTAATCTGCGCGAGTACTTTGAGAAGGAACGAGACAACGGGGGACCTCTTCTTCCTTTGACAAGAGTGCTGGATAAAGTTTGTGATGCACTGGGGATGGGTAAAACAACCGTGAAAATGTGAAGATGGCATGTTTACACACATATTCACTTGAAAGAACCGGCAACACTACCTCGCTCGGCCGTGTAAAAACGTCTCAGCCGGATACAAGGCGGCTGGTCTGTACTCTCATGACTAACAGGATAGAGAAAGTTAGTGCAGCTGATATCTTGATAAAGTGAAGACGTTGGTGCAGGTTGAAGATGAGTGGTAAAATGAACCTTAAAGAGTAGCAAATGAATATAAAGTCTATGTTAAATTTGTATAGCCAATAGAAACTAGATTCCTGGCTTTTTGTTCGTAGTCGCCATCATAAAACATCAAATGACGTCTCGCCCGTCAATTCGGGGCGCATCTTTAGAAGACTAATAAATTCAGGTTAACAAGGTCGGCCAATGTTTCCTCGGGGATTTCTGCATATGCTGCTCTAATTTCCTAAGAAGAAATGTGGTTTCCTGTGATACATGGTATCTTTCAAGCTGCCCCAAAGGTATAAGGCCAGAGATGTTAAATTCTGTAAACATGATTGGAACTCAAGTACACCTCTTCGTTTTAGCCAGTGTTCCTGCAGATTCTCGTCCAGGAAAGCAGGCATGCCTTGGTATTAGTGTGGGGGATGCGAATCTTGCTGGTAGAATAAGTCATTATTTCATAAAGTACACATATAACTGGAAGAATTAATTTTATTATTTATAGATACCTGATGCTAGTAACTGTACAAAAATGATGGTCCTATTAAACATCCAGATAACAGTCCACACCAGACATTCACTCCCGGTAGATGGAATACCTTGTTGACATGAACGTGTGGATTTTCTGGCGCTAAGTAAACACTATTATGAGGATTTCTAATCTTCGTTACATACTCTTCATCCTCATTTGCCATATACTGAAACCATTCACAAAACTGCACTCCGAAGTCAGGATCGTCTCCATTTAATGCGTGGAATAATGTACATTCTCCACTTAGCGGCTTTCAGAATGCGTTGTACACTCGCTCTGCTAACTCCTACATCACGAACACATTGTGTAGCAAGTTCTGAAAACTTTTCTAAGACCATAGCCGGAGAACCAGGACTTGTACTTAGCTGTAACTATCACGCATGTCGGAGGTTGTATTACAAATGCACTCCTCCACGTACGTTGAACTTCAGCGACATTTTAAAACTTGAATCACCACTTTAAAATGAACATCGTACCTCAAACATCAAACGTGACCCAGCCATTTTGATTCACTATCACATGTCACATGTTATTCATAAGAGCCATACTGATACCGATACCTGCTGAGAAATTGCCATACTACATATTCCATAGATGATACAATGCAACTCTGAAAACAACACGAAGATACCATCCGTTAAAAATGTGTATGCACGTGTAAAAATAAATGTTATTCGTGAGATAGTTTTAATAATGCATTACATGCTTCTGATTAAAATGCTGTATAACGTGTTGAATTATTTCTGATTGCTTCAAATTAACTATTTAAAATTATTAGTTTTATAGGAAAAATATTTTATTGCAAAGGAACAATTTTTGTCTACTTTTGAACTAAGATACAGGATACAGATATATGCTTTCTAAGTTACTGGCCTCTTATGTACATTAGTTTGTTCATTAAGGTAAAAACTATTTTTACAAACGCTTATTCTCCATATGCTTCATGTTATCGAGATGTTAATCTTATTGATAATTTTCTTGTAGGTGCAAGCGGAATTGGTGGGCGTTAAGCGATAGTCAAATGTTTTAAGAGCTGGTTGCTATGTGGCGCATTCCATTCTCTTTACATGTCCAGGACGTTTATTCTAATATTGCCCTTGCAAAAACAAAACAAGGGTAACATAGTAAGCCTTAAGCGATACTCAAATATTTTTAGAACTGGTCGCTATGTGTAAAATGTAATTCTTTTTGCATGTCAAAGGATCCTTTCTGCAAATGTTTATCTCGATTAATATGAAATAGATGGAGAATAAGAGTTTGTAAAAATAGTTTGTACAAGAGTAGAGACAGTCATGTGAGTGTAACACATCAGATTTTTTGTGAAATGGTGCAAAATTAACATTAGAAAGTATAAATGCAGTACAATTTTTAAACATGTATTGTGTCTACAATGATAAAATATATAACAAAAAGGAAGTTACAATATATGTATAAAAAGTTAAAAAATGTAATTTTAACAATTTTCGCCAGTTAGTCTCTCTACTTAATACCGAGCTAGATGGTTCCGCGATAACATGCGAGGCTGGCCTTCGGTAGGTCCCGTTGGGCCGCCCACTTTCACCATAGGTTATTTCGTGGCTTCCCCAGGCCGATAAGCGAATGCTAGGATGGTTCCTTCTTTACCACGAATTTCCTATGCCCATTATTACCTTTCATCTTTTCCAGGGTTGAAGCACCAGGCGACGGCGATTTGTATGTTGCGGCAAGTTGGCGGATTTGGCTTTGGAAAAGTTTATCGCTGGCATTGGTTTGTCTGTTGGGGCCCTCTTCCTGGGCGCGTGTGCCCACAGGGGATGCGGGCTTAAGGCGTGGTTAGATGGCGCCAAGGTGTGTTTTATCCGGAATTGTTAGTAACCCCGTCCTTATTTGCGCACATGTCCGGATCTGGACGCCTCGGGTCTCCTCCGTTCCTCCCTCACACGGGTCAGTTTAAAAGCAAAAAAAAAAAAAAAAAAAAAAAAAGGTCTAGCGTGGCCTACTTGCGATGCTGACAGGCTGTATTTTTGGAGACCCTCCGTCTGTGTACAACCTCTTCTCTCCCCTGCTGACAGGTAGATGATTTATTTTCTACCTCACCTTGTTCGAAGTTGGAGTTTTTTTAACAGAGACATTGCATTAAAAGTGTCATTATTGAGAAAGGGTTTAAAAGTCGATCGAAGAGTCGTCAGCCACCCGCATTCCCAGCATTTATCAATGGGAGAGAGCTGTTATCTCTTGTTTTCGAGATTTACGTGAGTTATTTTGACAAGTGAACGTGACAGAGAACACAGAACTGTTATCCACAGATAAAACACGATCGGGTAAAATACAGCAATTTGGAGGCTGGGTATCAAAAGAGATCTTGGTGGGAAACGTCAGCTGCACTTCGGATAGAGTATGCAAATATCCACGTAGCGCTGCGGGGAACAAATAATAACGTTTATTTCTGAAAGCGTTTTACTTACCAATACTCACAGTATGGACTGACTATTTTGTCCTATGCGGGTCGCTGAAGGAAATGTGGTCCATCTTTCCCAAACCTCATTCTGAAACACAACATGTTTCGTCATTAAATATTGCACCTTCAGCTACAAACTATACAAAAACAAACATAATCTAATGTGCTGCATTCACATGACTTTTTCAAAGCACTCCACAAACTATTCTTACAAAAGCTTATTGTTAATCGAACTAAACTTCCATTACACATTTTGTTGTGGCTATAAGAATACAGCAGGCTGAATCGGGTCAGATTTTTATAAAGGAGATGATTATCTGAAGTCTTTGAAATTCCATGATCTTGATATGACCACGAGAAGAAAACGAATAGCCATTTACCACTTGAAAACCAGGTGAGATGGCTCAGGCGGCGGTTCAGGAGGTCGTGGGTTCGATTCCCGCGGCGGATCTTCCTGAACCATGGGTTTCTTCGGTGTTTCCTCGGGTCGCTAGGCGAATGCTGGGAAGCTCCATTACATTCCCCAAATTTCCTGTCCTCCATTTCGCCTCCATTCTCTTTTCACATCACCTTTCATCTGCTTTTAACCCTGGAAAAGTGTCGGCGGGAGTCTCGGCGTTGCAGCAGGGAACAGGATGCTCTATGTATCGTCCCCCGGAATGGAGGCGGTCTCCGAGTCCCGGGCCCTCCAGTAGGATATACAAGCCTGCAGGGGAGGAGAGTAGCCGGTTGCACCAGGGAGTTTCAATCTGTAAATGGTAGGGACCTTTCCTATGCCCTGGCCTCCTAGTCCCGCCACCCTCTGTCTGATCTCACCTCACCCCTACCTCCCGGGGAACTCCATCAGGGGCTTAGGTACAGAAGTTCTTGTACATCGAGGTACTAAGTCCCCCGCCGTACCCAGTCCTACACACCTGAAGAAAGTGATATTATTTGAAAACTCATACCAATAACAAAGATTATCTCGGAAACGGTTAACCACAAAAACTTTTGTCTTACATAAATTGTATAATTTAACGAGATCCATAGTTTTGTGTACTAAGATTTTGTCTATCTCTTACCATGCACCAGTTATACAAAAGTCATTCAGAATGCGGAGGACTTTTAAACTTATTTCCAAGAAATTCAAGATATACATTTTGTTTGTCATACAAACGTCTTAAAAGTGGAATTTTAATAAAAATCGTTATAACAATTTTTGGCAAAAAAAAATAAATAAAAATTGTTCTGCGTAAAGGATAGTTTGGAGTGTGGGATTTTCTTGAAAATTTACGTGTCGCATTCTTGGAAGGCGCTTAATTTAAATTCCAGGTTTGGTATTTATCGAACTTTTAGTTTTTGAGTTATGCTGTTCATAGGCATACAACAGACCTTTTTCTAAATAATTTTACTTTCTCTACTAAGTAACGGAAATATTGCATTCCACCCAAAAGTTTGATAGCGATATTTCACCGGAAATGCATATATTGAAGCGCTCTGAATTCAAATAAAAGCATTTTATTGGATTGTGTGTGTCCATGTCGATGTGTGTCTGTCTGTGAACAGCATAACCCAAAAACGAAAAGCCGGATAAATACCAAACTTATTTGAGTTTAATATCTTACAAGGATGTGACACAAAGATTTTACAGAACATATCCCACCCCAAAACTACCCTTTACAGGAAACGTTTTTGAAAACTTTAATTTTCCCAAAAATGCTGTAACGATTTTGATTAAAATACCATATGTTTAAGATATTTTCGTGGCAAATGAAATGTTTATCTTGAATTTTCTGTGAATGTCTCCCAAAGTCTTCATTTTGAATGACTTGTGCATAATTGGTAAACCGTAAGAGATAATAGATAAAATTTTACTGCACAGAAATGCAGATCTCATTAAACCTTACAAATGTATGTCATATACCTACATTTTTTTTGTCGGGTGAACCATTTCATAGATATTCCTTGTTATTTGTTTGAATTTTCCAATACTTATACTTTTTATAAAATGAGAATTCGTTATTCGTTTTTTTATGTCCTGGACATGCAAAGAGAATGGAATGCTCCACATAGAAACCAGCTCTTAAACGATTTGACTATCGCTTAAAGCTTAGAATATTCCTACAAGAAAATTAGCAATAAGATAATTTCTGCAAATGTTCATCTCGATTAGCATGAAGTAGATGGAGAATAAACATTTGTAAAAATAGTTTGTTCAAGAGTAGAGAAAGTTATGTGAGTGCAACACATACGATTTTTTATTATTCAGCGATCTAAAAACATGTATTTCTGGTGAAATCTCGGTATTGAATTTTGGGTGCGATAAAATGCTTCTTCCATATATTAGACATGCTATAGAGAAAGTAAATGATATCTGAACTTCATTATCATGATCAGGCACAGGAATTCTTAAACAATTGACCTCAAGTTGTCTCCACTCAAATCATTGTCACTACAAGGAACAGCGGCTAAGGGTCACTGACAGGCGCGTAAAAACCAATTTGAGTGGCGTGTGCAAACGCCAAAAGACTGTAGGAGGTATGGAGGGTAGTTTGTTTACTGCGACTTCCTGTCTACAGTCCAGTAACAGTTCGGCTTTATTTACTTCCGTCCTGACTTTAATGCTTAGAAATTCCTATGCCTGTTCATGACCTGTGACCAGGGTATGGAGGGGACACCTCACGGATCTTTCGTGCTTACCACCCCCACGAGGAACGGATGAGGTGAAAGAACCGCAGGAGGAGCCGGCCAATAGAGAACGCACAAAGCTTCCTAACGGTGATAACGCGGTCATTCTAGCGGGCTGCAGAGAGCGCTCCCTCTGGCGGAACAGGGGAGAAGACCCAGCGGAGGTGGCTCAGAGAAGGCTGCCACTTGGCAGGGACGAGAAGAACTTTCCAAAGAGCAAGCGTCTGTGCCATCTGTCCGACGCCGACCGACACGGCACAGTCTATCTGTAACATGAAAGGGAAAGCGAGGTGATAGGAAATGAGGAAAGGAAATTCGTGGTACCTAAACAAGAAACCACCCAGCATTCGCCTTGCCAGGCAAGGAAAACCACGAAAAACCCATGGTCAGTGTGGGCCGGCTTCAGGAATCGAACCCCCGACCTCCTGTATGCGAGCCACGCGCGTTACCGCGGAGCCAACTACATTCTCATAGTTACAAGAAAAACTCAAGTGACACAATTGCTGTGTGACTTAATACTGACTCATTAATGTCAATGGACATTCCTTCTCTTTCCCAAGTAGCTTATGAAAAGACAGTTCGGGTCTTTTGACTTTAGGAACAACCAACATTTCTGTTGCAAGTTAAACCATATCTCCCTACCCCTTGAAAGAGCTTTATCCCTGACCTGAACCTGCTAGGCATTTTGATATCTTGTCTCATGCAAAGCTTTAAGGTGACAAGAAACCCTTCATATCGTTGACTTCATGCAGAACACGTACACAATGGCTTGACAGTGTTTGTTTACTCACACAGTTCCTGTAAGGCATGCGTTGTCTTCCACTCAGTTGCTCAAGTGCTTGAAATTCAAGCGTTGTTCATGAATGCCGTTTAAAGCAGAAACGTCGCCGCGTGTCCATATTTATAGAAACGTTCTTGGTGGTATGAAACGTAAACAGAACCTTGGAACAGTTTCCTTTCTGACGAAAAAAATGTAATGGCTAATAAGCGGTGGACCAAACGTACGAAATTTTGATTATAACTTGATAATTTAAGTGTTTCTTAAACAGTTTAAATACTATGCAAGTGTAAGAATGGGAAGTATTGTACTCCACCCAAAAATTCTATATCTAGATTTTATAATTGGCGCAACAGTTCTAGACATGTGAAAATCTTAATGACAGTTATGAAGCGAGTTGCTTACCAGCTCAGCAGGCGACCGTCGTCTGCATGCTGCAGGAGCGCGTGGTATAGTCATTGTCAAATATCCGCACACAGGTTATGCACTGCACTGGTAAACTTATAGTTTATTTACAGTATATTTAAGCCCACCGCTGTAAAAAGCGCTTAATATAAAAACCTGTCAATCATCTGCTTCCAATTCTTCCACATTTGACAGCCCTTCCTCATCAGCGGAATCACATCATTGCCGTCATCACTGCTGTCGTTACTTTCTGCACCATTATCCTGGATGATAATTCTTTCTATTTGATTTCGTTTTCTTCCACTTGAACCCTGAACCTTTTATAATTTTTTCTGAGATTTGACCTTGAAAATTTATGCTGTCTTTCAGCTTAATGAGCAATCTGCTTATTGTTGGCACAGTTTTTTCTTCCACATAGAAATTGTGAATCGTGCGCCGAATGAGCGTATCGTCTATTTCTGTAATACGTTTAGGGACGTTATGTTTCTTCCTAGGTGTGTCTAATTATACTCTTTCATCCATGTGTTTTTTTTCTTATCTTTGAGAACTCTGGAAACGGAATTTAGTGAAATACCAGTTGCTTTGTCTACTCTTTATTTCACTCTCTTAAGGCTTTTGTGGAATTCGGGTGAACATATATTTTCTTCCTTCATCTCTGCTTCTTGCTTCATGAAGTCGAGGACATTTGCAATTTTTTCCTGCTTTGACTATGTAATACCTTACACTTAACTTTGAAAACGTAGGAGCCATGGTTATAAATATAACAAATATAAAATAAGCACTATTTAGGTACTGCTCTCTTTGAAATTACAACTAGATGCGGACACTTTCTATACAGACTGTATGTACTACGCACTGTGAGTAAGCAAAGGTATTATATCACTTTCGTTGATTAAGCTAAACATAAACCATTCCTAGGCTCGGCAGCTGGGGTGACAATCAAGGTCACGATTCCAGAAGTTATACCGGAAATATATGTTTTCAGACCCCCTGAACCCAAGAAAGTATTTTTAAAGAAAGATCCTGCGTGTGTGTATCTGAACAGCATAACTCAATAGCTTTAAACGTTTTGATTAAAATACACATATTAAAGATATTTACACGATAAATAAAATGTATATCTTAAACTTTCTGGAATAACCGGTGAAGTCCTCTTCATTCCTAAGGAATTTTGTGCAATCCAGAATAATTGGTAAACGTTATGCGATTGAAGTAGACGTACTACACAAAAATGTAGATCTCTTTAAAGCACACAATTTATTTCATGTAACTCTTTTACGGCATCAGCCATTTCTGAGATATCCGTTGTTAACGGTTCGAATTGCTCAATACTTAGCCATTCTCTTCAAGTCCTGTCGATTTTCAGCTATTCCTCACGATATCATGGAAACAGTATGGAATTTTAAGGTCAGCATATAGCGTCCAGTTCTTAAACATTTAAATATCGCTGTTATCTTTGTACTCTATAACGAAATGTTTAATGCAATTACTTTCGGAAAGGTTTATCTAGATTAAAATGAAGTAGATAGGAAAATAACATTCATAAGAATAATTTTATACCCACTAATGAGCGATAGAAGGTAGAGAAAGTCATGTGAGTGTATCACAGAGTTTTTTTACGAAGTACATCATTTAACATTCTCATAACATTTGGAAAATTTACATATTCAGATATACAGAAGTTCTACTACTTACTCTTACGTAGAGGAAGTATTGCATTTCACCCCAAAATTTGATTCCGACATTTCAACGGAAATACACTTATTGAGGCTCCCTGAGCCCAACAATATCATTTTTAGAAAGGATACGTGTGTAGGTATGTGTGTGTGGTCGATGTATTATATTAAAAAAAGCAAAAACAAAACAAAACATCTGATGTGTTACACTCACAAGACTTTCTCTACTCTTGTACAAACTATTTTTACAAACTCTTATTCTCCACCTATTTCATATTAATCGAGATAAACATTTGCAGAAATGATCTTTTGACATGCAAAGAGAATTACATTTTACACATAACGACCAGCTCTAAAAATATTTGGCTATCGCTTAAGGCGTACTATGTTCCCCTTGTTTTGTATTTGCAAAGGCAATATAGAAATACAGTAGCCTATAAGCATAGACATATCTCTTAATAGCTCGTTGCTATGCTCAACACCATGCTCTTTGCCACAGATTAATACTTTTCATATTTAAGACAAAAATGAATAACGAATTCCCATTTGAGAAAATAAATATTGAAAAATTTAAGGGAATAACAAGAAATATCTCGAAAATGGTTCACTCAACAAAAAAATGTATATGACATAAATTGTGTATTTTAACGCGATCTACATTATTTGTGCAGTAAAATTTGGTTTACCAGTTATGCAAAAGTCATTCACAATGAAGAATACTTTTGGGGACATTCCCAGAAAATTCAAGATATACATTTTATTTGTCATGAAAATATCTTAAACATATGATATTTTAATCAAAATCGTTAGAGCCATTTTTGAGAAAATTAAAATGTTCGAAAAATGTTTCTATGTAAAGGGTAATCTGGGGTGGGGGGATTTTCTTGAAAACCTTCTTGTCGCATCTCTGGAAGATAATAACCTAAATATCAAGTTTGGTGTTTATCCGACTGTTCGTTTCCGAGTTATGCTGTTCACAGACACACAGACACACACGGACATGTTTTCAAAAATGCTTTTATTGGATTCAGGGGGTCTCAAAACATATATTTCCGGTGAAATCTTGGTATCGAATTTTTGGGTGGAATACAATACTTCCCCTACTTACTGTACGTAGTAGAGAAAATAAACAAAAAAAAAAAAACAAACGAAAAATGGGTTAAAAACCAAACTTGGTGTTTTAGTTTCAGGAACTTCCAAGGGTGCGACACGAAAATTTAAGAAAATCCTTCCTATCTATTCTTTAAATTCTAATTTTCTTAATATTCCTAACGACTTTGATTAAGATGAAGGAGTATTTCTGGAAAATCATTGTGGTGCATATTTAAAGAATGCTAGACTTAAAATACATTTCCAATTATTCATCCTACTCTTCGTATTTTATTTAAGCTGTTTCTAGAGTCTTTTATGGGGGTTCGGGAGAACGTTTTGTTTCTGCTGAAACCTCGTTACTGAATTTTGGGTGGAATATAATACTTTTACCTACCATACAAGAACATTATATAACGTATAACGCTTTTCTTATAGGGAGTTGTGATCTCACATGACTGTCCATGTGCGAAATGTGAATTATTTCAGCAAAATGACGTCACTGAGAGCCACACCCGGTATTGACTTAGATTCCACCCCATAAATCGTCCCTAAGGCGTTGTTCCCTAAGGACGCAAACCTCAGAGCGGAGTAAAGGACACAAAAAGAGGAAAAGAAAGAGGAACAAAGACTAGAGCGAGAGACTGCAGGTCAACTTTCAGACTAACTTGCTTCTTCAAGAGGGATTCTACTGCAAGTTTGGCTTTTGGCACAGAGATAAGAAAGAGGGGGAGGCATTTTACTTTCATTTGCAGCTATACCACACAACTTTAATTTGCGCCAGAATGACTTTTCGTATTTCATAAGCTGAAGACAAAACGTCTGTTTCAATTACTGTCTGCTGTCTTTAAGAGCACAACTTCTTGAGAATGCCTTCTCCCAACTGATTAAGATGAATTTCTTTTTCTATTCTGAGAGGGAACCTGGGGCAGGAGTACCGCATTGCGCATTAATAAGCTTACAACCTGCCTCTTGCTTTCGTACCAGCTGCTGAATTCCAAACTTTCTATCACGTTTTTATACCAATGCACTGACAATGAATACGAAATTTAAATACCACACTCTGTTCGTCTTTTTTACTGAATCAACTACTTACTTACAGTAAGTAGCGAAACTATTGAATTCCACCCAAACATCCAAAAAATTCGATACCAAAATTTCTCTGGAAATAAACGTTTTGAGGTTTCGAATCAAAAGAAAATACATTTTATAACTTAAAAACGAAAAGTTGGTTAAATATAAAACTTGATATTTACGTATCATGCCAACTTTTCAAGTATATACTCCACCTCAGACTAACCTGTACTCGAAAAATTGTTGTTATTTTTTATTTTCCCAAAAATTGGCTATAACGATTTTGAATTATATATATATATACATAGTTAAAGTATCTTTATTAGTTTCAAGTTATTGAAGTTATTACATAAGTATTTATTGCATGTGTCATTGACCGTACATGCATAATTAAGATACAAGGTATGATGACAAAATAAACAACAGAAAAGAAAACAAAATAAAAAAACAAGAAAAAGGAAAATGCCTTTGACTAACTGACATAGTTAAAGTATCTTTATTAGTTTCAAGTTATTGAAGTTATTACATAAGTATTTAGTGCATGGGTCATTGACCGTACATGCATAATTAAGATACAGGGTATGGTGACAAAATAAACAACAGAAAAAGAAAACAAAATAAAAAACAAGAAAAAGGAAAATGTCTTTGACTAACTGAACAAATTTGACATAGCTTCGCGCACTTTAGCCAAGAAATTGCCCATGTTTTACCAGTTCCTCTGGTCAACCATTAGATCCCAACATGCCCATCTCCTTCTAGCAGAACTTAAGAATTTATCTTTGAGTTTAATTGTCCGCTGGTTCTCCCACTGAGCGCACTCCGCCAAAATATGTACCCAGTCCTCATCCAAATCACAGAATGGGCAAATTCTCCTGCCAGAATCGTCATTCATTTTCTGTGCCCTCAAGACCCCCGTCTAAACCATACCATTCCCGATCTTTCCTTTCTTCCTAGGTTAAGTATATACACCTCTTTACCCCAATTCAATTTTATTTCATTTGCTAGACTGAGAGAAGATTTAATTTTGCAATCCGATTCTATTTCCTATTGGTTGATATCTCTTAGTCTTCTTTTGACACCTTTCCATATGCTTTTGTCATTTGCTTCAGCGCTTTGTCATGCTGACCCCATTCCTATTCTCCTCAAACCCTTTTCCAAATCACCTGCGCAAAACTTTAGAAGACGGGTTTTCTCGCATATATGTTTAAGATATTTACATTACAATGAAATGTATATCTTGAATTTTTTGCCTATAGCCTGTGAGGTTCTTTTAATTCTGAATAACGCTTTATTACTTAAATATATGTATAAAATCTTTCTACACAAAAAATGTAGATCTTGTTAAAGTGCACAATTTGCGTAAATAGATTTTTTGTGGCGTTAACAATTTCGGAGATATTTTTTGTTATTGACTTGAATGTTAAACTACTTATAATTTTTGCTAGTGGTAAGTCAATATTAGTTTTTTCTCGTGATCATACAAAAGAGTACTGAATTTCAAAGCCATTACATGGTGATCCGTTTTTTAAATATGTGCCTATTGCTAGTCTACCGTGTTCTTATACCTAAAACGAAACGTGCAAATGTGTAATGCAAGTTTATCATTATTAATAAGAAGTAGATAGAAAAATAAGGTATTGTAAATATAATTTGTGGAAGAGTAAGTTAAAATGTTTTATGAATGAAACACATCAAATTTTCTACTTTCCCTACCGTTTGTCTTTAAAAATATTGTTACATGCTGGGGTGAGGTCCAAAAGGTTCCCAGAAAATTATTAACTTTTAATCACCCCAACACGCACATGGGGGAAATGTAACAGAAACAGCGAGAGGACTTGGACCATGGTGACTATATTACGATGAAGGTTGTGGAGTGTTTAACAAATTATACACAAATTTCACATCATTCATGTTACCTGTGGTTTACTGATAAAACAGTTAGTGGCCTTCATTACACACAAGGAATAAAGGATTGAGGGGAGATGCCTCACACACACGACCTACACCTTACACTCTTACACAAGTGATGCTCAAACACACAAACAAGCAGCGCTAACATCTATCCCCGCTCTCCAACCCTGGCTAGGCACGCTAGCTAGAGCTGGCGAGTGTCATGCCAGACGGAACTTCCAACAAGCCGAAAGAAATAACAAATCACCCCAATAATACCGTCGACAATGCGACACAATAATGTGTCTTGCATGACAATACCCACTCATACGCCACATCATCGATAATGAAAGCTCATTGCCAATACAATTTTGGAGGTCCCTGAACATAACAAATCTTGTGTCACATTTACATGACTTTCTCTACACATTTCTTCTACAAGCTATTCTCACAAACGTTTAATCTTCCATCTACTTCATGTTAGTATGGATAAACATTTGTAGAAATGGCTTTACTATATATTTCCTTGTAGGTACAATGACAATAGGGGAATACAATAGGCTTAAGCGACATTCATATCTTTTAAGAGCTGGTCGGTATGTTATGTCTTTGAAATTCCGTTCTCTTTGTATGACTAGGAGAATTTGAGAAAAGCATGAATATTTGACAATTCAAACTCATAACAAAGAATATTATGAAAAAGTTAACTCCATATGAAAAATATATTTGACATAAATTGTGATCTACATCTTTTGTGTAGTAAAATTTTGTCTGTATCTTATGGTTTACCTGTTATGTAAAAGTCATTCAGAATAAACAGGACTTCAGAGGATATTCCCAGAAAATTCAAGATATACATTTGATTTGTTATGAAAATATCTTAAACAATCTTAAAAATCTTGCTAGACCCATTTTTGAGACAATCACAATTTTCGAAGAATTTTCCATGTCAAGGGGTAGGTCAGTTAAATACCACACTTGGTATTTAAGTTCAGTACCTTCACGGGTTATGACACGAAGATTTTCAAGCAAATTCCCCCACCCCAAACTCTTTTTACAGAGAACAATTTTTGTTTTCTTTTATTTTCTCAAAATCTTCTCTAGCGATTTTGATTAAAATATCAAAAGTTAAATATTTGAGGAATAGAAATGTATACCTTGAATTTTCTGCGAACAGCCTGAGAAGTCCTCGTCCACCTGAATGACGTTCATGTAATTTTGGTAACCACAAGGCCTGGACAAAATCTACACACAAAATATACATCTCGTTACATCATACATAAAGTTTTTTGTGGCGTTAAGCATGGGATATTCTTTATTATTGGTTTGAATTTTCAAATACTTTACTTTTATCAAGTGGAAAAACACTATTCGTTTTTACTTTCTGTAGTAGGGGAAGTGTTGCATTCCAACCAAATATTCGTTACCGAAATTTCACTGGAAATATATATTTTGAGGCTCCGAATAAAAAAACAAACAAACAACAAAACAAAAATAGAAAATGATCCGCCCGTGTGTGTATATATGTGTGTGGGGTGGGGTGTATCTGTAAACAGCATGACTCAAAAACGAAAAGTCAGATAAACACAAAACTTGGTATTTAGGTTCAGTACCTTCCAAAGATACGACACGAAGACCTTAGAGAAAATCCCCACACCCCAAATTACTCTTTACATGGAATATTTTGCAAAATTTTTAATTTTCTAAAAATTGGCTAACGATTTTGATTAAAATACCATATATTAAAGATAAATGATAAATAAAGCATATATCTTGAATTTTTGGGAATAGTCTATGATATCCTCTTCATTCGGAAGGAATTATGTATAACCTTGTGTAACTGCTAAACGTTAAGCGATAGGACGAAAAAGTACTACACAAAAATTGTATATCTTCTTAAAACACACAGTTTATGTCCAATGCCCTTTGTTGTAGCATAAGCCATTTCTGAGATATACATTATTAATGTTTCGAATTGTTTATTATTTGGTCATTCTCTTAAAGTCCTGTCAACATTCAGTTGTTTCTCGTGATTGCTTGGAAATAAAAGTCCAGTTTAAAGCCAAATATAGCGCCGTATTCTTAAACATTTGACTGTCGCTGTTCTCTTTGCATCTATAATGAAATGTGTAAGGTAGTATTTCTGCAAAGGTTTATTTGGATTAAAATGTAGTAGATAGAAAACTAAGCTTAAGTAAGTTTAGTTTGTGTACCTACTAATAACCGATAGAGGGTAGAGAAAGTCATGCGAGCGTCTCACATCAGATTTTTCTAATGGTAATACAAAAAGCATGGAATTTCAAAGCCATTACATAGCGACACTGTATTTTTCTACACCTGCAAGAAGTGTGTAAATATGTAATGGATGTTTATCTTGATTGAAAAGAAGTATATAGAAGTATAAGATTTTGTAAGAATAGTTTGAAGGAGCGAGTAGAAAGAGTCATGTGAATGCAACACGGTGGTTTTTTTGTACATCCTGTTCAAGAGCCTACGTTTTTGTGCCTTGGCTACAGAGGACTTTAAGGTAAAATTAGCAGTTTTACGCTTTCTAATAAACAGAATTTGTGAAACATTTTCATTCAAAGCTGCACGTAAAAGTTTAAGAAGATAAAATCAGCCTTTGATGCGCTAGGAGGGATCATTGTATAGCTGCTGTAAAGTAGGCACGTTGCTAAGCAACGACTGGGGTATAACAGTGCGGGACGGAGCAACGAGGCCATAAAAACAGCCATAAAAACGTGTAATTTAATTTCAAGTACCTGCATAAGACGGCGCTTTGCCCCAGGGGAATAGTTGCACATAGCTCTTAGTTGATTTCATTCCTTGCATACTTGGCTGCCTCGCTAAACTATAACGTTCACAATCTCTTTACGAAACACTGAACATTTTGCTGCAGGCTCTACTCCGTTTCAAGCATCTAGCTCTCGAACAAAAATAACGGCAACCGTTATTGTTTTTATTCCTTTTTGACCAGTAGCTTCTGAATTTGCGCTGGTCCACTTCGAGAGACCCAGATGATTTCAATTTACTAAAATGGAAATAAACTTTTTGCAGAAATAATTTCATTAGACTTTTCGTTGAGGGTACAAGGGGGATGGAAGAATCCGAATCGATAGTCAGATGTTTCAAAACCGGATCGCTATATGTTGGCCTAAAACTTAATACTCTTTCCATGATACCACGAAAAACAACTGAACAGCTACAGAATTTTAAAAAAATGAAAAAAAGTATTTAAAAATTCAAACCATTTACAACGGATGTCACGAAAAACTGAAATGGTGTGTTTTAAAGAGAACCTAGATTTTCTGTAGTATCCTTTTATCTATCTTATGATTAATCCGTTTATAAAATTACACAAAATTCCTTCAGAATAAAGAAGACTTCACAGGCTATTCCCAAAATATTATCTTATCTTCCATAAGAGAGGGTACTTGACACGATCCAAAGAGAAAATTGAACCTACGCCCCAAGAGGGAGCGTCCCCTGGAGAGAAGAATGTAGTGAAGGAGACATCGGGCGGCCGGAACCAGAAATGACGGCACAGCAATAATAGGGTCCCTAAATTTGCAGATTGAGACATCCCGGCAGTCGGACAGGTAGACCAGGAACCCCGCCCCACACAGAGTGGGACCAATGCTCCTCAAGAGGGTTCGGGTATCCCGAAAACCAGCTGAAGGCAGAGTAACGGAGAAAGGTCCAGAGAGCATCCTTTTCCCCTGAAACTCAGCAACGAAACACCATTGGCGACATTTCCAACTCTGAAAGAGACCTAGCGGGGTGAAGGATGAATGAAATATGACTAGAACGAAATGGAGCGACAGGAAATCCGGGGGATGAAAGAAACTACTCCGTGACGATCCATGAAAACCTAAAGACACATGGGTCAGAGTGAGGTGTCGCCGGGATTCGAACCCGGGATCGCCCGAATACGGGCCACTGACATTGCCGCCTGAGCCATTCCGCTCGGAAAAACATTGAAGAAAAACATTTTATTTGTCATGTAAAGATCATAAACATATACATTAATAAAAATCGATAGATTCATCTTTGAAAAAATCTAAAGTTTCGAAAATGTTTCCACGTAATACATAGTTTAAAGTGGGGGATTTTATGAAAAATCTTTGCGTCACATCTCTGGAAGATCTTCAACCTAAATACCAAGTTTGGTGTTTATTCGAGATTTAGTTTTTGAGTTTTGCTGTCCACACACACGCTCGCGTGCGGACATGTTTCTAAAATGCTTTTTGGATTAAGGGGCCTTAATACATGTATTTACAGTGAAGTAATTATGATGCGTAGCATATGAGTGTTTCTAGCTTTTAGAAATACATCTATGTATTTATATAAAATATTCATGTAGTTTTCATAAAGTACAGATAAAGTATTCATATAAAATATAATAAAATATGAATACATACAAAATAAATATTGGCCTCCTTTGTGATCTGGTGATTAGTATGCTAGCCTCAAAATCCAGAGATTCCGGGCTCGATTCCCGCCTGAATGGTGAAGGTTAAAAGAGTATGAATTTAAAGACAATCTAAACTTTCTAAAGTAATACAAACGCAGTGATTATCAAACAGTAAACCATTGAACTTCGTTGCCAATGAGCAATTTTTTCAAAGGCAAAACCGCCTACATAGTCGGCATTTAAGTGTATAAAACAAAAATATTTGCCAAGAATTGATTTAAAATAAAGGAATACAAAAGTGTTAATAACGAACTCCTGGGAAATACCTTCAAATATGTTTCATAGATGCCACATAGCAGTTCTACCTGGAAAAAGAAAGAAAAACATTGGGATGTAATACGTTTACCTGACTTTCTCTACCCTCAGTCGTTTATTAGTGGGTCTTAGTCTTACTAAATCTTATTTTTATATCTACTTCATTTTAATCCACATTTCGTTATAGATACAAAGGGAATCGCGATAGTCAAATGCTTAAAAACTGGACGATACGTTGGTTTTAAAATTGGATACTGTTTCAATAGAATCGTCAGAAACAACTGAATGATGACAGAACTTTAAGAGAATTAACAAGTAATGAAAAATTCCAATCTATAATAACGGATATCTTAGAAATGGCTTATGCCACAAAAAAGTTTATATGAAATAGGTTGTGTGTTTTAAAGAGATCTACATATCTTGCGTAGTACGTTTTCGTCTATCGCTTAACGTTTACCAGTTATACAAGATTATACAAAATTCCTTCCGAATGAAGAGGACTTCAAATGCTATTTCCAGAAAATTCAAGAGATACGTTTTATTTGTAATGCAACTATTTTAATGTAACATATTTTAATCAAAATTGTTAGAGCCATTTTTAGAAAATAAAATGTGTCTAAAAATGTTCCATTTCATGGATAATTTGGGGAGATGGGATTTTCTTGAAAATCTTAGAGTCGCATCTTTTGAAGGTACTGAACCTAAATACCAAGTTTGGTGTTGATACGACGTTTCGTTTTTGAGTTATTCTGTTCACAGTTACCACACACACACACACACACACACACACACACACACATATATACACACACAAACACTCAGGGCCTTTTTCTAGAAATGCTTTATTTTTTATTCAGGAGGCCTCAAAACATGTTTTCCTGGTGCAATCTGTGTATCAATTTTTAGGTGGAATGCAATACCTTCTCTACCTACTACGTATGTGGTAGAGAAAGTAAAAAATTAAAACATATTTAACACACAATAAACTTTACTACAAGTTTCATGTATTAATCAGAAGTAAATTTCCCCTGCAGTAAGTTTCTGTGTATACCTACTGGTTTCCCAGTTAAATAAATTATACAAAATTCGTTCAAAATAAAAAGGACCATGTAGGGTGACGTAGAACCATGTAGCAAACCGACGACAGCAGTTCTGACAATAAACATTTCCATATATTATATTCATCTCCCCGCAATTTCACCACAATAGTGCTGCAACAAGTGGATAATCTTGATAATTATGGCACGAGCGTCATATTAGTATTATTTACGAGTTGGATGCAACATTTTATGCAATTTTAGTATTTAGTTATTGGCGGAAATAAATCATAAAATAATTCGGTATTCTTAGTTAACGTAAGTGTATCTTAGTACGAGGCAACGCTGCAGTCGCAATTTTCAGCATGCGCGATCACTTCCTCCATTTATTAGGAAGCCAGGCGCAGCTGTGAGCGATCGTCACTTTGTGTTTTTCTGTTGTTAGAGCGTTTCGAAATGTTCAAAACAATCGAACAACCCGCCGCTGTGAAGTCAGATCAGCGATTCGTATTCTGAATGTGAGAAATGTTACGCCAGCAAACATTCATCGCCAATTGTATGAGGTTTATGGGGAAACAATAATGATTGACAATGCCCGGCCACACACAGCCAAACAAACTCAAGGTCTGAACGCATCATTTGGTTGGAAACAATTCGACCAACCTCCCTACAGTCCGATTTGGCATCAAGCGATTTGCAGCTGTTTCTTCATCTGAAGGAATTCCTTGGTGGAAAACATTTCAACCACGATGATGTTGTGAAACATGAAGTGCAGACTTGGCTATCATCACAGGCGGCATCATTCTTTGACGAAGACGTACAAAAAGTGGTTTCCATTACAACAAGTGCCTGGATAACGGCAGTGACTATGTGGAGAAGTAGTGTAAGGTAATGAATGATGATAAAGTATTTAGAAAATAGTATTCTGTTATTTATTTACAAAATTATTGGTAGTTACTTTATAAACAAGCTTCGTATGTTATGCATTTCATTTGGTATGGCTTGGGATGTTGAACCGATAAACAAGACAGCCATTGCATGCATTCCCTTCACGGAGAGAAATGAGCAGGTGTTGCGGACTGTGATGTAGTCTATTATCGCACAGCATGGTAAGTAATTATAAATTCAGATCTTCATTATCCTATACTTAATAATGTACAGGGGTTTTTTCAGCTTTGATGCTCAGAAAAAATAATATTACAAAATGGTTTCATCTTCTGTCTATAGGCACGACCACTTGGAATGCTGTTATTACGTCACTGCTATTACTAGTACACGTGCCATAATGAGCCAATTATGCACACATTGAATGTAGTAACAATCTGTTTATAATGGTAGGATTGTATAATTTAATGCATCAATAAATACTGTATCAAGAGCAAGGATCCTCCTCTCTATGTTACAAAGTGCCAAGACTGCTGACAGTATCTCGAGCTACGGTTCATCATTGAAGCTGAATATCTGAGAGACGTGTCCTAGTTTAGCTTTTAGCTACAGAATGGGATGCTGCACGTTGTAAATGGATGATCCTTTATCGCGGCTTCTCCATCACTTCCCAAGACCTCTCTCTGTCTAGCAAAACGCAAAATCGAACATCTCGAAAAGGGGATTAAAGAAGAGCATGGTGTTGTACTAGTGCATTAGTGAAATAACAAGGGTCTTTCTTTAATTAAAAAGCTTGTACGTGCTGGCACCTTTCAAAGAAACACCTTCAAATGCAATTTACCTACAAATGACTATACTTTGGAAACATTCCAAACTGGGAGAGCGAAAGCGAAAAGAAAGCATTAATACAAACGGTTTTAAAACTAATTTGCATTTGTTTCTTCTGCAGCTTTCATAAAGCGAAACCTTTAAAGAAACGTTTTGTAAGCTGTAAATTAAAAATCTAATGTGTTAAGTTCAAATTACTTCCTATATTGATTCTTCTATAAACTATTTTTACAAAAGCTTATTATTCTACAGGGCGATTTATGAAGAACTGACACATTTCTTTCTTTAATTATCTGTTCGAAATTCACTCAATGCCCCAATTTTAGCACCAAATTAAGCAGAATGTTCAGGAGTTTCGTTTGCCTGTCATTAGATACGCAGATGTTCATGTTTTATTCGTAATTGTTAATTTTATTGTCGGCAACTGTTTTTACTTTCTCTACTACGTATAGTAAGTAGGGGAAGTATTGCATTCCACTCAACAATTCGATACCGAGATTTCACCGGAAATCATGTTTTGAGGCCTCCTGAATCCAAAAAATCTGATCTGTAACACTCACAGGACTTTATCTGCTCTTGTACAAACTATTTTTACAAACGCTTATTCTCCATATGCTTCATGTTAATCGAGATATGGAAATGTTAATCCTATTGCTAATTTTCTTGTATATGCAAGGGGAATTAGTAGGTTTTAAGCGATAGTCAAACATTTTAAGAGCTGGTTGCTATGTGGAGTACTCCATTCTCTTTGCATTACCAGGACAAAAAATGAATAACGAATTGGAGAAAAAGTATAAGTATTGGAAAATTTAAGGGAATAACAAGCAATATCTAGAAAATGGTTCACTCAACAAAAAAATATGTATATGACATAAATTGTGTATTTTAACGCGATCTACAATTTTTGTGTAGTAACATTTTGTCTATCTCTTATGGTTTACAAGTTATGCAAAAGTCGTTCACAATGAAGAATGGTTTTGGAGACATTCCCAGAAAATTCGAGATACACATTTCATTTGTCATGAAAATATCTTAAACATATAATATTTTAATCAAAATCGTTAGAGCCATTTTTGAGAACATTAAAATTTTCGAAAAATATTCCATGTAAATGGTAATCTGGGGTGGGGGATTTTCTTGAAAACCTTCGTGTCGCATCTCTGGAAGATACTGAACCTAAATACCAAGTTTGGTGTTTATGCAACTGTTCGTTTCTAAGTTATGCTGTTCACAGACACACACGGACATGTTTCCAAAATGCTTTTTTTGGATTCAGGGGGTCTCAAAACATATATTTCCAGTGAAATCTCGGTATCGAATTTTTGGGTGGAATACAATACGTCCCCTACTTACTGTACGTAGTAGAGAAAGTAAAAAGAAAGAAAATGAATAGACCAGCGAATTTGAACACTCAAGCCAATAACATAGAATATTTCGGGCATGATTAAAGCCCTAAAAATGTTATCTGAAATACACTTTATCTTTTAACAAGATCCGCATTTTGTGTAGTGACATTGTGCGGTTGTAATTGTTTTCAACTTATACAAAAGCCATTCAGAATGAAGGGGACTTTATACGTTATTTGCATAAAATTCAATATATATATATATTTATATATATATATATATATATTCTATTTGTCATGCACATATCTTAAACATGCAGTGCTTTACTAAAACTCGTTGCAGCTATTTTAGAGAAAATAAAAAATAAAGAAATGTTTTCCATGTTAAGGGAGGTTTTGGGATGACGGAATTTTCTTAAAGATCTTCGTGTGGTATCTTTGAAACACACTGAACTTAACTGCATTTTTTAGGCACCAAGATCTAAAAATAGAACTTCTTACATAGTGCACACGAGCTAAAAGCTTTAGATTATCGCACTAGTAGTGCCAAGATCCTTGTTTACTAATTACCATACACTAATTTGCTAGTTTTATACTGAGAGTCTACTTCAGAGATCCCAAAATGTAAAACACGGACATCAACGATGTTGTATAAAACTCTATTTGCATGATAACTTTTGGGAGCTCAAGTGACAGCTAGAGTTAGGATATGTTGAGACTAGGCTTTCGTAACTTTCACAGTGCAAAACATGAGTGTTCCCTCCTTTTCACCAATGAAGTACAGTGCATTCCTATATTGCAAGGCCGCGGATCACGCGTAAGCGTGTTCTGTGCTCTGTCTGTTACACTCGGGGTTTTCCGCTCTAAAACTCCCGCTTTCCCACTCATGTGTGATAATAACATGCAAGATAATGACTAGTAACCTTGCTATAAGTTCTGTTTAAAGTGGTGATCATCTGCATTGAAACATTTCTGGTATTCCTCGTCGTCAAGAGGTTGTAATTCATTAAAAATAATCACTCTGTGTAGGGTTTAAATTTTTAAAGTTTAGTAGCTTTATGAACAAATATTTTTGAAACACCCACTTGCTGTGCAACACATCTTAGAGACTTCTTTGCAGATGTACTAATTTCGTCAATTTTTTCCTTGGTTAGAAAGCTTTTACACTTTTTAGGTTGGTGATTTGGATCCCGTTGTCCTAAACTTATTAACTAGACAATTGACAATATTTGCTTTGAACTGTAATACCAGGAAATATCTCTTAAATTGTCTATACACTTGTCTACATTATTCGGGTTTTACTTATGTATCGTACATGAAAATTATTTGTTCAAAGAGTGAACTTTTCGGTAGGCATTTCAGTCGGCTAATAAAAATAATCTAATGTAATTCATACACAACACGGACATCTTAGATTAAATTTTACTTTTGAGATGCACAATGAACGAACTCTACTCTTTGCAGGTTGAAAAGTAGGCAGCAACTGAACAGTATAACACAATTGATAAACGTGCTTGAGCGGGTAATTCACCGCTAGTGCGCTAGCGGAATATCGAGGTCACTGCTGTGCAGGCGTATACGCGTTCTATGGCCCAACTATAAATGAAACCCATGGTATATCTGTCCATCATTATCTCTCTTCATGCGTCGCTAACCATCTCTCCAGCTCCCAGCAGTAGCTACATTCATTTCTACACGCATGAAAGAAGGCATTAAGCTCAGAAAGACCAATATTGAGTTTTAGTTGGACCCTTGCTACGTAGTGCCTTTCAGCATTTTTTTATATCCGTCTGTGCATCTGTCTGCATGTATGAAATAACGTACAGATCACTGCAAATAGGGAGTTGATATTTTATATTATACTAATAGCTTGAAGGTAACTTAATAATGCTTTCAAACTTGTTTAAAACCCGTAAAAAGTTAAGGGTAATTTACATGGAGGTAAAGTGCTGCAAGTATGGAGTAGACATCTGTTTACATATGTTGAGGGCTTATAAATTTGGTAACTATTGCAGCATCTGGCATAGTATTAGGCAGCTAATCGTTGATAGAAGACGGCTAAAGTCAACCGTTATAACTTAAAACTTAATTTCCCCTGGCGAATAGGACCTTATAGGAGAGAAAGTTGAGACAAGGTACTTCTGTATTCGATGTGTTTTCACTATAAAAATCGCAGATCAATCTCAGACATCAGTGTGGCAATGACCCCTTGTAAGAGATAAGGTATTTGTGTAAATATTGTTTTACCGAGTAGGTGGCGTGGCGGTAACGCGTAGGACTCGCATTTGGGAGCTCCAGTGGTCGATTCCCGACGACCTCTCACTCTGACCCATGGGTATTTTCGGGGGTTTTCCTGGGTCGTTAGGCGAATGCTGAAGTGGTTGCTTTTAACACCCGAATTTCCTGTACCTCCATTTCGATCCATTCATCCTTCACTCCGTTAGGTGCGTTTCAGGGTTGATGGTGTTTCGGTGCGGCGTGGCAGGGAAAAGGTTGTTCTCTGTGGAACTTTCTCCGTCACTCGGCTTTCGGCTGGTTTCCGGGGTAAACGGACTGCCCTTTGGTGTGGGGTATTGGACCTTCTGTGTGGGGCGGGGGCCCCCGGTCTGCCTGTCCAACTGTCGGGACATCTCAATCTGGAAACTGTAGGAACCTGTCATTGCTCCGCCGTCGCTCCTGGTTCCGGCCTGTCCGTGTCTCCTCTCACCTCCTCCTTCCTGGGGCGCTCCCTTATGGGGCATAGGTACAATATACAAGATCCTCACCGGAGCATTGCCGAGTCCCCTCGATACTCGAAACAATATTGTTAAAACATATTTGATACTTGAGAATTTATATGTGAGTGTGTGTGTGTGTGTTTTTTAGTGGTTCAGAGTATTTTTCCTTATTTATACATGTTTACAGTATTGTGAATATAAAATAGCTGGTGTATTCGATAGCTTCTGCAAGATTACCAATTCAAGTATTTCCCTAGAGAGCATGTCCAGTCTTTCGACCCATGCGACTGTTATGCGATTAATGTAATATTAAGTACATGATAAATAATACCATCACCACCACCACCACCACCACCAACCGATAATACCGCAGACTTTTCGCCATAAAAGGAATGCATCTGAAAAATAATGCAGCTAAAGTTATGTTTTGATGCACGCCCTCTGCTGCTTTACGATCGTAGCTTCAACGCCATTCCAGTTTTATGTTATGTCCGCACGTGCAACGTTATGGTAATCTAGTGGTGGCATACAGCGGTAACATAAAACAGAACAAGATTGTTGATATTCCTAGACGACGTTTGGGTGCGTAAATCAATGTGTTTAATATCCAGGTGTCAGCAAAGTTTATATGTTCTCCCATTACAACAAAATTTATGTGTGAGCAGAATATTTAAAACTTCGCAGCTTGACCAAAGCAAACTACCTAATAGAATACAGAGGTTTTCGGATTTATACCCTCGGGCATGTGAAAGTTAGCATTTTGAAGCTTTTGTGGAGATTTTTGTATATCTGATATACCTGTTCTTTGAACTTTTTCTATTTATGAAGCGTGTTTTAAAAGTTAGTACCGTTTTAATATTTTGCAGCGCTACAGTTGCGATTTTGAGCATGCGCAATCACTTCCTCCATTCATTAGGAAGCCAGTGATTGTCACTTTCTGTTTTCCTGTTGTCAGAGCGCTTCAAAATGCTCAAAATAATCGAACAACTGTGAAGTGAATGAGTGATTCATATTCTGAATGCGAGAAATGTTACGCCAGCAAACATTCATCGCCAATTATGTGAGGTTTATAGGGAAACAATAGTGAGTGACAATGCCCTGGCACAGAAAGCCTAACAAACTCAAGAACTGATCGCTTCGCTTGGTTGGGAACAATTCGACCTCTCTACAGTCCGGATTTGACATCAAGCGGTTTTCATTTGTTTCTTCATCTGAAGAAATTACTTAGTGGAAAACATTTCAACGACTATGATGTTGTGGAACAAGAAGTGTAGACTTGGCTTTCATCACAGGCGGCATCATTCTTTGACGAAGGCATACAAAAATGGTTTCCCGTTACGACAAATGCCTGTATAACGGCGGTGTCTATGTGGAGAAGTGGTGTTAAGTGTAAGGTAATGAATGATAATAAATGATTTGGAAAATAATTTTCTATTATTGTTTAAAACATTATCGCGGCCGAGTGGTTAGACCGCTCGCCTCCCACCGAGGCGGCCCGGGTTCAATCCCAGGGACCTGCATGTGGGATTTGTGGTGGACGATGCGGCGTCTGGGCGGGTTTTCTCCGGGTTCTCCGGTTTCCCCCGCCATTCATTCCACCAACTGCTCCATCATCACCTTTCCTTTCATCCATTTCACCTACATTTCGTTTCATCTACTTCCTTCATCTCATACTAGGCATCGGGCTGATCACCCATCCTGGATGCTCTGTCTGATCCATTAGTGTCTGCTCCTCGACGGGCCTCTGACCCCAGGCACACGCTTGTAAGTCCTGGGGGTGTAACTCCTATATAAGAGGAGGGTAAACAGATAATGAATGAATGTTTAAACATTATCGGTACTTATTTTAAAGACACGCCTCGAACTTTCTTTACTACGCACTTACAGTCAGTAGAGTGAGACAATACTCCAGAAGTAATAACTGTTCAACATAAAATTGCTACTTCATTTTCAAAGAGTTAGCCTGAAGTTTAATAAACACATAACCTTTGCAACTCACATTAATTCATATGGAAACATACATACAGAATTCTATCTTACAATCACGTGAATTTTTCTACCCAGTATTGTTAATTTCGATTTAGCTTCTAAAAGTATTCTTTAAAGCCTTATTTTTTATATATTTCATGTTATTTAAGAGAATATTTGGTTTCCTTCTATTATGATAAAGAAACCGAAGCGATAGTGAAATGTTTAAAACGGATCACTATATGCTGGCCTTGAAGTTCTATAATTCTTCCAATACATCACGAGAAACAACTGAATGATGACAACTTCAAGAAATAAAGCATTTAAAAATTCAATCAAATAAAAGCGGATATATCGGAAATGACTGAAGCCACAAAAGAGTTGTTTGAAATAAATTGTATGTTTTAAAGAGATCTACATTTTTATGATGAACTTATGTCTGTCACTTATAGCTTACGCGTTATACAAAATTATACAATTTTCGTTCCGAATGAACAGGACTTCACAGGCTATTCTCAGAAAACTCAAGATATGTATTTTATTTGTCATGTACATATCTTTAATATATTTTATTTAACTAAAAATTCTTAGAGCCATTTATGAGAAATAAAAAAGACGAAAAATTGACCTTATAAAGGGTAGTTTGGGGAGAGGGAATTTTCCTGAAAATCTTTGTGTCACATTTTTGCAAGGTACTGTATTTGTAAAGTTTGATATTTATGCAAGATTGCGATTTTTGAGTTATGCTACTGCTCTCTCTGTCTCTCTCTTTCCTCTCTCTCTCTCTCACACACACACATGCAGTGCTTTTTCTAAAACTTTATTACTTTCTCTACTACGTATAGTAAGCAGGGAAAGTATTGTATTCCACCCAAAAATTCGATACCGAGATTTCACCGGAAATATATGTTTTGAGACCCCCTGAACCCAAAAAAGCATTTTTGAAAACATGTCGTGTGTGTGTCTGTGAACAGCATAACTCAGAAACGAACATCGGATAAACACCAAACTGGTATTTAGGTTCAGTATCTCCCAGAGATGCGACAAGAAGGTTTTCAAGAAAATCCCCCCACCCCAGATTTCCCTTTATATGGAACATTTTTCGAAAATTTTAATTTTCTCAAAAATGCCCTAACGATTTTGAATGAAATACCGTAAGTTTAAGACATTTTAATGGCAAATGAATTATATATCTCGAATTTTCTGGGAGTGTTTCCAAAACTATTCTTCATTGTGAACGACTTTTGCATAACTGGCAAACCATAAGAGATAGACATAATTTTACTGCACAAAAATGTAGATCGCGTTAAAATACACAATTTAGGTTATATACATTTTATTTCTTGAGTGAACCATTTTAGAGACATTGCTTGTTATTCCCTTAAATTTTCCAATACTTATACTTTTTCTCAACTGGGAATTCGTTATTCATTTTTTTGTCTTGGTAATGCAAAGAGAATGGAATACTCCACATAGAAACGAGCTCTTAAAATATTTGACTATCGCTTAAAGACTACCAATTCCCCTTGCATCTACAAGAAAATTAGCAATATGATTAACATCTAGATTAACATGAAGCACATGGAGAATAAGCGTTTGTAAAAATATTTTTTACAATAGTAGAGAAAGTCATGTGAGTGTGATACATCAAACTTTTTTTGGCTTTCGGGAGCATCAAAGCATGTATTTCTGGTGAAATTATTATATGAATTTTTGGGTGGAATGCAGTACTTTTTCTAGGTACTTACTGGATAGTGGTGTAAAGGGTAAAAATAATATTCTGTTATCAAACACAATAAGATAAACTAGATTCGTATGAAATTCGAGCATAAGATGCGTAGGAGTAAGGATAATATTAGTAGTGAGGCTTTTAAAACCAACAAATTAATAGAGATCCTTTAAGTCAATAAGGTACCAACAGGTAAGAAAGCCGAAGAAAAAATGATTTAAGACACATCTAAGGAAGTAAGTATACTAAACAGTGCTATTGGATAAACATATATGCAATTAGAATATGGGAAAACATACAAATTTTATTAATTTGTCCATTTAGGAGATCATGCGCACGCCCTTTTCTTGAGTGTAGGTTATATTTGGCTCCCCGCCTCCTTCCCGAGTTTGGGAACCGCTACTCTAAACTCGTTAGAGTTCGCCTTCCACAAACTTCCTGCTCATCGAGCAACTAATCGACTTTGTATGGGCTGATTTCAAATAATCTACGTAGTAAGTTTAAGGCGGTGTACAGTCACCGCTACCGATGGTGGTTAGATGTAAACAAAGCAAGAGGTCGGTTTATTTTCTCGATGCTTGGGTTCGAATGGTAAACAGATGGATTGAGGTCTTCTATATTGATACTTCAAGCGCAGTGTTGGGCAGGTAATTTAGAAATGTAGTGTTTAGATGCTATAGGCCATAAGCTTTTAGTTTTGTATATGTTTATAGACATGGAATGTAGTAACATATTTAGTTAAAATTTTACCATTTCAGTCTTTACACTGTATTTATTGTGATTTTATTTCTTAATATGCATTCAATGTTGATTCTCACATTAGAATACCAGACGAAACTATTCAAATGATCTTCCTCTTCTTCTCATCTAGTCAGTTTTTACTTTCTCTACCATGTACCTAATAGCTGGAGAAGGTATTGCATTCCACTCAAAAATTCGATATCAGATTTGAAGATGTTTGTTTGTGTAACTGCCACACGCTTGGGAGCCAACTTGAAGTTATTGTCTTTAGGAGTTTGCTGATGTTTTTGTACCACGCTTTGGTAAGCCAATTTGAAGTATAGTGTTTGTTACGTAATATGCTAATACGTATGTAAAGCCTATTGAAGATGTATTTTTGTTGTTACGCTCCAAGTTTAAAAAAATATATATTCTTTTTGTTATTAAACAGCTTCTATAGATAGTATTTATGTTTACCTCGGCTGCTTCAGTCATGTTTGTAGAGACACGTTTCTGTTAAAAAGGGCGTGGTGCGACAAGAATGTAGACTTACACAGATTTTAAGTTTAAATTCACTTCTTTTTATTAATCCTTGACACAAATTATATAGCACTACACTGATATTAAGAGCTGTGAGATTCTTTAATTTAAAATTTGCACTTTGTTATCGCGTATATTTAATTTTCGTTACACACGAATACGTAATATTTCTTTAGAGAACACATCATCCATTCGGTCACTACCAAGGTTTGCAGGCAACTGAACTTATTTCAACCGTTCAAACTCGTAAGCTTCTGTATTTCAAGTCTCTGATTGGCTAATTCTAGTCAAATAGAATACCTGCATTTAATTAAAGCTTTCTCTGGCTATTGATTGGTTATTTTAACAACTTTCACAAGATTTACGTTATTGCTGCCCTAATCATGACTAGTAATAATTAAACTCTCAAAATCATTATTGCCTCAAGGTTACTTCATTGTTACCTCATTGTTAGCAACTTTAAACTTATTATTCTCACAGCTCTTGCATTATTAAATTACACAATGCATACACATAAGATGTTTAAACATGTTTACAATAATATCCTAAGCATTTGCAATGACTGTTACATACATTTTTTTTTACAAATTATTACATACATATTGCTTCAAGGCGGGCTGTTATTGAAATTACATATTATATAATTTAATTAAAATTATTCAAGTATTAAAAATACTGCCTCAGATTTTACGGGAAATACATGTTTTCAGGCTCCCTGAATCCAAAAATAGCATGTTTAGAAAAAGGCTCGTGCGCGTGCGTGTATGTGTGTGTATGAACAGCATGGCTCAAAAACAAAACTTCGGACAAACCTCCTTGGCATTTAGATGCAGTATCTTATAAAGATGCGACAAGTAGATTTTCAAGAAAATTGCTCCACTCCAAACTGTCCTTTACATGGAAATTTTTAGAAATTTTTTATTTTCTAAAAAATGGCTCTTAACAATTTTGATTAAAATACCACGTGTTAAAAATGTTTACATAAAAATAAAATGTATATCTTGAATTTTCTGGGAATAGCTTTTAAATTCCTCTTGATTTGGAAGGGGTTTTGTATAATTTTTGTATAACTGATACACGTTAAGCGATAGATGAAAACTACACCAAAAATATAGATCTCTTTGAAACTCACAATTTATTTCAAATAAGTTCTTTTTTGTGGCGTAAGCCATTCTGAGATATCTGTTATTAAATGTTTGAATTGTTCATTACTTGGTCATTCTCTTAGTCCTGTCAACATTCATTTTCGTTCATGAAAGTTGTTTCTCGCGATTGCATGTAAACAGTATTGAATTTTAAGGTCAGTATATAGCGTATCCAGTTCTTAAACATCGACTAACTCTATTCCCTTTGTGTCTTAAACAAATGTGCAATATAGCTACTTATGCAAAGGTTTATCAGAATTAAACTGAAGTATGATATATAGATGAATACTATTTCGAAAGAGTATTCACTAATAAAGGATAGAGGTTAGAGAAAGTATATGACTGTAACACATCATATTTTTTGATTATAGCGTATGTACTGTAGTACCTTAATTTGGATTTAGTAAGAACTAAAGAAGTACATTCTGTTGGACATGCTTCTTCAACTTTTGATTGAAAGTTTTCCGCCTTGATAGAAACTATGTAACTATGTAATATTTTCCTAATACCAGGCAAAAGCCATCGATGGCAGTACACGCTCGATTTCAATCGATCTGGCCTTTATTTGAAAATAAAACTGGTCATAAAGCAGGCATTTATATGTGGTATTTTTAAGGTTGGTACCGGCCAGCCATTTTTTATAGACTTCAATCCATTTTCAAATAAAGCCAGATGGAACATATGGAACAGGCATTCATATTGTAACAAATGAGAACTCCTGCTACTGCAAAACACACTTTATTTACTCACTAGACACTCAGCGTAGCACAACAGTTACATTTGAGTTGATTATAGCACTACTCGGAACACAACACAGCTAAACCATCGAATCACACTTCACAACTCAACCACACTGGCACTGTCTGCTTTTCATACAAATAAAAATGCTCTAGAAAGGGAGGCTACTAGAACACGCCGATAGAAAGGTTTTGGAACAATAAAATATCCTCGGAAGTGGCACATAATGTATTCATTATCGGGCTATTATTCTGAAGGAACCGATCATATGCCCCACCCAGCCGACCAGGAAGGCGAGCCGGGATGCGCTCGCACCACCAGCCCGTAGGTTACTTCACGCGCGTGGTCACACTATGCAATAGGTTTGGTACTGTTCAGTCATTTTACGAACTTCAATCAATCTGGCGTTTATTTGAAAATAAAGTTGGTTATGGAACGGACATTCATATGCAGTATTTTTAAGCTTGGTATTGCCCAGCCATTTTCATACTTCAACGAGCTGTTAATAAGCAATTACGTAAGTAGATAACATTGCAATTAAAATAATTATGAGCAGTCGGCCAAAAAATAGTATGCAATAAATCCCAAAATTGAAAATACGAGAAAAAGTCGAGCATTTTCTAACTTTTCCTTGAATCTATTATAAGCCACATATCACCCGTATATCACAATATACTATTATGTGCCATCCACAATTCAACAATTTCCCTTTAAATTCACGAATTTGTAACGGAAATTAACGCAGTATACAATTTTCCATGTAACATAATGAACCGAATATGGAAATGGAGCAATATTTCAATATATCTCGTAAATGTGGTAAACGTTAGTGCTCTTTATTTAAGGGGGTACGGAATGCCCTATCTTGACAATGTCAAAATGTGTTATATGCAAGGAACATTTTCTAAGTAACTATAGAGCCTATAAAGCTGAAACGTTTACAGTCTGTAGATGTCTTCCTTATAATAGCTGAAATAACAGTTTTTAAAAAACTTGAATAGTTTTTTAAAGATAATTTTTCCTTCTTGTGATAATTTTTTCCCCACATTTTAGGGTAGATATTTGTTAACAATTTTGTAAAATGTTAATTATTTTCAAAACCCTTGTTTCGGTGTATGTAAAACACCAACACAAACAACTCCAAAAAATTTCAGATCAAAATATTAATTAACTCCTGAGAAAATATTCCTTACGTGAGGAAAATTTGAACTTAGGAAATGAGCTCCAAAGTTGAAACATTAGTAGAGGCCTGCACCATAGCTTGCTTCACCAGAATCCTCTTCATTTTCCGGTTCTATCTTCCTTTTGGCACCTCTTTTGAACTATTTTGCTTGATTTAAGAGTTTATAAAGCTTATTTTTTGCAATCCTGAGCCACTTCAAATGTAAAAGGAGGCGGAGGTGGATTCATTACGCCACAAAGCACATCTCCAGAGGTCCTTCCCTTGCCAATGGAGCACAGCCCGTACATTAACCTAATATTTACAGAAAAAACTCTTTTTCTGTATACACCTACACACAAAGAACTACCAAATCCTACTTTATACTGACAGGACTTGCAAAGTAATTGCAGTTCTCCTGCTAATCCAACATGTCTATTTACGCTAAGCTCCATGCCTGTTTTTGCAAATTGCTTACATAGTAGTGTACAAGCATAATTTGAAAATAGTGTGCCAAGATGGACAAATCCACAATTTAAAATTGTTCAGAGCCCTTATTTACGCACTAATATCTTTCTTTTACATCTGCTAGCGTTTTCGTGGACGAATATGGTGCTGAATTAATACTGTTGCCCAAACACACAGGAGTTCCATCACATGGTGTGTGGTTATGTTCGGCAGCAGCCTCTATATCATGGCTTTTCACCTGTTTTTTGAGGCAGTATTTTTAACACATGAATTATATAATATGTAATTTCAATAACCGCCCGCCTTGAAGCAATATGTATGTAATAATTTGTAAAAATGTATGTAATAATCATTGCTAATGCTTATATTATTGTAAACATGTTCAATAATTATATGTGAATGCATTAGGTAATTTAATAATGCAAGAGCTGTGAGAATGATAAGTTTAAAGTTGCTAACAATGAAGTAACAATGAGGTAACCTTGAGGCAATAATGAGTTTGAGAGTTTGAATGCTACTAGTTATGATTAGAGCAACGATAATGTAAATTTTGTGACAGTTTAAAACAGCCAATCAACAGCCAGAGGAAGCTTTAATTAAATGCAGGTATTCTATTGGACTAGGATTAGCCAATCAGAGACTTGAAATACAAACGTTTACGGGTTTGAAATATGCTCAGTTGCTGTAGACCTTGGTAGTGATCGGATGGAAGATGTGTTCTCTAAAGAAATATTACGTATTCGTGTGAATCGTAAAATTAAATATACGTGTTAACAAAGCACAAGTTTTAAATTAAAGAATCTCACAGCTCTTAATATCAGTGTAGTTCTATTTAATTTGTGTCAAGGAATAATAAAAAGAAGTGAATTTAAACTTAAAATCTGTGTAAGTCTACATTCTTGTCGCACCACGCCCTGTCTAAGAGATACATGACTCTAAAACAATAGTGACGCAGCCGAGGCAAACATAAGCATGAATACTATCTATAGAAGCAGTTTAAATAACAAAGTTAATATTATTTTTTTTAAAAAAACTTGGAGCGTATCAACAAAAATACATCTTCAAATCAGCTTTACATGTGTAGCAGCATATTACGTAATAAACAATCCACTTCAAAATTGACGTTCATACATGGAGCTGATTAAATAAATAAACTACAAGAACAATAACTACTACATTTTCCAACACACACGTTTTTGTTTTTAGTAATTCTATTGCTAAAAACGGCATCTTAATTACAAATTAGTTGTTTACTATTGGATAACTAAGCCTGATCACAGGGCAAACAAACATTGCATGCTTCCACTAGCATAGTAAACAAAACAAACAACTCTGAACAAGGAAACAAGAACCAATAATATAGGCTGGCCACCAGCTAAATATCCTTTTACGTGGTCTTAAAATATCCCGGAAACATCGGCAGATTTGAAAAGCATCAAATGGAAGAATTGAATGACAGCTTGACAGCTAGCAGACGACCATTGTTCGAGAATGGGAGTGCATATCGATGATCATATCGATTTAGCCGGCCCTCATAGCCGTGGTCGCTGGAGTGGTCGCTCCGACGCTCCGCCAAGCTGAGGGTCACGGGTTCAACTCCCGCCACGGGCATGGGTGTTTGTGTGTGAATGTGTGTTGCGGAAATAAGCGGTATGAAAACAGTAAAACACAGTAGCATAAACTGGGTACAACAAGGGAACTTTAAAAAAAACAAAAAGTCACAAAGTGCAAAGTCCATTTTGCGAATTGTGATTTCATTTGTTCTTAACTGGGCAATGATATTTTTTCACCTGTTTCCAATTCAGCCAGCATAATGCAGATTAGCCAACGTCAAAATTGTCATTACATTATCCAGATGCAGATCTATTACATTTCCAATTCCTTTCATTCCTTTATTTAATGGCGTACATTAAAGTTGATAGTTTCTAACGGTTTTTGCTGTTATTTATATTTACTACCGTTTTTAGGCAATAGCCAGTTTTGAGTTGCAAATCAATAAACTACAGATGAACCTTTCACTAGAAGAACCAACGCTCAGTGAACCTGTGGTTGACAGAATCTGAGGTTAGGACGTACATACCCAAAGAAGTTCTTCCAGTTTAATGTTTCCAGTGTGCCACTAGAGAGAGCAGCAGCGGCTGTTTCATGTCACGGTCACCTAGAATAATCTCTATAGTGATGAATCTAATATGCACAAAATGGTTCTAATATGCCGTGCCCGGGAACGAGAACGAGAAGGTTAAAACTTGACCAAGTCTTCCTTCCCGTACCCGACCGAGTTAGGCAGTAACATCTATGGCTCCATTCGAGAAGTCCCGGGTTCGATTCCTGGCGACTGCCTGCTCTAATGCATAGGTTTTTTTCGGGGATTTCGTCAGGCCAATGCTGGAGTGGTCTCTTTATCTCTCGAATATCCTGTCATTAATCATTCATTCCATAAATCATTTCATAAACTTTCTCTGTCCCTCCACCTTCGGCTGGTTGCCGAGGTATAAGTACCGCTCCTTGGGGGGGCTGGGCCCTTTGTGGGGCGGGGTCCCCAGTTTGCCTGCCCGACTGCCGGGACGTCTCTATCTGGAAACTGTAGGAACCCTGTAATTGCTGTGCCACTACTTCTGGTTCTGGCTGCCGCCTGATGTCTCCCTTCACCTCATTCTTCCCTCCCGGGGGCGCCCCCTCGTGGGGCGTTGGTACAATATCCTCATATTGCTATTTAACCCAGGGAAATTTAATCGCCGCTTTTTATGGTAAATTAGTCGACAGTAAAATATTTACTGAAAACAATGGCGACATAGGAGGTGGCAAAACAAAAACCCAAGTTAAGTAAGTCGATCTTACATTTAAATGTGTAGTATCAGAATGTAAGAGAGTTGAAAACTTAAACCAATATGTTGTTTAATAACATATTTTGTCATGACTGTGATATTGTTTTGGCTGGCTAAATGATGAAGTTTTAAGTTCTTGAGTTGTTTAATACATCATATATTGTGTATCGTAATGATGTTTTTAAAAGAGAAGGGAATGTTTGAATAGCTGTAATATCTGTACTGAATCTGTATGGATATTACAGCAACACAATTGAAGTTAGTCTCAACTACACTAATTTTGAAAACTTATGAGTCAAACTAACTTAATCAAATAACAGTTATAATATAGCTACTGTATACCTTCCTCCTAATTCACCATTAAAATGTTATGAAGAAGTTTTTAATGCTTTTGAGATGCACAACTTTTACTCTGATAATAACTTTTAGTTGGTTTAGTTAAATAGAGTTAAACTTGCCGTTTATGATGGTCACTAAGTTTTCTTTTGAGAAACCGGGAGCTCGTTAGCTTGTTTAAAAAACTTTATGGCTCGTTATAATTTAAAATTACTTAATTATATTAATAGTCATGACAAAACCCTCGATATGGTGCTAGCAAATGTGTTGCGCCTACTGCAGATCGGGAATTGTTACTCCTTATTGAAGAGGATAACTATCAGCCTTCCTTAATAATTAATTTTAAGTGTAAATACACTAAAATCATCAAAGAAAAATTTAATAATTATATTTATAATTTTAAGCATATCAGCTACTTGATTGTTTTTAATATGTTAAGGATATACTAACTGGGAATCTCTAGAAATGTGTAGAAATGCGAATGAAGTACTTGAAATATTTATAAAATAATTTATAATATATATGACGCAACTGTATCTATAGAAAATTTAAAAAAAACTAAACATCCTTGTTGATTTAACTGCAATATTACGAGGGGTGATCAGAAACTAAGGTTACAAGGCCGATATCCTTGTAGTTTCGTCAATTATAGAGAAATTAGTAGTGTTCGGTAATTCTAATACATGCGGTTGGCAACTATGCAGAGTTTCAACCACCCGCTACCTACAGCGCTAATTGTAGGTAAACACAAATGGCGACTGGTTTGGAAAACTTGTCTCGCGAAGAAATCCGCTCCGTTATTGGATTTCTGTAGGCAAAATATGTAACCGCAGCTGGTGGAAGTTTAAGCAGAGACTATAAAGGCTTGTCAGCATGTAGCAGAATGGTGTCGAAATTTTTCGGCCGGTAGAGAAAACGTCACCGACGAGGATCGTAGTGGCCGACCCAGCACGGCATTAAGAGATTTGAACACAGCTCGCGTGGAGGAGCTGATTCAGGACAACAGGAGGATCACGTAATGGCACATGACGGTAGAATTGGGAATGTAGTTCAGAAGCTTTCGTCACATTGTTCACGATATTATGCAATACTGGAAAGTTTGTTCCCGATGGGTTCCGCGAAATCTGTCCAACCAACACAAGAAGAAGCGAATTGGGGCAAGTCTGCAACCTTTGCAGTGGTTATCCATGAAAAGGAATAGTTTTCTTCACCACATTTTCACGAGTGACGAAACATGGATCCACCCCCAGGTGGTAAGCGGTCATCAATGGAGTGGGAACACCTCTCCTCTCCAAAGACAAAGAAGTTTAAGGTGACACCATCTTTCGGGAAGGTGATGACTACAGTGTTTTGGGACAGCGCGGGTGTCATACTCGTGGAGTTTTCTGAAAGTAGACACACAGTGACCACTGACCGATACTGCGAGACCTTGACACAGTTGCGCGAAGCAATCAGGATGAAGCAGCCAGGAATTCTCACCGAGAGCGTCATATTAGTTCACGACGACGCGCTATCTCATGCAGCCCAGAAGACTACCATGTTGAAGAATCAGTTTCGCTGGGACATAATCACCATCCTCCCTACATCCCGGACCTCGCTCCAAGCGATATTTACCTTTTTCCTTACTGGAAGGAGCACTTAGGAGCACCGACGATTTGCTTCAGACGAGGAGGTGAAACACGCAAGGACAGAATTTTTACGGAGGGAATATTCAAACTCATCCCACGAAGCGACAAATGCCTAAACCAATATGGAGACTACGTCAAAAAATAACCTGATGTATGTACTATTAGATGACTGTATTGGTTGAATAAAATAAAATGTACATGTTTACCTGCGGGCTTTGTACTCTTAGTTTCTGATCATCCCTCGTATTAACACTCATAAATTAAAGCAATACCATAGAAGGGCGCATGAAATATTGTGCTAAATGTGTTTTAGCTTTTACGGAAATAAGAAAGTAAGTTAAATCAATGATTAACTCAGCATATAACAGATATATTTTTAACACTGAACAAGAAATTAAACGTGATACTATCACTTTTGGAGTTTTATAAAAAGCAAATCATCAGGTCGGTCGGTCACATACTATGCGTTTAGGTAATGATATTTTGGTAGGCAATGAAAACATAGCAAATGGATAGCGGATTTCTTTAAATCTGTATATAAACCTGTAGAGCTGTGTATGGGTTCCCTGAAGAACAGGCACCATATACGTCATAAATTTTACATTCCGGAAGAATATGTGAAAATTAATTTAAACATACAGTAAGAAAACTTAAGCTAAAAAGTCTAGTAGATCTGACTGTATTCCATCGTATATAATTCAAGATTGTGCTGAAGTAGTGATGGAACCATTATATATAGGTAATACATAGTTTGATTATGGTAAATCATTCACTTCCGAAAAATCGAAATTAAATAAGGTATGTCCCACTTTTAATTTCTCTACTGCGTATAGTAAATAGAGGAAACATTGCATTCCACCTAAAAATTCGATACCGAGATTTCACAGGAAATACACGTTTTGAGGTGCACTGAATGCATATAAAGCATTTTTGAAAACATGTTCGTGTGTGTGTGTCTGTGAACAGCATAGCTCAGAAAGAACAGTCGGATAAACACCAAACTTGGTGTTTAGGTTCAGTATCTTCCAGAGATGCGACATGAAGGTTTTCAAGAAAATCCCCCCACCCCAGATTACACTTTATATGGAACATTTTTCGAAAAGTTTAATTTTCTCAAAAATGGCTCTAATGATTTTGAATAAAATACCATAAGTTTAAGACATTTTTATGGCAAATGAATTATATATCTCGAATGCAGTCCAAAAGTACTCTTCATTGTGAACGACTTTTGCATAACTGGTAAACCATAAGAGATAGACAAAATATTACTACACAAAAATGTAGATCGCGTTAAAATACACAATTTATGTCATATATATTTTTTGTTGAGTGAACCGTTTTCGAGATATTGCTTGTTATTCCCTTAAATTTTCCAATACTTATACTTTTTCTGAAGTGGGAATTCGTTATTCATTCTTTTTGACCTAGTAATGCAAAGAGAATGGAATACTCCACATAGCAACCAGCTGTTAAAATATTTGACTATCGCTTAAAGCCTACCACGTCGTCCTCCGTGGACTATTGGTACCGTGCTAGCCTCTAGTTCCCAAGGTCGCGGGTTCAAACCCGGCGGAGGGCGATGGATTTTTTCGGGCGTAAAAATCATTAGCATCCTTCGGAAGGGAAGTAAAGCCGGTGGTCCCGTGTCGTAGATTTACGGCACGTAAAAGAGCCTCAAGCCCGATAAGAGACCTCTGAGCAAAATTATCGGTCTTTCACGCGCAATATAGAATAGGACGCTAAGGACCAGAGCAGTTAAAGAGCGTCCATAAATAAAAACTGAATTTAATTTATTTAAAGCCTACCAATTCCCCTTGCATCTACAAGGAAATTAGCAATAAGATTAACATCTCGATATCTCGAATAACAACAAGCATATGGAGAATAAGCGTTTGTAAAAATAGTTTGTACAAGAGTAGAGTAAGTCATGTGAGTGCAGCACATCAGATTTTTAAATCTGGAGAAGTTACTCGAATTGAAAGTTATAGGCCTATTTCTATTTGTGCTCCAACACACATTATAGAATATTTGAATATTTGAACAAATTTTGTATGATCGTATCTAAATGCACATTAAAATTTATATAGCTGATAAGCAACATGTATTTCTACCTAAAAGATCAATATAATGAATTTTTCTCAATTTGTTGATAATTCATTAAATTGTCAGTTCATGTTGATACGATGTATACTGATTTTCCGAAGGCATTTGATGGCATCAACCATGATCTTCTATCGAAACCCGCTAAATCTGCCTTCTCAATTTCTGTGATTATTTCAGTTACATCATATTTAATGTACAGAAAGCAGTATGTTATGCATGATAGTTTCCAATCCTATACATCTGATGAAAATTCACGAGTTCCTCAGGGTTCGAACCTTGGACCTCTTTTCTTTATTTTATTTTATTTATAAATGACTTACATTTATGTATAAATTACTCAGAATGTATTTTATTTGCCGATGATTTAAAATTATACATGAGTATTGAGAAGCATTTGGATGAGTCTAAATGATGATATTAATAATGTATTTGAATGTGGTATTTTAAATGATCTTCCTTTTTATATATGAATAAATGTTGTGTATTAACTATAGCTAAAGTATGTAAACTACTGTACACCATGAATGGCAAGTGCTTGAAAATTGAATCAACGTATACATATCTGGGTTAAATACGATATAAGTGATAGCTGGTCGTTTAATTGCAAAATTGATAGATTGGTTAACGATGCACATAAAAATTTGGGATATTTATTAAAAATTCTAAAGATCTTAAATATTATTTTTGGGTTAATTTTATTTATAATACTTACGTTAGGTCTAAAGTAGAATATCTTACACCAATTTGGAATCCATATTTTCAGATTCTTTAAACAAAATCGAAATAATTCAGAAAAAAGTTTCTTAGATTTCTTTATTGGAAGAAATATAACAGATCAGCATGTGCTGATGGAGAGCACTACCAGAATATTTTAGGCGAATTTAATATTGACAGACTCAGTGTTAGAAGATCAGTTACTGATTAAATGTTACTTTATAAATTGATTAACTATTTCATAGATAATCCATCCTTCTTAGAACAATTACATTTTAATGTAAAACATTTGAACCTGAGATTATGTTTACAGTTTATCTGTCAGATTCCTAAGTCTATATAATATAAGATTTGTATTTTATTGAGAATGTCTTTAATGTATAAGACAATATCACAGGAAAGTGTACTTAATTTTTCTCTCAAGTAGTCCTCATTTAAAAATATTGTCAAAAGAACGCTATCTTAATTAGATATGGGCGTTACTGTTTGCTTGGCGTATTTGTCTGTTTGCATGTGTTTTTGTTTATATGTATGTTTTTTATTTTATTTGTCTAACCCATCTGTAATTGGGGCAAATGCCCTGTTGAAGAAGTAAATAAATAAATTTCTGAATCCAAGCCGAATCTCCTCCACTCACAATCCAATCCAATCCCGTTCCCGGGGCCCTGAAAAGCTTCTCGTCAATTGTGAAGCCCCCATTAAAATGCACGTATTTCAACTCGCCCTCGTGCTGGTTACCGTTCTCGGTTGTTTTGAACCAGCCTTAAAATTAAAATTATGAATATTACAGGATTTGTGCATTAGAACGACTGATGTTTTCATAATATTTAAAAGTACTGAGATGCAAACGTGTAGCAAATAAGAAGCAGATGATTCTCCGGTATAGTCCTACCGATCCGCCGCAGTACAGGGAACATACATAATATTAGAGCAAAGGAAGTTGTTTTTCTCTGCTGGTGTTATAAAGTTCGGGTCACTATTCCCGGAGGGAATCTCTGTGCTCCTTAGAATCCCTCATCACCTGAACCGTCCATCAGGCTTCCATTTACTTTCTAATCCAGCGCTCTCGCCAGTAATCCCATAATGCTCTGCTTCACTTGCAAGGTCAGGGAAAAAGGAAGAGAGGAGCTCACTTTGAGAAAGGAGGACACGCCTTGAATCTGCAGCAAAGGATGTGGGTGGGGGTAAATGCCCGCGTCAGTCACACATCCCACGTCTTCCTTTTTTATGGCTCCTTCTCTCCCCATTCAGCTGGGGGCTTTCATACCCGTAATGCTTCATTTTCTCTTGATATTTAATTAATTGTCCCATTTTCTTCTTAGGTGTACTCAAATATGAATGGGAGGGAAGCAATCACCGTGCTTTCCACCTCCAGAATTCGCTAACAAGGGCAGCAGAGTTTCCTACTTTATTCTTCGTTTTATTGTAATCCTTTGCATTAGAGAGGTGGGAAAAAGTGTGTCACTGGAGACTGATGGCGTCCCTATTTGAACGAAAAGCATAGAATATCTATCTTGTGATCTTGAATTCGATCCTTGATACGAATAATTTATCTTGTGATACGTAATTATTGGTGGGAAGTTATACATAATTAAATAAAGAAAATATAGTAAGATAAATAATTAAAATAAATAATTTCGTATATTATATCAATGTATAATGTAATAAGCTTGAGTCGAAGGATTTTTCCGGAAAGAAAAGATAATTAGCGAGTCATGTTAAGTAAGTTGTCGCCTCGTCGTGGTGCTAAACTGTTCACCTGCTCAGAGTTTCAGGATGTAATAACAAAGCAAATCTGATGAACCTGTTTTAATTAGTCTTTGTTTTATTTCCACAGTGAAACGAAATGCAGCAGCATTTTGGGAATGAGATTTTATATTAAATTTTTAATTAATAGGAAGAGCTCCTTTTGAGCTGTACTTGGCTACAGGCTGCTGGGAACACACATGTTACAAGTTAAGACGCACGCAAGTTGTTTTTCTTAAGCATCCTTATAGCCAACATGGACAGGGATCAGAAAGACAAATGCCCGTCCAGTCTTTGGAGGCCAACGTCACTATTAGGGGAAAGTCTGAATGGTTAAAAACCATAGCTGATAGCGAATGAGACACCCCGATTTTGACCGGGAGAACTTCAGAAACCGAGGCAAAAGAAGTCTCACATATCGACAGCGGCAGAGCACGGTGCGGAATACAGTATCCTAGTTTAGGCATAAAATAACGCGTGCTGTAAGACTGTTATTGCCTGTGGGTAAAAAAGTAATAGCTCGTTAGTGATAAAAACATTTGCTAAATGCGAGAATTATCCCCAAAGGCATAATTGTGGTGAGTAACAAAGTAGGAAATTAAATAGAAGAGAATTTTTAAACAGTGATTTCGTATATGTAATAATTGTGTACCTGCATAAAATCCCATCTGAGAAGAAAATGTTAGCAATCCTCCCCACCCTTTGCTGTGAGCAGATAGGAGCAAAGGAAGGAAATCCCCTCAGCCGAGTTACCGCCGCAACCGCCCTTTCCATCCGTAAGACGTTGATTTTAATAACTGAAAATACAAGCACACCGATAGAAATGTAATTTAAATTATGAAACAAATAAGGCGTATAAGAATTATATGTACCCTGATATAAAAATATAACTGACTTCCTGACGTTGCAACGTAAGCTTTTAAATTCGAGTGATAAATTAATTAATTTAATTATCTCCCCTGTTCTTAATCAGATTATTGTAAAATTATTCATAAGATTCTAAATCCTAATAGAGCACAGAGTTATTTTATACCACATATATTTTTATGTTTTTAATTTTCTTACATCAGTAGTTCAAAATAATCTCTTTGGAGGTTAATGACTGATTTCCACCTATTATTTGATTTCAGGGCCTCCTATAGGAGATCGAAGAGATTGACACGTTGTCAAATTCGTGTTGTGTGCACAAGCAGCTAAATTGAAGTATTTCTAATCTCTTTTGTTTAATGCAGGATGTTAAGCATGGGTTAGTGGATGTTTCTTGATAAAATGTAAGTTTTATTCGAAGTGTTGTCAAAAGTTGATGTTCCAGAGTGGGGGCATGGACTTTTTGAAAAAGTGATCGGCTTGTCCTCATGCAACCACGCTAAGCATTGTCGTGTCATTTTTTAATCACCCGGTATAATGAATATCGCCATAGTGGTACTAACTGAAACACTCCTGGTGAATATTTACCAGGATTAATTTACTCAAATAGATAAAAGGAACAGAGAAGCTCATGTGATTTATACATAATTATTACTTTGTCTTTTACCTACTTACAGTAAATAGAAGTATTGTATTCCAACCAAAAATTCGATATGGAGATTATTTCACTGGAAATAAAGGTTATGGGATCCCTGAACCCTCAAAAGAAGGTATTGGAAAAAGGTCCATATGTGTGTGTGTGTGTGAGGGAGTGGAGGAGGACTCTAAAACAAAAAGTTGGTTAAAAGCAAGTTGATTATCTTCTAAGGATGGTACTCGAAGAATTTCAAGACAATTCCCCCAATCCGAACTATCATTTACATGTAAAAAGCCTGTATTATTTATTTTCTCTAAAACGGCTGTGACGACTTGGAACAGAATCTCATATGTCATATATACGAAAAATAAAATGTATATCTTGAGCTTCCCTTTATTGGAGCACAAAGGTTACACTGAGTCACTTTTGGCACACACTACTCAGATCACATTACAACTGAATAGCACTGCCCCTTTTCACTTCGTCACTGCTTCTAACGGAACTTAACTGCCTGTCCTGATAGAGCAGCCCCATTATATAAGCCCTACATACAAAGCGGAACTTTCTACAAGAGGAATCTAAGGGAACATGCCGAAGCGAATGTTCCAGAACATGTAAGCGGCACATAATGGGCTATTATTTCACTCTGCCTATTGTTCCGACAGTCTATCAAAGGAACCATCTAGGTGACGGGCCGGGAGGTAGTTAACGGCGATCCGCAGGTACCCCCGCGAACGCGGTCACAATGCTTTAAAGTTGTGATTCTTGCTCTTTCCCCTTTATTTCTTTTCTTGCTATTTTTTAACTTTCTCTACCACGTACCCAGCAGGAAGAGAAGGTATTGCATTCCACCAAAATTTTGATAACGATATCTTTCCGGAAATATATGTTTTGAGACCCTCTGAAACCGATTAGAAAAATGTCCGCGCGCGCGTGTGTCTGTGAACAACATAGCTAAAGAACTAAACGTTGAATAAATATCAAACTTGGTATTAAGGTTCAGTATCGTTCAAAGATGCGACACAAAGATTTAAAAAAAATCCCACACCCCAATCTACCCTTGACATGGAAAATTTTCGAACCTTTTTATTTTCTAAAACCTAAGGATTTTTATTAAAATATTATATATGACAAATATTTACGTGATAAATAAAATGTATATCTTGAATTCTCTAGGAATAGCCTATAAAATGCTCTTCATTCGGAAGGAATTTTGAATAATCTTGTAGAACTGGCAAACGTTAAGCGATAAATCAAAAGGTAAAACACAAAAAATGCACATCTCTTTAACACGCTCAATTTATTTCAAATAAGCTTTACTGTGGCATAAGTAATTTCTGAAACATCCGTCATTAAAGGCTCGAATTGTTCATTTTTGACCATTCTCTTAAAGTGCTGTCAACATTCAGTTGTTTCTCGCGATTGCATGGAAATGGTATGAAGTTTTATGGCCAGTATATAGCGTTTAGTTTTTAAACATTTTGACTATCGCTGTTCACTTTGTATTTATAACAAAATGTGTAATGCGGCTACTTCTGCAAATGTTTGTTTGGATTAAAATGTAGTACATAGAAAAATAAGCTTTAGTAAGAATAGTTTGTATACTCGCTAATAAACGATAAGGGTAGACAAAGTCATGTGAATATATCACATCGGAATTTTTTTTCATTACAACAGCTTGTTACCACAAATAAACATTGGAATGCTGTTTCCGCTTGTTGTAACCTTCATGCTTAATTTTAAACCATTCTTAGGCAGTATTTTTAACACTTAAATGAGTTTAGTCTAATTATATAATATGTAAATTCAATAACAGCCCACCTTGAAGCAATATGTGTATGTAACAATATATAAAAGTGTATATTACAGTCATTGCAAATGTTTATATTATTATATCCATATTTAATAATGTTATGTGAATGTATTACGTAATTTAATAATGTAGGAACTGTGAGAATAATAAGTTAAAAGTTGCTAACAATGAAGTAACAATGAGGTAACCTTGAGGCAATAATAAGTTTGAGAGTTTAAATGTTACTTGTGATTCTTGGAGTAACAATAATGTAATTTTAGTGACAGTTTATAAAATAGCCAATCAACAATCAGAAAAAGCTTTAGTTAAATGCAAGTATTCTATTGAAGTAGGAATAGCTAATCACAGACTTGAAATACATAAATTTACAAGTTTAGACGGTTGAAATCTATTCAGTTGCCTGCAGATAGTTCTCATAACAGGATGCGTTGCTTGTACGACCTCAAGAGATTTAATACGTATTCTTGAGAGACGAAAATTAAGTTTACGTGTTAAAAAGTGTAATTAATTAATAAAAAATAAGAATCTCACAGCTCTCTATATCAGTGAAGTGCTATTTAATTTGTGTCAAGGATTAATAAAAAGGAGTGAATTAAAACTTAAAATCTGTGTAAGCCTACATTCTCGTCGCATCACGCTCTGTCAAGATATCCATGTCTCTAAAATAATACTGACGCAGCCGAAGCAAACATAAATATATAATATCTAATGAAACAGTTAAATTACAAAGCTAATATTTTTAAACTTGGGGCAAAAACCACCTGAAAGTACATTTTGGGGCGAAGGCTACCGGAAACTGTTTACCATACGTGCGGTTGCAACTATTACAAGTTCGGCTCCCCAACAGTTGAAATATAATACAACTCCTTCAATACATCATCTTCAAACTGACTTCCCATACGTGAGGCAAACAACGTAAAGAACAATACTACTTCAACATATCATGAATAACGAAGCGAGGATAGAATAATCACCTTTTATATGAATAATATAATATATGATAATATAATATATGAATGTGTCATTGGTAGAGAAAGCTGTGTGAATGTATCGTATCATTTTTATTCTCAGGCGAGCACTTATTGTAGCTAATTTGCTTTAGACCTAACGCTGTATTTTGCAACTAATTAAAAAGAAACACACAACACGATGAATAACAAATATACATATTTGGACATAATATAGGAACGTATGGAAATAATACATATGTATTTATGTATAAAAGGAACATAAATGTATGTGGTTTCAGATCCATTAAGTTTTTAACAGATGAACTGGTCATCCCAGGGGTATATCATTAAGCAGCTGCTATTAATAGCTATTGGAGTAGATAATTATATATGCAAATGAAGCCAGCCGCATACATATCTATTAGCAGACCTGTAAACTCTAGGCAATGTATGCACGCTCATTTAACACAGAGACATATTATTATACAGGATGTTACAGAATAAATGCTATATATTTACAAGGTTTCAGATAGTATGACACAAGAAGCAACTTCTTCTCACAATTCTCGATTTAAGAATTTAATGTGTTGCATTCACATGACTCTCTCCCTACTCACACATCTGCCAATTATTCTTATGAAAGCTTATGCTTCTATCTACTTGTTAATCAAGATAAACCTTCATTATACATTTACTAATTTGTAAATTGTAGGCATAAGTAGAATACAGTAGGTAAAGCGATAGTCAAATTTTCATAAATCGTGTCGCATGTAATGGCTTTGAAACTCCACGAACTTTGCATGACAAGGAGAAAAATCTGAGTGATACATTCATATGACTTTCTCTACTCTCTATCGTTTATTAGTGGGTATACAAACTATTCTTAACAAAGCTCATTTTTCTGTCTACTACATTTTAATGTAAACAAACCTTTGCAGAAACAGCTACATTACACATTTCGTTGTGGATTCAAAGAGAACATTGACAGTCAGATGTTTAAAAACTGGCCTTAAAATTCCATACTGTTTCCATGCAATCGCGAGAAACAACTGAATGTTGACAGGACTTAAGAAAATGGAAGAAATGAACAATTCGAAGTTCAATAACGGATATCTCAGAAATGGCTTATGCCACGGAAAATGTATTGGAAATAAATTGCGTGGTTTAAAGAGATCTACATTACGTTTTCATCTATCGCTTAACGTTTAACAGTTACACAAGATTATGCAAAATTTCTTCCAAATGAAGTGCACTTCCCGGGCAATATGTATATTTTATTTGTCATGTAAGTATCTTTAATATATGGTATTTTAATCAAAGTCGTTAGAGCCATTTTTTAAAAATAAAAACAATTTAGATAAATCTTCCATGTAAAGGATAGTTTGGGATGGGGGATTTTCTTGAAAATCTACTTGTCGCATCTTTGGAAGGTATTAAACTTAAATATCAAGTTTGGTATTTATCCGACTTTTCATTTTTGAGTTATGCTGTTCACACACACACATTTTTCTAAAATGAGTTTTTGTATTCAAGGGACCTCAAAACATACATTTCCGGTAAAATCTCGACATCAAATGTTTGGGTGGAGTACAATACTTCTCCTACTTACTATAGATAGTAGAGAAAGTAAACAACGAACAACGCCTTTCCACTTGAGAGAAATTACGAGTATTAAAAAATTGAAACTCATAACCAAGCATATCTCGGAAATGGTTTACGCTACAACAAAGTTTGTCATAAATGATATCTACATGTTTTGTATAGTAAGATATTGACCGTTTCTTACGGTTTACTACTTATACAAAAGTCATTCAGAATGACAGGGATTTCAAGGGTGTTCGCAGAAACTTTGAAACATACATTTTATTTGTTATGCGAATATCTTAAACATATGGTACTTTAATCAAAATCGTTAGAGCCATTTTTGATAAAATAATCATTTTTGTATCTCATCCTTGGAATATGTTGAACCTAAATACCAGGTATTATATTTAACCGATCATTCATTTATGAGTTATCTGTCCTCTCTCCTCTCTGACATACATACATACACATGTACTCGCAAAAGCATACACACTGACTTTTTCTAAAAATGCTTCGTTTTATTTATTCAAGGACCTTAAGACGTGTATTTCCAGTGAAATCTCGGTATTTCATTTTAGGGTGGAATGCAGCACTCCTCTACTTACTATAGATAAGTAGTAGAGAAAGTAAAAATTACGGTTGGTATAAATAATGGACCATGAAGCCAAAAATAAACTTTTATACTTTCCTTACCTATAATACCATAAGTACTGCCATCTATCCGTCCTGCGCCGTGGCAGCCACGCTTGTGTTCGAGCCCCCCATTAGATGCGTATTTTTCGGCCCGTGTATAGGACCGGTGGTGATTAGCATCGTTATTCTTACGAGGAGTTTCGGTAGATAGCAGTCTGTAGGTCACAAAAACCAACTTTCGAGCTAGGGAAAGCTTGGTACTGACCGCCTCCTCTCCCCATATCGGTTAGGGGATCGTCCAGCTCTACCATGCTTATGTGGGCGTGAGGTCGGTAACCGGATTGGTAAACCAGGCCCACAGGAATTGTCATGTCACAAGTTTAACTTTTAACTGTATTCCGACCAAAAACATTATTATGAAGCACATGTTTTGGGATTCCCCGTACTCAAGAATAGGTGTTTAGATAGCATTACTAAAAATGGAAAGTCGGTTAAATGCGAAATTTAATGGGTTACCGCTTAAGGAACCCAGGTGTGGATTTTCAAGAAAATATCCTTACTTCAAACGTCTAAAATTGTTGTAATTTTCATTTTCCCAAGCATGGTTTTAATGACGTTGATTAAAATATTATACGCTTGAAACATTTGCATGGAAAATAAAACGCATGTTTTGAATTCTCTTTGAACATTCTTTGGTGTGCTCTTCTTTCTTATGTTGTATAAATTGTATTTGGAAAACCATAAGAGATAGATAGTACAGGCAGTTCAGTGTAATGGTCTACTCGGAGCCGAAACTCCCTTTTTTGACCAGGGAAAGGCGCCAACCGGAGGTTCTCTCCCTCCATGGATTTTGCGATTACGTCATTACTTCAATATCTGATTTTTTGAAAAAGGCTTCCCCGCATTCGCAGGTACGGAAGTGGATACGCCACTTACGCGATTCAACCCCAGAGGGGAAGAATACCTAAAACCTTGATAGGACCACAGTCTTATAGCATACCATTTCCCAACTCTCCAAGCAGGTACCGAAGGACATAGAGGCGCTTCACAATCCCGCCTGCTCAGACGTATTCAATCTCCCACGGATATCAGGAATCACTGCCCAGCCGAGTCCAACCCAATCAGAACAACTTTCCTTCAGGGAGGGGCTCGGATGTTCACCCGATGTACTTCTAGTGGCGTCAGAAGTACCACGAGTGCTAGAGGTACGCAATGCCCTCATCAAGTAGCTAAAGGGATCAGAGCCCTTCTCCTACGGTAAGATAGTACGGACATAACAGAAATAAATAAATAAATAAATACGACACGGGACCACCGGCTTTACTTCCCTTCCGAAGGAAGCCATCCTAAGGATTTTTACGCCCGAAAAAATTCATCGGCCTCCGCCGGGTTTGAACCTGCGACCTTGGGAACTAGAGGCTAGCACGGTACCACTAGTCCACGGAGGACGACCATAACAGAAAGAGATGTCCCTTTCTACATCCTTAACAGTTAATATCAAGTAATTTTTCATGGTATTAGCCGTTTCAAAAATATCACCTGTTATATCTTTCAGGCTTTACTAGGTTGAACTGTGGTGCGACATCTATGCAACATTTTGGTAATGTGCGCAGTTTGTATTTTTAGCATGGCGCAATTGACTTGCGTTATAAACAGTTGTATTTTATTTTTGATTGGTTATGAAACTAAATTCTGTTATCTCATTTTAGTGCATTTATAGGCAAACTCCGACGTGATTGATCTAAGCGAATAGATTAATGACTTTTAATAGGAAAACCGGAATATATTACATCTGTTTATTGGTAACCGAAAGATAAGAAATGCAGTCTGTGAAACATATTTCGAAACGAAGTCATTGTCGCTATCGAATACGCATATAGCGGTGCAAGCGCTGCTGAACTGTGTGAAGAACCGAATCAGCTTGGTGGAAAATCATCAAAAAAGGTGCTGTTATTTCATTTGTCATTTAAATAACTTGGGTTCACAAACATTTATTTACAATAATAATAATAATAATAATAATAATAATAATAATAATAATACTTGAAATATAGTGTATTACTAACATTATTTATAGTAACATAAAATTATGTATATCTTCATAAGTGTGTTTTAGGATCTCAAACGACCATAAGGGCTGCGCCAGAGACAACGCCCATTTTCACTCTTAGATGTTCCCTCACACCTCATTAATTAACAACTAGCCGTCTTATTCGCCGATGCAAAATGCGTTTTGATATTAAAATATTTATATCAGGAAACCAAAAGGCGATACTAGATACCTAACAAAACAGTAAAATAAATAACAGTTGAGATGTGGAGTTTTGACATGACATAATGCTGAAAGAACTATCCAGTTGAATTTGCAACATTACCCACTACGGTATCATACATACACTTTCACTCAGTACATAAATAAGGACAAAATAAAGGCAGTGCTCTTATTTACTTTACCTGTGTCCTGCAACCTTTCTCTTCTAATAATAAGAAAAATGTGCGGGGTGTTGCTCTTGAACTTTGTAATTTGCTTATACAAACACAGTAACAAATGAATAAGGTTGGCGATATTCAGACTTCAGTTACCTTAATCATATATGGTGTTTCGCACAAAACACGCTAGGTGGCGCAAGAGTGTTTCTCCTTATAAGGGATATTCAGATTTATTCGACCTTTATCTCCAGTCGGTTTAAATGAAGTCGTCATTATTAGTTCAGCGAGCCCCTTGTCTCAATAGGAAGGTGCGGAATTGAATCTCGGACTGCATCGTTTCCGACTTCTAAATAGGTTGATGCATTGCGGCGGTGCAGAACTACTTTTCACTAGGACATTTTGTGCGTTCACAGAATTTACATGGTTGAGTGCTAAGTTGAGACATTCAACGCTACAAAAACCGCCCAATTATTTGAGTTACCTATCAGCATACACGCTGAAATTGTGAATTTACGAGTCGCAGCCGAAAGACATTCCAAATGTAAATACTGGAAAGCTAGGATATAAGTCCCATTTTATTAAGGTGGTCTTGAAGTTGACATCCGCCCCTTCTACTACTTTTCTTTAGTTCTCTGCCGAAGGCACTGGTGATAAACTCGTTTCAGAGTATTGATGCCATGTGCAGACAACCGACTCGGGCAACGGCCGAATAAACCTAAATACCCCGTATAATTATTTAGCCTACAGTGGTAATTAATTCATTTCATCCTTAAAAAATATCTGATGTGTTACACTCACATGACTCTCTCTACTCTTGTACAAACTATTTCTTATAAACTCTTATTCTCCATCTATTTCATATTAATCGAGATAAACATTTGCAGAAACGATCTTTTGGCATGCAAAGAGAATTACATTTTACACATAGCGACCATTTCTAAAAATATTTGACTATCGCTTAGGGCCTACTATGTTCCCCTTGTTTTGTATTTGCAAGGGTAATATAGAAATACAATAGCCTTTAAGCATAGACATATCTCTTAACAGCTGGCTGTTAGGTGCAGCACCATTCTCTTTGCCACAGATTAATACTCTTTGCATATCCAAGACAAAAAAATGAATAACGAATTCCCATTTGAGAAAAAGTATAAGTATTGGATAATTTAAGGGAATAACAAGCAATATCTCGAAAATGGTTCACTCAACAAAAAAATGCATATGACATAAATTGAGTGCTTTAACGTGATCTACATTTTTTGTGTAGGAAAATTTTGTCTATCTCTTATGGTTTACCAGTTATGCAAAAGTCATTCACAATGAAGAATACTTTTGGAGACATTCCCAGAAAATTGAAGACATACATTTTATTTGTCATGAAAATATCTTAAATATATGATATTTTAATCAAAATCGTTAGAGCCATTTTTGAGAAAATTAAAATTTTCGAAAAATGTTCCATGTAAAGGGTAATCTGGGGTGGGGGGATTTTCTTGAAAACCTTCGTGTCGCATCTCCGGAAGATACTGAACCTAAATATCAAGTTTGGTGTCTATCCGACTGTTCGTTTCTGAGTTATGCTGTTCACAGACACACACAGACAGACAGACACACACGCGGACATGTTTCCAAAAATGCTTTTTTTTGGATTCAGGGGTCTCAAAACATGTATTTCCAGTGAAATCTCCTCTTAGGGCATAGGTACAAATTCCACTGTGGATCGGTGCCGAGATAAGATAAGATAGGTGAATCAACCAAGATAGGGGGACACCTCCCGCGCTATGACCTGCACATATCTATTGCGGCCACTACCTCACAAGAGGAAGCGATGAGGTGAAAGCACCACAGGAGGCTACAGGCCGTAGGCAGACAGGCCCTAAGATTTCCAGGCTTGCAGACTCGGAGTCGCCGAGAGAGAGAGCTATGGCAACCTACCAATCAAGCAGTCCTCTGATGTCTACGGGGAGTACTCCTTCCATTGAGCATGCATTCGCGCCATCTGTTGGTACCGCCATAAGGCACGGAACCAAGAAGTACACTTAAAGATGAGGAGGAAATGGAATGAAGGAAGTCGTGGTAGAGAAGAAATCTCCCCAGCATTCGCCTATCGACACCAGGGAAACCACATAAATTCCATAGATCAGAGTGGGTGGTCACCGGGGATCGAACCCGGTACCATCCGAATGTGAGTCGCACACATTGCCGCGGCGTCACCTCGCTCGTTAATGGTGAATCATAAGAGACAAAACCTTACGACCCAAACAATGTAGATCTCTTTAAAATAAAAACTTATTTCAAATAACTTTTATTGTGGCATCATCCATTTCCGAAATATCCGTTATCACTGGTTTGATTTCTTCAATACTTTGTCATTTTTTGAAGTGTTGTCACCATTCAGTTGTTTCTCGCATTTAAATATTTGACTATCGTTTCGGTTTGCTACATCCCCTTTGTACCTACAACGGAATATGTAACTACTTCTGAAGATGCTTATCTCGAGAATATGAAGTAGACAAAAAATAAGGCTTTGTAAGAATATTTTGTAGAAGTTATATAAAAATAAACGATAGTAGTTAGGAAAGTCATGTGAAAGTAACATACAAACTTTCCATATTATTTCCCTTTAACAGTTTGTCTAATTTTAAAGCTGGTACTTATTGGATTATAACCTTGCACACAGCACTAGATGCCTACTTCTAAATAAAATTTCCCCCAAAAGATATTAAAAATTGCACTGTTTTTACTTTGCGTTACCTCTGCAAGCAGTTAACAGAGTCGTGGGATTTGCATTGTGGTTGCCGAGGTGCTAGGTGCAGGAGTAATCGCTTTATAACAAGTGGTGGCGGTTACAGTGTCAGAATATCAGAGGTTGAACTTCCCCCTTTCTCATTAAGTGCAGGAACACGATCCTCCTCTCAGCACCTGTAGAAGGCTAAAGGAATTAATTCTGTTAGTCGATACGGCAACACTGTCTCTCACAGACGAATAAGCTAATCTACAAGTTAAACAGCGCGAGTCAACAATGCGCCGAAACAACCTGACTGTGTACATAACATAATGGTATTACATCTTATAACTGCAGTTCAAAAGGCATTCTCGTGCCAACAAAACAAATGTATTGTTTACTAAACTGAAAGGAATGTTGACAATAGACTCGTTTACTATTAATAAGTGATGATGTAATTATGTTTCTTATTAACATACAATCTGATACTGCAACTGCTCTCTCTGTAGTCGCTGTTTCTCTCCGTCGCTCTTGCTCTATCTCTCACTCCGCGTAGCGCAACTCTCCGCGCATCTCTTCCGGTCGCTCACTATCGTGTCGAACTCAAGACTCACCCTTCCTCCTTAAGTAGACAAGTACTTCTCGCACCAAACAAGAGTGGCTGAGGAAGCATAGAATCTTCCATGCCAGCGATCACCTTCCTTTTATACCCCAAGAGCGCCTTATAGAATTCACCAGAACGGGGCAGGGGAAATGGATGGTTCTAACTGCGTCCCGATAGGAGTTCCGGACAGTTCAGTTAACAGAATACTTCGCCCTCTCTATAATCAACCAAACACAAGTCAGCCGCCGCTGACGCCACGGCCTGCTCCAAGATGGGCTTGGCAAAGATGTCTTACAATACTGCTTTAAAGAGAAAAGAATGCTCAAAAACCAATTTAATATTAATCACTTTTATACAATTTATAATTTGAAAACAAGGTCTATAAATATGAGGAAAAGTATATTAGGATAATACATTTCTTATTGTATTTCGGAAGCCAGTTTAGTATTTTCCTATCTTTTAATAACACAAGAACCTCGTTTATCTGCCCCTCATTAATCAGTATTTCCGGTTCATCCGGAATGATTATTCCTTAATTATTTATCAGGACAATATCTGCATCCCTTAATAAACACACATGAATGTATACAGTTTTAACGTTAGCACCACAGGTAGAATAGATATCGCTGTGGTCTCTCACTTCAGGCTAACAATAATTGCCGTTGCTGTGATCAGTGTCAAAGAACAAAAAAAAATTAAGGTGTGTGAGATTATGTTTCATTAGTTTTCATGAAACAATCCTAATAACGATCGTAGATCAAGAGGAGGCTTCTCTTATGGACGGCTTATTCTCTGATTTTTTCAATTGTCCAGTTTCCAGTACCGTATATCAAAGTTTGTATTAAATTAATAGATTTTTGCGGATTATTTGTTATTTTAACCTGGATTACTTAGTCCGGATAAACGAGGTTCTTGCGTATACAAAAAGAAATGTATAGAAGTAAATACGCTTTTAACTAGACTTGTAATAATAGGGACGAATAGAGTGGAATCAAGTGCTTTCAGGTCACTTGCCTCTTTGACGGAATATTTATGTAGTCTATTAAACAGTAGTGAAATGCTTTGTTTTTACAGGATGTTTAGAAAACAGAGGGCACAATTTCAGGCAGGCATTCCCCACATGAAGACAATAAAGACAGCCCAGTGCAACATGTATCCGAAAATTCTTGGCTTCTGAATTATGACCTTCAAAACAGTGATATTCACCGGAACATATTTCTTACTGCAGGTAGTTTTCTTTATAGAAGATGTTAAAAGTTTCAGGAGTATTGCGTATTTCTTCACAACCTGCCCTAATTCGATTCTGAAGGGAATCCGTGCCAGGCACCGGAGACGAATACACCAACGCTTTTAAATGGCTCCACAAGTAGAAATTCACAGGGTTCAAATCAGGTGAGCGTGGTGGCGAAGCAAATGGGCCACCTCTACCTATCCATCGATCAGGAAACCTTCGATCCAAGTACCGGCGAGAGGTACGACTGAAGTGTGCAGGAGCACCATCATGCAACAAGTGTGCTTGTTGACGAATACTTATGGAGTGTCTCCAGACACACGAGGTATGGTGTTTTCCAGGAAGTTAGGATGCACCTGCCCCGCAAGTCTGTTTACAAGTACATGGGGTCCAACTAACCGATTATCACTGACACTGGCCCACATGTTGAGAGTGAACTGTACTTGGTGATGAGATGGAACAATTGTATGGCGGCTTTCATGTTCCCTACATGCTGATTATGAAAATTTGTAATGCTGTCTTGTATGAAACCGTGCTTCATCTGTAAATAAAACTAAAGCAGGAAAGTTGGGATTTGTAGTACACTGCTGCACGAACCACTGGCAGAACATTAATCGAGTAGGGTAAATTGCTGGTGACAGAGCCTGTATCAACGCCTACTGGTGGCGTTGTCTGTACACGTTGCAAATGACAGATGCTCTCACAACAGTCCGCAGACAGTCGTATGAGGAACATTCACTAGCAACGCTAACCTTTGTGTGCTGTTAGAAGGAGTCGTGTGCACAAAATCCAGAATCTCCACCTCTACATCTGGAGTTGTAGTTCTTGGTCATCCCCTCCCCAAACCAGGAGTTGTAAGCTTCCCATGAGCGCACAGAGGGCGATGGAGACGTTCAAATGTCTTCCGATCTGGACATCTTCGCTGTGGGTGCCTCTCTTGGAATAAACGACGAGCCAGCGCAGCATTGCTGTCCGCCTTACCGTACATGAAGTGCATTTCTGCCAGCTCCTGATTTGAGTACCTGTCGCTCAGGCCAACGCCAAATACAACACTCGGTGTATCCTTCGCCTCGTAATGAACTATTAGAGTGTCCTGTTAATATCTTCTGTCATGGCAACTACATGAGGGAAGAAAATAAATTTCGGTGAATATCACTGTTTTGAAGCCCATAGCTCAGAAACCAAGCATTTCCGGACAGATGCTGTAGTGGACTTTCTTTTATTATGTACATATGGGAAATGCATACCTAAATTTATGTCCTCTATCTTTGAAACATCCTGTATATCTTATCGGTCAACGTTTGTTTTCGGTCCCTAAGATTACAAGTCTAAAACACAAAATTGCGAAAAAGAAATTTCTTATGCTCAGAAATTCAACTATATAGTCTGTTCCATCATCATTTTCTGTTAGTGTTAAGGTTAACGCTGAGAAAATAACGCAGTTTATATGGGCCATTCCGTTTAATGTACACACTCCTTTATATGCAACTTTGAATTTAATTTAAGGTTTTAACTAATAGTTAGAAACACAGCGTTGTGTCATACACAGCCCAACCTGTTTTTTGATCTTATGATAAGGGATTTTATTTTAAAATAGCACATCAGATGGAACATCCATACCAGTGGATTCAAGACGAATGCACGCCTTGTATAGAACTACTCTTCTTAATGTTTACTAGTTACACAAGTCTTTTGTAATGAAAGTTTAACTAAGTTAAAATGGAAAAGAGAAAATAGAAGCAAACAGTGAGTAGCAAATAGAGGTGCATTAGGCGACTAGTGCTGCAAAAAAATACAGAGGGAAGCCAAAATAGTTCCAGCAAAATGGTGCCACAACAGTCAGCACTAGAGTGAGTATAAGAGTGACCTGCTCCGTGATGCCAAGTTATCGATGTTGAGAGCATAGTGCCTTGGCACGTGTTCCCTGGGTACAGACGGTGGGTTAACAGATACACCGTAGTAGGCATGATGTTACACTTCGCAAACAGAATAAGTAATATATCAGACAATGATATAAGTGTATTATTTGTATGCACCTATTACCTCTTGTGATGTAAAAATGAGTTTCTCACGATATAGCTTTTGTTTAAGTGAGAGACAGAGAACTTCACTTTCGGCAACCTCCGTAGGTACATTATTGTCCATCGTAATGCACAGAATATGTAGTTAACTTTACATATATGTAAAATGTAGTGTTCTATAACGGAATAAAACATTAACAGTCGTCATGTACAGCAAGGTATATGCATTCTTTTGATACAACCTATACGAGCGCTGCTCCCGTTGTTTACATCTGGAGTCACCCTCTGCCCTTCATTATAAACAGACTACAATAGAGGTAAGTTGGCTTTATAAAATGGTCACTCTGATCCGGTCCCTAGTCATCAGACACTGCTATAATTTGCATGGCAGCTATTATATCGAGTCTTTGGGAATCAAGTCATCTAAAAATAAAGACAACGTCTTGCTTGCAAGCTTCCGTGATTCCTCTGCGACTAATTTTTCTACGGTATATGAAGAACAAGACTAACTGAAATTCTTATAGACCTTAAAGATAATATTTACAGAGAAATCCATTCCTTCTGCAGTCGTATGGCGATATGCCGTTGTTGCAAGTTATAGCATGTTGCCTAAAACAGTACACTAGCATTAATCTACATTTGCCAATTTACATGGATAGAATGATTAACTTTTTACTTTCTCTACTACGTATAGTAAGTAGGGGAAGTATTGCATTCCACCCAAAAATTCGATACCGAGATTTCACCGGAAATACATGTTTTGAGACCTCCTGAATCCAAAAAAAGCATTTTTGGAAACATGTCCGTGTGTGTGTCTGTGTGTGTGTGTGTCTGTGTGTGTGTCTGTGTGTGTGTGTCTGTGTGTGTGTGTGTGTCTGTGAACAGCATAACTCAAAAACGAACAGTCGGATAAGCACCAAACTTGGTATTTAGGTTCAGTATCTTCCAGAGATGCGACACGAAGGTTTTCAAGAAAATCCCCCCACCCCAGACTACCCTTTACATGGAAGATTTTTCGAAAATTTTAATTTTCTCAAAAATGGCTCTAACGATTTTGATGAAAATATCATATGTTTAAGATAATGTTATGAGAAATGAAATGTATATCTCGAATTTTCTGGGAATGTCACCAAAAGTATTCTTCATTGTGAACGACTTTTGCATAACTGGTAAACCATAAGAGATAGACAAAATTGTACTACACAAAAAATGTAGATCGCGTTAAAATACACAACTTATGTCATATACATTTCTTTTGTTGAGTGAACCGTTTTCGAGATATTGCTTGTTATTTCCTTAAATTTTACAATACTTATACTTTTTCTCACATTCGTTATTCATTTTTTTTATGTCCTGGACATGCAAAGAGAATGGAATGCGCCACATAGCAACCAGCGTTAAAATATTTGACTATCGCTTAAAAGCTACCATATTTCCCTTGCATCTACAAGAAAATTACCAATAAGATTGACATCTCGATATCTCGATTAACATGAACCATATGGAGAATAAGCGTTTGTAAAATTAGATTGTACAAGAGTAGAGAAAGTCATGTGAGTGTAACACATCAGATTTTTTACATTATTGTTAACATTTATTTTCATTGAATCACCCTTAATAAAAGCCGAATAAAATTTTTGAGTCGGTGATACAATAACTCATACCATGGTGTAATTACGAGATTGGCTTAAATATAATATACGCTGGTAATGAACAACATGCGGAGGAAATATAACGTCACTTTTTTAAACAAGCATTACTAACAAGTTTTGGAATCCCGTAACTTCAATGCATACATATGTATAGGGTCTTTCAACAAGTGTCCTATCTTTGAACTTAAATAAAACACGTTCTATAAAAGATAGAGGTTTATTTCTTTTTTTATTTTGTAACATAATTAATCTCATTACGTGTGGAAGAGAACATCAGTTAAGTGACCGCCGCGACTTCGTTGGGTTGCTCGTATACGGTTGACCCAATTTTCAATGACAGAAGAACGTAAATTAAGTCTAACTTTAAGAATAACACGTCTGATGTTATTCATAAGATCATTTACTGTTTCTGGCTTGTTGATATAAACTCGAGATTTAACATAACCCCACAAGAAGTAATCCAACGGCGTTAAATCACATGACCTCAGAGGCCAGTTAACAACACCACCACGGGAAATGATGAAAACTCTGAACTTCTCCTTCAAAAGATCGATTGTTTCGAGAGCAGTATGACATGTGGCACCATCTTGCTGGAACCAGATGTTTCTGAGATCCATACCATCCAATTGAGGCCAAAAATAGTCCCTTATAAGAGCATGGTATCTTTCTCCATTGACAGCTAGAGCTTCTCCATCTTCATCTTGGAAACAAATATGGACCAATAATTCCACCATACCAAACATTTGTGGATGAAGTGGTCGTTCTTGAATCTGCATTGAATTGTGATTGCTCCAATAGCGGAATTTGTTTGTTAACACAACCATCCATCGAAAAGTGGGCTTCGTCGCTGAAGATGATTTTTCGACAAAAATCCGGGTCAGCTTGCAATTGCTCCATAGCCCAGTCACCGAATACACGGCACAACCTATGGTCGTCGGGCTTTAGTTCTTGAGTTAACAGCATTTTGTAAGCGTGAAACTTCAAGTCCATATGCAGAATTCGCCAAGTTGTGGTCGGCGAAAGCCCCAATTCTTACGCTCAACGAGCAATTGATTTGTTTCCGTTCTCGCGTACACTCTCACGAACGGCGCCTATGTTTCGTTGGAGCGTTTACGTCGATTACGTACAGGCGTTCTTTGATCGCTGACAGAACCACTTCTTTCAAATTTATCGATCAAACGCCGAATCGTTCTCTCGCAGGGACGATTATGCACACCGTAAACTTCACGCAACACACGGAAGGTTTGGCGAACAGATGATCCATTTTGATAATAAATTTTCACAATTTCTACACATTGCTGAATGCTGTAACGTTCCATTGCTATTTGTCAATAACAACTGTAAGTACATGAAAAAATGACTGCTGTAACTCAATAACAACGGCAGATATCCCCTATTAAAGATAGGACACTCTTGTTGAAAGACCCTATAGAATTAGAATAAAGGTTGCTATTTGTATTAATAACATGTAAATTAAGTAAATAAGTATTGCAGAAATATTTTACTACTATAACCAGAAAGTGATTGCCTTTTTTGCTGTGCTTTATCTGTTTCATATATCCTTGGAGTTGAACATCTTTTGCGTCTTTTTTCTTATTTTATATGCATTTTCTGTGCAGTAACACAACGAATATTTTACTTTCTTCACTACGTATAGTAAGTAGGAGAATATTGCATTCCACCCAAAAATTCGATACCGAGATTTCGGCAGAAATTCATGTTTTAAGGCCCTCTGAATAAACAAAAGCATTTTAGAAGAAGGTATGTGTATCTGTAAACAGCACAACTCAAAAACGAAAAGTCAGATAAATACATGGGACATTTTTAGAAAGTTTTGATTTTCTCAAAAATGGTTCTAACGACTTTGTTTAAAATATTATATGTTTAAGACATCTTTATGACAAATGAAATGTATATCTTGAATTTTCTGGGAATGTCCACAAAAGTCCTCTTTACTCTGAATGACTTTTGCATAACTGGTAAACCGTAAGAGATAGACAAAGTTTTAGTGCACAAAAATGTAGTTCTCGTTAAAACACACAATTTATGTCCGATACATTTTTTTGTCCTGTGTACCATTTCCGAGATATTCTTTGTTATTTGTTTGAATTTTCCCATAATGCTTTTTTTGAAATGGGAATACGTTATTAGTTTTTTATGTCCTAGACATGAAAAGAGAATGGAACGCTTTACATAGCAATCGGCTCTTAAAATATTTGACTATCGCTTAAAGCCTACCATATTCCCCTTGCATCTACAAGAAAATTAGCAATAAGATTAGCATCTCGATTAACATGAAGCATATGGAGAATAAGCGTTTGTAAAAATAGTTATTGCAAGAGTAGAGAAAGTCATGTGAGTGCAACACATACCATTTTTTAATGTTGTATACATAATTTTTAAGTGTGTATTGTATTGCACTGCATTTGTGTATTTAAGGTGATCACACTATAATCACAGTTTTGAGACTTAATAGTAGATTTTGATACAAGAGGTAAAAGTAGGGTTTTATTTCGCAATCCTACGAGAAAAATAAAACCAATTTTAACACGTGTGGCATATACTATTTTTTAGACAGCGCTCGAATTTGTAAAATATCAACAATATTATATTGATTCCTGAAACTAACAGATATCACGTTTAGTACACACTCTTGAAACAAGAGAAACGACGTTAAAAAGCGAGGTGTCAGCTATTTTCGTGTTTTGTTGATTCGCTAGCAGTCATTTTCAGTAAAATAACTTTCACCAAGTTTTGCCTTACGCCAGGCAATGAAGCAATTAAATGCTATATCATATTGATTTCTGGACGTTTTGGGTAAGTACTTATTCTTTCTGCCGATTCTGTAATTTCATTACCTATTTAAGTTCCTCTGAACTCATAATTTCCGTCATTTAATCTTTATGTAGGTTAGATATATGAGTAACATTTTAGATCAAAGAAATCTGCCAATATAACGTATAGGTTAACTCCACAACGAATTGCGATACTTTGAAGTATAGCGTTTAGTATTATGAACAGTAATGTGAGTGCCAAGAGATATTAATCCTGTAAAAAGACACAATAAAAAGTGAAACCAAATCAAACCAGTCGAGTTATTAAAGATGTGCAAACACAAAGCATAATTGCTATGTGATAAGACTTGAAAGTTGGTAACACTGAAGATTATTATCTACTAGTGCAATAATCTAAATTCTAAAGCTTTTAGCTCATGTGCTCTGTGTTAGAAGTTCTACTTTTAGGTCATTTTGTCTAAAAATAAAATAAAACACAGCTATTTTCTACTCCATGGCAATCTCAACAAAAAGTCAAACCCATTTTCAAGTATGTTCTTTTATGACTCCGACATATAGTGTTCAGAATTTTTAAATCCAATTATTTTGTTTTGGTGATTTAGAAGTTAAAATTCGAAGCTGTTCTTTAGGTCATGTTCGTCGAAGAACAGGGCTTTTCAATGGTGAAAGAACTCTCAAGTTCGACTGACCGGTTTCCGAGTTTATAATATTAGTATACGACTGCCTCTGTAGCCGCGTGGTCAGGGTTCTGGCTTCTTAACCCAGAAGTCCCGGTTCGATTCTAGGCTGTGGCCGGGAACGTTTCTTTATCTAGAGTCATTGCCTATCATCCGTAGAGTCTTGTAGTAAAGTGAAGCCCAACCTTGTCTTTTATCAGTTAATGGCGTTCAGATTGACGCTTTACCCAACTCTTTCATTTTGTATTATGAAGCATTTCCCCTTCACTCATTCACTCACTCACTGACGGCTCTCGCAATGACATGATTCAAGGTAAGCAAATATTGGAGCTTGGACAACCCATGACCACAAGAGTACGTCATAGCTCCGCTAACAATGCCCTCCCCTCTTTCGCTTAAGGTTAGGAATCACTGTAGTATGAATGCGCGAGTGAATCAACGTTTAAAAACCAACATAATTAGTTGTTTCTCTCCCGAATCACCATAGAAGTTAAAGGGCGGCTATACAAGATGGCTCCACCAAAGGTCCGAGTCTCGCATTCGGGAGGCTCCGGGTTCGATTTTTTGGATCGCCAAATCTGACCTTGGGTTTTCCGGGTTTTCCCTGATCGGTAGGCGAATGCTGGGTTGATTTCTCATCTACCACGTGTTCCTTTCCCTCATTTCCATTCTATTTCCTTTTCATGCTTCAGATGTATTTCTAGGGTTCGTGGCGTAGGGTTGTGTCGGACAAATGGAGCGGATGCTTGCTCAAAGAAAACGGTATTCCTGGTGGACACTAGAGGGCTGTTTGATTCATCACCCTCTCTGTGGGTGATGGAACAGGTCTTCAAGCCAGGGACTGTTAAGATATTTCCGCACGTCTCTGTGGCCTGTAGCCTCCTGTTGTTCCTTCACTTCATGCCTTTCTCCTGGGGATGGTAGCCGCAATAGATCTCCTGTAGGTCGCAGTTGTAGACCCCCTTTTTGTATACCCTATACTCAAAAGGGTGCTGTACAAATGAAAGAATTTAAAACATTAGCAAGATCATTCTTTTATTTCAATATCAAGTTAAAATATTATATTAAACTGCAGAAAATATCACTGAACTATGTGCGACTTTGTTTCAGTAATACGTTAAATATTTTGCTTTATTTATTATAACACATTTTTTCTTCACAGTGAGCCAATTGTGGCTCTTCTTTCATAGAGTGGCTGTTTTTGCAGAGATGGCCGCAGTTCTTTTATGTAGCTGCAATCATGAACTACAATTTTCGGCCCCTGCTTGACATTACGCCGGCAGCCTGGTTAACACCAGAAGTCGGCTGCACCAGGTTTCTACAGCGCTCGCCAGGTTGTGTCCTCTCCGCCAATATAGGTAGCGCTTATGCTATCTCTACCTCATCATCACCTGACCTTCCCGGTGCACCCCGAGCGATGCGTTCTGAGGAAGAAGAGTTGCAACAGTTCTCGACGACCAGCGGATAAGGACTTTTCTTGAGCTTCGTGCCTGGGAGCGGCGGTCTGCACACTTTACGGCCATGTCTAAATTATACATAACATATACTTTTGGCGTAAGTAAAATTCTAAATTCTTTTAGTGTGTGGAGCGACATTTAAAATCTCATGGAAGCGAGTTGTATGAGAAGGAGAAATTCAAATGCAATGTGCTTCAATTGTAATATATCTCTGTTTCTACATTTGAATGTTAATATATTCAGTACCTTTGGGGCTGTATAGATTGTTACTTTTATTTAAAGCTGTTTTAAATCCTTGTTCATTTCCTTTAACACTAGGTAGTACAAACAATTATTACTCTGGGGGAATGCTTTACTTCCAATACATTCTATAATGGGCCCGGCATTTTATTTTTCTAGTCAATTTTTACTTTCTCTACTACATATAGTAAGTAGGGGAAGTATTGTATTCCACCCAAAAATTCGATACCGAGATTTCACCGGAAATACATGTTTTGAGACTCACTGAATCCAAAAAAAGCATTTTTGGAAACATGTCCGTGTGTGTGTCTGTCTGTGTGTCTATGTGTCTGTGTGTCTGTCTGTGTGTCTGTGTGTCTGTGTGTCTGTGAACAGCATAACTCAAAAACGAAGAGTCGGATAAACACCAAACTTGGTATTTAGGTTCAGTATCTTCCAGAGATGCGACACGAAGGTTTTCAAGAAAATCCCCCCACCCCAGACTACCCTTTACATGGAACATTTTTCGAAAATTTTAATTTTCTCAAAAACGGCTCTAACGATTTTGATTAAAATATCATATGTTTAAGATATTGTCATGATAATTAAAATGTATATCTCGAATTTTCTGGGAATGTCTCCAAAAGTATTCTTCATTATGAACGACTTTTTCATAACTGGTAAACCATAAGAGATAGACAAAATTTTACTACACAAAAAATGTAGATCGCGTTAAAATACATAATTTATGTCATATACATTTCTTTTGTTGAGTGAACCGTTTGCGAGATATTGCTTGTTATTCCCTTAAATTTTCCAATACTTATAGTTTTTCTCCAATTCGTTATTCATTCTTTTATGTCCTGGACATGCAAAGAGAATGGAATGCGCCACATAGCAACCAGCGTTAAAATATTTGACTATCGCTTAAAACCTACCATATTCCCCTTGCATCTACAAGAAAATTACAAATAAGATTGACATCTCGATATCTCGATTAATATGAAGCATATGGAGAATAGGCGTTTGTAAAAATAGATTGTACAAGAGTAGAGAAAGTCATGTGAGTGTAACACATCAGATTTTTTTTAAAACTTTTATGGCATTCTGTGCATCGACTACTTCTTATCGGCCTTGCATGAACGTTACAACAGATACATAAAGTTACACGGTAATCCAAGAAGGAAAACAAAAAGAGCACCAGAATGCCATGACAAGGTCACACTGCCTAGCAACATAGACCAATGTACTCCCGGAACACCCAAACAAACATACGCCGCACACTCCTAATTTAGCCCAAAGTGACTTTCATCTCTTTTGTGCACTGAAGAGGAATTTGGAGGGTAAGAATTTCCGGATCAAGAAGCAAAGTGATTGCCTTTCAACAGCCGGGGCACATGACGAGGGCTTGGAAGGGTTGATTTGACGTTGGATTAACAGTCTTAACACTGGAGTAAGTGGCTCAGAACATTCCATCAAGTAAACTGCAGTTCAGCGTTCTGGTTATTAACGTCCCGATCTGTTCCTGACACAGTAATGTAGTTAGGGAGGTAAGATCGGAAACTGCTGCGTAGGAACACGATTGGTCAATTAATTGTCCCGGACACTGCACGTCGATACACGCAAAAGTGCTCCAGTACGTCATGTCTCCTGCACTCGACACAGTCAGGCCCAGTGTCTGCCTTCCTATGCCACGCAGACCTCAGTCTTTTCGATACATTGTGTTCTTGAACGCTTCCATGTTATGTGTCATTTGTAGAGATGATCAAAATATAAAGGTAAATCTGATGTGTTACATTCACATGCCTTTCTCAATCCAGTATCATTGATAGCTTCTATAAACTATTCCTGCGCGTGCTTTATGTTTCTATATAGTTCATATTCTACTTCATTTCATGCTCCAGATAAACATTTGCAGATAATCACACATTTCGTTGTAGATACAAGAGGGATAGAGGAAATCGTATCGTTGTTCCGGTGTTTCAAAACGGCTCACAATGGCATTAAAATTCAAAACTCCTTCCATAACATCGCAAGTAACAAATGAATGATAACAGAACTTTAAAAAAATTACAAATTATTAAACGATTGGAACCAATATTAAGGTTATTCTTGCTAATGTATGATACCAGAAAAAAGTTACTTCAAATAAATTCTGTATTTTAGTAGTTACACAAAATTATACAAAATTCCTTCCTAATGAAGTCGACTTCACAAGTTATTCAGAAAATTAAATATGTACATTCTGCCATGTTAAATATTTTAAATATAAATATTTTAAGCAAAATCGTTAGAGCCATTTTTGAAATAGTGAAATGTCAAAAAATGTTTGAAGAAGTATTTTATTAGCTCCAGGTATGGACGCCAATTTGAAAAAGGTTGTTTGTTACGTTGTTATTTGCCCCAAATGTACTTTCTGGTGGCCTATGCCCCCCCAAAATGTTTTAAAATAATATATTAACTTTGTAATTAAACTGTTTCTTTAAAAATTTGATATTTATGTTTGCCTCGGCTGCGTCAGTATTTTTGTTAGAGACATGGATGTCTTGGCAGGGTTGTAGGCTTGCACAGATTATAATTTTACTTCACTCCTTTTATTAATGCTTGATACGATTTAAATAACACTTCACTAATATAGAGAGCTGTGAGATTATTTTAATTAATTACTTGCACTTTTTAGCAAGTAAACTATTTTCGTCTCACACGAATACGTATTAAATTTTTCGAGGACACATCTCGCGTCCAGTTATGAGCAACTGAACTCTAAATTTGTAAATTTCTGTATTTCAAGTCTCTGATTGGCTAATCCTAATCCAATAGAATACCTTCATTTAACTAAAGCTTTTTCTGATTGATGATTGGCTATTTTTAAACTGTCTCAAAATTTACATTATTATTGCTCCAATAATGACTAGTAGCATTTAAACTTTCAAATTCATTATTGCCTCAAGGTTACCTCATTGTTAGCAACCTTTAACCTATTATTCTCACAGCTCCTACATTATTAAATTACGTAATATATTCTCATACCATTATTACACATGGATACAATAATACAAACGTATACGACTGTTACATACATTTTTTATATATTGTTACATACACATATTGCTTTAAGGCGGGCTGTTATATATATTATACAATTAGACTGAAATCATTTTAGTGTTAAAAATACTGCCTCATGTTCTATGTAAAGGGTGAGTTTGGTTGGAGAGATATTCTTGGAAATAGTAAAGTTGCTGCATTTAAACACCAAGTTTGGTATTTACTCGGCTTTACGGTTCTGTTATGCTATTCTCTCTCTATTTACCTCATACACACACAGTCACCCACACCCACATATACTCGCGCATTCATGTAGGATGATATAGAATTTTTGGGTGGGATGCAATATTTTCTCTAGCTACTATAGGTAGGTGCTATATAAGGTAAAAGTTTTAGTTTGAGAAATGCTGTCATTTATTCCTCTATACTTTGTAAATATACTCTAAAAGCATGGAAGGTTTGCATCACTATTGATGCTGCGTAGCAAAATATGTACTTCAAGAACAATAAAAATAGACAAAATATCGTTTACAGCTCATTAACGAGCTAAATGTATGTATATGTGGTTTCGTGCCTCATCTGTAGCAGTGGATATCGTGTTCCAACAAGGCGATGCACCACCTCACTGGGTTGAAGATGTTAATGATTTTGTATGGTGCGGTGGATCGATTTTGTGGTTCGAAAGTCTCCAGAATTCATGTCATCCGATGCAATCTCAGAGAAAATATTCTATTAGCGTTTGAAAGCCTTATACCTGACAGAGAACATTCTTCTCTTTCGAAACTAGGATTTCTTTCGGATTTCAGGGAATGGTGTCTCAGGTAATGTAGAGTCGAGTGCATAGAATCCTGCCGCTATAATACGCAGTGGTTTATGTTGGTAAGGAATTACTAAACCGCCTCTGCCACACCCTGTACGCATATCTTACCTGCTTCTAGCCATGCATTTAAGCAGAGTGGGAAGTGTAAGCATTAAATGGCCACGCAGCTAACTAACAAATATGGATATCTCTCGATGTAATTGACAGATCAGTAAAAACATTACTGTATTGGTAGCACATTTGCTTGTATCTCTCTTTAAATTGTCACAATTGTATCCTTTTTAGTTTCCCTGAAAAGTTCTAAAAACGTTTGCAAACTAAAGGACACAAATTTGATGTCCTTGGGTTCGTTTTACTAAAAAACCAGTTGAAGCAGAGAGCCGATATTTTTACTAGGTATATACCAGGTGTTAAGAAAAAAGGATTTCATATATTGAGTATGGACCAAAACAAGAAAAAAGGTCCAGTAAACATGGGCTCTAAAATGCATATCTTAAGAGCAATGAACACTTGTTCATCTTCGCTACTGTGAAACATCTGCAAGCTCTTTACTATTACGTACGTACGACCTACAGCAGAGAGCAAACAAATTGCGAGGAAGTGCTTGCCCTACACCGCACTGTTCCGGTCCTGTTTCCCCCCCCCACTTTACACCCTCTCCATGCGCCGGCTAATCAGTTGATGCAAAACATAAAGATAAAGGTACCGAAGAAAGCAGGGACCCCGTAACCGGTGCAGAGCACCGCAAGTAGGAGGACCCGTGGGAGGGAGGGATGAGAGGAAAGGCCCGAAGGGCGACCAGATCCATATGACGACGGGCGCATGCATAGACGGGGTCCCTAACGTTTCCAGATCGGAAGCATTTGCCGCCCAGGTCCACCCACAAGCCACTACGTCCCGGTGGTCCCCCACAGGCCCCACGGGGAGAAGAGACCCACCTGAGCAGTACCAAAATGACGTCAAGGAAGAAACTCTACAGAGCGTACAGCCATCGCCATACGCAACGCACCGAAAACCGCCGCCTACAACCTTGAAATGATGACAAGGAAGATGATGGGTACAGAAAATGAGGGCTAGGAGAGTCGTTATAGATGAACCACCCCAGCATTCACCTGCCGACCCGGGGAAGCCACGAAAAACCCATGGGTAAGAAGTGGGCCGTCGTCGGATATCGCACCTGGGACTTCCCGAATGCGAGTCGCACACGTTATGGCGGCGCCACCTCGCTCGGACACTTCATATAAAGTCTGTGCTGTAGAGAGATTGAATTTTTGTGAGACCACGTTTTTTGCTGTCATAGTGTGTTAGTGCTGATATGTCAAAAGTTGCATATATTTTAGTATACAGAATTTTCATGTAGGATTCCTATGTGACAAACTCCTGCAGAGAAGTGAAGCGGCAATTTATAGCCAGATTTTATGCTGTTCGTGCACCTCACAGAGAAGCGGTTAGTCTTGTGAATAGATTTTGAAAACGGGATCTATTTTTGATAGAAAAAAACGATATTAAAACGCTATGTTGTTACAGATGAAAAACATCTGATGTGTTACACTCACGTGACTTTCTTTATTCTTGCACAACTATTTTTACAAACGCTTATTCTCATCTGCTTCATGTTAATCGAAAGAAACATTTGCAGAAACTATCTTATTGCTAATTTTCTTTTAGGTGCAAGGGGAATATGGTAGGCTTTAAGCGATAGTCAAATGTTTTAAGAGCTGGTGGCTATGTGGAGAATTCCATTTTATTTGCATGTCCGGGACAGAAAAAACTAATAACGAATTCTCATTTGAGAAAAAGTATAAGTATTGGAAAATTCAAACACAGTGAGGAATATCTCCGAAATGGTTCACTCGACAAAAAAGTATATGAAAAATTGTATGATTTAACGAGTTCTACATTTTTTGTGCAGTAAAATTTTGTCTATCTCTTACGGTTTGCCAATCATATCTCAGTATGAAGAGGACTTATAGGAAATTCCCAGAAAATTCATGATATGCATTTCATTTACCATGAATGTATCTTAAACATAAACATTTTAATCAAAATCGTTAGAGCCATGTTTTGAGAAAATAAAATTTGTTGAAAAATGTTTGATGTAAAGCGTAATCTGGGGTGGGGATTTTCTTGAAAATCTTCGTGTCGTACTTTGAAAGATACTAAGCCTAAATACTGTGTTTTTTCCGTTTTTGAGGTATGCTGTTCACAGACACATGGACACCCAGTCACACACACGGATCTTTTTCTAAAACTACTTTTCTTGGACTCAGGGGGCCTCAAAACATGTATTTTTTGTGAAATCTCGATATCGAATTTTTGGGTGAAATGCATTACTTCCTCTATTTACTATACGTAGTAGAGAAAGTAAAACTCGATAACATCGGAGAAAAGTTAGAATGAAGTACAAAGAAATCTCTGAGAAAGTTTGCACAGGAATTAGGTATTTCACAATCCTTGCATTAGAGTGCCAATAAACTTTTAAAATGAAAACCTTATAAGATAGCTGTAGTTCAGAAATAGTAACCACGCGATAATGTGAGTAGAGTTAATTTCTGCAATTGGTTGTTTGATACTGTCAGTTATTATTTTTTGCGGCTGAAACATGCTTTTATTTACGTGACCATGATGAATTAGTAAGACGTGAGAGACGTATGGTGGCACAAGGACGTTATTTCCAACATTTTCTTTGACAAAGGTATATGATTAATGTACTTATAATTTACATGAGAAATCTATGCGTTTAAATTTAAGGGACTATGAATGTCTGGCCCCGCCGGCAAACAGCGTGCTTCTCGGGGCCAAGAAAATTCCTGTCAGGTCGGCCACGCATCCAAACGAATCTGATAGATCAATGTGTAGTGTTATCACTGGCGAGCCTACAGTGCAGAATCATATATCGTTTAGACTTGTGCCACTATAGGACAGTGGACTGATACGCTGTAGCGGTTCCTTCGTGGTGTGCCGCTCACGTCAAATTACACTATGTACGGGAACCCCACTAAATTGATGATGATGGACCCGTAGAGAGATGATGGATGCTGTGTTACGTACCTGGTCGTCTTGATGTCCATACTCTCGTGATGTATCATGAAGTTCTCGTAGACTGGAATAAGATGATCGTACATCTGCATTCTTGTGTGTGTGTGTGTGTGTGTGTTAGTATGTTGTAATTATTATTTTATAATTGTGCCACGGCTGCTGTATTTTGTGTCGGAGAGCAATTGTGTCTTGTCAGGGTTAGGTATGGAGAATGTTAAAATATTGTGCACACACGTATTCTGTTAATTATTTCACCTGTAGTTTAGATAAACTACATGTAGATATTCACAAATCATTATTAGCTTTGTCATGTTAAAATACGTATAACTGGTAGACTTTAAATACGTAGTTTTAGCGTCTACAACGCCTTCCTGTTCGAAGTTTGGCAAGCTTCTGTTAGCGTTCCCTTCAACCGTTTTCTTAAGCGCGTATTTGAATTATAGGCATGCATAAATGAAGCTGATTGGTGCTACTATCCAATAACAGTTTATGTTACATATATATTTACAGACTTCCATTGTCTTAACTATGAATTCAAGGTTCGTTACTTGCTTACGTAGATGCTACTGCATTTCTCGTAATTTTTATTACTGGTTGTATAGCTATCAATGGTATTTCCCTATTATGTTATACTTTATGTTATAACGTTATATACTTGTTCTCTACCATGTGTACATTATGAATGTATGTGTTTTTAACAACCTCTTAATTATTATACGTGCAATATTAGCAAAAAAAAATACATAACATGTAGAACTTAGAACAAAATATTAAAGAAGGAAATTATTAATGTGTTGACGATGAGAAGCTGTGGGTTAGATATCTTATTACATTAATGAGTTATTGTATTAGTTTATCCTTGGCTAGTACTGTATGTTGCTTCAACGTATTTCAGTATGTTTCACATGTAGAAACAGCATCATTTTGGAAAAGATATACATGCCTGAAACAGAAGTCGCACTTCGTTTACTTCTGCTTTAAAACAAGTTCTTGAAGCTTCACAATCACTAGGAGGATGTTTTGTTTTTCGCAGTTCGTTTGACCGCACTATCAGATGGTGCTGCCAAGTTTCGAAGATACACTTATGGGAGTGAGTTTACATGCCAAAAGTGATGGTATCTCTGGGCTGGAGGAGAGCACATCATGCTGCTCATTTCCGCGGACGCCACAATGACTGGAGATTCAGACAAATAAAACAGAGATGTACTGAAGTTGAGAGAGACGTAACTGGTCGTGAATCAATTGTTATAAAGGGTGATTGCTGTACATAAGCTGAACCTATATTATTATTGTTATTATTATTATTGTTATTATTGTTGTTATTATTATTATTATTTGTATCATGACACTTAAAAGAGCTTTAAATCACAGCATCCTACTCAGCAGTAAAAGAATAACTGTTAATAGGTTACAGAACTGCAAAAATAATATTTTCAAACTTTTTTTATTTTTCACTCTCAAAATATGCTTAAAACCTAGAGAAGAGAGAGTAGAGAAAGTCGTGTCAATACAATGCATAATTTTTTCAGTGTACTTTGAAGGAGGGTTTAGTTTAGGAGGAGTTGTATTGTAGTTCCGTTGTTGGGGAGCCGAACTTTAAGTAGTTGCAACCACGTACGATACAAAGTTTCTGGTAGCCTTCGTCCCAAGTTTATTTTCCGTGGCATTCGCCCCAAGTTTAGGAATCAACTTTGTATTTTAATGTTTTCTTTAAATATTATATATTTAGGTTTGCCTCGGCTGCGTCAGTATTAATTTGTAGAAACTTGGTCTCTTTGCAGGGAGTTATGCGGCTAAAGAATGTAGGCTTACACAAATTATAATTTTTACTTCACTACTTTTATTAATCCTTCACACGGTTAAATAACGTTCAATGATATATAGAGAGCTGTGATTGTTTATTAGTTACTAGCACTTTTTTTAACACGTAAACTTCATAATGAATTTTCGTCTCACACTGAATACGTATTAAACTTCTGGAGGACGCGTCTCGCGTCCATTTAGGAACGCTGTCTACTAGCAACTGGCTTCTACTGCCTGAATTTGCAAATTTCATCTATTTCAAGTCTCTGATTGGCTAATCCTACTACAATATAATACTTTTATTTAACTTTCAGGTTTTCTGGTTGTTGATTGGCTATTTATAAACTGTCTCAAAAATTACATCATTGTTGCTCCAAGAATTACTCGTAGCATTATTAAACTTTCTAATTCATTATTGCCTCAAGGTTACCTCATTGTTAGCAACTTTTGACCTATATTCTCACAGCTCCTACATTATTAAATTACATAATACATTCACATAACGTTATTAAACATGTACATAATAATATAAAGATAATACAATGACTGTTACATAATTTTATATGTTATTTATACACATATTGCTTTAAGGCGAGCTGTTATTATATTTTATATTATATAATTAGACTGAAATCAGTTAAGTGTTAAAACTACTGCCTCAACTTTGCATTTTTTTACTCCTTTCAATTCAAAGGACTTTAATTTGCATATTCTATATGTATTTGAACCCTTTTTGAGGCTTTGTTTTTGTATTTATAATTAAGGGAATAGCCCAGTTTTGACCTGGTAGAATAGGTCACATTATCCATGACGCATTATATATAATATTGTGATATTTTAGTCTGCTGCCGGTTTCTGTCCCGAGTACAAATGATCATTGTTAATACTTTCAAAGAGCTTTAGAATACCTTTTTAGCTAAAAAAAGGTTTTAATTACCGTCGTTATTTCTTTGTTCTGTCTGTAATCTCGTTAGTCTGTCTCGTCTGCATAGACGTTTCTTGGTAGGTCGTGTTTGTATTTGAGAGGGCGCAGTGATCCCAGCAAGATTAGGTGGGATTGTGGCACCCACTCAGACCCGTCTGCAAGTGGGATCACACAGAAGACTGCGGATCAATTCCCACCGAATTCTCCAGCTACTGCTTTAAACCTAGTCTTTCTCTTCGATACTGTCGCAAGCATACCAAACCTTATGGAACAAATATTTCATCGTGCGAGAAACATGTCGAGAACGCGCTTCTCTTTCCTTCTTTATTGGCATTTATCTTCTTTTTTTTCCTCTCTTCTTATTCTGCGAAACACCGCTGTAAGCCTCCCTTCACGCTGAAATCTTGCTGGCGTGCTTTTAACGTCATATGCCTGCTGACAGGTAGAATCCAACTACAAAAAGGGGGTATAATTTTTGGCTTTGCTCTGAAAGACTTTCTACTGCTTTTAAGGTGGCTGGAATTCTTAATTCAGGGCTTCTTCTTAAAGCATACTCTGTTTTGTCTTAAGAATTTCTTCTTATTTCTTTCTTATGCCTTCTACAGAGTTTGGATTACGATAGAAATACGTGGAAGGCTCTCTGATAAGCCACTTCTAGTATTTTCAAAATGCCTTAAATAAAAAATTGAGTATTTTCAATACTGTAAGAAATAAGGACACTAGTTGCTGCGAAACATACTTTATCACTTGAGCACTCAACGTAGCACAAACGTTAAGTTTGAGTCACTGTTGTCACACACAACTGATGCGTTGAATCACAACTCACAACTGAACTGCTGAGTCACAACTCGCAATTGGACTGCATTGGCACTGTCCACTTGAGGCAGTATTTTTTAACACAATGATATCAGTCTAATTATATAATAAAAGAAACAACAGCACGCCTCAAAACAATATGTGTATAATATAATATATAAAGTGTATATTACAGTCATTGTATTATGTTTATTTTATTATGTACATGTATAAAAATGTTATGTGAATGTATGACGTAGTTTAACAATGTAGGAGCTGTGAGAATAGAAGCTAGCTACTTTTCATAGCAAATAGAATTACAAAGTAAAAAAAAGTAAAAGTTGCTAACAATAAGGTAACCTTGAGACAACAATAAATTAGAAAGGTTAGAAAGGCTACTAATAGTTCTTGGAACAATAATATGTAATATTTAAAACAGTTTATAAATAGCCAATCAAATACTAGAAAAACTAAAAGTTAAATAAAGAATTCTATTGGAGTAGGATTAGCCAATCAGAGACTAGAAATAGAGGAAATGTACAAATTCAAGCGATAGACGCTACAAGAAAGCGTACCCAAGGAGTTCGGTACGGGTTCTCGAACAGGTAAGCGGCACATAATAACTATTGTTCCACGCTGCCTATTGTTTCGAAGGCCTCGCCCAGGTGCCCGGCCGAGAGGCGCTTACGGTGTCCCGCAGGTACCCTCGCGCGCGATCACAATAGTTCTATAGGAAAGTTACAAATTGTTATATTACTTTATGCTATCTATTAACTGGTTGTGAGTTTGTTTCGTAAGCATCTTATATCCTAGAAGATTTTATTTCAATCTAGCAGAAATAACTGGATTGTCTAGGATTTTGATGTTTCGGTAAAACATCAGTTTCCCAATGTATTTACTCTTAAATGAATTGAAAGAACCACAATTTGTTAGTATTTAATTATTTTAATTAATCACCACCTTTACTGTGTCAAATTTCTCATTCGCACTGAAAATGCCCCAAATTGCCTCCCTCCAACTTTCCCAATCACATCCCCAATTAGGAACGGTTTTTCGCATTACCAAACCCTAAAATAATGAAGAGAGAAACATTATATCCTATTAGTATTGGAAAAGCAGGCCCATTCGTGCTGAATATCCTCGAAATCCCCCCCCCCGACAAATATTTCCGAGCCCTCCTCGTTGGAGATGATGTTTTGATACACTACCCCCAAAAGAAAGATATTTTTATTTCATAAAATCATTGAGTAAAGAAGCTCATTGATGCTGAAAAATCTCAAGATTACTTCCCCAAAACTCCCATCGCCTCTTCCGTAAGGGGTGTTTTTGTGATAGTATCCTCAAAGTGTTTTTATTCTTCTCTTATAGAATATGTGCATTAAATTTCCCATTCGTATGAAAATTCTCCAAATTGCTTCCCACCGAACAATTTTCATTTTCATCTCTCATTAGGAGTGGTTTTGTTTTTGCATTACCACACCTAACAGAACGAAGCGGCAACAGTTATATTTTTATTTACCAGAACTATTGAAAGTAGGCTCATTTTTCCTGAGAATTTCAGAGCTGTCTCCCGCCGAAAAGTTTACACCCCGTCCTCTGTTAGGATGGCTTTTAGTCATACCAACCACACAGTATTTTAACTCTTGTCCTAAACTTATATGTGCCAATTTTGGCAATATACTATATAATTTTGTGACGAAGGGTCTCCAGCACAGGTGCTATCCTTCGATAGGCAGCAACCTTCGAGATGCTCGAAAGGTGAAATTTCAGAGGTGTTAAATCTACTGAACGTACTGGGAACTCAAATGCAACTCTTTGTCCTATCTCTTTGCAGATTCTCGTCCAGGAAAGCTCGCATCCATCAGTGCTAGTGTGAGAGTGCCCGTCGCGTTTGTAAAACAATCACTGCTTGCATAAAGTGCATATATAACTGGTAAAATTGACTTGCTTATACTTTCCAGATACCTGAGGCCAGAAACTGAACCTTTATAGAAGAAGGGCCCTATTAAACCACTTGATGGCAGTTCAGCAAGCCCTGGAGTTTGAGTACCTTACCGATATGAAGATTTGGATTTTCTGGTGCCCAGCAAACACAATTACAACGATTCACTGTCCCTTATGTTTGAATTGGGTTTCTCAGACTACCACTCTTCCTCACAAACTCTTCATTCCTTTACTATATGAAAACATTCACAAAACTATTCGGTGAATATTTACAATAATCTTGGTATGTGAAATTTCTACTGTGCGGCTTTCAGAACGCGTCGTACGCTCGCTCACTAACTGCTGTCTTAGAAGCACATTGTGTAGCAGGCAACATTGTAAACTTTTCTAAGATCATATTGAAGCAGCACTTGTAGCTGTGCGAGGTCTTCTGGGACTTCCCTCGGGCACATGAAAAAATACTACTGTGCGTCTCAAACTTATCACCAAGCCGTGTATCGTCCTCCGTGATCTAGGGAGCTAGCCTTAGTTCCCGAGGACACGCGTTCAAACCCGGCGGAGGACGATGGATATGTTTTGGTGCGTAAAAATCCTTAGCATGGCTTCCTTCGGAAGGGAAGTATAGTTGGTGGTCCTGTGTCGTAAACTTACGGCACGTAAAAGCACCTCAAGCCTGATAAAGAGGCCTCTGAGCAAAATTCCGGTCTTTCATGCCCAATATAGAATAGGACGCTAAGGACCATAGTTGTTAAAGAGCGTCCATAAATAATAATAAAAAAGTACCAAGCCGTGCAATTGTCAAGCGTGTTGGAAGTTGTGTGGCAAACGCGCTCCTGCACGCACATTGAACTGCAGCGACATTTTCAAACTTAAACCACCTCTTTAAAATGAGGATCCGTTCCTCTACCATCAATCGTGCCCCAGTCATATGGATCCACTATCATATGTAATGTTAGTCCTATGGGTATCGACATCTGTTGATAAAACACCATACTACACAGCTAATTCAATGCAACTGTGTATTGTTTTCAGAGTGAGTCCTTCACAACACTGGCTACCTAAAACTCCGTTCAGCTGGAAAGGGTACCGGGGTATGTGGTGATTCTGGTTAATGAAAGAGCAGATGAAGCTGCTAAGAAGGGAACGGAGTAACCTTTTGCTGGTTACTGGGCCGCTTAAGCGGCTAAAGGTTACTGGTTATTCAGAGAACACGAGAAATATTGGAACTCATCTATAGGTTTCAGATACTCCAAAGCTCTCACACGCAGACTGGAGAGATGCAGGTCGCGAAAACTGCTAAAACGAAGAAGAAAAAAAGCTCTCAAGTGTAATGCGCCTTTTACAGGACTTGTACTCCCATAGCTCACCTGTATAGGCGGGAGAGCCAGTTCATCCTGACTGCAGACAATATCAACAGGCATATGGGTCAAATGCACTTTTGTTGTATCAATGCTCAACGCTTTCTCTCAAAGAACTCCCGTAGGGGGATTCTGATCCCTCCAGTTGCTGTGATGCGGGCGCTGCGTACTACTAGCACTCATGGTACCTCTGGCATTACTAGAAGTCCGAGGCCCTCCAGAAAGGGAGATGTTCGGATTGGGTTGGACTCGGCGGTGAAGTGATTCCCGATACACATGGGAGATAGGGTACGTCTGGACGGCGAAGTCCAAGCGGGGTTATGAGACGCCTCAAGGTCCTCCATTCCCCTTTGGGGTTGGCGCGCGTAAGTGGCGTATCCAGTTCCATCCCTGCGCAAACGGAGGGGCTGGGTTATAAATTTTAAGGTATTGGCCTAATGGGAAACCCCACGGATGGGAGTGGCACAGGGATGGCGACTTCCCCTGGGTTCCGCGGGCGAGTCTGAGTTGTCAGGCTGCTGCTCATTGGCGGTTATATCTCCAAAGAACCCTCATTTTTTGGGAGTAAATTTACAAAATTGGAGGAGCTTTCAGCCATCACGGTCCAAATCTTGATTTATTCATTATGAACGTCAGGATTCTAGATCGATGATAATAAAACTGGAGATGGAAGCAGATCTGCAAAGGTCACGATGCAGGTCACTGTTGTCCCCTCCACGAAACTAAACTAACTTATGTTATGCATGGACCTTAAAAAGCAACGGCTACATCTAAGCGTTCTGTGGGGCTCAAAACACAGGGCAATAAGCGGAGATCCTGCTTGCCAGTTTTGCGCTGCAAGTGCAACCTGATTTTTGATGGGGCATTAGGGAGGGAATGGCCGGCAGTAAGCTTTGTCTGCATGAACACAGCGAAGCATCGTGTTTCATGGTCGTATTGCCATGGCAGTGGGGTCAAACAAAAAGCTTCTTGCAATGTACAGAGTAACTACTATGTATTATCAGAAAGAGATATAAATACGCTCCTTAACGACCAACAAGCTGTACTTCCTAGACATAATACAATCGGAGTAATGTATTTTTCTTCACCGTATCAATAAGAAACACGTCTTTCTCTCACGTTTCACTAGTTTTGGTTCCAACAGTGAACTAACATTTATACATAGTCCGTCAAAAGATGTATACACACTTTAGGAGATTTTATTTTCTTTTTTACAAAATGGCTGTAAGCATTTTGAAGAAAACTGCCTATGCTTAAGATATTTTAATGGCCAAGAAAATGTATTTTCTGCGAATAGCATGTGAAATCCTCTTCGTTCTGACTTACATTTGTATAATTGGTAAACCGTAAGAGATCTTACTGCACAAAAAAGTACATCTCATTAAATCACATAGTTTATATCAAATAAAATTCTGTGTTGCGTTAACCCCTTGCGAGATATTCTTTGTATTGGTTTGAATTTTCTAATGCTTATACTTTACCTAGTGGTAAGTCGCTGGCTTTTACTCGTGGTCATGCAAAGAGCATGACCTTTCAAAGCCATCACATAGCGATCCGCTTTTTAAAAAATCTCACTAACGCTTTAGCCTACTGTATTTTTGCTCCTAAAACGAAAATATATTTTAACATGCAATAAAAATATATCTCGACTCCCAAGAAGTAGATATAGGAATATTCTGTTAGTATGGTTTGTAGAGAATGTTATGTGAATGTAGCACATAAGACTTTTAAATCTTGTAGTCGCTTAACAACAGTATGTTGAAACTCTTCAAAACCAATTGTCGGACCCTTTAATGCTTTGACTATGGAAACTTGGTTTCAAGCTCAAAGTCTCCTGTTTGGTGCCCGTGGAACCATCTACAAGGACGTATTTAACTGCTTGCATAAATTGGATCTACATAAGCAGCAGATGCTACTTATAACGGTCAATGGAATTAATGATTCATAACCTTTTATTCAACATTACATCTATACAACTTAGACCTATATCAAGAGTAATGAATCATCTTGTACCTTTTTATATGAATCTATATAACATTAACGAAATGCATTTATAAAATAAGCTTATGTAAATTACGATATGGTAAGCGTGTGTTGTGCCAACTTGCTAAAGCAAGCAGCTCCATTTTACTTTCTCTACCACGTACCTAGTAGATTGAGAAGGTATTGCATTCCACCCAAAAATATGATACGGAGATTTCACAGGAAATATATGTTTTAGGCCCCCTGAATCCAAAAAAAACACTTTTAGAAAAATATCCGCACGCGTGTGCGCGTATGTGTAAGTGTGTGTGAACAGCATAAGCATAACAGAAAAGTCAGATAAATACCAAACTTGGTATTTAGATTCAGTATCTTCCAAAGATGCAACACGAAGATTTTCAAGAAAATACCCCCGCCCCGAACATGGAACATTTTAAGGCATTTTTTATTTTATAATGACTAACGATTTTGATTAAAATACCATATATTAGAGATATTTACATGACAAATAAGATGTATATTTTGAATTTTCTGGGAATAGCCTGTGAAGTCATGTTTATTCGGAAGGAAATATTTACAAACTTATATAATTGGTAAACGTTAAAGATAGGCGAAAAGGTACTTCACAAAAATGTAGAACTCTTTAAAACACACAATTTATTTCAAATAACATTTTTGTGGCATCAGGAATTTCTGGGAATATCAGTTTTTAATGGTTCGATTTGTTCAATATCTTGTCATTCCTTTCAAGTCCCATCCACGTTCATTTGTTTCTGGCGATGTCATGGAAATATCGAATTTTTAGACCAGCATATAGCGTCCAGTTCTTAAATATTTGACTATCGCTGTTCTCTTTGTATCATAACGAAATGTATAATGTAGCTCTTTCTGCAAAGGTTTATCTGGATTAAAATGAAAGAGAGAGGAAAATAAATTTTCGTAGGAATAATTTGTATGCCCACTAATAAGCGATACACGAGAGAAAAGAAGTGGCTAAGATTGGGCGCCTGGAAAGGCAACAAATTAGCTGATGACACCGGAGTGAGAACATGCCCACTCTGTGGTGAAAGAGAAACATGAAATCATATTCTGGCTGAGTGCAACGAAACATAATGGCTAAGAAAACAATATCTACTACCACAGTTTCTGGGATCCTGTAGGGGAATGGAGGCCTGCTTGGAGGTAATGTTGGACGCGGGCTGTCATAAAAAGGGCTCTTTTTTGTCTAAGATTCGGCAAAGGAAGTTAATTGTCCTGGAGAACGGAAGAGAAGGGAGACGGTACATGAGAGTGAGTTTTTAAGAGTCGGAGCACTGTATATATTTGTAATATAATTGTAATTCATGCTTATTATTTTGTTTCTTTCTTCCTTCATTATGTTACTTCATAGTACATACTAGTACATACTTATGTATATATAGTGAGTATATGTTTAGTATTATACACACGGTGTTAAATTATAGGGACCGGAAAAGCATGTACGGCAATGAGGCCCATGCGATTGTTGTACTGTACAAGAGTAGACTGTAACTGTTCACAATAAAAGTCCTTCTACTATTACTATTACTAGAGGGTAGAGAAAGTTATGTGAATGTAAAAAGCCAGATTTTTTTGTTCTGTGGGTCAATAAATGGTTTTCTTCTTATTTGATACGAGTAATAAGGTCAGTGTCTTTTTGAAACAAGCTGTATTATTCAATACCCTGAAGAATATACACCGCCATGAACGGCCGGGTGACTGGTTGTCCCAGAACATTTTCAGGCCACCTTTAGGGGGATGGTTCTTGCATCCCGGCTGTTGTACGCACGTGAAGAAGCAGAGGCAGAGAAATCTATTTTAACATTTATAAGCTTTCTTCCTGGTTTGGGCCGCACCGACATTATAAAAAAACCACGACCCGAGTCGTCTCCGTCTTACAAGACAGGGATATGAATACACAATGCGAAGGAAGCTCGCCAGTTGCGCGAGCGCACTCTAAGGCAATCCACCGTAACTAACTGGAACATGCAACTGCTATATCACATAGTTTGTTGCAGTCCACACAACATAACCGAACTCATGTTTGCAGCTTTTGTTTTGCGGTGCTGACCATTTGAAACTTGTTAATAGCTCACGCAATTGTATTCATAGTTCCGTTACGCACTCTGTGCAACAGCGAGCTTTCCTAGCATTGCGTAGTAAGTTTATATATTACTAGCTGACTTTCCCGAAGTTGCACGGATGAGTTGTTTAAGCCATGGATGAAGATTAATTCCGTTTACTTCCCCCCGTATCCTTTATGGAATAATTTTACAGTGATAAAGAAGACCTCTTATAACTGTACTCTGCCACAGCCCCGTGATATTCCTTAAAAAATCCTCTGCTATTCAAAATGGGTATGACGTATCAGCAGATGTTATATTTCTGATTTTCTGAACCCCTCTAACAAATTTTGTAGATGTTAGGAGGAAGAGTTAGGAGTAGCCAGATGGAGGGCCTCCAGTAATTGGAGCTCAGCCCCACAAGTAGGCCATAAGGCTCCCTGTTTTGTTTCCAACGTGACCCCTGGGAAGAAGGGATGAAGAGGAGATTCGAAGGGTGACCAGATCCGGGCGACAATGTGCGCTGGCAAGGACGGGGTCCCTAATATTTCCAACATGGCGCCAATTCCGACGCTGACTAGCTCTGCTTAAGCCACTCGCAAACCGGAGGTGCCGAGCGACGAGACAGCTCTCAGGCAGAGAACCCAGTAGTCCCACAAACGCCAGGGAGAACTTTTTCCATGGCGTGAATTTCACCGTCCTACTGCAACACTCCAACCACCGCCGCCTGGTCCTAAACGTTGAAATAGATGTGGTGAAACAGATGAAAGGAAATGACCGGGCAGGAAATACTGGACACGAAATTCATGGTAGAAGTGAAAACAGCTTAGCATTCGTGCACGACCCGTGGAAATTACGAAAAACAGGCCAGAGTAACCCTCCATGAAATTCGAATCTGGAATCTCACGTTACAGCGAAGCTACGTCGATCGGTTTTTGTACTATATGTTGTTTAGCCTGTAAGTATCTCTTGGAGGTTAAATTAAATTGAGTTTTATTTATGGACGCTCTTTAACAATTTACTATGATTCTTAGCGTCCCATTCTATATTGGGAGTGAAACTTTCTTCCCAGAGGCTTCTATCAGGTTTGAGGTTCTTTTACGTGCCGTAAATCTACGACACGGGACCACCTGCTTTACTTCCTTTCCGAAGGAAGCCATACTAAGGATTTTTACGCCCCTAAAAATTCATCGTCCTCCGCCGGTTTGAACTCGCGACCTCGGGAACTAGAGGCTAGCATGGTACCCTCTAGACCATGGAGGACGTCATTTCTTGGAGGTGAAGCAACTATCGGAATGGTGAAGAAATGTTTTACCTATTTAACTTATATGACCTCATCATAAAATGGATTAATGAGACGAAACAAAATGTTGAATTATAACCAATCATAGCCGGATATCTAGTGAAATTAATACAGCCCTTTGCCGCCGCGACGTGCATTTGTCTCTATTTCAAGTTCAAGCTAATCGATATTAGTTTGTTACAAGTTGGCTTCAGAAGGTTATGTATTTCTGATATAAATGTACAATCATTATTATTTTGTAAGTCGAGTTTAGGGAAATGGTATATAAATTCTTAGTCAATTCGTTAAATAGTTCTAATAAATATCAGAACTTTCCAGATAAATAAGCTTATTACGTTCATGAATTTTAAATTTATTAGCAATCTCAGACTCCCTTGTGATAATTACAACAAATTAACTTTTAAAACCTTGTAAATTCTCTTTGGCCTCGTAAGTTATTTAATAACACAAAGGCTAAATACCTTTCCCATAATGCAAAAGCCCTCACGTTAATACATAAAAAAGTGGTGTAGAGATGATGAAAATTAAGATTTTCCATTCTTAGGGCAGCAGGTCAGACATTTTGTGAAATAGCGCATAGTTCCGCAAGTATTAAAAAGAAATGATCTTCTCGGTTGTTGATTATAAATATCAGTTTAATAATTTATGATGTTGGACATAATTATATCAGATTATTTAGCATTACTGGTAATGAACTCCATTACAACATACAGAGAAAATACAACAAACCTTTCTTACATAAGGTTATTAAAATATTTTTACACAAGTATCGCGTACATATCGTATTGTTATAAGCCGAACGTATTTTGTTTTAATACACCTTCTGTTTTCTCAGTTTTAAATCGTGACCATTTACGAGGCCTGTTTTTAAAGCAAGTGCCGTTTTTATATTTTGCCGCTACAGCGTTGCAGTCGCGATTTTGAACATGCGCGATTATTCATTAGGAAGCCAGATGCAGCTGCCAGTGATTGTTACTTTGTGTTTTCCTATTGTTAGGGCGTTTCAAAATGTTCAAAACAACTGAACGACGCGCCGAATGTGAAGTCAGATCAATGATTCGTTTTTTGAATGCGATAAATGTTATGTCAGTAAACATCCATCGCCAATTGAGTGAGGTTAATTAGGAAACAGTAATGAGTGACAATGACCAGCTACACAAAGCCAAACAAAATCAAGATCTCATCGCATTATTTGATTGGGAACAATTGGACCACCCTCCTTACAGTCCGGATTTGGCACCAAGCGGCTTTTATACTTCTTCATCTGAAGAAATTCCTTGGTGGAAAATATTTCAACGATGATGATAAACAAGAACTGCAGAGTTGACTTTCAACACTGACGACATCATTCTTTGATGAAGGCATACAAAAAGTGGTGTCTGAATAACGGCGGTATGTGAAGTAGTGTAAGGTAATGAATGATGATAAAGTATTTGGAAAATAAAGTTCTGTTATTTTTTAAAAAAATTATAGTTGCTTACTTTAAAAATACACCTCGTATGTTTGCTTGAAATAAAATATCCAAGACTTTTCCTTTATTTTTACTTGCATGTTCTGTGGAGTAATAGTTATTTTCTTCTCTCTGGGATTCTCAACGAACAGTCAAAGCTTTATTCTCAAGACAGTATGTATTCGTATGGCAGTACATAGGCCTTATGAATAGTCTTTTTAGCAATTTTAATTGAAATAAGGTGTTTAATAGCTGCTGTCCGTCAGAAAGAATTGGACTTTTCAACAGTGAAACAGTTATAAAAATCGGTTAAGTGGTATGTAAGATTACCCTGCGCGCGCTGGCATATACACACAAAGCCAAGGAGTTTCTTAACACACATACCACGCACACGAGTCTTTTTCTAAAAAAATATTTATCGACAGACTCTTTAAAGCACGGGCTCATGATTGGGAGGTCCGTGCCTCAAATCCGGTCAGGACCGTCCTCCTGACTGAGGTTTTATCGAGGTTATCCTCAGTCTTCATAATGCCAAATGTCGGGGAGGTACCCTAAACTTATGCCTGGAACGTTTGCCTCCTACATTTCCTCTCACAATTATCATTATTTCATTCTTTTATCATCAGTGTCACCGCCTGTGGCACCGTATAAGCAAGAGCGAGCATTAAACACGATTTATGGGGACTTCAAAATATATATTGTAGCGTCCGTCGTGGAGTTCGATCCAGGGATAGCGAGTTGTACCAGATTGCATTAAATGTGGAAAAGTGTGATAATGTAAGAAGAGCCGGCTTTGAGGGCATCAGATTGCTTAGCTGTTTCTCAGGAGCATACTTATTGACCACGAAAGTGGGTCAACTCTCTCAATCCGCTTGGCGACTTGTAAAGACGAAGAGATGAGTCCTTTATGGCTCTGAGCTTCACCCTAATAAGTTAATCCTTACTATTGCGTTATTTTTCAAAATCTCAGAGAGCTCGTCAGGTCATGTGTGAGTACCATTAAGTTCTTGCACGGCCACTTTCCATCCTCCGAGGAGCCCCCTACTTCACTATAATTTATTCGAGAATATAGTCATTAGCTTTTATAAAATCCCAGGGTACTTATTTAACCTCCGTGGTGTAGTGGTTACCATGCTAGCCTCTAGTTCCCAAGGTCAAGGTTTCAAACTCTGCGGAGGGCGATGGATTTTTTTCGGGCATAAAAATCCTTAGCATGGCTTCCTTCGTAAGGGAAGTAAAGTCGGTGATCCCGTGTCATAGATTTATGATACGTAAAAGAACCTCGAGCCTTGATAAAGAGGCTTCTGAGCAAAATTTCCGGTCTTTCACGCCCAGTATAGAATGGGACGCCAAGGACCATAGCAGTGGTATTTATTAAGTATTTACTGTTATATTAATTGCATAACGCACTCGCATGGGTCATAAGACCGTACATGCTCTCTAGAAAAATACCTGGTCTGTAAGCTTGACTTGCATAATCGACTAAAAACGACTACTTTATAATCACCACACTATATACATACATATGAAATGAAAAATATTCTGAATCTCTCTCTCTATCTCACACACACACACATACACACACTTACACATAAATGCTCAAATACCACATATATTTAAAGAAAATTTACATAAACGCCTTATCTCTTAGTACACGTACTTCCATTATATGCTCAAGCTTGGCTGTTTCGAATCAAGTCCCAGCATGCTGCCCTCCGTCTGTTGGAAGCCAAAAATACTTCCGGTAATAATTTTTTCCTAATAGCCTCCGTCTGCACGCATACTGCCAAAATATGCGTCCAGTCTTCCTGTTCCCGCATAATGGACAAATCCTCCTGCCATCATCATCAACAAGCTTTTGAGCTTTCCACCCTCCCAACCTAAGCCACGCTATTCCAGTCCTCTGTTTTATACCAATTCCAAAATATGTTTCCTTACCCCACCTAGCTTTTATTTAGTTTTGTAGCTCAAATGTTGATCTTTGTCTACATTCAGATTCTATTTTCTGCCTGTTTGTATCACATAGTCTACTTTAAAGAGCGTTCATAAATAAAACTCATTTTTTCCCATTCTCTGAGTACTCTCGTGGAGCCTTGCGCCCAGTCCCGTCCAACTCTACCATCCGAACCACCCCCCCTCGTTGTAAGCAATCCCCGGGGCTAATTATCCTAAACGCCGCTACAAAATTTCCAGTGAAATCTTGACATGGAACTGTTTTGTACAATGCAGTATTTCCTTTATCTACTAGGTACATTGTAGAAAAAGTAAGCACGTATTCATTTCCTCCTGTAGAGAGGGTGAAGTTCAGAAGTAATCAAAACGTGTTTTTACATGTGAAAGTTTGTTATAGGGGATAAAATGCTTTCTCTGAGTTCGGCGTGGAGAATTGGGGTACCTGCTTTAGTTAGAAGAAAGCCAAGGAGTTTCTTTAACCAAGAAGAGCAAGGGAAAATCATATACGTAAATATTCACTACTGAAGTGCGATTTACTACGGAGTAAGTTTATCCCTAACTGCAAAGAGGAAGACTCATTTAGCATTCAGAGCAAGTCTATTCCTTAATTACGACTACGCCCACCGCACACATGTGTTCTGCTTCATTGTGTGGGCAAGTCAAACGCTAACTCCAAAGCCTCTCGGCTGTAATGCGTTGTTGAATATGTACTACAAATTACCACACAATTCAAAGCGGTAACTGTGCAGCATTATGTTCTCTCTCCTCTACCACCTACCCTCAGAAATGTGCGTGCTGCTAGATGATACACACACACAACAAGCTAATTGCACACGCAGTACAGGCATTGTGCTATAGTGGTGTTTCTCCTGCATATATGCAAAACTATAAGGAGTTTTTGTAAGCTCCACATGCGCACAAGTTTTATCTGCGACAATGCAAAAATACTATTAACATTAGAAGACTTATAGCCTATGACTAGGGAACACCTCGTACCTCTACCCAACGTGAATCTCTTCTGCTTACATCGCCAGGAGGTGAAGAAACCGCAGGAGACTATAGGATGGCGGACAGAGACGCGCAGAGACCCTTAAAAATCCCAAGCTTGATGGTCCGGTTATACAGGAGGCGGCTCAGAGAAGGCTGCAATCTGGCAGGGCGGAAAAGAATTTTCCAACGAGCAAGTATCTGTCCGCTAAAAGTACGCCGGACCGAACATTCGAGGCCCTCCCAATGGGGAGTTGTTCGGATTGGGTAGGACTCGGCGGGGCAGTGGTTCCTGATACCCATGGGAGATTGGGTACGCCTGGCTGGTTCTCCGCCCAGGTATGGCTGTGAGAGGTCCAGATGTTCTCCGGCACCAATCATGAGTGAGAGCTGGTAGACAGTAGCTAGATTGCTGTCGGCCCCACCGAGGTTGTTCGGTAGTCTCCCTGATAGGTCTACCTATTGGGCTGACGTGCTAAATTGGCGTATCCACTTCCGTACCAGTGCGGCAGGAGGCGAAGGGAGGGCTGGTGCCCTGCTCCGATCTCGGCCACTCAGAGTATAAAATAGATGCTGCCCTACGAGCTTGTCTCTTAGAGTCCGAGGGTACGGACTGAGTAGTCAATGCAGATCCCGTTGGTATTTATGTTCGACACCGATCGACACTGCACAGCCACTAAGACTCCTGAAACACGAAAGTTGAAGCGAAATGAGGTAAAGGAAACTAGTGGTACAAGAGAAACGACCCCATTATTTGCCTGCCAACCAGGGAAAACCCCGAAAAACCCATTATCAGATGGTGGAACCCGGGTCCTTCCGAATGCGAGCTTCGCGTGTTACTGCAGGGCCATGTAGCTCAGTATCAGTATTAGATAAGCATTCAGTGAAACTGAAATAATTCGCGTTTGTAACCCTTATTTTACATGAATATATTATAGTGGTTTTTTCTTAGTTACCAGCGTAGCGTATGTACAAATATCCTGATTATCTTTGCACCATGTATGCTACTCAGTTTGCCTTGACCCCCTGTCTTATCCCACCAGAGTGCCCTTTGACTACCTTACGTCCCCTATACTCATTCTTCCCCTTCTCGATCCATTTTTCTTCTGCTTTCCTTAAAAAAACTCACCCGTGTTTGTATTTTTCTTCTTTTCCTGTCAACATTTTTATACCTACTATTTCTTCTCTCATACTTTTTGTCTCCATATCGTTACTTCCTTACATTCTGTCATGTAATGTTCTGCACTTTACATCTTTTACTAAGTGTATTCAGTGTATCAAATCTGTTGTAATTAAATTAAATTTTACATTCAGCATTAACTTTTTATTATGACGTTTTTTGTCTGTCTTGTTTACATAAAACTAAATGAGCATGACGAGACTTTACAGGACTGAACCGCAGAACAAGACTAACAAATTCCACAGCCGGGTTTTGAACCACAGATCATCAGGTTATCGTGCTCTTAAACTAGCTGAGTTACCATGGCAACATGCCGACAAGACATTAAATTCTCCAAGTGACTCACGTTTTTCCAGGTAAACCACAAAACATTCTCAAATTCATTTCTGATATAACATACCCCAATAGTGATTTCCAATATCGTATGTACTCAAGTTCCGGGATTCGTAGTTAACCAACTATTAGCTGAATCAATGATAATTAATTGATATTTCACATACATCGTGTGCAGGCTAAAGTTGGAGACTTAGAACTGAGCTACTAGAGCAATCGCACATAAAGCGGGAGATCCGTGGTTCAAATCCCAGCCATGGCATTTAATTTTCCTGTCTGATTCTACTTTTCCAACCTTAGCCCACACACGGCATGTATTAAAGAACAATTAATTAAGCAGAACCTTATGTAGTCTACAGTGATGAATGAAATAATTTCAATATGCCCTTTTATTGAGAAACAAGAGATTATGAGGTTTTCTTTAAGCTTTTGAGCCAGCAATACTTGAAACACCTCATCTATAACTTCTCTGGTATCAAGAATTATTGTAAAAATGCGGAACATGGTTTTAAAAGGCAAATTCAATTACCGTCATATCCATTTGCAATTTTACCAACTTTGAGTTTGTTTTGGCTTGCTGGCAGGTTGTGTTTGTTCATGATTCCCCCTTCCCTTTCTGTTCGTATGGAGCTGACGAAATCAACGAAAATATTCGCTCAGCACGTTTATTCTGAAAAAATAAAATGTTTGTAAAATTGCTAACCATTGGAAATATTGGCGATCGAGGGTTTCCAGTTGGGTAAGTCTCGAAATCAATTCTCGATGCTTTCCCCTCCGATGACTGCACGGCAACTAACACCTCCCTTCCCCCTCTCTCTTTTTTCATCTGAAATGAGAGTGCATCGCATGGTTCCCCTGGGAAGGAATGTTTCCGCGCTTGCACCGACTAGGATTGCTTTAAACAAGGGATATGACATTCCCATATCAATCCGTTGCAAAGCTGTTTCACAATTTCCGTTCTATTCCCACAGGAATGATGAGAGCGTTTCACGTGCTCAAACAATTTCGTTGCACGTTACGTTCCGGGGAGAATATGAACTTCAACTGTTTACTTGCTGCGTCCTCTGAGGCGACGTGCAAGAGCAAGTGTTCACTATGTCTCTTACAGATTATCCAATAAAGCAGGCTAGAATGCTTTCTTACTTGATAAACTGACAAATCCGTTGTGATACGTTCATATGACTTTCTCTTCCAATGGCAACTACCCTTTATATGTTATATTATCAATCTATTACTTTCTCTACCACGTACATAGTAGGTAGAGAGGCTATTGAATTCCACTCAAAAATTCGATACCGAGATTTCATTGGAAATACATACTCGAATTACACCGGCGGCCCCCTCAGAGGAGGCCTCCCTCTGGCTGGACAGGGAGAACTGGACCCATCTGAGGCGGCTCAGAGAAGGCTGCTATCTGGCAGGGCCGAGAATAATTTTCTAACGATACCGATACCGACTAACACTCCACATCCTCTAAGCCTACCTGAAATGTGAAATGGGAAGCGAAGTGATAGGAAATTCGAGGTAGAAGAGAGCACCTTGCCAAACAGGGAAAACCACAAAAATCCCATGGTCAGAGTGGGCGATCGACGGGAATCGAATTCAGGATCTCCCGAATACCTAATGTAGTAACGAGGAGATGGCTCCGCAGTAACGTGTAACGCTGCATTCGGGAGGTCCTGGTTTCGTTTCCCGTCGATCGCCCACGCTGACCTTGGTTTCTCCCGGTTGGTAGGCGAATGCTTTACATCATTTCCCTTTCATTCGGCTTCCCTCTCGTTTTCAGGTTTGCTTCCAGGTTTCGTGGTTAGGCGGTGCCGGACAAATGGCGCGGATGTAGCCGAAAGCTATTGGGGTCTTCCGCGCGTCTCTGCAGCCTGTCGGCTTGTGGTCTGTAGCCTCTAATAGATTTATAGGTCGCAGTACTTGAGGTGTTCCTTCTTTTTTCTTTTCTTTCTTTTCTTTTTTTTGGGGGGGAGTTCCGGAATGGAATGAGAAGCGCAGGAAAGTGGATTACCTACACCTATAGGTAAGTAGTAGAGAAATTAAAAAGTTTAAGAGTGCTGTTTCTTCTAATTTTCTACTAATATGGAATACTTAATTTTTTTCTCTTTGAATCTATACATTTAATTGGACGGAATGTTAACAAATCACGCGCCAGCAGTTGGAACAATAGCAACCTTCAAACACAGATGTTCGGGCTGCTCTTTGTGCCCCAACGTTACCACTTTCAGAGCTGTTGACACTTCATTCACAAGAAATTTCCAAACTACGGGCTGTCCTGTTTGTTGTCAACGCCACAACGCCATGTTTAACAGCAGTGGTACAAAGAACGCAGGCTATTGGTTGGCACACATACAAGGCACATGTAGCTTCATGATTTCGGGCAGTTGAAAGCCGTACTTTGTTTGAAAGCAAAATCGCTTCCAAACTATGCCACAGGGGTAACTCAAAGGTGCAGGATCGAAGTTTCCCCTTCGGAGGTGTAGGGCACAACAATAATAGTGAAATATTTTAGCATCCTATGCCAGCTGCCATTTAACGAGCGCAGCCTTTTCTTTATTTGTACGCGAGATGGATTTATTGAATGTTCTGATGAAGGGTCATTCAAATGGGTAATTATGATCACATATTTGGTTCAGAATAGAGGATATGTTTGCACTCAATTTAGAATCAATAACACATGTTGGTTTGTGATGGCAAATTACTAATTATAGGACTAGAGGATCATGCACGAGTCATTTGTCAATCGGTTTTGAGTAAACAAAGATCTGATGTGTTGCACTCACATGTATTTCTCTACTCTTGTAAAAACTATTTTTACAAACGCTTATTCTCCATCTACTTCATGTAATAAGATAAAAATTTACAGAAACTATCTTATTGCTAGCTAATTTTCTTGTAGGGTTTAAGCGACAGTCAGATCTTTTAAGAGCTGTTGCCACGTGGTAATTAAATTAAATTGAGTTTTATTTATGGACACTCTTAACTACTGTGGTTCTTAGCGTCCCGTTCTATACTGGGCGTGAAAGACCGATAATTTTGCTCAGAGGCCTCTTTATCAGGCTTGAGGTTCTTTTACGTACCATAAATCTACAACAAGGGACCAACCGCTTTACTTCCCTTCCGAAGGAAGCCATGCTAAGGATTTGTACGCCCGAAAAAATCTATCGCCCTCCGCCCGGTTTGAACCCGCGACTTAGAGGCTAGCGACCGTGGAATTAGAGGCTAGTACGGTAACACTAGTCCACGGAGGATGACTTGCTTTGTGGAGCATTCCATTCTCTTTGCATGTCCAGGGCATAAAAATGTAATAACGAATTCCCATTTGAGAAAAGGTATAGGTATTGCAAAATTCAAACAATAACAAAGAATATCTTGGAAATGGTTCAAACCACAAAAAATGTATATGACATAAACTGTGTGTTTTAACGAGATCTACGCTTTTTGTTTAATAAACGTTTGTCTATCTCTTACGGTTTACCAGTTATGCCTAAGTCATTCAGAATGAAGAGGGCTTTTGGGGACATTGCCAGAAAATTCAAGATATACATTTCATTTACCATAAAATATCTTAAACATGTGGTATTTTAATCACAATCTTTAGAGACATTTTTGAGATAATCAAAATTTTCGAAAAATGTTCCATGTAAAGGGTAGTCTGGGTTGGGGGATTTTCTTGAAAATCTTCATGTCGCAACCTTGGAAGATAGTAAACTCGAGTGCCAAGTTTGGTATTTATCCGACTTTTCGTTTTTGAGTTATGTTGTTCACAGACACACACACATGGATATGTTTCCAACAATGCTTTATTTGGATTCAGGGCACCTCAAAACATGTATTTCCGGTGAAATCTCGGTATCGAATTTTTGGGTGTAATGCAATGATTCCCCTGCTTACTATACGTAGTAGAGAAAGTAATACGATTTTTGGATTCTTACACGAAAGTATGAGATTTTTTCCATTATGCTATTTTAAATACCTCGACATTTGTGTAAAATTATGTGAAGTGTTAAAATATGTGAATTTCGGTACATTGTTAGCCCTCCACTTGTTTTAGCGAGTTAATGTTTGTATGCAAGTATTTTTCATACTTCGAAATAATGGCTTTGCAAATTATTAAAATTTGCAAAAATTATTTAAAGACCTACACTATAAAATGTAGGAAAAGATTGCAGTCAGAAAATCTTATTTTCGTAATACTATTCTACTTAAAAGCCAGTACTACATCTATAGACTGTGAAATGTTCAGCTATCTAGGTTGTATAGTTGCTGAGAACTGTAGTTTTAGGTTTACATTTAAAAATTGTTGCCCTCTTAACATTGCCATTGTAAATAACAGCGAAACGGCTCCCGAATGTGAGGCTCACATTCTTGAGGTCTCGGGTTCGATTCTGGTTCACTTACCTATGGTTTGTTCGCGATTTTCCCAGGTCGGTAGACAAATGTTGGATCTATTCTGTAATGCCGCGAATTTTCCTGCCCCATTTCTTCTCATTTTATTTCCTTGTCATGTTTTAGAGTCGGGGGTTCAGGGTAGTGGAGACGGTAAAACGTGAGTTGAGGGAATTTGCTTTGGTTAATTTTTTTAAAAAAAAATTGGGGGGATGTGGTTTGGAGTCTAAAGCGAGATTTAAAAAGATATACATTTTGTTCTCTGTGTTATTAATAACCAAAACAACACGATATTAAAGACATTAAATTTGATTTTAGATTGAGGGGGATTTTAGTGGTGCTATCAAATAAAATATCTTGGGTCTACATCAAGTTTTTGTGTTTTTTTTATTCAACCATCGACACACAGCAAACAGAGATAGAAAAAATATGAGCATGCAGTGCTCTATCAAATGTGATAGCAACGGCCGTCATTACTTTGACTCCTTCATAGAGCGAGAAAAGAAATTGAACCTGAGGTATCATGTGATACCCAGGAACACAGGAGCGTAACAACTGTTTATTCTGGCGTCCGATGTATGACGAACACTCAGCGAGACCTCTCCTAGGAGAGGGAGGCATGTGTGTGTGTGTGTGGGTCGCATCGACATCGGGATCTCACACCTAGAAGCGTTAGGTACCCCGCCTGCGTCCAAGACTGACACACCGCATATGGTCGCTCTCTCTGTCCTTCGCTTAGCCCTTCCTTCCGGAAGTTCAATAGGTCACCTATGTGCTTCTGTACCGAAAAACTCTAATCTACTGCACATATTTACACCATTCATTCTCCGAGTCAATTATAATGACATTCACTTATAAATTAGTTTGCGACAAAACAAAACAGCATACAAAATGTAACAAAATGCGACTAATGACATTTACTTTCCCCCAAAATATCAAGCGACTTTTATTAAAGAACTTCTTTCTACAAAATCGAATTATTTTTCTAGTTTTAATATTTGTATTATCAATAATATTCTTAATTACAACGCTTAGTTTTGGATATATTGTACAGTCTTAACTTAAATAGTCCACCCTGTATAGTGATGCAGTTGACTGACGCAGTGGAGAGTATCACCACAATACTCGTGGTCTTCAGGTCACTGAGGATTACCATATTTCATGTATCTTCGGCTGTTCAGACCCGGGCGTATCCCTTATAAATCCCTTATATGCATGAAAGTGTTTATTCCTTGACAATGTTAACCGAAATCTAGGAATAATTCGACCCTAGAGCTGCTACTGGTTACAGAGAATCCACACAAGTGTCTGTCTCGTTCAGGATCCATAAAATGTGCCAAACGTTCCTAAAGATCCTTTCCTCTAACTAAAAACGCGTTTGTTCAGATTGAGGAAGTTTTCTTGGTCGATTTGTGACAGTGAATGAAATGCGGATGTACCGCTTTGATCACAGTCTTGCATTCAGAACACGTGGAGGCAAGATTGAGACTTTCCTTCTCTCACAAGTCTCCACTACAGCTTTCAGCAAGAATGATCATAAGCACTCCGAGATGCTGAAGGAATTTTAATTTTTACTGTCTTAACATTTGGTTAATGAGGAAATTTTACTTTTGGGATTTATATTGCAGGGGTACCATCTGAACCTGTGTTGAAAATGGGTATGGAAGAAAGTCATAAAGAAAGAAAATAATCTGATGTGCTACATTTACATAAACTTTCTCTTCCAAAAACTGCGCATATACTCGGTAACAATAATGCACAGTCAAACTTTCAGGACAAATTCCTTATGTGTAGAAGAATAAAATACAGAATGTAGCAAACATATACGGCATAAATTACAGGACGCATTCCTGACACGTAGACGAAGAAATTGTGTTAGATGAACATGGGTATGGAAACGCTTTGTTTCCATGTTACAACCCATTTTATCCAACTCATTAATCATGGGAAACACACACAAACAGAACGTTAGAATCATGGGGAACATGCACTCTTGGTTACGTCTGGTTACGTTGTCATTATCGTAGGTGCACCACCAGTGTTTTGCTTTACATGTCCCTGTTACCAAGCGATTTACGTCATTGCTTGTTCACAGGTAACATCAACTGTTCCAGTGACCAGTACGACCTTGGCAAGCACATGGGTTACTACGTACTAGTATAGTTGCTCACAGACTTGACTCTTGCAATGGCAGTATACACAAATGCAAGAATTTGATGTATGGATTAGCAGACGGCAATGGCGCTTGCGCTCAACGTTTGTACCGGGAGAGATTTACAGGACGAAGGTGCTCCGACAGGAAAACGTTTGAAGTCATTGATCGTCATCTTAGGGAACATGGGACATTTCAGCCTGATACTCCGACCATAGGAGGCCCGGAAGGACGAGGAGACCGCAACGGGAGGCGGAAATTCTTCAGGCAGTTGACGACGACCCTAGTGTCAGTACAAGACAAGTAGCTGCAACAATGAATGTTGAGCACATGACTGTCTGGCGAGTGTTACATGAGGTCCGGCTGTATCCATACCATTTACAGCGTGTGCAGTCACTATGGGCAGCTGACTTTCCTGCACGGGTACGCTTTTGCGAATGGTTTATGCAACAAAGTGTCAACCATAATTTAGTGCAACGGTGCTGTTCACAGATGAGGCGTCGTTTCAAGGAGACGAAATTGTAAATTATCACAATCGGCAATGTATGGGCTGACGTCAATCCTCTTGCAAATGTTGAAGCAAGTCATCAACAAAGATTTTCTGTTCAATGTTTGGGCCGGCATTGCTGGTGACTGGTTGGTAGGGCCTCATGTCCTTCCACCCAGGCTCAACGGCCAAAGTTACCATAATTTCGTAAAGAATGTTCTACCTGATCTGTTAGCAGATGTGTCTTTAGCTGTGCGACAAAACATGTACTTCATGCACGATGGAGCACCTCCTCAGTTTAGTGTTAATGTACATCGGCTTATAAATAACAAATTCAGTGACAGATGGATAGGTAGGGCTGGACCAATTACCTGGCTCCACGCTCCCCGGACCTAAACCCACTGAACTTTTATTTGTGGGGGCATTTGAAAGTTCTGTGTATCGAACCCCTGTACCAGATATTCAAAGTCTCGTGCCCTTGTTATGGAAGGCTGCGAAACCATACGCAGTACTCCAGGATACATCTGCGCATCCGGGATTCGCTACGACGGTGGGCTGATGCATGTATCAGTGCTCACGGAGGGCATACTGAACATCTCCTGTGAGAAAGGGTAGCATGTGGATGCTGGTACGTTCTATTCTTGTGTTTTTCCGATGATTAATGAGTTGGAGAAAATGAGTTGTAAGATGGTAATAAAGCGTTTCGTCTACGTGTGAGCAATGCGTCCTGCAATTTGTGCTGTACATTTTTGTGACACCCTGTATGTTATATGCATATGCTTTATTTCCGCGTTAGAACTCATTTTCCACAACTATTTATTTAAATCATGGAAAAAAACAGGAACAGAATGTATCAGAATATCACATGAAACTCTTTCTTACATGAAATTTTCAAAATTCGCTCTGTTAGCATGTTAGCATTCATACACGCATCAACCCACCGTCACATTCAATCACGAATGTGCTGATGTATCCCTGAAGTATTGTACATTTTTTCGCGCCTTCCACAATACGGCGTGAAGTCTCGTGTACATCTTGTACATCAAATGAGCATTTACCAACTCATCATTTGTGCACACTTCCACTGCACTGTACCGGGAGTAACACTTGTAAATATTTACATGCCTGCCAAGTTCGTAATGCACACTAAACAGTTGCTGCTGTGTGTAGTAAGGCAACGAAGTGAATCGCATGTCAACAATACCTTGGTTTAAATGGAATGCAAAACGCTGGCGGTGAACCTAAGAATTGCAGCTTAACCCGACGTAAACAAGTGGGTTAGTTAGTTGCGTAGTCAACACAATTTACCTTCTTTTTATTTTATTTACTCTATGGTGCAACTTTGGGTTATGGTACTAAATATCCATGCCAGTATTTGATTGGGAACTGAGGGAATTCACGGAAACACCCAATCAAATTGATCTGTATACAGCATTTGAGCCCGCAACCTCCCCAATGTCAGCCAGAGATGCTAACTCGTGTACTGTAAAATAATTTCAGCCAATATTTGTCATGTTTAACAGGAATTAGACAGAAGGTTTTGATTTTTTGTGCATAATTTATCCAAAAGCAAATACAATAAACAAAAGTGAGTAAGGAAGTTTTATGATTGAAACACAAGATTTGTTGTTAGAAAATACGTGCGAAAGGGTTGAGTTTTTTTCTATAGCGAGCATTGTACATTATCTTAATTAGAATGGAGTAAGCGGGCCATATGAGGTTTACTCTGCCGAGGAATGGAACTGCCAATTTTTACTTTCTCTACTGTTTACCTGTAGTAAGTTGAGAAAGGACTGTATTCCATCCAAAAATCCGATACCGAAATTTCACCGGAAATACACGATTTGAGAATACCTGAATTAAAAAAAGAAGAAGCAAATTTTAGAAAAACGTTTTGTGTATGTGTGTGTCTTTCTGTGAACATCATAACTCAGAAAACGAAAAATCAGTTAAACACTAAAGTTTGTATTTTAAGTTCAGCATGTCCAAGGATACAATCCCCTCCAAACTACCCTTACATTACACAGAATAAATTTGATTATTTTTTATTTTCTCAAAAAATTACTCCAACGGTTTTTATTAAAATACCATATGTTTAAGATATATGCATGTGACGCAGATTTTAGTTATGTGTACCTAAATATATTTTTGTATTACGTAATGTTCTTTGCCCATCATTTTTATGTATAGACTGTATGTATAGCCAATCTGAATCATCTGTAATTGTGTATTTTAGTGCAACATAATATTTAGCCTATGTATAAGGTTCCTGGTCCACTAGCTGGTAGTTGACTTAAATCGGACAGTTTCGTCGGAAGGGAGGCTGGCTTCGAGCGTTGGAATGCGGAAGACATGTGGACACGAGTGGGAAAAAGTCACAGGACAAATGCAGCCAATGAGATGCTAAGGAAATACGAAATGTTGAACGGACGCTTAGCAGCATCCCGCGAAAAGTGGTCCAATAATGTAACAGAAACTTTAAGTATCGAGTGGGAGGCAGGATGCATAAATATCTCAGGTTCCCCCCAGAACAGGGTCAGTCGAAGTGTAATCCCGGACACGGACTTCACGTCACTCACGAACAGAATTTGGCGCGCAAATAGGGCCCGGGAAATCGTGGTAGCTGCTCTAAAGTGCCTAAGTACTCCATCGTCGCGTGAAATTGTAGTGCTGCATCGCGGAATAAGTGACACTCACGCGCAGCGAACTAACAAAGGGCCGTTAGACGCGCGAGAAACTTATCAGCTCCCAGTGACCAGGGACATTACTTATTGTTTTACGATAGTAATAAATTTCAGTTCTGTGAAACTTCGTGCTGCTTCATATTTCTCCTGGACTTCCTTTATCCCACAACCTGGATCGCCGAAGTTTATCCTTTTCCGATAGGCAGAGTCTACGTGCACGTCTCCACTGAGAACCAACCTTGCTGAGGAAAACCACACAGCAAGTCTTTACGAGCACATCATCCGCCGACGGAGGAGCAGCAGAAGTCCCGATGAGAGGACCTCAAAACAGGTACGGTAACGTCGAGACTGCGGCGACCCGTACCCGCGCGACATACTAACCACGGACTGCTGCGCACAGAACCCACCGTGCCTCCCTCAGCCATAGGCTTCTGAGCGAGGCGCCAATGAACCAGCCTCACATGACACATGTATATATTGAATTTTCTAGAAATAGCCTCTGAAGCTCTCTTCATCCTGAATTACTTTCGCATAACTGGTAAACCGTTAAGGGAAAACAAAATCTTAGCACAAAAATTGTTAATTTTGTTAAAGCATACAATTTATATGTTCTTCGTCTTCTTCTTCTTCTTCTTGTTCTTCTTCTTCTTCTTCTTCAGGCATTAGACCTCACGATCTGTTGCGTCTCATTGGTCCTACCAGCTTCTCCTGGGTCTTCCAACTCCTATTTCCCCTCTCGGCTTATACTTTAGAATCTTTTTTGGTTTTCTTTCATTACCCATTCTATTAACGTGGGCTTCCCATGTCGTCTATAATTAGCTACTTTTTCACTTAATTCATATATTTCCGGACGATTACGAATGTCTTCATTGTATAATCTATCTCTTTTTGTGATTTTTCATTATGTTTTTTAAACTATTATTAATAATCTTTGCGTATATCTTATCGTGTTTGATAAGCTAATACCCATGTAATTCTTGTATTTTGTTCGCTGTCCTTTCTTACATTTAATATATTTATGTTATATCTACAATTTATATAAAAACTCTAGTAAAACATTTCCAAGGTATTCGTTATTATTGGTTTGAATTTTAAAATATTTATATGTTTCTCAAATTCTAAGTCGTTATTCGGTTTCTTTTTCCTCGTGGTCATGCAAAGAGCTTGGGATTTCAAAGCCATCACTTAGTGACACGCTGTTTGAAAATGTGACTATCGCTTTAGCTGCTGCATCGTATATAGAGATGTCCAATGCAAATTGAAAGTTTATCGGATTAACAAGAAGTAGATAGCAGAATAAGGTTATGTAAGAATGAGTAGAGGAAGTCATGGAATGCAATACATCCGATTTTTCTCCCCTCCGTCTTCATGGAAAGAGAATGGAATTTCAAAGGCTTTGACTCTGATAGGCTTTGACTATCACTTTAGCTTATCTTGTACTTTACTTATACCTATAACGAAATATGTTGTAGATATAAGATGTAATAAATATTAAATTGCAATATCAAGAAGTAGTAGATTATGCTTTTGTAAGAATAGTATGTGTCCTGCGTCGTGGCGCTGTAGTTCCCGGCCACGGAATGCGCTTGGATTTCATTCCATCCACGTGAGTGCGGATTTTAAGTTTCGGGTGTAGGACCGTTGCCCACTCAGCCTTGTGAGGAAAGTGAGGAGTTGCGATAGGCAGCGATCCTAGCCTTGCGCTGACCACATTGCCTCTCTGTATCGGTTGGATGATCGCCCATCTCTGCTGTGCGTAAGTGAGCGTGAGGCCGGCATTCGGGTTAACAGGCCCAGGCCCCGCGCGGGCCGTAGTGCCACAGGATTTATTTTTAAGAATAGTTTGTAGAAGAGTGAGTATAGAAGGTCATGTGATTTCAACACATCCGGCTTTATAGCAAGCATTGTGGGTTACCTATAGGTTATACAACGGAGGGGGACACCTCGCGCACTGCGACTTGTTATATGTATTGTGGGTAGTGCATCCAGGAGAAAGGGATAAAGTTAACGAGCTACAGGAGGCTACAGGCCGCAGGCAGATAGGCCACAGAGACGCACAGAACACCCCCAACAGTTCCAGGTTCGAAGATCCGTCCCACTGTTTGGGATACATAGAGTAGGCGATGAAGAACCCGTCGACCAAGCAGACCTCTAGCGTCCACGGGGTATATACTGTTTCCTCTGAGCAAGATCCGCGCCATCTGTCCGGCACCGCCACTCACCTAAAAGCATCCTGAAAGATGAGAAGGAAACGGATTGAAAGGGAAATGATAAAAGGAAATCTGGCAAATGAGAGACCACCCCAACATTTGCCTACCAGCTAGTGAAAACCACGAGAAACCCATGGTCAGAGTGGAGGAGTGAATTGAACCTGGGACCTCCCAAATGGGAAGTTAACGTGGAGCTATCTCGCTCAGAATAGGTTACCTAAATCTGAATGAAACAAGGGGGCCACATAAAGCTTTCTCTGGTGTACAATGGAAATTCCATTTTTATTTCGTAACCTGGAATGTAGGATATTCTTTACTGTGTTGCCCATAGTTACATTTCGAGGTATTTTATCTGTAAAACGATATAAAAGTTGTCATAAAACCCCAACCTCTTTATAGAATAACTGTTTTGTACAGTGAAACATATCAGGGCTATATCTAGAGACATGTGGTGTGGGATATGAACGTTTTTACTGATATTCGCAGACAGGAGAGCCCGCTTGTTCGGAAAAAACCAATATTTACTCCGTATAATGAAAAGGTACGAGTTAGTTGTGCACTCTGGGGCAAGCGCAACTTTTTGTGATTGCAGCACGTTTCGAGGTTTATAAAGCCTGGAAAACGAACCTTTTTAATACTGGCCTCTCTAGAACTATATTTAAAGCTACCTCGTGTGTGTTTTCGTAACGTTTTTGTGATCCCTAACTAACTTAATTACCTCCAGGACAACACATTTGGATTTGCTTCCCTCCTGGTGGTTACTTCTAACTTAATCCTGTGTAGAGACGCAATGTTGCTTTGAAGTAACGCATTCGTTCTGCTACATACAAAAAGGTAAACTAGAAACGACGGGTTTTACGAAACTGTTGCTAATGTTTTCCATTCATACAGTGATTGCAAAAAGTCTTCGTCTTCACTTTAAAGTACTGTAGCAGCAAAATTTACGGAGAGAAGAATTCCCATTTTAAATACCTGGAAAGAACAAACAGGTTACAGTTTATGTGTTCTGGCTTTTTAAAGATTTTTACTTTCTCTATTAGGTAGAGGAAGTATTGCATTCCATCCAAAAATTCTATATAGAGATTTCACCAGAGATAAACTTCTTGAGGGACCCTAAATCCTAAAATAATTTTTAGAAAAATATTTGTGTGTGTGAACAGCATAACTAAAAACGAAAAGTCTGTTGGATTTTAAACTTGGTGTTTAAGTTTAATTTTTGTTACATTTGTTTATTTCTACCTAGCCCATAACCCAGTTATATATGTACGTAAAAATGTGAAGAAAGCTCAGAATAAGGAATTCCCGTACTCGTTATAGGTAGGAATAACTTGTAACTAAAAAACGAGAATATTTCTTTTCCTATAAATGTATGTGTCATCTAGTAATTGCGTGGTAATTACTGCATAATTAGTGAAATATAATGTATGATTCCTATTTAAATTCTTGAAAAGTATTGTTACATTACAGATTATGACGCATCGACAACGTTTAAATCTTGCTTTCCCCCACGTAAGAAAATGTATTTATGTCATGCAAAAGAACGTTACAGCCATCTCTTCTTGTCTGCTTGCCCTGTATACTTGGCACTTCAAGTTAAATAATTTTGAAAAGTTACCTACCGAAGCTGTTGTTTATAAATTTTGACTAGTCCGAAGAAAATAGTGCACCTTGTCTCACATTCCGTATTAGCGTGTTACCGGTAGGCATGCCTCTCAGCGTCTCCTCGTCTTCTTTTTCGTGCCAAGTCACCCAAGCCAGGCCAAGCTGAATAGTTATCCATTCCTTCGTTGTAGTGCTGTCGCCTCACTATTGGCGACTTCATCCGCCAATGGCATACTCCGACGCCCAAGCCGCGTCGTCTTGAATATGTCATTCTTCTACTACGGACATAATTGTACTTGTGGGAGGGGAGAAAATGGCATATTTTCTAAGGATGCAACACAAAGGTTTTGAAAAAAATCTCCCCATCCTAAAATACTTTTTATATGGAAAAATATCTGATACATTACATCCACATAACTTTCTCTACCCTCTATCGCTTATTAGTGGCTATACAAATTATTCTTACGAAAGTTTATTTTTCTATCTACTTCATTGTAAATGAGGCAAACCTTTACAGAAATAACTACATTGTACATTTTGTTATAGATACAAAGGGCACAACGATAGTCAAATGTTTAAGAACTGGACGCCATATGCTGGCCTTAACATTCCATACTGTTTCAATGCAATCGGGAGAAACAAGTGAATGTTGAGAGGACTTTAAAAGAATGACCAAGGAATGAACAATTCGAATAATTAATAATGGATATCTCCGAAATTACTTATGACAAATGTTATTGGAAATAAATTGTTTATTTTTAAGAGATCCACATTTCTTGTGTAGTATGTTTTCGTTTATAGTTTGCTTACCAGTTATACAAGATTATACACAACTCTTCTGAATGAAGAGAATGACTTTAAAGGTTATTCCCAAAATACTCAAGACATACATTTTATTTATCAGCTTGTAAATTATCTTTAATATATGGTGTTTTAGTCAAAGTCGTTAGAGTTATTTTTTAGAAAATAAAAAATTTCACAAAATTTTCCATTAAAGGATAGTATGGGGCAGGGGCATTTTCTTGGAAACTTTCGTGTCGTATCTTTGAAAAATAATGAACTTGAATATAAATTTCGGTGTTGATCTGATCCTTCTTTTTGAGTTACGGTGTTCACAGACACACACACGCACTCACAAGGAGTTTTTCTAAAATGTTTCTTTTGTATTCAGGGATCTCAAAACACCCATTTCGGTGAAATCTCGATATCGAATTTTTGGGTAGAATGCAACACCTTCGTAGGTAGAGCTATTGGGGTTACCAAGATCAGCACCAGGGGAAGTAGCATTATTGGAATTAGGAAGAACAAGAAGAAAGGAGTGATACTGGATAGGATTTTGAAATTTTGGTTTAGATGCCTGAAAAACATGAACGGGAAATTTTAAAGATGTGTATGGAACAACAAAAGAGTGCGAAAAATAAAAATAGCTGGTGGACAGGGGTAGAAAAACTCATGGAGAAGATAGGAATGGGAGATATTTGGAGAGCAGGAGAAAGAAATAGTAACGGCTTCTGGATAAGAGTAAGAAACAGAGTGGAGGACATAGAAAGTCAAGAGATCTGGGGAAAATTAGAGAATAAAAATCACTAGGGTTCTATAGATTAGTAAAAAGGAAATGGGGAAGAGAAGGGTATGTGGATTATTATAATAGAGCGGAAAAAGTAGCATTTGCATGGATGAGAACAGGATCAATGTACCTGAGGGCTAAGAGGCAGAAAAATTTGTGAATAATGCGGAGGTAATAAAAGCACAGAGCATTATATGACAGAATGCAAAGAATTAGCAGAATGGAGACAAAAAATATGGAAGGAAAAATGGGAAAAAATGGATGAAAAAATACCAACAATTAAAATGTTAACAAGAAATGTGTAAAAGAAAAATAAGAATATGGGGGAATTCTTAAAAAAAAGGAGAAATGGATTAGAAAAGTAAGAGAGATAAGAAAGATAGAAGGACAAACGGAGGAGAGAGAGGATTGACAATAGGGATTATGGGTAGCAAGGGCTGCTCAGTTGAGCCATAAGGCCAGGGTGCCAGGCAAAATGAGCAGCATAGCTGGCAAGAAAAATTGTACATAGGTTTAAGTTAGTTTATAAGTGGAATATTGTAAAAAGGATTGTGTATAACAAAATGTAAAGGGTCTTTCAACAAGAGTGTCTTATCTTTAACATGTGATAGCTGCCGTTATTATTGAGTCACAGAAGTCATTTTTTTCATGTAGTTACAGTTGTTATTGACAAATAGCAATGGAACGTTACAGCATTCAGCAACGCGTAGAAATTGTGAACATTTATTATCAAAATGGATCATCTGTTCGCAAACCTTCCGTGTATTGCGTGAAGCTTACGTTGTGCATAATCGTCCCTGCGAGAGAACGATTCGGCATTTGATCGATAAATTTGAAAGAAGTGGTTCTGTCAGCGATCAAAGAACGCCCTACGTAATCGACATAAGCGCTCCAACGAAAACACGCGCCGTTCTTGAGAGTGTACGCGACAACGGAAACAAATCAATTGTTCGTCGAGCGCAAGAATTAGGGCTTTCGCCGACCATAACTTGGCGAATTCTGCGTCTGGACTTGAAGTTTTACGCTTACAAAATGGTGTTAACTCAATAACTAAAGCACAACGACCATAGGCTGCGCCGTGTATTCGCTGACTGGGCTATGGAGCAATTGGAAGCTGACCCGCATTTTTGTCGAAAAATGATCTTCAGTGACGAAGCCCACTTTTGGATAGATGGTTGTGTTAAAACACAAAATTGCCGCTATTGGAGCAATAAAAATGCAGATTCAAGACCGACCACTTCATCCCATAAAGGTTACTGTGTGGTGTGGATTTTGGTATGGTGGAAACATTGGTCCATATTTTTTCCAAGATGAAGATGGAGAAGCTCTAACTGTTAATGGAGAAAGATACCGGGCTCTTGTAAGGGACTATGTTTGGCTTAATTGGATGGTATGAATCTCAGAAACATCTGGTTCAAGTAAGATGTTGCCACATGTCATACTGCTCTCAAAACAATCGATATTTTGAAGAAGTTCAGATGTTTCATAATTCCCCGTTATGGTGATGTTAACTCGCCCCCGAGCCCATGTGATTTGATGCCGTTGGATTACTTCTTGTGGGGTTATGTTAAATCTGAGTTTATGTCAACAAGCCAGATACAGTAAATGATCTTATGAATAACATCACGCGTATTATTCGTGAAGTTGGACGTAATTTACATTCTTCTTCATTGAAAATTGGGTCAACCGTATACGCGCAACCCAACGAAGTCGCGGCGGTCACATAACTGATGTTCTCTTCCACACGTAATGAAATTAATTATGCTCCAAAATAAAAAAGAAATAAACCTCTATCATTTATAGAACGTGTTTTATTCAAGTTCAAAGATAGGACTCGTTGAAAGACCCTATACAAATAAAGTTTATTCATTCATACTATGTACGTGGTAGAAAAGGTAAAAATGTATCTTTGATAGAATAGTAACTTTTTATATGTGTGTGTGTGTGCGGATTTGTAATGAATAAAGAAGGTCTTTTGGATGTAGCTATTAGATTTTTATTTTAGGAATTGCATTTATATCCCAAGATCGTGGTTATTTTGTGTCGGGAAATTCCATTTAAACTCACTCCCGGAAGCGGAAGCTCGACCACACGGCTATACTTTTGATAGCAAGTTTTTAAATCGTAAGAATCTGAAGAAAACCCTTGAGAAATGCTACTCGATATATTTCTGCGTCATCTTGGGATCTCCTCCTTCCCAATTTGCTGCTATGTATATGTACAGAAAAATTCGGCAGATAAGAGCAGCAGCAGCAGCATAGCCCAGAGGCAAGCATGCCTCACTTTGTTTTGATGCCCGTCGCTGCTTCTCAGATCCCTCCCTGGGGAGCTGAACTGGTTGTTACTAACCTTTGACCCAACAAAGGATACCATCTGTCTTCAGAAAATAAAATATGGGAGCGCTCGAGATAAAATGGCCTTTGAAGGGCACTGATGCTTGAGCTTTGTACACAAAATAACCTTATGAAAGGAGTTGTCTTTGTCTTTATATAAAAATGGTTTTTCATCTTTAGTTACAATAGTTAATGATGACAAAAATGGAAATGGCTGAAATGCAAGATAGCTACTCGGGGTGGAGTTTCTTATTTCCTTTGTTGAGTGTTGCTGGGTGAAACCAGGAACAAATGAGAATAGCGGTGCATACACTCAACAAGAGCTATAACCCCGCAAGCCAAATGCTTCTGTCGAGTTGAAATTCCGTCATAACTTTGAAAGAGTCATTAATTTTAAGTGTGGATATTTTAGAAGTCGGTGAGTTACTCTGAAATTCCACTGCAAAATTAAATTAAATTCAGTTTTATTTATGGACGCTCTTTAATTACTGTGGTTCTTAGCGTTCCATTCTATATCGGGCGTGAAAGACCGGAAATTTGCTCAGAGGCCACTTTATCAGGCTTGAGGTTCCTTTTACATGCCGTAAATCCACGACAAGGGACCACCAGGTTTACTTTCCTGCCAAAGGAAGCCATGCTAAGGATTTTTACGCCCGAAAAAATTTATCACCCTCTGTAGGGTTTGAACCCGCATCCTCGGGAACTAGAGACTGGCAGGTACCCCATGACCACGGAGGACGACATTTGCACTGTAAGTTTTTCAAGAATGCGCTATCTAGCGGCGTAGCCAGGGGGGATGTTATATGTATTGTTCCCAAGTGTATTTAAACATCGTGTTTCTAACGCTCCACATATGGCCTACGACCTTCGGGGATACTTCATTCCACCAAGCGATGATTGCACCCATTTCTGAAGCAGGCGGAATCTGTTGTCTCCGATGGTAGGGTGATGATGAGGATGGTGGTGGAATGAGAGGACCTACAGCTTTTACCGTGGACTCCGAACCACGTTGGGTCTTGGGAATACTTCACATGAGCAAGTCAGAAGTGAAGGCATGGATAGGGCTGACTTAAAATCGCCACCTCAAAGCCAAGGATCGAACCCTGAAAACGAAATCCTGTATTTAAATGTTAAAATCTAGAATGAAATAATTTTTTACTTTCTCTACTACGTTTAGTAAGTAGGGGAAGTATTGTATTCCACCCAAAAATTTGATACTGAGATATCACCGGAAATATATGTTTTGAGACCCCCTGAATCCAAAAAAAGCATTTTTGGAAACATGTCCCTGTGTGTGTGTGTCTGTCTGTGAACAGCATAACTCAGAAACGAACAGTCGGATATACACCAAACTTGGTATTTAGGTTCAGTATCTTCCAGAGATGCGACACAAAGGTTTTCAAGAAAATCCCCCCACAACAGATTACACGTTACATGGAACATTTTTCGAAAATTTTAATTTTCTCAAGAATGGCTCTAACGATTTTGATTAAAATATCATATGTTTAAGATACTTTCATGACAAATAAAATGTATATCTTGAATTTCCTGGGAATGTCTCCAAAAGTATTCTGCATTGTGAACGACTTTTGCATAACTGGTAAACCATAAGAGATAGACAAAATTTTACTACACAAAAAATGTAGATTGCTCTAAAATACACAATTCATGTCATATACAATGGTTGAGTGAACCATTTTCGAGATATTGCTTGTTGTTCCCTTAAATTTTTCAATACTTATTTTCTCAAATGGGAATTCGTTATTTATTTTTTTTGTCTTGGATATGCAAAGAGTATTAATCTGTGGCAAAGGGAATGGTGCTGCACCTAGCACCCAGCTATTAAGAGATATGTATGTGCTTAAAGGCTACTGTATTTCTATATTGCCCTTGTAAATATATATTCCCCTTACATCTACAAGAAAATTAGCAATAAGATAGAGTCTGCAAATGTTTATCTCGATTAACATGAAGTAGATGGAGAATAAGCGTTTGTAAAAATAGTTTGTACAAGAGTAGAGAAAGTCATGCGAGTGTCACACATCAGATTTTTTTCTTAAATCATAGTCCCTTTCCTTAAACCACCAGAATATGAATGACATGGTAGGCAGAGGAATTATTCTACTCCTCCCAATTATTCGAAACAGAGATAGCGGAGATTCTTCTTTCCCTTTCTCTTACCTCTAATGTTCATTCTCTTGCTAATATTTGAAAATTATAAAGAGTTAATTTAGTAAGAGTTTAAACAGTGAGGGTTTAACAGTCTGTTAACAGTAATGAAATACTGGTCTAACCTCTGAAACATTCAAACTATCAAAATGTTGAACACAACAAAACATTTCAGAAATGCCTCCTTATAAAGCTTGTTACATAATATGTATCTTTTACAAAACTCCAAATAATGGTTTTGACTTCGTATCCACTTCAAACTACCCACTCCTTAGTGGAAATTAATTAGGATGTCAAATACTATAACTACTATATAGTGTATATATAGATATATATACTAAACATCAATATATACTACTACTATACCTGGGCCGTTGCAAGCCTGGTAATATCAGGATTCAGTGCAAACGTTTAAATTAAGCAAAAAAATGTTTAATCGACATGTCAGATGTTCAAAATGGCGCCCATCACAATCATATAGGCATAACATCGTCGTAGAAAGTTCTGGCGCACTCTACCAAGTACATTATGAGTCACACAAACCTCGTCACATGCTACATGCGAGAAGTGTTTCTTGACCGCGAATTGGTGTCTTTGACACGAAACGTTTGATATGCCGACAAAAAGAAATCAAGGGGAATGAGGTGCTATGCAATTGACCCTTTCCTTCCTATCCAAACGCTCGGCATAGATGGCATCTAGTATGTTACGTACTTGAAGAGAAAAAGTGTGGTGGTGCTCCGTCTAGTTCCATCCACATCTTACGACGCACGATAGGGATACATCCTCTAACAGTTCTGGAAGAACATATTACAAGAAGGACCTATAACGCACCCCATTAAAATGTGGTGGCAGGAGGTACGGCCCGACTACGTGATCACCAACAATACCGGCCAACAATAATATCACCAATATAAATCACAAATAATAATATACATTCACTGCAAACGTATGTTGGTGGTGGTGTTCGAATGCAACTCGGGGATTGTGCTGCGACCAGACAAGGCTGTTACAATTGAAAACCCCATCTTTAGTGAACTGTGCCTCATCTGTGAATAAAGTGTTGTTTAAAAAATTGGGCTCGTTCCCACAACGGTAAAGAACTCATTCACAAATTTAAAATCCTCGTGGGAAGTCATCCACACTCAAACCATGAACTCTCTGTGAATAGTATGGGTGCAGCTGGTTGCCATACAAGACTCGCCAAACACTACTTTGGGAACCTCCGATGGTATGCGCGATGACACGCGTGCTGGCAGTGAGCAAGCATGTCCACTTCCATAGCCAGTGTTCGAGTCGTACCTGGCCGCCCCATGTCATCCACTGGACGTAAAGAATCTGTCTGCCCGAGTCGGCGGTGAACATTTTGAAACGTTCAAGGATGTGGTTGACGTCATTCGGATATTGGGCGCTGGCGTTGAACTTTTTGTCATTACCATTGGCTCTGCCGTACATGAAATGCAAATCTTGGATTTCTGACAAACGTGTATTCCACTTCACGAAAATCACATACGCAAAGTTCAAGGTACTGCCGTTGTGTACCTGTAGCACACTGCCGATACCGTACTGCAATGCAAACAACATGCTTATGTTAGAGCGCACAAATGACAAACGAAAGTTTAAAGTAATGCCATCATGTACCTGTAGACTATCGACAGTTGCCGTACTGTCATGCAAACAACCTGTTTGTCTTAGAGTTCACGAATGACAAACGCAAAGTTTAAAGTAATGCTATCGTGTACCTGTAGACTATCGACACCTGCCGTACTGTCATGCAAACAACCTGCTTGTCTTAGAGCTCACGAATGACAAACGCAAAGTTTAGTAATGCCGTCATGTACCTGTAGACTATCGACACCTATCGACACCTGCCGTACTGTCATGCAAACAACCTGCTTGTCTTAGAGCTCACGAATGACAAACGAAAGTTTAAAGTAATACCATCGTGTACTTGTAGACTACCGACACCTGCCGTACTGCAATGCAAACAACCTGCTTGTCTTAGAGCTCACGAATGACAAACGTAAAGTTCAAGGTAATGCCGTCATGTACCTGTAGACTACCGACACCAGCCGTACTGCAATGCAAACAACCTGCTTGTCTTAGAGCTCACGAATGACTGTCGGATGTAAACAGGAAAGTATGCATAATGTACCTGGTAAGAGTGCGCCAGATTTTCTAAGACGATGTTATGCCTGTATTGATTGTGGTGGGCGTCATTTTGAACACCCTTTGTAACACTGACTTGTTTGTTAAACATTATCTTTGCTTAACTTAAACGTTTGCAAAAAATAATTTATTGTGCATCCTGATATTCTCAGGCTTGCACCGACCCAGGATCACCTCCTAGATCACAAGTTCCTATACCAAAGTTGTATTTCGACCCCCCTATAAGCTCCTTAAGTTTGCCCGCAGCCTTTTGAATCACGCTGTATTATATGTGTAGTTATGTTTATACTTCGGATGTCCTGAACAATAATGAGATTTGAAGGATTTTGGCTGTAATATTAAAAGATATTTTATTACAATGAAATTAGTTTTGAAGGAATAGATGGTTTGATTCAAAGAATTATATTACGGTTCAATATTAGTAAGACCATATGTAGTTAGAGCTCACAAAATTGCATTTAGAAATTAAATATTCTGAAAGCCCCCTGTTGCATCTTAATCTATAAAAATCAGTGTATGTATGCATGTATGTATATATATATGTTTCTCATATGCTTCTACACCGTTGCACCATTTCGATCAAACTTGGTACAGATAACCTTTGACACAAGGGTAAAGTTACTGTCTAGTTTAGAATTTGAAATTCCACCGCATTTCACAGGATTAACTATTTAATTTCATGTGATGCCTGCAAAAGCTCGCAAGACCATCTATATCCTTCTCCGATAATCGTAATAGGTCGAAAATTGTCAACATAAGAATAATAATTACTTAGGCTTTCACTGACTCACAAAGTAATAACAGAACAGTGCTCCCACATATTTTTTGATCTCCTCTCTGACATTGATCGTGGAATAACAAATAAATAGTAAGTCAAATAAATAATTACAACGGCTATGCAAGCTGCGGCTATGATTGTGCAAATGTAGAGGCGCTACAATCGCTTGGTTGAAAAGTTAAACAAAATTTCGATCTGCATTATATTCGACTGTGATAACAGCAACAGCATCAAACCAAACTAAACACCACTTCTTTCTATTCTTACTTATCTTCATAGGTTATTGTGTATTAATGCAAAATACCACAAAAGGATTCAACATAATCACATTGAGTTCAAAAGTTTCTATGGTGCTCAAACATTGCTAACAGAAGAGTCGCAATTAATATCCATACATTCTGCAATCATTTGTGGCGGGAAATGGTCGTTGGGCGATATTTGTAGCTGGAAATCGATGACCCTTGGGTCGTTGTTGCCTGTTGCAGTGTTCTTCTTCCTCGGCTATTGGTGCTCGTCGGTTGTTGAGTATTCCATTCCTAGCTATGTTTAATTATTGAATCTCAGGTTCTAGTGGGTGAGGCAAGTTAAAAATATACTGCGAGTTTCCCTTAATCAATGAAGTTTATTTCACACTTTGAATAGTTATGGGCAGCTAGCTTATCCCATTATTACAATAATCCCACCACTTTAAGTTGGTCAGGAGCCTAGCTATATTCACACGCACCCCACCCTTGTGCACCCACGTGCATCTGTAGCACCTCGTGTAGACGCGACTTCTCGACGAGATAGATTCAGAATAAGAGCGGGTTCTGAGGCTTTGTCTGCCCTTATATACGGGAGCCCAGTGACGCTCCTCTCCGCGTTTGAAAATGTAACAACGTTTCCTATTGGCCCTCAAGCCGCGTTACGCTGACATGTATGAGAATGTGCGGGTTCAGATCCGTGCGCTTGGGCGCCATGATGTAACGTGGTACCGCTCGGTGCCAGGTACGGTCTTTATGATTTCTTGGAATTCTGCTAGCCTGCCCGTGTCTTACAATCAGCTCTGTACATGTTGAATATTTTAACATGTTAGTGAATTAAATTATTATGTACAATTCTTATATGTATGGTTCCCCTTTCCTATGTACAATTCCTTTATATGTATAATATATCCCCTTTCACATTCTCCGATATTTTGGCGTTCAATTATAATTTGTAGTTTCTCATTTTTATGGAAAGTTTGTGATGTTTTATGCAGAAAATCAAGCTGAGTGACATAAAAATGATAGGAGGCATGGATAACAGCAATAGTATAAAACCATACGAAGTACCCCTAGCACCTCTTATTATTATTTTTCTCCTCCTGCTTCTTCTCCTCATCCTCCTCCTCCTCCTCCTTTGTATGCTTATTTTAGACTTTTTCTTGTTTTGTCTTTCCTGTATTTTCTCAGTAGTTTTATGCATATTAATTATTGAGAATAAGGTTACATCGACATTACTTAAACTACTATTATTTCTTTCTACTGAGATTATCTCTATAAATAGGCAGCCCGAATGTGCCTACATGGAAGTCATTCGGCTGCATTCACGAGAAATCGTAACTAGAGACTGGTATTTATGATTGTTCAACAGTGCTTTTCCTGTTTTCTGAGTGCTTTTATTTTGTTCTTTAGTGTTCTGAGAATTATAATTAACTGTTTGTGTGTCTTGCAGTTTCGTATAAAACGGAAGAGGAGGTAAATGAAATTAATTATATCCTCATTCGAGTTTATAAGCTACCCGTGCAACGTCGGGTAAACCAGCTATCTTCTATTAAATATTAAATTAACTTTGTGATTATAATTTAGTTAATTTAAATCAAATTGTGTATGCACAGCGTAAGCAGCGATAACATAAGAACACGTCTTTAAAGGAAAGCTTAAAAAGGTAGCGCCGAAATAATGTGGTCTCCCTCAAAGAGAGAGAGAGAGAGAGAGAGAGAAAGGGAGGGAGGGAGAGAAAGTAAAAACCATTGTACCAGAGAGAATTCTCCGCGAGATAATAAACTCGACAGCATGTTAACTTCTCTTCTGAAGCTACGGGGCAAAAAAAAAAGTGTGCACACGATTGGACACTTGGTTTGGGGCAACCATGGATGGAACAGAGGACAAAAAGCTCCACTAAAAATAGCCGGGTACATTATATACAGTTCTAGAAATATTTAAGAGAATACTAAGGGTACAAGGTAGCAGGCTGCCGCAAACATTAAACATGTGATATACATGGTAAAGTTGTCGTGTTTCTGACACAAAAACAACTGATTAAATCCTCTTGTTCATGTTTTTCCTTCTTTACTTTCTCTATTCTTACTTATAGTAAGCAGGGGAATATTTCAATCCACCAACACATCGATATCTAGTTTTCACCAGAAATACACGTTTTGAGACTCACTGAATAAAACAACAGCATCTTTTTTAGAAGAAAGATGTGTGTGTGTGTATGTGCGTGTGTGTGTGTGTGTGAACAATACCTATAACACAAAACCAAAAAGTTCGTCAAATACCAAACTTGGTATTTAGCTTCAGGGTCTTCCAAGAATGCAACAAGGAAACAAGTTTAAGGCATGCCAAGGATTAAACAAATTAAGATACCCTATATTCATATTAGTTTCTCTACCCACTCTTCTAAAAAGTATTCTTATAAAAACCTATTTTCTGTCTACTTCATGTTAATCGAGATACGTTTTTACAGAAATAGTTTCGTTATACATTTCGTTGTAGATACAAGGAGGATACAACAGATTGAAGCAATAGTCAAAACGGATAGCTCAAGCTGACGTACTAGACAAGCTCCACGAGAATGGTGGCGGGTGACGATCGGCAAATTGATCTTCAATCAGTAAGCCGTACCTGGTTGCAAACATTAGGTAGAAAGCTGCAAAGCGCCTGGTACGGCAGTACGATGGTATTCACGCATTACGATTGGCTATATCACGAGGTATGTTTTACACGTAGAAGACAACTTCTTCAGCTTTTTCCTCTCTAGAACATGATGCTGATATTATACATTGGTGTGCAAGACCTAAGGACGAGATGGGTAAAGTAAGATAACAAATGAACTACTTGGTGGAAGTAGATGAAGGTGCGGGAGCATGTTGCTAGAGGTCTCTCACACGTACACAAAAAGTTGGACGTCACATGGCGTGAGTGTAGCGAGCCTATAATGCCATGTGGGTCCGGTCCCGCAACACGGGGCAGTTGACGAAACAGGACAAGACGGTGTGTGGAAATTAGCGAGCTGTTAGGTGCACTGTAGTGGTGTTCTTCATTGCAACATGGCCCGTAGACACCATTTGGATGACTTCACAAGGGGAAGAATCATCGGGAAACTGGAAGAAGAGCGATGTGTGACGAGTGTTGCTCAGGGGTTTGGAATTGCTCACAGCATAGTTTCATGGGGAACCTTCCAAACCACAGGCACTGCTATCCCAAGGAGAGGTAGTGGTCGATCACGCTCAACTACAGCAGCAGATGACCGCTACATTGTACAACAGGCAAGAAGGGATCCACGTCAAACCGCGGGTGCAATTTCAACCACATTTAGCAGGATAGCTAAGCACGCAATCTCACGATACACAGTAGTACGGCGACTACACAGAGGTTGTCTCTGTGCCCGAAGGCCAGTACGTTGTGTTCCATTGACATCCGCACATCGGTGGCACCGTTTGCGACTGTCCCAAGAGCATCAAAATTGGACCAACGAGGAATGGGGTCGCGTGCTCTTCTCGGATGAGAGCAGATTCAGTCTAAGTAGTGATTCTTGACGTAACCTCATCTGGTGACAGGTGGGAACACATAATGAATCCAGGAACATCCTTGAACATGATCGTTTTGGTGATCCGGGTGTTATGGTTTGGGGAGGCATAATGTTGCATGGGCGCACCGACCTCCAAATATTTGAACACGGTACGCTCACTGGTCAACGTTATTGTGATACTGCACTCCTCCCCATGTGCATCTTTTCAGGGGTGCAGTCGGCCCTGACATAATTTTTATGGATGATAATGCGCGACCGCATCGAATAGCGCAGGTAGAGGATCTCTTGGAACGAGAGGATATTTGGCGAATGGACTGGTATGCCCGTTCCCCCGATTTAAATCCCATCGAACGTGTGGAATGCTTTGTGGAGACGCATTGCAGAACTTCCACATGCACCAAGGACCATCCAACGATTGTCAACAGCGCTGGTGGAGGAATGGAATACCCTACCACAAAAACTGCTTACAAATCTTGTGGCCAGCATGCGAGTACGATGCAGAGCATGCATTGCTGTCCGTGGGGATTATACACCCTTTTAAACACCATGTATCTGTTTCTATAAATCTGGAGAGCCGTCATATGTCGTATTGACTTTAGTGTAGCTTATGGTCTATGAATAAAAGTGGCATTTCTGTTCGTCTCATTACATATTTCGTTTAGTTACCTACTGTAGCATACCGTAGCAGTTCCCTGTATGAATGATTCAAGTTTCATCGAGCTATGTTACTTGGCAGTGTCACAGCATGCGAAGATTACTTTCGTCCTTAGGTTTTGCACACCGTGTATATGTATAAATAACACTTATATGAAACTTCAATAGTTTCAATTTTATCAAATGTTAATACAGTGCTAGTCTTACTCTTGGCAGGATTGAAGTTCATCTTTGTTGCCCAAGTATGCAAGCACACTCAGAAGAGAAAAGGAAATTTAATCGCTCTGATTGGAATGCACTGCTAGTAGGCCGTTTTTGCTCATCTCGAAAAACTAAATTCTATTTACTGTCAGTGTTAGTAATTGCGTTTGCTTAGGAAGATCCTAACATTGTGTAAACTACCAGCTGACTAAGTGGACAGGAACAGTGTGCTGTTTTGCGTGGCGGCTACTCGAATGACTAGACTAGATGCCAAAACTTTCTGAAGAAGTAGGAAAAGTGCTTGGAAAAATTGCTTCTATATAAAGGAGCAAGGAACAACAAAACGAAAGGATCGAAATGCTTCAGTCTGGCATAAGTGAGACGGAGAACCTAAGCGAACTAAAAATAAAGCACTATTAAGCGAGGTATTGTGGTCTCCAGTTCGGGTACCATAGCGAGAAAAGTTACAAATTGCTACGCAGAAGTAATGAAAGTTGGAAAAAAACTGACGAAGACGAAAGCTTCCTGGACTTAGAACCGTTCTTAGGTACGTTATTAATTACTGAGAAGAGTGAAAAAAGTTGACAGCTATTTATGCAAGTATGATACGCAGGAACCTGAACTGTTACCAATATGTCAAACGGAAGATATTAATGGCAAAGGAACGTTTTAATACAGAAAAAATGTTTTTTGGCCTTTGAAGGAAAAATTAAAGAAGGGTGAAATGCTTTGTATGTACTGGGGTTTTTTATATTGCAGAAATTTAGACATTACGACGATGAGAGAAAACTTAGAAGGATTTTAAATCTGAATGTGGAGAAGAATGGAGCACGTGAAATAGACAAAGTGAGTAAGGAAGCTGTTTTAGTGGGCGAAACATAACAAAAATATATAAGACTAATACGAAAGATGAAAAGACTGCCTCTGTGGCCGAATGTCAGTGCTCTGTCTTCTCAACCCAGAGGTTCCGAGTTGGATTCCCGACTGGGGCGGGGAAGCATTCTTTATCCGGAGACATTCCCTGCCCTCTGTAGAGTGTGGTAAGATGAATGCAGGAGTGTATGCGAGTGTGCTCAACGTAAAAGGTAAGGGGAAAAAACAAACGTTAAAAAAGCCTACAGTGCAGAGAGTAAAAACACCAAGATAAAGTTGTTTCTCAAGTCAGAGCTATCTAAATGAGAAGAAACTGATTACTAAGAGATTCAGTGGAAGTCTACAATGAATAGGAAAAAGGTTCGGTACAGAATATAGTAGTTAATTGGCTATATTAAGAAAAATAATTAACACGTGGAGACAAAGAGCAAATCAAAAAACAAAGGAAGGTTGGGATTGCGGTATGGGTTATTTTCTTAAAACTAAAACTGTGGCTAAATGATTAGGCAAAGCAGTCTTGCAATATAATGCTGATGCAGTTTTGGACTTTTAAGCAAACATGTACCACACATTTTGGCGAGATAAATGCGTAGCATCTGTCCTCCAGCAATTACCCAAATAGAAGAAACAGTAGTCAACACTAAAAGGTGTTAGAAGCTTTCTGTTGGCAGAGGAAGTGTTGGGGGGGTGGTAAAGTGCTGGGGCTTGTTGCACCGTCGCGTCAGTTTGAACCTGAAACAGGCAGCACAAAACAAGCCAAGTTTAATAAAAAATACAAAAAGACTTGTTATTTGTCGACCGCGACCTCTATCCCCAGGGAAGGTGGGGTAACTGTTATAAAAAGGGGTGCAAAGCGTTTAGTAATTCGCCCGTTTTCTCTCGCTGCAAGCGCACATTTGGTTGGCTAATGAGTTTCGTCAACTTCAAAGGGATTTACAATAGCCACACAAGATCAAAGCAAATAGCGCTCAAACTCTGCACGCTTTCACAGCGTTAGAAAATAGAGGGCTATTTGAAATGGGCGCGCATCCTGGATTCCAAGCAGGATCCCTCATAAATCCTTTGTATCCTTTGGGAACAGTCTCATCTTTCGTATTTCTCTCTTTGCCTTGTGTCTTATTTCTAGGGCAGAAGGAGGAAATAATAATGTTACGCACGTCTTCCCGCCGCATGACAATTGAGTTGGTGCGCTGTCTCCGAGAGGTCCCAAATGGTTACTTCCAGCCATTTGAAAGGTTGCACCAGCAGTGTATATGAGCGGCGGGACGAGAGTAATTCAGAGATGTGTGGTTGGCACCCTCGGGACGGAAATGTGTCTTAAGGGGGATATTTGGTTGTTCTACAGCTGGGACTTTCCTTGCCCCATATGGCTGAAGAGCCTGGGGATTTTCGAATGTGCTGCTCCTGTAGGAATGCTATTTTAACCTTTCCTGAATAGCCTGTTCCCCTTCCTTGCACCTTTTATCCCTCGTTAAACCCCTTCTCTTTCCATCTGTCCAAACAGTCACGGCCAGAAGTTCTTAACGCAGTAAATCACAGTTTTCTCCTTTTCCAGGCATTATCCTTTCACTTTCTTTACTGCTTACCTAAGAACAAGTCCTGCATTATACCCAAAAATTCGATCTGAGGATTTCACAGCAAACACGTGTTCTAGATCCTTATAAGTAATTTATGTAAATAGCTGGCGAAGAACTCTTCAGTGTGAGAAAATAAAATACATTGAAAATGTTTTCATGTTAAGTGTAGTTTGGAATAGGTGGATTTTTTTTGAAAATGTTCATATCGCACCTTTGGAAATACTAAGTTTGGTGTTTATTCGATTTTCTGTTTTTGAGTTATTCTTTTCACACACAAACACACTGACCTTTTTCTAAAAAAAATTTATTTTGGTTACAGGGGTTTTCAAAAATGTATTTTCGGTGAAATCTCCACATACAAGTTTTGGATGGAATGTAATATCTACTTCCTCTGCCTGATGGATACGTCATACCCAAAGTAAACATTAGAGAGCTCATTAAAATAAAAATAAGTTGTGTTAAATAACCATTTTCGTTACACTACTGCCTATTGCTTACATTTTTTCAGTTAAAGTTTGCTTTGGTGCACCAGTTTATGTAACACCTCAGAAAGAGCAATAGGAGCTCATATTTTTACTTGTGATATAAAGAATAGAATGTTGTGTCCGCATCAGAACCTGTATTACCCAATTTATAAATATTTTTAAGTCGGCTATGGATATAATGCAAGAAGGAAAGAAAAACAAGCCTTTGGATGACGCAATCAGCAGTTTTGCCACTCTTCTCTTCTGAGGATGTCCTCCACAGTTGAGGACGAAATGTCAAGTTTTATTAACTTTATGTTCAACCACGGGCTACACGACTGGAAAAGATGTTATATTTTAATAACACCAGCCCTGCAAACCTACGATCATATTCAATGCTGACACTTATAATGTTTGTACGAGTGAAGAAAATCTTGCTAAATTGATTTGAAAATTTATCAAAATTATAATATTTATTTAGTAAAAACTGGAATATATTGTGACACAGCGGCTATGGCCCAAGGTTATCGGGAGGCCGGCGTCGGACAGTCGGAGATAAACAAAATAAGTCGCGGTCTCGTCAGGCGTAAACATTAAAAGTGCTATCGGTAGATAATCGGAATCTTCTGGAAGTTTCTTCCCCCGCTTCCAGATAGTTCAAGAATGTTCTGTGGAAGGTTCCACTGGTTATATAAGTGAGCGTTCTCGCTAGAGGAGTCAATTGAGTTGAGTCAGTCAGTCAGTCAGCTGAGTCGGTCAGTGAGTGAATAAGCGAGTTGGTGAGCGCGTTTCTGCTGCAACATCAAGTGCGGTTCTCCGAGCGAGTTGTTGAAGATTGCTGTGACGTACAGCGAGTGCTACTGCGGAGCGAGGGATTTTAGTAGGCTTGAGCTCGACTTCCCAGCGAGTGAACCGTTCGGAAGAAGGGGCTACACCAGAAGAAATTGAAGTGACGGGGAAAGTAAACTAATTCACATTAGTGATGTCGCAGTGTGAACTAAGTGAAGCCCCAGTGAAGGTTGCACCAGTGATTGAGAACGGAATGAAGTCACAGTTGAAAAACTGGGCAAAGTCACAATCATTCACTTATTTCGAAAAATATTTGGAGTGTATTGGTTGCCAAGTATACTAGTTGGTAGGGTGGACAAGATAAATTTTCTGAAAATATATTCTCTATGCTCCGCTCATCTGTAGCACTTCAGCAAGCATTTTAACTGAGTGATATAAAAAAGCAGATACGATTAGAACAGGAACTACCAAACTAATGGAGCTAAAATTACCATTTTAACATATAAAAGGAACAAACCATAATGCCACTAACGTGTTCTTGAGATGTTTAATATTTTTATTCTGAGAATGTTATCATTTTCGAAGTGCTTAAATATAAACTTCTTTATGCACTCAGTTTTTGCCTTATATTTATGCATTTGAAATGGGATATACCACACACACAAATATACATACATATAGATATATAAATGAATGTCAAACAAGAATTGTACATAATAATATAATTCAGCAGGAAAGATGTTAGAATATTTAGCAGCCAAAAGATGTATAAAGCAGATTGTAACTTAGATAAGTAAGGAACGGGCGAGGTAGCTAATTCCAGGTAAAAGTTAATTCTAGGTAGAGCCCACCACATTTCACCAAGCTAATGAGCAAGGAACTTGAAGGAATTAGGAGAAATAGAAGGAGACAGATAGAAAGGAGAGAGACAGAGACATTGAGTTTGCTTCCGTACGCGTTACTGCGGCGCGTGTGCGAAAAGTTTTGGAGCAGAATATTTACATACATAATAAGGAAACGCGTTCTGAGGACCAATTAGACATGTTACATTTTAAGGCGCAAAGGTGAGCATCACTAGGTTTGGGTATAAAGGGGAGACGCAGGCCCCAGATTTTCACTCTCTTATACAATTTTGTCGACACACAGTGATACTCCCTGGACGGCGGATGCACGTGTGCATATAGGTGAGGAAGCGTGTGCAGTTAGATTAGGCTCCGAATTTATTATTATGGTGGGAGTTGTTACAATGGGAAAAGCTAGCCGCCCATAAGTATTTTATTGCTAATAAGTCAAATGTTAAGGGAAATGCAGTGTATTTTAATTTGCCTCGTCTACGAAAATCCCGAGGTCAGTGAAATTAGTTAGATAGGTAATTTATTAGGAATGGAGAAATCAGCAGCCGCTGAGCAGAGGTAGCTGAAGACCAGAACACTTCAGCAGAGGGCATCAACCAAGAGGACCAACGTCTTCCCACTACACATTCTCTCTTTCACTGAACTTTAAGGAAAATGCTTTTCTGGATTAAGGCGTCTTCAAAACTCACATTTCTAACGGAATATTGACATGGAAAATTTTGTTTGAATGCAGTATCGTAAACCGGGGTTGCTTTGGTTCATTCTTCCACTCATTATCCATTACTTGGGCTAGTAGGTAATAGAGAAATAAGTAATGATATGATTTCCAAATTGTTTTATATACATCTAATATGTATTTCTTAAATGTCCAATGCATTAGTTTAAATTGTCTAAATGTTGGGCCATTATAATCCCAGATTGGGGATATTTTGTTCTATTCATTCATTTCCATTTAAAGTACCTGTGTTTATACTCAGAAAATGTAACATCTTTTATAGGGTTTGTAGAACTTAATTTCTGCTGTTCTTGCACATTGTTTCTAAAAGCTTTTGTATTGCCACTAAAACCAACAAAATTTTCAAAAAAATGTTACGTTGCTTTATTATTTAAAAGTACAACATTTCATTACGTTTTTGGGTGCAGTATAAAATTAAAGTTATGCAGCAGTTTCAGAAAGCGGCGAAATACTTTAAAAAAAGCGTTAGGCAACATCTAAAAGCTCGTCAACTGCAGAGAGAAGCTTTCTGTATGTGTTGCGTACTTAATTTTTTTCCATATTTAGCTTACCAAGATTTAAGAAGCATCCATGATTGGCTGCTATGATACAGAAGTAAACAAAAGTCTGTTTTGTCGCCATTCATTTCTTCCCGGAAAGAACTTTAGAGTATTATATTAATTAAAACAAGTGACGCACGCGATAAACAAAACACATTCGATATAGAAGATATCATAAAGCAGACGGCAAATCATAAAATTTACAGAATTGTTGAGGGGGTATTACCGTATTAAGTAATTTGTAAAAATAACAATGACATTTTTGCAATATAATATTGTATTCGAAGGTTACGTTTAGTAATCAAGTAAGATGGCTCCTCGGTAAGGTTTGATTCTCACATTCGAGAGGTTTCGGGTTTGATTCCCTTTTAACCGGGTTTTCTAGACCAATAGGGAATCTGAAATGCCGCGAATTTTGCTTCACCACATTTCCGCTCATTTCATTTCTTTGTCATCTTTCGTGGCGAGTGGATGGTGAGTCATGTTTGTTTTGAGTAACTTTCTGTCCTGGCGTCCGCCATGAGTGTGTTCGTGTGTGTGTGGTTCCACCGGCATCGGGATCTCACACCTGGAGACGCCTGCCTCCCAGCATGCCGCCCCGGATTCGGTTACTCTCCGTCTCCTTCGCTTCACTCCTTCCTCCCGGAGTTTAAACAGGTACAACAGGTCTCCTATGTTCTTCCGTGATGAAGTCCTCCTCCACACCTGATCTTCATCTACATTTAGTAAAGTATCTTTCTCTGAGCGGATTTGAAAAAAAAAATATCAGCTTTTGAACGGCGTGCACAAAAAAAAGAAAAAAATTGCATTGTCCTTCTTTGCAACTTAGTAGATTAAAAATTAGTTTAATAGATTAATCTACTTACAGATTAGTTCAATAAAATATGGGAATAATCAATAGTGTCTTCAAACCGCTTTTAATACGAAAGCACACTTGTCTAAGGTTACAGAAAACCTTAGCAAGACCTGTCTTATGCTAAGGTTTGAACCTTAAAGGAAAGAGATAGAAGGAGAATACGTGTTATAGAGATGAAGTTCGAGCCAAGGACTGCTGGTTATACTAAATATGATCTAAAGACCAAGAGTTTATTTTGCAAGATGCAACCATCTATAAAGTATACATTACCAGAATAACGCCGTCATAGGATGTGCTCAGAAAGATTTCCAAAGCTGTAATGCGGTACATTCCTAGGGGAAAGAGATCAATCGCCGTCCCAAGAAGAGATAGTGGAGACATTTTCTTAGTGAGATCGTAACAGGTCTTATGGCCTAACACTTGGTTGGATGAAGAAGTAGATTAAAAATGTATTTTATCAGCATTGTGCCGAAATAAGTTCTTAAGAGTGTCAACAGCTGCCCAGCACTTGCTCTCCAAAGAACCCTCATTTTTAGGAATGAATTTACAAAATTGGAGGGGTTTTTAACCATCACGTTCAGAACGATTCTGTTCATTGTGAACGTCAGACTTCTGGACCGATAATAATCAGGTTGAGGATATGCAATACATATGCGTAGGTTGCAATGCCTGCCAGTGGTACCCCCCTAACAAACTAAATTAATTAGTGGTTACATATTTCCAATATAATATTGTGTTCGAAGTTACATTTAATAAAAATTTCTTTCTCTGAACAGAATGCAAAAAAAAAAGAAAGAAAAAAATCTATTTTTGCAGGCATGCAAAAACACAAGTGTAGTAACTAAATTTTTTTTAAGAATGTCATTCTTTGGAGCTTAGCAGCGTAAAAATACTCTGGTTTATGGTATAATCTCTGCTTTATTTAAAAGGAAGAGAATCCAAAAATTAAAGAACAAAGAAAACAAATGAGACATTATAAAATCAAAACAAATGCCTCTAAGACATCTGTTTTGATACATATCTATGTACACTAGAACCTCGCTTAATCGAACTAACGGGGAAGACCGTTGTGGATAATGCATAATTAATAATGGATAATTGGTAATCGGAAACGATTTTAAGTAGCGAAAAGAAGAAAACAATTGCATTCCAAATGCATGTAATAATTTTTCTTAAGAAATATTACTGTACACAGTATTAAAACATATATTAAAGTATTTATAAGAATCAATTGATAAAATCAATAACTTTTTCCTGAAGTTTCTTCTCGTAACGCTTACGAGTATCTATGAGGCGTGTTTTTTTAAATAAGTGCCGTTTTAATATTTTGCCACGCAGCGCTGCAGTCGTGATTCTGAGAATGCGCGATCACTTCCTCCATTCATTAGGAAGCCAGATGCAGCTGTGGGCGATCGTCACTTTGTGTCTTCCTGTTAGAGCGTTTAGAAATGTTCAAAACAATCGAAAGACCCGCCGACTGTAAAGTCAGCTCAGCGATTCGTTTTTTGAATGCCAGAAATGTTACGCCAGCAAACATTCATCGCCAATTATGTGAGGTTGTGGAGAAGCAATAATGAGTGACAATGCCCGGCCACGCACAGCCAAACAAACTCAAGATCTGATCGCATAATTTGGTTGGGAACAATTCAACCACCCTCTATACAGTCCGGATTTGGCACTAAGTGACTTTCTCTGTTTCTTCATCTCAAGAAATTCTTCGGTGGAAAACATTTAAACGACGATGATGTAAAACAAGAAGTGCAGACTTGGCCTTCATCACAGGCGGCATCATTCTTTGACGACGGCATACAAAAACTGGTTTCCCGTTACAAGTGCCTGAATAAAGGCAATGACTATAAGGTGTAAGGTAATGAATGAGTATAAAATACTTGTAAAATAATTTTCCATTATTTTTTAAAAAATTATAGATACTTACTTTAAAAATACACCTCGTATATCAACGTCAACGTTTGATAAGCTACATCTGTTGGAGTTGATTCATTGTTTTGTATCACAAAAATTAAGGCAATTCAAAAGCAAAACGTTTTGTGTTATTGATAGTGCCTTAATTCAAAGTTTCCCCTTAAGGGTTCGTATAGGTGAAATGTCTAAATTCTACGAGGGCTGATCAATATAACTGAGACTAATTTTTTCACAGATATTTATAACTCCACTTCAATGTTGACATGGTCTTTTTCAAAGTAGTTCTCTCGTACTTGAATGCACTTTTTATAGCGTCTCTGCCAGTCCTCAAACATATGGTACAGGCCATTCTTTGTCAGGTCTTTGAGAATCGCCTCACTTTTCTTCAGCGCTGCTTCAGTGCTCTCAAATCGAATGCCCCGGAGTTTTGCCTTTAGTGATGGGAATAAAAAGAAATCACAGGGGACAAGATTGGGGCTATAAGGCAGATGCGGCACACAGGTAATGTTGAATTTAGCCAAAAATTCCTGTACTTGATTTGCAACGTGAGGCCGCACGTTGTGATAAGTTCTGGATGTTTCCTTGCAATGTGCTTCCTCGGTGTAGCCAATACTGACGTGTAGTACGCTGCTGTAACAGTGGTGTGTGTGGGAGCAACAATCACAGCAGCTGTGTTGATGTTGACTTCAGTCATAGCAGAAGCCGAAGCACCAGGCCCACCTTGCTTAGCACAGAGGACTCGCTCTACTTTGAAGTCTTTGAACCACCTAAACACTTTTGCACGAGGTAGTGCATCTTCACCGTATGCTTGCTTCAGCTTTTCCAAAGTTTCAGAGGCTGTATGATTTAAACGAAAACAAAATTTTATTGCTCCTCTTGTGTCACCTTCATTTTATGGTATGTGAAATTCAACTAGGGTCAACAATATACAGCATTACTACCAACCTACCGATACGAGAGTGCTGCCGCCTATGGATACTATACATGAAACCCCCCTCTTTTCAAATATTCATGGTAGAGACAGGAAACTCTCAAGAAAGCTACAGGAAAAAATCAATCTCAGTCTTTATTGATCAGCCCTCGTATAATTATTAAGCTTTGCTTTTGAAATTTATACTGCAAACAACACACCAATTAATTTTTAGGTATACAGATGTTCATTGCAATATTTTCAGTAGTTTTCAAGTTATTAATTGTTTAATTAATTGTTTTAGCGGCAAACAAAGCTGCTTCACAATAAAAAATTAAAATTATACGAATATGAATATATATATATATATATATATATATATATTTGTCTCTAACGAATATTTAAGAAACAAATGCTGGAAATAGATTTTTAAAATGGTGTTTTAGTTTTTGAGAAAAAAGTGAACTTATGAGAAACAATATTTTTCACTAATTTTGATATTAATTAGATATTATAACTTACATTCCTTCACTGATAACTGATAAAGAAAAGTTACTCCCAACTTTTTTATAATTATGGTTTTGGGTGTTTTGCTACAAAATGTGAAGAATACTGAACAAAAGTTGCATCGTGTGGAACATCTTCAACTCGTAAAAATTTAGAAAAAACAGAAAGCGAGAAAAATAGCTTTGAAATTCTAAATCACTATCTGGCCTTCTGTGCAGGCACATTTCAAAGCTCGTGTAAAATTATTTCTAATAATTGGTAATAGATATCAAATACAGATTATGAAACTCGATGATTCATTCTTAATAACAGACCTATACACAAAAGAGCAACTTTTTGAAGGATTTTGCTCAATTTTCACCTATGTGTGCCCTTAAGATTTGAATATGAGTTTGTAGATTTTGTTACCTCTAATGCTTTGAAACCTTCGTCCGCTGTCGGCTTTTAGATACTGTTCAATACTTATTACAAGACATAGAAATTTCTAGTCACTAAAGCCAGGATGGAAAGAAATAAAGCTGAACTGTCACTAGACTATAGGCAAGGGCGTCGTAGATAGCAAACCACCCCATTCCACGTACATTCTTTTGACGTTTGCAGACAGTACTCGGACTGGCTTTTACCCGCCCACTGACCCTTGGCCTTTCTTGTTTTGCACGCTTTGTAGTGATGATGGTTTGAATGTAGATAAATTGAAGCCAACCCCTTAATAATCCCTATGCCTGCCTTATTACAATACTCTTTCTTTTGGCTGACATCTTAAACACAAATAAACCACACTGACCAACACCAACAGTAAACTAGCAATAGGGTTTTGCATTGAATGCGTGTGCAAGAGTTAACGCTAATTATAACGGTACAATATCTCTTGAAATGTGAGGTAGGAGGCGAAGATTAACTGTATACAATAACCAAACCAACTGAAATTTAGGATTGGGGCAAAAGAACGTTGCCAATTTTCGCAGCAATTTCTTTATTGCTTTTTTCACCTCCTTTTCGGTTAAGCGTGGATTTACTGTATTTATGTCGCGGCGCAAAGAAGCTGAAATAATATTTAGAGCTGTGTATTGCACAGAAATACACCTACAGCCATTAAGAGCGGTATGACCTCATTTCCTTATACCTTCCTACTCGGTTGTTTGCGAACACTGCCGGACCACAAAGGATTGCTGCGGCTGACGACCACAGTGTGAAAACCGCGGGCTCAATAAATTTAGAACGCTGACGTAATATCTCACCACCCCGCATTTAGGGAGCAGATGGAGAAATCTACTCTAGCAGGCCATTCACTGCGCTATCATCAGCCAGCCCTAAGGCAAATTGCTGAAATTTCTCTTCAGACTGAAGGGAATGGGAGGGGAAAAAATACGAGAGAAGCTCAGCTTAAGGTAAGAGGTAATTCCCAACTCCACTCGTTTAAGAAGTATTTGCATTCACTACGCAGCAAGAAGTAGAAAAGATGGAGTTTTACAAAATACTCAATGCTGATCATGGAAGGTATACTCTTGTGCAAATAATAAAAGAGCCGAAAATACACAGGAGCTAGTGAATACTTACTTACCCAGTTACGAGATTCCAAATCTATTTCTGTGAATCTCGTAAACAAATATTTATGTGGAATGCGAAACTACTCTACCTACCACAAGCGAGCGGTATTTTTGTAGGCTTTGATTTATTTCAAATTAATAATAGGGTTATTAGTTCTTTAAGGTATAAACCGTGGGCTTTGTCGATTTTGGTGAAACATCAATATTAAAAATATTTGTTTATTTATACTTAACTCATATTCCTCCCTCTGAATATTTTTCAGCCTCTCTACCCTGGGGACTAATTTTAGTTATACCACCCCTAAAAGAACATACGAGTATTTCCTAAGAGAACGGGATTTGCATTTTTATTTCACAAAAACGCTGGGAAAACATGCCTGCTCGTGTGAACAGTTCAAAATTGCCTTCCCCGGACGCTTTTAGCCTCCTCTTCTGTTAGGTGTGGTTTTTGTAATGGCACCCCACATCATTTTTACTCTTTTCCTGAATAATACGCGAGTCAAGTTTACGATTCGTACTGAAACTCTTTCAAACTGCCTCCCATCGAAGAATTTCCAAACCCATCTCCCATTAGGGATGCTTATTTTTTTAAGAATGAAGCGAGCAACTCTATCTTTTTATTTAGCAAAAGTATTGGGAAAAAAGGCCCTTTTGTACTGAGAATTCTCAAACCTCTCTCCTGTCGAACATTTTTCACCGCCTCTTCCATTGGGGGTATTTTTGTACACTCACGTTATTTTTACTCTTGTCCTACACAATATATGTATCAAACTTGGTAGAAATCAATTCAAGGTTTAAGGTGCCTATAAGAAACATATATACACACGTTACATACATCATACATATTATATATACTTTTACTGTCTGCATAAACTTGGATACTATGTCCGTTAACTTTTGAGGGAACCCCCTCATCTGAACACAAGGTTTTTTTCCCCTTAGCGTTGGTGCTAACAATTACCCGATAGGTAGTTTTCTAGTTATAAATACATAAAATAGGACAAATAGGTAAAAATAAAATAGATTGTGTGATACAACAAGCAGAGAGCTTTACTATCGTTGTTATACATAATTGCTATTTCTAAGCTGTATTAGATGACATTGAACGAATATATTCTTTGGGGTTGAAAACAACATAGGGGTGTTTTTTTAAAAAGTCCCGAGTAGACGGCAATTTTTACTAATATATAAAGCGTAAATCCTGCGTCATGGTTCAGGGTGCTAGAGCATGCAGATGTGCATCCCGGCCACGAAATGCGCGGGTTCGATCCTACCCATGATAGCGTTGATTTTAAGTCCCTAATATAGGACCGGTGCTCACTCAGTTTCTTGAGGAAGATTCCAACCACGAAAACCAACATTCCAGCTGGGGAATGCATAATGCTTGCCAGATCGTTTGAATGATCATCCACCTCTGCCATACGTGGTGGGTGTGAGGTCGGCAGTCGGTTTTAGTACGACTAGGACCGAAACAGCTTATTATTATTATTGTTATTGTTATTATTATGCAAGCGTACGTATACAATCGTTTGTCCACTTTATTCAAATAGTGTAAATTGGTATATAAAAATAAAGATCTGAAAATGGGATAATTTTTTGAGTTGTGATGTATCCTAAAATTGTCAAGTCCTATAGCTCACATGCACAATATTGTGCAAAACAGTGCTGGGTATGAAGTTTTATTCCTGGTTTCTCGCGCGCCGATAGAGTAAGAATGACGTTATAGTTGACTGGTGGGTATACATTGAGCCATTCATGGCCAGCTTGATACGCAATCACTGCTTTGTTTAAACTTGTATGGAATTTCACATTGATTTCACAATAAGCTGCTCTTAGACATTTATTTGAACTGTTTGCGGTACTGTGAAATAATTATCAATATTCACAATATGTTAGGATGCAAAATTATGATTTTACAACTACTTTAAACAAAATGCAAGCACAGACGTTGTGACTTGTTTCGATAGGGTAAGAGTATGGAAGTGCATAACCTCAACTTTTGTGCAAAGTTGTAACTTGTGCTGTTATTATACGAGTTTACAGTATCTTTCGTTTTCTATGCTCAAAACAGCTAACGCACTTAACCTTGCTTCTCTCTTTGTATTCCTTAAAATAGTTTCTTAATCAGGTTTTTGAAAATAACATTTTAGCTGATGCTAACGTCGCTTAAACTTAAGATACAACTGAATGTTGTACCGAGATCAGTTACCTGAAGGTTTGCTAAATATATATTATTAACCAACAGAAATGATAGATTTCTTCGTACAAGAAGGATATCAGGAACACATTCCCATTACAAGTCGTATTTTACAGATGTCACTACTTAAATGCAACAATCGGAAATGCTCATTCAAAGAAATGACATCGAGAGCATTATTTTCTACTGACCGTGTTCTCTATTCGGCCAAAACCTGTTTCTAATGTCATCCATCTGCTTTGTGTCGTACCCAGACAAGTTATAGTGATAAAAGTGAGCTTATCTCCACATTCGTTTTGAGTAAACCCAGACTATAAACACGCACACATTATGAATTTGTTCTCAAATAAAACTTGACCTCAAATGAGATATGACCTCTAACAATGTCATCAACGACACCTCCTCTCCACATCGCGAAGCTTGTGGTGTCACCAGCCTCACCGTTTTTAAACTTACACATAACCTCAATATATTGAATATCGCACAGAATCTTACAAACATTCACACGTGTGGCTATGTTACAGTTTTACTTTCTCTACTACGTATAGTAAGATGGGGAAGTATTGTATTCCACCCAAAAATTCTATACCAATAATTTCACCGGAAATACAGGTTTTGAGACCCCTGAATCCAAAAAACGGATTTTTGGAAACATGTCCGTGTGTGTGTGAACATCATAACTCAGAAACGAACAGTCGGGTAAATATCAAAGTTGGTATTTAGGTTCAGTATCTTCCAAGGATGCGACACGAAGGTTTTCAAGAAAATCCCCCCACCCCAGATTACACTTTACATGGAACATTTTTCGAAAATTTTAATTTTCTCAAAAATGACTAACGATTTTGATTAAAATATCATGTTTAAGATACTTTCATGACAAATGAAATGCATATCTCGAATTTTCTGGGAATGTCTCCAAAAGTATTCTTCGTTGGGAACGACTTTTGCATAACTGGTAAACCATAAGAGATAGACAAAATTTTACTACACAAAATATGTAGATCGCTTTAAAATACACAATTTATAAGATGCACATTTTTTTGTTGAGTGAACCATTTTCGAGATATTGCTTGTTATTCCCTTAAATTTTACAATACTTATACTTTTTCTCAAATTCGTTATTCATTTTTTTATGCCCTGGACATGCAAAGAGAATGGAGTACTCCACATAGCAACCAGCGGTTAAAATAGTTGACTATTGCTTAAAGCCTACCATATTCCTCTTGCACCTACAAGAAAGTTAGCAATAAGATTGACATCTCGATATCTGGATTAACATGAAGCATATGGAGAATGAGCGTTTGTAAAAATAGTTTGTACAAGAGTGGAGAAAGTATGTGAGTGTAACACATCAGATTTTTAATAATGTTTTTGTACCTTATGAAGTAACCAGTCCTTTGTGTTTTGACGATAATAACTTAACCTCACTCTACATCGCTACGCTGTACTACTGAGTTGCTACACTGTATTTTGTGTTTTTAACTTTTCTTTTTTTTCTTTGGTGTATTTAAATTCAATATTTCCATAAACTAGAAAAAATTTGCTGATAACATTCTAGGTACGTTATAATGTTTTAAATAGCAACTTTAATTCACTTATCTGCCTGTCATAACCTTTAAATTATCTCAGTGCAATATCCGTTCTCAAGTTGTAACTTATTGCCATTCATTTATCGGACTACCTCTACAACGTATTGCATCATGCTTTCTGGTTCTCAAAAACATACAAAAAATTCATCGTTTATACCGGACAAAATGGTGTCCAGTGCCCAAGCAGCCATTTTCCTTTTTGTTCTCTATTCTCGGATAGCGCATAAACTCGTTTTATCAGTGATGGCATCGATGACATTTCTTGCGCGGAAATCATGATCACCGTATAGTTTTGTTTGTAAAGGGTCAACGTAGTCTTTAAAATTTCACGTACTATATGACTGAAAATAAGGGGTTGTAAGGTAACTTGTGCTTTTTGCAGGTCCATAGTATAATTGCACAATATTTGGATGAAATGGGTTAAACATTGTGGATATCTACATACGAGGTTGAATATATGATAGAGGTAGTTTGTGAGAGTTGTAAAGTAGCCTATATTTTCGTTGGCACCTACAGTATACACATAAAGACTTTGTCTAAATAGGCCTAAAGGTGTTAACATATGTTAGAGATTGAAAATAAGGGTAGCTTAGTTGTTGAAAGTTGTAGGTTGGCTAATCATATTTGTCAGATTCTAAAACCCAAGTGTACCTGACATTTTCCAAATTTTATCAAAATACTCCTTGATAACAAAGTATAGCGAAATCACAGGACATTTGGTGAGCTGAATACAATATGCATCTTCTCTCCCCAATAATGCAATTTTAACACATTTCATCCCTCGCCATTTTGTCTGGAAGTCAATAAAATCTGTCATGTATGCAATAAAGTGCCAATATATTCTCTGATATTCATATTTAACGAAACAGTTTGAAATTGGGCGACATGAATATAGACCCCGAGTTTTAAAATGTCTGAAAGTATTTGATAACCTATGTCCGTCTGGAGGAACAATGGTTTTCAATTGTGAAAAAATTATTAAAATCCTCTGAGGTGTTTCCAATGTTGCTACCCACCACATATACAAATTCCCTCTCTGTATGAAGTCCATGAAAAGTGCCGTAAAATGAATTTAAATAAAATGCAGTGCGGTATGTGCTAAATATCTCAAGTGAAACGTAAATTTACAGATGTGGAAAAATAATGTGGAGAAAATTGTAGGGTAGAAAGGCAGTATACCACATTTAGCATTTTGAGTTTAGGAGCATGGTGTCGCAGTATAATAACAGAAGCGCTGTATGAACATATTTTGAAATCTGATTATCAAATGAAATGTAATTCACACGGCAAATGTGTACGTACTGGTTCAACTAATGAGTACTGGTACACAATGAGAGACTAACCATTACATGCACGTGCTGTACTGAACAAGAAAGTATTACCGTACCATCCAATAGGTTTCACATCAGACACACCCAGTGACAGTGACTAGCACTGTACAAGAGTGCGTTTTGCTTACATCTGACAGGCCACAATCTCCAACATGACGGATTTGATGTAGCGCAGTAAAAAAGCCTCCGATTCCTATCCTAAAAATGCTTATTCTAGTACCCTTTCTAATCTACAATTTTCTGCATATTATTTTTCTGTACCCAGTAAGTGGTGCATATGTATAGGGAGAAAATGTTGTGACTTTAATTTTACTGCATAAGCATAAACAATGAACTTACTCTGAAGGATCCGACTCCTCCCAGCCGCGGGTGGCAACGTGTCCTTCAGTGTTCGCCAGTTGAAGAGGGAGAGGCTGCGGGGTGCTCTCCCCGACTTAAATACCAAAATACTAGGAAGGCCTTCGAGAGGAGGCCAGAAAGTTCTGGGTGCTTCTTTCCCTCCCCATCCGTCTCGCGTGAACATTCTGGAATTCTAGGACAGTTATATGTATACAGAGTGAATCACCTAGAACTTTCACCGCAAATATTTCGAAAATGGAAAGTGCTATTGATGTGTAGTTTTCACAGCATAGATTGGTAGTCAGATGCTCGTACATTTAGCCTATAAACAGATTTTAATAATACTGAGAAAATGTATGTTTTGAGCAAACATACCATTTTTAAATGGTACAATGCCTAGTTACATCAACAGAATGAAGGTAGGGTAAATTAGAGTGTCAATGGTCTTTGTTGCAGGATTCTAGTGCAAGTGGTTTACGAGAAATCGTATTTTGAAAAGTTTCCACCCCTACAATTGTTTGTCCCATTCAATCTGCTTAGTTACTAGATACGATGTTGTTATGTTTGTTTGCATTGTGTTTTCTGTTCATTGGTTGGTCAGTTAGTTTGTGACAGTTCAAGCAGTAAGTTGTAATTGGAAGATGGGGTTTACTAATGCAGAAAAAGCCGACATGCTCATGGTCTATGGAGAGTGTAGGAAGAATGCAATTCGTTCCTGTACGGTGTATGCGGAAACGTATCCCAATAGACGTCAACCATCTCGGCAATTATTTATCAACCTCTTCAACCAATTACGTTAAAGTGGTACTGTAGCACCTAGAAAACTTAACAAAAACAAACCAGTGACTGGAGAAGCGACAGAAATTAATGATTTGTTAGCCGTTGCAGTAGGTCCGCAAATTAGTTCCCGCACAATCGCACGTGGAAGTGGCATAAGTCAAGCAAGTGTACTGTGCATTCTCCATCGACATAGGTTCCATTCCTATCACATCTCTCTCCATCAAGAGCTGCATGGAAAGGACTTTGAGAATCGTGTTAACTTTTGTACTTGGGCATCAAGACATGATACTCCAGATTCATCATGTATCTTGTTTAGTGATGAGGGAACATTTACTAATCATGGCCAGGTAAACCGCAGAAACATGCACTATTGGTCTGTTGACAATCCCCGTTGGCTTCGCCATGTGGAACGTCAGCGTCCATGGAGTTTAAACGTGTGGTGTGGGATAGTGAACCATCAGCTCATAGGCCCTTTGTTCATAGAAGGAGCAATGAACTCGCACAAGTATCGCAGCCTCCTGACAGACCATCTGCAACAGATGCTAGAAGACGTTCCTTTGTAGACTAGGAGGAACCTGTGGTACCAACATGATGGCTGTCCAGCCCATAGTGTACGAAGTACTACAGCTTGTCTTAACGGATTGTTTCCAAATCGTTGGATTGGACGAAGGGGACCTGTACCTTGGCCGGTCCATTCACCGGATCTGACCCCTTTAGACTTTTTTCTGTGGGGAAGGCTGAAAGACACTGTCGACAAGGATGTACCAACCACACCAGAGGATATGAAACGACGTATTACTGCTGCCTGCTCTGAAATTTCCGCTGAAATGCTGGAACGTGTGCAGCAGTCTTTCCATAGCAGACTGGAAGCGTGTATTGAAGCTGCCGGTGGTCATTTTGAACACAACCTTCGAAGGGCTATGCCTCTTTACATGTAAGAATCCACAAAGTATTGTAATTCCCTTTTGTTTTTCTTTAGTTTACCACAGGTTGTACAAGTGTCGGTGCGTAAAAGCTTCAAAATAAGATTTCTCATAAACCACTTGCACTAGAATCTTGCAACAAACGCCACTGACATTCTAATTTACCCTACTTTACCCTATACACACCAGGTGACCCAAACAAGCCGTTATTGCAGTTTTATGCCTTCCGAATACATAAGGTGCAAAAGAATTTGTCACATCACCTGTATTCAAAGGGGCTGTGCAGGTACATGGCGAAAGGTCACTGAGGTAGTGCTGCTGTCTGCATGTGTTTACTTGGTAGTTTTGTACTGATAAGCGTCGCGTGATCGCCTGCTTGCAGTTCGAGGCAGGATTCAGACAAAAAGATAACGTTCACCATTAATGAACACACGGATATAGTTACGATCTGTGCGGAGACGTACCAAAATGAAGCTGAGACTCGAAGGAAGTATGCTGAATATTTTCATACGCGGTATCTTCTTCTCCGCACTTTTTTGTTTTTATTTTACATAGAGACATGATATTAAGAAACAGTGGATCATTCCAGATAGAACGTGGGTCTGAGAAGCCCTTACATCAATTGGTCCACCAAAGCGGACATGTTTGGCACATGCCTATTATGAATAATGTGCTAATAGGAAATATTTTAATTTTAACACACCTTTAAAGGTACATACATAAACAAGAGTAGAATTTCGTTGAAACTTGTTAACTTTGCGGTGCCAATTGGTGCCATATAGTTGTAGTGAGTGTAGATTAACTGTCATAGAACCGAATGACTTAACACGTGTGCTCAGATGTGCGTTCAAGCGACAATCCTGAGTTCTTGTTAATGCGCAAATTGCTTATTAAATAACCGATAACACCCCCCCCCACACATAGGTACTCTAATATCCAAGTACCACACCCTGGGCATACCGTGAAATGTTTTTGTTTAAAGAAACTTTCTGGAGTTCAGCCGGGAATCGAACCCGGGACACCTCATATAGCAGGCTGAATGAGCTCTGAGACCACTAATAGCAGTTAAAGCGTTCGTTTTCGAGCATTGGTCTTTCATTCAGCGATCTCCTCTCTGACGGTATAGAGTCCCCTTTGCAGTTCTGCTTAGTCAAACCTTTTGACATCCGCGCTATGGGATAAACTAGCTTCAACTAAGGACGGCTTGTGTGGGCCACCTCGTATATATAAGCGAGCATGCTCGTCAGTGAGTTAGTGTTATTGATACAATATAAAGTGCTGCTTTCCGAGTTGTGAGTACAGTGAGTGCTATTAGTGAAGCGGTGTTCGATGCTCCAGCGAGAGAAGTGAAAGGTAAGAGAGACTGCTTCGCGTGTGACTCATTCCACTGCTACTCGCAAAACAAATTGAAGTGCCAGTGAAGAATGAACTAAGTCACAAAAGTAAAGTGAAGTGACTGAAACTGAACTCTTACACTAGTAAAGTGAAATGTCACTCAATAAGGTCATAGTATGTATATTACTGATAAGCTGTGTATACCGTTTTTGATATGATCTTTAATCATAAGTCTCCAAGAGTAACAAGTATATACACATCCAATCCCCGGAATGAAATTTGTTCCTTTCTTTCACGGTTCTGTAGAGTATTGCTCGAGGAAGGTTTTGCATTTAACATATCAAGGAAGTCAAGAAATTAGCAGTACCATACGAATAACCGAGTCTTTGTGCTAACCACCCTTCTGTAAACAAGGGAACGTAATAACTATATCATCGAAATCACCATAATGAACGAAAGAAAACTTTGACATATATTCATGGTACTAACAAGTTTATACTGAAGCCTAAACGAATTATACGTATCAATTTAGCAGACCTTCAAGCACGCTCGATATCGCGTATATACATCTGTAATATAATATTCATTGCATAACAATAAAGCAAGTGGCTTCACCAGCCAGAATTACATTACGTTTTGCATAATGAACCTGTTCTATTGTCGTGGTTAGCATTATCAAATAATCTGACCTTGCGTTTAATTTCCTTTGTGAAACTATCCTTTGTAGTGCATGAGGCTTAATACTATGTATCATCATGCTGCCATAACAGACTGGAACAAAATTTATATTTAATTAGCTCCCCTACTGCATGAGCACTTTATCTATTCTACTATTATACTCGCGTGCATAAAATGTGGCCCATAATGGAACGGAAATGTTTATGTTGGTACTGACAAAATATAGCCACAACCCTACCAGCGTGACCACCTCTGTTTTTTGACGATAATTCTGGCCACTAGATTGGCAGGGTACTTTATCTCCCCAAAAGTAGGCATGGCTGAACTGCCGAAGGATAACATTACAACTTAAAGCTTATATTTTCATGCTACACTACCGTTTTCTTAATGCCTGATTTCTTATTGCCGTTTAGTAGCAGCAATAACTTAACCTTCATCTCCATGTCGCTGGTGAAAGCTCTTATATATTTAAATATCGTAGCTGTCATTCAGTTTAACCACACATGCAAATGATTCTTCACTCATTCCTCTAGAAGCCGAACTATTTTGTAATTGGTTTAACCATTCCTTTGTGCTAATCGTAGCGAAACTCTTTTTAATAGAGGGGCATCCGATCTACCTCTCCATTTCACATAGATTATAAACATCGTTCATTGTTTAATTTTTATCTCGCTGGATTGTTTTTCAGACTGTTACATAAAGAACTGATACCAGCCGGGCGGAGTCAAAAGTTGGTTACCTGAAGGTGGAAAACTTACGGAGAGAAAAACACAATGTCAATCTAGGGGAATGGGCCACTTTTTATGCACGACAGTGTACGTAGTAAGTAGGGAAGTATTGCATTAGATATCGAGGCACTGGAAATACACGTTTTGATGTCCCCTGAATCCAAAAGGAATCATATTCAGAGAAAAGAGAACCGTGTGCCTGTCTTTCTGTGAACAGCATATTTCAAAAGCGAAATTTCCGAAAAATAATAAACTTGATATTTATGTTAAACACTTTCAAAAGATGTGACATGTATATTTTCAAGAATATCTCCAATCCCAAACTAGTACTTCGAAATTTTTTACTTTCCCAGCAAATGGCTCTAGGGATTTTGATTAAAATGCTATAAGCTTAAGATATTTACATGACAATTTACATGAATAGACTGCTACGACCTCTGTATTCCGAATATATTTCGCATAATTTGGTATAACTGGTAAATCATAAGAGATAGAAAAATGCTTAAAAATTGTAACGCTGGTAACAACACAAAGTGCATGTCAAACACTTTGTGACATTAACATTTCTGATATATTCTTGTTATTGGTTTAAGTTTTGAAATACCCTTTATCCGTTTTCTTCACGTGATCGTGCAAGGAGAATGTAATTTCAAAACCATCACATAACAACACGCTTTTTATGGATCTGACTATCGCTGCTGTATCCTCCTTGTACCAACAACGAATTGTAATAAAATCATTTCTGCAAACGTTCATGAAGCAGATAGAAGGATAAGCTTTTGTAAGAATAGTTAGGAGATGGATGGGTAGAGAAAGTTACGTGAATATATATTTTTTATATTAATTCGGACAAGACTTGACACACTTAGGTTTTGGGGCCAAGCTACGGTGATAAGCTATTCCACAACTTTCGGAAGCTTCTGCTATCATTTTTAACCCCTAACACACAAATCAGCACTGTTTGATTGATCTATAGGACCCGATGGGAATGTAGGCTACCTGCGACCTTTATCATTATTTTAACATTCTGCTTAGTATCTTCGTCAATAAAACGTCATGCGTTACTGTATTATGCTTCTGTCCGTCTTTCACTATCACTTCATTAATATGATTTATTTCAGTTTTCACTGCCACTTCAATTATGTGATTTAGTTCAGTTTTCACTGTTACTTCGCTCATGTGATTTAGTTCAGTTTTCACTGTCACTTCAATCATGTGATTTAGTTCAGTTTTTACTGTTACTTCACTCATGTGATTTAGTTCAGTTTTTCACTGTCACTTCAATCGTGTGATTTAGTTCAGTTTTTACTGTTACTTCAATCGTGTGATTTAGTTCAGTTTTCACTGTCGCCTCACTGTGATTTAGTTCAGTTTTCACTGTCGCCCCACTAATGTGATTTAGTTCAGTTTTCACTGTCGTCTCACTGTGATTTAGTTCAGTTTTCACTGTTGCCTCACTGTGATTTAGTTCAGTTTTCACTGTCGCCCCACTAATGTGATTTAGTTCAGTTTTCACTGTCGCCTCACTAATGTGATTTAGTTTAGTTTTTACTGTCGCCTCACTAATGTGATTTAGTTAAGTTTTCACTGCCGCCTCACTAATGTGATTTGGTTTAGATTTTACTGTCGCCTCACTAATGTGATTTAGTTCAGTTTTCACTGTCGCCTCATTAATGTGATTTAGTTTAGTTTTTACTGTCGTCTCACTAATGTGATTTAGTTTAGTTTTCACTGTCGCCGCACTAATGTGATTTAGTTTAGTTTTTACTGTCGCCTCACTAATATGATTTAGTTCAGTTTTCACTGTCGCCTCATTAATGTGATTTAGTTTAGTTTTCACTGTCGCCTCATTAATGTGATTTAGTTTAGTTTTTACTGTCGCCTCACTAATGTGATTTAGTTTAGTTTTCACTGTCGCCTCACTAATGTGATTTAGTTTAGTTTTTACTGTCGCCTCACTAATATGATTTAGTTCAGTTTTCACTGTCGCCTCATTAATGTGATTTAGTTTAGTTTTCACTGTCGCCTCACTAATGTGATTTAGTTTAGTTTTCACTGTCGCCTCATTAATGTGATTTAGTTTAGTTTTTACTGTCACCTCACTAATGTGATTTAGTTCAGTTTTCACTGTCGCCTCATTAATGTGATTTAGTTTAGTTTTTACTGTCGCCCCACTAATGTGATTTAGTTTAGTTTTCACTGTCGCCTCACTAATGTGATTTAGTTTAGTTTTTACTGTCGCCTCACTAATGTGATTTAGTTAAGTTTTCACTGCCGCCTCACTAATGTGATTTGGTTTAGTTTTTACTGTCGCCTCACTAATGTGATTTAGTTAAGTTTTCACTGCCGCCTCACTAATGTGATTTGGTTTAGTTTTCACTGTCGCCTCATTAATGTGATTAGTTAAGTTTTCACTGTCGCCGCACTAATGTGATTTAGTTCAGATTTCACTGTCGCCTCACTAGAGTGATTTAGTTCAGTTTTCACTGTCGCCGCACTAATGTGATTTAGTTCAGATTTCACTGTCGCCTCTATAGAGTGATTTAGTTCAGTTTTCACTGTCGCCGCACTAATGTGATTTAGTTCAGATTTCACTGTCGCCTCACTAGAGTGATTTAGGTCAGTTTTCACTATCGCCTCACTAATGTGATTTAGTTCAGTTTTCACTGTCGCCTCACTAATGTGATTTAATTCAGTTTTGACTATCACTTCACTAATGTGATTTAGTTCAGTTTTCACTGTCGCCTCATTAATGTGATTTAGTTAAGTTTTCACTGTCGCCGCACTAATGTGATTTAGTTCAGTTTTCACTGTCGCCTCACTAATGTGATTTAATTCAGTTTTGACTATCACTTCACTAATGTGATTTAGTTCAGTTTTCACTGTCACTTCAATAATGTGATTTAGTTCAGTTTTCACCGTCACTTCACTCATGCGATTTAGTTCAGTTTTCACTGTCACTTCACTGATGTGATCTATTTCAATGTTCACGTCACTTCCCTTTTTCTTTCGAAGTACGCGCAAAGGAGCCTCTTCTTCCTTCCGTTTCACTCACTGGGGCGTTGAACTCAACACCTCTCTAATCTCTCGCAGTAGCAACACTCATTATACAGTCATATTCTCTCGCGTAGAACCAGCAGGGGATAAAAGCTTCCAGAAGAATCGCGTTATCTTTCGATAGCGTTTCTGGAATTTACGTCTGGTGAGAGCGGTCCTCCCCTTATCTTTCCTTATCTCTTCAACCAGTCTTCGGTCGGTCGGTCGGTCGGTCGGCGATAATTGAGGTCCACAGCTGCATCACAGCATTAAAGAATTTGTAAAACTAAGTGGTTACATATTTCCAATATAAGAGTAATAGTGTGTTAGAAAGTTACACCTACTCAAACTTCTTTTTTTGAACACAGAAGTGGGAAAATCTGATATGGCACAACTTTGTTAACTCATAGTGTAAAAATCGCATTCTTTGGAGATATTAGCGTGTAAAATATATTTTATTCGGCATTTAGTCAAAGTAGCCCCTTAAAGACCAAACTTTGTATGCTTATGATAAAAATTACAGACCAATTTCCATATATGAGAAACTCCCCGACCTACATTTTCAGTCAATTTGTGGGATATTGGTTTTGTGTTAAAAGCTAGAAATTTTCGGTTGAACATTAACACACCAGGTTCCAGAGAAGCGGAATTCAATTAATCAACGTTTTCAACGGAATGTAATGCAGAATAACAGACAAAAGCCACCAGACGATAGCAAATACATGTTTGAGTAAAATCTGATATGCAAACCTGTTAAAGATCGTATCGCAAAACAGGAAGTAAAATATGTTGTGAAGGTAGGCAAACTAAGCAATAACAACTGAAGATAAAACTTTTCTGATAAATTAAAACTGCGGAGTTAGATTGGAAAAGCGTTATCGACTATCGGCAGCATCCCAATATCGATTTACCGATTAGTGGGTTTGTATACGATCAGTAGGCAAAAGAGGAATAAAAATATCTCCCTTATTCTGAAATGTCAGTAATAACCCCTAATCACTCACCTTTCCCAACACTAATTGCTTTGAAAAGTAAAAATTGAATACAAAATCTTAAATTCCTAACTAATTGGGAAAAAGTATAGGATTCTGCAGCACTATGCGTATTTGCAAAGTAGGGTTACGAGGGCGACACTGAAAACTTTTAGAAACTCAAACAAGAATGAGTTATAAACATTTAAATTATTTTATTGTTTTTCAAAATATTCCCCTTTAATATCAATACATTTTTGCATTCGATGAAACGTGTCCTTATAGCAATGATGCCACTCTTCCTGAGAAATTTCAGAAACCGCATTTATGCTTCATCTGATGACGAAAAAGTGATTCCACGCATTTTATCATTAATGCTTGGAAACAAAAAGAAATCACAGAGTGCTAGGTCAGGGCTGTATGGTGGAGGATCCATGGTGCTGACCTTTAGGGCATCCAGATACTCAGTTGTTAGCTTTGCTATATGCGACGATGCGTTGTCTTGATGTAACATTATTTATTAATTTTGGACGTTTTTCATTAACTTTTTCAAAATTTGCGGTAAACAGACATTTGTGTACCAATTGGCGGTAACGGTACGTCTATCTTCTAATGCTATAGCAGCAACATGGCCTGCTTTAAGAAAAAAATTATCAACCATCTTCTTACCAGAACTGCGAATTCGTCGGACTTTGTAGTTTTAGGTTCTGTTTGAAAGACCCATGGAGCCGATTGACTTTTCTTTCCAGGTCCATAACAGTAAGTCAAATATTCATCACCAGTAACGATATTGCAAACTAAATTGAAGTGCCGCCTTATAATTTTTCCAGATTATCCTGCACCAACGAATGCGTTGTTGTTTTTGATCGTGAGTCAGTTTATGTGGAATTCATCGACAAGAAAGTTTTCTCATGTCTAACTGTTGATGTAAAATGGTTTAGGCTTTACTCATACCAATATCCAATGTCGCCCGAATAAATGCATAAGATATCCATCCGCTTTCTTCAAGCATTGCTCGAACAGCGGCAATATTTTCATCAGTAACATCAGTTCTTGGGCGTCCTTCACGAAATTCATCACTAAGAAAAAACCAAACTCTTTTGAATTCTCTGTAGCAATTAGGTATAAATTGTTGGCTTAGGTAGCGCTTCTTTGCCAAATACATTTCTAAGCCCATCTTTGCATTGTTTAAGGCGTTAATGACGATTTAAGATCGTAAAAACTCATAACCCCGAAATGTTCTCTAGTCAAATTCATTTTTGGGTGAACACAAAGACTTTAAAGATAATTAATAAACTATTAGAGAAAATCCAACAAACTGCACGGCAATAACTCGCAAAACATTAGAAGCTGGCTGTCACACATAAACAAATTTCATTGGTGTTTAGAAACATGTAAATATAAACATTTTCAGCATCATCCTCGTACACATATTGGAAGTGAATATTACACTAGAAGGATTTTAAAACAGAAGAAAATTGTATAAATCCCAGATCTATCAAACTATAAGCACATTGTACTATCACTCATTACCTGCAATGAGCAGGCGTAACAATTCTTAAGCAGTTGACTTCAAGTTATACACATCCGAACCATTATATCAATTCAAAGCTTAAGAACAGCAGCCATGTCATTTTTTGTAGTGTTTAAAGCCAGTTCTTATCGCATACGGCACCACAGGCGTGGACACTGGTAATAAATGAAACGAAATGATAATTGGGTAAGGAAACGTTCTAGGCCTAAGTTTAGGGTATCTCTCGGCTATACGTCAATTATGAGGACTGAGGAAAACCTGAAAAAGCTCAGTCAGAGAGGACGGTCCTGGCGGGGTCAGAACCACGGGCCTTCCGTTCACGAGTACTAGCCTTAACGACTTCGACCATCCAAGCCGATACCATGAGTCACTGACGGGCAGGTGAACATGATGGGTTACTGCTGTTGTGACAGTAGGGGCTATGGTCCAAGCTTATCGGGAGTTCTGCGCCGGGCGGTCGGAATGAACGACAACCGCCGCTTGCCAGTGTAAAAACGTGTTATCGGCAGATAACTAGAATCTTCTGGAAGCTATTTCTCCCCCACCTCCTCCAGAAAGTATGTCGAACTATTTCTAGAACGTTCGAGATCCTTGTGGAAGGCTTCCACTAACTGTGTAACCGAGCTCTCTTGCGAGAGGCAGTAGGTGCGAGATGAAGTGAGTTGTTGAGTCAGTGAGCGACCGAGCGAGCGAACTAGCGAGCGCATTTTGGGTGCGATTCTCCGAGCGAGTTGTGACGTGCAGCGAGTGCTACTGCGGTGCGACGGATTCTGGAGGTCTAGTGATCGACTCCTAAGTGAAGTGAAGCGTCCGGCGTGAAGAGGCTGCGACAAGAAGGAAGTGAAGTGACGGAGCATTGAACTAGTTCACCTTAGTGAAGTGACATTAATGAAGTGAAGTCGCAGTGAAGCAGTGACAGATAAAAACAAAACAGTGACAGTGAGAACTCAGAAAAGTGACAGTTAAAAAACTGGACAGTTCGTAGTGTAAGACGTATAGGCTGGTTTCTAATCTGCAATGTCACTCCATAAAGTCCAGCTACAATTCAATTTCATTTCCTTTCATCCTGGCGTTAATGTTTAGAAATGCCTATTCCTGGTAATGGGATTTAATTACGTAAAATCACTGCCTTCTGTGTATGCAGGCTCGGCATGACCCCCAACGCTTGAATTCTTCAGATTATCAGTTTAGGTTGGCAGCGTATCTTTCTCGTCACTCATTTGTTCACATTAAAGCAGTGCTTTATCGCAATGTTTCCTGTAGATTGATTGCTTCACTTGAATCAGTTTATGCAGAAAGATGACCCTAAGGTCTGTTCCATGTAACTTTGCCCCGTATCTCTTAAGAGCCACGTGCACAAGTACCTCTCATTGGCTGCTGCCGTGGAACAAGTTGTTACGCAATGCAAAATAGTTCCTTATTTAACTTGATCATTTACCTTAATATATTCTAAGTTGTCAAATTTATATTTTCATAAACGTATTAATTATAGTAGGTTATGATACAAGGGGTAAAACCACTTTTAACTATATTATTTTTAGAGAGCGCTCGAATTTGTAAAATATCAATAATATTTACATTGATTCCTGAAACTAAAGATATCACGTTTAGAGCGCGGTTCTTGAAACAAGAGAAACTATGTTAAAAATCTGATGTGTTACACTCATATGACTTTCTCTACTCTTGTACAAACTATTTTTACAAAGGCTTGTTCTCCATATGCTTCATGTTAATCGAGATGTTAATCTTATTGCTAATTTTCTTGTAGATGCAAGGGGAATTGGTAGGCTTTAAGGGATAGTCAAATATTTTAAGAGCTGGTTGCTATGTGGAATATTCCATTCTCTTTGCATTACCAGGACAAAAAATAATGAATAAGGAATTTGAGAAAAAGTATAAGTATTGGAAAATTTAAGGGAATAACAAGCAATATCTCGAAAATGGTTCACCCCCCAAAAAAATGTATATGACATAAATTGTGTACTTTAACGCGATCTACATTTTTGTGTAGTAAAATTTTGTCTATCTCTTATGGTTTACCAGTTATGCAAAAGTCGTTCACAATGAAGAATACTTTTGGCGACATTCCCAGAAAATTCGAGATATACATTTCATTTGTCATAAAAATATCTTAAAATTATGACGTTTTAATCAAAATCGATAGAGCCATTTTTGAGAAAATTAAAATTTTCGAAAAATGTTCCATGTAAAGTGTAATCTTGGGTGGGGGATTTTCTTGAAAACCTTCGTGTCGCATCTCTGGAAGATATAAATACCAAGTTTGGTGTTTATCGGACTGTTCGTTTCTGAGTTATACTGTTCACAGACACACAGACAGACACACACACGGACATGTTTCCAAAAATGCTTTTTTTGGATTCAGGGGGTCTCAAAACATGTATTTCCGGTGAAATCTCGGTATCGAATTTTTGGGTGGAATACAATACTTCCCCTACTTACTATACGTAGTAGAGAAAGTAAAAAAAGCTAGATGTCAGATGTTTTGTTGATTCGCTAGCAGTCATTTTCAGCGTGTTTTGCCTTACACCCGCAATGAAGCGATCAAATGCTATATCATATTGCTTTCTAGATTTTTTGGGTAAGTTCTTCTAGCATTATTCTTTCTGCTGCTTCTGTAATTTCACTTCCATTTCAGTTTCTTCTGAATTCATAATTTCCGCCACTTAATTTTTATGTAGATTAGATAAAAGAAAGCTGCCAATATAACGTATAGGTTAATTTACAATGAATTACGATAAACTGAAATATGACGATTTGTATTGTGAACAGATTTTGCGAGCGCTATAAGAAATTAATCATGTAAAAAGACATAATGAAAAGTAAAACCTAATCTAACCAAGTCGAGTTATTAAACTTGTGCAAATACAATTACTTGTGTAATTGGACTTGAAACCTAAGTTGGTCACAAAGAAGAATATCGCACTATTACGATAATCTAAAACTTTTGACTCGTGTGCTCTGTGTTAGAAGTTCTACTTTTGGGCCATGCTGTCTAATTATTTTTGACGCAACAGAGTTAATGATCTGGAAAGCATGTAAATTCTTATCAAAAACAGATGGGAGGATTCTTCGGTTTAAATCTGCCTCTCAGTATGACGAAAGCAGGTTCATCATGACAATGTGTTTATCGCTTTTATCGTCTATCTTTGCACTGCACACGGCTTGTTTATCACCATTCAGAGGTGTGCATTAGCCAACGCGGGAAAGGGGGAAGGAAACACAGCGCGGGTGAATACATATCTACGGGGCAAGGTTATAAAAAACAGGATTTAGTTGCGTAGTAGCCTTTCTGTATCATCTGCTTAAGGAACTTGCTTATAGATGACCTTAGTTGCTTCATCTTCCTCTACTCTACGAGTATCTCTGTAGCTATTCAATTTTGGCGGAATTTGGACTTTGAATCGTGAAATACCAGTGTTTCAGTGTTCTTTCTGCTGTTCAGTTTGTACTTTTAATTTATTTAGTCATATCCTGGAAAGGTTAATGTTAAAACACATACAATCCACCAAAACCTTACATTACAGGTCATGGACCATATAAAACTTATTGAAAAAAATAACAGAAAATACAGGATTATATATGTAGCCTTTGTAAAGGACAAGCTAACCCAGAGCATGTTTTATTTGAATGTGCTCAATTTTCAGATCAGGTTAGAGAAGAAAGAATAGCCTCAGCGGCCATTATATTGAGAAATAAATAATTGTATACGTATTTACGGCTAACAGCTCTAAATTAAGTTATTTAGCGAGTAGTGATACAAGAGAAAATAATAGTAAGAAGATCAGAACGCATGCAGATACATTCATATAAAATTCAATACAATACAAATGCATCTCACAAGAAGAATAATGAAAGGGTGAAGTAGGAGAGGAAGAACGGAGCGAAGAAGAATAAGATAACTGTAATAGATGGAGATAGTACTGAATTATAACAAGAAGTAGAGAACAGAGTGATAAAATATTTTACCCAAAAAGAGGTGGAAATGAAATTTATGTAAACAATTATGTGCCGGTAAAGAAGTGAGAAGAGAGAAGCATTTGTGGCGGTTAAGAAGAGGAAAGAACGATTTATAGGAAAAGTAAATTATGAGGTGGTTAAGAAGAGGGGAGAATATTAAGGTTGGAGGAAGATGTAAATAATAAAGTAAAAAGAAGAGAGCAGAATTTATATATGCAGATTTAATAGAAATGGAAGATGTAAATTAAGAAGTGGTAAAGAAGAGAGAAGGGATAAGAATTTACAGAATAAGATTTAAGGGAGGTGGAAGGTGATAAGAAGAGAGGAATACGAGAGAGGGAGAAGGATCAGAAGAGAAAGAGGAGGGAAGGAGGAGAAGAGGCAGGGTGGGGGAAGAAGAAAGGAGCGAGGAAATCAGAAGAGGAAGACGGAAGAATTGAGAGATGTAACAGAGAAGAGACTAAAACCTAATATACAGCAATACATACTCAAATGATGACTTTACGAACTACATAACAATACTATAAACTACCACAACAACAATTATCAGTAACATAACCAAAGCAACAATAACAAATGTGGACAGTATTATCAATAACTAACATTTAAATAATATTAATAGTGCAATATAGATGGCACTTTCTCAATAGCATAACAATAATATAATAACTAAATTCAACTTACCGGAGGGATGAACAATTGAGGGGAAAGGAGGAGCCAACGGTGAACGGCGAGAGGAGAAGGTGCAAGATGTAAGTGTATTGGAAGAAGAAAGTAAGGAGACTGAGCAGTACGAAGAATAGTTATGTTGGCATGAAGAAAATATTTGGTGGACATTAAATAGTGGATGTGCAAGTGAAGTGTATAGTGAGTTACTTATATTTTATATTTTACATAAAAATGAAATTACGATATTAGTGAAGTGTAAAACTTAATCAGTGTGAATTTTAGTATTCATTTTAATGGTTGAGTAGTTAGGGTAAAAGATAAAGTGATTACGAATTAAAACTCAACTAACCAGAGTATAGAACTATATAAATACCATAAAAATAAAAGAGAACATAAACTTATAATATCTCATAAATAGTTAAAGTAGACTATAAAAAATTTACAACAGTAAATGTATGATTTTACATTATTTGTTTCTGATAGTGTAGTTTAATAGTGGAGGTGCTGGATAGCAGTCCTAACTTATTGGCTTCCGACGCACATTTTAGTTAGATAACTGGCTACCAGTTAGTTATACTAACTACCTACCAGTAGAAATGTAATTCTTGAATGTTTATTTTGATTTAATAGCTGGAAATTTAATGCTTTCTTTAGTTTAATTAATTCTATTTGCTTTCCTTTCATAAAGTTAATTATCTGTAAAATAATAATGAAAACATTATTGTAATTAATAAACTGAAAATCTGTTAATACACGTCCCGGTTTAGGTAAAGGGTGCCAGGATGGAGTATTATAGATTTTATTTATTTATTTTGTTCTTTCAGCATGGTATACACAATCATTACCTGTATCAGCCTGTACCAACTCTTTAGACAACTTGATAGATGATAGTTGCGTAGTCACCTTCCTGTGCCGTTTAGATTTTATTTCTGTTTTTCTTTTGTTCTGTAGGTGGATATTTGAGGCGCGGTGTTGAATATCCAATCCGGTATTTACATTGAAACTGAAGGGAGAAAAAGTACTGGATTTGAAACCAGGACCTCCCGACAGGTACTGCCTGGGTCATCTCACTCGGTTAAATCAAGGCTGTTTTTATAGTTAAATATTTATGCTTGCCGCATCTACGTGCCGCATCTATGGAAGATACTGAACTAAAATACCCAGTTTGGTATTTGGTATTTTCGTTTTTGAGTTATGTTGTTCACAGATACATCCACAAAGACACAGACAGGCAGGCGCGCGCGCGCGCGCACACACACACACACACACGACTTGTAACTAAAAAGCTTTTGCGGGCAAAGGAGTCCCCAAAACATATATTTTCGGAGAAATCTCGATATCGAATTTTTTAGTGGAATACAATACCTCCTCTGCTTACTGAAAATCCGAAGTAGAGAAAGTAAAAATGTTTAATTCTTTTATTTGTTTATTACATGATTACATAATGCACTACTTCTAAGGGGTGAATGTCTAGTTTTTTCTATCGTTTAATTGCTGTTGACACAGCTGTTATTAATCTTGTGCCACGGATACTTGACCGAGGTGACAACAAATAACCAATAAACCTAAGGCTATGCTTACAGAAGTGGCTCTGGTGTCGGAGAGTGACAGAGCCCTTCGGAAAGCGGACAGAACCAATTACATGTGATAAGAGGTGGATCATAAATTATCTTCCCTTCTTTACACACCGCCCTTCTCTACCCTTCCTTGTAATTGGAACACGACTCGAGTTACGTCATGCGATGGACAGTTTTCCCCAAGTCACGCTTTAAATTCATTTCTCCACAGGTCAAACTAGTTACCGAAACTTCTGTTAACTTAGTTAAATCACCCCATTTACCAAAGGGTAGTTAAGAGGAGCCGTGTTGCGACAGAACACAGGTTCACGGGTTCTGCCACGTGTCAGAGCTTCTGGTAAAGGAACTTTCAGAAATGCTACAACGTCTGAGCCAGCGCTGCCAAACCAAATTGCACTGCATATTGTCCTTGCAACGCACAACTGAAATTCGGAGCAGGAGGAGATACGCTTTTCGGTTTCAACAATATGATCCTTCAATCTGAGACAGTATTTTTAACACTTAAATGATATCAGTCTTATTATATAATATAAAATAAAATAACAGCCCGCCTTAAAAGCAATATGTGTATGTAATAACATATAAAGTGTATGTAACAGTCATTGTATTATGTTTATATTATTATGTACATGTATAATAATGTTATGTGAATGTATTACGTAGTTTAACAATGTAGGAGCTGTGAGAATAGAAGCAAGATACTTTCCGTAGCAAATAGAATTACAGAGTAAAAGCCAAAAGTTGATAACAATGAGGTAGCCTTGAGACAACAAAACTTTAGAAAGTTTAAAAAAGACTAATAATAATTCTTGGAACAATAATAATGTAATATTTAAAACAGTTTATAAACAGCCAATAAAAACTAGAAAAAGCTTAAGTTTAATAAAAGTATTCTATTGGAGTAGGCTTAGCCAATCAGAGACTTGAAATAGGGGAAATATACAGATTCAGGCGGCAAACGCTACAGGATTGCGTACCCGAGCAGTTCGGTACGGGTTCAGTGTGAGACATAAAAAGCCATTGCGCTGAGAATAATATAAAGTTTACGAGTTAAAAAGTGTAAATAACAATAATCTCACAGCTCTACAATAGGATACATCTATGAAGTATTATTTAATCGTGTGAAAGATTAATAAAACAAAGTTAAATTCCATTATAATTTGTGTAAGCCTTCTTTAGCCACACCAGCCCTGCTAAGAGATTCGTGCTTTACAAATTACTAGCGACGCTGTCGATGTATGCGCACATATATAATACATAAATAAACATTAAAAATAAAAAGTTGATTTTTAAACGTGGGACAAAGATCACCGGAAAAGTAAACGTGGGGTAAAGGTCACCGGAAAAGTAAACGTGGGTCGAAGGCCACCAAAAAGTTTGTACCGTACGTGGGGCAAACACTCCAAGAAAGAATCTCCCGCAAAATTGGCATCCATTACGTGCGTGGTCTAAAACACTTTCAAGTTGGTATACCATACGTGGTGCAACAACTAGAACAACTTCAAGTTGGTATACCATACGTGGTGCAACAACTAGAACAACTTCAAGTTGGTATACCATACGTGGTGCAACAACTAGAACAACTTCAAGTTGGTATACCATACGTGGTGCAACAACTAGAACAACTTCAAGTTGGTATACCATACGTGGTGCAACAACTAGAACAACTTCAAGTTGGTATACCATACGTGGTGCAACAACTAGAACAACTTCAAGTTGGTATACCATACGTGGTGCAACAACTAGAACAACTTCAAGTTGGTATACCATACGTGGTGCAACAACTAGAACAACTTCAAGTTGGTATACCATACGTGGTGCAACAACTAGAACAACTTCAAGTTGGTATACCATACGTGGTGCAACAACTAGAACAACTTCAAGTTGGTATACCATACGTGGTGCAACAACTAGAACAACTTCAAGTTGGTATACCATACGTGGTGCAACAACTAGAACAACTTCAAGTTGGTATACCATACGTGGTGCAACAACTAGAACAACTTCAAGTTGGTATACCATACGTGGTGCAACAACTAGAACAACTTCAAGTTGGTATACCATACGTGGTGCAACAACTAGAACAACTTCAAGTTGGTATACCATACGTGGTGCAACAACTAGAACAACTTCAAGTTGGTATACCATACGTGGTGCAACAACTAGAACACCTTCAAGTTGGTATACCATACGTGGTGCAACAACTAGAACACCTTCAAGTTGGTATACCATACGTGGTGCAACAACTAGAACACCTTCAAGTTGGTATACCATACGTGGTGCAACAACTAGAACACCTTCAAGTTGGTATACCATACGTGGTGCAACAACTAGAACAACTTCAAGTTGGTATACTATACGTGGTGCAACAACTAGAACACCTTCATGTTGGTATACCATACGTGGTGCAACAACTAGAACACCTTCAAGTTGGTATACCATACGTGGTGCAACAACTAGAACAACTTCAAGTTGGTATACCATACGTGGTGCAACAACTAGAACAACTTCAAGCTTGGCTCTTCCAACAGTGGGGCAACAATACATCTACATCAAATCTAATTTCTTTTATCCGCTATCCATACAAGCTATCGTTAGTTTCGTCGTGTCCACTGGATTTAATCACAGTAAGTTAAGTGGCACCACTTTTGGGAGGTCCAGGATTCGATTCTCGTTGAACCGGCCACTCTGACATTTTTTTTCGTGGTTTCCCCGGGTCAGTAGGAAGCTACTGGGGCGGTTCCCCTTTTATCACGAATTTTCTGTCATCCTCATTTCCTTTCATCTGTTTCAGGGTTGTAGGACCAGGTGGCGGTTGGTGTGTCGCAGCGGAACGGTGGAATTTGCGCTATTTAAAAGACTTCTTCCTGTGCTTTTGGAGCTGTTGGGGCGCTTTTATATTCTGGGAACTGTCTCGTCTATTCCCGGGACCTCAGGTTGCGGGTGACTAAGGCAGGACTAATCGCCGTCAGAATAATTCTGGAATCGTTAGGGACCCGGTCCTTGCTAGCGCACGTTGTCGTCCTCTTTGGGTCTCCTCTTTATCCCTTTCTCCCAGTGGTGAAGTTGGAAGCACAAAGGGATTACTATCCTATGTGGGTGTTATGCTCCAGTTACTGGAAGCCCCTTCGTCTAATCATTCCTAAACCTTTAAAACATTTTAATCCATTGCTACTATATTTTTATTTCATTTCTGAAACTTGTACTTTTTAGCATATAGCAAACTAGAGCTTTTAGGAACTAGTGTATTCACTGCACTCTGCAGTTCACGTCTTCAGGAACAAATATTTTTTTCTTTTCCGTACACATTTCAATTTACACTTATATTATCTGGCACTGCTTTCAGTTTATTTGTATCCATTATCTCCAAGACAACCAGCATTGGTAGCATGTTCCCGCCCAGCAACGATAGATCCACTTATTTAATTAAAATAATTACATTAATTGACGTTTCAGTGGCGGATAAAATATTCTACATCACGCGAGATATAAATATATCTAAAATTTTGTGGAAATTATCACCATCGATAGGACTCGGACTTTAATTTTCTTTACTCTGTATTAAACATGTTAATTTAATCTCTTACCATAAATTACTATTGTAACTTTATTCAGTTTTCATCGTCACTTCTCTCTTTCATGAGCGTATAGATGTAGTGAAACACACCAGACACAGCCTCTTCTTCCTTCCGCTTCACTTACTAGTGTCGAACACAGGACTTTGCGACAAGGAATAGAGTGGCACTCGCAGTACGTCATAATTACCAACTCACTCGTAGAATACATTGAGTAAACCAAAATTTACATCTCATCAATAATTCACTAACTATCGCGAGCAGTCGCAATAGTTTCGAGAGAGTTCGCGGTAGGTGGGGGACGAAGCACCCAGAAGTATCTCGCTGCGTCTCGAGCTCTTCTGAGTTTTGCGTCGGCGACACCGCCGCCTTCCCCTCTCCAGTCAACCAACAAGCCAGCCGGTGCCGAAGGACACACCGCTATCCACGGAAGCTTAGCCCACAGTAAAGGCATCACACTATTATACTAGCAGAAGGCTCAACTCAATTCCATAGATAGTTTCCTTTGTGTTCTCCAAATCTCTCGTTGCAAAGGCCTCTTTAGGTAGTGGATTACGAAGGATCATGTAAGGAAATATTTATGTAAGGGAATTACATAAATATTAAGTGAACTGTAATGCTTATAGACCAAATTCCATTTCGAGGGAAAACTATTAGGATGTTTGCAAATATATCACGAAGGGTAATAAATCTACAAGGTTTACCTCTGTTGTCGAATGGTCAGCTTTCTGGCTACTCTAACCAGAAGTCTCAGGTTCGATTCCTTCCTGGGAACTAGAATAACTTCCTAATTTTCTTTGAGTCTGGAAGAATGAACGTAGGAGTGAGAGTATTTAATATAATAATAAAACCAGCATTAATAAAACAAAGGGTTATAACACCAGCTATTTTTTCTCAAGGCAACGTCCCCGATACGACCATAGAAGTTGCACGTAGCTATACAAATGAACTAATTAAAAAAGAATTTACGTTAAGAAAACTTAATTTTACCAGGCAAAGTTTGCAGTTGCTGTAATATGAAAGTTAAACTCGTTAAATTAAAGCTAGTGAAAGATGTGCTTTGCAGCCTAATTCAGGGAAAGGGACTTGGAGGTATGTAAACGGTCGCACGGTACCAGGTATTATTTTGTGAATGATACTAATACTAGCGGTACTTAGTTCCCAAGGCCATTATTTCGCACAGCTGCACCGATACGTTTTAATGGTTAGTCAAAGTAAATAAAATCGAAACACACTTACTGTAGCTTTTAATGATAAAACGAAAGAAAATAGATGTTTTGATGTAATAATAATAATAATAATAATAATAATAATAATAATAATAATGTTCGATTTTTTATATTTTTATCTAAACATGGAATGGGAAAAACAAAAATTTTGTTTAACAATTTAAGAAAAATAAACAATAAAAGGATATACAAGGTTTTTGCGCATTAAAACAAAATTGTATTAACTCCTTCTGTTTAATTACTTCTCAGATAAAAACAAAAATTAAATGTTTTTCTTATTTAAACATTTACATAAGATGAAGGAAAATAATAAGGATAGGTACTTTAGAGAAACATATATTTTATTGGAATAGTTATTCATAGAATAGTCCAAAAATTATGGACTAAACTAAACCTTATTTCAAATCAAATCCTCTCTCTCTCTCTCTCTCTCTTTCTTTCTTTTTTATTTTAACGTTAGGTTAAAAGCGCGCTGTAGGCAAGACAATACATGATTGCTAGGTAAAAATTCTAATGGTAATTACCAGTTATGCCAATAGAAATACTAAGTTGTGGCAAAACGAGTACTCAAAGAAAAAACTGAAGATAGAAAAATGGAGACGAGCTACTTATCCGTTATATACTTTGAGAGGATTTGCCTTAATCCAATCTTATTTGAAATATATCTGATTTTGTTAAATTAACTGTATAATCTTCATTTATTTCTATGCACAGACTCACTTGTTACAGTCTATTTTAAACAAGAAGAAACTTGTGACAGTTACTGGAGGGGCATGTGTGCGTGTGGTTTCCATGGTAACCTCCCCTCCGCTGTTGCTCTAACCACTAAGGTTCCACCACACTCTTTTCCATTCGCCTACAAACTTAACTTTGAGGGATAGCTAGTTGCCATGTTATAGATTGTAGCATGCGCTTTCATACTGCTTACTAACTTCCTAATTCAATTCAGTAAAACAGTTCTCCCATTTCCTACTATGGAACTGTTCCAAGTCGCTTCTTGTTTAAATGCTAGTTAGAATCACTCAGTAGAGTGAATATTTCTGATTAAAGGATTTCAAATTCATTATAACGAATTCTTACGTTATATTTGATAACTATGAACAAAAAGCATCGGTAAGTATGAACGATTTGCTACTGAATTTCAAATATCTCAACTTAAGTCTGCAATTCAGACATAAATGACTCATTGTCGATGATCGTTGGTATTGAGTATAAACAATTTTTCGAGTTAGACAACACAATCGTGAAGGGTGAACAAATTAACTCATCGGACGTCGGTGAACCAAGTACTGCGACGTCCCAACAAAGCTCTACTTGCCTCAATCCATGGAGGAGGCAGGTTTAGGTGAGTAAGTGGTTTAATTACCACACACGTCCAGAAAACACTTAATGGACAGTGGCATTATACCAGGCAGTCGCCGAATGCGTGACCAGAATGAAGGAAGTAAATGTACACACACTGTACGTCTGTAATAGGAGGAAGAGGGTCTTTCCCTAGATCAACAAAAGACGAGAGAACGTGTTTGCTTATTCAAGCAAAAGCTTTTAAATTTGCCAGAGGAGATTTAAGCTGCAATACTTATGAATTGTGATTGGGGGAATAACAATAAGGCTAACCAACCTTTTCCAGATGTTGCCGAACATGATATTAATTAATCGTTCTTTTACACAGATCGTGTGTAAGTTCAAGTTGGAAAGATACAGAGTGATTTATGAAGAACTGACACATTTCTTTCTTTAATTATTCTCTTCGAAATTTACTTAATGCCCCAATTTTAGCACCAAATTAAGCGGAATATTCTGGAGTTTCGATGCACAGATGTTCATATTTTATTCGTAATTATTAGTTTTATTGTCAACAGCTGTTTTTGAGATTTTGTTCTAGTCAACTTGAAAATGGAGTACACATTAAATGAACGATTCTTCCTTGTAAAGCAATACTGGATTACGAATTCAATTGCAGCTACTCAAAGGGCATACCAGAGAGAATTTGGTGTTCGGAATTCTCCCCAAAGAAACACAATACTGGGACTGGTATACAAATTGGAAACAATTTCTGGTGAGTGAAAAAGGCAAAACTCGTTCATCTAGGCTTCCCACGGTTGTTGGTAGCGTAAGAGCACGACTGGATCAGTCACCCAAAAAGCATTAAGACATTTGTAGCAGGAGATAGGGTGCAGCTACTCAATGTGTCAGAGAGCTGTGAAAGGTGCAGGCCTAAAGCCGCATAGGATTACAGTTGTTCATCAGTTACAGGAACCAGATAAGGATAGACGACTGAATTATTGTGCAAAATCCTACCATATTGCCCATCACATGGTTCACAGATGAAGCATGGTTCCATTTATCCGGCTATGTGAACTCAAATAACTCATGCTATTGGGCCAGCGAAAATCCACATGTTATTCATGAAGCACCTATGCATCCGTTTAAAATCGGAGTTTGGTGCGTAATATCCGCACAGAAAATAGTGCGACCAATTTTGTTTTAAAACAATGTGAACATTGCAGAGTACTGGCGAATTTTCATGGAGTTTGCTGAGCAACTAGATGATGTAGAGCTGAGTCAAGGATATTTTCAGCAGGACGGTGCTACATGCCATACATCAAATGAATCCATGCGCACTAATTGCAAGTTTCTTTGACGACAGGATAATTTCCAAGAACCCGTGGCCACCAAGATCTCCGGATTTGACATCGCCGGACTTCTTTCTATGGGGTTACTTAAAAGACAGGGTTTATGCCACACGTCCCCAGACATTGGACGATCTGAAGCACAAAATTACACAGGAGATTCAAGTTATTGACAACAGAGTCCTCCAACGAGTGGCCAGTAACATGGAACAACGTGTTGAGTTGTGCCTTATGCAGGATGGATGACATTTTCAAAATTTGCTATAGAGGTAAATAATCTCACAAATTCCTTTGCATTTCAGGTATAATAAGTTGTTGCTAGCATAACTCGTTTTGAAACAATTAAAGAAATAATTGTGCCAGTTCTTCATAAATCAGCCTGAAAAAAAATCAATGCCATAGCCGGGATTTAAACCACGGATATTCTGCTGTTCTAACCATCTGAGCTACCATGATAACATGCCGGCATGGCAATACATTCTCAAACTAATTGACCTAATAGTGGTTATAGATTTAAGTCGCCAATGCGGTATGTAATCTCAAAATAAATCTGAGAACGCCTTGTGGTTTACCGGAAAAAACGTGAATCAGTTGGAGAATTTAGTGTCGTGCCGTTATGTTTACTGTGTTTTAATTGCTACCTTTTGGTGTGGATTGTTTGGAACGAAGTATCCGCGAAATTTGTCTTATTTTACATGCTTTTTTGTGGAGTAACAATTATTTTCTACTTCATGCTATACTCAATTAAAAATAAAAGCTTTCTTCGTAAGTATGTTCGTTTATAACGCCAACGTGTTTGTTTTCTAGCCGTTCAGTAATTTATAAATTGAAATTAGGTATAATTTAACCCATGTGGGCCAGAAAGAATACAGCTTTTCAATAGTGAAGGAATTATCAAATTCGATTGCGTGTTTTTTGAGATTAACCTGCACACATATTCTCTCTTTATAATGTTAGTAAATATTTATACATTATTTCCAGGATATCGGCATAATAAACTTCAACTGCACTTTAATTTTGGTGCTCAATTTTCCTTTATCTGGCAGGTGTTGTCAGTAACGGGGAAACATATAACCAAAAATACCCTGTGCTGCAGAAGTTATATACCGCCAAAGTTTCGCCAAGGATGGATGGGTTCCATTCCAGCGTCTGCTTGAATGAAAACCCTTAGGAGAAGCTCGATTTGCATACAAAGAGTGTCTCTTACGAAACACCGTATGACATGTGGGAGTTCTGAGCATACGACTTTTAGCACTAGGAGGGAAACTAAAAGCGATAAGAAAGCGTATTTGTGCAGGGCGCAGATGTTACCAGCGAAAAATTAAATAAAGGCAGATCACCTCCAGCTGCTTTCCCCTACAATTGGGGAAATCGCCTCAGCACTTGGATTATACTCTTTGGGCTTATTTTGGCTGGAATTTCTCTGCAGGCTAAGAGATAGCCATGTGGGAGACCTACTCATATAAAGCTACTTCTCCGCACTCTGGATAATAGAGAGAGAGAGAGAAAGAGCTAGAGAGAGAGAGAGAGAGAGAGATACACGTACACGTAAATAGCCTTACTTTCCCTACTATTTGTAGTAAGGTAGATGTAGTATTGTATTTAACCCAAATATTCGACAGCTAGGTTTCGCCGGAAATACACTTTTGAAACTCAATGATTTCAATAAAAGCATTTTTAGAAAAACAAGGTCTACGTTATGCTTATGCTTATGCTATGCTATGTTATGTATGTATGTATGTATGTATGTATGTATGTATGTATGTATGTATGTATGTATGTATGTATGTATGTATGTATGTATGTATGTATGTATGTATGTATGTATGTATGTATGTATGTATGTATGTATGTATGTATGTATGTATGTATGTATGTATGTATGTATGTATGTATGTATGTATGTATGTATGTATGTATGTATGTATGTATGTATGTATGTATGTATGTATGTATGTATGTATGTATGTATGTATGTATGTATGTATGTATGTATGTATGTATGTATGTATGTATGTATGTATGTATGTATGTATGTATGTATGTATGTATGTATGTATGTATGTATGTATGTATGTATGTATGTATGTATGTATGTATGTATGTATGTATGTATGTATGTATGTATGTATGTATGTATGTATGTATGTATGTATGTATGTATGTATGTATGTATGTATGTATGTATGTATGTATGTATGTATGTATGTATGTATGTATGTATGTATGTATGTATGTATGTATGTATGTATGTATGTATGTATGTATGTATGTATGTATGTATGTATGTATGTATGTATGTATGTATGTATGTATGTATGTATGTATGTATGTATGTATGTATGTATGTATGTATGTATGTATGTATGTATGTATGTATGTATGTATGTATGTATGTATGTATGTATGTATGTATGTATGTATGTATGTATGTATGTATGTATGTATGTATGTATGTATGTATGTATGTATGTATGTATGTATGTATGTATGTATGTATGTATGTATGTATGTATGTATGTATGTATGTATGTATGTATGTATGTATGTATGTATGTATGTATGTATGTATGTATGTATGTATGTATGTATGTATGTATGTATGTATGTATGTATGTATGTATGTATGTATGTATGTATGTATGTATGTATGTATGTATGTATGTATGTATGTATGTATGTATGTATGTATGTATGTATGTATGTATGTATGTATGTATGTATGTATGTATGTATGTATGCCTTGGTATTTAAGTTCAGTGTCTTCCAAGTACTATATGACATGCAGATTTTCAAGAAAACCCTCACGCCCCAAATTACCCCTTACATGGAAAAATTTTCGTTATATCTTTTATTTGCTCAAAGATGGCTCTAACGATTTTGATTGAAATATCATCTGCTTAAGTTTAGAAAATAACATGTAGGTTGAATTTTTTGCAAACAGTTTATGAAGTCTTCTTCATTTTGAATAGCTTTTGTATAATTGATAAACCGCAAGAGATAGACAAAATCTTACTACACGTAAAAGTACACTTGTGTGAAAAAAAGTAAAAAGTGTCGATGTAATGAACTGCGTTTAGGTTGGCAAGGGATTAGTAAAGCAGCTCTTCCCCATTGATGCCTCCACCCCACTCTTTACCTAATTATAGCAATCCAAGTTGATTGGTGGTTTTTGCATAACCTTTTTCGCGATGGCGATGTGCATCAGAGGCTAGGGTCCAAGGCAGCTTCAGATTCGTTGAGAAAACATAATCTATTCAATTGTGTTAATTGTTCTTCCGTAGGTTGAAAAGGTAGAATCAGAATGAAAACGTATTTAAGTCGACATAAGAGAGTGCTTTTTCAGGCGAAGTTAAGGATGTCTTTTGTTTTGTCAGGAAAATTGGAGTCACATGAGGAATTTCATGACGTGTTATATCAACATCGTAGCTCAGACGACGGAGCAGCTGGAATCTGAAGATCAGTAGTTCGAATCCCGGCTATGATACTGACTTATTTCTCCTGATTCTTCCTTTCCATGGTTAATTCGGAATTGGTTTTATCTTAAATAAGTTTTATTATCAGACTTTTACAAGAAAAGGAATATAAAGGAGGTTGCCAGCCCTTTTCAAGTAAAGCGAAAAGAGCGACTTTTTTGTAATGTTTTTCATTTTACGTGGTTCGTTTCGTATAACTCAGTTCCTTACCCTACTTGTTTAAGATAATTTATAAGTAAAAATCAACATGTCTGTTGCTCTTGTTTTGAAAATAATTGTGTTAGTAGAAGGTAATAATAATAATAATAATAATAATAATAATAATAATGCATAATTTTGCTTTGTATTTTGTTGCGATATGTTTTTGAAGCTTCTAGTGTTATGTGGACTGCATCATGCTTTTATAATTAGATACGCCACCTGGTTTGCGTACCCAGTAACCACATTCGTGGTATTTCTTCCACCAGTTTGACGCTGTTCTTGAAGATACTTCATAGCTCCGGAGCCCTCGCTGACTATAACTTTGCTTATTAAGGGCTATAATTTTCGGTTTGTTGTTCATAGCCTTTGTTCCTTTCAAATAACATATGTAATAAAGAGCACATTGTATACAAACCAATTTCATCCAAGCACTTCACTTTGTTAATTACTTATAATTAAAGCGTGCACTTATGGTTTGCATGCACTTAACTTTAAGTTGTAATTTTACACGACTATTATGACTGTAAGCTCTACAAGATAGGAATATATATCACATACTGTTTGTCTTACACCTACCCAGCTTCCTTCGCTCCTGAGCCGGAAATCGACCACTGTTCGCCGATTAGGGTTTTTTTGTCAGACTTTTGACATCAAACTAATACGAGACGGACAGATTTGGAGAGTATGACGAGTACCTTTCAGCCATTCAGGTAAAATGCTTTCATTTGCTGCTCACTTTGTTCAAACCAATAATTATAAACTTCCACACCTACATTCCGGGTAGGTGTAGAAGTTTGGTATTCATCCGACTTTTCCTTTTTGAGTTATGCTGTTCACAGTCATACAGAGAGGCACACGGACTTTTTCTAAAAATGCTTTTTTTATTCAGGGGTCCCCATAACATGTATTTCCGGTAAAATCTAGGTATCGCATTTTTGAGTGAAATGCAATACTTTCTCTACCTAATGTGTACGTGGTGGACAATGTAAAAATATAATCTCTCTGAATAATATTATCTCCCTTTACACCTTCGATTAATTTTATCCGTGCTTGATTTCCTGCGCTGGAAGCTAGTGCTGGTCAAGCGTCCACATAATTATTATGTCCAGTCACGTTCCCATGATTCATTGCTGAAGTCATCGCTTTGCGGATCAAGCAAACCTGTGTACATTTATGTTTGTACAGCCTTGGCGTATAATGATTCATTAATGCTGGTTAAACCGAACCGCACTGAGAGAGATAGCTCCGCGGTAACGTGTGAGGCTCGCATTCGGGATGTCCCGGTTTCGATTAAAGTTTACAGCTCACTTTGATGTTTGGTTTTTCATGGTTTTCCCTGATCGGCATGCCAATACTGGGATGATTTCTCATCTAAAGATGGCGCGGGTGCTTGCTCAAAGGGCAGAGTATTCCCCGTGGACATTGGAGGGATTCTTGGTTAAATGGATCGTAGCTCAGTTAGTTGGACGGGTCTTTGAACAAAAAACTGTTAGGGACTTCTGCGCGTCTCTGTGATATGTATGCCTGTGGCCTGTAGCATCCTGTTGTTCCTTTACTTCATCCCTTCCTCCTGGGGTGTCAGTAGACCATCACTGCACGTACGCTGCAGTGCACGAGGTGTCCCCTTCGTTGCATACCACATACCCCACAAACCAAACCGCAAAACCTGTTCATTAAAGGGGGCTGGATCAGGGCCATGTTTAAGTGCGAGCGAAATGTAAGCGGCAAAGAAGGAATAAAGAAACGCGTACTAAACGTGCAAATGTTGTATGTTTATTCAGTTACCAAAGTTTTTGTTGTATTTCGAAACTGTAGTATAATTATATTAAGATAACAATAATTGGAACCGCAAATGCCACGTTAGTAACAATGTTATGTAAAGTACAGGTTCGAGGTGAATATTTTGCAACGTGATTATTTTTACTTTCTCTACTACATACTTTCAGTAAGGGGAGAAAATATTGTGACTTTGTCCAGGTTTCAACTGTCACTCTTCACTGTTTTTATTGTCACTGTTCTAAATTATTATCTAGTTCTTCATTATCTGAAAGTTCACTTTACGAGGTGAATTACACAGCAGTTTGTGAAAATTGCAACATCAAGAAGGAAACGCATGAATTCAATGAATTTAATACCACCAATCTATATCTTTGAGCCCTAATATTCAGTATTTGATGTAGCCTCCATGCGCTGCAATTAGAGCTGCTGTACGCCGTAGCATTGAATCAAAAGGTTCTGAATAAGTTCCTAAGGAATTTCCCTCCACCCAGTTTGTATTTGAGCCCACAAATCCGTGACACTGGTTAGTGGAGTACCGTGACGCACCAGGTACCTACCAACCATATCCCAGACATGTTGGATGGGCGACATGCCAGGCGAACGTGCAGGCCGGGAGGCAATGGTACCCGTCGCTCTTCGAAGAAGACTTGTACATTCCTCGCAATATGTGGCCAGGCATTGTCCTGTTGAAATGTGGCCTGTGGGGATACCTAAAGCAGGGGAAGTACCTCAGGCTCTACAACCACCGTTAGTTGCCGATTGGTGTTCAAACTGCCCTCAATTCGTAGGAGGCGAGATCGGTTGTTGTGACTAATAGCGCCCCAAACCATCACACCTGGTGTTTGTCCGCTATGCCGCTCAACAATGCAGCCCTCCAGGTTGCGCTTACCACGGTACTGCCGGACGCGTATGCGGCCATCATTGTAGGTCAAGTTGAAGCGGAACTCGTCCGAAGACTACATTTTGACACTCAGCACCCCAGTGACGGTTTCACGTGCCCATTGCAGTCGGAGGAGCTTGTGGTTTCTGGACAATGGAAACCGACGTAATGGCATGCATGCAACCAGTCCAACCTGCAGCAGACGGGGACGAACCGTTGATGCAGACAAGTTCACACCTTTTGCAGTGCTCCAGCGTCGAACCAACACTGTGGATGAAGCTGTACGGTCCCTTATGGCCATGTAGACAAGATAACGGTGATCCCGTGCTGTGGTCATGTTCCGTGGTCCAGTACCCGCTCTTCGTTGTGTACGACCTTCATCTATCCACTGCTTCCACACACGCATCACTGTCGTAGCAGCATGCCCTGTACGAGCGAAATGTCACGGTATGACAAACTCGCTTCCCGGAGACCGATTATTCTGCCCCGTTCGAACTCACTCACATGCCGATATGGCTCCCTTTGACGTCGACGAGGCATACTGGGACTCAATTTATTGTTTCCACCTTGTTTGACAGCTCTGCTCTGACTAAATTGGGCGCAACACGAGAAGGCTCTGCTCGGCCTACGTGTACCCCATCTCTCTGCAAACCTAATCACTTATTGCTTGCACACACTTCTATACTTCCACCAAGTTTAGAGTTATTCGGGAAATTCTTTCTTATTGTTGCCATTTTCACAAACGGCAGTGTAGTTCAATTCTGCGTCACTTCACTAGCCTCTTGACACCGGACGGCTCACTTCACTCGGGAGTCGAACACAGGAACTCCACAATCCGTCGCGGCAAGTAGCACCCGCCGTCACCAACTCGATCGGAGAATCGCTCTTGATGTCGCACCAGGACGCTAACTCGCTCGCTCACTGACTGACTCAGCAACTCTCGAGAGCGTTCGTTTATATAGTCAGTGGGATCTTTGCACAATGTTCTCGAACGCTCTAGAACTATTTCGACACACTTTCTGGAGGAGGTGGAGAAGAAGGTTCCAGAAGGTTATATTTATCTGCCGATAGTGTGCCCTGTGTTTACGCTGGCGAGCGGTAGTTATCGTTGTTTACTCGACTCCCCGGCGCCGACCTCCCGATAGCCTTGAGCGAAGTCACTGCGCCACAATATTCTATTACAACCAAAATTTTTATACCGGGATTTCACCAGAAATACATGTTTCTAACCCACTTGAAAGTAAAGAAGCATTTTTAGAAAGTTTTAGTTTATCTTCCAAAGATCGACGCGAATATTTTAAACAATCCTCCTAAACTACTATTTACATGGAAAATTTGTTCGAAAACTGTCATTTTCTTAAAAATAGCCCTACGTAGTTTTATTAAAATGCCATATATTTAAGACGAAAAATAATATGTGTATCTGCAATTTTCTGGGAACAAGTGTGAAGTTCTCTTCATTTGGAGGAAATTGTAATTGATTTTTTTAACTTATAAAATATTAAGAGAAAGGCAATACTGTATTATACAAAAAATGTACAACCCTAAAACACATAATTTATTCAAAATAACCATTTTGTGCCATTGGCCATTTCTGAGATGCTGTTATTATTGGTTTGAATTTTTTAATACTTTTTAATTTTCGAAAATTGCTATAGCTATTCAGTTATGAAATATAGCGGCCAGTATTAAACATCAGACTATTGATTCAGAAAAACAGCGAAATGTGTAATGTAACTATTTCTGCAAAGCTTTATCTCGATTGACATGAAGTGGATAGAAAAATATGCTTTCCCAAGTATAGTGTGTACAAGTTATATAAATATAAACTATAGTGAGCAGAGAAGCTCATGTGAATATAACTCATAGAATATCGAGCAAAATAGCTCTGCGGTGACTATGAGTTTTTCGTGGTTTTCCCTGGCTGGCAAGGCGAATCCTGAAGTGGTTTCTCTTCCACCACGAATTTTCTGTCATTTCACTTCCAATTCCATGTTTCAGGTAGGCTTAAGAACTGGGGTGTCGGTCGGTGGCCACATGATGCAGATACTTGATCTTTAGAAAGTTCTTCTCGGCCCTGTGTATAGGGGAAATATGGGCTCGCATGTGAGTACCACGTGCTATCTCACATAGATACTGTCTCCGATCTCCGAAGTTCCCTTGAAGTTCTCTGTCGGGATGCTTGTGTAGAGATGAGAAAGAATTCCTATCCTACCTAGCTAACTTGATATTTTAAGGATTATGTAAGTGAAGCCAAATAACAAACTGACTTTCCCTTAAACACCTTAATTTATTCAAATGCAATACACTTAAGTTGTATAAAGCTATACACTTAGTATTCTCATTACTGTGAATTATTATGTGGACCTATCCGACTGCATCACGCGATATTTCCGGCTCCCATATACATCTTCCGCCTGACTTCACCTGTATTACATCGCTGACAATCACCAACAGAGTGCGAGTGAGAGCAAAATCAGAATCAGAATGCGCATCTTGGAGCCTCTTGATCCCGTTTTATATTTCCTACTATTTCCTATTTCGCGCCTTTATATGTAACAACTATTCTCATTGGTTATCTACTTTGCGTGCTATGAAAATAAAATGTTCCAACTTTTAGAAGTCACGCCTCCCTTTGACTTCTTTGTTAAAACCCACTATCTCCATCTCATTTTACCACTGGTTTCTCTTTCTATTTTTCCAACTCCCTTGGCTTCCAGGAATTGGACCCGTATCTCTGTCTCATTCTAACCTCGGACCTCTCTATTTTCTGTGACTTTGCCTAACCGTGTACATTAGCGTGTGCGTGACGATGGACTTTCACCCCTGTTGCTGGCTCGCCTGGTTGTTGATTACAATGTTCCTCACATGCTTGCTTTCTCGTCAATTACATTCCGTGGTACAAGTTGTTTTACAATAAAGCTCTTCTCAATATTATTTTACAATATTAGTTATTCCTATTATTTTTAATACCCTATTCTATTGGGTATATATCCGCTTGTATCTTCTCTGAGCTGCCTCAGGTGGGTCGAGTTTTCGACGGTTCTGTCAAAGGGAAGACTTTTCTGAGCAGTCCGCCGGTGTGAACTGGTTATCACTCTTGGAATCGTTAGAGACCTCTGCGCGTCTCTGTCGACCGGCCTGCCTGGGAGCTATAGCTTCCTGCGGTTCTTTCACCTCATCCGTTCCACCCGGGGGTGGTAAGCACAAAAGATCCATGTCGAGTCGAAGGGTGAGCTTTCCCTCCCTTCCCTGATCATCTGAACAAATAAGATGTTTCTTTCTTACGTATCCGCTTTACCGGGTCAAACACAGTGACTCCTAAAATATAATTTTTGTCTCCAAAATATGATAGAGAAGTTCCTCCAGAAAAACAGTATATTTTCTGTAAACAAGCCTTTAAGTTTTTCTTTCCATTACTGCAGAAAACAGGAAACATAGCAACCCTCTCAGGTCATCTGTAAATCACGCTGGAGAGGAGAAAGCTGTAAATCAGGAGATCCTTAGCGAAGCTTCTTAAATCCAGAAGCCTTATGCTCCAGGGAGTACCATTATTTGCTTCGCTGAGACACGTGTCAAAGTTTCAGAGAAGCAAAGGGAAACTGACATGTTGCAGCGGGGATTAATTTCTGTTGAAGATAATATTGACACGGGACTTGAGCAAATTCGACATTGATATATTACCTAGGCCAGTGCGCTACAAGTAGGAAGGAAACCTCCTGGCCACCAGCCAGAACTACTCGATATATACATAGATATATTCAAAACATTGATTTAACGTTATTTCCCGGTTTATGTTCACCAGGGTGACCTAGTGCGATAAAACAGCTGGCCAACACAGAAAAGGCGTGGTCGTTACTTGCCATTAAACATCATGAATTAAAGACTCATCTCATAATTTTGAAATTAGTGGAATAATGCATAAATGTGTATGAAAATTATTAATATACTGTAGCGATCGTTAATATATTATGCAACACAGAGAGCTCCGATTCGGTACTGGTACAGTCAGCAGTGTTAATAGTGGAGTGTGGTTAAACTCGCCCACTATCGAACGGCTGCGAAGAGCGGCCCTTAGGAAGTCTTCCCCTCAAAGCCGAACTTACTCGTCCACCTAGCGCTTCTTAGCCAGTGACAGCTATGGCATCGACCTCGGATGTCAAGACAAGTAGCACAAATAATGTTATATCACTTAAAGTTATACGAAATAGGATTCGAGTTGAAAAAAATGGATTACAATATTTTCTAGTGCTTTGAAATATTCTCTTTAAAATTGTGTATAAATTATAAAAATATTATATATAACTGTTTAGTGCATTATTTTTAATTTTCAATAAAATGCTACACTTGCGAGTCTACTGTATAAAATTGTGAGGTTAGATTTTCAGCTACAAAACTTTTCAGCATTAAAGTCAGTTTGATAAGAAGCAGAAAGCGAACTTTAACTATCTCCTGGGTACTTATGCATAATTTTAAAGGCTTGTTTGTTGACACTGGTGCAAATAAAACCAGTGTTTTCTTACAAAATTTCACGGTTTTATTTACTCGATAAAGGGGGAGGTATACCTACCATTTTTAAATTACTAAAGCTAAAAATTTAATTTTTGCAATTATATCTGAATATAAAGGCGGCGCCGCGGCCGAGTACTTAGACCGCTCGCCTCTCAACCTGAGTTCGATTCCAGGTACCCACATGTGGGATTTGTGGTGGACAAAGCGGCGTCTGAGTGTGTTTTCTCCGAGTTCTCCGGTTTCCCCCGCCCATTCATTCCATCAACTGCTGCATCACCAAGCATCGGGCTGAAACCTATCTTGTATATTCTACTTGATCCAAAGTGTCTGCTTCTCGAAGGCCTCCTACCCCAGGCACCCCCATGTAGGGGTGTATGTTCTACATACGGGGAGGCTAAACAGGGAAAGTAGAAGAAGATATTTGAATGTTCAATTATATTGTCTTAGTGCAATACTCATTTACTCGGTTAAGCAGTTACGAACTTTTTACCATTATTTTATTCATTTAATTTCTAATGCTTCAGCTCCTTTCATTTTAAAGATAATGATTGAATATTTATCGCATATTGTTTATATTATTACTAACGACTTATAATAGTGTAGCTTACAAACTGTTGAAAGACAATGAAATATTGCTAAGTTTCTGGCAAGCTGTCTATCAACAAAACTGAGTTATTGTTTAGTACGAAATTATAATTGTGATTTTAAGAACATTCATCACAAAATAAACAATGCAATGCTTTAACTTGTTAGACTTGAATGTTTTCTGTGGCGTAAAGTATTGAAAAAAGGAATAAAACATAACAATCATAATAATACCCGAGAAAAAGAGATCTTAAATGTGAAACAACCTTTAAAGATATTAATAAGGTGTGTTGAACCTAGCTGCCTGTTGAGGGATTACGAGTTCAGAACACCTTAAAGTGTTTTGCATTATATTTCTAGTACAACAAGGAAGACTTTAATACCAAAATATGTGAACTTTCACTATTTTGGTTATCATTTTTGGAGTTTACCCACCTCTATATATACTTGGAGCTGAGCTCGTCAAATAAGTATAATGGGTTAAGAACACTGTATATATTTGCCTATGGGCAGTTTTCAAACCTATATTTGTGGAGCGCAATGTATGTCTTGAACGCCAAATTTTTATAGGTCTTACACGGCACAGCGCCTTGTTTACACCATACGCAATACAGTTGTGTAGCCGCTGCGGCAAGTTGTTGCACGGTATTATTAAGCATGCTACCTTCCATGTAGCACTGTGGCAAAGAGTACGGTACTTCTGTGGTTAAAACCGTAGGTTCGCTTCTCGCATGTAGTAAACACTTTTTTTTTTCTGATAAGAATGTTCAATCAACACGCAGTGACTATTTATTTTTTATATACTCCATTTCATACACGGCATTTGGTAAAGTTCATAATAGAATAATTACTACGATGCAAAATACGTGGCTCCACAATATCATCATGATGGCATATCTGTATCTTGTTGGATATCATAGGACGGTCTAGGTGTGTAGTGACAACTTGACGATGCACTGAACAGTGCGTAATACCTGGTAATACTTGAGAGTATTTTGATTCCCTCTGTGAGGATATAAGACATCCTGATGGAATTGTTGAATTTGTACAGGATTCTGGGAAAAAATAGAAGCCCGGGATGTTGTAGCTTCTCGTCCATGTTACTAGAGGGATTTAATTTCATTTATAGCTCGAAAATGAGCGCGGTTATAGATGGCCTGGGTTCATACATCCAATATTAATTTTATTTATGTTTTATGTGTTTTATTGTTTTTTAAGATAATAGTTTATTTGAATTTATTTCTTTACTTATTTAAAACGAGTATGTTAGTAGAACTATGTTGTTATGTGCCTAAAACTTAAAATACTAAAGTTATATTAATGCAATATTAAGTTCTACACAGACAGTTATGAAATTAACAATATAAAAATAACAATAACTAATGCAAGATTTGAGACCATGAGCTTATGAGCATAAGAGGTACTTCTTAACCTCTCGGCCAACGAAACGTTGTTCCGTGCTCTGTTTTCAGTAGCTTATAAGCGTCATCACAAAGAAACACCGTTATAAGTTGACTATAGCGCTCACAGGGCAGATACCATTCTACAGTTCCTGTATGTGAACACAGCTGTTACGAAGGTACACGAAGGCCTCCGATTGTCACATGGAATGTGGTGATGACTCATTTTTGTTGTTCACGGGTGTACATTTGGCTCCACATGCTAGTTTGGGAAGGGCCCCCCCAGGTAAGAGGATAAAAAGCTTTCTAGATACAGGATCAATGGAAAATTCTTAATTTCAGTATTACTAGTGAGTTGTTCCAATTTAGAAACAAATATATACAGTGCTTTTCTTTCACACTGTGGCCAACACACGGCTGCTCTCGCGCCGGTCACTGCAGCTCGGATTTCCGCCGAAACAGTTATAATATCCTCGCAACCATCTCACGTTCTCATATTTACAGTTACAATTACCGATAATAAGCATGTACCTTAAAATAAAAGACGTTGAAAATGCTGTCGTTCTCTATCCACACATTTCCGGCATCTTTTCAAAAATTTTAATTCACACTAGAGTGTTCAATATCCGAAATTAAGTGAACTTCTCATCTGTTTTCTCTTATTTCTATGTACGGGGTGTGTTGCGCACACCTTATTTTTCAAGTCAACCGATAGATCAAAATCACATGCAGTTAAATCAACGAATCATGATTTTACAATTCTTTACTAATTACCCTAACTTAAAAAAATCCTGAAATAAATTGAATGATTTATCAACTGTATGCGCAGTAGCAAAGCGTTATTCCAAAATTCCTGAATGACATTCAACGTTAGTCAGTCGTTTCAAAAATGGTGTAAGTCATTCCTGTACCTTTCTGCATTTATCGATTTTTATCCTTATCGTTATCCCAGCTTTGTTTTTAATGGTGAAGCATAACTGTCATCTTCCAGCATGGAGAACACAGAAAAAACCCTGTGTTATATTCACATCATTTTCTGTACCTCTATAGGCTATTAGAGTGTATACAAATTATTCTTACAAAAATTATTTTCCTATCTAGTTCATTGTAATCGAGGTAAACCTTTACAGAAATAACTGACTTACACATTTGGTTATAGTTACGAACAGAAGTGACAGTCAGATGTTTAAGAATTTGACACTATATACTAGCCTTAAAATTCCATACTGTTTCCATGCAATTGAGAGTAACAGCCGAAAATCTACAGGACTTGAAAAGAATGACGAAGTATTGAACAATTCGAACCATTAATAACGGATATCTCGGAAATGGCTGATGTCACAGGAAAGTTATTTGAAATAGATTGTGGTTTTAAAGAAATCTGCATTTTTTGTGTAGTACATTTTCGTCCATCGCTTAACGTTTATCAAGTATAATATAAGATTATATAAAATTCATTCCGAATGAAGAAGACTTTACAGATTATTCCCAGAAAATTAAAGATATACATTTTATTTGTCATGTAAATATCTTTAATATTTTAATCAAAATCGTTACAGCCATGTTGTAGACAATAAAAAATTTCAAAAAAGTTTCATGAATAGGGTGGTTTTATGCGGAGGAATTTTCTTGAAAATCTTCGTGTCGCATCTTTGGAAGGTCTTTTGCTAAGGTTATATACGAAGTTTGGTATTTATATGACTTTTCATTTTTGAGTTATGCGAGACACACATACAAGCGCGCACGGACCTTTTTCTAAAACCATTTTTGGATTCAGGGGGCCTCAAAACATGTATTACCGGTGAAATCTAGGTATTGAATTTTTGAGTGGAATGCAATACCTTCTCTAACAACTATGTACATGGTAGAGAAAGTAAAAAATCTGATTGATACAATCATATGACTTTCTCTAACCTCTATATTTATTAATGGGTATGCAAACTGTTCTTGCTAAAGCTTATTTTTCTATCTACTACATTTATTCCAAATAAACCTTTGCAAAAATGTCTGCATTACACATTTCGTTATAAATAAAAGAGCACATCAATAGTCAATGTATAAGAACTGGACGCTATATGCTGGCTTTAAAATTGCATACTGTTTCCATGCAATCGCGAGAAACAACTGAAAATTCATGGGACTTTGAAAGATTCGAACTTTTAATAACGGATATCTCAGAAACGACTTACGCCACAAAAACCATATTTTAAGTAAATTGTGTGATTTAAGGAGATCTACATTTTTGTATGGAATGTTTTCGTCTACTGGTTAACGTTTACAGGTTATACAAGATTGTACAAAATTCCTTCCGAATGAACAGGACTTCCTAGGTTGTTTCCAGAAAATACAGGATATACATTTTATTTGTCATGTAAATATCTTTCAGATATGCTATTTTAATCAAACTCGTTACAGCCATTTTTTAGAAACTCAAAACTTTCGAAATATGTTTAATGTAAAGGGTGGTTGGAATGGGGGGGATTTCTTTATAATCTTCGTGTCGCATCCTTGGAAAATACTAAACTTAAATACCAAGTTTGATATTTATCCGAATTTTGTTTTTGAATTATGTTGTTCACAGATACACACACACACATACACACAGACCTTTTTCTAAAAATCCTTTTTTTATTCAGGAGCCCACAAAACATTTACTTCCGCTAAAATCTCGGTATCGAATTTTTGGGTGGAATACAATACTTCCCCTAATTACTATACGTAGTAGAGAAAGTAAAAACAACACAACATGGCCTTGTGCTTATGCATTCACTAGTAGAAGAGCGCATATCTGGAGAAGTGTGAGAAGTCTCAATACATCGTGAAAATACTAAGAATGTAACTTGTCACACAGTACACGGGTAGCGATACGATAACGATGTGGTATAACACGCTGTGACGCCTTGGTCAACCGGGCAGTATATGTTTCATTTCACAATTCGGAAGGAATTAACGTTAACCCTGACAGTTTAGTACGCTTCTGTTGCCATGACAACGAATGTAAGTATCTCTGTTTGGCTGCAATCTTCAGCTCAGAAGACCATTGGCGTAGTAGTGTGGGCAAATGTATATTAAAATGCAACTAGGTAAATAAATAAACAAACAAATACAATTAATTAAAAGGGAAAGGAAGGAAAGAGATACCTACATGTAACTGTATATTCCGTATTCCTAGATCAAATACACGGAACTAATCAATACAATCAAGTAACGAAGAGCTTTAACCCCTTTATTCCCTTTGTCTATTACAATGAACATTTGCTTACGAGTGATCTTGCAGCAAAAAAGAATACGCAAGAAACTTTTTAAACTTAAAAAGTTTCCATCTTTACTATTATTAGGTAGTTACATCCAATAAAACATTGTTTTTAATTTAATGGGAGACTAAATGCTAAAAATTGCCAAAATACCACAGTTCTAGTTTTTATGCAGTCTAATTAATTGAAATTTATTTTTAAATTTGACATAAATTTTATTCCTGTAGGCCTAAATTTATGTTTTAAATATATTTTTAAAAATATGATGTGGTACATTCACATGACTTTCTCTAACCTCTATCTTTATTAGTGGTTATTCAGACTATTCTTACTAAAGTTTATTTTCCCTTCTTCTACATTTTAATACAAATAAACCTTTGCAGAAATAGCTACATTACACATTTCGTTATAGATATAAAGGGAACAGCGATAGTCAAATGTTTAAGAACTGGGCGCTCTATGCTGGCCTTAAAATTCCATACTGTTTCTATGCAATCGCGAGAACCAACCGAATGTTGACAGGACTTAATGAACGATTCGAGGCGTTAATAATGGATATCTCAGAAATGGCTAGTGTCACAAAAAACTTTTTGAAATAAATTGTGTGTTTTAAAGAGATCTACATTTTTGTGTAGTACGTTTTCGTTTATGGCTTAATGTTTACCAGTTAAGGTTATACAAAGTTCCTTCCGAATGGAGAGGACTTTACAGGCTATTCCCAGAAAATTCAAGATATACATTTTATTTGTCATATAAATATCTTTAACATCGTTAATCAAAATTATCTCAGGAGTTTTAGAAAACAAACAGTATCAAAAAGTTCCATGTAAAGGGTAGTTTGAGGTGGGGGATTTTCTTGAAAATCTTTGCTTCGCGTCTTTGGAAGGTTATGAACCTAAATACTAAGTTTAGCACTTATCCGGTTCTTCGTTTTTGAGTTAACTGTTCACAGACATACACACATACTGACATTTTTTTAAAAATAACTTTTTTGGATTCAGAGAATCTCAAAACATGTATTTCCGATGAAATTTCGGTATCGAATGTTTGAGTGGAATTCAATACATTTTCTACCTATTATGCATGTGGCACAGAAAGTAAAAGTTGTGCCGTTTGTACTGTGAATTCTGGACCACTTCACAGAACGTAATCATAACTCTGCACACCTTGGAATGGAGTGGTAAACTTTAGCCCATGTTTTAGAATAAGGTTTGCTCTACAAATTGGTACTACTGTTAAGTATGATAGCTTCTGTGTGCTCAAGGTATATGGTTATATCCGAGGTTGTTTTCTCCATTTAGGCTTAGAAAAGCTTTTTCTGTGAATGACATTTTCTGCTATAAATGACTCGTTTTCTCAGAAACTATTGAGGATAGCTAAATTCCATTTTAGGATATTAAAAATAGTTTCTAAGTGCTGTTGTGGATCTACATTTGTGTTAAGAAGAGGTTTGGTTATTTTTTAAAAATAATAATTGCTGATAAATTCTAATCCAAACATGATATAATTCAGAAAACGTTTCTTATGTTTCTTAATAATCAAACGTATTATATGAAAGCAGATCAGCAAATATAAGATATCATCTGAATCCTGTAAACATTTTGATCTGAGATATACATAACAGTTTGGGTTATCAGGCATTTAGAAGAATTAACATTGGCGGGATCGGGCTTTTAATTTCTCCTTAAACGCAAAACAGATGTTTGATCATAGTTCTTTCCAATCAACTTTCATGTACGTCAATCACTTTTTATTTTATGTGCCCTTCCGTCGTTTACTTGGTAACATTGAGGTTTCAAACCTGGCTAACCTCCGACATTTGTTATTCTCGCCAGGCAAGTTAAGAGCTTTGGTTGCGCTATAAGTACTAAAAGCTTCCAGAAACGTATGCAGCTCTCTGCTCCAATTAGACATACGAGGGATAAGGATGATATTTGCATTAATTAGTTCATTTCATAATGTACATAGAGGCTCTATAAAAATGAAACCGTCTTCCAAATGACAAAAAAGGAAAAAGAGATTGTCTCGCAATTTCTGTTTGACTGTCCATTCCTGGAAAAGAAGAGACTTCCCTTTCTATAACAAGGAAGACTTAGGATGGATAATAATAATCTCGTGGCGCTACAGCTCATAAAGGGCCTTGACCTGCCAACCCGACTGTGGGCCACGCCCATGTACACACGGCAGAATCAAATGATCATCCAACCGACACAGGGAGGTGATGTGCCGAGCATCACACATCCCACATCCAGAATATTGCCCTCCGTGATTGGTATCGCTGCGTACCGCAGCTCCTCACTTTCCTCATGATGCTGAATGGGTAGCGGTCCTATACTCGCAACTTAAAATCCGCACCCCTTGGGTGGGATCGAACCCGGATATATTCCGTGGCCGAGAAACAGATCTCCACACTCTAGCCCAGGACTTAGGAATGGATGCTGAGTGAAAATACTACGACTTGTTCGAAACTGATTTTGGGAGACAATGTTTACGCCACATCCAATGGGGTGGCACAATAAGCCTTTTGGGCTGACGTGCATTGACCACCAGACCTTATCACTTTCCCATAGTTAACCGAATCTAATATAGGATAGACCGTCAGGCTGTAAAAACCGAAGCTTAAAGGTTGAAACATTTTTTTGTCCGTTTCTATAAAAAGTTCCTAAAGAATGAGCTATCATATAGCTGCTGCCTTACACAGAACACTGGTCCAAAGCTGTTGAAAACCTGGCCAAAACCTGAAATAAAACATTGTTAAAACCGGATACCGAACAAACAATCCAAGAGTCAATAAACTCGGGTATTCCGACCTACCAGGATAGTCTGGAAATTTTCGTCACTCTGTCTGTTAGGGATATTAGAAGTGATAATTTGTTCGAGTACTAGAAAACTATCCATGTTCAAGTTAGCCACTGTGAAGCCCCAAGGCTGTTTTTTTTCTAGTTTTTGTGAAAATAAATTATTTCCAATGCTCAAGAAGTGAGACACAAGCATGTAGAGGAGTGCCGAGAGCATTATTTTGGAAATGATCGAGAGAGAATACTTTCCACACTCGGAAAGCCTAGATCTCATTGTAACAGTATATAAATGTTCATATATAGCTGTGTATGCTTATCATAATATTGAGAATGTGTGCAGGTCACAGTAAGTGTTGTAGAGCTCATTGTGCATAATCTGTATACATATATGTGTGTGTTGTAGAGATTTATGTTTGATGTAGAATAAACAGATGTATAGAAACTGTTTTATTATTTTCCTTCCCTAGAGTGATTTAGAACCCTGTCTAAAATGGAATGGAATTAGAAACGTAAGAGGGTATCTGTGCCTTTTCTCCTGAAAGCGATACAGGAGCTCCAACTATTAGATGATGCTAAGCGAATGTGTATCAAGTGTAAATCTTCTTCTTCTTCTTCAGATTTTCAAGAATTAGGCCACGAGGGCCGAGTCTCAATCCCAAAGATTCTCAGACATGCCCATATTTGTATCTCCTTCCCACTGGCTTATAATAAAATGCCAACTTTGATGTTCTTTGGTCGTCCATTCTAAAAAGGAGTTATTTACATTTTGGTTCATTATTTTTTCATTTCTTCGACTATGTTCGAAATTCCCAACCTTTCCCTTATGATTTTACTGATAATGCGATCTCCGAGAGTTTACTCCCATTAAGGGAGTAGTTTACACATTCTCTCACAATGGATCTTTCACTTATATTTGCTTAAAATAATTATTGAACTTGATAGATTTAACTTGTAGTAGGAGAAAAATGTTTTTTCCCAAATATTCAGATGTTTTTCGACCACTGTTGAGAAAGTATTTTATTAGCCCCACGTTTTGGGTACCAATTTGAAGATGCTTTTGTTACGTATTTTTATTTGCAACACGCTTTGGGCGTCAATTTGAAGTAGGCTGTGTTGAAGGAGTTGTATTATATTTCAACTGTTGGGGAGCCGAACTTGAAGTAGTTGCAACCGCACGTGTGGTACACAGTTTCAGGTATCCTTCGTCCCAAATTTAAAAATATTAACTTTGTAATTTGACGGTTTCTTTAAGTATTAAATATCTATGTTTGCCTCGGCTGCGTCAGTATTATTGTTAGAGACATGTTTCTCTTTGTAGGATTGTGGTGCGACAAGAATGTAGCCTTACACAGATTATAATTTTACTTCACTCCTTTTATTAATGCTTGACACGATTTAAATAACACTTCACTGGTATAGAGAGCTGCGAGATTCTTTTTATTAATTAATTACATTTTTTAACACGTAAACTTATCTTTCGTCTCACACAAATACGTATTAAATCTCTCGAGGACACCTTTTGCGTCTGGTTAGTAACGCTGTCTGCAGGAAACTGAACTCTAAATTTGTAACATTTTCTCCTTTTCAGATTCTGATTGGCTAATCCTACTCCAATAGAATACCTTCTTTTAACTAAAGCTTTTTCTGGTTGTTGATTGGCTATTTTCTAAACTCTCACTAAAATTACATTATTGTTGCTCCAATAATGACTAGTAGCATTTAAACTTTCAAATTCATTATTGCCTCAAGGTTACCTCATTGTTAGCAACTTTTAACCTATTATTCTCACAGCTCCTACATTATTAAATTACGTAATACATTCACATAACATTATTAAGCATGGATACAATAATATAAACATTTACAATGACTGTAATATACACTTTTATATATAGTTACATATACATATTGCTTTAAGGCGGGTTGTTGTTGCATTATATACTATGTAATTACTGAAATCATTTAAGTGTTAAAAATACTGCCTCCCTGTGCAGAGGCACGATTTTGTATTATCCCAATGTCTGGGACTGCTGTTCTTGGATAATTCATTCATTTCAGATCCATCGTTGCATGGCAGAAGCGCATTTACTGGATGATCACGGAGTAGTAAATTGAGAGAAAGGGCTTCCTGGGATAACGCCTTCTGATTTCCTTAGAATGATGCAAGGACACAGTAGATGTCCCAACTTTATACGTGGTTGTGGTGTATCGTTGCTGGTTTGCTGCGAAATTCTCTTGAAAAAATACGGACAGCAATAAAAAAACAGAAAAGTGATGATAGTAGGTCACAGGCAGCTCGACACACACTTGGAGCTGCTGTGGTATAAGCATAGCAAAGAATATTGTACGACGTGGACAAGCCATTCAGTTTTTGTGTTCTCACAATAGAAGTCGCAAATATCGCGGCCACTCGCCCCATAACATTCTTCTTCCCGACCTGACCTTTCTTGTCCCTCTATAAGTAATCACTATGGAAGGGGATCGTGTTGTGTGACTACGATTCTTGAAGCTTGTAGGAACAGTTGCGCTTGTAATGAATACAGAGCGAGATGGCTCCGTGGTAACGTGGAGGCCCGCATTCGGGAGGTCCCAGGTTCCATTCCCGTCGACCTCCTACTCTGACCTTCTGTTTTCCCAGGTCAGTAGTTGATGACTGTAATTTACCACGATTTCCTTTATATAATTTCTCTTTCATTCTGCTTCCTTCTCGTGTTTCAGATGTGCTTCTGCGTTTCGTGATGTGGTGCAAGCATTCGCAACAGACAAATGGCGCGAAAGCTTGCTCAAAGTAAACAATACTCCCCGTGGACACTAGAGGGCTGCCTGGTTGAACGGGTCGTTCATCGCCCTCTCTGGGTAGTTCCAGTAGTGGGATGGGTCTTCGAGCCAGGAACTGTTAGGGACTTCCGCACGTCTCTGCGGCCTGTAGCCTCCTGTGGTTCCGTCACTTCGTACCTTCCTCCTAAGGGGTGGTGGCCGCAATAGATCTCCCATAGGTCGCAGTGTCGAGTTTTCCCCTCCATTGTATACCTTATTCTTGAAGGATATAGGATGTAGAACGTGTTTATCGGAGGACACCCCACCACTACAACCAGCTTAATCTATTGTGAAGACACCCGCGGTAGGCCGGGATGAAGTGAAGGAGCTGCAGGAGGTTGCAGATCCGTAAGCATACAGGCCTACAGAGACACATAGATGTCCTTAATATTTCCAGGTTGAAACACTCGCCCAACAGTAGAAGCGAAGAATACGAAAGAGGGCGACGAAGCAACCCTAGCGGGCGGTACAACGCACCCTGGCGCTCACGGGGAAAAATCGTTACAACACCCAATCAACTATGTCATCTGTCCGACATCGGCAGCACCGCAACACCCGAAGACTCTCCTTAAGTATGAGAGAAAGATATGAAAGGAGAAATTGTGGTAGAATACAGCAGCCCGACATTCGACTAGGCGACCAGAGGAAAACCACGAAAAACCCCATGATCAGAGTGAGCGGCCACCGAAAATCGAACCCGGGACCTCCCGAATGTGAGCCACAGACGACCTAATTCTTGTAACCAACGCTGAAGTTCGTTATCATAATAATTCAAAGAGAGCGCTCCAAGGTACGTGTTATGAAAAACATTCCTCCAATGTTCATTCCGGCAGCCGTTCAGTGTCTCGGATTATACTCTATACAACAGGAAAAATCTCTGCTCACCCTTCTACAAACTATTGTTACAAAAATCTTATTGGACGACTTTATCTACCCTCTATCAATTATTAGTGGGACACACAAACTATTTTTACAGAAGCTTAGTTTAATACAAATAAGCCTTTGCAGAAATAGCTAAATTACACAACATTATACATACAAAGGGAACAGCGATAGTCAAATGTTTAAGAACTGCTCGCTATACGCTGGCCTTAAAATTTCACATTGTTTCCATGAAATCGCGAATGCTAAAAGGACTTTAAGAGAATGACCAACTAATGAACAATTGAAAACTTTAATATCGGATATCTGAGAAATGGCTTGTGCCACAAAAAGCATATTTGAAGTAAATTGCGTGTTTTAAAGGAATCTACATTTTCTGTGTATATGTTTTCGTCTATCGCTTAACGTTTACCAGTTATACAAGAGTATATAAAATTCCTGCCAATTGGAGTGAACTTCACAGCCTATTCCCAGAAAATTCAAGATATACATTTTATTTGTTATGTAAATATCCTTAATATATTGTATTTTAATAAAAAAACGTTGTAGCCATTGTTTAGAAAATTAAAACATTTCGAAAAATGTTCCATGTAAAGGGTAGTTTGGGATGGGGGATTTTCTTGAAAATCTTCATCCTGGAAGGTACTGAACCTAAATACCAAGTTTGATATTTATCCGGGTATTCGTTTTTGAGTTATGCTGTTCACAGACACACAGACAGATAATTAGACAGATGGACAGATAAACAGACTGACTGACAGATAACACCCACATGGACCTTTTTTTTATAAAATTGCGTTCTATTGGATTCAGGGGGCCAGAAAACATGTATTTCTGATGAAATTTTGGTATCAAATTTTTGAGTAGAACACTATACTTCCCTTACTTACTAACGTGTTGGAGAAATTAAAAATGTGTTCTTCTTACTCGAGATAAACATTCAATACACATTAACAAGTTTGTTGTGTATAAGGAGGAGAGAGTAGGCTAAAGCTGATCACCACGTGATGCTTTTGAAATTGCATACTCTTTGCATGACCACGAGAAAAAATGAATAGCGATTTGCAAATATTCAAGAATATCTCGGAAAAGGTTAACACCACAAAAGGTTTAATTTGACATCAAGTGTGTCCTTTAACGAGGTCTACATTTTTACTTTGTCTATTACGTATAGTAAGTAGGGGAAGTATTGTATTCCACCTAAAAATTCAATACCGAGATTTCACCTGAAATACATGTTGTGAGACCCCCTGAATCCAAAAAAAAGCATTTTTGGAAACATGTCCGTGTGTATGTCTGTGTGTGTCTGTGAACAGCATAACTCAGAAAGGAACAGTCGGATAAACACCAAACTTGGTATTTAGGTTCAGTATCTTCCAAATATGCGACAAGAAGGTTTTCAAGAAAATCCCACCACCCAGATTACCCTTTACATGGAACATTTTTCGAACATTTTAATTTTCTCAAAAATGGCTCTAAAGATTTTGATTAAAATATCATATGTTTAAGATATTTTTATGCCAAATCAAATGTATATCTCAAATTTTCTGGAAATGTTTCCAAAAACATTATTCATTGTGAACGACTTTTGCATAACTGGTAAACCATAAGAGATAGACAAAATTTTACTACACAAAAATGTAGATCGCGTTAAAATACACAACTTATGTCATATACGATTTTTTTTGTTGAGTGAACCATTTTCGAGATATTGCTTATTATTCCCTTAAATTTTCCAATACTTATATTTTTTCTCAAATTCGTTATTCATTGTTTTTGTCCTGGTAATGCAAAGAGAATGGAATACTCCACATAGCAACCGCTGTTAAAATATTTGACTATAGCTTAAAGCCTACCAATTCCCCTTGCATCTACAAGAAAATTAGCAATAATATTTACATCTCGATTAACATGAAGCATGGAGAATAAGCGTTTGTAAAAATAGTTTGTACAAGAGTAGAGAAAGTCATGTGAGTGTAACGCATCAGATTTTTGTGTAGTAATACTTTTCAGCGACCGACGATTGCGTCCCGCGGTCAGTTTCATACGTCGGTTGCATCTCTGGATTTTTTGGTCAAACGTCAGTTGCGTCCCTGGGTTTCACTTAATACTTCAGTTGCGTCTCTGTAGGATTTGAATTTTTAGTCTCAGTATTTTTAATTCCTGACACCACCATTTTTTATTTTTGACATTTAACTTTATGAAACACTTACAAGATTTCATGCGGCATGCCCAACGCGAAATATTGTTCTGTAGATCCTTGTGATGTCCAAATTTGTAATCATCGATCACAAGCAAAGGCTTCCCCTAATCACTTGTCATCAAATCCATGGCTCCTGCACAACTGAGAATGAGAACCACTTTGACCTTTATGCTATATATTGTGACGTGATGGACTTGGAATGCTAGTGTTGGCAACACGGACAGGATGTTACGTTTTGTAAAAGGGAGGGGATAACGTGTTATTTGCGGTAAGGTCAGAAAGTCTCTAGTTTTGTGTCTGGCAACGGAAGAGATAGCACGTGCTAGGCATGGAGGTCCTCGTGGAAGCAAATACAAAATGTAATCTGTGATTTTCGGTGGAATATAGTGGTCATCCAAAGTTGAGTAAGGTGTGATTATTTGAACAGGTAATCCTATTCCTTAATTCTGCAATTGTAAGCATGTTTTAAGTATATTTTAAATTCATTTTTGGCACGCCCCCGTCGGCCTCGTGTTAATGTGAGAAGTAAAGTAAATTCCGGGGTACCTTTCTGCTCTACCGTCTAAATTTGTGATATTAATATGTGAGGTTACGACAATATAACGTAGCAGAAAGCGCTCTAAACAGTGCTCTCGTCGCAAAACACGTTCTATAGTGTTTGGTTATATCTTACCGAAGAACCTGAACCTAGCCAAGCAGACGTAACTGTGGACGTAATTGATGTAAATACACTGGTGTGCAAAACCTAAGGACGCGATGGGAAAGTAACATAAGAAATGAATTAATTGGTGGAAGTAGATGAAGGTGCGGGAGCATGTAGCCAGAGGCCTCTCACATGTACACAGAAAGCTGGACATCACATAGTGTAGCGAGCCTATAGTGCCAAATGGGTCTGGTCCAGCAATACGGGGCAGTTGACGAAACAGGACTAGACGGTGTGTGGTAATTAGCGAGCTGTTACGGTGCACTGTAGTGGTGTTCTTCATTGCTATGTGGCCCGTAGACACCATTTGGATGACTTCACACGGGGAAGAATCATCGGGAAATTGGAAGAAGGGCGAAGTGCGACGAGTGCTGCTAACGAATTTGGAATTGCTCACAGCATTGTTTCACGTGCATGGGGAACCTTCCAAATCACAGGCACTGCTGTCCCAAGGAGAGGTGGTGGTCGACCACGTTCAACTACAGCAGCAGATGACCGCTACATTGTGCAATAGGCAAGAAGGGATCCACGCCAAACAGCGGGTGCAATTGCAACCACATTTAACAGGACAGCCAGGCAAGCAATCTTACGATACACAGTGGCATGGCAACTACACAGAGGTGGTCTCTTTGTCCGACGGCCAGTACGTTGTGTTCCATTGGCATCCGCACATCGGCGGCACCGTTTACGATGGTCCCAAGAGCATAAAATTGGACCAACGAGGAATGGGGTCGCGTGCTCTTCTCGGAGGAGAGCAGATTCAGTCTAAGTAGTGATTCTCGACGTACCCTCATCTGGCGAGAGGTGGGAACATGTAATGAATCCAGGAGCATCTTTAAACATGATTGTTTTGGTGGTCCGGGTATTATGGTTTGAGGAGGCATAATGTTGCATGGGCGCACCGACCTCCAAATTTTTGAACACGGTTCACTCACTCTTCGACGTTATTGTGATACTGTACTCCTTCCACATGTGCGTCTTTTCAGGGGTGTAGCCGGCCCTGACTTCATTTTTATGGTTGACAATGGAGGATCTCTCGGAACGAAAGGATATTCGGCGAATGGACTGGCCTGCCCATTCCCCCGATTTAAATCCCATCGAACAGGTGTGGGATGCTTTGGGGAGATGCATTGCAGCACATCCACATGCACCAACGACCATCCAACCAGTTTTCAACAGTGCTGGTGGAGAAATGGAACGCCCTACCACAAGAACTGCTTACCAACCTTGTGGCCAGCATGGGAGCACGATGCAGAGTATGCATTGCTGTCCGTGGTGATCATGCACGATTTTAAGCACCATGTATCTGTTTCTGTAAATCTAGAGAGCCATCATATGCCGTATTGACTTTAGTGTAGCTTATGGTCTGTGAATAAAAGCGGGATTTCTGTTCGTCTCATTGCATATTTCGTTTAGTTACCTACTGTAGCATACCGTAGCAGTTCCCTGTATGAATGATTCAAGTTTCATCGAGCTATGTTACGTGGCAGTGTCACAGCATGCGAAGATTACTTTCGTGCTTAGGTTTTGCACACCAGTGTATTTTAAAAACTCCAGACGCAACTAAGGTACTGATTTTTCGTAAACAAGTTTACGTGGACGCAATTAACATAACATAACATACTTTTTCTATCCCTTACGGTGTACCAGTTATACAAAAGTGATTCAGAATAAAGAGGAGTTCACAGACTATTCCCACAAAATTCAATATTGCGTTTCATTTGTCTTGTAAACAAATTGTATTTTAATGAAAATCATTAGAGCGATTTGAGATAAAAATGGAACAAAAGTGTCATGTAAAGGGTGGTTTGGTGTAGGGGGATTTTCTTAGAACTCCTTGTGTCGTATCTTAGAAAGATACTGAACTTAAATAGCAAGTTGGTATATATAACCAATTTGTCGTTTTTTGTTAATGCTGTTCTCTCTCTCTCTCTCTCTCTCACACACACACACACACATGTATATACGGACTTTTCACAAAAATATGTTTTTTACCTTCAGGGACCTCAAAACATGTATTTCTTGTGAAAACTCGACATCTAATTTTTGAGTGAAGGGTGGAATACAAGAGTAGTTCCCCTACTTGTTGTATGTAGTAGAGAAAAAGTAAAAACGAGATTCCTAGAGCACTGCTTTTGGGGCAGGATGTAGATGACAAGAAATAAGGCGGTGGAGATGAGTAATATGGTTGTAGACTAAAACACTAGAGAGACATAACAAGGGGCATCATTCTCTGCCAGAATTTTTTATTAGATTGGCAAGGCTGTAAACCGACTCGAGATGTGCCGTCACGTTCTCCACGAGATGCCCGTGACAGATTGCAACATTACTGCTATTTGTGGCGTTGTTTTGCTCCTCTGTTGTCCCGTGTTACATCCTTTAACGTCACACACAATGTTGCTTGCTCCAGTACATTAATATAAATATCGGTAAACAGGCTGTCGGGTGCCTACATGGAGAACAACCCTCATTTGCTGAGTATAGGGGGAGGAAATGAAGAACTTTAAACATATGCTGCATAACACAAAAAATATTGCATTCACCTAACTTTCTCTACCCATTATCACTTAATACGTTCTCTACCACGTATACAGTAGGTAGAGAAGGTATAGCATTCCACCCAAAAATTTGATATCGAGATTTTACCAGAAATAATAGAGGAAAAAAATATTGTTATAAAATGGTCTGTATGTGTGAATAGCATAACTTAAAAACGAAAAGTCGAATAAACGTCAAACTTATTATTCAGGTTCTGTACCTACCAGAGATGCGACATGAAGACTTTCAAGAAAATCCTCACCCCAAACTACACTCTACATGCAAGATTTTTTGAAATTTTGGATTGTCTAAAAATGGCTGTAACATTTTCATTAAAATACCATATATTCATGATATTTATATGACAAATAAAATGTGCAACTTTAATTTTCTGGGAATAGCCTTCGAAGTCCTCTTTATTCGGAAGAAATTTTGTATAATCTTGTATTATATCTAGTAAACGTTAACGTAGATGAAAACGTACTACAAAAAAGAAATGGAGATCTCTTTAAAAAACACAATTTATTTCAAATAATGTTTTTTGTTGCATAAGCCATTTCCGAGATATCTGTTATTAATTGTCTTGAATTATTCATTACTTTGTCACTCTCTGGATTGCATGGAAACAGTATGGAATTTTAAGATCAGCATATAGCCTCCAGTTCTTAAACATTTGACTATCGCTGTTCTCTTTGTATATATAACCAAATGTGTAATGTAGCTATATCTGCAAAGGATTAAAATGAAGTAGGTAATAAATAAGGTTTAGTAAGAATAGTTCGCACCCACTAATATACATAGAGGGCAGAGAAAGTCTTGTGAATGTAACACATCAGAATTTTTTGTATAGTAACTTGTACAAATTAATCATACCCACGTTATTACTTACCGAAGAAATGGGAGATCCAGAATTTGACTCCCGACTTAAGCCACTTTGACCATGGGTTTCCTTGAGTTTCTCTGGTTGGCAAAGCGAATGCTGGGGTGGTTACTCTTCTATATGAATTTCTTTTCCCTTATTTTCTATCATTTCGCTTCCCTTTAATGTTTCAAGCAGGCTTATGGGCCGTACAGTGTCGGTGTCAGACAGATGGCGCAGATGCTTGTTTGTTGGAAAGTTCTTCTCGGCTCTGCCAGATGGAATCTTCCTCTGAACCGCCTCAAGTGGATAGAGTTCTTCCCGGCTCCAGCAAAGGGAAGCATTTTCTTACCAACTCGCCTGTGTGACGGGGCCATTATGTTGTAATCGTTAGGAAGCTCTATGCATCTCTGTCGGCCGGCCTATAGCCTCCAGCAGTTGCTTCACCTCATCCCCATTTCTCCTGGGAGTGGTAAACAGAAAACATCCGCGTTGGGTCGAGGTGCGAGGTGTCCCCTCAGTTTCCTGGTCATACTCATACTCAACCTTGGTACCTTCTTTACCACAGGTCTTTGGAGTTATGGTTTACCGCTCACGCGGTGTTTCGCTGGCGGCGGCAGGTCAGGCAAGAGCCGACGTTCCCCGTACCGAAGCTCCACTTCTTAGAACGTGTATAAAACCTTACCCTACAAAGGATGCTGGAAATGTGTCCTTCCCCATGTTAACGGGAATTCTATTCGGGAAAGCACATTCTGGTAAGTTCGGGCACAGTAATGTTTTTTATTATTGGAAACATGTCCGTGTGTGAGTCTGTGAACAGCATAACTCAGAAACGAACAGTCGGATAAACACCAAACTTGGTATTTAGGTTCAGTATCTTCGAAAGATGCGACACGAAGGTTTTCAAGAAAATCCCCCAATCCAGATTATCCTTTACATGGAACATTTTTCGAAAATTTTAATTTACTCAAAATTGGCTCTAACTATTTTGATTAAAGTATCATATGTTTAAGATATTTTCTTGTCAAATGAAATATATATCTCGAATTTTCTGGGAATGTCTCCAAAAGTATTCTTCATTGTGAACGACTTTTACATAACTGTAAACCATAAGAGATAGACAAAATTTTACTACACAGAAAATGTAGATCGCGTTAAAATACACAATTTATGTCATACACATTTTTTTGTGGAGTGAATCATTTTCGAGATATTGCTTGTTATTCCCTTAAATTTTCCAATACTTATACTTTTTCTCAAGTGGAAATACGTTATTCAGTTTTTTTTTGTTTTCTTTTGTCCTGGTAATGCAAAGAGAATGGAATACTCCACATAGCAACCAGCTCTTAAAATATTTGACTATCGCTTAAAGCCTACCAATTCCTCTTGCATCTACAAGAAAATTAGCAATAAGATTAACATCTGGATATCTCGATTAACATGAAGCATATGGAGAATAAGCGTCTGTAAAAATAGTTTGTACAAGAGTAGAGAAAGTCATGTGAGTGTATCACATCAGAGTTTTTCATTCCTGATGTTCTCCTTTAGTTGTTCCAACGTGAAATTATTTGTTGTTCACGTTGTCCTTCAGGCTACCCCACAAGTAAGAATCACATATAATTAGATCTGGCGAGCGAAAGGGCAACTGGTTCTAACTTTGGTAGTGAATTTATTGATGATCGTTCAAGAATAGCGCCAATATCGTCTACTTTTTTCTCTATTAAAACTGAATGCTTACGCTCATATTTTCTATTTTTCACTGACCAGCCGAGTCAAATTTTGTCGCAATCTTGTGAATTGCAGTCCTGGAAGGAGGCAATTCACCAGGGAAACTCAGAATACATTCTGCGCTAACACGACGTGCTGATTCATATTTAAAGTGACATTTGCACACAAAAATGCGTTGATGGTAATCCTAGCTAGCGATGGAGAGTGGGAGAAGTAAGCGTTACTTTCTTTGTTTTGTGTGGTTAGCGTCACTTTTAGGTCGAGTATTGGGTCTGGACGGTCGTATGTAAATTGTGTGAATGTAGCCTCGTGTGTGTAGCATCTCCCTTCAATTTCTTCCTTTTTATCTTTTGTGTGTGATATAGGCCACCGTACTTATACTCAAGAAACACAGGTAATGTGGTTAATGTGAAATTTGTATTTTGTTATAACTATCTCACGCCTGCTCTGGGATGTGTAGTTTAAAATTCTGCTGCCACGAAACAAACCCACTTCAAGAACAGCAGGCTGTGCGAGCAGGAAGCCTTTTATTGTAAAGCCCTGTGCTTACTTATAGTGAGTAATATATTGTAATTTGATACTGAATCTTCACCGGAATACACGTTTCGAGACTCCCTGAATCTTAAAAAAAATTTAGGAAAAGATCCGTCTGTGTGTGTGGTGTTAACCACGTAATTCAAAAACGAAACCATCCATCTAATTAGCCTAGCCACTCTTAATAGTTTACTGGCTTAGGATAATACTTACTGAGCGAGATGGTTCTGCAGTAATTTGTGAGGCTCGCATTCGGTAGTCCAGGTTCGATTCCTGTCGGCCGGCCATTCTGACCATGTTTTTGTTTTTCGTGGTTTCTCCGGGTTCCGCTTCAACCACGAATTTTCTGCCCCCTCATCCCCTTATTTAGTTTCCCTATTCATGTTTCAGGTGGGCTTCGGGGATGTGCAGTGTCAGTCATTGACGGAGATTGCGCATGTGCTTGTTCATTGGAAAGTTTTTCTCGATTCTGCCAGATGGTAGCCTTCTTTGAATAGGCCGACGGTGTGAGCGGGTCTTCAAGCTTGGAATCCTTATAGACCTCTGCGGGCCTCTGTCACCCGTCCTTAACTTCATCGTTCCTCCTGGGGGGCGGTAGCCACAAAAGATATGCATTGGTTTCAGGTGAGCGAAGTGTTCCTCTGTGTTACCTTGTCATAGTCAAGGGAAAATACTTTCAGCGACATGCGTGTGAAATACGCCTTTTATATTTTTAATAAATCCGCTATGTAGTTTATCGAATTTTAACATACCAGAAAACAAGTTTATGCTCTACCGAAATAAAATCAACAAATGTGAACATTACCAGGTGACAAGACAACGTGACAAATCTCAGCTGAAATAGCATGCTATAAAGTAGTTAGTCCCTCACCTATTTCTTCTTATAAGGATCATGTTAAAATTCTCATCGTGAAACCTAACTTAAAATACCTGTTAAAGAAATAGTATGAAATAAGGCGGTTGCATCCAAATGTTAAGTGAATAACATGTTTCATCAACATGATATCGGACGCAACGCTGGATTTCTGCAACGGAACGAGATTAAAACGGATCACCTTGCCTGAAGTGGAGAGGAAGTGTAAGAGTACCAAATCAACACCTTCTCTTTTTCCCAGTGATATAACTGCTTGAGTGCGTTTTCAAGTGATCCATATATCATGCCTCGGCAGCTGAGACGGGGTTACGCTCGGCAACAGAAACAGCGTTTGTGCTGGGGGAGTAGGGCGGTCTGCGGCGATAACTGGTTTATCCAAGGTCTCGCAGGGCAGTTTGTATCCAGGTTCAACTGGAGGAAGACGTGAAGTGAGAGTAGTCACAAATAATATGAGTAATTATTGTACTCTACACCGAGCGTTTATCTATGAGTCGTAAGTGCGTACAGAATTCGCTCATACTATCACATTATTTGAAGATTATTTGAAGTCTGTGACTGCTATTTCTGGGTTCATTAAAGTGTGAAGTGTATTAACCGAATTCACACATTTTAAACGTACTTAAGGATAACATTCTAACAGAGATCAATTTAATTTCTCAAAGAGAATTAAGTAAAGTAGTGGGTAATTTCATAAGAAGGTGCCAGAAAAGTGTTGAAAGTCAAGGCAAGCAGTGCCAGCATCACCTTTGGTGATATGGGTGATCACTTCCAAATTGTATTTGAATTTATTAGGTAGTCATTCTTCCTTGCTGTCGTCCTCCGTGGTATAGGGTTCCACGCTAGTCTCTAGTTCCCGATGTCGCGGCTTCAAACTTGGTGGAATGCAACGAATTTTTTGGGCGTAAAAATCCTTAGCCTGGCTTCCTTTGGAAGGAAAGTATAACCGGTGGTCCCGTGTCGTAGATTTACGGCACGTAAAATAACCTCAAGCCTGATAAAGAGCTTCTGAGCAAACTTTTCTGATCTTTCAAGCCCAATATTGAATGGGAACTGCTGGGGAACTACTAAAAACCACAGCAGTTAAAGGCGTCCATAAAAGAAAACTCTAACTCACTAAACAATGGTGGTGACGGGAACCGACAAGCAGGGAGCGATAGCCGCGCCCCAACTGCTGAGACACGAACCTGTATAGGTTCAGACTAGACGAACTCGAATATCACTTCGAAATTTTACTTGTATGCTGCAGAATTTTTGCTGACAAAATGCCAGAGTAATACTTTCAATAAACGTTTAGCAAGCTGTAATGCCTAAAATATAATTTATGTGTATAAGTTAGCGCAAATCAGTTCTGTAAGCACATTTTTTCGTAAAACGAGGCCATCTACTGTTTTGAAGTGTGTGTGGTGTGTCGGTTTATTTGTATAAATTATTTTAACTTAGATATAATACAGTAAACAAATACAATGGTAATTTGTACTGATATTGTTCTTGTTTTAGCTTCAGGTATATTATTGTAGTGCTTTAGAAGGTACACCTAATAAAACACACAGCCTATATATGTTAATTAACATTATGCACGGACGGGTGAATTACTAGCTGTACCACTGTAAACATATAAATAAACACCTAAATACAAATTTAACAAACATCTCAGTCAAGAGAGGTATTTATTTAGTCATAGCACACAAATTCTGAAAAAAGGCATATAGAAATAATAACAAACCAAGTAAGTCTGTATTTTCAATATTATTTTACATGGAATATTTTTCGAAATTTTCGCTTTCCTCAAAAATTTCTCTCACAATTTTGATTAAAATACCATATACAGGGTGAATTATTTAAGTTGGGACTGTATAATATCTCAAAAACTAAGCGTTGTAGAAAGAAATGTCTTGAATAAAAGTTAAAAAAATTAAATTGACTTTAAAATGGCCATCACACCGTCCTCCAAACAAAACACGGCTGATGTCATTTACTTTCCCCCATAAAATCAAGTAACTTTTATTCAAGAAACTTATTTCTACAAAGCATAGCTTTGGAGATATTGTACAGTCTCAACTTAAATGGTCCACCCTGCAGTTAACGTATTTGCATGACAAATAACATGCATGTCTTTAATTTTCTTGTTATAGCTTAGGAAAACCTCTTCATTCACGAGGTATTTTACATAACTGTAAATCTTAGGATATAAACAAAATATTATTACACAAAAATGTAGATATTTTTAAAAACACACAATTTCCTTCAAATAACTTTTTTGTGGCATCAGCTATTTTCAAGTATCCGTTGTTATTGGTTTGGATTTCTTAATACTTTTAATGCTTTTAAAGGCCTTTCGCTATTCAGGTGTTTCTAGGCATGTCATGGAAAGAGTACGGAATTTCTAGGCCAGCATATAGCGACCCGGTTTATAAACATCCGACTAACAGTTTCCTCCCTCCCATGTACCTTCAACGAAATGTGCAATGAAACTAATTCTGTAAAGGTATGTTGTGGCGTGTATGTGTGTGTATTGTCACGCCAGACACATTATTGCGTCGTTGGCGACAGAATTGTTGGGGTAATTCTTTCGGCTGGGGATTTGAGGTTGTGTCTGGCGTGGCGACTCGCCACCTTCTAGCTGGTGATCCTAGCTAGCGGTGGAGGGTGGGGGAAGTGAGCGTTACTTTCTTTGTGTTGTGTGGTTAGCGTCACGTTTAGGTCGAGTGTTGGGTCTGGACAGTTGTATGTGAATTGTGTGAATGTAGCCTCGTGTGTGCAGCATCTCCCTTCAATGTCTTCCTTTTTATCTTTTGTGTGTGATATAGGGGCACCGTACTTATACTCAAGAAACACAGGTAATGTGGTTAATGTGAAATTATGTGTATTTTGTTATAACTATCTCACGCCTGCTCTGGAATGTGTAGTTTAAGATTCTGGTCCTCTTGTTACTTCTGCAGCTATGCTTCCCATGTATGTGCTGGGGTAACTAAAATTTAATATCTAGCTGTAAACTTTTTTGGCCTCACTCCAGTATATAACAATATCTCAATTAATATGTATGGATAGAACAATAAACTTTCGTCAGAATGGTTTGTAGAAGCAACATGAAATAAAGCGATAGTAGAGAAAGTTATGTAAATGTGACATTATGTTTGTACTACATGTTGCAAAAAAAAATCTAATGTGTTGCACAAACTGTTCTTAGAAAAGCTTATAATTCTATATACTTTTGTTAATACAGATAAATATCAATCACAAATATGCAATTTTCGAAGTATAATAAAGATACAGCAAGCTAAAGCGATACACAAATCCATTCAAAGCCGGTCGCTACATAATGGCTTTGAATTTCCGCTCTCTTGGCATGAACACAAAAAGGAGAGAGGAAAAATAATAATAGCGATTTACAGTTGGAAAAAGTATGAAGTGTTTAAAAATTGAAACCAATAACAAAGAATATCTCGGAAATGGTTAACACAACCTTTTATAGAAATTGTGTAGTAAGAGTTTGTATATATCTTATGGTTTATTAGTTATAAAAATGTCATTCAGAATAAAGAGGACTTCAAATACTATTCCCATAAAATTCAAGATATACATCTTATTTGTCATGCAAATACGAGGTGTGTTTTTAAAGTAAGAACCGATATTTAAAAAAAAAGAAAAAAAAACCCCGAACATTATTTTACAAGTACTTTATTATCATTCATTACCTTATACCTTACACTACTTTTCCATATAGTCACCGCCGTTATTCACGCTTTTGTCGTAACGGGAAGGCAATTTTTGTATGCTTTCGTCAAAGATTAATGGCACTTATGGGGAAAGCCCAGTCTACACCTCTTGTTTTACATTATCGTCGTTGAAATGTGTTCCACCAAGGCATTTATTAAGATAAAGGAACACTTGGTGTCAAAGTATGCTCGTTTGTTCCCAACCAAATGATGCAATCACATCTTGAGTTTGGCTGTGTGTGGCCGGGCATTATCACTGATTATTGTTTCCCCATGAACCTCACAAAATTGGCGACGAATGTTTGCTGGCGCTGATCTGACTTCATAGTCGGGGGTCTTTGGATTGTTTTGAACATTTAAAAACACTTTAACAACAGGAAAACACAAAGTGACGATCACTCACAGCTGCGTCTGTCTTTCTAATGAATGGAGGAAGTGATAGTGCCTGCTGAAAATCGTGACTGCAACGCTGCAGCGGCATAATATTAAAACGGTACTTGCTTTAAAAACACGCCTCGTAACCTAAATGTATGGTACTTTAATCAAAATCATTAGAGCCATTTTTGAGAAAATAGCGATTTTTTTCCATGCAACGGAGTTCGAGAGTGGGGAAGACGTTGAACTTCTGCCAGGTTTGGTATTAAACCGATTTTTCGTTTTCGAGTTATGCTATTCAAAGATACACTCACGGACCTTTTCCCACAAATGCTTTTTTTAATTCAGGTAACCTAAAAAGGTGAATTTCCAATTAAATCTCAGTATAGTGTTTTTTGTTGGAATGCAATACTTTCCCTACTTATTATAGTTACACAGTAGAGAAAGTAATAAATAACACCCCAAGTTGTTAAAGATGTTGTGTATAGTTGAAAATAAACTTTTTAAATAAACTGAAAATATTTGATTCAAAGTTTTCCTTTAGCTTCAGATAAACATGTAAAAATTAATAACGATTAAGCAATTTTTTACAAAAGGCACTTCTAATAATACAAATGCAGAATTTGTTATAAACTATTACGTATCAAATAGGTAAACAATATTTTGTGATTTTAATGACATGAATAAAAGAAAGAAAGAAAGATGCTGAGTTGATAAATGTATCAATTTTGCTTACCATAGAGCACACAATGCCATTGTTACAGACATTTTAAGGAAATGTGAGTGTTTCATTCATCTGCTATGTAACACAGTGTAAATGTAACAATTTCCTTCCAATTTTAATAAGAATAGAGCCGCAATACATCTAATTTTATAATTTATTTGTGAAAATAAAGAAATAATTTGTTACATCTTTTGTTTTAAAATCGAAACTAGGTCGTACATGGGCTCATTTGTCTGTATATATGACAGTACTGTTGCTTCGTGATTTCTTCTCTTCTCTGCACAGGGCGTTTCAATAAACGGCCTGAGTCTGGCCCCGTAGCTCAGTCGGTAAAGCACCTGCCTGCTATGCGAGGGCTCCCGGGTTCGATTCCCGGTTGGGTGAATTTCTCTCTAGCCAAGATTATTCACAAGCCTCTCTAGAATCTGGAAATATGAATGTGCGTGATCTAATTTATAACTCCCTCCCAAAAAAAAATTGCCAGAAACCCAATAACTTTGTTAACACCAATGCAAATAGGTAATGTGCTCCAAAAGTAAAGGGCCATTGTGGTTAAAGGCGGGGTATAAATGGAATAAAAGAAATAACTGGTTGAGTAAGGGAGCACCCTGTCTGTGTAGCAGAGAGGAAGGAGCTGATGCTCACTGTCCTAGAGAAGGATAATATATTCTGGAACTGTTATGCGTGATACCCACGCTCTAGTCTCTTCAAGAGTTTAAATGAATCACAGTTTTAGCGCTGCAGCGGATATGAGATCTGGGGAATTTGCTGCAGGCTAGAACAGTGCAAGCGCATACATACATGCATACTTATACGTCTGGCAAACCCAAAAGTGGCCTAACTCCAGTTACTTGCTCACGTTAAGCTATTCTTGTGTGAAAAGGTGGTTTTGGACGGCTGCACATTGAATATCTCTGGGAAGCCAAGGGATTCCACTGACCATATCCTGCCTTTCGTTCGTTCAAGAGATTGTGTGCTTTTGTTCTGTCTCTCATCAGTGAAAAGAACTATTCCCCCCAGCAATCTGTATTTTACAGCCAGATCCAGCTGAGTTTCTCTCTTCTTCATGCTTGTTCACATCATCCTTTTTTTTCCATTATCAACCAACCGCTGAAAGAAACGAATATACCTGGTGATCTCCACTATATATACACATCAAACACGTTTTTCATTAACTGGCGCGGATATTTATCATGTCTTACATTTACATGACTTTTCTACCCATTATGTTTATTAGTTTAGAACTTCTACACACTATTCTTCGCTAAAGCTTATCTTTCTATCTAATTCATAAACCGAGATAAAACTTTGCAGAAATAGTTAGTTATACATTTGGTTGTGGAGGAAAGCGAAGAGTTTGTCAGATATTCAAAAACGGGCCACTATATGCTGCCCTTCAAATTGCATAATTTTTTCATGACATTGTGAGAAACATCCGAACAACCACAGCACATTTAAAAATGACAACGTGTTCAAACATTCAGATTAATAATAATGGATGTCTCGGAAATGCCTTATAATATAAAAAATCTGATGTGTTACACTCACATGACTTTCTCTACTCTTGTACAAACTATTTTTACAAACGCTTATTCTCCATATGCTTCATGTTAATCGAGATATCGAGATGTTAACCTTATTGCTAATTTTCTTGTAGATGCAAGGGGAATATGGTAGGCTTAAAGCGATAGTCAAATATTTTAAGAGCTGGTTTGGTATGTGGAGTATTCCATTTTCTTTGCATTACCAAGACAAAAAATTTAATAACGAATTTGAGAAAAAGTATAAGTATTGGAAAATTTAAGGGGATAACAAGCAATATCTCGAAAACGGTTCACTCAACAACAAAAATGTATATAACATAAATTGTGTATTTTAACGCGATCTACATTTTTTGTGTAGTAAAATTTTGTCTATCTCTTATGCAAATGTCGTTCACAATGAAGAATACTTTTGGAGACATTTCCAGAAAATTCGAGATATACATTTCATTTGTCATAAAAATATCTTAAACATATGATATTTTAATCAAAATCGTTAGATCAATTTTTGAGAAAATTAAAATTTTCGAAACATCTTCCATGTAAAGGGTAATCTGGGGTGGGGGGATTTTCTTGAAAACCTTCGTGTCGCATCTCTGGAAGATACTGAACCTAAATATCAAGTTTGGTGTTTATCCGACTGTTCGTTTCTGAGTTATGCTGTTCACAGACACACACACGCACATGTTTCCAAAAATGCTTCTTTTGGGTTCTGGGGGTCTCAAAACATGTATTTCTGGTGAAATCTCAGTATCGAATTTTTGAGTGGAATGAAATACTTCCCCTACTTACTATACGTAGTAGAGAAAGTAAAAAAGTCATTTCAAATAATCGTGTGTTTTAAAGATATTTATCTTTCTGGTATACAAAGCTTTTGCCTATTTCTTATGGTGTACCCATTACCTATTTAAAATTCCACAAAGTTACTTCCGAATAAAAAGGACTTCACTGACTGTTCGCAGAAAATTCAATATATGCACTTTACTTTTCAATGGTATTTTAATCAAAAGTTCCATTTTTGAGAAGGTAAAAAATATGGAAATGGTTTCTAGTTATGGGGACTTTTTTGAAAATCTTCGTTTTGCATTTTCCCACTTTTCGTATTTGAGTTATGCTCTTCGGATAGTTTAAAAAACACACACACACACACACTTTCCTAAAATTATTCTTTTATTGAAGGACTGAAAACGTCTATTTCCAGCGAAATTTCGTTGTAGATTTTTTGGGTGGAACAATATTTTCTCTTACTATACAAAAGTGGCAGAGAAAGCAAATTCGTTATATTCAGGGACCTCAAAATATGTATTTCGGGTGGAGTCTCATAGTAGAGTTTATGGGTGGAATGAACTTCTTGCTCTACATACTGGAGGTATTTGTTAGAGAGAGTAAAAAGGAAATTAAAAAGTTACTATATGCGATTGAGCTGTTAACCGCAAATCTTCTTCTTTCAGCAGTTTTCCTTCGTTTTCGTTTACAAAGGAGACTTGCAGCATTTCTTACCTAATTAGCACTCAGAACAAGGTTTCCCAGAACAGCAAACTTGCGATAATCCTGTGGTTACAAGTTAATGAATTCAGAAACTCCCCACAGAGCTACAAGCCAAAGAAGTGCAGCAGCTCTGGACAATAAATCTACCAGGTGGGCGTGGCTTCTACTTCGCTCGCGGAGATACGGATTTATCATCTTGTATCTTTTAAGTGTCCAGCTGTGTGGACCGGTCTACAAATCCGAGTATAGCGCCTTCAGAGACAGCATTCAGAAAATTAAACAAAATAAAGCATAAAGATTTTTAAAATACCCGGCACCAAGTACGGCAGACTGGGGAAATTTGAAATTAATATCCACTTTGACGTGCTTTTATAGTAATCCATACTCAAAATTTAATTTTAAAAATGGAACATAATATCAATTTCTCCCACGTTTACCTGTGGAAAGCAGAAGAAGAATTACATCCCACCCAAAATTCGATTTAAGGTTCCTTGAACAAACATTCATTCATTCATTGTCTGTTTAACCTCCTCTTATGTAGGACTGACACCCCCCAGGACTTACAGGCGGGTGCCTGGGGTCAGAGGCCCGTCGAGGAGCAGACACTCATGGATCAGACAGAATCTCCAGGATGGGTGATCAGCCCGAAGGAAGTAGATGAAACCAAATGATGGTGAAATGGATGAAAGGAAAGGTGATGATGGAGCAGTTGGTGGAGTGAATGGCGGGGGAAACCGGAGAACCCGGAGAAAACCCGCCCAGTCGCCGCTTTGTCCACCACAAATCCTACATCTGGGTCCCTGGGATTGAACCCGGCCAAGGCGCCGCCGTTGAAGAAACAATGTTTTATAAAAAGCTTTGTGGGCGTGTGTTTGAACATAAAACTAAAGAAAAAACAACAACCAAAGGTCGGATGAACACAAACTTCGAATATAAGTCCAGGGTCTTCCAAGAATGGAACAGAAGTTTCACAAAATGCCTTCCTAAGCTGCTCTTTACATGGAAAGATTTTCATTACTTTTTATTTTCTAAAATGACGCTGAACATGCCGAATAAATACCATATGTTATACGCTTTTATAAAGGGATGTTGGATGTTATGTCCCTACGCTATAGAAACGTTATATCCGTTGAAAACATTACTGAACACTGGTCTAATTTCTGCAGCCGAAATATTGGTAAACTGCTAGCGAGACGGCTCCGCGGTAACATGTGAGACTTGCATTTGGGAGGTCTTTGGTTCGATTAACTTTGAGCAGACCGCCCTGATGGTTTGTTTTTTGTGTGGTTTTCCTAATTTAGTAATTAATACTTGGATAGTTCCTTTTCTACCATGAAGTCCCTGTCCCCATTATTTCCTTTCTTACGTTTCACGGTCATATGTTTCAAGGTTCCGGGTTCAGGCGACGGCGATTGATGTGTTACGTAGAGACGGTGGTGTTTGCAGTGTGTAAGTAATTTCTCTCTGGTGCTTGATGTTCGGTTGATGCCCCTCCTCGGGGGTGGTCGTTTCCGGAACCCCCGGGTTGACGGTGCAGGTAGGCTTGCACTGGCAAGGGCTGGTGTCACCCTGTCACCCTTGTTAGTGCGTATCGTCGTCCGGATCTGACAGCCCTTCACATCTCCATATCGTCATCGTAATGTAAGACACGATGAGCCTACTGAGATCACTTACGTAACGTACTGAGCTCCAGTCCTATCCTCAAAGATAATAATCACATGAATTTATATCTGGAGAGTGAGAAAGCCTGTTAATAATATTAAAACTTGTTATAATGCCAGGCAGTACACTTTTTGGTCTTCTTACTATTGCATCCTTATCTCGTCTACCTTTCCCTTCATTAAAATGTTAGCTGTCTATTTTTCTTTGTCTAAAATGAATGAGTATGCTTAACTTTGTCTAAAGCTATAAACTGTGGATTTGTTAGGAACGGCGACTCTAGTGAATTTATGTATAAATTTAAGCTGGCAGTCCATATGCGACTCCGTTCGAGCAAAATCTAACACAATAAACACACGTTGTTCTGTAGTACACAAGATAGCTACACGCAGAAAACATAACCAACACAGATTCACTTAAGTTATTCCTATTATGCAGCATGGCGATCAGTGTTCAACTGAACTGCAAATGCCTTTATGCTTAACAGGCACGTGAACTAGGCTACGCAATTCCTGCTAAGAATCAGACCTGGTGACTGCACGCCATGTGATTCAACATAGCCTGTATTTGCAGCATTCCAAGTCGCATTTAATGATGACATCTTAAGGTGCGACTACCTTGAAGCTTCATCTGGATGTACTTTAAATAGACGGGAAACGTTTACTATACCCTCAAGACCGAGCAAGATGGCTTCGCGGTAACGTACGAGCCTTGCATTCGGGAGGTTTCGGGTTTGATTCCCGTCGATCGCTCACTCTGATCTTGGGTGTTTTTATGGTTTGCCCTGGGGGTAGGCGAACGCTTAGGTGATTTCTCATCCACCACGATTTTCTTTCCGTCATTTCCCCATTGCTGTTCCTTCTCGTATTTCAGGTGTATTCCAGAACATTCCAGGCCGGAGAGAAAGTGCGGATGTTTTCTCTGAGGAAAGAGTATTTCCTTGTGCACCAGAGGACTTCTTGGTTAAACGGGTTGTTCATTGCTTTCTCTGGATAGCTCCAATAGTGCGACGGATCCCTCGCGCGTCTCTGTGGCCTGTCTGTCTGCAACCTGTAGCCTCCTGTAGATCCTTCACTTTATCCGTTCCTCCTGAGGGCCATAGGCGCAGTGCACGAGGTATCCTCCTCCGTTGTATAACCTATACCGTACCCTCGGAGACTTCGGACACGGTCCGCGGTTCGAGTTCCGGCAGTAGCAGAGCATTTTTCACATCGGCTTCAGATTTCCAGACCAGTGTTAAAGCTTATATAATAGATAAAGAATAAATCAACATAAGCACAAAGAAATGAAACATATGCTATTTTATTTCACTGGGCTCTAATCGCATTATTTAAACGGGTAGAGCCAACATATCAGCCAACTTCATGCAGAACACTGTTTGCAGCTTCCTAGGGAGTGTACTAACAATAAACATTTTAATTAAGCAAAACAACATTGTTGAAAATTAGCTTCACAGATAGGACGTCCCCTACACGCTTGTTCTGTCGAGTAGTGTTGGCAAGAGTTGGTAGACGTAACATTTTGTTTGGATACAGACTATTTCAAAAGCAATGCATTGTAAGAAATCTGCATTTTATGCTTTGTTTCAGAACTTTCAGACAGGAAAAATCTGATTTTAGTTCACCAAAAGTATTTCAGTCGTAAACAACCTAAGCAAATGTTACATTTTAAATACTTTGCATAATTAAAAAATCTGATGTGTTACACTCACATGACTTTCTCTACTCTTATAAAACTATTTTTACAAACGCTTATTCTTCATATGCTTCATGTTAATCGAGATGACAATCTTATTGGTAATTTTCATGTAGATGCAAGGGGAATATGCTAGGTTTAAAGCGATAGTCAAATATTTTAACGCTGGTTGCTATGTGGCGCATTCCATTCTCTTTGCACGTCCAGGACGTAAAAAAAAAAAAAATCTGATGTGTTACACTCACATGACTTTCTCTACTCTTGTAAAATCTATTTTTACAAACGCCTATTCTCCATATGCTTCATATTAATCGAGATATCGAGATGTCAATCTTATTTGTAATTTTCTTGTAGATGCAAGGGGAATATGGTAGTATTTAAGCGATAGTCAAATATTTTATCGCTGGTTGCTATGTGGCGCATTCCATTCTCTTTGCATGTCCAGGACATAAAAAACTGAATAACGAATTTGAGAAAAAGTATATTTCTCATGACATTATCTTAAACATATGATATTTTTATCAAAATCGTTAGAGCCATTTTTGAGAAAATTAAAATTTTCGAAAAATGTTCCATGTAAAGGGTAGTCTGGGGTGGGGGGATTTTCTTGAAAATCTTTGTGTCGCATCTCTGGAAGATACTGAACGTAAATACCAAGTTTGGTGTTTATCCGACTGTTAGTTTTTGAGTTATGCTGTTCACAGACACACACACAGACACACACACACAGACACACACACAGACACACACACAGACACACACACGGACATGTTTCCAAAAATGCTTTTTTTGGATTCAGGAGGTCTCAAAACATGTATTTCCGGTAAAATCTCGGTATCGAATTTTTGGGTGGAATGCAATACTTCCCCTACTTACTATACGTAGTAGAGAAAGTAAAAACGAATAACGAATTTGAGAAAAAGTATAAGTATTGGAAAATTTAAGGGAATAACAAGCAATATCTCGAAAACGGTTCACTCAACAAAAGAAATGTGTAGGACATAAATTGTGTATTTTAATGCGATCTACATTTTTTGTGTAGTAAAATTTTGTCTGTCTGTTATGGTTTACCAATTATGCAAAAGTCGTTCACAATGAAGAATACTTTTGGAGACATTCCCAGAAAATTCGAGATATACATTTCATTTCTCATGAGAATATCTTAAACATATGATATTTTAATCGAAATCGTTAGAGCCATTTTTGAGAAAATTAAAACTTTCGAAAAATGTTCCATGTAAAGGGTAGTCTGGGGTGGGGGGATTTTCTTGAAAACCTTCGTGTCGCATCTCTGGAAGATACTGAACCTAAATATCAAGTTTGGTGTTTATACAACGGTTCGTTTCTGAGTTATGCTGTTCACAGACACACAGACACACAGACACACGGACACACAGACACACAGACAGACACACACACGGACATGTTTCCAAAAATGCTTTTTTTGGATTCAGTGAGTCACAAAACATGTATTTCCGGTGAAATCTCGGTATCGAATTTTTGGGTGGAATACAATACTTCCCCTACTTACTATACGTAGTAGAGAAAGTAAAAACTATGAGTCACTCTAACATAACCTTCTTTAACCACTATTGTTTCTCTATTATGTGCATATTACAAAAGAAGATATTGTATTCCAACAAAAAATTCGATATCGAAATTTCAACGGAAATTCATGTTATGGACCCCCTGAATAATAAAAAAAAGCATTTTTAGAAAAAGGTCCGTGCGTGTGTCTGTGAACACGATAACTCAAAAACGAAAACTGTGATAAATGCCAAACTTGGTATTTGGGGTCAGTGTCCTCCAAAGATACGACACTAGGATTTTAAAGAAAATTCCCCATCCCAAACTACTCTATACATGGAAGCTTTTTGGAAAGTTTTAGTTGTCTAAAACGGGGTCTAACGATTTTGATTAAAATACCATATATTAAAAATATTAACATTAAAAATAAAATGTATATCTTGAATTTTCGGGAATAGCACGCTAAATCCACTTCATTTGGAAGACATTTTGTATAATCTTGTATAACTGGTAAACGTTAAGAGATAGACGAAAACGCACTACACAAAAAACGTAGATCTCTTGTAAACACACAATTTTTTTCAAATAACTTTTTGTGGCATTAGCTATTTCCGAAATATCCGTTATTATTGGTTCGAATTGTTCAAGTGCTTTCGATATTCAGTTGTTTCTCGGGATTCTAAAAGAGCATTGAAGTTTAGGCCAGTACATAGTGTCCAGTTCTTAAACACTTGACTATCACTAATCCCTTTATATTTATAACGAAATGTGTAAGCAGCTATTTCCGGAAGGTTTTATTTCGATTAAAATGAAATAGATAGGAAAATAAACTTTGGTAGGAATAATTTGTATACAGACTAATAAACGATAAACGATAGGGAAAGTCATGTGAATGTATCACATCAGCATTTTTTTATGTAGCTTCTACAAACTCATGTAGAAACTTATGTAGCTTCATGTTATCGAGATAAACGTTATCATTACACTTTCGTTGTAGGTAGAAAGGGGATGCACGAAGGCGAAGCGATAATAAAATGTTTGGAGAACTATACGCTGGCCTTGAAATTGCATACTCTTTCCATGAGAATACGAGAAATAACTGAATAGCAACAGCATTTCAAAAAATGAGAGAATATTGAAAACTCAAGCCAATAACAATCTGTGTATCAGGGGTCCATGGATATTAAGGGTTATTCGACTTACGTCTTCTAAGAATAGAGGAAAAATCCCAGAAAAGCTGTTATCCAGGTAAGTCACTGCAACTGAAATTCAAACTGGGAACCTCGAATGTGAGATAGGTACATTACCCCTCCTCCCGCACTAAGGCGAGTGTGCGGGAACCTAAAGGTGGCTTTCTGGTTTAAAGACAATTTCAGGTGAGTCAAAACTTTATGGCTTTTGTTCTTTCTTTAGGTTAATATTCATTAACCGATTAGGTCATATCGGAAGATGAATGAATGGAATGGTGAAATGATGCTCAAATGGGCCCGGGGTATATATATATATAGCTTTACAGTTATCTGACATTCATCTTAAAGGATGAGGGAAGAACCAGAAAAAAAACCTCATTCGGGTAACTTACCCAAACCAAGATTTGAACTCGAACCCTCTTAGGGTAAGGCAGGCACGCTAACCCACACCACGTAGGTGGAGTGTATGAACTTTTGTCAGATACTGTACGATACATTTTATATGTATAGTAAAATAAATCCTGACCTCTCTTTAATGTTTTTTCGCTTTTCCGCCACATTCATGAATAATAAATTAAGCTTTCTGTATGACTGTTGGGGGAAAAAAATAAATAAAAATTAAAACCTCTGGCTTCTTTCTTTAACTTTTTCCCTATTTCAGCGAAACAAAGTCTAAGGCAATTTCAGGAAGAGCGGAGAAGAAAAACAAGTGCGTGGGAGGCCCTCCCAAAATATGAGCAATGACTTAAATATTTTCTTATTTAGCTGGAACTGCTAAAATGGTAGAGTTGAATTTGCAGTATACCTGAGGACGACAACGATACATGCATATTTAAGTTTGTTTACTTTATTCTTGTGGAAGGCCCAAAAGATTTGAGGATGAGAAGATTCCGCTATGGTTTAGATTCAGAAAGTAACAGATCCTATACATTGTATAGAGATATAGATATATGTCTATAAAATATAAATATAGATATCAATTTGTTGCAACGTCTGCAAGGATTGTCAACGAAAAATGCATCATTATTACCAACCGAGAAAGGAACTAATGCTGTGATAATTATAAACGATTTTCTAAGGTGTTGAGTACCCTTAACATAGAAGCATTAACATTAACGCGAGGACATAAATACAAAATTCGCTTACCTTCACAATGTCAACAAAACGTTAGCGTCATAACAAGACAATTGAAGTGTGAAAGGGGTTAAAATGGAGACTGTGATGATTAACGAGATTCAGCAGTGCATTTTATGTGTGCTACAAACTGCATTGACTTGTGATTGTGTTATATATTATATTTTTCCAACATGGAAGAAAACGGAATAAGTTATAGACCCTGAAGATTTACACAACGTCGAAAGACCCTTACTTATAATAATTAAGACCTACCTTCACATTTGTTTTCATTCCCAATGTGTTTCCAAATATTTTGTTTTAACAAGTTATCTTTGAAAGGTTTATACTTTTTGTCAAAGTAACGATGATTTTCAATTAAATTAATTAACTTCTCTTCATGTGATCCATTTCTCTCCTCTTTTCTGTTTCTGTTTAGTGCAAAACTTATTTTTTTGATGACGAGGTTTCACCGGAAATATATGCTTTGAGGCCGCCTGAATCCTGCCTACAAAAAAAAAACATTTTCAGAAAAAGGTCCGTGTGTGTTTGTGTACGTCTGTCTATCTGTCAGTCTGTGTGTGCTGTGAATAGCATAACTCAAAAACGAATAACTATTTGAGTTTAGTATCTTCCAAGGATGCGACACGAAGATATTCAAGAAAAATTTCCCACCCCAACTACCCTTTCCATGGAACATTTTTCGAACAATTTGATTTTCTATAAATGACTCTAACAATTTTGATTAAAATACTATACTTGAAAGATATTTACATGAAAAATAAAATGTATATCTTGAATTTTCTTGGAATACTTGAAGTCCTTTCATTCGCAAGGAATTTTGTATAATCTTGTATAACTAGTAAAAGTTAAGTGATAGACGAAAATCTGCCAACAAAAATGTAGATTTCTTTTAAAACAAAAATATACTTAAATAAGCTTTATATGGCATAAGCCGTTTCTGAGATATCCGTTATTAAAGGTTCGAACTGTGCAATACATCTTTTAAAGTCCCATCGATTTTCAGTTTTTTCTCGCGTTTGCATGGAAACAGTATGGGATTTTTAAGGCCAGTTAATAGCGTTCAGTTCTTAAATATTTGACTATTGCTGTTCTTTTTATATTAATAACGAAATGTGTGATGTAGCTATTTTGCAAAGGTTTATTTGGATTAAATGTAGTAGATAGAAAAATAAGCTTTAGTAAGAAGAGTTTGCATACTTACTAATAAACATAGAAGATAGAGAAGGTCTATCATATCATATTTTTTTTCTCTCGAATCCCATTAACGCGAACATAAAAGCTTGAAGATTGCAAGGTTTTCTGTTAGCGTCTGGCGACAGTGTTCATGTTCATATTAATGAAAATCACTGTGAATGGCCCTGTTTATTAACCTGGCTATAAGCTTTTGTGTTTGTGTCACATTTGTGTTAACGTTTCTGTGAATGGCCTTTAGTTAAATCATGTAAATGTGATTTAAAAAGTTTTAAATTTGCTGCAAAATGCTAACGCAAAAAAAAGAACTAAATACTCTTTTTATTCTATATATTTATATTTTTATGCAACATAACGATATAGCGCAATCACATAATGTAGGATGCGCGATACAAAACATCTATTGTGTGGTAGAACGACAGCGCTCCGCTATCTTTAGGAGCAGTATAATACTATGACAAGGATTTATAGTAAGTCCAAAACTTTATTGTGGGTGCGAGCGGAGCTGGTCGGTACAAAACCCAATAAGAAGCTAACTCCGCCTTACAGTGTTGTATAGTCCAGACGCTGTGAATTTATTCTGTAAAACCTCTGATACAAATATAATTTGCTCCATAAAATCACCTGGTGCTCCAGGAAACGAAATAGCCTGTTCATGTTGAAGTTTTCGTTCCAAAATCCAGGTTCCTATGTTAATTGTTTGCGAAGATAATAATGTACATTTGAATTTATCTTTCAGCAAGGGATCTGCTGTGAACTCTCTCACTCTCTCTCCCTCTTCCTTATTGTGTCATCATGTGATACAAAACGACATAACCTTCAGCTAAATAAGCAGGCAGAGTGGTTTTAGTAAGTAAACAGAGGAATTACGTTACCGGACGGAGTATAGGTTACGTCAGGTGTTGTGTTAGACACTTTCCTCCCCAACAAACAGACGGTTTCGTTGCGACTGCTCCATTTATTCAATGCATATACAGACCAGTGGAGAACTGCGACAATGAGTCTAAAGTAAAGAAGAATTCATACATAATAAACATCATCATAATAAGCATTGTTTGTAACGCAATTTGGCTGGAACATACAAACACAAATGGCGAAACCATCAGATGTAACATTAGAGCTCGAAGGGCATTTAAACATCATGTTAAACAACCAGTAACTCATTGAAACACAAGGAACATGTGCCATTATTAGAAAGGAACAACGAGGAAAGTGGATCTTAAATCTCCTGAGCTCCAAATTATGTATCAAAGTTTTTCGAGGATCCGTATCGTGGATGCCATCAGCAGTCAAACATACTTGCTTGTTTTCCTACTAATACTCTTTAATTGTGTCTACCTGCTACCGAAGTAGGGTGTACCGCCTGCAAACTGTAGATCATAACTGTTTACAGAGAACACAGCAAGGTCACAAGCGCTCCCATTCTCTCTTGCCACCAATTCTCGCTGCGTTTCTAACTTGATGGTTTACTTATAAAACCCCTCTGTCTGGTGAAAAGTAGGGCTGCGACATCGGAGTCGGTACTTGGAGGAAAGCGTATAGACTAAGAAGGTAAAGGTGTGGCAATGAAGGCTGACATTGACCGCGCGCGATACAGTCTATACAAGAAGAATTATGCATGTCTCGTGAACATTTACTTTATTTCTGCAATATAATTTATAACATATACAGCTGACTTATATAACTGAAATATGCTCGTTAAATCAGCAATGCACATGGATAAAATTCTATGCAATGAATTACAACCCGCAACGTATATCCTGTAGTTTATATAACGGAATATCGGCAGAAATAAATGCCGCGCATAGTTCATTAAACGTTTGAATGATGGAGGTGTCTCTTGCTGTAGCAGTTTATCTCCACATTTTGCAATACAACGCTTATGTGCTTCTATGTTTACATGTCTTCGCAGATTACACGACCTACTATGTGCGGAATCAATTGTACTATTACACGGTTTGTAATAAATGTTCCCATTAATAATAGAAAAAACATGTTCCCCATACTCCAATATATAGTTATGCAACGTTGTTAACTTTCCTTTGGCACTTTGTCTATGTGAACACTGTGCGACGATACACTTGACTCAACTGCTACAGGCAACCCTCTCGTTGTAAACAGTCGACTACAGGACTAAACAAAGGCAACGACTCCGATGTCGCAGCCCTAGTGATAAGTAGAGATGGAAAAATATGCAATTTCATATTCTAAATCATGCCTGCTATCATTATGAAAGCAATTATTATTTACGTTTTGCAATGTAGAATTCAATACATGTGACAAAAAATTCATATTAATAATACTTTAGTAAAATATTCATATTTTATGAAAATATTCATATACTTTTGTAGTTTGTAAGATTAACGAGAACCGGGTTTTCCGGTTAATAAAATATCTGTTTTTTTCAAGATATCCTAATCAGGCAGTTTTCTGTGGAACACATGTAGAAAGCCAAGCCAGAAAACGCATCTGAAAAACCCGCACCACCCTTTCCAATAAGTCAGGTACAGTTGAGAAAATTCAGCATTTCTTCTATTTCACGTCACGCGCGACATTAAACGTCCTCTATTCTGAAGAGTTTTTCTTTTTGGGAAGCGATGATTTTAGTGGCGTCGATATTAGTATTAACAAAGAACAAAAGGATTTCATGCCGAGCGAAGTGGCGCCGCGGTAACGTGTGCGACTCCTATCTGAGAGGTCCCGTGTTCGACCCCCGGCGACTGCCCACTCCAAACCATGGATTTTCTCTGGTCCCCCGGGGTCATCCGTGTCGTATGGCTGGACAGATGGCACGCATGCATGCTCAATGGAAATAATACCCCACGTGGACACCAGAGAGCTGCTTGATTGGTGGGTCGTTCATCGCTCTCTCTCGGCGGCTCCAGCTGTGTGATGTGTCTGCGAGCTTGGAAATGTTAGGAGCTTCCCCGTGTCTCTGTGGCCTGTCTGCCTATGGCCTGTAGCCTACTGTAGTTCCTTCACCTCATCGATTCTAGGAGGTGGTAGCCGCAATGGATCTGTGCAGAGTCCTCCTTATCGCCTATACCTAAAGGGTTTCATAAGGATTAAAATCTATAAACTCCATGTAATTTGCTATATTTAATTTGCAATTTTATTATAGAATATGCACAAAAATATACAAGGTCCATTTTGCTTAAACTAATGAGGTGAACCTGATCCAAACCTTTAAGGTACCTATAAGATGTTTCAGCTTCAAGAAATGTATATTGTATATTTCATAAAATGTTAGGAATCTTTTTCTTCATATTTTCATATTTTCATATTTTGGCTATTTTATCTTCGTACTTTGCCTGTATCTACTGATAAGGAATATACTTTTAGTTTATGTTAAGTTTTAAATTCAGTAGATATTGTATGTTTTGCGTTAGCGGTTGCTAATCAAGTGGACCTTCATTGATTAGATAGTATTTTATTGATTTTGCACCACTGGGATTTTACCATACCCAGAGGTGTTAAACATTGTAGAAAGGACTATTGCGTAGGAGCTAGGAATTGGAAAGAATCACCGCCACATATGTTAACAATTTATTATAAAGTTTTGCATTCGTTAACAATTCCATCATCAGCTTGCTTCAACATTTTAAAATTTTTGTAATTTCCAAACAATATGCTCGGAGAAGACAATGTAATATACTCCTTCACCCTTTTATAATTTAAGTTTCCCTACAAATCGAGAATATTTCTGAAACAGGGAATAATACAATGCAATGTTACACGAAGCGAAAAATATAAATGCTTCTCCCGTAAATGTGAATTTGGAAACACCAAGAGTAAAAACGCTAAATTTTGCAGATTACCAAACAGTTGAAACAGTTTACGCCAAATCTCGCTGGCACAGAACCGGAACACAAATCTGGGTGCTATCCGCTCGGTCCCTGGCGGAAGAGTGTCTATGCTGCATGCCCAAGAGTTGCTGAAGTTGACCACGAGCGTAATGGCGCTGGCGTCAGTAGCGTGAAGCAAACCATCCAATGGTAACTCTGCACGACGCTTTGAGTTGTGGAATTATGAATTACGTTGCATGACGACATATTTATTGGAGCTTCGGAAGTTAACTGTTTCTCTCGATGACCCACGTCATCATTTCCGAAGCATTGGGCCGTTCTTGAGCTGGTTGCATAAGCCATGACCAAAGGGGAGGGGGAAAGCGGCACAATTTTTAGCCAAAAGATTACTTAATGAGCAATTTAAAAACAATAATAGGGAAGCGGAAAGTGTTGCGTCATCATAACAGAGATATTTTAACTTAGATACGATACAACTGTTCTGTCATGAGCTTTCTGCACAAGTCTCGTTATTGTTATCGAACTTAGATTTTCAGATAACCTTCCTTGTTGACTTAGAAATGCATACCTAGTTGTATTTGCTCGATTCCTACAGTCTTCTTTCTCGTTTACACTTCTAACTTGGTCGCGCCCTTTAACAGGAGACAACGTCGCGCACCTTCAGTAGTGATCAGAGCTCACCACCATCAAATTCTGTGCCTGCCATAGTAAACTACACAGCCTTCGCTTCAAGGATGGTCGTGTTACGGGATATTACTTGTCTTGCACTGCGACTGTTTCTAACCTGTTCTGCTCCCTCTCCGTGTGCCGGTTAATCAGTAATTACGAATTCTGTGGTGTTCAGAGGTTGAGAGACCACGTGTTTCAGTGTTATAGTTTGTAGTGCTATTATAATGTAAAAAATTACGTAAACTTTACCACAAAGAATCCTCGTGTGTGATTCCTATGTGACAGAATACTTGAAGTGAGACGGGCTTTATAGATAGATTCCTGCTATTGTGCGCCTCACAAAGAAACGGTTCGTAAACTTATGAATAGATTTAGGGAAAGATAAGAAACCTAAATTAAAGTACTGGGTTCTTGCACAAGAAAAACTCTTGGAATGAAGTCCAAAGAAATCCCTGAGAATGCTTGCACAGGAATCGGGAATTTCGTAAACCTGGACTTGGAATACCATTAAACTTTTAAAAGTCTATATTTCAGGAATTACACCACGCGATTATGTGAGTAGGGGTCATTTCTGAAGTTGAATTTTGAATAATGTCAATGATCGTCTATTGACCCGCGTTAAAGTTTTTGTATGGATGAAGCATGGTTTTATTTACAAGGCCAGTGAGTTATAATGCAAATTTTCTTCAAAGCTGTGAGAGACGTGTGGCGGCACACAAGGACACATTTACAACATCCTCTATGACGAAAGCATGTCGATATTGTAGTTATAATTTGCATGAGAAATGTATGCGCTTGAATTTAAGGGGTATGTATATCCAAACCCGCCGGCAAACACAGTGCTTCCCGGACAAGAAAATTCCCGTTAGACCGGCCACTTGTCGAAACGAAGGCTCTGTAGTTCCAGATAACAACAGGGATTGCCTTACGTTACATTTACGTGTATACAACGAATGTAGGAGCGCTGAGGCAAAGTTCCGTCTCCGATGCTTCTGTAACAGGTGTAATAATCTAATCACTATGCTACCTTTGAAACATCGTCGACTATAAAAGATTCTCTTAAAATGGTGTTTAAGGTGCACAATGCAAACTGACTGCTGGGACATTTCAATGGAGGAGAGAACTCGAAGCAATATCAAAGGTGAGGACTGGCTTGTTGACAAATTGCGTGGTGGTATTTCGAGCCTTTGATATGCGCCGTTAACCTCGGGTAATTACCGCATATTATGGATGTAATTCAAAGCGTTTAATGCACTGCCTCATTAAGCGAGCTGACTCTCTCCTCGTTTACAAATTTCATTTATCCTTTAGTGTTGTAATAAAACATCTAATAAAATGCATACATGTCGACATGGAACATTAAACATCTACAAGTGACGCACCGGTACATAACAAATGACATCGCAGAAAGGGAACTGTATTGCAGTTACATATCTATATCCAGTCAACGCTACATCTACCTCCTATAAAGGATGGAGATGGTCTATGGGATATGGATTCCAAACGTCTTAACTTGTTATGAGGCGTGTTTTTAAAATAAGTACCGTTTTAATATCTTGCCGCTGCAGCGCTGTAGTCGTGATTTTGAGCATGTGCGATCGCTTGCTCCATTCAAGGAAGTCATACGCAGATGTGAGCGATCGTCACTTTGTGGTTTTATGTTATTAGAGCGTTTCGAAATGATCAAAAGCAATCGAACGGCCCGCCGACTGTTATGCCAGCAAACATTTATTGCAATTGTATGAGGTTTATAGGGAAACAATAATAAATGATAATGTCCGGCTGTACACAGCCTAACTCAAGATCTGATCGCATCATTTGGTGGGAACAATTCGACCAAACTCCCTACAGTCCAGATTTGGCACCACGATATTTTCATCTGTTTCTTCATCTGAAGAAATTCCTTGGTGGAAAATGTTTTAACGACGACGATGTTGTGAAACCAGAAGTGCAAACTTAACTTGCATCATAGGCGGCATCATTCTTTGACAAATGCATACAAAAAGTGGTTTCCCGTTATGACAAGTGCCTAATAACGGCAGTGAATATGTGGATAAGTGGTGTAAGGTAATGAATGATAATAAAGTATTACGAAAGTATTATTTTGTTATTTTTAAAAAATTATCAGTATTTAAAAACAAGCCTCATACAATGAATATGTAGAGATAATTTTTTTGTCTTCGTGTCCATGTCGTCGACACACGCAAATAATTCTTCGCGCCTTCCTATAGAATGCCGAGTAATGTATATTGATCTAGTGTTTCCTTTTATAACAATCATAGCGAAACTCTTTATATAGGGGATATCCGAACCACTCTTTCGTTTCATACTGATAACATTCATTGGTTTCATTTTGTGTCTCTGAATTATTTTCCAGACCAGTCAAGTAGACAACTGATACTTGCTGGATAGAGTCAAAGGTTAGTTATCCGAAGCTGGAAAACCTTCCAGAGGGAAACACTTTATTGCGATCTAGGGGAATGGGACACTTTTTATTCACGTCAGGTACCGTCTCAACTAAAGAGTACTGGAACACAATGAGAAATAAACCGCGTACTGTACTGAACAAGACGGTATTACCGTACCATCCAGTAGGCACACCTAGGGACAGTGACTAGTACCGTACAATATTGTGTTTTGTTTACATCTGACACGCCACAAACAGAGACTATAATATGACGAATTAATATTGCGTATGTAGCGCAGTGAAACAGCTTCTGTAACCCTTTGTTCCTTTCCTGAGAATGTTTATTTTGGTACTACTCTAAAATTTTCTGCACATTTTTTCGCACCTGTACATTCGAAGGTACATTAGAGGTAGTGACCAACAATGCTTCTGTTGGTTTTATTGTGCTTCTCTCGGAACGAGTTCTCTTCCTACTTACATTATTTAAAGGTCAAAGAAAATGATGGCTCAGTGCATAAAGCTATTCCCCCATTATGAAGCCACCGTTTTATGGAAAACCTGTTAACAAGTTTACACTCCCTGGCGCGTGCTGCTTTAACCTGATAATGTTAAAGCACGTAGCTTGAGGAAATTGAGGCGACCCTATTCCTTTGCATGTATCGGTATGGTTTACCATGTAAATTGGTTCCCAGGCGACACGCTGCTGGTCTCGACATGTCTGTCTGATGAGGGTCGGATATGCGCGCGTGTGCAGCAATTGGTAGCCCAGGTGTTACGCCTCTATCCAGGATTACAGTCAAAATCACTGCTTTAGGGCTATATAATAGTTATATCCAGCTATTCGCCTGCACTGCCTTTTTTACTCACACCGAAACGTTTTTGGATCAATAATGGTAACAGAAGTGATTTAGGACGTAATTGCCAAAATATGTAATCGTGCAAAAGGTAAAGAGCAAATAGTGTATTGCTCGACTAAACGTCTTGAGATAGGGAACTTTTGCTTAAGGAGATGTAGGCTGAATCACTCGTTTTTGCTCGACCGTTGTACGTCTTCCCGATCATATTTATAATTCCAACACATGAATTCAATTCCAAGGATACCTATATCTATCAACAAAAATTTGGTCGCTGTATTAATATACAATATTACCAGGGCGGGAAGTAAAATACACTTTAACCCCTAATTTACATATTTTAATAATCAAATACTCATCATAGTCAATGGCACACTTCGAACGTAATAATCTATGGTAATTAATTGTTCTTTCACACAGGCCTTAGGTATAGGCTAAGGTATGAAACCCACCTTAAAAATACCCTAGTCTATAAGACTTAATTATCACTGTTTTACCTTACAGTTGGAAAACTATACAGCCCAGCACTTAAAATACTTGCGAATTGTAAGCCGCAATTGGGGTATGTTATCTCAAAAATTAGAGACTCCTGCTGGGAAAATACGAGTCAGTTGGGAGATTAAATGTCGTACCAACACGTTGCCATGGTAGCTCATTTGCTTTGAGTAACCGCACGGAAAACAAAAAATACATGGTTCATATCCCGGCTATGGCGTTTAATTTTTCAGTCTACCTCTATCTTTCAAAAAAAGAATAATTTATGTTATTTCAAACATTACAGAAAACCAATTAATTGTAACTGAAGTGAATGAACTTTTCATACCTTATTCCAGAGTTCTAGGAATCAATGATGCTTACGCAATTTACATGACTCTTCAATATCTCGTAATCTATGTCTCCAACTTCAAATTCCTCTTGAAATGCTGAATCTCTATAATCGTCCATATTATTATTTTCAAACAACCCGCGTTAAGTTGCAGCATCAAACAATAGATGCAAAGTCTCCTAAATTGTATATCTTACTAACAAGGGGCCATTGTCACACTGGTGTTGCAGATTGAGCTGCGATGTTTTATAGTGAAAATACTTCGAACACAAAGGTATTCTTTCTAGGTTTTCTCTCCTATAGGGTTACAAATTTCCTTACAGATACACAGGGAACAGCGATAGTCAAATGTTTAACAACTGGACGCTACACGCTGCTACTAGTAATTATTGGAGCAACAATAATGTAATTTTTAAAAACAGTTTATAAATAACCAATCAACAACCAGAAAAAGTTTAAGTTAAATAAAAGTTATTTTATTGGAGTAGGATTAGCCAATCAGAAACTGAAATAGAGCAAATTGAACAAATTCAGGCGTCAGTCGCTAGTGGACAGCGTTCACAACCGGACCCTATACGCGTTCACAAGCAGTTAAATACGTATTCAGTGTGAGACATAAAATTCATTACGGCGAGAATATTATAACATTTACGTGTTAAAAAGTGCAAGTAATTAATAAATAATCTCACAGCTCTCTATATAAGTGAAGTGTTATTTAATCGTGTGCAGGACTAATAAAAGGAGCGAAGTAAAAATTATAATTTGTGTAAGCCTACATTATTTAGCCGCATCACCCCCTGATAAGAGATACATATGTTTCTACAAATTAATACTGACGTGGCCGAGGCAAACAAAATATATATAATATTTAAAGAAACATTAAAATACAAAGTTGATTCCTAAACGTTGGGGCGAAGACAACTAGAAAGTAAACTTGGGACGAAGCCCATCGGAAACTTTGTACCATACGTGGGGCAGTTACTTCATCAAGTTTGGCTCCCCAACAGTAGAACTACAATACAACTCCTAATAATAGTACAACTACTTCAACCAGTTTTACAAGATTATATAAAATTCCTTCCGAATAAAGAGGACTTCAAAGGCTATTCCCGGAAATTCAGGTATCAATTTTATTGTTCATGTAAATATCTTTAATATATGGCATTTTAATCAAAACCGTTAGAGCCATTTTTTAAAAAAAGATTTCGAAAATCTTCCGTGTAAAGAGTAGTTTTGTATAAGGGTATTCTCTTCAAAATATTCGTGTCGCATCTTTGGAAGATGCTGAACCTAAATCCCAAGTTTGGTATTTATCCGATTTTTCGTTTTAGAGTTATGCTGTTCACAGACGCACCACACGCGGACCTTTTTCTAAAATACCTTATTGGATTCAGGGGGCCTCAAAACACGCATTTCCGCTGAAGTATTGATATCTAATTTTTGGGTGGAATGTAATACCTTCTCTATTGATGGAAAAGGTAAAAAAGTTTCGGAAATATCGCCTTCCAGTACCCATAAGTCTACTTTTTAGTACTGGAGACTAAGCTACCTTAATATTAATTTTATTCCAGACAAGGCAAACACCATCTGGTTATGACACTTAAAATAATGCCATATCATCTTGAGTTAACACCATCTATGGTATTGTATCAATTTCGCATACATTATAAGAACAGAGTTTGATACGTTCGCATTTGTGAATGGTGCTACAAGTATGATGGATTTAGTTTCCAGAAAAGGCGTGCCATCGAGCGTCCTCCGAGCTGAACCTGAAAACAGAAAAGTTGTGGGGAATTTGGAGTTTGAAAAGATGAAAACAATGCTCAAGAGAGAGGGGGAGAGTTTCAGTTTCCTTGGCGACCCGCAGTCGTGGTAGCAATGAAATATGCACTCGTGACCTCATGTGAGATAGGGATAACTTTTCTTGCCATTGTGTGCGACAATAGCAAAGACTTCAACACAGGGAACGTGAAAGAAACTTGGCTTTTTGAGGTAACCTAACAAACTTTCATTCAGTCCCACAAAGGAGTTCGAGTTAAAGCAGTACCAAAAATTAGTCAATGAAATTCTTTAAACTTAACGAACTACACACTGATACATTCACATGACTTTCTCTATCATATATCTTTATTAGTGGGTATACAAACTATTCTTTCTAAAGCTTATAATTCTATCTGATACATTTTAATCTAAATAAAATTTAGATATTCATTTCGCTATAGATACAAAGGGAACAGCGATAGTCAAATGTTTAAGAATTGCACGCTATATGCTGGCCTTAAAATTCCATACTGTTTCCATCAATTGCGAGAAACAACTGAAAATCGATGGGACTTTAAAAGAACTATTGAACAATTCGAACCGTTAATAATGGATATCTCAGAAACGGCTTATGCCAGAAAACTTATTTAAGTAGATATGTGTTTTAAAACGTTTAATTTTTGTTGGCACGTTTTCGTCCGTCACATAACGTTTACTACTTGAAAAAAATTTCTGATGTGATACATTCACATGACTTTCTCTAACCTCTATCTTCATTAATGGGTATACAAACTACTCTTTCTAAGTCTTATGTTTTTATCTACTACATTTTAGTTTAAATAAATCTTTACAGAAATAGCTACATTGCACATTTCGTTATAGATACAAAGAGAACAGCGATAGCCAAATATTTAAGAAATGAACGCTGTATTCTGGCCTTAAAATTCTATACTATTTCCATGACATCGCGAGAAACAATTGAATAAATATCTGTAATACTTAACCCTGGTGCCTAATTCCATAAACCAGGGCTTATATTCCAGATGCTTATAACCTATTCACTTTTTCTAAATACATTTACAACGCAGTATAGATTATATATATATATAATACTAAATCAAGTAGCTAAAGTAAATAAATATGTAAAATAAAGTTAATTTAATAAACAAATGTGAGAAATAATGAGTGTTGACAGGGCTTGGAAATAATGACCAAGTAATGAATAATTCAAACGATTAGTGTGGTTCAAGGTAAATCTTAAAATAGCGTATGGAATAAGCCAGAAATCTAGAAATGGCTTATGCCACAAGAAACTTGTTTGAAATAATTCTTCACAGGCTATTCCCCCAAAAATTCAAGATATACGTTTTATTTGTCACGTAAATATCTTTAATGTATGATATTTTAATAAAAATGGTTAGAGCCTTATTTATAAAATGGAAATTTTGAAAACTGTTCCATGTAGAGTGCAGTTGGAGGCGAGGGGATTTTCTGGAAAACCTTCGTGTCGCATCCTTAGAAGACGCTGGACTTAAACACCAAGTTTGGTACTTATACTACTTTTCGTTTTTGAGTTATACCGTTCACAGACACCACACACACACACACACACACACACACACACTGAATCAGTACGTTTTGAGTAGCCAAATAAAATTATAACCATAGTGAAAATAAATATTAATAACAGTAGAAATAGTATTGAAAAGACTGGGAAGCGAGTGTCACTGTGAATGTGAATAAGGGTTGAATAGACAGTGTCATCAGCGGCCGGAAACGGGTGGTGTTTCCCTCTATTGTTAAGCGTCCCGCAGGGTTGCCTGAAACGCAGATGTGTAGAAAAGGGTCAATGTTCGCAAAAGCCAGATAGCTTTAGGCACCCAATGAAAGAAGCTAGAAATCAGGTGATGATGAAATGGGGAGATAGGAAATTTCAAATAGAGAAACAGGAGACTTTAGAGGATACATTTGGTCGTGGTAGTTCCTTGGAGATGGTTCTTAGAAAATGTGTCGGCGAATAGGTGCGATGATGTGAAGTGTAGCAATAAGGAAATGCGTGTGTATGTGTCGACGCAATAGCAGGAATCAGATTTTAAAACGGTGACGGGAAATAAACGAGCAGGATAATACAGTCTTATTCACCACTAACCCGAGATCCAAGATCCATGCAAATCCCTGAGCTAGTACTAAACCCGGGACCATCTCTGCAAATCCCATGCCGCCAAACAGCCAGTACTCCTGCAAATAAGTGAAATACCACTGCAAATTGGCCGCCCAGAGTGGGTCTCGAATAAAACCGACTGTAATACTACCGCAACATACACACACATGGACATTTTTCTAAAAATGCTTTTTTGGATTCAGGGGGCCTCAAATTATATATTTCGGTGAAATCTCGATATCGAATTTTTGCGTGGAGTGCAATTCTTCCTGTACTAATCATAGGTATGTAGTAGAGAAAGTAATAAACACTAGATTTGTACGAACATTTGCAGAACAGATACAAAAACAAATGGCACTGGGTAGAGTAAATCGTATGATTGTAACCCCTATTTGCTTTGCTTCCTCCCACATAAATATTGCTTTCACTCCCACAGTTTTCCTACTGTTCATGCTTGCTCTTCTAAACACGAATTTTCTTTTTAAACATACTGTTATTTACAATAATAAAATTTACTAGCAAAGTCTATCATGTTTTACACTTCTACTAAGAGCAAGTAAGTTTTCTTATGTCTTTGTCGCGGTACGGAGCGTCTGGTTGTATTCATCCGCAAGGCTCATGCGTCTCGCGAATGCCTCTTGTGAGTGCTTTTCTTATGGACAATGCTGTATCTCATGGAACTGTTCTTAAGTGCGTTTGTTTACTTCAAGAACACATCTTAACATACTTTTGTCCGTTTGTCGGTCTAGCCTTAGACTCTCGTGAACCGCTGCAAAAAAAACAAAAAAAACTATTTCTCCGTATACTTCATTCTTTGGATATGAATAGCATAACTCAACAATGAAAACACTGATAAACACCAAACTTGCTGTTTACGTTCAATACATTCTCCAAGGATGCAACACTAAGATTTGCAATAATATCCCTCCCTCAGATACTTCACCGGCAATGCTTGCGATATTTTTTATTTTCTCAAAAATGGTCCTAACAAATTTGGTTAAAATACCATGTATTTAAGACATTTACAAGATAAATCTTCAATTTTTGGGAATATTTGGGCTTTTTAATTTTGAAAGAATTTTATATAATTTTCTATAGATGGTAAACCATGAGAGGTAAACAAAATCTTTCTACACACAAAATGTAGTTTGACGCAGTAATTTGTATCACAAATTATGTAAATGTCAGAGTGATTGTAGTGTGAATATGCATTGTTGTGTGACATTGATTTGAAATGTTTGTTGATTGTAATTATTGTCGAGAAGTGGGTTTATACGGCCTTACTGAAACTGACAATAATAGCGTGCAATAATGTAGCGAGGGGGTGAGCTGTTTATCATTATTAGAGACGAGCAAATGACGTCAGAGTGGCGCGTTTTTTTTTTAGAATTTGTGGAACATTTTTCCCCAGAGCATATGTTTTCGTAATTTTCATTGGATATAAACATAGACGCTAATGTTGGCGCGTTTTATTAACCAATAGCAGCTCGGTTATAATCTTTAGGCATATTGGGGCGAGGAAGTATAAATTCAGTGTCAGGGTCAAGTTTCATGTAGTTCAACGAAGGCATTCATGGAGTATGCATCGCACACAGTTCAAGGTTACGCGTCGCAAAGTTATGAAAAATCTCTCGTGTCGTAAAGTTAATTACACAAAAAGTAGAAGTACGCGATTTAATAATGTGCAGTAAATAAGTTATAACACTTTCAGTTTGGCGAGTGTCAAGATTAATAGGTGAAAGTGAATAATGTGTTACGACAATAAAAGTGTAAAACAAATTCTTTCATCAGTGTTATCTTTGGATAAAAAACTCCTTTCCGTTTACATACCTGTATAAGATAAGTGCTTGACCGAGAAATCATAGCTAGCCGGAGGACAGTGAACCCAAAATTAAATACAATAACAGGCGCTCAGCAAAAGATAACACGAAGTGACCGCGACAAATTGTCTTTCATACGTGCGGCAGATAAAAATGAAACATCTTCCAACTACCAACATTAATACCCCCACAAAATGCCTACCACAACGTGGGGCTAACAAATAAATAACATTAAAACTAGCACAAGTTCCTTCAAAAACCATAAATTATTTCAAGTAGTTTTTGTTGTTGCATCAGCCATTTTCAAGATATCCCTTATTAGGATTTGAAATTTTCAATATTTTGTTCATTTTTAAAAGTGCATTCACTATCCAGTTGTTTCTCGCGATGTGGTGCAAAGAGTATGAAATTTCAAGGTGAGCATATAGCGACGTGCTTTTAAAAACCTGACTATCGATTCGGTTTCCTCTATCCCCGTTGTAAGTATAACTAAATGTGTAATTATATTATTTCTGGAATCGTTTATCTCGATTACCATGTAAGGGGCAGAAAAATGAGATTTTGTAAGAATGATTTATAGAAGCTATATATAAATAAACGATACTAGGTAGAGAATTGAGGTTAATATAACAGATTCGATTTTTTTTATTTAGCTCTCGACTAGAGGTTTTATTACCCGATGAAGAAACGATACCATTAATGGCCAAGGAAAACTTAATCAATACAGATGTTATATTGCACTGGTCCAGCATTTCGCCAGAGTAAGCGATTCTTGCCTTGCATGGTGGTGAGTGTGGCAAAAACCTCGCCTTGGTATCTGCAGCTATCAAGCAATAAATATACCTCGGTTCGTAATGTTACTAGGTTAGGAGAACCGAAGCAACTTTTGTTGCTGTAATTTTCTGGAAGTTAGGCAACTTTTTATCTGCTCAGCAACCAGCCTGAAAATCCTATATATCTAAGCCTGTTAATGTGCAATTACTAAGGCCTTATCTAGAAATCCTACGACGCTAATGTTGTCATTATTTCAAGCATATAAAGATGTTTATCAGGTGCTGTTCGCGAAATTTCCGAATAGTTACTTACGTTTTCACTGTTTTTCTCAAACCTTTTCATTGGAAATACGTCAAAGTCCGTTCGTATCGATATTAAAGCGTAGCTTCATAACGGTAGTGAATTGTTCTTTTCTGAGGGCAATTGAGATTGTGGGTCAGAGTAGTATATTATACAACAAACTATAATGGTAGAATTAAGTTACGAGTTTCATAATGTTTATACGAACGTCTTAATTACCATTATAATTGAGTTGTATACGACTGTTTTTGGTCAACCACACTATAATTTCAAAACCTTGTCTTAGCTTGTTAATTGTGTGTAATTAAATGCTTATCGGATGGCAGGACCTTGAGCGTGTTGGCGAATAGTGCAACAGATAGTAGTACTGTTAAGCCCACAGTATTTATTGAGTTTTGCAGCTAACATGAAAGAACTACATATTAAAGTAAAGGAAATGAACGCCATTTATTAGAATATTAAAATTATAATGAAAATAATTTATTTTATTTTAAATACACGTATTTCATTGGTTAGCTGGGGAATGTATCCCATTTGACTGCTACTTTGAAGCTGTTAAAAGGTAGGGCGAGCTGCGCGCGCCACGAGTAAGATCATAATGAGTCGCTGAAGTATAACAGATGCCATTATACTTCAGTTATGTCACATGTAATCATGGTATTATAATATAGTCGACCAAAAATTTAATTTGAATTTAATTTATATGTGATAAAATCACAAAGTTTGAGGGTAATTTAAGTTGTTACACACAAGTCCTCTGTTATTGTACTTCATAAATTTATTGTATCAGTTTTCTTTTTGGGGTATACTAATAGATTATGATACAAGCGGTAAAATAAAATCACTTTTAATACGTGTAGCATATACTATTTTTAGACAGAGCTCGAATTTGTAAAATATCAGTAATATTATACTGATCCCTGAAACTAAGAGAAGTCACGTTTAAAACGTGGTTCTTAAAACAAGAGAAATTACGTTAAAAAAGCGAGCTACCAGGTGTTTTGATGTTTTCTTGATTCGCTAGCAGTCATTTTCAATGAAATAATTTTCAACATGTTTTGCCTTACACCCGCCAATAAAGCGATTAAATGCTATACCATATTACCTTCTGGATTTTTTGGGTAAGTACTCTTAGTGTTATTCTTTCTGCTGCTTCTGTAATTTAACCTAGCTCTTCCATTTCAGTTTCTTCTGAATTAATAATTTCCGCCTTTTAATCTTCTTGTAGGTTATACTAGATAAAATGATAACGCTTTAGATCAGAGAAAGTACAAGGCTGCTAATATAACGTATAGGTTAACTCTACAACGAATTGCGATAAATTGAAGTATGACGATTTGTATTGTGAGCAAATGAGAAATTAATCATGTAAAAAGACACAATGAAAAGTAAAACCTAATCAAACCAATTCAACTTATTAAACATGTGCAAGTACAAAGGATAATTGTCATGTGATTGGACTTGAAGCCAAAGTTGTTCAAAATGAAGATTATCGCACTAGTGCGTTAATCTAAAGCTTTTAACTCGTGTGTTCTGTGTTAGAAGTTCTACTTTTAGGTCATGCTGTCTAAAAATATTTTTCCTATGCCGTACTCCTAATGGCTATGTTATAATAATTCTAAAACAAAGTATTGTGACGCAGCTATAGACTTTAGTTACATAGAAGGCGCCGACGGACTGGCCGGGTGAAGAGATAATACGACGGAATAGCCCCTCAACCAGCTTTAACACCAGAAGCGATATCCAGAGATAACGGATTGTTCTGAAATCTTCTTTCTCCCCGTCTTTCGAATATCCTAGAAATATCTCGAAAAGTCCAGCAACTACATGAGCGAATATGCTCGCAAGTCAGTCAGTGAGATAGTGAGTTTTTCCTGATGCGACATGGTTTTACGAGTGAGTTTGTAACGCACAGTGAGTGCTGCTACTGCGAGAGATTAGAGGGGTATTGTGTTCGATTCTCCAGTGAGCGAAGCGGAAGTAAGAAGAGCCTGCTTCGCACGTATTTCATTTCACTGCTACGTCGCGAAGAAAAGTGAAGTGACGGAGAAAATTGAACTAGATCACTTTAGTGAAAATTGCACAAAGTCGCAGAATTAATCTCTGTCAAATCCGTTTCAAATGAGCACAGTTAGCACTTAGATATTTATTTCTGAGAATGAGCGAGTAGTAGCTTGAACTTAGGGCGTTCAGTTTCAAATCGGTTATGGCCGAAGGTATTCTTGCAATTTTTCTAGTCGCTAGGTGAATACTGAATTGGATTGTTCATTTGCTTGAATTTTCGACTGATTTCTATCTTAATTTTCAAGTCTTAAATGAAGGTAATCCGATAAAGAAAGAAAGATATTTGTTTCACTCGGTGCTGTGGCACTTTCAAGGTCCGTTACTGCTCCTGTACAGTGGGATTGACAACAGAGGCATAGATTATTCTACACTCTGAGCGCTTTGTTGTCCGCCACTCATTGCAACCTTAGGGATTGCAATAGGTGGCAATCCGTCTTTCCAGAGAAAAGATATACAGTTGTTTACGTAAAAATTTCTGTGCAAAAATTAGTCTGGAAATAAGAGCCTAGAATATTTTCAGGTAGGGGAACTAATGGTCAGTGAAGCCAGCTGAAGGAGGATGGGTCTTAAAAATGTGAAACAAGGTCTTAAGTCTACCCAATCCATGAAATATTTTACTTCTTGTCCACAGGGTGGGTCTATATTATCGTATTTATATTGTCATATGGTAGAACATGCTATGAATGCTAAACCTATTCATACCACCCCGACGTCACACCGATACAGCTTATTAGAGGTGGCAAACATTTACCTTGTATATGTAGATTGGCGATTGGTTTGTTGCAAATAAAAAGAAATCTGTGTTACGAGGATGATTTTAAAAGTAAGGCATGTTTTGCAATTAAGTACGAACTACTAAACATTTTTCGATAGTTTACGTTATACTACTGATGAAACGATGCCACTATTTCTCAATACTCGATACCGATACTGGCTTTTGAGCACGATACTGGATACCCAATACACACTGTATACAAAACTGTAAAGGCGACAGCTTGTTCACTGCATTATGTCTTCCTAGTAGTTTTCTATATACAAACTCATGTAACCAATTTTACGCAATACTGTATGCTAATTCCAAATTATTCCTGCATGACATTCTCCAATTGGCAGCAGCTTTTTTATCTTGATAATGCCACAGGTTTCCCCTATTGTTATTAAAGACTAATAATAGTAATAACAACATTTATTTGTTTCTCTTTATATACACCTATATTTTGTGCTGAAAGCTTTCTTTTTAAAGATTTTCTACCCATGGAAAAACGTATACTAGAAATTATTCTTTATTTTGCAATCTTAAAAATATAAACAAATATTTTACATGAAACTCAAACAACTAAAAATAAAACTATTTTCATGCGCTGTATTATCTTAACGTCGTAAGTTCTGATTTGTTTCTGTTGTATTCACAGGTTTTGATTTCCAGAGTACGTAAATGTGATGACAGAGAGTGAATCACCAAGCCAGGCTATTTCACAAACGTGATTTAGTGTGTCAGCTAAATCAGCTTTATTCACAGCTCAGTTAACGCTGCATACTATGAGTTCCTCTATTCCTTCCCCCAATGTTTTGCATGTTTTCATTTAAACACAAGACTCTATGTAATGTTGCATTCTTTCACCACAGGAAACGCAGTCAAGGTCTATCAAGAAATATAGTCCGGCAGCTCTTTATGGACATGTGCGAGGCAATAATGTGAAGTTTCAACTACTTTTATTCCGTAAAAGCAACAACTTTCAATAATGCAAAACTTAAGAATTTAAAAGTATCGAAGAAGTATGGAAGGTTTATCTCAAAGTATTAAACATACTTCAATACCACCGGGTCGAGAGAATCCAGGTATCGAGGTCCCATCCCTATTTTTTACCTTACACTACTTTTCTGCAAGCTATCAATGTTTTTCAGACATTTATCTCAGCGTAGCACAAGTTTTTTAGAACCTCGTCACAGACTTCCGCCGCCAGTCATCTAAGAATCGTATAGCTGTTTCTGGAGTTACATTTTTATGTATTAAAAATGAGCTGTCATAATCTCTTGGGGAACATTTGCGGTACGTGCACGAAACCTTCTTGAAGCACATGAATGATGAGTTTTCTGTTTTTGTCTTACATCACATTAACTTGTAGGTTTACAATTTTTCCTTTCAGCTAATCTTTGATAAAGATCTGACATTCGGACCACACTATTTTGAATCCTCCTTCTGGAACCAACGATAACAATAACGCAATTTCTTCTGTCATGGAAACTTGGATACAAAAATGCATCTCAAAAACTGTACGATTGTTGTATGGACTGGCAGCAAACGTCTATTAGAAGGAGTCACTAAAATGTATTTTATACTAGAATGAGAATTTAATTGATTGTAAAAAGCCGTGTGGAAAGAAAGATTAGGCCATATACAATCGAGCAAAAAATAAAAAAAGACATATTCAGTAGTTTTTATTTTATTGCACAATGGACTATACGTTAAAAGCATCCCTTGTACATTCACATTAGCTTCTCTACCCACTATCATTTATTATCTACCTTCTATTCTACAAACTATTCTTACAGAAACATTTTTTCCCTCTACTTCATGTCGATCTTTGGCAGAAATAATAACATTACACATTTCGTTTTAGCTTCAAGAGCTGTAGAGGAGACTCAAGCGATAGCTGAATCATTAAAAATGGATTGTTATATGCCAGATATTAAATTCCTTACTCTTTGTACGAAATCGCGAGAAACCAACAATGTTGACCTTCAGCGTATACACTTTAAGGTAAAAATATTGGAAAATTGGACCAAACAGAAGTAAAAATCTTGTAAATATTTAATCCTCCAAAAATGTCTTTCAAATAAATTGAGTTATAGTAATACCTATATTCTCATTTGGAGGAAACATTTTACTGTTTCTGGCGGTTTACCAGTTATACAAAAGTTATTCAGAGATTACATACTTAAGCTTTCACGGTCGGCGTCAACATTATGACAATTATTATTAAAATTCTTAAAGCACACCGGGCCTTTTGGCCATGGTCTAAACGATAAAACATTGCCTGACGTTTCGCCCGACATTCCCGCTGGCATCTTCAGAGGACACACTGAGCGGCTTCTGGCACCAACATGTTACTTGATAAAAGAACACAAAGAAATAAAATTTAAAATGAAATTCCTTAAATGGGGAATGTGCTTTGCAATTTGTTTGGTCATTCTATGTGTGCAATATTTTACTTATTCATAGTAATAACTTGCATTTATGTAACTAAATTTATGCAATTAAATTTTTCCTCTTCATATTAAGTAACACTTATGTTGTAATGAGTGTTCGGAAGGAATTCTGTATGATCTTGTACGTTAAACGATACTACACAAAACTTGTAGATGTCTTTAAAACACACAATTTATTTAAGATAATCTTTTTGTGTCTTAACTAGAGCTAGGACAAATATCCATTGACCGAGGAATCAACGTAATTACCACCCACACCATACTCGTGGCGTCCTGCTGAAAACACAGACCCAGGTCAGCACAGTTGGCAGTCAGTTGTTTGCTTGCATTACTGGTATGGTAGAGTTTCTCCCTGTGAACTCTGTGTTTATGTTCTGTTCTACCCCTGACCAGTTCCAGGTTCTCTGTGGCACTGTAGCGGGAACTATGATGTATAGGGAACATAAATGTAATAGGAAATAAGCTGAGTATTGTAACATATATGTAAGATGTGAAGCTAGCTAGCCGTGAGAAGAGAAACAGGCAGGTAGAAAGGGGTTTAGGGCTGGCAACACAGCTAAACAGTCACAGGCACGGGAGATAGCAATAAGATGGAAAGAGAGGGAGAGAGATTTTGACACCTTGGAAATCCCAAACTTGTCAAGACTGCAGATTTGGAGGCAAATGTTTTCATAGCATGCTTAGAGGAGAACCAATAACAGAAAAGATTAGAAAAGAGCTAGGCGAACTTAGCGTCCCCTAAGCGAGTATAAAAGCGCACACGTGCAGAGCTCGCGCGTCTGTTCTTTTTCGTCTGGTTCTGAAGAAGAGGCAACAATTCACGCCATGTTTGTGGCGATGCGTGTGAAGTTAGATATAGGAGACACAGCTAGCTTGGGGAGGTAAATCTTTGAAGATAGGCCCCTTTGAATTCCACATAGGTTTAAAACACACGGCTAGCGGCATCACAAAACAGTATTATCACAATGCAATAAATTAAAGTTCAAGTATCTGGAGTTTCATTTCGTCTACCGTCACCACACCCTGGGAAAGAGTTTAGAAATAGGGCAACACACAAGTGTGCTAGGCTTGAATTCCAGGAACCAGCCACCAACAGTTCCAAGAAGGAAGGAAGGAAGACGACGGCACGAGGAGGTCCGTCGCAGCACCTCTTTCCCCTCGCCACGCTGTCGATACAAACTCGCTGCGTGAAAGCCAAGAGATATTTGTCTTAACTCTGAGCATAAGCCATTTATGAGATATCCTTATTAATTGGCTTCAATGTTCAATAGTTAGTCCTTCTTTTAAAGTCCTGTTAAAATTCAGTGGTTTCTCGCGATTGCATGGAAACAGTGTGGAATTTTAAGGCCAGCATACAGCATCTAGTGCTTAAACATTTGACTATCGCTGTTCTCTTTGTATCTATAATGAAATGTGTAATGTAGTTATTTCTACAAAGGTTTATTTGGATTAAAATGTAGTAGATAGAAAAATTAACTTTAGTAGGAATAGCTTGTCTACCTACTAATAAACGATAGAGGGTAGAGAGTGCCATGTAAATGCATCATATCAGGATTTTTATCCAAGGAGTTACAAAGCGTGTATTTCCGTTGAAATCTCAGTATCGAATTTTGGGGCGGAATACTTCCTCTACTTACTGTAAGTAGGTACTAGGGAAGGTAAAAAATGAAATCAAGTTTTTATTTGTGGACGCTGTTTAACTACTATGGTTCTTACCGTACCATTCTATATTGGGCGTGAAAGACCGCAAATTTTCCTCACAGGCCTCTTTATAAAGCTTGAGGTTCTTTTACGTAAATCTACGACACGGGAACACGGGGTTTACTTACCTTACAAAGAAAGCCATGCTAAGGATTTTTACGCCCGAAAAAAACCCATCGCCCTCCGCCGGGTTTGAACTGGGAAGGTAAAAAGAGGACCTGGTAGCACGAAGAGTAAATCCTCGGCTACAAGCACTCCCGTGTTGCACGCACAATGGGCGAGTGATCCACGAGAAACAATCTTATCCAAACGTTACTCCAGGAATAGAGTGAGGTGCATACCATTAATTCATAGCGTGTTCTCCATTTGACAATGCAACTATGCTAAAAGAGAGCCACCTTGTGGATTAGAAGTAATACTATATCGCAGTATGAGTGTGGGAAGTGCATTATTACAGAATCGAAAAATGGTTTGAAAAGATGGGACGAAGTAGTACGAGATGTGATCAAAAAGTTTCCGGAATGGCTGCACAACAACGCTGACGCTGAGATTTCTTTAATTCTTACCCAAACTGTACATGCAGCGTTCCTTCCCGATAAAAATGAGAGGAAACGTCACTTCCTGTGACCATGCAGTGACGAGGTAGACGGTCTGAAGTGAACGCGTGTTTTGCATGTGCTGCGATTTTTCCACGTAGCCAAAATGCCAGATTACGAAGAACAAAGAACGAACATCCAATTTTGCTTTAAACTCGGTAAAACTGTAACAGAAGCCTATGAAATGTTAATAACAGCTTATGGGGAGGAAAGTATGGGCAAAACTCCAGCATTTCAGTGGTTTTCGAAATTTAAAAGTGGTGTGACATCAGTTAAAGATGCAGATCGTTCGGGGCGACCCTGTTCCAGCAAAACTGATGAAAATATCAGTTAGGTGAGGAAAATGGTCTTAAATGATAGGCGCATTACAGTAAGAGAACTTTCTGACTCATTAGGACTCTCCTTTGGAAGTGTTCAGAGCATTTTGAAAGGCAATTTGGACATGTTCCTGCATCATGACAATGCGCCCGCGCACAAAGCCCTTTCTCTTCGCCAATTGTTTGATAAAAATAGGATGAATACGTTCCCCATCCGGCCTGTTCTCCAGATTTGGCACCAGCGGACTTTTTTCTTTTCCCGCGACTTAAAATGTGACTCCGAGGACACCGTTTTGAGGACATTGATGTCATCCATCGCGAATCGCAGAAGACTCTGAACATGTTGAAAGAAGAGGACTTTCAGAGGTGCTTCCAGCAGTGGCAGAAGCGCTGGGACAAGTGTATCAACTCGCAAGGAGACTACTTCGAGGGTGACAGTGCAGATTAGACAAAACAAACTATTGTGTAGTATTTATGACGTAATTCCGGAAACGTTTTGATCACATCTCGTATATATTCTATTTCAGAGATTCTGTTATTTATTTCACACACATGTATTGAACACTATTTTTCCTCTGTTTTATTATTTTGAATTAATTATTAATAAAAAACGTTTCTAATGAGCTTGCCCATTGTCACTTTGACTTCCGTAACACAGTACTACTAATTCAACAGTTATAACTAATACAATGGCTTACATAAGTTCATTGTCACATTGATGCTACAGCTTGACCTGGGATCTTTTAGTGAATGTAGAAAATAAAGATACCTGTGTATCGTCTTTCTCTCCCATAGGCCCAAGGTTGACAAAAAGAACATAATTTACAAATTAGAATGAGTGGTTATTAACATATAATTCCTTGCAGATATCGGTGTTTAATGAGTATTAAACGAGGCAACTTACAAAACTGTGAAATTTTAGCCTTCATTTCTTTTCTCGGAGGCATCCATCCTTGGGGATAAATGAGACGTAACTGCGACCGATTTTCTCTTCGCTGCATGAAATCTTAAGTTACTTAATTGCGGCCTTGCGCGGAAATATTCGTAGCCTCGGTGCGGGGCAAAGTGTATTATCCCGTCCCATCCGCGGTTGTGTTGGACGTATTATACAGATGTGTCTAGATTTTATTTCGATATAAAACATAATATTTAAAATAAAACTTTCTTAAAGTTTGGAGCAATATGAAAAGTATTTATAATAAAATCTCTTATATTCAAATGTGCCTATGTTCTCATATGAAAACTGTTTAAACATGAAAAATATTGCATTTTTAATTCATGTGTATTATGCATTTTACTTTACAGTTCCGAATACAATATTCCGATTCTTGATAAATATGATCTTCATTTCTCTTGTGGCAACCTTGCATACATTTGCTGTAAGTCTGGCATAGTACCAGGCAGCTGATCATTGAGCGGAAGACAGATCTAGAATCAGCCGTTACAACTTAAAGCTTTATATTTTTTTCCCGTGTCGTAATGCAGCTATTTCCGGAAATGTTTATCTAGATTAAAATAATGTAGATAGGAAAATAAACATTTGTAAGAATAATTTGTATATCCACTAGAATACAATCCTTCTCTGTCTACTATGCAGACAGTAGACAATCCTCTGTATCTACTATTGCACGGATCACATAGACTGCACATTCTCATATAATACACTGTGGATCTATTTTTGAGGCTATATTCTTCACACTAAAGTTTAAGGTTAATCATATTTAGAAAAAATGAAAAGAAAAGAAAAAAACAGATAAACTGACAAAAAATCACAGAAACAAAACAGAAGAAGTAGAGAAAAAGCTGGTTCAAAGGCACACGCTATTGTTTACAAAACAAACAAGTAATTTAAGTACTACGCACAGGAAAAAAATTATAACAACCTGAATAAAAGTAACTAGGTCACAATAGTCCAGAGAACTTTAGTGATAAATAAAGAGTGTTTTCGTAGTAACTGGTGTTCTCATTTGTTACAATATATTACCCTGAAGAATAATTTGTATTTTATACGAGGCTGAAGCCAGCCCTAAACGATAGATGAAGTTTACGCATAAATCCTTCAAAATACAAAGCCTTCCTATAGGGATATTTGGAGGATGCATGTAAGAATATATGTTGCATTCACTCACCTTTTCTACTCACTCTTCTAGAAACTATTCTTATACAAGCTTATTCTTTTATCTAATTCTCATTATCACACATAGACTTCTTTACTCGTTTACACATTTCCTTATATTTATAACGAGATATTCTAAATTCGACATTTTCATATACATTTATAGAATAAGTAGAACCTATATAGTAAGTTAACCCAAAGGATTAGCTAAAGCGATAGTCAAATACCGGTTCGATATGTGATGTACTTTTTAGTAGGGGGCCGTCGATCAAGGACCAGTTAGCCTTCAGGATATGATGGTTTTCTGTTCTCTTTGCATTAACACGAAAAAATAAGAAAGAAAAAAATATAGGTTTGCACTTGAGAAAAGTACAAATAACAAAGAATATCTGGAAATGAAAGAATTATTTGATATAAATTGTGTGTTTTAAATAAATCCACATTTTTGTACAATATCTATCTTTTAGGGTTTACCAAATATAACAAAGTCATTCAGAATGAGAAGCACTTCACAGGCTATTCTTAGAAAATTCAAGACATACGAGTACATTTTGTCGTACATTTTATTTGTCATGAAAATAGCTTAAGAACATTGTGGTATTTTAACCGAAATCGTTAGAGCCATTTTTGAAAACAATCAAAACAATAAAAGTTTTTCCACGTAAAAGATAGTTTGGGGTGAGGAAATGTTTTACAAAATCTTTATGTCGCGTCCTTGGAGAGTGCTGAACAAACACCAACTTTTGTATTTAGCCAAATTTTCGTTTTTGCTGTTCATGCACACACGCAGAATGAGAGAGAAGAGAGAAAGAGAGAGAGATTGACCTTTTCCTGCTTTTATTGGGTTCAGGGAGGCTCCGAAAATGTATTTCTAGTGAAATTTCGATATGGAGGTTTTGCGCGGAATACCATAATTCCTGTACTTAGTTTAAGTACACAGTAGAGAAAGTAAAAGGTACTTCACATGATTATGATGCAAACCGCAAGAGTGGAAGTTTGCAAACTTTCACGTTAATTCTGATGTTTGTGTTCTTGTTTGTACTTTCATGGTTAATTTTGAATGTGTTCATTAAATAACCGAGTTGCAAGCTTTCGTGTTTATCTTACATCTGTGTTTACTTTTCATTCTGAATAGTCCCTAAGAACCTGCGAATATCCAGAGGAAACAAAGCTCTAACAGTTACTGAACCAAAAGAAATCTGTCCCATGCCCTCTCTCGTGGGAAAACAAAAGGCGAGCAGTTATTGACTCAAGTAGTGAGGTGAAGGCCGAAACCGTCGACCACTTTCATTGCCACAAAAGGATTTCAAACCGTACGGTAAGGTTCCTCAAAACATTGCACACTACACTTTTTGTCACTCAACCCTTGAAGCTACACACACTGGAACTCACACTAATCTTCACCAGCTAAATATTTGTTTATGTATTTTGTGTGTTGTTTAAGATATTTGAATGAGGCTATTGTAAATGCATATTAGTATGTTTCTTCACTGACAAGTGAAAAATAAATCCAATTCAATACATTCACATGACTTTCTCTATCAACGACAATTTCAAAATCCATTATACATATATACAGGTGAGACAGAATAATCCGAATCATTTTACGACGTGATTCAGGGATTATATTTGAGTATTTTCAATTTCTCTACTACGTATAGTAAGTAGGTGAAGTATTGTATTCCACCCAAAAATTCGATACCGAGATTTCACCGGAAATATATGTTTTGAGACCCCCTGAATCCAAAAAAGTATTTTTGGAAACATGTCCGTGTGTGTCTGTGAACATCATAACTCAGATACGAACAGTCGGATAAACACCAAACTTGGTATTTAGGTTCAGTATATTCCAGAGATGCGACGCGAAGGTTTTCAAGAAAATCCCTCCACCCCAGATTACCCTTTACATGGAACATTTTTCGAAAATTTTAATTTTCTCAAAAATGGCTTTAACGATTTTGATTAAAATATCATACATTTAAGATATTTTTGTGACAAATGAAATGTATATCTCGAATTTTCTGGGAATGTCGCCAAAAGTGTTCTTCATTGTGAACGACGTTTGCATAACTGGTAAACCATAAGAGATAGACAAAATTTAACTGAACAAAAATGTAGATCGCGTTAAAATACACAATTTATGTCATATAGAGTTTTCTGTTGTTGAGTGAACCATTTTCAAGATATTGCTTGTCGTTTCCTTAAATTTTCCAATAGTTATACTTTTTCTCAAATTCGTTATTCAATTTTTTTTGTCCTGGTAATGCAAATAAAATGGAATACTCCACATAGCAACCAGCTCTTAAAATATTTGAGTATCGCTTAAAGCCTACCAATTCCCCTTGCATCTACAAGAAAATTAGCAATAAGATTAACATATCGATATCTCGATTAACATGAAGCATATGGAGAATAAGCGTTTGTAAAGTTAGTTTATACAAGAGTAGAGAAAGTCATGTGAGTGTAACACATCAGATTTTTCTTACTGGGAATGTATGTCCGCAAACGTCCTCTTATCGAGATAGAGGGCATTAACGTTTTTCAAACGCCGCGTTGGGTTGGATAAAATTCTGTAAACATAAAGTAGATATTGTCAGTAGTAGAGAATTGACATTTCTAGCCCACTTAATTTATGCATGGAATGCAATTAATATGCTAATTAGCCCCGCCCCTCCCCTCCCCCACCCCCACCCCCAGCTCCTTGGTAGTTTTACTTGCAGCTACGGTCGTAAATCTTGTTGAGTACAATGGAGGCTTGACAGTTAAGCAATTAAGGCTGTCAATCAACTGTCAAAACGAACAAAGGGGTCATAAATTTAAGGTTCTGTAACAAAGGCGAGATGTTTTTCCTACCCCTCCCACATCAGACCACTTCTGCACCTGGTCAGTTACCCACCCCCACTTCCATTGTGTGTCGAACACGTGGCATACTCATTTCACTAGCTTTTAACAAAAGAACAATGCTTACCCTTCAGCTGTCAAAATGAACAAAGCCCATGATGAATTAGGGTTGTGACAAAGAGAACCTAAGCCAGTTAACAGAGAAACAAGTTCTATTGTCTGGTGCAAGCATTCTTTAGAAAGACCATCTGGCATACTCATCCCACAACCCAATAACAAAGCCTGACCCTTTCCATTGTGTAAGAGATTCTATTGTGTGTGCCTTTCTATTGTCCTGGGCAAGGCTAGTTTAGAAAGACACCTGCAGCGTTCCCATCCCACAACCCAAAAACAAAGCCTGACCCTTTCCATTGTGTAAGAGATTCTATTGTGTGTGCCTTTCTATTGTCCTGGGCAAGGCTAGTTTAGAAAGACACCTGCGGCGTTCCCATCCCGCTACTCCATAACAAAACCTGACCTTTTCCATTGTTTGACCACCTGCTAGTTAACAAAAGAATTCGAGGGTTGCTTTATACTCGTCCTGTCCTTGTTTGTGTGAAAGAGAGAGAAACTTGTTTACCAACTCTGCGTAACAACGTCAGGTCGGCCATCATGATTTTGCCTGAGGGAGTTCTCTCCGATGTTTTACGACATCCTACGAATATATCCGAGCATAGTTAACAAGCATTCTGCTTGGTCCATTTCAGGTAGTGACTGAAAAAGCGCCTAATATACATTTCATTACGTGCATTAAACCTCTGAGTGATATCCATAGATCGGTGTTCGATTCTTGCTGTAATCAAAAGTTTATTGCTAATGAGAAATTAATGATTGATATTATTATATCATTACCTTAATTAATAAAAAAGGCGTTCAGAGAATTCTACCTAGAGTCTTACCAAGTGAAGCTCTAACGCGCAATAACTATTAAACTATGCAAGACCAGATTGAAAATGTATTTAACAAATATAATTTAATTTTTATACATCATCATCCTAATTAATGAAAGACCGTTCAGAGGACCCTAGTTCGAATCTTACCCTGCAAACTCTAATGTGTAACATCTAGTAAATTACGAATGCGTGCTCTAAAAATATATTAAACACATGCGTATACTTAGGTATCCAAGTTGATATTTTCTTAGGGTAAAACATTATTATATCATTACCCTGATTAAAGCCCGTTCAGAGGTTTCTAGTTCGAGTCTTACCCTGCAAGCTCTATGCCTACTAACTATTAAATTACGGAAGCGTGCACGATAAGATTAAAAATGTATTAAACAAATATAATTTAATTTTATACATTACACTGTTTTAATGAAAGGTATTCTTAGGAACCCAGAAGCCCATAGTTCGAACCTTACCCAGCAAAACGCTATAATAAATACTAAATTATTGAAGAGTGAACGGGTCAGATTAAAATGTGTTTAACAAATATAATTTAATATACACGACATTGCAATGTTTAACGAGCTGTATTCTTAGGAACCAGAGGTCCCTAGTTCGAATCCTGCCCTGCGAAACGCTATAATAACTATTAAACTATGCACGGGCATATTAAAATGTGTTTATCAAATATAATTATTTATATTAAACCACTGCTTATACTTAGATATTCCGATGCCTAGACACGATTCTTTATTTTGTTTCTTCTCCCTCTTTCTTCCTTTTTCCTCTTTCAATCTATCTCTTTCTTTCTCCACAACTTGTACACATCCAGGCACTCCCATATACACGAGCACATGTGCATACATCAACGTGCATACACAGGTGCATGCATGCACACACATGCACATACATGTAACGCAACAATTATCTCTTTCAAACAGAGATATCAAAAACCTTTACGTGCATTGCCTCTCTATAATAAAAGTTTTCATTTCCCTCACTGAATCATTTATTCTCTTGCATAGAAAAACACATTCATCCCCCCTCCCTATAGATCGCTTCCCCCACCGATCCTCTCTGCAAGTCATTACATGTGATAGAAGAACCGGTTTTTCTAGCCGCTATATATAAGCAGCCCCTTCTCGCACTGCTCTGAATATTATTCGAGGTGTAATCGAGTCGATAATACAATGGACGATTTTTGGAGTGAATGCGGAGAAGAATCATACCATTATACATATTATCATAAAGAGTCGTGTAATGGCATCATGCATTCTATAGTGTGTAACATGCCTTCCTATCATGACCAGATGACTTCTCGAGGCATATGCACAGACAACTGCCCTGTCTACAAAAGAAGCATCATGTAAGTATCGTTTTTATTATTGAATGCAAGCTCTAAAAAGAATGCAATTGTTCTCTAAAGAAGAGTGAAAAAATTAAAATGGTTCATTCTATTGTGCCTTCTTTCTTTCCAGAGAAACTGATACCGAAAGTGAGGGTGAGATGCTCAGCCTCATTTCAAATCACGGCTCTCTGTGGCATTCAGAGTACTGCAATGGGTATACTCACTCTGTACTGTGTGCAAAACCAGAGGTACACGACAGGATGGCGTCATACTTTCCATGCAATGAGAGCTGCAGTGTATTCCTCTTCAGACAGAGAAATTTAAAGTGAGTACCTCTTTAAATATGTATCATTATTGTACATTGCTATCGTCATATACGTAACTTCAGAGAACATTAATGTAAACATTAATTGTATGCGATACTAACATACATTACATGCTACTATAGTACAAGAGCAGTTGTATACGACTAACACTGGAAATTATAATGACTTTTGCAGAATTCAAATGACGACACCAGCGCCTAAAACCGATGTAGATTCCGATGATAAAGAACCAGAAGATATAGTGGAATATCCAATTGCACAGCAGTATGCTAAACACATAGATGAGGAACAGGATTCCAATTCACAGCAGGCAGGGGATCTAACACAGACGACCTACGAGCCTCCCCCTGGAAAGCCTGCAGAACTCGGGAAAACATTGACGTGAGTATTTTCACATATATAAAAATCATTGTTTCATTCCTCTGTGACCTAACAAAAATTAATTCTTTCAGGTTACCTTAACTTCACCCAAGCACTTTTCTAAGACCTTCATTGTGTAATGTTTCAGGCGGTGCAATAAGGGGAAGAAGAAGAAGAGGAACAGCTTTGCAGACCTGCAAAGGAGGCTGACGCTATTGGAGGATAGAATAAGCAACATCGAGACGCCCAAGAAACATGCCGGTAAGAAGCGTGTGCCGAGACGTCTACATCTCGAAAAGGCGCAGCATTAACATAGCATTCTTCTATGATCTTCCAGTGCTTTTAGTGAAAAACACAGACAAAATTGTATACATGACAATTCAAGACTGGGAGATAATTCGTGAGAGTCTTCCTACATTCAGTGCATTCCTCCAAACGAGAAAGTATCCGCGTGTGGAATATTGTGAAAATATTCTTTTCTCTTATAATATTGTTGCTTATATGCAAGAGACAGAAATAAAATTTTTGAACACTAATTTAAATGATTGTGAAATATTTTTAAATAGAGATGAAATTTGCAGGCTAAAAAGACTTGAATCGTTTATAGACTACCATTTAGGTAACCTGACTGATGCAAATGTAATGCAATATGTTGAAACGAGGAGTTGGAGGAAGAAAGTGATGGAAATGCAGGATAAGTAATTACAATAAAAAGAATGAAAGTATGTTTTACATAGTGTTTTTATTCATTAATAATCCTTACATTGCTAATGAAAAAACAAATCCTTACAATGATTAGTTTAAAATAAAAGCTGCATCACATGAGTCAGAGGCTTGTATGTAAATACTTTATCGTGAATTATCAAACAATACAAAGTGGTCTGTGCAGGAATATTTGCACTAGCTTGAATTTCTATTCTAATGTTAACAGCACCATTTACAACTTCCTCTGGTTGATGTGAGCAATCTATAACAAATATAGGAGCAAATTTAAGAAAATCTTTTCTCTTCAATAAAGGATAGTTCTCTTTTTCATAATAAGAGTTTTGAAACTTTGAGTACATATCATACAAGGATGCAAATCTAGAGTTTCCAAAATCCAAATTCATGTCATGATAGGGATAACATTCGCTATTAAGATAAATTCTCAAATTAGTTATGTTACAATGATCAAAAAGAGAACCGTCTTTAGATGCATTACTCGATCTTAAAGTTTGAGCACCCAAAATGACAAATCTCGGCTTCTCCATTTTTGATGTGGTGGCGACATTCCAAGTGAATGATTTAGTTTGCGGCACAGCAGGTTGAGTATGCAGATCCATGGTCCTAAATGGGAGATACAGCGGCTTGTCCGACTTGACAATCTTGAGAATTTCAACCTTTTCAGCGTCAGAAAGTCGTATCACTGGCATTCTCCACTCGATTCGTGCAAGTTTAACGCTTGCATTCTCTTCACCCTCAGGCGCTATAATACAGTTTTTAGAGTCCTTGGATCGAATCCTTGTGTTCGTCAGCAAATCCCAGAAGCATCGAAAGCGGTACTATGGCGTTGAAGGCTCCATTTGCTGCATTCACAATGTCCATGTCTTCTCCAGGATAGCACCATCCTGCATTCAGCAAGTGACCAGACTCCATTGGATTGAGAGCAGCATAGTTGCGTAAAGTTGAGGCGATCCCGGGGTTCCTGGTTCGATCAATAGTTGAGCCGTTCATATCCAGTCGAATCTCCTCAAACATGAATGCAATAGCGTTATTGGTAAGCTTTGCAGTAGTAGCTGTTCCATTAGGTAAAGTATATAAATCCTCAGCTTGACAAGGGATTCTAATTTCATCATTAGCGTCCAGAGCCGATGTATTATAAGGTAAAAACACATGTTCCTCTTCTTTAGTGAACTTGTCATCGAATGTCGGTGCGCTGGTAACATTGAAGATGTCCATGATTATAGAAGTCTAAAGCCCAATACCTGGAGGAAGTGTCGATTGCGTGATGTTAACCCTCCGGGTGTCAAGGCTAGAGTATGATGTGTGCGTTGAATCACTCCCTTATTATATCCTCGACGTCGTTGACTTCTTCTAAAATCTATTGGCATTGCAGCGGATGTGAAGCCTTATGCTTATATCCTCGTTCCTAAAGTCAATGATATTACCGCTTTGGTCCACTACACGAAGACTAATTTGCTCTATAGCATTGTTGTTTATGATTGGAAGGTAAATTGGATTTGACGGCTCTTGAGAAATATGATATCCAGGCGGAACAGAAGGGAAAAACTCGTAGATTGAGTGGCCGCTTTTACCGTCGATGAAAGGGCCTGTTGCAATACTGCACTCGATTCGAATGATGCTCACCTTAAATATATTCACCAGGTAATCAGATTCAGACAGCTGATTAGCTGGAATAACTTTACCTCTGAAGCCCAATAGCGAGCCTATAGAACGATCACCGGAAAAATCAATAGTGAAAGGGCACTTAATTTCAGCCTTCATTGTGTTATTATTAGGTCTAATAAAGAAGACATTCTCGTCTACACCTAGCTTATCTCTGATGTATTCATTAATATCAGAAATCTCATAAGTTCCGTCAGGTATATCAATGATGTTAATTTCATCATTGTGCATGTAATGAAATTGATTATTACTCCAATCAACATTAGGAATTGAATAGAAGGTTTCAAAATTCAGTAGAGCAATCTCATAATGATACTTTGGATCTAGCTGAAGAGGAGGATTCAGGTATGTAGTAAGCACAGACTCGTTGCCACTGACGGCAATAGTGTAACTCATTGCGATAGAAATTGCAAGCACAAGTGTCCACAGATGACTGAGCTGAAACTCTGAAACCTCTTAGTGTTATACAGTACCTTAACATCTCTGAGGTACCTTTCGATCTCTTTTGGAGGCTTCAAGTTTCCAAAGCTATCGAAATAAAATGACACGTTGCCATCCTTCTTTATAGCAACCCAATGAGTGCCTTCATTCTCTGAAGTATCGAGATTAACAATAATTCTCTCTCTGTAACGAGGTCTTGAGGGTAGCTGATCGATCATGTATACACCCCTAAAATGAGGAATCTTTAAACGTCGGGCATACAAGTCGAGGTCTATGTTACTTAATGCTTTTTCCGGGACAAGTATAGCCCTCTGCCGGAGTTTTTTGAATTTTCTTTCTTGCTCGGCCTCCTCTTCCTATCGGTGTTCCTCGCCTTATTCTTCTTCTTCTTCTTCACTCGTAGGCCTTTCCCTCTTGCTTCAATTTCTTTGTTATGTCTCATCATTTCAGCAAGTTGTTTATCCGCAGCCTTTTTCTTATTTACAGCAGAGGCTATTTGTGCAGCGCCTCCAGCGGCGACTCCTAGTGCTGCAATAATTGGTATGAGTGGTAGAAATCCTCCTCGTTTCTTCTTCCTGGATCCCGCACCAACAGCTACCTTACCATTCATGATGGTTGTTACTAGTCGGGCTGCCAACCTTTCACCTAATGTAGCATCAGATGATTGCACTCTTTTCCAGGCATTTTCAGCCAAGATTTTGTCGGCAACGTTCCTCGAAGCAGAGTCCTTATGCTGTGCGTAGGCTATGTCGTGAAGCTTACACGCTTCGTCTAAAGGATTTATTCCGGGGTCACCTCTCTTTAGTCTTTTTTCTAGCTTTGTCCCAGGTCCACAGTATCTGTAACCAGGCAAATGTGCTTCAAATGGCAGCAGGTTAATGAGAGAGTTAATTAAACCGGAACCTCTTGAGACCTTAACCCCCTTAGCGCTCATGGTACACTAATCGATTTTAATGGCACATAGTTCTTTTATACTCTGTCATTGCTTACATTTATTAGTATATATACATTAAGGATGATTTATTTTATTTTAGTTGCTACGATGGAGCTGTGAAGCAAGATTGCTCGCTGCCTATCCAGGTGCTAGACTTTGAAAGTGACTTTAGACGAGATCGTCACGGGAAGCTGTTTCCAGGCAATGTTAGAGCGCTAATTCTAGGTAGCTCCAGTGCTGGAAAAACAAATGTATTACTCAATATGATACTTCACGAGAATGGACTACGCTTTGAAAATGTGTACATTTATTCAAAGTCGCTATACCAGCCAAAGTATCAATATCTTGTTAAGCTGCTTGAAAACATTGAGGGTATAGGCGTGTATACTCACGAAGACGGTGAAAGCGTCTTGCACCCATCAGAAATTAAAGAAAATTCAATCTTTATATTTGATGACGTCATCACTGAAAAGCAAGACAAGATTGCATCCTTTTACAGCATGGGCAGACATCGAAATGTAGATTCAATATATCTAGCACAATCCTATGCCAAAGTCCCAAAGCATTTAATTAGAGATAATGCGAACATGATTATACTCTTCAGGCAAGATAATTTAAACTTGAAGCATGTATATGAAGATTACGTAAACACAGATATGACGTATACTGAATTTAAAGATTTGTGCAAAGGTGTTTGGGAGAGCTCTACAGAAGGAAGACCTTTTATGGTAATAGTTCCCGAATTTCCGATGAATGACGGTCGATATAGGTGCGGATTCGATGTATATATTAAAGTTGTTAATAAAGAAATTGCTCATTCATAGTTCATCATGAGTATTGATAGGTTTGGATCACAGAGGGCTGCTCCAGTGAAAAGATCGCTACATCAATTTATCATAAACAGAGATGGAAAAGGAAATTACCAATTCAGGAACAAGAGACTGTGCATTGTTCAGGATCCTGAGGAGGACGACGACGCAAGCACTAAACGCTACGTGGATACGCTTACGTCTTCTACTGAAAATCGAATGCAGGAGTTCACGGAAAAAACGACATATCAGCGCATGGGCGAACTTCAAACTACGCTTAGGGATCACATCCAGAAGTCGCTAGACGTGCAACATGATGCTCTAATGGAATATCTGAATAAAAATACACTTAAACGAGACGATGGAAACAACATTATCCTGGATGCTATAAGATTGAAGATAATGCTGCCACCTCAAGAGGACTATGACGTGCCAAATAAGAAGCATGTATTAGAATATATAAGTGCAAGAACACCACCGCTCGATTCAAATGGTAACGTTTCATTCCAAAAAAGAAGGCTAATTGAAGTAGCAGATCCTGTCGATGACAGTGATGGAGCAACAAAAAAGTTTGTTTAAGTTCACGTGGGAAGGAAACAAAATGAAATACGCCAAGATTTAAACAACAGACTTGGTGCAATAAGTACCATAGTTACAGAAACAGTGGGAAAACACATGGAAACTATGGCGAACCGACAGAAATCAATAGATGGGCATCTGACAGCTGCAATGGATAATATCAATACCCTTAAAACACAAATGAGAGTCGTAAATTCATTAGTAGAGCAAATGAGAGGGGAACATGTAATTACACTGCAGTCGTTGCCTTTCAGAGGGAAATCACAGAGGTACATGTTAACAACAGGTCTTGAATATTACAAATCAAGCGTAAACGGCGAGATTGTTTCTTGCTATATGACGTCACCAACAGCTCCTACTGTAAGACCTGATACAATAATTGAAATAAATAACAAGTCTCTTAGAGCTCTGCCTGCACCAATTGCAAATGGTGATAAACTAGCCTTCACTGCTCCTGCAAATCGTGTAAGGGACGGCCATTTTCTAAATATCGAGCTGAAAATCTCTTATAAACTGAAGTCTGCTAAATACATAGGGTATATATTAATGCGAAAGTCTAATTTCAGTGTCATTTCAAGATGGCAAGCGAGTGCATACGACTTAAAGAATCTGTAGCCATGCACACGAAGGCTATAAGAGAAAAGTTACGTTCTCTTAAAGGTCAGCAGTTTGAAACCCAGAGAGTGATGAGTGAAGCTCTTCAACCAGTGACAGATCCGCTTCAAGATATACTTGAAATACAGAAAAAGAATATTACAAGCAAGGAGGAATCACCGAAAGACATGAAAGATGAGAAACTCTACAACTACCTTAATAAAGTTCGAAAGAAGGACAAAAATGAAATAGATTCATCATATGGAGTACGATATGAGGATGGCAGCTACATGCTAGGCAACAAGATTATTGATTTCATCAATAATAAAGTTCGAATAGGGGACGAAACGTATGAAACCACGCCTGGATTGAAGGAACTCATCTTCAAGAGAATACCTGAAATGCATGCATACACCGAGGATGACCTTGAAACGTACAGTAAAATACTTAAAGGAACACATGTTCATCGAAGAAACTTCAGCAAGCACGGGCAGCTGAGATCGGGTAATTCCTACAAGTATAAAAGCGTTATACGTCCTCTAGTAACGAAACACAAGGGATTAGGACTACAGTGGAAAGAACATCACCCTAATACGAGGCAAGACTACATCTACTGGACCGACCCTAATGATCTGGTGGATCGCCTTAGGCTACTTGTGGCATCCAGAGACGCAGGCAATAACAATCATACTCAAGAAATTGAAGAGATTATTCAAGAACTAAAAGCGGCAAAGGTTATAGCATGACATCAGTGAAGCAACATATAGCAAGCGAGCTCCATGCTCCAGCCCGGAGAAACTTCATGCGTCGAAAGATTATCAGCAAGGGGCTCCAGGACTTGGTGCAGATCGACTTGATGGAGATGATACCGCATGCAAAAATCAATAAGAATTTCAAGTACATCATCATTGCAATCAACTTCTACTCTAAAATGGCATATGCGAGACCTCTAATGGACAAGACAGGACTTCAGGTTGCAAAGGCTATGGAAGATATACTGCAAGAAATGATAAACCCGCCCAAGAACATACAGAGTGATAATGGAAAAGAATTTTATAATAAACATTTTAAAAATTTAATGACAAAATATAACATCAATCACTACAGTACCTATACCCATGTGAAGGCAGCTGCTGTTGAACGATTAATAAGAACTTTAAAAAATATGATGTATCGCGAATTTCTAGCCAATGGATCATACAAGTGGCTAGACCTTTTACCTCAGATCATTGCAAGATATAACAACACTTACCACTCCACTATTCGAATGAAGCCTATAGAGGTGAAGAACAATGATCTTCTTCTGACTGTTTACAACTACACTCAAGATCGAAAAGAGAAGAGAGGGGCAAGAAAGTTTAGTGTTGGTGATTATGTGAGGATATCAAAGGACAAGGGACATTTTGAAAAGGGCTTTGAAGCTAATTGGAGTGTTGAAATATTTCAAGTTGTTCATGTGAATCACACCAATCCCGTTACATACATGCTAAAAGGTAATGATGGTGACGAGATAAAGGGGTCCTTTTATGGTCATGAACTGCGACCTACACTGTACCCTAATACATTTCTGGTAGAGAAAGTATTACGCAGGCAGGGAAATAGGATTCTTGTAAAGTGGTATGGATTCCCTAATACTCAATGGATTGACAGAAAGGATTTATTGTAGAAAAATAATAATGAAAATAAAGAGGCTTTCATTCCACAATAATGCGTGTTTTTTATTTCACTGTATATGGTGTGCTAAATAAGAAATTCATTATTTAAAAACATTTTTGTGTTTGCATGGTTTACATGATTAAAAATCAATAAATTGTTTTAACTAAAAAATCATAAACAAAAAAATTACACGTATATATACAACAATATTATCATTTGCATTTTTAGGTTAACTTTCATATATATACACACACACACACACACGCAATACGTACATGAAAAAACACTCGCTCACTAGACTGCATTTTTACATACATTTTATAAAATTAAAAATCAATATATTAATAAACAGAAGAGCTAAACATTTACATTATCCATGTACATATATAAATACACACATACACAACCACTCACGCATACACCTATACACACGCATACACACACACATAAAAGCAATTTGTTTAAAAACTTCACAACTAAAAATTTACATATATACATCTAAGGGTCAGTCATACGCAGACAATATTGATCCCAGGCAATTGTCTGGTCTGAACCTTCAATCAGTTTTCTCTTATCGTCTCTACCACAGAGAGCGACCTTATTCATTTCTATGGTCGAGACTTTATGTTTGAAACTTCGAAATGTTGTTGTTTTTGTTAAAACTTTTTTTCTAATATCATTTAGACAGCCGAAATAGTGCTCAAAATTTATGTTGCGCATGCCGGTGTTGTTGATGCCCTTTGCTTTCATCATAGTTTGGTCCTCGTGCCTGTATGCATATAACTTGGACCTTAGCCCAACATATTCTATCATAGGGATTCCTGCAAGCTCATCCTTGAACAGGCCGATGACTTTCTTGTTTTGCGGTGTAATTCCATAGTTGTTTTGCGCCTCATAATTTGATGTGTCAAAATGCTCTTGATTTTCCTTAATAAATTTGTATATGTCGCTTGAGGTTTCCAGAATAAATGAATCCGTATCCATGTAATTTAAAATTAAATCTTCTAGGCCTGGCTTCAATATATTGTAATAAAAGCTGTACATATGTTTGGATATATCAAGGATGGCTTGCCCTATGTAGATGGGTTTGTTCATGTAAATTTCCTCTCTGGCAAGTTCTATCCCTACAAGATTTTCCGCAAATAAAATGCTCCGAACGTAAGTTGGTCGCGCTGTCAATTTCTTGCATTGCTTCCAACTTGTAACGATACGGAAGTCATTGTATTTGCGCACATTCTCAATAAATTTGCCATATACAGAGTTGTTCATTTTCTTCCATAAATTCTGACCGAATTTGGAAGTTTCCCTTGCACGTCTCTCTGTATTTATATTGATGTCAGTTTTCAGCCATTCTGACTGATCATATGCAACCACTCTATGGATCTTCTTTAACTTCATGCCCAAGTCAATGCACTGCTGGAGGTTTCTATAGTGCAAGGTATATTTCTCCTTGTTCTCTAGTGTTGCCAGCAGTTTCTTGTATTGGCCTCCAGGTGGTATCTCACTTTTCGGGCAGAGAGGAAGGCTATTGTGCTCATCATGTAGGTGCTCAGGGTACTCGAGGTCGACTTCCAAAACGTATCCAGTTGGGGAATCAGGAGCAACAGCAAAGAAGTTTATGTTTAAAATTTCTTCTGGCAGAAGCCATCTGAGGTTCTTGTGTGGCATATGGCTCGCCATTGAAGCCCCATATAAATTGTTTATGTCGAGATATGCCAAATATAAGTCTTTTTGTGTCTGTTTATGTCCAGGAAGGTACTTGTTTGCTTTAACATGCCTCTTTGACACGGTGCACATTCCGCCCCTGATTCCTCCCTCAAAGAATTTGATCATTTCCTCATCATGGATGAGGTCAAGCTTGACCTGAGTCACCTTGAGCATTGCATCAAATGCAAGTCCTGGTAGGGTATAGTACCAGCAGGGGTCCAAGTTATATACCTCCAGAGAGAGGTACCTAAACTTCTCGAATGCATCGGCCAACAAGAGCGTATCCGTTTTCAAATAGAGGTCGCTGTATTCGCCTAGATTGCTAATGTTGAAGGTGTTCCAGACTTTGACAGCATGGTTGTATTCCTCTTGTGTTATATCGTCAAAATTTTCAATTGAAGGGAGTGCTGTTTCCTCTAGTTTTGAAGGAGAGTCGACGTAACTGTAAGGGAATATTCCCTTAGATCTCACTAACTGCTGATGTTCAGGATCGGGATACTCAGAGTTTGTGATCTTGAACTCATCACTACTCAGCATGCAGGCTAAACTAGATAGCTTATCGTCCAAGAACTTAAAGCTATCTAGAAACCTGAAAAAGATAGTCCTGTACTTTTTGCTGAATGATATATATCGCTCAGAGGAGCTTGAGATACACGAAATGGGGTGATCATCATATGCCAGGTGTTGCATCAGGAAATGGCTGTCATAATTGCTAAGGCAATGAAAAAAGATGGGTATAAAGTTAGGTACCCGTCTATTTAAATTGCATGCATTATGAGCAGCCCCCAGGAATACACCGGTCACATGGCAGTGGTCACGTACCTTCAAGTCATCTACCTCAAACTCCTTCTTGCATATGTGGCAATGACGAGCATTATCGAAGTCAGCAACGTCCTGAACAGTCAAGGTCATTTCTTCATTGCGGCTATATTGCTCAATAACCATGTCGGCTATTGACCTAAGTTCAATGAAGAACTCCTTGATTGCATCAGGACCTCTGAATAGCTTAAACCTCGACAATGAATCGTCATGGCAACATACGAGCTTAAGCGATATAGATATAGCCTCATGATGCTGGATAGCCCGTGTCCAGCTCTGATTAGCCGACGGTTCGCAGGACTGAACTCGGGCTAACACGCTCTCAATATCGGCATACACAACAAAATTTACAGGACTACCCTTCGAGTATGATGAGAACTCAATCACTTCACCCTGATTAGGCATTTTGAGCACCTGGCACTGCATGCACTTCAATTGATGCTTTTTAAAAGCACCTTCAGTATTGAAGTGCTTCAGGCAGGGCTCGCATACCCATTGTTTACCGTTATGTTTACTGATTTGCATTGAAGTCAGCCTTGACATATCCTTAATCAGGCAGTAGTGAGATCTTCCATCCTGTTCAATTAGTAATAGGTTTACATTGAAATCTTTCCTGCTGCTGGTTTGGTATAGCGGTATAATTACGCCCTCCCTTTCTATTCCAAATACTGAAACTGATATTCCGTTGTTTTGCTGTTCAAAGTCTGGAATCTGGTGTAGGCTAACAGGGAAGTTTATCCCTCTGTAGTTAAATGCAGTGAATAACTGTTTTGCAGGGTATTTGCTCGTTCTTTGACCATCGCGCTTTGCGGGATACTTTGCAGCGAGCAAACACCATGCAAAACAGTATTCATCGTCGTTGTTTATATTTATTACAGCTTTCTTGGTCATGATGGCAGTGGGTAACTCTACGTATCGCGATGCATTCAAGGGATCATAGAAGCTAGTTCCAATAACAAGGGCCCTGACAGCGAACAGAGATTTTGAGCTTGCACCTCCTTCGAAGTTCGAGATGTTTTCTAGCATTTCATCGACCATAGAAGTGTATAACGCATCGAGATTACTTGATTGAAGACCCAGCTTTGTCTTACTATTGAAAAAGATGGTTTCTGCATGCTCTTTTTCAGGAGATTGTATTAGGTTGGTGATCTCTATGAAGGAATTTACTTTAAAACCTGAAGAGCTTCTCCTGAGTACAGAAACCATCTCTCCCAATACAAGATGTCTGCATTCCTGCAGAAAGTGACCGGGGTCAGCTATCTCTAAAGAGTTTTCTATGCGGCTATTGAAAAGGCGGCCCTTGAACGCCGATTCAATAACCTTACACTCTAGCTGAGTATGACTAACATTTAGTTTTTTGGTGTTGTTACTGTACTCGGTGTCGTCACTATCGGAGTCAGCAGTGGTGGTTGGGTTGTCACAATGGTTGCGACCGATGCCTGATGGCCCTGCAACTGGTGATGGAGGAGCCATTGAAGATCCTGGGCGGGCGAGGGGGCTAGTTGTTTGTCCGTGTTCCTCTTCAGCCTCGTGAGGTATTTTGGTACCCCGGAGCACTGCATCCTCAGGCTCCGGGTTCGTGACCACTATTGAAGTTTCTATAACAATAAAAAATTGAATTAATTGGAATGTTAGTTAAAATAGAAATGCAAGAATATATGTTTATTAAATCATTGAAGATAAAGGCTTAAAGTCACGTGTTAATGCCACGATAATTATTTATATAATTGTATATTTTAATAAATAATAAAACGAGAGAAAAAGTTGATAGAGAAAAGTTATGCGTTAACGTTATGATAATTATTATGTAATTTTATTTTAATCAATAAAAATGAGTAAAAAAAATTTTATTGAGAAAAGTTATGCGTTAACGTTACGTTAATTATTTATGTAATGATGTTACTAGAATAAATGAAGTTAAAAAACTCACCATTCAATTCACGAAGCATCTGCAGGTACAGGTCCTGTAGGCACAATTTTCGCAAGTGCACACATCGATGGGAATAATCGCCCATGGATCTCCTACAAGCATCGGCACAACATCCTCGAATCCAGGAGGCGGCGGGGTCAGGTAGTCCTGTGAAAAGATAGGCGAGGGCAAGCTACCACCATCGTCCATCTCCCCCGCCCCGTCTGAAGTTGTTTCAGGAACTAGAACAAAGAAGCAAAGCAGAATTAGCTTCACATTGAATATTTTGATTGAAAGGTGCTAGTAAATTGAATGCTTCATTCCATTATTGAAGCTCTGAATTGTTCTCTGGTTATACATTTATTAATGATAAGGATAATATTTCTAGAAAAAGTGTAATAATATATCTAATCTCACCGTTCGCTTCGTTAAGCATCTTTATTGCAGCAACTTGGTATTCGCAGTTATTGCAAGTGCAGCACTGGTCCGAAGCGCTGCCCATGACACCATTCACCCCTGTAACGGGAGTGACATCCTCAAAAGCAGGTGGTGGAGGGATAATATAATCACCCCCCGATAAGATTGGTGACGGGGGGCTATTAAAAATGTAAGTGCCTTGCAGCGGCACATCTGATATCAGATCCCCCGCCAGGGGTGTCGGCATGTTGTACATCGTGTTGTTATTAGCGGCTCTCTATTGACTTGCATAAATTGGTTAAGTCGAGAGCCCGCTCCTCTGACGAGTGCCGCTCTTGCTACTCCCATTGAGTTTGCAGTATTACCTGTGAAAAAGTTTAAATGTGTAAATTCAATTGTTTTTTTATAACTGATAAAAGATGAATGAGTAGAGAAAGACGTGTAATATGAAATAAATGAGTAGAGGAAATCGTATGAATGTTAATAGAATGCTTTGTGAAAAAGTCTTATGAAGCTTTACGGAAAGAGGAACGTGTAGCGAAAATCATATGAATGTTAATAGAAGAATGCGAGGAGAAATCATGTGAATGTCAATAGAGAAATGAGTTGAGAAAACCATGTGGATGTTTACAGAAGATGTAGAGAAAATCATATAAATGTTACAGAAGAATGTGTTGAGAATATCATGTGAATGTTTATGCAAGAAGAACGTGTAGTGAAATCATATGAATGTTAATAGAAGAACGCGATGAGAAATCATATGAATGTTATTAGAGGAATGCTAATAGAAGAATGCGATGAGAAATCATATGAATGTTAATAGAGGAATGTGACGGGAATATCATGAATGTTTGCAGAAGAAGAACGTGTAGTGAAATCATATGAATGTTAATAGAAGAACGCGCTGAGAAATCATGTGAATGTCAATAGAGGAATGTATTGAAAACCATATGAATGTTTTCAGAAGAAGAACGCGTAGTGAAATCATATGAATGTTAATAGAAGAATGCGAGGAGAAATCATATGAATGTTACAGAAGAATGTGTTGAGAATATCATATGAATGTTTATGCATGAAGAACGTTCAGCGAAAATTATATGAATGTTAATAAAAGAACGTGTAGTGAAATCATATGAATGTTAGTAGAAGAATGCTATGAGAAATCTTATGAATGTTTACAAAAGAAGATGTAGAGAAAATCATATAAATGCTAATAGAAGAATGCGAGGAGAAATAATGTGAATGTTTATGCAAGAAGAACTTGTAGCGAAATCGTATGAATGTCAGACGAATGTTTTGAGAATATCATGTGAATGTTTATGCATGAAGAACGTGTAACGAAAATCATATGAATGTTAATAGAAGAATGCGATGAAAAATCACGTGAATGTTTACAGAAGAATGTGTAGCGAAATCGTATGAATGTTAATAGAGGAACACTGATTAGAGATTAAGTATGAATGTTTATGTCGGTATCTAAAGAACTATTTTTACACCCTTGATGAAAGCGCTACATTTTTTAACAATTCTGATGTTAGTTATTAAAGAAATGAAAATTTAGATAAACAATATGGTATTCTTGCAATGATTCGTGTTTCACTTAGTTATGTAAAAAACTCACTCACCTTGCATTATGTAGATTACGATGAATGCAGTCTAGAAGACAATAGCACTGAATTCGATGAAGCGAATCAATATACTTTAACTTAAAATGTCGCAGTGGTTTCCTTATGCGCCAGCGCTGGTTTATATAGGGAGCCTAGAGCCCCTCAGGCAATTTCAAGCGTTGGCATGGCGGGGGGAGATGTTACACGTCACGTGATTATTGCATCCAATGACATCATCTCTTTCAGCGCATGCGCGCGTTGGCATGGCAGGGGGAGATGTTACAAGTCACGTGATTAAGAAAGAGATAGATTGAAAGAGGAAAAAGGAAGAAAGAGGGAGAAGAAAGAAAATAAAGAATCGTGTCTAGGCATCGGAATATCTAGGTATACGCAGGGGTTTAATATAAATAATTATATTTGATAAATACATTTTTAATATGCCCGTGCATAGTTTAATAGTTATTATAGCGTTTCGCAGGGCAGGATTCGAGCTATGGACCTCTGGTTCCTAAGAATACAGCTCGTTAAACATTGTAATGTCGTGTATATTAAATTATATTTGTTAAACACATTTTAATCTGACCCGTTCACTCTTCAATAATTTTGTATTTATTATAGCGTTTCGCTGGGTAAGGTTCGAACTATGGGCTTCTGGGTTCCTAAGAATACCTTTCATTAAAACAGCGTAATGTATAAAATTAAATTATATTTGTTAAATACATTTTTAATCTTATCGTGCACGCTTCCGTAATTTAATAGTTAGTAGGCATAGAGCTTGCAGGGCAAGACTCGAACTAGAAACCTCTGAACGGGCTTTAATCAGGGTAATGATATAATAATGTTTTACCCTAAGAAAATATCAACTTGGATACCTAAGTATACGCATGTGTTTAATATATTTTTAGAGCACGCATTCGTAATTTACTAGATGTTACACATTAGAGTTTGCAGTGTAAGATTCGAACTAGGGTCCTCTGAACGGTCTTTCATTAATTAGGATGATGATGTATAAAAATTAAATTATATTTGTTAAATACATTTTCAATCTGGTCTTGCATAGTTTAATAGTTATTGCGCGTTAGAGCTTCACTTGGTAAGACTCTAGGTAGAATTCTCTGAACGCCTTTTTTATTAATTAAGGTAATGATATAATAATATCAATCATTAATTTCTCATTAGCAATAAACTTTTGATTACAGCAAGAATCGAACACCGATCTATGGATATCACTCAGAGGTTTAATGCACGTAATGAAATGTATATTAGGCGCTTCTTCAGTCACTACCTGAAATGGACCAAGCAGAATGCTTGTTAACTATGCTCGGATATATTCGTAGGATGTCGTAAAACATCGGAGAGAACTCCCTCAGGCAAAATCATGATGGCCGACCTGACGTTGTTACGCAGAGTTGGTAAACAAGTTTCTCTCTCTTTCACACAAACAAGGACAGGACGAGTATAAAGCAACCCTCGAATTCTTTTGTTAACTGGCAGGTGGTCAAACAATGGAAAAGGTCAGGCTTTGTTATGGAGTAGCGGGATGGGAACGCCGCAGGTGTCTTTCTAAACTAGCCTTGCCCAGGACAATAGAAAGGCACACACAATAGAATCTCTTACACAATGGAAAGGGTCAGGCTTTGTTTTTGGGTTGTGGGATGGGAACGCTGCAGGTGTCTTTCTAATCTAGCCTTGCCCAGGACAATAGAAAGGCACACACAATAGAATCTCTTACACAATGGAAAGGGTCAGGCTTTGTTATTGGGTTGTGGGATGAGTATGCCAGATGGTCTTTCTAAAGAATGCTTGCACCGGACAATAGAACCTGTTTCTCTGTTAACTGGCTTAGGTTCTCTTTGTCACAACCCTAATTCATCATGGACTTTGTTCATTTTGACAGCTGAAGGGTAAGCATTGTTCTTTTGTTAAAAGCTAGTGAAATGAGTATGCCACGTGTTCGACACACAATGGAAGTGGGGGTGGGTAACTGACCAGGTGCAGAAGTGGTCTGATGTGGGAGGGGTAGGAAAAACATCTCGCCTTTGTTACAGAACCTTAAATTTATGACCCCTTTGTTCGTTTTGACAGTTGATTGACAGCCTTAATTGCTTAACTGTCAAGCCTCCATTGTACTCAACAAGATTTACGACCGCAGCTGCAAGTAAAACTACCAAGGAGCTCGGGGTGGGATTGGGGGAGGGGAGGGGCGGGGCTAATTAGCATATTAATTGCATTCCATGCATAAATTAAGTGGGCCAGAAATGTCAATTCTCTACTACTATTGTCTTTACGTTGGAGTTGTTTATTTATTTAGCTCCATGTATGGACGTAAATTTGAAGTTGATATTGTCTTTACGTTGGAGTTACTGTTGTTGATGGAGTTTGTTTGCACCACGCTTTGGGAATCAGTTTGAAGTGGATTGTTTTATTGTTGAATTATTATTGTTCTTGAAGTTTACTGAAGAAGATTGTTTGTGACGTAATATGCTGCTACGTATGTAAAAGCTGATTTGATGATGTATTTTTGTTGTTACGCTCCAAGTTTAAAAAATATTATATTAACTTTGTTATTAAACTGCTTCTATATAGTATTTATATTTATGTTTGCCTCGGCTGCTTCAGTATAGTTTTAGAGACACGTTTCTCTTAATCAGGGCGTGGTGCGACAAGAATGTAGGCTTACACAGATTTTAAGTTTAAATTCACTACTTTTTATTAATCCTTGACACAAATTACACTACACTGATATTAAGAGCTGTGAGACCCTTTAATTTAATATTTGCACTTTGTTAACTCGTATACTTAATGTTACGATTCACACGAATACGTAATATTTCTTTAGAGAACACATCTTCCATCCGGCCACTACCAAGGTCTGCAGGCAACTGAACAAGATTTCAACCGTCCCTACCCGTAAGCTTCTGTATTTAAAGTCTCTGATTGGCTAATTCTAGTCCAACGGAATACTGGCATTTAATTAAAGCTTTTTCTGGCTATTAATTGGCTAATTTTAAACTGTCACAAAACTTACATTATTGCTGCCCTAATCCTTATGATATTAGCAACGAAGCCTTGCTTAGCAGCATTCAGGAAAACTACCCAGATATCACAAGAGCTACGAGAATTCTCAGTAGAGAAAGACCAACACCATTAGTTCGAGTTTTCACCACCTGCGTCGCCACTATCAATACGATACTAGCCCAAGGCGCAATAATCGAAAACCAGATATTTAGAGCCGAACCCTCCAGGAACACAGAACGACACATTCCATGCAAGCAATGCCATCAATATGGACATCAAAAGCAAGACTGCACAGAAGCCCCCTCATGCTTTCACTGTGGTGACAAGTATGACACAAGACAATGCCAGCACAATCTGAAGCACACAGCACCATTCTGCGCTACGTGTAATCACACCGGACATTACACCGGGCAGGTAAAGTGTCCACTGTATCCCAGAGCACCACCAACCACAGCCTCCCAGATCGCGGAAACTACTATATTCCCGCATAACATTCCAGTAGCTCCGAAACCTAAGCTTAACGATGATTGGCCAGAGCTTAGCTACCCCCAAATACCAACAACGAAGAAAGAAATGACCCTGAAGGAAACCACCAGCACCATCAGGAAAATAGTTAAACACACAGAAGATCAAGTACGATCACTACAACAACAAATAAACAACCTGCAGGCCAACATGACCAAATATGTACAAGAAACTGCCAAGCACGTGGTAGAGCAAGTCCTAACGACAATCATTCCACCAATGTATGACTCAACGTCTCCAGGACAACGCACCAGACTCCTGAACAACCTCAGGCATACAGCACAAAAAGCTCTCAAAAGAGCACTGAACACTGTCAAAATTGGAAATCAGCTAGCCATTTTCATTCATGACCTTAAAACCTAAACAGTAAAGAAAGCACAAAAAACTCAACAACATCAACGCAATGGCGGCTGCAGCAGTAGTGCAAACCCACATGCGCCACAACGTAAAACTACTTCACATCAACATCAACGGGATCATCAGAAAATGACAAGAATTGCAAGAGCTCATAACACATCATGGAGCTGACATCATCACGATAAACGAAACATGGCTCACTCCAGCCAGGAACTTTATCTTCCAACCACTAATAACGTTTAGAAAAGACAGAGATCAAAGAATTGGAGGCGGAGTCATGTTACTTGCAAAGCACGAATTACAGCCGAGCCAGGTAGCCACGCCCCCGGCCTTTCCAGAAATACGAATGTCTGATAGTACAGATACAAATCCACAGAAAGAAGGTATACGTAGTCACAGTATACGTTCCCCCTCAAGCAGCCTTTCCAGCAGATTTACTCAAGTACTTAAACGACACATACACAGAACTAATCATATTGGGCGACCTCAACGCAAACAACACAGAACTTCTGGATGAACATACAAACGCACATGGACGAGAGCTCAAGAAAGTCATCGACCACACAGAACTTAAACTCATATTTATGCAGCCGTGGCAACAATGCCACTTATTTCAACAGAAACAATGACCAAGATGCAAGCTTTCGAACAGAGATGCCTACGTACGGCACACAAACTACTACCAAACTTTAAAACCAACCGCCTATACCAATATACCAGAACGGAACCAATTGATAAGCATATTGCAAATCTAATGCTCAAATACATTGAAAATGCACACACACGAAAACACAGAAGAGACCTCATACGTACAGCACAGCAGATGAAGACAATCCAACCAACATCAAAGGACAAAAACCCACCCCTGATCACACTAATACAAATATACGACAAGAAACAGTTAGATGAGCAACGCCAAATCGAACACCATTTACAAAACTTACTAAGCAAGTGAAAACAGCACGCACCAATTAAACTAAAAAGTTAACAGAAAAACAAAAGCTAGAGGTGACGACACGCGCCAACGACAAAAGAAAACAAGCAAATATATATAAAATCGGTCTTCTTGGGCAGCAAATCACGGAGGCAGAGATTGTGTGACATGAGAAAAAAAAATAATAATAATAATAAAAAAAATCAGACACACAAATCCCCCTAATTTAAAAAAAAATATATATATTATATAAAAAAAACAAATAAACACGACAAGAACGACACATGCGGAAGATAACTGCCTGCAAGCCATTATTCAAAAACTTTTTCCTAGGCTGAAGAGGGAATATCCCTAAACTTCCTTGGCATGGTTTTGTCATGCCAAAAAACCCTTTATTATTATTATTTATTTGACTAGTATCATTTAAACTCTCCAACTCATTATTGCCTCAAGATTACCTCATTGTTAGCAACTTTAAACTTATTTTTCTCACAGCTCTTACATTATTAAATTACGTAATGCATTCACATAACATTATTAAACATGTTTACAATAATATAAGCATTTGAAATGAATGTTACATACATTTTATAAATTATTACATACGTATTGCTTCAAGGCGGGCTGTTATTTAGTTTACATATTATATAATTTAATTGAAATTATTCAATTGTTAAGAATACTACTTCAAATAGAACCCTGTTCCCCCACGGCATTGGAATATCGCTTATGTATTGTTTGCTTTGCGTTTTGAAATATCTCTTATGTCCTGTTTTTAACATGGGTTGAATCACAATTAACCTAAACCCTGGGGGTGTAAGTCCTACATAAGAGGAGGGTAAACAGATAATGAATGAATGAATGAATGAATGAATGAAAAATCCTTAGCTTGGCTTCCTTGGGAGGGAATGTAAAGTCGGTGGTCCCGTGTGGTAGATTTGTGGCACGTGAAAAATCCTCAAGCCTGATAAAGAGGCCTCGGAGCAAAATTTCCGTCGTTCACGCCCAATATAGTATGTGACGCTAAGAGCCATAGTAGCTAAAGAGCGTCCCAAAATAGAACTCACTTATAATTATTATTATTATTATTATTATTATTATTATTATTATTATTATTATTATTATTATTATTATTTCCATCCAAAACATTACGCCACAGTCTTTGTCAGGTCATTGCAGGTATCCGGGAAAGTGGGAATTCAATAAGTCCCAAAATTCCCATCCCAAAACCGATCCCATATATTAAAAAATCTGATGTGTTACACTCACATGACTTTCTCTACTCTTGTACAATCTATTTTTACAAACGCCTATTCTCCAAATGCTTCATGTTAATCGAGATATCGAGATGTCAATGCTTGCATTTTCTTGTAGATTCAAGGGGAATATGGTAGGTTTTAAGCGATAGTCAAATATTTTAACGCTGGTTGCTATGTGGCGCATTTCATTCTCTTTGCATGTCCAGGACATAAAAAAATGAATAACGAATTTGAGAAAAAGTATAAGTATTGGAAAATTTAAGGAAATAACAAGCAATATCTCGAAAACGGTTCACTCAACAAAAGAAATGTATATGACATAAGTTGTGTATTTTAACGCGATCTACATTTTTTGTGTAGTAAAATTCTGTCTATATCTTACGGTTTACCAGTTATACAAAAGTCGTTTACAATGAAGAATACTTTTGGAGACATTCCCAGAAAATTCGAGATATACATTTCATTTCTCATGACATGGTCTTAAACATATGATATTTTCATCAAAATCGTTAGAGCCATTTTTGAGAAAATTAAAATTTTCGAAAAATGTTCCATGTAAAGGGTAGTCTGGGGTGGGGGGATTTTCTTGAAAACCTTCGTGTCGCATCTCTGGAAGATACTGAACCTAAATACCAAGTTTGGTGTTTATCCAACTGTTCGTTTTTGAGTTATGCTGTTCACAGACACACAGACACACAGACAGACAGACACACACACGGACATGTTTCCAAAAATGCTTTTTTTGGATTCAGGAGGTCTCAAAACATGTATTTCCGGTGAAATCTCGGTATCGAATTTTTGGGTGGAATGCAATACTTCCCCTACTTACTATACGTAGTAGAGAAAGTAAAAAGGGAAAAAGAAAAAAAAATTGTGCGAAGTCCGGGCGATCGCGTGCCAGGTACGAATGCAATGTTAACCCTTTAGCGGTAATATCGGTCTCTCAGACCCTATCGCTGTATTATTCGCCACTGATCTTGTCGAACCCTGAACGCCGATCTATGGATCTTTTGAGCGTTTGTCTCTCATGTGAAAACATTATGTTGTAACTATATTTTGCGCACCTTTGGATTGCTATTTCACAAAACAGGGTATTGTTGTTTTCTAACACATTACAGGTTATAGTTCACTCTCTTTGAAGACTAAGTTACGTGGCATATCGTTCAGTTTAGATGAAAATGTCGAAAGAGCACCACGGTTTAAATATGCGAAAACGAAGTTAGTTCAGTTAGCCTCAGAAGAAGCAGATGTTAATGACAACGATTGTGGTTCAAATGATTCCTATGTTCCCATTTATTATATAAAATTAAATACAATAATATAATAAAGAATGTTCAAATAAAAGCAAATAAAAATTTACAGGGTCTCAGGGACCGATATTACCCACAACGTGATAAAATTTGTGTTAGCACTTAAGGGTTAATGGTGCTGTACATTTGAGGTGAGTCTCCTATGCCATGATATAAACAAGCACAGAATCTGATTCAGCAACCATTCGACAGTACATACAAAAATAGCAGATAGCTTTAAAGCAGTGGTAGAACATGGAATAGAATAGGGATACAAGGTTTTGCGATCACGGGCATCATTGTCTAAATCACATGTAAGAGGTTTGTTCTTACCTTAAACGAAAAGTAAACCTTAGGAGCCGTCTTGGGAGGAAAACAAACTAGAATTTTTATATGAAATTTAAATGCAAAATTGTATTTTCTATAACAAATAGAGAAAAAGCAAGTCGGATCACTGAAAGTATGCTTCTAATTATAAAAATAAATAATCTGTGGCACGAGGCCTACCAACTCGACAGCGGACCTCACGCCCACATATGCATACCCTTGGTGGAAGATCATCCAGCCGATACAGGGAGATTCTGTGGTCAGCATCATACTTCCCACAGCCAGAACGTTGGTTTGCGCTAGCTAAAGCTCGTCAAACATATCACAATACTGAGCGGGTACTGGACTGAAAAATGCGCACCCACTTGTGCTCGAACCCCCGCTCATTTTGTGGCTGGGAAGCGGAACACCACGCTCCAACCGCTACTCCACAGCGACAGTATGCTTCATACCGATCTAAAGTCAAGTTAGAGTGCTTCTCTTCTATTCTTGCCGCACTCATTACTTGAACATCAATAGTTCAAACACTGCTTGTCTCTCCACTCTTAAGGATATCTTGTCATATCTGGTTTCTTTTTGAACTTTTGAAATTTTAAAATTGTCCCCAGGTGCAATTTTTGTTCAAATTCTATCTTATTTTCAGTGTATGTTCTTTGGAGGCGGATGAAGAGATATAAAGAGAATTTTAATGTCAAATATAGTTTTGGATTTAGTGCGGGCTTGATTTTATAAAAAAATAATTTTATTTGCTTTAAAACTTTTGAAAAATAAAGATACATAGAATGTAATTTTTTTATTGATTTGATATGCGAAAAACATTATGGAGTATTTAAAAATATAAAGTTTAAAACGTTTGTTATGTGGGGTATTTCACACAACACTAATTATTTTAACTTATCTTCTAGGAAAGTTAGGCACATAGGATTATGAAAATTCATTTTCTGCTGTAATTTTGTTGAACAGATCTATAATGTAACCTTCAGTTAAATTAGTTGAAAGTTGCAGAAATTAGCAATTTTAGCACCGAATACGCGATAACCTGTTGCACGTGTCCCGTTACCATGTAGACTACCATAAAAGGAAGAATTTCCGCATGTTAACCTAATGAGCGTGGCGATAATACATCAAACGGCTCTTGGGCTATGCTGTAATGCAGCTTAAACTATACTTCATCTCCGGGGCGACCAAAGTGTCTTTAGCTTGTGTTCTAGTGGAATGCACTGCATTCTTCCCGAGCAGTGATAGCAGAAATGGCACGCCTGCCTTATCTATCAGAAGAAAAACACCGTTGCATTATATGCGATTGCATGCAGTGGGGAAGAAAGAATTCTTGGAAGGAAAGAAAGGAAACACATTAATCCAACTTTCTCTATAAAATTTTATATTCCATCCAAACTTAATTTTACGTTCCTTCAGTTCTCCTGTTACAGAGACTTCAGCTGTGACACTGTGATTTCTCTTACTTCTCGTTTTCCACTCCAGCAATAATTTTTTATCTTAATGTTCCTTTTCGCTTATTACGTTTCAGCTAAAAATGGAAACTTCTGCCTCGTTCTTTGCCCTATCCGTAGTTAATACCAGTATGTATGCTGCACATCAGAATTAGTTGCCTATTACAGATTTTCTGGCCAATATTGTTCTAATGTAAGTAGTAATAGTCCCGGATGAGCCAATTGTTTTAACGATAATCCTGCCGCTAGGGGCGCTAGTGTCGCTAGTGTCGCTGCGTGCGACGGCGGCGGCGGTAAGTTTGAAAAGCGCCCTGAGCGTTAGGATTATCGTTAAATCGGTTGGCTCATCCGGGACGAGTTGAAAGAATTGAGGAAGTGACGTGGAGTGTTTTGATTGGTTCGTTAATTTGGGGTGGGAGATGGAGGAAGGGAGATGGAGGAGTATGGAGTTCCCGTGATGGAGAGGAGCTGGGTAGCGAGGTGTTGTCTGTGCGGAGGTCGGTACTGAAAGAGGGGTAAAGATGGGGAGCGAGGGATAAAAAGTGTAACAGAAAGTGACGTGTGAAGTTGTGATTGGTGGGAATAAGAAGTGATTTTATTGGTGGAAAGGAGCAAATGAGAGTTGTTGATTGGTAAGAATAAGAGGGATTATGATTGGTGGAAAGAAAAAGGTGTGGGAGTGGGGTATGTTGGAGGTGATGGGAAAGGTGAGTTTTGCTAGCAGCAAGATTTGCAAAAGCCTGTCTTGAACTGATCAGCAATTTTTGAACGTCGGATGGTAGTTTTCTTGAGTGGATAGAGAGATGGGGGCGATATGAGATGCGGTGGCGAAAATGGGAACTAGACAAGGTTGTTGAGACAAGAGGTTTAAGGACGAGGAAATTTGGAGGTTAGTGGTGAACACGGCGGTCGCAAGAGGTGGGGGTAAGGAGACGCAGTGGTGAGAATGGGAACTAAAAGAAGATGGGGGTAGCAAGAGTTTTAGAAGAGTAGATTTTGAGGTTAAAATAGTGGGAACTAAAAATGGCGGAGGGTCTGCGACAAGGAGATGCGGCGAGAACTAAACAAGATGGCGGTCGCAAGAGGAGGGTAAGGAGATTTGAGGTTACAGTACGAAAACACGAAAGGATATATTCCTACGCCAAGCAGGTCCGAAAAATAATTATGCGTGTGGTACTTACCTGTTACCGGTGTGGATGCGTCACAAAAAGCGCGGCACGCGAGGCGGAAAAATAAAAGCAAACTGTTTTTGAAAATGCTTAACCAGCTTTAAGATCAACCAACATCACTACGCACTGATATACCTAGGTTTTTAAAGCGGTACAGACACCCTTTGCAGAGGCGTAATTTAACTATACCAAAAACCTGGTACTGGACCATCGTGATGGTCGCTAGCGTACGTAGGAGCAGGGTTCTCATAGCCGGTCGAAAGCGGTCAAAAACAAGTACGACGTAGGTGTTGACAGTAGCTGCTGTCGAGTCAACGGTCGAGGTGTGAATAAACAAGATCTGTTCTCGCCGGCAATTTGGTTCGGAGATGTGAGCAGCGGCGAGGTGTTGTCTGTGCGGAGGTCGGGACTGAAAGAGGGAAAAGATGGGGAGCGAGGGATAAAAAGTGTAACAGAAAGTGACGTGTGAAGTTGTGATTGGTGGGAATAAGAAGTGATTTTATTGGTGGAAAGGAGCAAATGAAAGTTGTTGATTGGTAAGAATAAGAGAGGTTATGATTGGTGGAAAGAAAAAGGAGTGGGGTATGTTGGAGGTGATGGGAAAGGTAAGTTTTGCTAGCAACAAGATTTGCAAAAGCCTGTCGTGAACTGATCAGCAATTTTTTGAACGTTGGATGGTAGTTTTCTTGAGTGGATAGAGAGATGGGGCGATATGAGATGCGGTGGCGAAAATGGGAACTAAACAAGGTGGTTGAGACAAGAGGTTTAAGGACGAGGAAATTTGGAGGTTAGTGGTGAACATGGCGGTCGCAAGAGGTGGGGGTAAGGAGACGCGGTGGTGAGAATGGGAACTAAAAGAAGATGGCGGTAGCAAGAGGTTAGAAGAGTAGATTTTGAGGTTAAAATAGCGGGAACTAAAAATGGCGGAGGGTCTGCGACAAGGAGATGCGGTGAGAACTAAACAAGATGGCGGACGCAAGAGGTGGGTAAGGAGGTTTGAGGTTACAGTACCAAAACACGAAAGGATATATTCCTACGCTAAGCAGGTCCGAAAAATAATTATGCGTGTGTTACTTACCTGTTACCGGTGTGGATGCGTCACCAAAAGCGCGGCACGCGAGACGGAAAAATAAAAGCAAACTGTTTTTGAAAATGCTTAACCAGCTTTAAGATCAACCAACATCACTACGCACTGATATACCTAGGTTTTTAAAGCGGTACAGACACCCTTTGCAGAGGCGTAATTTAACTATACCAAAAACCTGGTACTGGACCATCGTGATGGTCGCTAGCGTACGTAGGAGCAGGGTTCTCATAGCCGGTCGAAAGCGGTCAAAAACGTGTACGACGTAGGTGTTGGCAGTAGCTGCTGCCGAGGCAACCGTCGAGGTGCGAATGAACGAGATCTGTTCTTGCAGGCAATCTGGTTGAGAGATGAGAGGCGCGGTGGTAAAAATGTGAACTAAATAAGATGGCGGAGGCACGAAGTTGAGGTTAAGGAGCGGCGAGGTGTTGACTGTGCGGCGGTTGGGGTCTGAAAGAGGGGGAAAGATGGCGAACGAGGGATAAAAAGTATAACAGAAAGTGACGTGTGAAGTTGTCATTGGTGGGAATAAGAAGTGATGTTATTGGTGGAAAGGAACAAATGAAAGTTGCTGATTGGCGAGAATAAGAGAGCTTATGATTGGTGGAAAGAAAAAAAGGTGTGGGAGTGGGGTATGTTGGAGGTGATGGAAAAGGCAAGTTTTGCTACCAACAACATTTGCAAAAGCCTATCCAGAACTCATCAGCAATTTTAAATAACTAGTGTTTCGGGGGTTTTCTCTGGTTGGTAGACGAATGCAAGCTGTTTCTACCATACTTATATTATTCGTCTTTTTCCTTTTTTTTTTTTTAAAATGACTAGTTTTTTTTTTTTTTTTTTGGGAGTTTTCTGCGGATGGTAAACAAATGCAAGCTCTTTCTGCTTTTTCATAGGTTTTCCCTGGTTGGTAGGCGTTTTCTGTACTGGTTGACGAAGGCGTTTCTAATTTTGGAGGTTTTCTCAGGTTTTTAGCGGTTGTCCCTGCCCGGTAGGCAAATGATGAAGTTTTACCTTGTCGGCGCACGGATACTAGGCACGTACTGGCGCGCACACACACACACACACACACACACACAGAGAGACAGACAGACACACAGACAGGCACACACACACACGGACATGTTTCCAAAAATGCTTTTTTTTTTTTTTTTTTTTTTTTTGATTCAGGAGGTCTCAAAACGTGTATTTCCGGTGAAATCTCGGTATCGAATTTTTGGGCGGAATGCAATACTTCCCCTACTTACTATACGTAGTAGAGAAAGTAAAAAAGTATTGAAAAATTTAAGGAAATAACAAGCAATATCTCAAAAGTGTACTATCTTGTTTTCAAGGGTTTTCCAGATCGGTAAGCGTTAGAATACTCTTAGAGCTTTTTTCAGGTTTTTTAGCGGTTGTCCCTGGCCGGTAGGCAAATGATAAAGTTTTTCTATAACGTCGTCGTTTTGGCTTGTGGCGCACGGTTCCTAGGCACGTACTCGCGCGCGCGCACACACACACACACACACACACACACACACACACACACACTAAAATAGTAGCGTATAAAAAAAACTGATTTGTTACACTCACATGACTTTCTCTACTCTTGTACAATCTAATTGGTAGCTTTTAAGCGATAGTCAAATATTTTAACGCTGGTTGCTATGTGGCGAATTCCATTCTGTTTGCATGTTCAGGACATAAAAAAAATGAATAAACGAATTTGAGAAAAAGTATAAGTATTGGAAAATTTAAGGAAATAACAAGCAATATCTCGAAAACGGTTCACTCAACAAAAGAAACGTATATGACATAAGTTGTGTATTTTAACGCGATCTACATTTTTTGTGTAGTAAAATTTTGTCTATCTCTTATGGTTTACCAGTTATGCAAAAAAGTCGTTCACAATGAAGAATATTTTTGGAGACATTCCCAGAAAATTCGAGATATACATTTTATTTGACATGACAATATCTTAAACATATGATGTTTTAATCAAAATCGTTAGAGCCGTTTTTGAGAAAATTAAAATTTTCGAAAAATGTTCCATGTAAAGGGTAGTCTGGGGTGGGGGGATTTTCTTGAAAACCTTCGTGTCGCATCTCTGGAAGATACTGAACCTAAATACCAAGTTTGGTGTTTATCCGACTGTTCGTTTTTGAGTTATGCTGTTCACAGACACACAGACACACAGACAGACACACACACGGACATGTTTCCAAAAATGCTTTTTTTTTTTTGGATTCAGAGATTCTCAAAACATGTATTTCCAGTGAAATCTCGGTAACGATTTTTTGGGTGGAATGCAATACTTCCCCTACTTACTATACGTAGTAGAGAAAGTAAAAATGAATAACGCATTTGAGAAAAAGTATAAGTATTGGAAAATTTAAGGAAATAACAAGCAATATCTAGAAAATGGTTCACTCAACTAAAAAAAAATGTATATGACAAAAATTGTGTATTTTAACGCGATCTACATTTTTTGTGTAGTAAAATTTTGGCTATCTCTTATGGTTTACCAGTTATGCATACTGAACCTAAATACCAAGTTTGGTGTTTATCCGACTGTTCGTTTTTGAGTTATGCTGTTCACAGACACACAGACGCACAGACAGACAGACACACAGACACACAGACACACAGACAGACACACACACGGACATGTTTCCAAAAATGCTTTTTTTTTCTGGATTCAGTGATTCTCAAAACATGTATTTCCAGTGAAATCTCGGTATCGAATTTTTGGGTGGAATGCAATACTTCCCCTACTTACTATACGTAGTAGAGAAAGTAAAAATGAATAACGCATTTGAGAAAAAGTATAAGTATTGGAAAATTTAAAGGAAATAACAAGCAATATCTCGAAAAACGGTTCACTCAACAAAATAAATGTATATGGCATAAGTTGTGTATTTTAACGCGATCTACATTTTTTGTGTAGCAAACTTTTGTCTATCTCTTACGGTTTATCAGTTATGAAAAAGTCGTTCACAATGAAGAATTCTTTTGGAGACATTCCCAGAAAATTCGAGATATACATTTCATTTCTCTCGACATTATCTTAAATATATGATATTTTCATCAAAATCGTTAGAGCCATTTTTTAATACAAAGAGAACGGGATTTCACAAGTGAAACAGTACTGTGATAACGATGCCACTGAAACAAAAAAAAAAATCTGATGTGTAACACTCACATGACTTTCTCAACTCTTGTACAAAGTATTTTTACAAACGCTTATTCCCCATCTAGTTCATGTTAATCGAGATAAACATTTGCAAAATCTATTTTATTGCTAATTTTCTTGTATAAAAAAAAATCTGATGTGTAACACTCACATGACGTTCTCTACTCTTGTACAAAGTATTTTTACAAACGCTTATGCTCCATCTAGTTCATGTTAATCGAGATAAACATTTGCAAACTCTATTTTATTGCTAATTTTCTTGTAGATGTAGGGGAAAATATATTTACAAGGGGAATATAGAAAAACAGTAGCCTTTAAGCACATACATATCTCTTAATAGCTGGTTGCTATGTGCAACACCATTCTTTTTGCCACAGATTAATACTGTTTGCATATCAAAGACAAAAAAAAAATGAATAACGAAGTCCCATTTGAGAAAATAAATATTGGAAAATTAACAAACAATATCTCGAAAACGGTTCACTCAACAACAAAAATGTATATTACATAAGATGTGTATTTTAACGCGATCTACATTTTTTGTGTAGTAAAATTTTGTCTATCTCTTACGGTTTTTCAGTTATGAAAAAGAAGTTCACAATGAAGAATACTTTTGGAGACATTCCCAGAAAATTCGAGATATACATTTCATTTCTCACGACATTATATTAAACATACGATATTTTTCATCAAAATCGTTAGAGCCATTTTTTTTAATACAAAGAGAACGGGATTTCACAAGTGAAACAGTACTGTGATAACGATACCAACAAAACTAATTATTATTCACCCACTGAAACACATAAAAAAAATCTGATGTGTAACACTCACATGACTTTTCTCATCTCTTGTACAAAGTATTTTTACAAACGCTTATTCCCCATCTAGTTCATGTTAATCGAGATAAACATTTGCAAACTCTGTTTTATTGCTAATTTTGTTGTAGATGTAGGGAAAATATATTTACAAGGGGAATATAGAAAAACAGTAGCCTTTAAGCACATACATATCTCTTAATAGCTGGTTGCTATGTGCAGTACCATTCTTTTTGCCACAGATTAATACTCTTTGCATATCAAAGACAAAAAAAAAATGAATAACGAATTCCCATTTGAGAAAATAACTATTGGAAAATTTAAGTAAATAACAAGCAATATCTCGAAAACGGTTCACTCAACAATAAAGATGTATATGACATAAGTTGTGTATTTTAACGCGATCTACATACTTTCGTACTCACCTATAAGATATAGAGGGTAGAGGTCGTACGAACGTAGCACTTTGAGAATTTATATTCAACAGTTGGTGTTACTCCTTAGAAAGGAAGTATCTGCTGATTTTTATTTAATTCTTTACATTTTACATAACACGTATGCACTGGCACAACACAAAAGCACTACACACGATACTCAGTTTTAATATTTGCACTAATAACATCAGGAATAACTGAAGTCTGCAAACAGTCATTTCCCATGTGCAGCCTTACGTACAGAGAACGTGTGTGGCTGATCTATGTGTAAAAAGAGCCTGAGAGCGGATGTACGTCAGCGGTAAAATCTTTTAAATGCATTTTTATTGGCGATGGTAGAAATCGTGCAGTGGTGGATCGTGAAAATTCATATAAATGGATGTATCACCTCATAATAAGCCTCTATATACCAAGAATATTGAGTTTTTAAAAAGTCAGCAACTGTACCTGTGTTTCTATACGTGAACGTCAGATGGCAGCTTCGATACGTGTCCACGGAGACCTTAGTGCTAGGCAACTGTACCTCTGTTTCTATACGTGAACGGCAGATTGCAGCTTCGATACGTGTCCACGGAGACCTTAGTGCTAGGCAACTGTACCTCTGTTTCTATACGTGAACGGCAGATTGCAGCTTCGATACGTGTCCACGGAGACCTTAGTGCTAGGCAACTGCACCTCTGTTTCTATACGTGAACGGCAGATTGCAGCTTCGATACGTGTCCACGGAGACCTTAGCGCTAGGCAACTGCACCTCTGTTTCTATACGTGAACGGCAGATTGCAGCTTCGATACGTGTCCACGGAGACCTTAGTGCTAGGCAACTGTACCTCTGTTTCTATACGTGAACGGCAGATTGCAGCTTCGATACGTGTCCACGGAGACCTTAGTGCTAGGCAACTGTACCTCTGTTTCTATACGTGAACGGCAGATTGCAGCTTCGATACGTGTCCACGGAGACCTTAGTGCTAGGCAACTGCACCTCTGTTTCTATACGTGAACAGCAGATTGCAGCTTCGATACGTATCCACGGAGACCTTAGTGCTAGGCAACTGCACCTCTGTTTCTATACGTGAACGGCAGATTGCAGCTTCAATACGTGTCCACGGAGACCTTAGTGCTAGGCAACTGTACCTCTGTTTCTATACGTGAACGGGAGATTGCAGCTTCGATACGTGTCCACGGAGACCTTAGTGCTAGGCAACTGCACCTCTGTTTCTATACGTGAACGTCAGATTGCAGCTTCGATACGTGTCCACGGAGACCTTAGTGCTAGGCAACTGCACCTCTGTTTCTATACGTGAACGGCAGATTGCAGCTTCGATACGTATCCACGGGGACCTTAGTGCTAGGGAACTGCACCTCTGTTTCTATACGTGAACGGCAGATTGCAGCTTCAATACGTGTCCACGGAGACCTTAGTGCTAGGCAGCTGTACCTCTGTTTCTATACGTGAACGGCAGATTGCAGCTTCGATACGTGTCCACGGAGATCTTAGTGCTAGGCAGCTATACCTGTTTCTATACGTCAACGGCAGATTGCAGCTTCGATACGTGTTCACGGAGACCTTAGTGCTAGGCAACTGTACCTGTGTTTCTATACGTGTCCACGGAGACCTTAGTGCTAGACAACTGTACCTCTGTTTCTATACGTGAACGGCAGATTGCAGCTTCAATACGTGTCCACGGAGACCTTAGTGCTAGTGCTAGGCAACTATACCTCTGTTTCTATACGTGAACGGCAGATTGCAGGTTCGATACGTGTCCACGGAGATCTTAGTGCTAGGCAACTATACCTGTTTCTATACGTGAACGGCAGATTGCAGCTTCGATACGTGTCCACGGAGACCTTAGTGCTAGGCAACTGTACCTGTGTTTCTATACGTGAACGTCAGATGGCAGCTTCGATACGTGTCCACGGAGACCTTAGTGTTAGGCAACTGTACCTCTGTTTCTATACGTGAACGGCAGATTGCAGCTTCGATACGTGTCCACGGAGACCTTTCGCTTCAGGTGACAAAATAACACTAGGCACTTGTGTGCCGTGGTGTAAGCCGCAATCACGGTATTGGTAGCGTGGATCTCCTTGGGGCTCTCCTCGGAGTTACCTCAACACCACGTACATGACCTGGTTCGTCACGGGTACGCAGGTCTGCACTACCACTTCCTCGGCGTTGAGCAGGCCCAGGAGGCGATCGTACCGGTACACCAGCTAGCACGTGGACATGTTATCGCGCTGTGGTGTTGCGTGTGCGAGGTATGGAAACTCAAGGACGCAAAACATGCACGACCGAGGGTTAAAAAGCAGAACAAGTAGTGACGTGGAGCGTTGTGATTGGTGTAAATAAGACGATCTCTGATAGGTGGACAAATTGAAATAACGTGATGTGATAGGCGAAAATAAAATCAAAGGTGATTGGATGAAAAATGACGAGAAGGAATTAGCGGTGAATTTGTGAACTAAGATGGCGAAGATTTTTTTTTTTAAAAAAAAGGATAATATAAGTACGGCAACTGTAACGGTTTACGGCAAACGCGCGCCGCGCAATGCGTCACGCCGGGCATCTTGCTCAATATGATTTTTGTTTTATTGCCCGGGCGTGACGCATTGCGCGGCGCGCGTTTGCCGTAAACCGTTACAGTTGCCGTACTTATATTATCCTTTTTTTTAAAAAAAAAAATCTTCGCCATCTTAGTTCACAAATTCACCGCTAATTCCTTCTCGTCATTTTTCATCCAATCACCTTTGATTTTATTTTCGCCTATCACATCACGTTATTTCAATTTGTCCACCTATCAGAGATCGTCTTATTTACACCAATCACAACGCTCCACGTCACTACTTGTTCTGCTTTTTAACCCTCGGTCGTGCATGTTTTGCGTCCTTGAGTTTCCATACCTCGCACACGCAACACCACAGCGCGATAACATGTCCACGTGCTAGCTGGTGTACCGGTACGATCGCCTCCTGGGCCTGCTCAACGCCGAGGAAGTGGTAGTGCAGACCTGCGTACCCGTGACGAACCAGGTCATGTACGTGGTGTTGAGGTAACTCCGAGGAGAGCCCCAAGGAGATCCACGCTACCAATACCGTGATTGCGGCTTACACCACGGCACACAAGTGCCTAGTGTTATTTTGTCACCTGAAGCGAAAGGTCTCCGTGGACACGTATCGAAGCTGCAATCTGCCGTTCACGTATAGAAACAGAGGTACAGTTGCCTAACACTAAGGTCTCCGTGGACACGTATCGAAGCTGCCATCTGACGTTCACGTATAGAAACACAGGTACAGTTGCCTAGCACTAAGGTCTCCGTGGACACGTATCGAAGCTGCAATCTGCCGTTCACGTATAGAAACAGGTATAGTTGCCTAGCACTAAGATCTCCGTGGACACGTATCGAACCTGCAATCTGCCGTTCACGTATAGAAACAGAGGTATAGTTGCCTAGCACTAGCACTAAGGTCTCCGTGGACACGTATTGAAGCTGCAATCTGCCGTTCACGTATAGAAACAGAGGTACAGTTGTCTAGCACTAAGGTCTCCGTGGACACGTATAGAAACACAGGTACAGTTGCCTAGCACTAAGGTCTCCGTGAACACGTATCGAAGCTGCAATCTGCCGTTGACGTATAGAAACAGGTATAGCTGCCTAGCACTAAGATCTCCGTGGACACGTATCGAAGCTGCAATCTGCCGTTCACGTATAGAAACAGAGGTACAGCTGCCTAGCACTAAGGTCTCCGTGGACACGTATTGAAGCTGCAATCTGCCGTTCACGTATAGAAACAGAGGTGCAGTTCCCTAGCACTAAGGTCCCCGTGGATACGTATCGAAGCTGCAATCTGCCGTTCACGTATAGAAACAGAGGTGCAGTTGCCTAGCACTAAGGTCTCCGTGGACACGTATCGAAGCTGCAATCTGACGTTCACGTATAGAAACAGAGGTGCAGTTGCCTAGCACTAAGGTCTCCGTGGACACGTATCGAAGCTGCAATCTCCCGTTCACGTATAGAAACAGAGGTACAGTTGCCTAGCACTAAGGTCTCCGTGGACACGTATTGAAGCTGCAATCTGCCGTTCACGTATAGAAACAGAGGTGCAGTTGCCTAGCACTAAGGTCTCCGTGGATACGTATCGAAGCTGCAATCTGCTGTTCACGTATAGAAACAGAGGTGCAGTTGCCTAGCACTAAGGTCTCCGTGGACACGTATCGAAGCTGCAATCTGCCGTTCACGTATAGAAACAGAGGTACAGTTGCCTAGCACTAAGGTCTCCGTGGACACGTATCGAAGCTGCAATCTGCCGTTCACGTATAGAAACAGAGGTACAGTTGCCTAGCACTAAGGTCTCCGTGGACACGTATCGAAGCTGCAATCTGCCGTTCACGTATAGAAACAGAGGTGCAGTTGCCTAGCGCTAAGGTCTCCGTGGACACGTATCGAAGCTGCAATCTGCCGTTCACGTATAGAAACAGAGGTGCAGTTGCCTAGCACTAAGGTCTCCGTGGACACGTATCGAAGCTGCAATCTGCCGTTCACGTATAGAAACAGAGGTACAGTTGCCTAGCACTAAGGTCTCCGTGGACACGTATCGAAGCTGCAATCTGCCGTTCACGTATAGAAACAGAGGTACAGTTGCCTAGCACTAAGGTCTCCGTGGACACGTATCGAAGCTGCCATCTGACGTTCACGTATAGAAACACAGGTACAGTTGCTGACTTTTTAAAAACTCAATATTCTTGGTATATAGAGGCTTATTATGAGGTGATACATCCATTTATATGAATTTTCACGATCCACCACTGCACGATTTCTACCATCGCCAATAAAAATGCATTTAAAAGATTTTACCGCTGACGTACATCCGCTCTCAGGCTCTTTTTACACATAGATCAGCCACACACGTTCTCTGTACGTAAGGCTGCACATGGGAAATGACTGTTTGCAGACTTCAGTTATTCCTGATGTTATTAGTGCAAATATTAAAACTGAGTATCGTGTGTAGTGCTTTTGTGTTGTGCCAGTGCATACGTGTTATGTAAAATGTAAAGAATTAAATAAAAATCAGCAGATACTTCCTTTCTAAGGAGTAACACCAACTGTTGAATATAAATTCTCAAAGTGCTACGTTCGTACGACCTCTACCCTCTATATCTTATAGGTGAGTACGAAAGTATGTAGATCGCGTTAAAATACACAACTTATGTCATATACATCTTTATTGTTGAGTGAACCGTTTTCGAGATATTGCTTGTTATTTACTTAAATTTTCCAATAGTTATTTTCTCAAATGGGAAGTCGTTATTCATTTTTTTTTGTCTTTGATATGCAAAGAGTATTAATCTGTGGCAAAAAGAATGGTACTGCACATGCAACCAGCTATTAAGAGATATGTATGTGCTTAAAGGCTACTGTTTTTCTATATTCCCCTTGTAAATATATTTTCCCTACATCTACAACAAAATTAGCAATAAAACAGAGTTTGCAAATGTTTATCTCGATTAACATGAACTAGATGGGGAATAAGCGTTTGTAAAAATACTTTGTACAAGAGATGAGAAAAGTCATGTGAGTGTTACACATCAGATTTTTTTTTATGTGTTTCAGTGGGTGAATAATAATTAGTTTTGTTGGTATCGTTATCACAGTACTGTTTCACTTGTGAAATCCCGTTCTCTTTGTATTAAAAAAAATGGCTCTAACGATTTTGATGAAAAATATCGTATGTTTAATATAATGTCGTGAGAAATGAAATGTATATCTCGAATTTTCTGGGAATGTCTCCAAAAGTATTCTTCATTGTGAACGTCTTTTTCATAACTGAAAAACCGTAAGAGATAGACAAAATTTTACTACACAAAAAATGTAGATCGCGTTAAAATACACATCTTATGTAATATACATTTTTGTTGTTGAGTGAACCGTTTTCGAGATATTGTTTGTTAATTTTCCAATATTTATTTTCTCAAATGGGACTTCGTTATTCATTTTTTTTTGTCTTTGATATGCAAACAGTATTAATCTGTGGCAAAAAGAATGGTGTTGCACATAGCAACCAGCTATTAAGAGATATGTATGTGCTTAAAGGCTACTGTTTTTCTATATTCCCCTTGTAAATATATTTTCCCCTACATCTACAAGAAAATTAGCAATAAAATAGAGTTTGCAAATGTTTATCTCGATTAACATGAACTAGATGGAGCATAAGCGTTTGTAAAAATACTTTGTACAAGAGTAGAGAACGTCATGTGAGTGTTACACATCAGATTTTTTTTTTATACAAGAAAATTAGCAATAAAATAGATTTTGCAAATGTTTATCTCGATTAACATGAACTAGATGGGGAATAAGCGTTTGTAAAAATACTTTGTACAAGAGTTGAGAAAGTCATGTGAGTGTTACACATCAGATTTTTTTTTTTTGTTTCAGTGGTATCGTTATCACAGTACTGTTTCACTTGTGAAATCCCGTTCTCTTTGTATTAAAAAATGGCTCTAACGATTTTGATGAAAATATCATATATTTAAGATAATGTCGAGAGAAATGAAATGTATATCTCGAATTTTCTGGGAATGTCTCCAAAAGAATTCTTCATTGTGAACGACTTTTTCATAACTGATAAACCGTAAGAGATAGACAAAAGTTTGCTACACAAAAAATGTAGATCGCGTTAAAATACACAACTTATGCCATATACATTTATTTTGTTGAGTGAACCGTTTTTCGAGATATTGCTTGTTATTTCCTTTAAATTTTCCAATACTTATACTTTTTCTCAAATGCGTTATTCATTTTTACTTTCTCTACTACGTATAGTAAGTAGGGGAAGTATTGCATTCCACCCAAAAATTCGATACCGAGATTTCACTGGAAATACATGTTTTGAGAATCACTGAATCCAGAAAAAAAAAGCATTTTTGGAAACATGTCCGTGTGTGTGTCTGTCTGTGTGTCTGTGTGTCTGTGTGTCTGTCTGTCTGTGCGTCTGTGTGTCTGTGAACAGCATAACTCAAAAACGAACAGTCGGATAAACACCAAACTTGGTATTTAGGTTCAGTATGCATAACTGGTAAACCATAAGAGATAGCCAAAATTTTACTACACAAAAAATGTAGATCGCGTTAAAATACACAATTTATGTCATATACATTTTTTTTTAGTTGAGTGAACCATTTTCTAGATATTGCTTGTTATTTCCTTAAATTTTCCAATACTTATACTTTTTCTCAAATGCGTTATTCATTTTTACTTTCTCTACTACGTATAGTAAGTAGGGGAAGTATTGCATTCCACCCAAAAATTCGTTACCGAGATTTCACTGGAAATACATGTTTTGAGAATCTCTGAATCCAAAAAAAAAGAAGCATTTTTGGAAACATGTCCGTGTGTGTGTCTGTCTGTGTGTCTGTGTGTCTGTGTGTCTGTGAACAGCATAACTCAAAAACGAACAGTCGGATAAACACCAAACTTGGTATTTAGGTTCAGTATCTTCCAGAGATGCGACACGAAGGTTTTCAAGAAAATCCCCCCACCCCAGACTACCCTTTACATGGAACATTTTTCGAAAATTTTAATTTTCTCAAAAACGGCTCTAACGATTTTGATTAAAACATCATATGTTTAAGATATTGTCATGTCAAATAAAATGTATATCTCGAATTTTCTGGGAATGTCTCCAAAAATATTCTTCATTGTGAACGACTTTTTTGCATAACTGGTAAACCATAAGAGATAGACAAAATTTTACTACACAAAAAATGTAGATCGCGTTAAAATACACAACTTATGTCATATACGTTTCTTTTGTTGAGTGAACCGTTTTCGAGATATTGCTTGTTATTTCCTTAAATTTTCCAATACTTATACTTTTTCTCAAATTCGTTTATTCATTTTTTTTATGTCCTGAACATGCAAACAGAATGGAATTCGCCACATAGCAACCAGCGTTAAAATATTTGACTATCGCTTAAAAGCTACCAATTAGATTGTACAAGAGTAGAGAAAGTCATGTGAGTGTAACAAATCAGTTTTTTTTATACGCTACTATTTTAGTGTGTGTGTGTGTGTGTGTGTGCGCGCGCGCGAGTACGTGCCTAGGAACCGTGCGCCACAAGCCAAAACGACGACGTTATAGAAAAACTTTATCATTTGCCTACCGGCCAGGGACAACCGCTAAAAAACCTGAAAAAAGCTCTAAGAGTATTCTAACGCTTACCGATCTGGAAAACCCTTGAAAACAAGATAGTACACTTTTGAGATATTGCTTGTTATTTCCTTAAATTTTTCAATACTTTTTTACTTTCTCTACTACGTATAGTAAGTAGGGGAAGTATTGCATTCCGCCCAAAAATTCGATACCGAGATTTCACCGGAAATACACGTTTTGAGACCTCCTGAATCAAAAAAAAAAAAAAAAAAGCATTTTTGGAAACATGTCCGTGTGTGTGTGCCTGTCTGTGTGTCTGTCTGTCTCTCTGTGTGTGTGTGTGTGTGTGTGTGTGTGTGCGCGCCAGTACGTGCCTAGTATCCGTGCGCCGACAAGGTAAAACTTCATCATTTGCCTACCGGGCAGGGACAACCGCTAAAAACCTGAGAAAACCTCCAAAATTAGAAACGCCTTCGTCAACCAGTACAGAAAACGCCTACCAACCAGGGAAAACCTATGAAAAAGCAGAAAGAGCTTGCATTTGTTTACCATCCGCAGAAAACTCCCAAAAAAAAAAAAACTAGTCATTTTAAAAAAAAGAAAAGGAAAAAGACGAATAATATAAGTATGGTAGAAACAGCTTGCATTCGTCTACCAACCAGAGAAAACCCCCGAAACACTAGTTATTTAAAATTGCTGATGAGTTCTGGATAGGCTTTTGCAAATGTTGTTGGTAGCAAAACTTGCCTTTTCCATCACCTCCAACATACCCCACTCCCACACCTTTTTTTCTTTCCACCAATCATAAGCTCTCTTATTCTCGCCAATCAGCAACTTTCATTTGTTCCTTTCCACCAATAACATCACTTCTTATTCCCACCAATGACAACTTCACACGTCACTTTCTGTTATACTTTTTATCCCTCGTTCGCCATCTTTCCCCCTCTTTCAGACCCCAACCGCCGCACAGTCAACACCTCGCCGCTCCTTAACCTCAACTTCGTGCCTCCGCCATCTTATTTAGTTCACATTTTTACCACCGCGCCTCTCATCTCTCAACCAGATTGCCTGCAAGAACAGATCTCGTTCATTCGCACCTCGACGGTTGCCTCGGCAGCAGCTACTGCCAACACCTACGTCGTACACGTTTTTGACCGCTTTCGACCGGCTATGAGAACCCTGCTCCTACGTACGCTAGCGACCATCACGATGGTCCAGTACCAGGTTTTTGGTATAGTTAAATTACGCCTCTGCAAAGGGTGTCTGTACCGCTTTAAAAACCTAGGTATATCAGTGCGTAGTGATGTTGGTTGATCTTAAAGCTGGTTAAGCATTTTCAAAAACAGTTTGCTTTTATTTTTCCGTCTCGCGTGCCGCGCTTTTGGTGACGCATCCACACCGGTAACAGGTAAGTAACACACGCATAATTATTTTTCGGACCTGCTTAGCGTAGGAATATATCCTTTCGTGTTTTGGTACTGTAACCTCAAACCTCCTTACCCACCTCTTGCGTCCGCCATCTTGTTTAGTTCTCACCGCATCTCCTTGTCGCAGACCCTCCGCCATTTTTAGTTCCCGCTATTTTAACCTCAAAATCTACTCTTCTAACCTCTTGCTACCGCCATCTTCTTTTAGTTCCCATTCTCACCACCGCGTCTCCTTACCCCCACCTCTTGCGACCGCCATGTTCACCACTAACCTCCAAATTTCCTCGTCCTTAAACCTCTTGTCTCAACCACCTTGTTTAGTTCCCATTTTCGCCACCGCATCTCATATCGCCCCATCTCTCTATCCACTCAAGAAAACTACCATCCAACGTTCAAAAAATTGCTGATCAGTTCACGACAGGCTTTTGCAAATCTTGTTGCTAGCAAAACTTACCTTTCCCATCACCTCCAACATACCCCACTCCTTTTTCTTTCCACCAATCATAACCTCTCTTATTCTTACCAATCAACAACTTTCATTTGCTCCTTTCCACCAATAAAATCACTTCTTATTCCCACCAATCACAACTTCACACGTCACTTTCTGTTACACTTTTTATCCCTCGCTCCCCATCTTTTCCCTCTTTCAGTCCCGACCTCCGCACAGACAACACCTCGCCGCTGCTCACATCTCCGAACCAAATTGCCGGCGAGAACAGATCTTGTTTATTCACACCTCGACCGTTGACTCGACAGCAGCTACTGTCAACACCTACGTCGTACTTGTTTTTGACCGCTTTCGACCGGCTATGAGAACCCTGCTCCTACGTACGCTAGCGACCATCACGATGGTCCAGTACCAGGTTTTTGGTATAGTTAAATTACGCCTCTGCAAAGGGTGTCTGTACCGCTTTAAAAACCTAGGTATATCAGTGCGTAGTGATGTTGGTTGATCTTAAAGCTGGTTAAGCATTTTCAAAAACAGTTTGCTTTTATTTTTCCGCCTCGCGTGCCGCGCTTTTTGTGACGCATCCACACCGGTAACAGGTAAGTACCACACGCATAATTATTTTTCGGACCTGCTTGGCGTAGGAATATATCCTTTCGTGTTTTCGTACTGTAACCTCAAATCTCCTTACCCTCCTCTTGCGACCGCCATCTTGTTTAGTTCTCGCCGCATCTCCTTGTCGCAGACCCTCCGCCATTTTTAGTTCCCACTATTTTAACCTCAAAATCTACTCTTCTAAAACTCTTGCTACCCCCATCTTCTTTTAGTTCCCATTCTCACCACTGCGTCTCCTTACCCCCACCTCTTGCGACCGCCGTGTTCACCACTAACCTCCAAATTTCCTCGTCCTTAAACCTCTTGTCTCAACAACCTTGTCTAGTTCCCATTTTCGCCACCGCATCTCATATCGCCCCCATCTCTCTATCCACTCAAGAAAACTACCATCCGACGTTCAAAAATTGCTGATCAGTTCAAGACAGGCTTTTGCAAATCTTGCTGCTAGCAAAACTCACCTTTCCCATCACCTCCAACATACCCCACTCCCACACCTTTTTCTTTCCACCAATCATAATCCCTCTTATTCTTACCAATCAACAACTCTCATTTGCTCCTTTCCACCAATAAAATCACTTCTTATTCCCACCAATCACAACTTCACACGTCACTTTCTGTTACACTTTTTATCCCTCGCTCCCCATCTTTACCCCTCTTTCAGTACCGACCTCCGCACAGACAACACCTCGCTACCCAGCTCCTCTCCATCACGCGAACTCCATACTCCTCCATCTCCCTTCCTCCATCTCCCACCCCAAATTAACGAACCAATCAAAACACTCCACGTCACTTCCTCAATTCTTTCAACTCGTCCCGGATGAGCCAACCGATTTAACGATAATCCTAACGCTCAGGGCGCTTTTCAAACTTACCGCCGCCGCCGTCGCACGCAGCGACACTAGCGACACTAGCGCCCCTAGCGGCAGGATTATCGTTAAAACAATTGGCTCATCCGGGACTATTACTACTAATGTAATCTTAGTCGTTTATTCCTTTTCTTTTGAACAGCTATTTTAATTAATGAAACCTGGGCTTATGAAGAGGTATTTGCCTATTATGTAAGATAAAAAAATATCTGTTTTGTTAAATTCACATGTCTTTCTTTACTCATTCTTCTATAAACTATTTGTACAAAAGCTTGTTAATCCACATAAACCTTCGTTGTAACATAAAGTAGGTAAAACTATAGTTAAGATGTTTAGAGAGCTTGTCGCTATTTGGTGGCTTTGAAATTCCATGTTATTTGCATTACCGTGTGAAAAAGAAAGAAAGGGAAAAAAGAAGAGTGACTTCTCAATTCTGAAAAACATAATGTTTGAAAAGTTAAACCAACAACAAAGAATATCTCTGAAATAATGAACTACATAAAAACGTTTTATTTGATATAATCAGTTGTATGCTTTAACGAGATCTACATTTTTGTGTAGTTAGATTTCGTCTGTCTTTTACGGTTTACCAATTATACAAATGTCATTCAAAAGGAGTAGGACTTCAGAGGCTAATCCTAGAAAATTGAAGGTCTACATTTTATTTCTCAAGCAAATATCTTAAACATATGGTGGTTTAATCCAAATCGATAGAGCCATTTGAGAAAATAAAACATTACGAATATTGTACTACGTAAAGAGTAGTTTGAGGTGGGAGGTTTCTTGAAAATCTTCATGTTACATTCTTGAAAGGTGCTGAACTTAAATACCAAGTTCGGTATTTAACCGAATTTTCGTTAAATTCGGTTAAAAAGACTCACACACACATTTGGATCCTTTATGAAAATGCTGCTTTTTGGATTAAAGGAAACCGAAAACGTGTATTTCAGGTGAAATCTTGCTATCAAATTTTTGGGTGGAACGCAATACTTCGTCTAACTACTGTAGGTAAATGTAGAGGAAGTAAAAAATGCACTGCATTCTTCCCGAGCAGAAAGAATAACACTAGAAGTACTTACCCAAACAATTCAGAATGCAATATGATTCAGGACTTAATCGCTTCATTGCCTGGTGTAAGGCAAAACATGGTGAAAGTAATTTTACTGGAAATGACTTCTAGCAAATCAACAAGAATCAAAACATCTGCCATCTTGCTTTTTTAACATAATTTTTCTAGTTACAAAGACGCTTTCTAAACTTGATATCTCTTAGTTCCAGGAATCAATATAATATTAATGATATTTTACAAATTCGAGCGCTGTCTAAAAAGTCTTATGAGATACCTGACTTTCTCTACTATCTATCTTTATTAGTGGGTATAAAAGCTATTCTTACTAAAGCTTATTTTTCTGTCTATTACATTTTAATCCAAATAAATCTTCACAAAAGTAGCTACATTACACATTTCGTTATACAAACAAAGAGAACAGCTATTGTCAAATGTTTAAGAACTGGACGCTGTATTTCGGCCTTAAATTCCATACTGTTACCATGCAATCGCGAGAAACAACTGAAAATCGATAAGACTTGAAAATAATGACAGGTATTGAACAATTCTAACTATTAATAACGGATATTTCAGAAACGTCTTAGCCACAGAAAAGTTCATTTTAAGTAAGAGATCTGCAATTTTTGTGTGGTTGGTTTTCTTCTATCACTTAACTTTTACCAGTTATACAAGATTATAAAAGACTCCTTCTGAATGGAGAAGACTCACAGGTTATTCCCAGAGAATTCAAGATGTACATTTTATTTGTTAGGTAAATATCTTTAGTATATGGTATTTTAATCAAAATCGTTAGAACCTGTTTTAAAAAACCAAAATGTTCGAGAAATGTTCCATGTAAAGGGTAGTTCGGGTGGGGGGATTTTCTTGAAAGTCTTCTTGTCGCTTCTTTGTAAGGTACTGAACCCAAAGTGTGGTATTTATCCGACTTTTCGTTTTTGAGATATGCTGTTCACAGACACACATACACACGGACATTTTTCGAAAGATGTTTTTTTTATTCAGGGTGCTCAAAACATGTATTTTCAATGAAATCTCAGTATTTTTGCGTGGAATGCAATACCATCTCTACCTACCATATACGCGATAGAGAAAGTAAAGATATTTTCTGCCACACGTGTTAAGAGTGGTTTTATTTTGTTGGTAGGATTGCGAAATGAAGGCCGTAAAAAATAAAACCCTACTTTTACCCATGCGATAATCTGAAACTTTTAGCTCGTGTGCACTGTGTTAGAAGTTCTACATTTAGTCCCTGCTGTATAAAAAAACATGTTTCACAACATCTTCTCGAAATAGCTTGTTTTATACGATTTTAAATGCGCATGGCCTACAGTAATGGTTTTAGTGTTGCTTCTAGATCCAGTATCTGCTTCCTTGAGCTACAGACTGTATTTGCCAACAGCCTCGTATAGCTAGGCTAAGGAAACATCTACACGGTTTATTTATTTATGACTTGAAGCGGTACGGATATTGGAAACGAATCCTTACCTTCACTGAACTGGGTCGATGTATTCGATACGGAGCTTCTATTACGAAGGCGAATGTAACAGATGCTAGAAGAAAAGCCAATTTGCACATCTAAACGTTTTCTGAAGTTCTTGTATTTGTTTATTAATGCTGCGTTTGTTTGTAAATATACATTCATACAAATAAATTATCAGATGTGTGCGTCTAGTCTTCTACTTAAGAAAAGGTTGGCGTGTATAAATGAGAGATGTCCAACTAATTGGTGTTGGGATAGTAGCATCTCTGGTTTACATTTCAGAGGCTTCGAGTTTTAAACTCAGTTGGAGTACTTTTACCTAGGTTTTCCCTTCTACTGAGAGGACGAATGTAGGATTACTCTAAGCTTAATGACCCCAGGCAATTTTGAGGCTCATATCATCCATTTCATTCGTTGAACTCGATCTTAAAATGTCTGGTTAAATGAAAGAGAGAGAGAGAGGAGGAGAGAAAGAATTTGAGCGAATAAGAGAGGAGACTATAGTAGTGTAAATTACTGCATTTCACATTGTACGTCTGGGTTATAAATTCGTTTTTCTGAATGTGGATGTTATTCAGGATTTTTCACTGCTCCTTAGGATTAATACACGTGCTTTAGTACTTTAAAATGTCAAGCTTTTGAAAATTCAAAACCTAGCCACAAATATCTAGGAAATGGTGTCACAAAAATTTATATAACATAAATGGTGTGTTTTAACAAGGTTTGCCCTTTTGGGTGTGTGCTATCGTTTTTATGTTTCTTACGGGTTACCGAAACAAAACGACTCACGTGTTGCATTCACGTGACTTTCTCTACTCACAATTCTACAAACTATTCATACAAAAACTTGTTCTTTTACGTCCTGTTAATCGATATAAACTTCCAATAAAGACTTACACATTTCGCTTTAGATATAAAAAGAATATTGTACGCTAAATCAATAGTCAAAATTTTAAAAAGCGGATTGCTGTATGATGGCACTGAAATTCGGTGCTCATTGCATGACCACGAGAAGAAACGAATAGCGACTTCCCCCTTGAAAAAAGTGTTTTTGAAAATTCAAACTAATAACAAACATTTTTATTTGACATGAATTTCGTGCCTTATCGAGACACACATTATTGTGTAGTAAGATTTTATCCATTTCTTGCGGTTTACCGAGTTTACTTTTGTAAGTTATTCAGAACGAAGAGGACATCACAGTCACAGGCTAATCCCAGAAAGTTCAAGATATATGTTTGGTCACCTATCTTAAACATATGGTATTTTAATTAAACTCATTACAGCATATTTGATAAAACAAAATATAACAGTTTTCCTATACAGAATGTAGTTTACGGTTGGGGGATGTTTTTAAAAACCTTTGTGTCGCATTCTTGGAAGACGCTGAACTTAAATACCAAGTTTAAGCTGTAACGGACTTCAGGTTTTTGAGTTGTGCTGTTCACAAACAAACACAAATACACTCACGAGAGCGCGCGTGCACCATTTTATAAAAATGTTGTTTTTTTTATTATTCAGGGAATGTCAAAATGTCTACTTCGGTGAAACCTCCATGTAGATTTTTGGATGGAATATAATACTTCTTCCAGGTAAGCAGTAGAGAAAATAAACAACTGCACATTCTTTAAAAATGAAGAGGATTTCACGGTTTATCGCCATAAAATTCAATATATACATTTAGTCATGCAAATATGCTAAAATATGGCTTTTTAATCAAAGTGGCTAAAGTCATTTTTGAGAAAATCAAACATCAAAATATTTGGATTGTGAAGCAGAGGTTATTCGGCACCAACCAGGAAGAGAATATTGCACCGATGCCCCGGAAGGAAGAAATGAAGTAAAGGAAGACACCGGGCGGTCGGAACCAGAAGTGACGGCACAACAATGTCAGGGTCCCTACATTTTCCAGATATAGACGCCGGACATGAGACAGGCAAACTTGGGACCCCGCTCCACTAGATTTCAATGCCCCCCACCCTTGGGGGGCGGTCCTTATACCCCGGCAACCAGCCGAAGGCCAAGAGAGGGAGAAGGTTCACAGAGAGCATCCTTTATCCCTGCCACGCTGCACCAAAATTCCATCGCCTACACTCCTGAAATAGACCAAACGGGGCAAGGATGAATGAAATGCTTAATGGAACGAAATGGAGGGATAGGAAATTCGGGGGCGGTGAATGAAATCACTCAAGTATTCGCCTGATGACCTGGGGAAAACTCCTGAAGAAACCCATGGGTCAGAGTAGGCGGTCCCGAGGATTGAACCCGGGACCTATCGAATGCGGGCCATGGCGATGTAAAGGGTAGTTTGGGGGTAGGGAGTTTCACACACATACACACACACACACACACACACACACACACACACTTAACCTGTTCTATTTATCAGTGGTGTATTCAGGGGGACCTCAAAATATGTTATTCTCGATGAAGTCTCAATGAAGTCGAATTTTTGGGTGCAATACATTTACTACTTCTACCTCCTATAAGCAGGTGCTAGATTACACTGGCATTAAAGCCTCTTGTATTTTGAGGTTATCTCTGGAGTTTGTAATATAAAAATATCACTCTCTTGGTTGTCTCATTGTTCCGCATGACATTTTGAGCTTAAAAGAACGAATTCATTACGAAAGTAATTAAAACTTCAAATGTAATGCAAGGCAGATTTATAGCGAACTGTGCTGGAAGCGCATACAGGACAGACATGTCCAACACGCTTCTCCCATAATATGAAGCATGTCAGACACCCCCGTGAGCCTGCAAGCACCTCGGATGCTACCCGCTCAATGCACGTGTCGGAGTAGTTGCCGCATGACCACGGGGCACTGCGAAACGTCATGTAGCTTCAGAAACAATAGGAAACGCTTATTCTGCCGTTGGATTTATAACGAGGTAACATACAGACTGTAAGGTTGTACCAAAATTTAACGAATCTAATGCTTCTCGAAGTTTTAACGCAAGGTAGTAGTATAGTATAGGAAATATTTCGATATATTTTCTTCTGCTAGTAAGGTAACAGCTGAAGTGCACCCGCTTTTGTGTTACGAACAATTATTTGTTTCACATTCAGAAAGTATTTGTATATCCAAAAAAATATTATGTATTTCATTTATATGACTTTTTATACTCACTCTACTATAAACTACTCTAAAAATCTAATTTGATACATTCACATGGCTTTCTCTATCCTCTATCGTTTATTAGTGGGTATAGAAATTGTTCCTACTCAAGCTGCTTTTTCCATCTACCACATTTTAATCCAAACAAACCTCAGGAATAGCTACATTACACATTTAGTTATAACTAAAAAGGGAACAGCGATATAATGTTTAAGCAGATGGCGCTATATGTTGGCCTTAAAATTCCATACTCCTTTCCATGCTGCAATCGCGAGAAACAACTGAATGCTGAAAGGACCAGGAGAATGACCAAGAAATTAACAATTTGAACCTATAATAATGGATATCTCAGAAACGGTTTGTACCACAAAAAGCTTATTTTAAATAAATTGTGTATTTGAAAGAGATCTAGATTTTTTTTCGTGTAGTACGTTTTGATCTATCGTTTAACTTTTACCAGTTACAAGCTTATGCAAAATTAGTTCCGAATAAAGAGGACTTTATAGTTTATTCCCCGAAAATTCAAGATATACATTTTATTTTGTCGTAAATATATTTAATATATGGTATTTTAATCCAAATCGTTAAAAATACTTTTTAGAAAATCAAAAATTTAGAAACATGTTCCATATAAAGGGTAGTGTGTGTTGAGGAGATTTTGTTAAAAATCTTCGTGTCGCATCTTCGGAAGATATTCAACCTAAATACCAAACTTACTTGATTTCTATACCTACACATTTCGTTGTAGGTATACGAAGAATGTCTACATTAGACTAAAGGGATAGTTAAATCTTTTCAAAGCCGATCGCTATGCCATGACTTTGAAATTCTATTTTCTGTGAATGAACACGAATAAGAAAGAAAGGAAAGAAAGAAAGGAAGGAAGGAAGGAAAGAAGGATGGAAAAAAGGGGAATACCGATTTGCAGATGAGAAGGGCATAAGATATTTGAAGATTCAAACCAATAACAAAGAATATCTCGGAAACGGTGAACATCACAGAAATTTGTTTCTTTACCGTGATATACATTTTTTGTGTAGTAAGGTTTTATCGGTATCTTACAGTTTACTAACTATAAAAACTCATTCAGAATAAGGAGGGCTTCACAGGCTACTGTCAGAAAGTTCAATATATACATTTTTGTAATTAAAATATCTTGAAAATGTGGTATTTTAATGAAAATCGTTACAGGCATTTTTGAGGAAGTCAAAAATAACGAAAACGTTTCCATATGAAGTGTAGTGTATATTGAAGTGAGTATATGAGGGCATAGAAATATTTAATCTGAAAACGTTAGCTACCCTGCTGTTCTGCGCCTCCCGCCATCAGATCTGGCTACCCTTCGTTCTCTCTCGCCTCGACCCTTGCTCCCAGAAGTTTAGCAGATGCAAGAGACCTAGCTTTGACCGCAGAGCTGGAGTCCTTCTCCCTATTTCTTCTTTCTCCATAGTCCCGAGCTTCATGTGGCCGTTCTCTTCTAATAAGCTACGGTATAATTTCTGAAAACAATCACGAAAATCGTGAAGGCTGTCTCAACAACTAGAGCTCAGCATCTACGTCTGTAGAACTGCACACATTTTACAACTCGTGAAAATGAGTTCATCCCAGCTAAAATCTGGGACCAGTGCTCCAAACTAACATTCTCAACTCTGTAGTGCAGTGCCATTCAACTCTAGCAGACACCATGGGCGATGAAAAGTGCGATGCGAACAACCTCTGCGCCTCGAAAGACGTATATCCGCGACCCATTTCATACTTCCGTCGCTGCAACCCCTAATGAAAAGAGGCGTAATGGCTTTCAACCCCCGCTTTGCATCTGCGGGAGGCTGTCATTTCGACCCCAGCAGGGACTCTGTCTACATTAACCTCGCTTCGAATTATTGTGGCCATGTTTCGCCATTCTGCCTGACACCATTGTGTTTGGCTGTGAATCAGAATTCATATTTTTTCATTGCACACATTCGACTTAGAAGGCCTTGCTTATTTGAAGTATCCATGTTTATATATTATCCCTATCTTCCATCTTACTGAAACGGGTAGCCGAGGTCATTACGGCACGTACTAGTGAACGGGAAATCTGCTGTTCAAATACCGTTAGAACCGTTCTCCCTGACTGAGGCTTTTCCAGGTTTCAGGTTTTCCTCAGTCCTCATAATTTTCGAATGTTGGTGAGGTACCCTAAAGTTAGGCATAGATGGTCTCATTTCATTTCACAATTATCATTTCATGTATCATCAGTGTTCCGAGATTTCACCGGAAATATATGTTTTGAGACCCCCTGAATCCAAAAAAAAGCATTTTTGGAAACATGTCCGTGTGTGTGTCCGTGAACGGCATAACTCAGAAACGAACAGTTAGATAAACACCAAACTTGGTATTTAGGTTCAGTATCTTCCAGAGATGCGACACAAAGAGTTTCAAGAAAATCCCCCCACCCCAGATTACCCTTTACATGGAACATTATTCGAAAATTTTTATTTTCTCAAAAATTGCTCTAACAATTCTGATTAAAATATCATATGTTTAAGATATTTTCATGACAAATGAAATGTATATCTCGAATTTTCTGGAAATGTCTCCAAAAGAATTCTTCATTGTGAACGACTTTTGCATAACTGGTAAACCATAAGAGATAGACAAGCTTTTAGTACACAAAAATGTAGATCGCGTTAAAATACACAATTTATGTCATATACATTTTTGTTGTTGAGTGAACCATTTTCGAGATAGTGCTTGTTATTCTCTTAAAACTTTCCAATACTTATACTTTTTCTCAAATGGGAATTCATTATTCATTTTTTTGTCCTGGTAATGCAAAGAGAATGGAATATTCCACATAGTAACCAGCTCTTAAAATGTTTGACTATAACTTAAAGCCTACCAATTCCCCTTGCATCTACAAGAAAATTAGCAATAAGATTAACATCTCGATTAACATGAAGCATATGGAGAATAATCGTTTTTAAAAATAGTTTGTACAAGAGTAGAGAAAGTCGTGTGAGTGTAACACATCGAAATTTTTTCGGTTTGTTCTCTTGGTCAATTTGCCACTTACGCACTTTGGTTCTAAATATATCTGTGTTTAGGATATCTTCTTGCGAAATGTTCGCCAATTTTAATTAATTTTTTACTTCAGCAGTCCACTTCGTAGTAATCTATTGTAGAAAACATATAAAGAAATTCTGTGTGGCACTTATATGAACTTCTTCACTCGCTGATATGCGAACTGTTCTCAGAAAATCTTATTCTTCTATCTACTTGTCGCTAATATAGATAAACCTTCATAACTCATTTACACATTTCGTTGTATGGCAGTGTAAGAAGAATACAATAAGATAAACTGACAGTAAAATATTTTAAAAGCGGGTCGCTATGGCATGGGTTTGAAATTCTGCTCTCTTTGGATGAACAACAAAAAGAAAGAAAGGAAGAAAGAAAAAATAACAGTGATTTGCAGTTCAGAAAAATATAAAGTGTTTAAAAATTCAAATTAAAAACAAAAGGATATCTCGGAAATAGTTAACGTCACAAACATTTTATTTAGTGTAAATTATATGCTTTAACAGAATAGATTTAATCCAGTATGATTTTGTCAATCTCTTAGGATTTATCAGTTAGGCAAAATTAATTCAGAATTAAGAGAACTTCAGAGGCTGTTCCCAGAAAATTCAAGATTTACATTTCATTTTTCATGAAAATATCTTGAACATTTCTATTTCAATCAAAACCTTTAGAGTCATTTTTAGAACATAAAAAAGTTTTTCAGTGTAAAGCATACCTTGATTTAGAGATATTTTCTTTAAAATATCTGTGCTGTATTCTTGGAAGATGCTTAAATTAAATACAAGGTTTGGTATTTATCCAAAATGTTCTTCTTTGATTTATGCTCTCCCCTGTCTCCCCTCAGAGGACCTGAAGGTATTTATTTCCGGTAAACCTTAATATGATTTTTTGAGTACAATATAATGTTTCCCTCTACCTACAATTGAGTAAAAGTAAAAATTAGTTCAAACATCATTTCTATACAAAACTTAATTTATAAAGCCTGTGCGTCACTGAACCGGAAAGCATTTCTGGCTAATAGAGCTACAACCTGTTACTTAAGAACTTGTAATGAGAATATCACGCTGCAAAATGATTAAATGATGAATAAATGAAGTCGAAATTGGAATTTGGTTCAACTATTTACACGATGTTCATTAGCATTTCGCCATTTGAGAAACATTAACTTAGTATAGGTTGCATTTGGGAACCGTTTTGTGAATTTCATTTATGTGATAGACACTAATGGCATCTCGTTGCAAAAATATTTTAGTGGTAGTTTTAGATTATTCACCAGGTATAGAAGTTCTTGCATCACTCAGTTCAATGTGGAAGCAAATTATGTATAGTGTCTTTACTTTTCCTCTGTTAGTACAGGGTGATTCTAAAGTCAATATACATTTCAGTGGTATAGTTACGGAATGCTTTTACTTTATCCGTCACGTACTTAGTAGGTAGAGAAGGTATTGTGACGTATGCAGGCATTGTTAAGTGCATACGTGTCCTTTGGTCGCCTGGATCGGGGATTACGTAAGAGTGGTGGGGGTAGCGCATAGATAGCGTCCCCACGCAGTATAGCGTGGCTTGGCTTGTTTTGGCTAGGCAGTCAGTTTTAGTAGATATCCTATAACATTTTTCATTTTCATTTAGCTGCGTCCCTTGTCGTGGCCTCGCCTTATTAAATTTGTTAACTTCCTGGTACCTTATTAACGAGTCGCCTACCTCCCTTTGAGCATTTGTTTAGAGGTCACGACAGTATTGCATCCCACTCAAAAATTCCATACCGAGATTTCACCGGAAATACATTTTTGAGGCCCCCTCAATCCAAAAAATCATTAGAAAATGTCCGTGTGTGTGTGTAAACAGCATAACTATAAACGAAAACTGGGATAAATACCAAACTTTGTATTTAGGTTCAGTACCATCCAAAGATACCACACAAATATTTTCGAACCTTTTGGTTTTCTAAAAAATGGGTCAACGATTTTAATTAAAATACCACATATGAAAGATATTTACATGCAAAGAAAGGTGTTTCCTGAATTTTCTGGGAACAGACTGTGAAGTCCACTTCATTCGGAAGAAATTTTGTATAACCTTTTATAACTGGTAAACGTTAAGCGATAGACCAAAACGCAACTTACAAAAATGTAGAATCTTTATTTGAAATAATCTTTTTTGTGGCATCAGCCATTTCCGAGATATCAGTTATTATTGGTTCGAAATGTTCAACACTTTGTCATTGAAGTCCCTTCGATATTCACGTGTTCTTCGAATTGCACACAAAGAGCATGGACTTTTAAGGCTAGTACATAGCGTCCAGTTCTTAAACATTTGACTATCGCTATTCCATGTATATCTATAACGAGATGCGTAATGCAGCTATTTCCGGAAAGTTTTATCTCGATTAAAATGAGGAAGATAGGAAAATAAACTTTCGTAAGAATAACTTTTATACCCACTAATGATTTCTAGAGGGTAGAGAAAGTCATATGAATGTAACACATCAGATTTTTTTCTTCTATAATGTGAGAGTAAGCCGGCTAGTTATGTAATAAAATCTGTTTAAGCACAACATTTATGGCGACTTTGAACCATCCTATGTTTTATTCTAACACATAAGCTGACTTGCTGTCATCGCCTGAGGTTGAACGAGTAAGGAAAATTGTGACCATAAGAGCGAAGTTGGATAGTTTTCAGTTTTTACAGAAAGAGCTGAAGTAGTAACGAGGTTTGCTGCTAGAGGGCAATATGCTTGTTTGCTACTAATTGGCATGCTTCGTTAGTATGATCAAAATAAAAGTAATATACCTATCTGCAGCCTGGAGCTACTGGACTAGGTAATGCCAATTACAGAAAATAAAGCAATTACCAAGGTATGCCATTGCAGCAATTTCAAAGATAGATACTGCAAGTGCTTTAGCATGAATGGAGAATTTTAGATGTAGATATGCTGTAGCAGTGATGGTCATTAAATGGTATACCAAAACTGTTGTAAAGTAAAAACTTTGTTTGATTTTGGCCCGAAACGTTTCCTACCCAAATTTCCTTTCACGATGAAGTAGGTTTAATTTTAGGAGGTGTTGTATTTCGACTGTTGGGGACCCGAACTTGAAGTAGTTGCAACCGCATGTATGGTAAAAAGTTTCCGGTAGCCTGCGCCCCAAGTATAAAAAAATATTAACTTTGTATTTTTACTGTTTCTTTAAATATTATATATTTATGTTTGCCTCGGCTGCGTCATTATTATTGTTAGAGACATGAACTACTTTGCAGAGAGTGGTGCGGCTAAAAAATGTAGACTTACGCAGATTATAACTTTTACACCACTCCTTTTATTAATTCTTGACACGATTTAAATAACACTTCACTGATATAGAAAACTGTGAGATTATTTATTGATTACTTGCAATTTTTAACACGTAAACTGTTTTTGTCTCACACTGAAAACGTATTAAACTTCTCGAGGACGCGTCTCGCGTCCATTTAGGAACACTGTCTACAATCAACTAACTTCTGAATTTGTACAATTTTGCTCCATTTTAGTTTCCGATTGGCTAATCCTACTCCAATAGAATACTTTTATTTAACTTAAGCTTTTTTCTGGTTGTTTATTGGCTATTTATAACTGTCTAAAAATTACATTATTGCTGCTCCAAGAATTACCAGTAGCATTATTAAACTTTCTAATTCATTATTGCCTCAAGGTTACCTCATTGTTTGCAACTTTTAACCTATTATTCTCACAGCTCCTACATTATTAAATTACTTAATACATTCACATAACATTATTGAACATGTACATAATAATATAAACATTAATACAATGACTGTTACATTCATTTTTATATACTGTTAAATACACATATTGTTTTAATCCGGGTTGTTATCATGTATTTTATATTATACAATTAGACTGAAATCATTTAAGTGTTAAAAATACTGCCTCAACAATTATCATTTCATTTCACATATCACCTGTGTGGCCATCTATGGTGCCGTATGAAGTAATAAATACTACCCAAAAAGTTTAGTGTCTGGGAAGATGTACAATGGCGTGCATAAAAAGTGGCCCATTTCCCTGTATCGCAATAGAGTTTTCCCCTTCTTAAGGCTTCCACCTTTAGGTAACCAAACTTTGACTCCACCCGCCGGTATCAGTTATGTGACTGGCCTGAAAACAATTCAGCGTCACAAAAACGAACCAATGAACGGTGTTGTAATCGATGTGAAATGAAGGAGTGGTTCGAATACCGCCTGTATGAATGAGTTTCACTAACATTGGTACTTACGGAAGGGTAAACCAATACAACATAATTCAGCCTTCTAGAGGAAGGGGTGATGAATTGCAATAAGAAAACCGAAATTAAGAAAATCGTATTGTAGCATGAAAACACAGGGTTTAAGTGTATTAAAAGAACAAAAACCAAGAAGCCATTATTTCTGCTTTTTTTATTATACTGTATTTTATTTTAGTGCCAAAATTCAATGAAGCATTGTCTCAGCGGTACTGTGCTAGTGAAAATATGGACGACTAGCTTGTAATATTACCCATCGGCAGTTCGGACATACTTTGGAGAAGAAAGTACGCTGCCAATTCAGTGCCTAGAATTACAGTCGAGGGATAGAGAAGGACACGCTGGCAGAGTGTAAGGCTGGATTTGTTAGTATCAATATAAACAGCTGCGTTCCGTAATAGGCCACTTTTTATGCACGTCAGTGCAGAGCATTTAACACTAACGTGAAACAAATGTTGGCATTCTATGCTACTAAAGTATCCCTCCGACCATATTCATCGTTGTGCTCCGTGGTCTAGGGGTACCATGCTAGCCTTTAGTTCCCAAGGTCCCGGATTCAAGCCTGAGGGAGGACGATGGGTTTTTTCGGGGTAAAACTCCTTCACATGGCTTCCTTCGGAAGGGGAGTAAGGCGGGTGGTCCCGTGTCGTAGATTTACAGCATGTAAAAGAACCTCAAGCCTGTTTTTCCTGTAATCCAACTTATTGAACCCATGGCCCATGCCTTATTCCTCTGTCTACCAGGATTTCTATTTACGTACATGTATTCAACTTGATCTTCCCCATGATCCCTCTAGTTTCTTTGAAGGACTGCTCCCTGAAAGTTATGTACTCCCATGATTGACATCTCCTTGGCAAAAATCATAAATCTGATACTGCTAGCCACATCCATCTTCAAATACACGGTGAAATTTGTGTAACATATACCAACTTTAAAACTTCGATACTGATGGCTCCAAACTAAGCTATGCTGCAGGTTTTCCCCACTATACCATGCTATTTGGGTTATCTCAATGCTTTTTTGTACTTTCCTGTGAATTATTTGCCATCCAATTCTTCTTAGAACAGATACTTGAATCAAAGATCACGACCACTATGCAATCTTCACAGATTCGTAAACTGCTTTTACGGTCCTCCAGCTCCTTAGTCTCTTACCTCCAGACACACTGTAATAGGTAGCCTCTTAGCACAAGAAGATACTCCTCACGTGGATCCTGTCACATATTGGTATCCAGCAACGAGAAGGCGGAAGAGCCGTCTAGTATAGTTCAGTCTTGAAACATTAGATATCGACTAACCATGTGATTATTTACTGCTCAACAAACCGAACAGGCGTATCGGAAAATATGCGCATCAGCAACAATGTTTATTTCATTCACACGTCAAGAAAGAGCGTGTTGCAACAGTTGCACTCATGTCATAATTAAGCCAAAGTGCTATTCATCGCTAGAGGTGAGTGATGAAAAATAATATCATAAGAGTTTCGCAACTGACAAGACTAAAAGAATTGCTGATGGTTATTTGGGAAAAAGATGGATTACTGCACAAGAAGTTTGGGATATTGATACTGATTTCTATAGAAATGGCTATCAATGGTAGTGAAATAGTGTAGCACCTTTCAATGGAAGTGCAACGGACACTGCTGTTCGGTATTATGCTTTTGCCACTTGAGTAAAGCATCTTATTAGAAATTATTAGGTGTACAGATTGATTGATCGCACTCCAGAATATTAGTTATATTATCATGCACTATCTATAGTTAAAGGTGTACCACATAAAAATATAATGCATTTAGCATCATTAAGGTTATGTTTTCCTGTTACGTGCCTGGGTAATCACATAATTAATCACCTAACCTTTCATATCAAAACACACCCAGCTGCAGAGTGCTCCAGTTGTGTTGTATTACTTACCGTACGCTGAGTAAACAGATACCAAGCGAGAGCAGCTATCTGACAGTCAAGGTCAATATGGCTTGTCCCTGTTCCGTGTAGTACGACTCCACCCTCCTATCAGCACTATTTCTCGTAATGACCTGATTAATGTCACTCGCCTGCGCATCGGTCATTCCGCCACTACTCACTTTTATCTTCTCTAATACGATCCTCCACCTCAGTGCAGCTATTATCAGTGTGCCCTGTCGACTCTCCAGATTGCCTGCAGCACGTCGACCAACGTCAACAGTATGGTATTCCTGATTTCCTTGAGAAATCCTACACATGTACACAACGTTTTGCGGTTCTTTACCGAACTCTACGATGTTATTTAACCACTTGTGTTATTTCTTCATTTTCCTACTGTTTTTGCCTTAAACAAGTAAGTTTAAAACGACTGTAAAAAGTCCAGTAGAATTCTTGTTACCTACTAATGCAGCACAGAGACAATCAGTAACAGCGTTCAGAGAAAATATTCGCAATGTTGCTGCAGAACTTCATGTTTCATGGCGGACTATGTTAATGCGCAACTTCAGGTACCAACAGTAAAGCAGAAAAAAGGCTACGGCTATACGAAACACAGAAATAGTTGGCAGAATTGCGAAATGTTATATGATACGGTAACAGAAACGCGCGAAACAGTAAATGATTACCACGAAGTAATAAACAAATGTAATACAACTAAATAAATACCTACTGCAAAATAGCTAAAAAAATCTGATGTGTTACACTCACATGACTTTCCCTACTCTTGTACAATCTAATTTTACAAACGCCTATTCTCTATATGCTTCATGTTAATCGAGATATCGAGATGTCAATCTTATTGCTAATTTTCTTGTAGATGCAAGGGGAATATGGTAGCTTTTAAGCGATAGTCAAATATTTTAACGCTGGTTGCTATGTGGCGCATTCCAATCTCTTTGCATGTCCAGGACATAAAAAAATCTGATGTGTTACACTCACATGACTTTCTCTACTCTTGTACAAACTATTTTTACAAACGCTTATTCTCCATATGCTTCATGTTAATCGAGATATCGAGATGTCAATCTTGTTGGTAATTTTCTTGTAGATGTAAGGAAAATATGGTAGCTTTTAAGCAATAGTCAAATATTTTAACACTGGTTGCTATGTGACGCATTCCATTCTCTTTGCATGTCCAGGACATAAAAAAATGAATAACGCATTTGAGAAAAAGTGTAAGTATTGGAAAATTTAAGGAAATAACAAGCAATATCTCGAAAACGGTTCACTCAACAAACGAAATGTATATGACATAAGTTGTGTATTTTAACGCGATCTACATTTTTTGTGTAGTAAAATTTTGTCTATCTCTTATGGTTTACCAGTTATGCAAAAGTCGTTCACAATGCAGAATACTTTTGGAGACATTCCCAGAACATTCGAGATATACATTTCATTTCTCATGACATTACCCTAAACATATGATATTTTCATCAAAATCGTTAGAGCCATTTTTGAGAAAATTAAAATTTTCGAAAAATCCTCCATGTAAAGGGTAGTCTGGGATGGGGGGATTTTCTTGAAAACCTTCGTGTCGCATCTCTGGAAGATACTGAACCTAAATACCAAGTTTGGTGCTTATCCGATTGTTCGTTTTTGAGTTATGCTGTTCACAGACACGCACACACACAGACACACAGAGACACACACACACACACACAGACATGTTTCCAAAAATGCTTTTTTTGGATTCAGGAGGTCTCAAAACGTGTATTTCCGGTGAAATCTCGGTATCGAAGTTTTGGGTGGAATGCAATACTTCCCCTACTTACTATACGTAGTAGAGAAAGTAAAAATGAATAACGAATTTGAGAAAACGTATAAGTATTGGAAAATTTAAGAAAATAACAAGCAATATCTCGAAAACGGTTCACTCAACAAAAGAAATGTATATGACATAAGTTGTGTATTTTAACGCGATCTACATTTTTTGTGTAGTAAAATTTTGTCTATCTCTTATGGTTTACCAGTTATGCAAAAGTCGTTCACAATGAAGAATACTTTTGGAGACATTCCCAGAAAATTCGAGATATACATTTCATTTCTCATGACATTACCCTATACATATGATATTTTCATCAAAATCGTTAGAGCCATTTTTGAGAAAATTAAAATTTTCGAAAAATCCTCCATGTAAAGGGTAGTCTGGGGTGCGGGGATTTTCTTGAAAACCTTCGTGTCGCATCTCTGGAAGATACTGAACCTAAATACCAAGTTTGGTGCTTATCCGATTGTTCGTTTTTGAGTTATGCTGTTCACAGACACACACAGAGACACACACACACACACACAGACACACACACGGACATGTTTCCAAAAATGCTTTTTTTGGATTCAGGAGGTCTCAAAACGTGTATTTCCGGTGAAATCTCGGTATCGAATTTTTGGGTGGAATGCAATACTTCCCCTACTTACTATACGTAGTAGAGAAAGTAAAAAAAATCTGATGTGTTACACTCACATGACTTTCTCTACTCTTGTACAAACTATTTTTACAAACGCTTATTCTCCATATGCTTCATGTTAATCGATATGTTAATCTTATTCTAATTATCTTGTAGATGCAAGGGGAATATGGTAGTATTTAAGCGATAGTCAAATAGAGCTGGTTGCTATGTGGCGCATTCCATTCTCTTTGCATGTCCAGGACATAAAAAAATGAATAACGAATTTGAGAAAAAGTATAAGTATTGGAAAATTTAAGGAAATAACAAGCAATATCTCGAAAACGGTTCACTCAACAAAAGAAATGTTTATGATATAAGTTGTGTATTTTAACGCGATCTACATTTTTTGTGTAGTAACATTTTGTCTATCTCTTATGGTTTACCAGTTATGCAAAAGTCGTTCACAATGAAGAATACTTTTGGAGACATTCCCAGAAAATTCGAGATATACATTTCATTTCTCATGACATTATCTTAAACATATGATATTTTCATCAAAATCGTTAGAGCCATTTTTGAGAAAATAAAAATTTTCGAAAAATCTTCCATGTAAAGGGTAGTCTGGGGTGGGGGGATTTTCTTGAAAACCTTCGTGTCGCATCTCTGGAAGATACTGAACCTAAATACCAAGTTTGGTGCTTATCCGACTGTTCGTTTTTGAGTTATGCTGTTCACAGACACACACACACACACACACACAGACACACACACAGACACACACACACAGACACACACACGGACATGTTTCCAAAAATGCTTTTTTTGGATTCAGGGGGTCTCAAAACATGTATTTCCGGTGAAATCTCGGTATCGAATTTTTGGGTGGAATGCAATACTTCCCCTACTTACTATACGTAGTAGAGAAAGTAAATATGTAATACAATAAAATAATTACTGCGAAGTGGTTGTAGCGGGAAATCGTCGTTGGGCGACATTTGTAACGGGAAATTGTCGATCCTTGGGTTAAGTGGTCTTCGGCAGTGTTCTTCCTCGGCTATTGATGCTCATCAGTTGTTGCGTATTCCATTCCTAACAATATCTAATTATTAATTCTCAGGTTATAGCGTGTGAGACAAGTTTAAGAAATACACTGCCAATTTTCCCTTAATAAATGAAGTTTATTCACAATTGAAATAATTATGGGCGGCTAGCTTTTCCCATTATTATAATCCCACCACTTCAAATTAGTCAGGAGCCTAGCTATCTGCACACGCACTGCTACCCTTGTGCACTCACGTGCATATGCAGCATCTCGGGCCGACGACAATTCTTGAAGATCAGTGAGAGAGAGAGAGAGAGAGAGAGAGAGAGAGTGGGCTCTGAGGCCTTGCCTGCCCTTATATACGGGAGCCTAGTGACGCTCAGCTCTGCGTTTAAAAATGTAACGACGTTTTCTATTGGTCCTCAGATCGCGTTACCTTAACATGTATGAGGTGTTTCTTTAATTCCGTGCGTATACGCGTCAGTTCCATATCTCCGTCTCTTTCTATTTCTCCGTGTCGTTACCGGTTCCCTGCCTGTTGGCTTGGTGAAAGGTACGCTCTACTTAGGATTATGCTTTCTTGGAATTCTACTAGCTCGCCCGTTTCTTACAATAAGCTTGTACAAATATTAGATGTTGAATATTTTAACATGTTAGTGAATTAAATTATTACTGTGCAATTCTTATATGTATGGTTCCCCTTTCATATGTACAATTTCTCTATATATGTATAATATATCCCCTTTCATGGTGAACAAATGTAATGCAACTAAATAATTACCTGCCGCGAAGTGGTTAACAATGTAATACAAGCGAATAAAAATAAATGCAGCTGTAATTATGCCCAAGGGCATACTGCTCTTTCGTGATGCAATTGTTAACCTTAATAAACGTTGTTTTGCATCAATGCATATTAAGAAGAAAAGAAGATAAGAGTTCTGGAAGACTATGCAGAAGAAAGATGGAGTTCTGGAGGAGAGCACAGACATTGAAGAAGTAACACCAGATAAATAACCAGAATTCAATAAATCGCGCCAGAATACGTAATCAGAAATGGTGTATGAACTTCTGCATATTTAAAAGGCCAAATGTTATACATTCGCAGAATTTTAGCGATGTTTATTTCTACAAGGTAGTCTACCTGACATTGAGCAGTACCCGCCATGACACGTCGACCTCTGCAGCAGCTTGGTATTTAAGTTCAGCTTATTCCAAAGATGCAAAACAAAGAATACTCCTGCCCCAAACTATCGTTTACATGGAACTTTTTTCCAAATTTTTTATTTTATCAAAAATGATAAGCGATTTTGATTAAAGCACCATATATTTAAGATATGTACACGACAAATGAAACTTTTATATTGAATTTTTTGAAAACAGCCTGTGAAGTTCTCTTCATTTGGAAAGAATTTTGTGCAGTAACTTTATATAGTGATAAACTTTAAGAGACAGAAACGTATTACACAAAAATGTAAAACTCTTTAAAACGCACACCAGCCATATCCGAGTTATTGTTGGTTTCAACTTTTCAATACCGTATCATTTTTAAAGTGTTGTTGCCTTTCAGTTGTTTCTCGCAATGTCATGCAAAGAGTATGGCAGTTCAAGGTTCTCTTAAACATCTATCGATTAGGTATTCTCTATCCCCTTATACGTACAACGAAATGCGAAACGGAACTATTTCTGCAGAGGTTTATGTCAAGCAACATGAAGTAGATAGGAAAATAAGCTTTTTAGGAATAGTGTGTAGAAGTTATATGTAGTGAATGTTAAATGTTAGTGAATAGAGAAAGTCATGTGAAGATGACACCAGGGCATTTTTTTAGTTTTAGGGTTAATAATTTTGGAAACAAAACTTGCCTTAATACATTAATTTGGTTTGGTAATTGTTATCCAATTACTTTACTCCTCCTCAAAGCCTGGATTATTCCGTGTAATTGAAGCTACCAAGGTGCAAAGTGCTCCACAGTCTGCTAGGAGTAGTAGTGTGCCAGGGCCTGATGGTTTACCTATGAATGAGTTTTACAAATACAGTGCCTTCGTTTTATGCCAAGGCCGCGGATCGCGCGAATACATGCTCCGGACACAGTCTACAACACTGCGGGGTTTTCCGTTCCATAACTCCCGCGTTACTTACGAGTGTTAGTAACATACATGTAAGGAGTACTAACCTTGTTATAAGTATTGTTGAAAGTGGTGTCCATCTGCGAGAAGATATTTTGACATCGTCGGATGAAATTACCATTCACACGCATAAGTTCATAATTTCTGCTTTTATATTATCCTTAAGTTCGTCTATGGTGTGGGGATTATTCGTATAAACTTTATTTTTTAGCGTTTAGCGATCCCGATTTTCTAAATGTATTGACCAAACATCTGAAAGTGTCTCTACCCGGAACTGGATAACCAGGAAATTGCTTGCTGAAATTGTCTACACACCTGTATACATGATTCAGTTTTCACGTATGTATCGTACATAAAAATACGCTGCTCAAGCGAGAATCTGTTGGCAAACATTTTCGTGGACTAATAAGAGGATAACATTGCTAAGGAAATCACACACAACACACGTGTTGTGAAGCATTTCACAACACGAACACAAAGCAACGACTGAGATAGCTCACAGCTGATAAGCGTACCCTTGACACGTCCTGCGGCGCCTCAGCGCAGTGGCATAATACCAAAATCGCTGCCGTCTGGGCCGATATAAGGCTGTTGTGGCCTTGACATAAAACGAAGGCACTGTACTATTGGAAATTTATTTAATAGGAATAAATGGAAGTGTTTGAGGAAACTTTCTGCCAACATGGACTAGCGGCATAATTATTCAGACTTCCAAAAGGGCACATCCACATCACTCAAAAGATTTCCGGCCCAATCACATTACTGAATTGCGATTACAAATTATTGCTAAAGTCATCGGCGAAGGATTGACAACAGTGATAACAGACCTTCTTAGCAAGGCAGCAGTGCACATCCATCACACTCTAGCAGCATTGAGGGATGCACTGTGAGCAGGAAGGTGCCGCGGCAGGACTGATCAATCTTCACCTGAACATAGCTTTGATAGCATCATACATGAAGTTTTATAGACACACATGTAGAAGCTTAATATCCCTCAAGATCTGTAATGCCTGTCTCTGTGGTTGGGTGTAGTATGTCTGTCTGTCTCACATTCAAAAAGTCCCGGATTCGAATCTTGGTTAGAGTGAGTTACCCAGATAAAACTTTCTTCCGAGGTTTTATCTCATCCTGAGAAGACGAATTTCGGGCAACTTTAAGCTCTATGGACCCCGGGTTCATTTGAGCATCACTTCACCCATTTCATTCACCCATCGTCCGATAAGATCTACCCGGTTAAAGGACGTTAAGCTTAAAAATCAGCTGTAATCTCATCGCGAGCTTTATACAGCAGCTTTCTTAAGAGTTTTTTATAATATTTAACTCAGCAACGAGATACCTATCAGCTAATTGTTTTGACAAGGATGCCCATTATGTGGTTCTGTTTGCCATGTACATAGAGCCGTTACTAATATATAACCCTCAAGAAAGTGTTTGTCTGCAGTTTAAAAACTGTTAGCAGCCAAACTTATGGAGGGGAAAATGTGATTTTTTGGACATAAAGATCAAATAGTAATACAGTTGACGTACTTTGGCGGTTTTTCAAATCGTTCATTTTATCGTTTTATACATTTTTTTTGAAAAAATTGACAAAGTTGAAACTCTTTTGTAGTTGGCGTTTTCAACAATATCGTACATGCAACAGCAACAGCATATGAAATATCAACGAAGTAGATTGTACCGCCGTAATAAAATTCTAATTAAATTCTGTACAACTTGTAAGCAACAGGATTCCATTCAATGCTGCATAATGGAATGTTTTGGAAAAACTGCAATGTAGACGTGGCTTTTAGACCAATTCGATCATTGGACTGGTTTTGTTGAAAGACAACCACCCTAAAGTCGCGGGTTCAAACCCAGCGGAGGGCAATGACCTTTTTGGGCGTAAAAATCCTTAGCACGACTTCCTTCGGAAGGGAAGTAAAGCGGTGGTCCCGTGTTGTAGATTTACGGCACATAAAATAACTTAAGCCTAATAAAGAGGCCTCCGAGCAGAATTTCCGGTCTATCACGCCCAATATGAAATGAGACGCCAAGAACCATAATAATTATAGAGCGACTATAAATAAAACTCAGTTTAATTTAATTTAAGCTAACAACAGTGGATATTTTGCACCCAAATATTACCCCAGGAACAAAGCACGCCAGCATAGGATTTTATGGTTACTTTGGGCAGGTTCACCTGGGTGCAGCGGGAGGACCTGGACTCTTCGTCAGATACGTCTATGATGTACAATGGTCTCTGATACAAAAGAAATATATGTAACCGTATATACCATGGATTTTTAAACTGTAAACGATATAGTCATTCAAAATTTTATACACAAAAGGTTTGCAGCTAAAATATTAAATTTAGTTACCCCGGCATAAACATTGGGGGACGTAGTATCAGTTGTAAACAAGAGATACCAGAAACTTGCTGCACAAAGCTAAGGCGGGCATGGGATATTTATAAAGATAACATATAAATTGACATTTAACTCTGGTTTATTATAAGCTAACCTTGGTGCTACTACATGGTTCCCAAAAGGTTACAGACAAACACCGGGGGAGATGCCCCACGCACACGCACTGCAACACGCACTCCCACATACACACACACTGAAGATTTACACTAGACTGACTCTATTGGCGACACCACACTCTCAGACAAAGAGGATCTTCCCTCACTTGCCTTCACCCATCCTTGACTAGGAATTGGAGGGAAGTATGCCGCGCCGGATAAGAATTCAAAGCTACAAACGAAATAATTAGTTCAACAATATCATTATACACAGCAATAATGTGTCCGATGCGACAATGCACACACATACGCTGCAATATGGTCATTCATATACTTATTGACCAAATTTATGCACAAAAACTCTCATTTAGCTAGTGTTTTTGTGATGTATGATACATTCTTTAATTGATAACCCGTCAGGTACGAGTGTAATAGTTAAGTATGAAATAATAAACAATTTAAAAGGGTTGAAATTGTGTAGAATCTTGAAGTGGAAACTAGGGCTGAGGGACCTCGGACTCAGTTTCAGTAGGTTACTTACAGAAGTAAAATAAACCTGAACATGTCGTGTGTAGGTGTCGGCGGGGGCTGAAAACAAAATAGGGTGGCTTTACGATTCCATTTCACAAGGAAAACGGTAAGTTTGAATTTCCTACACCAAACTTTTCGAGTAAACTTTGTTGTATACGTCTCACAAGGTACACGTTAATATTCCTTTCTTGTCTCTGCTCGTAAACTCCACAGTAAAGCATGGAACTTATACACTCGGTGCGTTCAGTGAAATTTTCTCTCGGAAGTACGTTTTCTAGTTCATTATCAGAGTTCGCACAACATATCTTAAACAAGGGAGGATTAAAATATTTACTTATATAAGTAAGTTTATGCGGAAAGTGTTCTGTGAGCTAATAAAACCATTTAACAACAGATTATCATAGGTAACCCACGAGAGGTTACAATTTATATGATGAAACTTATTGATTAAGAGTTATCATGATTAAAATGCAACAGATTACATAAATTATAATTAATTTCTTACTTTTGTTTGTTTAAAATCAAATCATCATTGTGTCAGATCACAGTATACTAATCTACTATGATAAAATCCATATTTTAAAGTTACAATATATAAGACTTCACTAAAAACAAAAAATATTATTTTTTGTCAATTGGCAATACTCACAAGTGAGCTTTATTAACGAAGGGTCTTCCACACATACTATTTGAAGCCTGTTGCTGAAATAATGGCTCAAAATACACTGCGAAGCATTAAGTGCATTTTGTGTCCATTCAAACAAATTCTCTGCGAGCAGATTTGCAGCCCACTTAACTAAAACCCTACTTTGCTAAAGTACCCAAACGTTTCGAGTTCCCTTCAGGGAGTAAATCGCTCAACTGGATAAGTTTGGACGTTTCCAGAATAAGTAGCCTAAGAGGAATTGTGGGTCAGTTTCCGATAGATCTATGTTCGCTCTCGAGTGTTGTTGTTTTAGGATTTTTTCCAATCTAGTTCCCTCTAAATGCACCGCACTGCGTCTTGTCGCTTCAGTTGCAGCCTCGTTCTCCATCATCGTGTCGACAGCAAAGGACATTCCGTGGAACACCACAGAAACTTAGGTGATGGATCGCTTTGGGTCAGCCTTGGCAAAGCCAGGCTTGTAAATATTTGTACCGCAGTTCTCTTTTTGTAGTGTTTAACTTCCAGTTGGCATCTCTGTTTTTCTATTTTCTTGCGCGTGACAGACGAGGTACTAAAAAAAAGGGACAGATCTTCCGTGTTGCTGTTGGCGGGTTCAAGGTAGTTGAATGCAGTGTGAAATAGCCTTGGCAGTAGCGTCTGTGACGTTATTCGGGAGATGCGAGATTAAAATCCGTACAATTGCCTGTTTGACTTTTATGTTCTGTATTTTCCTTTGGTTTGTAAATAATATACTGATGTTTCACATCTATTTATAACTAAAAATATCTGATGTGTAGCATTCACATTACTTTCACTACTAACTCTTCTACAAACTATTCTTACAAAATCTTATTCTTCTGTCTGTTAAACTTTTACACATTTGGTTGTAGGCATAAGAAGGATGCAGTAGGCTACAGCGATAGTCAATTGTTTTATATGATGGTTTTGAATTTCAATGCTTTTTGCGTGACCAGGAGGGGAAACTAATAGTGGCTTACCGGTCTAAAAAAGTACGTATTTGAAAATTCAATTCAATAACAAGGAATATTTCGGAAATAGCCGAAGCCATAAAAACTCTTATTTGAAATAAATTGTGTGCTTTGACGAGGTTTACGTTTTTGTGAGTAAGGTTTTGTCTATATCTTACGGTTTACCAGTTAGCATACGAAGTACTTTTAGCTATACAGACCTTGTGATGGAAGAAGCTAAATAAATGTTTTAGAAATCTGTAAAAATATTTTCAACGATAGTGTTTTTATCAACTCCCTTTCATTCCTGCATTCAGTCCTGACAACCTAACCTACCTGCGCGGTTTGCCTATTTTACGGTACGTATGTGCATGAACTATATTAAATCCTCTAACCGTTGATATATTTACTATTGCAGATCTGAAATATAATCATATTTGATAGCGGAATTTCACCATTTAATTTTTACCTCCTTTCTGTTTATTATTCACTTACGATTCAACTTATGCAGGAGCTAAGTATGAGCTGTAAGTTATTGATTTTTTAAAGATTAACAACCAGGCGTGGATAATCGATCGCCAGAAAGGTTAATTGGTAACCTTTACTGGAACAAAATGTACAGCAGGTGTTAGTAACTAATTTTATTTTACTGTAAGTACTATATTTATTATTCGCTATCTTCGAAGTCGTCCTACGTGATCTAGTGGCACCATGCTTCTAGATCCCGAGATCGCGGGTTCAAACCCAGTGGAAGACGATGGACTTTTTCGGACGTAAAAATCCTTAGCATGGCTAAGGGAAGTAAAGCCGATGGTCCCGTGTCATAGATTTAAGGCACGTAAAAGAACCTCAAGCCTGATAAAGAGGCCTCTGAGCATAATTTCCGGTCTTTCGCGCCCAATATAGAAATTGACGATAAGAACCATAGTAGTTAAAGAGCGCCCATAAATAAAACTCAATTTATACTATCGTCGAAAAATAGGATGCAATACCACACATTAGATGAACTGGAGAATCTCGGAAGTAGAAAATACTCGACTTCATCTTGTATTTTCAAATTCTTCTTCGTTCTCGAATAATACACCTACTTATGTGCTTGTATGGCAATATATTACTATATGGGCAGTTATTATACTGTACTTTAAGAATACCGAAGAAATATTTCTTAAAGTGGTAATATAGAAAACCTAGGAATTCATGCATTAGATCCCCAATTACCGAAAAAATTGAGTTTTAGTTATGGATGCTCTTTGACTGCTAATGTTTTTAGCGTTGTGTTTTATTTTGGGCGTGAAAGACCGGAAATTGTGGCCAGAGGTCCCTCTAAGGCTTGAAGTTCTTTTAGTGCCCTAAATCTACGACATGGGACCACCGGGTTTATTTTCCTTCCGAAGGAAGCCATGCTAAGGATTTTTACGCCTGAAAAAATATCCATCGCCATCTGCCGGGTTTGAACCCGCGATCTCGAGCAATTACTGAAGCACTAAGAAAATATCATCATACCGTTCACGAAGAAGTACATGGGCTAGCAACCGATAAATACTGTCGCAGAATAGATGACACCCTTTCACCAGACTCGTCTTCCAGTTTCATTATTGACCCAACAGTAATAACAGAGTCAAATAAACAACAACCGACAGAAGTTAATGCAGAAAACTGTAAGATATATGTGCCCACACCGAGTGGGATAGCTCAGGCGGTAAAATCTGTGGCCCGCATTCAGGAAATCGTGGCCCACCTTCCTGAACCATGTTTTTTTGGAGTTTCCCCGGGTCGCTAGGCAAATGCTTGGAAGGAAATTAAGTTCTCCGAATCCTGTCCCTCTATTTCACCTCCATCCTCATTTCACTTCACCTTTCATTCGCTTGGTCTCTTTCAGGGTTATGCGCGTCGGCGGGAGGTCTCCGTGTGTGCATGACAGGGGAAAAGGATGCTCTGTGGTAACCTTGTCCCCCAGAATGGGGTAATGTGTAAGCCCACAGGGGGAGGGGAGCCGGCTGCACCAGTGCCCATCCGGGAGTTTAAATCTGTAAATGGTAGGGACCCTGCCCTCTGTCTGTCATGCCCCCTGGTCCGGCCGCCCTATCTCCTCTTACCTCATCCCTCCCTCCCTACGTGATATAGATACTAAAGATCTACGTAGGTTGACGCGCTAAGTCTCCTCCGCGTTTAATCCTATATGAGCCTACAGTTCAATATTACAAGGAGATATACTATCTCTCAACTCCATCCAAGTGATTGAACTCATCGTCGGAGCTAAAGGGGCGATACCTCACCAGCTAGTGAACTTCTGTAAACAATTCGACATTCATAAAAGCCTAAATAAAAAAAAACTGTTGCTACAGTCAAAGGATCACTTTTGATTGTAAAGAATTACCTTTATAGCAAATCTCTCTTTGTAGAGAGTTAGTTTTACTTTTAGATGAGATTTTTTAGTATCGTTGGTTTTACAGTTTGTATGTAAAACAGCATTCAGCAGGCAATAGTGGTGAGCAACGAGGAGGAGGCGATTTACCTACCATGCATTCCTCACCTAGTGAGAGATATACCTGCAAATGCATGGGAGGTGAAAGGTCTTCTTTTCGGGGCTCGTGGCTACCTAAAACTGCTCGGTGTACCCATAAAAGAAGTTGAAGACATCTCTATCCAAATTTTAAAGGATTCTATAATAGTGTTAATCACTTATACTCGAAATTATATATGTTAAAAATTACATTTTTGCTACTGTTATTATTGTCTCATTTAGATGTATTTTTTTCCAATTAATTATCTTTTAGTTGTAATTGTCTAGTTAAACTTCTTTGTTTCCGTAATATATTCGATTTTAATTGTTATGTTTTGTTCATATTACGTATTCTGGATATGTATGATCAGCTATACTATCAGAGAGATGTTTTTAAAAGAAAAAATATTAATGATGTAGCGGACCAGGTTGAGCACCGAGGATTACATCATATGAGGTAACCAAGCATAAAGTGTCAAAACCAGGTTACCATAACACGACCACGCCAAGGAACGCCGAGTCAGCTCTTCTGTATGTATTTATACTACGAGAGTCTGACTCGAGGGGGATCAATGATCAATGATCAATGATCAATTGTTGAATCAGTCGTCGAGACCCTTGTCTGAATCATTGCGGGAATCGCCGTAGTAATCAGATGAAGGGAGAGTTGTAACATCGACGACCTCAGGTCCGCTCACTGTACACGAGTCGCCAACACAACATCAGTCGAACAGGTAAGGATGTATCTCCTCTAAGATCTGCTTGCTTGTCGGGCTTCACCCCAATCTGAGTGGCCAATGTACTCGCGTTAAAGTAATAATATAATTTATTGGGTCAATGCAACCCCTGTGCATTATTTAAATACCCCCATCATGGAACGCCACCCTGGCCTACCTACCACCACAGTACCGACGCATCCCCCTACCTCTGAGCTATCACCCCCCTAGTGTAATCACCTACTGCGGGCAACCACCCCCGTAGGGGTGATACAATATTTTTCTTTTCCTTAAAAACTATTTTGTAAATAATTTAATGTATATTTAAACACTTTTTATGTATATTTTAAACAGTTGTTCATCATAGTTTGTTTATAATGGCAACCCCTGAACTGTAGAAGCTGAAAATAATAATAATAATAATAATAATAATAATAATAATAATAATTGTTATTATTAGGATGTTCTTCGAGGGATCTCAGTTATGTACACTTGGATACCTGCCCTTAATTTTTGTTTCTGTTGAAGAAAATTCACAGCGTGAATCACCTTGGAAAAAGAAATTAGTTTGCCCTTTGAAGGCCATGATGAGCAACAAAAAATACTGAAACGAACTCTTATGCAGATGTAATGTATTTAGAAATATCAGAAATATAAATCTCTTGTGGGTGTAAAAAATAGACCATACTGCGGTGAAAATGGTAAAACATAGCAAGTTGAAGTAGAAACTTAGTCTTCATTTCCCTTGGAGTCTGAAAGTAACAAAATAAACGAACTGATGAGGATCACGAACAGTTAAGATATTCAAGAGGCAGACGAGTAATCTCCCGCTTCTCGTATCTCAATCGATTACTTGGAACAGCTTTCATTTATAATTGCATTTCCAAGAGTTTTCATTTGTGTGCACAGTAGGATCTCGGAATATATTTCAAAGTCGTCATCAAAACAATCGATTGTCAATATTTACAGGGTTATGACGGAATAATTTTCATAATTATCACGCCATTTAACCGACATGTCATATTTAAGAGGAATAAAAGGTATAAAATGAATGCACAAATGAGCTAGAACCCTTTTACTGACGACTTGTCTGCGCGGTAACCTGTCAGGCTTTCGGGCATTCGAGTTTCCCCAGGTCAATAGGTGAATGTTGGGGTGATTCCTCTACTACCACAATGTCCCATCATTTGCTCTCATCTGTTTCAGGATTGTAGGACCAGGCAATGGCGGTTGGTGTGATGCGTCAGAACGGTGGAAAGATTTCTTCCAAGCGTCTGGTGGGACCGCTGGCCCTCCCTTTCCATCCTGGGAGTGCCTCTCTTACTCCCGGGACCCTCAGGTTGCGGATGACTAAAGCAGGGCTAGGCGGCGTTAGGAATGGCGTCATGTTGCAATCGTTAGGAAACCCATCCTTGCTAGTGCACATCGTAGTCCGGATCTGGTCGTCCTCTGCGTCTCCCCTTCACCCCTTTATCTCGGAGTTCACGTTGCAAGCACAAAGAACACACGTGCGGTGCTCTGCTCCGTTTACTGAAGATTCCTCCGTTTGACAACTCCTAAATCAAACCATGTTCTTCAATAATTTATTTCGAAGATAAACATCACAAACCTCGGCCAACCAGATTGGTTTAACTAGAATTCAAATCGGGACCACGGTTTGAGAGACAATGATCTCTATAGAATTTTATCACACTTCTTCAGCAAGGCTCTATTCCTGAAGTTATTCAAGAGTGAAGAATATGCTGGGTTAAATTCACAAGAGTTTCCCTAGGCAGTATCGTTTATTTTTATATATGTTGAATAAACTATTCTCACAACATCCTATCTTTCTATCTGCTTCATTTCATTCGAGATCAATCTTTGCAGAAACAATTTTGTAACACATTTCCTTAAAAGGCTGAAGCAATGTTTAAAAGCGTGTCGCTGTATACTGACTTTAAGCTTCCACTGTTTATATGACCACCACTGTGGTACTTCAAAGTACGGGGTGAACAATTTTTGGTGGGACCGGTTTCGCGGCTTGCGGCCGGCCAGCAAGGCTGGTGCCTGTGTCGGCGGTGCGGGTAACAGGAAATCCGCAATAAATATAGTAGGGTTTGTTGCCTAAGTTATTTCTAACAAACATAGCATAAATACTTAAAAGAAGTAAATTACTCACATATATCAAGCCAGGAGATGTTGGAGCTGCATCCCTTAGTTGTTCATGAATTTCTAGTATCTGCTTGTCCATTACATTCTATGGTTCCCTATGAGAAATGGCAGCAATTTCTTGACAAATGCTATTCTTAAGCTAATCTAAAAGTGTGTATTTATTTTGTACACTTTTTCCGTTATTGCCCCCTCGTTCTCATTTAGTCCCCTGCGAATTTCTACCTCTGGAGCATTAAAACAGAAAGTATACAAAACAAAGCCACACACTTTACGTGAACTTCAAGATAACACTCGCCAAGTAATTGCAGTCATTTTCTAGTATTTTAATCAATGGTTACATCCATTTTTAGAGAGAAGAGAAGAAAAAGCTTTCCAATTACACCGTAGACAGGGGTGGAGGGATTTTCTTGACAATCTTAATCTCGCAGGATTAAACAGTGACTGATCAACAAGGAAATTTGGTATTTTTCCTCACTTTTTGTTATACGGTTCAGACATGTACACACATAATACACGCATAAGGTTTTCTAAAATGCTTTTTGGGATTGACTGAAACACGTATTTTACGATAAATATTTTGTCTTTTTGGTGTGCAATACAATATCCCCTCTTCCTACTATAGGCAGGCAATAAAGAAAATAAAAATAGAACTATAAATGAAAAAGGGAATAAAATGAAATCATGTGCAATGCGTACTATATATTGCTCGAAAAAATTATAAAACTTAGTGCGATAATCTTCATTGACCAACTTTGGCTTCAAGTCTAATCTGCGGCGGTACCCTGGGATGCTGTGCGCCAATTTGGTGGCATGGGATTTGCAGGAATGGTCCCGGGTTCGATGCTAGCTCAGGGACTCGCATGGATATTGGATCTAGGGTAGCGGTTAATACGACTGTTTCATTTTCCGGCCCGTTTATTTCCCATCACCGTTTTAAAATCTGATGCTGGTATTACCTCGCCACACACACGCGCGCATTGCTGTGCTTCATACCATCACCTCTATCCACCGGCACTCATACTTGTTTTCAGAACAACCACCAAGGAAATACCACGAAGAAGTGTTTTCTAAACTCTCCTGTTTCTTTATTTCAAAGTTCCTATCTCCCCATTTCACTATCACCTGATTTCTACCTTCTTTCTTATTGGATGCCTGGAGATTTGGGAACATTGACCCTTTTTCTACACATCTGCTTTTCAGACGACCTAACGGTACACTAACAACAATTGAGGGAAAAAGCCAATCCCGTTTCCTGACTGCTGCTGGCACTGTCTTTTCAACCCATATTCACCTTTACATGCAATGTCCACTTTTCAATCTTATTTAATAATATCATCCCTATTGTTATTAATATTTATTTTCCCTATGGTTATAATTTTATATTTAGCTACTCAGAACGTACTGCTTCAAAGCATATGACAATTACCCTTTGTATTTCCACATGTTTAATAACTCGACTTGGATTGCTTAGGTTTTACCTTTCATTGTCTTTTTACATGATTATTTCTCATTGCGCTCGCATTAACTGTTCACAATATAAATCGTCATACTTCAATTTATCGAAAGTTATTGTATAGTTAACCTATACGTTATATTGGCAGGATTCTGCTTTCTTTGATATAAAACGTCATTCTTTTATCTACAATAACCTACATAAAGATTCAATGGCAGAAATTACAAGTATGAATTCGAATAAAATGAAATGAAAGTGAAATTACAGAAGCAGCAGAAAGAATAGTACTATTACTTACCCCAAAAATGCAGAAATTAATATGGTATAGCATTTAATCGCCTCATTGCTTGGTGTAAGGCAAAACATGTTAAAAAAATCTGATGTGTTACACTCACATGACTTTCTCTACTCTTGTACAATCTAATTTTACAAACGCCTATTCTCCATATGCTTCATGTTAATCGAGATATCGAGATGTCAATCTTATTGGTAATTTTCTTGTAGATGTAAGGAAAATATGGTAGCTTTTAAGCGATAGTCAAATATTTTAACGCTGGTTGCTATGTGACGCATTCCATTCTCTTTGCATGTCCAGGACATAAAAAAAATGAATAACGCATTTGAGAAAAAGTATAAGTATTGGAAAATTTAAGGAAATAACAAGCAATATCTCGAAAACGGTTCACTCAACAAAAGAAATGTATATGACATAAGTTGTGTATTTTAACGCGATCTACATTTTTTTGTGTTGTAAAATTTTGTCTATCTCTTATGGTTTACCAGTTATGCAAAAGTCGTTCACAATGAAGAATACTTTTGGAGACATTCCCAGAAAATTCGAGATATACATTTCATTTCTCATGACATTACCCTAAACATATGATATTTTCATCAAAATCGTTAGAGCCATTTTTGAGAAAATTAAAATTTTCGAAAAATCTTCCATGTAAAGGGTAGTCTGGGATGGGGGGATTTTCTTGAAAACCTTCGTGTCGCATCTCTGGAAGATACTGAACCTAAATACCAAGTTTGGTGCTTATCCGATTGTTCGTTTTTGAGTTATGCTGTTCACAGACACACACACAGACACACACACACACAGACACACACACGGACATGTTTCCAAAAATGCTTTTTTTGGATTCAGGAGGTCTCAAAACATATATTTCCGGTGAAATCTCGGTATCGAATTTTTGGGTGGAATACAATACTTCCCCTACTTACTATACGTAGTAGAGAAAGTAATAATTTCACTGAAAATTACTGCTAGCGAATCAACAAAACATCTGACATCGCTTTTTGAACGAGATGTCTCTTGTTTTAAGAACCGTGTTTTAAACTGATTTCACTGTTTCGGGAATCAATATAATATTATTGATATTTTACAAATTTGAGTGCTGTCTAAAAAATAGCATCTGCCACACGTATTACTTTTACCCCTTGTGACATAATCACTATTGTATGCTTATTCTGTGAGAAAGCTAATTTGAACGTATAATAACTCATAAATCAAACCGAAGATTACATGCAATTGATAAACGAAAGAATATCGACAGTAATTTTGACTTCATGCTGATTGCTTCAAGTGAAACAGATTTGTGATTCGTGTGAAATATATTTCTTTGACGAAAGTGAGATTTTACAATATTTTACAACGCATAACATTCTGAAAGAATTTGTTAGAATTTTGAGCAAGAGAATATTTGTTTGAGTAGTAATTATCTCAAAAAACCTTAACAACCAAGAAACGCAAGTGGAATGTGTTTGAAACAAATCTACAAAAAAGTAACACATCTAAATGCTCAGTGAACAAGCAGGACTGACCCATTAGAACTTATGTTATCTTAATGGTAAATACATTGAATTTCATAAACTCAACGTTAGGTATGTTCAAATACATTGCCTTGCGATACATTGCCCCTCAAACTATCCTTTATATGGAACATTTTTGCGTTTCTTTTTCCAAACAAACTATAAAACTATCGTTTTAGACAGATGGACCATCAGACAGATGTTTTATGCATGTTAGGATGGACTATATAAATTCAATATTATAATACTCCTGGACCTCATATAAAATGTTATTTTTCAATATTATTGGAATTTCTCTTTTGAATTTGAATGGAAGCTCCTTAGTAATGTCGGGTGAGCTATTGAATAGATTATTGGACACTACTTCAAAACATTTTGTGTTTTAGTATATTTATATTTGCATAAGCACTTCTGGTCTGATAGTTATGAATAGTTGCACACCATTTATAACCTGGTACATTTCTCTATACTATAGTAAGCCATTTAATATGGAAATCATACAAACATAACATCGATTAACACCATATGCTTAGGATATATAATATGTACATCTTAAGTTTTTTTGTGAATAGCGTGAATAGTTTCATTCAATATGAAATCTATAAAAGTTTGTATTTTTGATAAATGATTAGAAATAAGACAAACGCTTAGTGCACAAACAATACACATGTTATTATAATGCACAAATCAGGTCAAAATGTCCTGTAGTCTTATTTACCTACAAAGAAATGCATAACGATACGACTTTTCCAAACACTTATCTCATTTACATGGAGAAGGTAGAAAAATAAGTTTTTACAAACAGTTTGTGGAAGAAGGGCAGAAAAAGTGATGCAAATGTAAGCAAATTATATTTTGTTTGCGTTTAAAATTTTATAATGTATTTATGGCGTTTTATTATCGGAATACTCTGAAAGTGCAACCCGGAAGAGGAATTCAATTATTTGTGATGTCAACCAGCTGTTATTGGAGGGCGTATTGATTTTGAATAGAGTTATGCCCACATATTATGAGAACGTAATATCAAGCGCCTCTTGATCTGATTACTTGTAGGCTAGTGGTATGGCTAAGAGCCTTCTATGTTTGACTTCTGCCCGATTAGTTTAAACCGTTAATGATACGCACACAACTGCATTCCGTAGTCAGCCTGCCATGAAAAACAAGCGAGATGCGATTATTTTATCCACGCTCTGCAACCTCAGTATCAAACAACCCTTTCTCGCAAAGCCGCACTAAAACTGTCCAGAACAATTTGGTGTTGGCATCAGTAACGCTGACAAGACAGCTATTAACCAGGATCACAACCCCCTTTCACAGAAACACAAAACATCAACTTACAATACAAATGAAAATTTCTGAAATATAATTGCTAGCTGATGATTACGTAGCCTATGAGGTTTATCATACACACGTGTTGAGAAACTATGCCTTTGACTAAATCATGCTTTATAATTCTCACCTTTCATACGGCCTACCCAGAATATTTGTTCGTTTTTGTATCTTTCAAATATCTTATGTAAAAGTGAAAACTATTAGACTCAATTACACCTTTTAAGGTAAAAATCGTATGTTTACATTCACTTAACTTTCTCTACTCACTCTTCTACAAGCTATTATTACAAAACATTATCATTCCATCTACTTCTTGTTAATATAGGTAAGACTTAATTACTCATTTATTCATTTTGAAGCAGGTATAACAAGAATACAATTCAAATGTTTTTCAAAGCCGGTCGCTATGTAATGGCTTCGAAATTCTGTTCCGTTACTGTTCTCTTTCATTCAAGAAAGCAAGAGAAGAAAATCTGATGTGTTACACTCACATGACTTTCTCTACTCTCGTACAAACTATCTTTACAAACGCTTATTCTCCATCTACTTCATGTTAACCGAGATAAACATTTGCAGACTCTAACTTATTGCTAATTTTCTTGTAGATGTAAGGGGAATATATATTTACAAGGGCAGTATCGAAATACAGTAGCCTTTAAGCACATACATATCTATTAATAGCTAGTTACTAGGTACAGCACCATTCCCTTTGCCGCAGATTAATACTCTTTGCATATCCAAGACAAAAAAACTGAATAACGAATTCCCATTTGAGAAAATAAGTATTGAATAATTTAAGGAAATAACAAGCAATATCTCGAAAATGGTTCACTCAACAAAAAAAATGTATATAACATAAATTGTGTATTTTAACGCGATCTACATTTTTTGTGTAGTAAAATTTTGTCTATCTCTTATGGTTTACCAGTTATGCAAAAGTCGTTCACAATGAAGAATACTTTTGGAGACATTCCCAGAAAATTCAAGATATACATTTTATTTGTCATGAAAATATCTTAAACATATGATATTTTAATCAAAATCGTTACAGCCATTTTTGAGAAAATTAAAATTTTCGAAACATCTTCCATGTAAAGGTTAATTTGGGGTGGGGGATTTTTTTGAAAACCTTCGTGTCGCATCTCTGAAAGATACTGAACCTAAATACCAAGTTTGGTGTTTATCCGACTGTTCATTTCTGAGTTATGCTGTTCACAGACAGACACACAGATACACACAGGGACATGTTTCCAAAAATGCTTTTTTTGGATTCAGGGGGTCTCAAAACATGTATTTCCGGTGGAATCTCGGTATCGAATTTTTGAGCGGAATACAATACTTCCCCTACTTACTATACGTAGTAGAGAAAGTAAAAATCGCGACTTCCAATTGAGAAAAATATAAAGTATTTGAAAATTCCAACCAATAACAAAGCATTCCTCGGACACGGTTAATACAAAAAATGTTATTTTACATGATATTCGTGTGCTTTAACGACATCTACACTATTTGTTCAGGAAGATTTTGTCTGTGTCGTACGGTTTACCGATTATACAAAAGCGGTTCAGAATAAAGAGGACTTTGGAGGCTATTCCTGAAAAAAAGACTTACATTGTATTTGTCATGAAAACAACCGAAACATATGGTATTTTAATCAAAATCATTAGAGCCATTTTTAAGAAAATAAAAAAGTTCAAAAAAAATTGTTCTGTGTAAAGGTAGCTAGGGTTGGGGGATTTTCTTAAAAATCTTCGTGTCGCATCCTTGGAAGGCAATGAAATTAAATAAAAAGTTTCGCATTTAATGCACTTTGCGTTTTTGAGTAATGCTGTTCACTGACAGAGAGAAAGAGAGAGAGGCATCCGGTGAAACTTCGGCATCGAATATTTGAGTGGAATACAATACTTCCTCTACCTAATGTAAGTACGCAGTAGAGAAAGCAAAATGAGTAGAAGGAATGATTAAAACTAATTTACAAATATTTTAAATAAAATCAACACCTTAGATATGTGAACGCCTATCGCCTTTTACTTTCTCTACCACGTACCTACACAGTAGGTAGAAAAAGTATTGCATTACACCCAAAAATTCGATACCGAGATTTCCCCGCAAATACATGTTTTGTGACCCCCTGAATTAAAAAAAAATTTTTATTAAAAGGTCCGCATGTGTGCCGGTGTGTGAACAACATAACTCATAAAGGAAAAGTCGATAAATACAAAACTTGGCATTTAAGTTCAGTAGCTTTCAAAGATGAGACACAAATATTTTCAAGAAAATCCCCCACCGCGAACTGCGCTTTACATGAAACATTTTTCGAAATTTTTTATTTTCTCAAAAATATCTCTAAAATTTTAATTAAAACACCATAATTTAAAGATATTTGCATGACAAATAGAATGTATATCTTGAATTTTGGAATAGACTTTGAAGCCCTCTTCATTCAGAAGGAATTTTGTAAAATCCTGTTTGCCTGGTAAACGTTAAGTAATAGACGAAAACGTACTACACAAGAAATGTAGATCTCTTTAAAACACACAATTTATTTGAGATTGCTTTTTTTGGCACCAGCATTTTTCGAATTATCCTTTATTAATGGTACGATTTGTTCATTACTTGGTTATTCTCTTAAATCCTGTCAACATTCAGTTGTTTCTCGCGATTGCATTGATATACTATGTTATTTTGAGGCCACCATATAGCGTCGAGTTCTCAAACAATTTTCTGTCGCTATTCTATTTGTGTCTATAACGAAATGTGTAATGCAGCTATTTCCGGAAAGGTTTATTTCGATTAAAATGAAGTAGATAGGAAAATAAACTTCCGTGAGAATAGTTTGTGTATCCACTAATAAAGAATAGAGGCTAGAGAAGGTCATGTGAATGTATCAAATCGGATTTCTTTTACTTTATCTAGTATCTACTTATAGCAGTATGTAGAGGAAGTATGCATTCTATCCAAAAACTTAGTATGTGTGTTCCGAGTCACTTTATTAAAACACCAAGCATTTTTGGAAAGATGTCCGTGTGGTGGATGTGCAAGCATCTCAAAAACAAAACTTTGGATAAATATCAGGCTCAATATTTAAGTTGGGCGTATTCCAGGATTGCGGCACAAAAATTTTCAGCGCAATCCCCCACGCCACATGGAAACATTTTCGATATGTTTTATTTTGTGAAAAATAGCTCTAACAATTTTGATTACTGGGTGTCATATGTTTATAGTAATTTGCGATGCAAGCGTGGTGAGTACGTCGTTGGAGAACGGGAAAGAGTTTGGGAACACCAGACGAAGTCGAGTATTTTCTGCTTCCGAGATTCTCCAATGCACTTAACGCATGCATATTGCGTACTGTTTGTTCGACGACAGTGAATAATGTGAATAGTACTTAGGCGAAAGTAAAATGAATTACCAGCACAAGTTAAACATGACAATAGCAGTACCTGGTTGTCGACCTTAAAAATGTCAATAACTTGAAGGCCACCCTTAGCTGCTGCATGAATTAAATCATAAGTAAATATCAATAAATATAAAAGGATGTTGAGGCAGTATTTTTAACACCTAAATAATTTCAGTCTAATTAAATAATATGTAAACTCAATAACAACCCGTCTTGAAGCAATATGTGTATATAATAATTTGTAAAATGTATGTAACAATCATTGCATATGCTTATATTATTGTATACATGTTCAATAACGTATTACGTAATTTAATAATGTAGGAGCTGTGAGAATAATAAGTTAAAAGTTGCTAACAATGAGGTAACAATGAGGTAACCTTAAGTCAATAATGGGTAAGAAAGTTTAACAGTACTACTTGTGATTTTTGGAGTAACAATAATGTAGTTTTAGTGACAGTTTATAAAATAGCCAATCAACCACCAGAAAAAGCTTTAGTTAAATGAAGGTATTCTATTGGAGTAGGATTAGCCAATCAGAAACTGAAATATAGCAAAATTTACAAATCTAGAAGTCAGTTGCCTGCGGACAGTGTTTGTAACTGGATGCGTGATGCGTCCTCGAGAAATATGATACGTATTCGTGTGAGACGAAAAATAGTTTACGTTTTAAAAAGTGTAATTAATTAATAAAATAATCTCACAGCTCCCTATCACTGAGGTGTTATTTAACATCGTATCAAGCATTAATAAAAGGAGTGAAGTAAAATTATACTCTGTGTAAGCCTACATTCTTAGTCGCATCACAACCCTGCTAAGAGAAACGTGTCTCTAACAATAATACTGACGCAGCCGAGGCAAACATAAATATATAATACTTAAAGAAACAGTCAAATTACAAAGTTTATATATTTTTTTAAATTTTTTTGACGAAGCCTACCGGGTACCATACGTGCGGTTGCAACTACTAAAGTTCAGCTCCCCAAAATTGAAATATAATACAACTCCTTCAATACAAACTACTTCAAATTGACGCCCAAAGCACGGTGCAAATAACGTAACAAAATACCAACTTATACAATGTAAAGACCTGGTTAAGATTTAAATAGTAAAATTCAACTATCAGATACGATTTTATTAAATGTTTGCAATGAAAGTTAGAGGATTTAATATAGTTCATACACATACGTGCAGTAAAATAGGCAAAACACTCTGGTAGGTGAATGCAGGAAATTCAACTTTCCACAATGACAGCTTAAACGAGATGTAGATGAACAAAAATACTAACATCGAAAAAATATTTACATGACTAATAATAGTAGATTATAATACAAGTGTTAAAAGTAAGGTTTTACTTTCTGAGTAGGAATGTTTGCGAAACGAAGGCCGTAAGCCGAGTTTCCAATGCTACGAGCAAGAGAAAACCAACTTTAACTCGTGTGGCTTATACTATTTTTTAGATAGCGCTCGAATCTATAAAATATCAATAAAATATCACCATGATTCCTGAAGGTAAGAGTAATCCCTTTTAGAATGGTGTTCTTGAAACAAGAGAAATTACGTTAAAAAGCGAGATGTCAGGTGTTTTGTTGGTTTGTTCAATAGCTAGCAGCCATTTTCAGTGAAATTATTTTCAACATGTTTTGCCTTACACCGGCAATGAAGCGATTAAATGCTATATCATATTACTTTATGGATTATTTTGGATGAGTACTTCTTGTGTTATTCTTTCTGCTGCTTCTGTAATTTCACTTCCATTTCTGTTTTCTTCTGCACTTATAATTTCCTCCATTTAATCTTTATGTATGTTACACTAGATAAAACAATAACGTTTTAGATCAAGGAAAGCACAAGGCTGCCAATATAACGTATAGGTTAAGTTCACAACGAATAATGACAAATTGAAGTATGACAATTCTTATTGTGAACAGATAATGCGACCGCCATGAGAAATTAATAATGTAAAAAGACACAATGAAAAGTAAAACCTAATCAAACCAAGTCGAATTATTAAACATGTGCAAATACAAAGGGTAAAGGTGACCAAAGTTGGTCACAATAGAGTGGTATAAAAATTTTATCGCACTAGTGCGATAATGTAAAGCTTTTAGTATTAAAAGTTATACACTTGGGCGATGCTGTCTAAAAATGCATTACTTGAATTTTCTGTGAAAAGTGTATGAAGAGTCTGCATTGGTCTAAACGGCGGCCTGTCCTTTGGAACTTATTGCCTGTTAGCAATGGTGTTAACTCATATAACTCTTGCTGTTGTGTTCCTTGCACTTTTGGTTTTTAATCATTAGATCATACACACATTCATACTCTCATTCACACTTCCAGACTCTGGGGGGGGGGGGATAAGGAATAATCTTGGCTAGAGAAAGATGCCCACCTCCCCAGCCGGCAGGTGTTCTACGGACTGAGCTACGGGGTCAGCCATGTATATAAACTTGTATAACTGGTAAACCATAGAGAAAGACAAAAACACACAGTTTATCCAACAACCTTTCCTTGTGGCACCAGCTATTGCTGTTTATGATTTAAATTTATGAATACTTTGTCATCTTTTACAATGCTGTGACTATTTAGTTGCTTTTCACGCTATCATGAAAAGAGTATGCCTGAGCTAAAATGACTAGACAAATGGGATAGAAACTGTAAAAAAGAGAATGGTCTAGGTTTTACTTAAGGTTATAGCTATCACAGCGACATTTGTAGCTGTATGCATGCATCTGTTTACCTTTACTCTTTTGTTTCCTAAGAAATTCATTGTTCCGCTACAATACCTTGGGGAAAGTAGAATATCCCGTCATGCCTGAGGACATTTGCCTCGCGACGACTACACATTCCTGCTCTGTCCCGTCTCCTTAACTTTCAATTAGCACTCCGCAGGAAGGATAACTTTTGAATTAAGTTTTCTAACTTATTTTTAATTAGCAGCAGCCAAGGGAGAGTAGGACAGCCAAGTCCTGCATTGTGCTAGCTATTTCTTCTTAATTAATGCCGTTTATTTTCCCTTGCTGTGCTTTGCTGCAGTGAAGACCGCAAGAAAAGCAGAAGGTCCCTTAGCTGCTAATTCTTAGAGATTCTTTTGGAATTACGTCAGTACCTTGGAAAAACTACAAGGAACTTATTGTTGCCAAAAAGAGGCCAATAAGAATGTAAGTAATAACACAGAGAAACACTTTGCTGCTCTTTGGCTGTACAGGAAGTAGTGTGTTTGATCAGAAATTCGTTATTGCTGTTTCAACGGAAACAATATTTTGATGTACTAGGAGATAAAGTAATCGTTATGCGTTATATTCACGTGATATTCTTCACTCACTCTTACAAAATTTTGTTACTGTATACTTCATGCCAATCGAGATAAATGTTTGTAGACATAGTTTCATTGCTCATTTTGTTTAGGTTCAGGAGTGTGAAGCGAAAGACAAATCGTTTAAAATCTAGTAGCTATATGCTGACTTTGAAATTTTTATATTACTACGAAAAAATCATTAAGTGTTTGAAAATTCATTCAATAACGAAAATCTGTCAAACTGTAAATGCCACAAAAATGCACTTGACGTGATGTATGTGTTTTAACGAGATCTGCATTTTTTGTTGTAGTTTTTGTCTACTTCTTATAGCTTACAAGTTATTAAAACTCATTCCTAGTGAAGAGGATTTTTTCTCAAAATTTTTTCAAAATATACATTTTGTATGTCATGCAGATATCTGAAAGACATGGTTATTTAACATAAATCTTTAAATACATTTTTGAGAAAATTAAAAATAAGGAACTTTTTCCATGTGAAGGATAGTTTGGGATGGGAGCATTTTCTTGAAAAACTTCATGTCGCATGCTTGGGAGATGCTTAACTTAAATACTAAGTTTGGTATTAATCCAACGTTTCGTTTTTCAGTTGTGCTGTCCGCAGACGAAAGGCTGAGATGGAAATGTGGCCCCAAGCCAATAATTAATGTTTTTCATATTTAGATATGAGGGAATTACTTTACCATGTATGTCAATGTACAGAAACTGACTCCACCTGTGTACTCTTGGCAGCAGGAGATGTAAAGGCAAGGCCTTGCATAGTAATCTTGCGAGGTTAAAGACCGCTTGCTCGCTATTGCGTGTATTAATGTTATGCAGAAGCTTTTGTTATACGGACCGTATCGAATTGGCAAACCAGGCCAGGGTTCCGTTGAGGGTAAAGCCAAGTTTGATTAAATAACGCAGTAAAGTAGAGATGTCACGTGGTAGCAGCATCCAATAATGTAACGTCAGCGAGCGGAAACGTTTAGAACCGTGATAATCAAAACGTCCAATGACTATAAAGAAAAATTAGCGTTAGTGGGGGAAATATTGTGAAGTTTAGGCAGTTAAGATTTAGCAGGACAGTGCTCAGATTGGTGTGAAATGAAGCGATATAACACACACACACACACGCATAAATATATAGACGTATAAATCAATATCAAACAGGAATTTTACATAATAATATAATTAAGCAAGAAAGATATGAGAATATTTATCAGCCAAGAGATGTACAAAACAGATTGTAACTTAGATAAGCAAGGAAGGGCGAGCTAGCTAATTCCAGGTAAAAGTAATTCTAGGTAGATACCACCACCTTTCATCAAGTTAATGAGCAATGTACTTGAAGGAATAACGAGAAATAGAAAGGAAAGATACAGCGATATTGAGTTTGCTTCCGGACGCGTCACTGGGGCGCGTGTGCGAAAAGTTTTGGAGCAGAATATTTTCATACATGATAAGGTAACGCGGTCTGAGGACCAATTAGAAATGTCGTTACATTTTAAGGCGTGAAGGTGAGCGTCACTAGGATTAGGTATAAAAGGGGGAAGCAGGCCCCAGATTTTCACTCTCTGACATAATCTCTTATACTATCTCGTCGACACTCAGTTATACGTGTGTGCATATGGGTGGGGAAGCGGCTCCTAATTTACTATTATGGTGGGAATTGTTAAAGATGGGAAAAGCTAGCCCTCCATACGTATTTTATTGATAATAAATCACATTTTAAGGGAAATGCAGTTTATTTTAATGTGCATCACCTACGAAAGCCTTAGGGTCAGTTAAATTAGTTAGATAGGTAATTTATTAGGAATGGAGAAATCATCAGCCGCTGAGCCGAGGTAGCCGGAGACCACAACACTGCAGCTGAGGGCATCAACCAAGAGGACCAACGATTTCCCGCTACCAGTGACGCCCAACGTTTTCCCTCTACAAAGCAAGACAAGTCGCAAGTGTAAACCATATCAGTGATACATTGCATGAAATCGTGGCATGTTTAAGCAGTTGGAATAAATATGACGACATTTTATTGACCGCGGACAGCTTTATACAGTTCATTGTTAGGTCAGATCGAATGCGAAGAAGCAATTAATATATACACACCGTATACGGCGAAGGCAGAAAATATAACACACGCACTGCGAGCGCTTCGAACAATGTAAACAATAAGTGAAGTCGTAATAAACGCAAGTTAACCGGCCATCACGATTATTACACGTGTACCAGTTGTTTTAAATAGATAACGGGTAAATAAATACACAATAGCAAGCAAGGCGAACTATCATACCCTCCTGACATAATATGCCGCATCGTAAATAAAAACCATAATTGAATACCTCAAACAGTTTGATTTCTAAAAACGCCCTGAGATTCTTAACAGTAGGAACCCTGTCTGCATCCATATTTATTCACTCCGTCGCACAAAAGGAACGCAGAAAAGACAATCATCCCGAAACCGCCCTAAGTGCACAGAGATCATCCGTCTGCGACGCCACGCCCAGATATCCAGTGCATCAATCATTCCACTGTAAGCAATTATTATTGGCAGCTTACAGGTGGCACTTTCAATAATCGCCACTCTCTGCGGTGGTAACGCAGAGGAGATAGGCTCAAGGCGCGAGCGTGATTTCTTTCTTTCTTTCTTTCTTTCTTTTTTTCTCTCTCTCTCTCTCTCTCTCTCTCACACACACATACACGGACGCACACACCTTGTTTTGAAAATTATTTTCTTGTATTCAGGGGACTTCTGTATTTCCGGTAAAATCTCGATATCAAATTTTTGGCTGGAATACAAACCTCCCTCCATTTACTGTAGGCAATCAGTAGTAAAATAGAAAGGTACACTGTGGCCAATTCCCTTAGACCACAGTAGTTTTTTCTTGCATAAGGTTTCCACATTTATTTGACAAGATTCCATTCAGTTCTAGAGATCTGGGAACTGAAGAGCTATCAGAAATAGCCTATCTTTTATAAACTGTGCTGCTATTGGTGTAAATAATTAGATTGGACTCGTCCATTGTAATATGACTGGACTTCCAGCTTGTAGAGGGAGACACGAAAATGATTACTTATACGAGGGTAATCCGAAAGGTCCCAGACGTTTTGAAATAAACAATTAGCAAAATGCAAATATCAACGTTTATTATCTACATTTGAAAGGTTCGCTCTTAAGCTATTTTTCTACATAATCGCCATTCAAATTGAGGCATTTATCATACCATTGCACACGTTTTTCATTACCCTCTCCGTAGACTTACCGCCTGTGACTTCAACCACTGGTTTACACCGGCATGTAGTTCAGCGTCAGTATCGAAGCATCAATTTGATGCACCAAACTCCGTAAAATTTGGAGATAATGTTCCGAAAGTTCTATAATCGTGAAACGACGATTTTCACGAATTTTGTCATTGATTTGCATTGACAGTTCATCAGTCATAAGGCTAGGCCTACCACTGCGATCCTCTTCGTGAACATTGGTACGGACATTTTTAAAATCAATGCACCATTACCTTCACTTTCACTCATTACTCCCTGCCCGTAAACATCACAAAGTTGACGATAAGTTTCAATTGGTTTGTTCTTTTTAGCCAACCGCACTCCACAAGTCGCGGGATTTTCTATTTTAACAACTCACGCTACCACAGCTGGATGTGTACTGAATGTAGGAACGTTCTGACACCAAGATGGCGGCTCTAGCCCTACTCATCGCCACGATAGGCCAAAACGTCTGGGACTTTCTGGACTCCCTCGTATGTTAAAGCGCATATCACCTAAATATTTGTTATAAATTTTCTTCTGAAGATATCACTGCAGGTATGTAGTGGTGCATGTCCTGCTGAGTGTGCATGATACCTTCAAAACCTCCCTGAAAACCTCAAGAGAGGGATCGTTTGTCAGCCTATTGGATAGGAAATTTCAATACGTTTTGCAAATTTTAGTAACGAACTTGCTAACTTTGGCTCATACGCGTTTAGATAGAAGAATCATCTATAACTTTATATTATTATTATTATTATTATTATTATTATTATTATTATTATTATTATTATTATTAGCTTAACGGTAGATTAAAGCCCCATTTTGGCCAAATTTGATAACTTTATAACTCGTTACTTAAGATAAAGATATCAGACTGAACTTTTACTAAGTGTAAGAGGCATGCATTCTAATTTCATTGGTCTACTTTAATACATTAATGATTTTTTGTAATAGAAGATATGAGTTTTTCTTAATTATATAATATTTTGACAAAATGTGTCACCAATTAGTTTTTTTAAAAACACCAATCGTCTAATTAATAACCAAATAGAAATGTACTATTGACTTTATCTTACTAAAACTTAGTTTAGCTAACCTCAATAGTTTGAAAAAATGTCGTTCACAGATTAAATCCATTCAAAGTGCAAACAGAGGACAAAAACTGACATATAATCACAAACTATGTTTTGGGCATACGGAAAATTAGATATTTAGTAGTGGTACCCATTTTTACTCCAATTATCTCCTTGGCTAAATTTTACCTTTCGGCTCCAAAAAGCATAGGAGTTACATTTTTTTTCTGTGAAGTGGTGCAGAATTCAAAATACTAAATGACAGATGGAGTAACATTTTTAAACGTGTATTTAAAATACAAGTATTGCGTCTAAAATGATAAAATAGGTATAAAATTAAATAGGAGATTTTAATTCAAAAGGATGCATAAACAATTAAAGATATCATTTTTGGGCAACTTTTGTCGTTTAATCTTCCATTAACAGTAGTCAACTACTATTAACTTGTCTTCAGGGGTCAGGGAAAGAATTGTTCTGGTCTCATGCATTTAATATTTGTTGTGACCATATTTTTTGAGGTCTGGCAATGTTTTATTGCCCGTAGGTTTATAATTCAATACCAATTTTGGGATGCGGTAATTTTCCAATCTATTCACATGTTCTTTCCAGTCGGTTCTATATTGGGTATCTTTTCAATTAACTTGATAATGCCGAGTTCCTCTCTGATCTTGTCACTTCTCTTTTTATCTAACAAACTGTCTGCTACAGTTTATTAGAACTTGTCAATCAATTTGCTATAGTCAAGAAAGAGAGTTGAGAAGATCGATGCTGGGATTAACACTCGTTACTTTCCTGTACGGACACTCTTTTTGCATGCAAGAGTACACGCTTTTTGTGTGTATGTGTGCCTAGGTAAATAGCCTAATTCAAAAACAAAAACTCAAATAAATTTCAAACATATTGAAGTCACGCTTCTTTTCAATATGCAAGTCTAAGAGATTCAAGGAATTTCCTCCACTCCAAAGAACCTTTGTAGAGCGGTTTCTTAATTTTCTTTTCTGAAAATGCACCGACTCTCAATTTTTATTTAAACGTCATAAATTTGAGAGGTCATTTTCTAGAGCTGCATAATGACAGTTTTATAGTTCTGTTGCGATATATATAGGGTTATTGCACAAAATCAGAATCAAAGCAGACTTTTTCCCCTAAATTTTCTCTTACATGATAAATACAACGAGAAAAAAAATGTAGTGAAAGAAATTAAAATTTAACGTACATTTTGTTTGTACATTTACCCTCTTGCTCCTGTTGGTTATACCTTTGGTACAAATGCTTAATTACTAAATATCGCCTGAAAACACTAAAATAAATAAATACATGTATACATATATCTGTGTTTTAAGATTCCCATTTACATATATACACGTTCGAAATAATTTTATATAAGAATAAAATGCTGTATATGCAAAAGAACGTTAGTCATCTGTTTCCCCGGAAACCAAATTAATTTCATTTTCAGCATTAAAATGACAGTAAAAACAAATATACATTGAAGGCACACCTGTACCGTTTTACGTTTAATTTACCTCCGCGATTATGTATTTTGCAGTGTAACCAACAGAAATGCAACTTTCCACGCGACGGAACACGTTATGTACGTGTGGATAAATGCGAGGAAAATTAACAAAATATTCCCAAAGCTTGTGAGCCTTGCTCATATTAGTTTGAAGCGAGGAAAATAATTATCAAAGCACTGTGATGCAATTCGGGTTTGTTTCTGTAGCGTCATGGGAAACATTCTAGCCCCACCGCATTTTAAGTTTTCCTTTAAACCGAGTAATAATAATAATTGGACTGCTTGTTAGCGTAAGCTGCGCATTTAACAAAGGAACCGCAGCCTATCAAAACGTTGCTTTAATTTCCAGTATATTTCGAAAACCACTTAATACTATAAAGAGAAGCTTAAAATAATTATTCTGTTCCATTTCCACACTGTACTTTTGGAATAGAGTATTTCCCTTGCTGTTCCAGTAGGTTAAACTTCCGCATTTGAAGTATGTTACGATTTTTGCGACTTATTCGGTTTATCTACACTTGGGAGTAGAAAAACTGACTGACGATTATTTATTTAAAGGTATTTTTTTACCAATTAGATCGAAATTGGTGTCATTATCCCATAGCTGCTTTAATAATAATAATAATAATAATAATAATAATAATAATAATAGTAATAATAATAATACGGCATCAAAATGTCTATGGACAACAAAAATTATGAAATTTACAAAGGCATCAAAACATGCAATATCCTCTTGCTCAGAATTTTATACTTTGTTTTCATGTCTAATTCAACAGTTATTTACTATTTGTATATGGAAGTGGGTTTTTTTCAGGACGAGTAAAATGTTTATCTCGAAATGAGTTCTTAAATAAACGCTTTCCTACAGTTACTTACAATATTTTGCATCATGCTGTGGCGTATGAGTGGGCATTGTCATACGAGACACATTGTTGTGTCGCATTGTCGACGGTATTATTGAGGTAATTTATTATTTCTTTCGGCTAGTTGGAATTCCGTCTCGTATGACACTCGCCAGCTCTGGCTGGCGTACCTAGCCAGGGTTGGAGAGGGGGGGATAGATGTTAATTGTACTTCTTTGTGTGTTTGAACGTCACTAGTTGAGTAAGTGTGTAAGGAGTAGGCGCGTGTGCGAGGCATTTCCCCTCAATCCTTGTGTAATGTAGGGCCACTAATTGTTTTATTAATAAACCACAGGTAATGTGAATTATGTTAAATTTGTGTATAATTTGTTAAAACCTCACGCCTTCATCCAAATGTAGACAGCAAGGTCCTGGTCCTCTCGGTGTTTCTGTGCTACGTTTTCCCCATGTGCGTGTTGGGGTGATTAAAATTTAATAATTTGCTGGGAACCTTTTGGCCTTCACCCCTGCATGTAACAATACTATGCAGAAATACTTAATTTTATTCGTTATATATGGTACTGCGTATTGTGTTGGACATGGACGCAGTCATTGTTTCATATGCTGATTGCAGGGCTAATCTATTCATGTCTTGGTGTTGGAGCACGGAAAGTAATTGAACCGAAAGTTCAGTTTAAACTACTGGCCGTAAAAACATAATATTTCAGATAGCGCGCATACAGCTTTTCAATGTTTTTTCTTGGTACATGGATATGTAAGAACGATTTAATGTTTAGTGGTATGTTGTGTGGTTTTACATAAATGTATTTTAGGCTTTTTTTTAGTAATTTAAGGTTACATGTTCTGAAATTGCTAATATATAACATTTTAAACAATCTAACTCAAATTGTATCACATATTTGTTCAATTTAATTATAGCATTGCATTAATTTTCATGCTCTTCAAATGGTCAAGAAAATAGTTTTAAAAATGAAAATTGATCCTAATAATATGTCTGTTCCACGTGATGAAAATTTGGAAAGTTAAATGATGACTTTTAAAATTGAAGCTCTTAAATGTTGCATATTACTTCTCGATATAGTCTTTTACAATCTAAGATTAAAGTTTATGTAATATTAAAGCTTTTCCTGCAAAAATAAAGCATGTAACACATTCCATCTTATAAAGGTGAATCATCTTTTAATTTATTAAAACCAACCAAATGTAAAGAGCATTTGATATAAAGAATGTGCCCTTTATGTCTCTTCATCAATCTTAAAAGAAAGTACATTTGAACGAAACTAGATAAAAACATAAAAAAGCAGGATCATACACCTGCTCATATATATAGCTCATGCTAATGTATCGGGTGGAAGGGAAGTTACTACATCAATTTAATTCAGTTACAGATCTCATTATTAGGACAATTTTGTAACCTCCATACCTTTCTATGACCATTCACTGCTGAGATATTTTAGGTTTTACGAGAACATAAAGCGTACATGCTGGCAACATTTCAAGGTTATTGACCCATTAGAAGGGGGGTGTCACTTTCACTTTTAAAGCCATTGGAGGACACCACGTAAACATGTTTCTCTTTGGTTTTCAGTGCGTGTGTCACATGGGCGTAAACAAACAAACATTTCGTGTTTGCCACTTCCTAATAATTCATCTGAATCTTCCACTGTTGCATTTTGCAACCTAAACTCACAATCTACGGATATTTTTCTCAGCTCGTTCAACATTAAATTTAAATATGTTTTGCAATTGATACTGCTGTAATGTAATAAATTAAACCAACTTTTTGACATGTAAACACATTGTTAGGTCCTTACAAGGTCTACTAAATGGTACTTTTAACATGGGTAGCAAAAGAATAAACAATAAACCAAATGATTAACAGGTATTGTTTAAAATGTCCACCATTTGCACACTGCAAGCTTCACTCCTTAACCAAGTACGTTGTTGCGTATTTACTCCGCAGCCAGATAAATACCTACTCCCAAAGATTCGACGTTGTAATCGATGTGTTGTAGACTTGCTTTTCTTATGGGACGCTGAAGGCATTCCTTCGATTTTACATTGTTCTAGTGCAGGCCAATAGCTTGCCAGTTGTACTTTTTATTTCTCCAAAACTTTTACATCACCCTTTCCTCGTGTTTGGATTAAGAGACATGTGGAACACAAAACCGCTGGTTACTCTTCAGATAAACGCGGGGAGTGAGGTAGGCTATGTTTTGTTTACGTCTGGAAACTTGATCAGATCGCGTGACAGTTTCCACTGTTGTTGAGTTATACAGCAACATCTGCAAAAAAGTTGTTCGAAACACTTTTTTGAGTGATTAGTTACTTAAAAACCTTGCGTGATATCACAAAGTTACTATCAAAGGTATGTCAGAAATAGGTCACTCCTACTCATCTTATAAGTAAGAAACTGTTATCTTCAGACTTTCACGTTGAATTGAACCTATAAATTGGAAAAAAGACTATTTGTTTTTTTTCTTCGAAAGTGGCTGATTAAAGAACAAAATGCTATTATAGTTTTTGTTTGTAATATTTTTATGAAGCACGAATTATAATGAACACAAGAGTTCCCTTCCATCCGGTGTATATCCCGTCTCAGTATTTAAATAGCTAGAAAGATAAATTTGCAACTGGGTCCTATTTCGAAAAAGTTTGCGGTTTTTTCCAAAAAATTTCTAAAAGTAATCCCTTAAAATACATGTTATAAACTCAGTGATTGAAAGTTAATCCAAAATGGACAAACTGAATTCACCATAATAATTTAGACTATAGTTTTATTTTCATGCAGAAGAGCATGAATTCTTAAATGCATGAAAAACCTAAAATAGCTATTGTATTACACAGGAGCGTTCGTTATATGTTGAACTTTTTCTGATTTTCGGAATGTTTTAAAATCCTGACCAAAGCCGGTCAGGATTAAAGCTCCAGGGACTTGGCACAGCATTAGATGGGTGGAATCAAAACAGCGTTAAGTGTAAGAAAATGTAAGAAGTCAGGGACTAAGGAAATCTAAGAATAATAAAACAAGCAAGTTTCTGCATCACTAACCGCTTGTAGGAAATCCGAGAACTCTCCATCTAAGAGACGTTTTATGGTCCTATAGAGAGAAAAAAATGAGCACAAAAGCTTTCCTACCAACTTCACCGTCAATTTATGTTGTTTCTGCTCTCGCGGCATGGAAGAGCGTTCAGCGGAACAAAGATTTCAGTTCAGATATATCAATATTCTATGTGACGGCATAAAGATCACATCCGGTCAATTTTATGGATCACACACGTAATTTAACAAGAGGTATTCAGTCATTTATCTCACTAACGTCCATTCTTTACGGTGATATATTGCGCCAGAGAGTGTAAAATTACTTCCCAAAGTCTGGCATCATCATCGGCAATGTTGATGGCAGTCAAAGGGCGACCATCCTTCATCTAGACGTGCATTTGTCGCAGGCTCTACAGTTTATAATGGATCACTGGAAGTTAGTGAAGCAATCACTTTGCACAGAATATCGAAACAAATTGTTTTAAAAATGAGAAGTGGTCTGTCGAAATTACTTTAGACCAAAACACAGGTACCTAATTGAAGGTTTCCGTACACAATTATATGTTAAGAGAATTTTAATTCACGTCCAAGGGTAACAAACCACTCAACGTGGAGGGATTTCGAAGCCTTGGTGTATTTGTATTGCTCTTTGCTGAAATAGAAATGCCTCGAAAAAGGAAGGGCCGATTAGTGAAAAATACGACAGAATAACATGAGTTAGTAAGTACACATAGCGTTACACTTCATATGTGTTCGTTACATTTTGTCTTGTGTTCTAATACTAAGTACACACTTCATGAAAAAAATCCGAAAAATCGTATGCTTTTAGCCAAACTCTCCATATAAACTACCCTTTACTGTCCATAAATTTCAGATAACATCTAGCATCTCCAACTTGCTGATGGACCTGAGATTATTTAAGAGTCTCAATTCAAGGTAAAAAAAATTGGAATCAGAGCTGTAGTTATGTCCGTTGGTCGAGTTATAGATAATTAAAATACATCTAACCCATTAAAGCCTAATGTAGATTAACATTTTGATACCCGGTTATTAATCTCGAAACGCAAACTCTCACACGACATACTCGAGCACAGACCATTACACCACGCCGTAGGAGTTTCGAATGGAACTCTATACTTAAATGCTATGTTTAGGCCACTGCCCTGGATTATATTTTGGTTACTACGAATCTGATTAAACATGATACGTTTCTAAGGATGCAAATATACATCATATGTCCGCCGATTTCAAATAAGCTTCAATCGATAAATCGGGCTGCAAAGGATTAAATACGTGCTTTGTGTGTGTGTGTGTGTGTGTGTGTGTGTGTGTTTGCGAGCCTAAATGTTGAATGAATCCAATGATTAAATAAGTACTTTGAGGCACCATATGAATGAGAGAGAGAGAAAGAGAGAGAGAGAGAGTGAGTGTGCTTGCACATCTAAATGTTGAATGAATGCCAAGCCACATATTTGAATCAGATAGTAGAATATAATTTTCAAGAATTTTCTCTCTTCAAACTACCTTTCACGTCGATTTCATTTTCTTTTAAATCTTATGTTACTTTCTCTACCCATAATCCTTTATTTTTATTTAGCTTCTACAACTACACTTACTTTTATGTCACAACTACAAGCTTAATTTTCTGTCTACTTCATGTTAATTGAGATAAACCGTTGAAGAAATAGTTTCATTATACATTTCGTTATAGGTACAAGGGGGCTAGAGGAAACCGAACTGATGGTCATATGTTTAAACGTAGACTAGACATTCTGTAATTGTTCCATGACATCTTGAGAAACATGTGAACAGCCACAGCTTTTTAAAAAATGACAAATTATTAAAAAATTTAAAACAATAGTTACATATATCTAGGAAATACCAAAAAAGAGTTATTTGTAATAAACTGTGTTTTAAAGAGATCTACACTTTCTGTGCAGTGTTCTGTCTATTCCTCATTGTTTACCGGTTATACAAAATTCCTTTCATATAAAGAGGAGTTCGCTGACTATACACAAGATGTAAATTTTATTTGCTCATGTAAGTATTTAATTAAACTCATTAGCTATTTTTTGAGAAAATCAAAAATATTGAATTTTTTCCACGTAAAGATTGGCCCGGGTTCAATCCCAGGGACCCGCATGTGGGATTTGTGGTAGACAAAGCGGCGTCTGGGGGGGTTTCTCCGGGTTCTCCGGTTTCCCCCGCCATTCATTCCACCACCTGCTCCATCATCACCTTTCCTTTCATCCATTTCACCATCATTTCGTTTCATCTACTTCCTTCCTCCCATACCAGGCATCAGGCTGATCAGCCATCCTGGATAATCTGTCTGATCTATGAGTGTCTGCTCCTCGACGGGCCTCTGACCCTAGGCACCCGCCTGTAAGTCCTGGGGGCTATAAGTCCTACATACGAGGAGGTTAAACAGAGAAAGAAGAAGAAGAAGTAAAGGTTGGTGGGAAGATGTTTTTTTTTTAAAATCTTCTTGTCGCATATCTGGGTGATACAGAAACTAAGTACCAAGTTCGGTACCTATCCAAATTTTAGTTTTTGAGTTATGCTGTTCACACAAACACGGACCATATAAAATTCTTTTTTCCATTCAGAGGGCTTCAAAACATATATTTCCGATGAAATTTCGACATGGAAGTTTTGAGTGGAACGCAGCTTCCCTCTACTAAGAATGTGGTAGAGAAAGTAAAATATGGCTAGACGTTTTTAATGATGCCATTACTTCCAACAACAAATATTTGGGCTGGAAGCGGTTAATGTGAAATCACGGTATCCAATCTTTTGTCGAACACAATGTTTATTCTCTGCGATAGAGAGAATCAAAATCGATGGTGAGTACCGGAGTGATGAAGATAAAGTAATTCCGCGCAGAAGTGTAAATGAGCCTGGTGGACGCGAAGTCTAATAGGTCTGGATGATGCACTAGGGATAGTCGATAATTCAGTGACAGAATGGTTAAGCATGTTGTGAAACGCAGATAATAAACTATGTATTAACAAGGAAGGATGGCGAATGCTGATTATAGCCTAGATTGTTTCACATGCACTCTCATCCGTTTTGTGTACCTCCCAGGAAGTTATGATTAAAGAGAAATATTGATCTCAGTTACTCCAATCGCTATGGAAGCGCCAGTGAAAATATTCAAACAAGCAATCGTAAATACAAGCTGATCCACAGGGCTTAGATTTCATCATGAGATTGTGCGCTTTTATGTTACCAATTGACCGAGCGGTAATTTCTGTGGCCCGCATTCGGGAGGTCCCGGGTTCCATCCCCGGCGACCGCCCACTCTGACCCATGGGTATTTTGGGGGGGTTTTCGGGTCGGCAGGCGAATGCTGGAGTGAGTTTTTTTCATCCTCCGAATTTCCTGCCCCTCCATTTCATTTACCCTTCACCCCGTTTGGTCTATTTCAGGGTTGGAAGTATCGGCGATGGTGTTTCGGAGCGGCGTGGCAGGGAAAAGGATGCTTTCTGTGAACTTTCACCGTCCCTCGGTCTTCTAATGGTTGTCGGGGGACACTGTCATTACCTTGCCGTCACTCCTAGTTCCGGCGGCCCGTTGTTTCCTTTCATCTTATCCTTTCCTCCTGGGGCGTCCCCTCGTGGGATGTCGGTAGAATATCCTGTGGATCGGTGCCGAATCCCATCCGCTTCACAATCCAATCCAAATTTTGCAATTTGGAGTTGTGTTAGCATACAGGAAACCACGCGAGTTGGCTCCGCGGTAATGTGTGAGACAGAGATTTGGGGGACTCCGGGTTCGATTTCAATTGAATCTTGACCTTGGGTTTTTCGTGATTTTCCCAGGTCGGTAGGCAATGGTGGGATGGTTTCTGATCTACCTCTATCTCCCTTCCCCAATTTTCCTTTCTTTGTGTTTCTTTCACATGTTGCAGGTGTACTTCTAGGTTTCGTGGCGTGAGGCAATGTAGGACAGATGACACGGATGTTTGCTCCTAGGAAATGAGTATTTCACCATGGACAGTAGAGGACTGCCTGGTCCGACGGTTCGTTCATCGCCCTCTCTGGGCAGTTCCAGTAGTGGAACGGGTCTTCGAGCCAGGAACTGTTAGGGACTTCCGTGCATATCTGTGGCTGTCAGCCTACAGCCTGTAGCCTGTGTGGTTCCTTCACTTCAACCCTTCCTCTTGAGGGGTTGTAGATTACAGTGCGCGCGGTGTCCCCTCCGTTCTATACCGTACCCTAACATACAAGAAACCTATATCAAACTTCGTTTCTTGCAATGAATACAATTTCCACAAGACTGCTTCTCAGTGCACTGAAGTCTTTTGGTCAAAAGACCAAATCTATAGATTATATTTTGTACTATTGTGAAATAGGGTGAGAGAGTTTTCTTTCATGTACAAGTTTGATTCACCATGGTATAAGCAAGTGCCTTGCTTATCGCAGATAATCCATTTTGTGCGAAATTCAGGGATTTTACCTATAATATAAAAAGTATTTCTGCCAATTAAAATATTTGAGATAAAACATCAACATATTACTGCTGGACCAATCCTCATGTACAGAGATGGGACAATTATTACTCTCAAGTATGGTTTCATGGTAAAAATTGTTGTAAATTTTGAGTTTTAATACAGAGTTATTCAAAAAGAAAGAACAGAATTTAGATATTTATTTCTAATGAACAACAATAGATGGCGACACATGCAATACATCACTGAATAGAGAAAAATTCAAAATTTTATTTTGTGTGTTCAAAATGAGTACCACTTGTTATGCGAGGACGACCAGTGGTTTTCCGTTTGCATACGCAACCATCTCCTACGAATTTATTGCATCAATTGTAAATTTTTTATGACGAGACGGTTCATTGTTAAACTTACAACGAAGTGCACGCTGAAATGAGACAATAGATTCACTCTTTGCATACTACAGCACACAAAACGACTTATCCCGTGGCGTTGCCATTTTCTCGTAAACAAACCCAGCGCCGCTGTTCGCCCTGAATGGGACTAATAGGTGGGGCTTAAGACTTTGAAATTTTCTCTATAAAATTATGTGTCGTATGTGTTACAATTGTTGTTTAATTACAAATTAATATTTAAAATCTGTTCCTTCTTTTTGTATAAGCCTATATAAATTACAAATATCTAAAATAAATCATCTTATGTGATGACATAGATATTAGCTATTTGTCATGGTCTTTTTCTCCAATTACACCATTGCGTTACAATTCTTCTTGGTGAAATCTCACGTTTTATACCAACGGCCTCAAAAGTGTACAATTAATATCTACTCAATTTCCAGATATTGTCTTGAATTTTCACAGATAATACTGAAAGAAAGAATGGCTGAAAATGCATTTTTGGCAAACTTATTTCAGTGAAGAAAAAATATCTCTCCCGCCCAGTAGTACAAGACAAAAAGTTGACTCTCTAGTTTTACTTTACTTTTTCATCTAGTCAGTCATCTAATTCTGATTGATGCAAACTTCTATAAGCATTTATCACACTAAATCTGCAATATCTTACAAACAAACTCGAGCAGTAAGTAACCAAAACTTTGCTTTAAAGGTATCCACATGTGAAATTTAAATAAGTCAACAATTTCAATTCTATTCGCTTTAATACAGCAATGAAGTTCAAAATATAATGTGAAGATCAAAGTTCATCATAGTTTTAAATAACTTTCACAGGTCTTTTACTATCCTTTTACTGTTTTAAAAAATTATACACGATGCAATTATATATTTAAGTATTAATATTTTATAATTAAACCCTTTAATAGTATACAAATAAATTGTAGTGAGGAATGTTTAACTATCCTACTGGCTTTGGAGTAAATAAATGTTAAACATGATATTAAATGTTTTGCTCTTCACCGGTTTACCAGGCAAGTCATCTTGCTTTGGAGGATAAACAAGCAGGCTCTTGGCTCACAGCTTTACCTTCATCTAATATCAGCACTCTCATGGACGAGATGTCTTTCAAGATCGCTGTTGCTCTTCGTCTTGGCTGTAAATTCTGTCATCCTCATGTTTGTGTATGCGGAATGAGAGTGGATCGCTGTCAGGTTCATGGTTTAAGTTGCTGAAAGAATTCGGGAAGATTTTCCAGGCAAGCCACTATTAATGATAACCTCAGAAGAGCTTTGGTTTCTGCAGGTTGTCCGACAATCTTAGAGCCTGTTGGCATCAGTAGAGAGGATGGAAAGAGGCCGAATGGCCTCCGCGTGGACCAAAGAACGCCACTTGTGCAGACACACTAGCTCCCTCTCACATGCCAAGAACTTCCGCCCATACCGACGCTGCTGCAATCTCATAAGTTCATAAAAACCTTAGTAAATGCAGGGAAATTACCAACTACTTTTTGTTGTCTTTGCAGTGGCAACGATGGATCCTTGGAGTGCAGAGGCTAACGCTGACTTGGGCCAAAAGCCGCAGGTCATTCCCGATCTACATCAGCGAATCGAGATTGCTGTAGAGAGGGAATGCTTCAAGTGTGGTGACATTTCCGGAGTCATTTTCACGTGGTGAACATTTTTTCCTAAGATAATATCATTTACTTACATTTTTGAAAATATTTCTGTCTCTATTTAAAACTTAAAATACTCCTAGACTTTTGTAATTCATGTTTTGAGCAGGAAAAGTTAGTGTCGTTGATATAATATTTTATACTATAAAATTGTTGTTATTTGAATAATTTTGCCCAAAGAATGTATTCTGTACTTTGTTTTCGCCTGTATAACTTTTAATGTTCTTGTTTAAAATTAACAGTTCACATAGGAACTAATTTTGCGGAGTATTTCTTTTCAAACTTGTAAATTACTGAATACTGTTTCTGCAATTTTATAAATTGAATTTGTTACTGAATAAAAATTCTACATTTGTTGCTTAACGTTAAAAAATATGAATATTACTGTTTAATAACATTACAACTAAACACGCTAACGAAACGTCATCCCTCACGTTTATGCTGTTAGAAACGAAATATACAACATTTCATTGATTTACACGGAAAAGTGTGTGACAATTTTAAAATGAGAAAGTGAGAGAGAGTTTAAAAATTGTAACGTTAAAATAAACACTTTATGCTGTTTATAAAGCATTTAGTGTATTTAGAGCCTCCTTCATCTCATTCCGATCCGCTGCAACTAATTTAGTATCTGAAGATTCCTAATGTCTCTTTTGAATGCTTTGTTCACTTTAATGAGGGCAAAACGTAGCTTTTTAATACAATTTTATAGAAAACTTGGTTTACAGGTAGACATTTAAGACGCTATATGAAGTTCTTTAAAAGGTAGTGCACCTGTAAAAATTACATGTAACCAAAGGAGAAGCTTAGTAGTGTTTAATAACACTAAAATTCATATTTATGAATTTTGGCAATTTTGGCAGGTTTGTTTTGGGGCCTTTTCACACATGGGTATCCTTCAGTCAAATAATTTCACACCACTCTGTGTTAGCGCCAACGACGAAAGATAATGTATTATAGGATATAGGGTGTACAACAGAGGCCCACCGAGACCTACATAGATCTATTGCGACTACCACCACTCAGGAGGAAGGGAAGAAATGAAGGAACCACGAGAGACTACAGGCCTCAGGCAGAAAGGCCACAGAGACGTCCGGAAGTCCCTAAGAATTCTTTGCTCAAAGACTGGGACGGCTCAGAGAGAACGATGAACGACAAGTTCAACCAGGCAGCCCTCAATTGTCGACGGGGGATAGTGTTTTCTTGGAGAAAGCACCGCCTCACTCCTCGAAACCTAGAAGCACAACTGAAACATAAGAAGAAAACGGAATGAAAGGGAAATGATGGAGAGAAAAAATCGTGGTGGATGAGAAACCAAACCAGCATTCGCCTACCGACCAGGGAAAACCGCAAAAATCTCGAGGACAGATTGGGTGACCGACGGGAATCGAAGCCGGGACCTCCTGAATACGAGCCTCACGCGTTATTAGCTTGATTACAGTTTTGTTGCTAAGAGTCTGGATTGATATAAGGCAAGATTACTTAGCTGCTGGTTGTGTACAACGACGTTCAGTGGCAAGATGTTACGGTTTGGGAGAAAGCCGTTCCTGACAGATGTGGCAAGGGTTTTACTAGTTGGCAAACTTGTGATGGTTGTGCACTCGCAAAGTTCCAGCCGCAGCAGCAGCAGCAGCAGGAGGAGTGACAATCAATATCACTTCTATACCTGCTTCTTCTTTCTGGTCCACACGTGTGTCCAACTGGTGCCGTTGTCGTGCACATTTACAGAGATGTCGAATTGCAGCAAAGCAATACAAGACCACGCCCCACGGGATTCAATCTTCCTCCGGGTTAATATGTCAACCCCCTGCAGCTTCCAAAGCAGAAGTTGCAAAATATAGATCCCAGGATTACAGATCCGAAAAAGGATTACGCCAGGAGTTGAGCCTTTCTCCCACGACATCCCAAGTAATGTTCATTACATTCTTAATTGTTTAATCCAACTATACCCTCCATATACCTCTTCGATATTCAAGATCATCTCTTAGTTCTTCATTTAGCAGAACATTTTAGCTCAAATTTTCATGTAGTAGTATAACGAGAACTCCCAATTTATCTCGCGAGTATCTAGAGTTGTATGAAAGCTCCCATAACTTTATCTACCCATGAAAAGTTGATATAATGGTGAGTTAAAACTTTAAAGTATTATATATAAGATTGGAAAAACAAATATATGTACGTTCTGTTGAGCAAACAGGGGGTTTGGTTTTTACAAAATACTGGGAATAATTCTATTATTCCTCTTCTTTAGGACACGCTATTCTTTTTTTTCTAGGACACTATTTTGTAGATGATGTCTTAGAACATTGCCGATGGCTTCTGAGGTAATATGCTGCAGTAGCAGTTGATTGTGCCAGTAAAACCTTTCTTTAGGCAACCAAACGTCGGCCTGATTGACTTGGAAAGTGCCTACTGAGACATGGTCACAAACTTACTGATTAAATTATCTTAATTATAAAATGACAACTATGCTCTTAAGTTGGTAAAGTCTAAAGTTTCTCAGACCTTGAGAGAAAGCCTCTTATTGCTTTCATAGTAACATTTCACTAACTGTGCCCAATGTATTTAGTGATAGAGCCAGGGCTTGCAACCAAAAATCATTAATACTTTATTCAACAAAATTCAAATATAATATGTGCAAAATCCTTACAGAAACAAGTAAATACTGGCCCCACATTGTTAGCCGGCACAGTAATGTTTTTATTTCTTTCCGAACTCAAATATTAAAATAGTGGTTTAAAGTTGGGAGAGAATTTTTAATGGCACTATATATGCGTTATATATTATAACACTCTCATAAATATGTTTTCTTTTTCCTACACATGTGATACTCATAACGACACATTTTTTCCTAGGAAACACTTTTGATTTCAGGTGATGCACTTGGAAAAGTGAAAACAACATGGAATACTTCTAAAACGACACAAAGTGCGTGTATTTTAATGAGTTCTCCATTGCTCCTGAGGTGAGCTTTATTCTATTTGTTATGATTTCCCAGTTATACAAAACTGTATAAAATTCAATTAGTATGAAAAGGAGTTTACGTGCTTATTAAGGAAAATAATTAATTCACTAAAAAACCCTCAAACATTTTTAAGTGAGGTTACAATTATGATTTAACTTTTCTATCGCCTTAAATGCCCAAAGGTGTCGTTTAAATGCACGGGTGTGCAGAGTATGGAATTTTAAACTTTATTTTGAGGTAATCTTAAATCTAGTTTTCTTACATTTTTGTCACTTTAAAGAAATTTCCTGTGATATATTGTTTTTCAGTTTCTTTCAAATGTTTAGTATCCGTTCTATGAAGGCAGATAAAAAGATCTAAAGAGGTATTTCCTGATATAAAATATAATTTTGGATTTAGGAATTTAAAATTTAATTAGATTACATATTGGATACCTTACTTCTCATCACAGGCACATTAGTTGCATAATTTGATACTGTGATAGATATAGTTTAAAAAGAATGTGATAAATATAACTTTATGATGTTAGAGATATTCAAGACAAAATTAAAAGTAAATCCATGAAATTGACTTTAGAATCATTGAGAGTCATTTCCCATATGCTTATAAAGGGATTTGGTGGTATGATCTTTAGGGAAATAGTCACCTCATGTTACACACGTGGTGGATTATGTAATTCAAATGTCAGTGCTGACTAAAGTGCTAGTCAGCATACTCCTCGGGTATTTAAACTTGAAAGTTTTTTGACGGCTGAGGCTCAGTCGATCATTTGTCTAGTAGGACTATGTGATGCTCAGCTCTTTAAATTTGTTTTGTCTAACTTATAATTTCGACATAGGCCCAGGCACGAAGAAGTTGAAACGCCGGACTTCCTCCGTCTAACAGGTAAAACCCTAACTCTCTCCCTCTTGTAATGTAATCCAGATTAACGTCTTTCTTGAAATCAGAATTACATGTCTAATGGTGTCAAATTTTCACCATCCTTCTCGATGACATGTCTGTCCCCGTCCGCGTCACCTCTGGAATAAACGCTGGTTTGGGTAAAGTGACATTACGTCACATTTGGTGTGAGGCGCCGGTCCCTACTTCTTTTAGTTAAGGTTGTGAAACGATCCTATCTCTGTCTGCAGGATGGTCTTATTTTTCCCCATATTATGTTTCCTCAGTGGTAAGGGTGCGCCACTGCATATACTCTAGTGTTACATAGAATCTAAAATGAGATCCATAGATTTTACTTGCTACATTCACTGGTCTCAACACACCAACTCCAGGTTTTCAGTTTAAAGAATATCATTCATTATGGATGCTTATAAAATTATGGGGATTATCACATTCCGAAGTGTTTGGAAGATTTTCCGAAAATTTAATCTGAAGATTGTCTTATGTAAACATTCAAAGGTTTGGTATATTCTTAACAAGGTGTATAACTTTGGATTTGGTATATTCTTTAGTATTTAAGCTTCTGAGTCTCAGAAAAGAATTTTATTGTTCTTTACCAAGTGCTCCGTATAAAGAAACTTTAAAAATACAATTTATTTTAAGTAACCATGTTATTTATCTGAGCATAGCGCAAAATTGTCCTTTAATTTTTTTTAATTCTAACCTTACTTCAAAAGAAGAAGCCTATAATTGTAAATTCCTATTGTTATACATCACTTTCTGCTTTAAAAGATCAATTGCTAGAAAGCTATAAAAGCATGAAAAACTTATACTACAGTTTTAATTGTTCAAATTTCCACAATATGCATGAAGGTTTTTAGAAGTATTGGATGAAGACTCCATTTTATGGAGCATTTTTAATGAGGGGAAAACGCTGAGAAAGAACTGTTAAAATTCAAATTTTAAAATGTAAAGTATATTAATTCCAATTTTGTACTTTGTTGCATATAAGTTTAAACAACCACAATATCAAAATTGAAATTAAATTTTAAAATTATAGGTTATGAATCTATTTTGGGTGGCGACTCTAATGTTAATTTTAGCAGGATTTCAATGTTGAATTTCCATAAAAGATTAAATATTTTATAATTTTTCCGGTAAAAGCTTTAATATTAACAAAATTTAATATTTGACTATAAAGAACTATATTGCAGGAACATAAAAATGTAAGGGTTTAACATTTTAAAAGTTCTTCACGTGGCGAGTTTTACGTGAGATTCGATTTTCACTTTTTGAAAAATTATATTGTTGAAAAATTACATACATAATTATGTTGTAAAAGTGTACAATACATCAACCAAATTTGAAAAATTTAAAGATAACGAAAACTCTTCCATCTATAAGGTACTTTTGGAGGGGGAAATTGTCTCGCGTGGCATGATTAAATTGTGTGTAACTAAAGTATGAAATGTTATATTTATTCAGCTGCTCGTTTTCGAGTAATCTCTCCCCCTTCCTCTCCTTACCTCTCTCAGACAAACAAACGCACACAATACTATTATAAATTCGCATAATACTAGTATTGCTTTTAAAGTCCCTTGAAATGGACGCTATATATCCCACGTGTACGTTCAAGTATGATTGTTCTGCACTTAAGACTCCTGAGGTGGTATGCAGCTCTTGGTATATATATGAGACATGGAGTTTGGTTTCCAAGGGATGGGAGATATACCACTTCCCTTTGTAATCGAAGCACTTCTGAAATATAACTTCTAAGCTTAAGGCCACATTGTAGAGTACTTCAACTGCTGAACGAAGCATCAACACGTCGCCAATATGTGATGTTACACTACGATGAGGCGAGTAAATCACCTCCCAGCAACGTCAAGAATGTAAGTGACGCGGGTCGATTCCAACACCCGGAGGAATGCAATTACGTTTCGTTCTCTTGGTGATGAACCTAATATTTTTATTTGGAATGCGTTTTTTTCTAGCTGGTACCAGTGGGAATCCTTCCATGTAAACCAAGAGCTGACTTCTGCTTGAACAAAATTAATTTTTGTACGATTTTGACTTATAGAGTACCGAAGCACATACTGGGACGTAGATTTTACGAATTGTATAGAAAGCCGGCGTTGCCATTTTAAATAATAGTGAGGCAATACCTCATTTTTATTTTATATACCACGTGCCTTTGGAAAGCAGAGGAACTGTTGTATTCTAACCGAAATTCGATATCGATCTTTCACTGGAAGTACGTTTTGAGATGTCCGGAATAAAAACCCACAGTTTTATAAAACAAAAAGTGTGTGCCTACGAACAGCATAACTCAAAGTAGTATTTAAGTTCAATTCCTCCAGAGATGCGGCAAAAAGAGTTTCAAGAACATTTCCTCACCCCAATCTACACGTTACATGGAATATTTCTTTATAAAAATGGCGCTAGGGAATTTGTTTAAACTTACGTTGAGGATATTTACAAGCCTAATGTTATGAATATCTTTCATTTTCTTGGAATAACTTGTGAATTTCTCTTCGTTGGAATGAATTTTGCATAACTGGTAAACCATAATAATTAGCAAAAATTAATACGAGAAATGTAGATCTTGTTAATGGCACGAAACCATTTTATTTGACAAAATAGCTTTTTAACCATTCCCGAGATATTGATATAGTTTGAATTTTTTAAGTATGTATTTTTAAGTCATTGTTCGTATATTTAGCGTGATGTGCAAAAAGCACGGCATTTCAAAGCAAATGTATTGACATTTCGCTTCTTACATATTTGCCTATTGCTTCACCTCCTGTATCCCGTCTGTACCACAATGTATAATGAAACTATTAGTATGAAATACGTAATCAAAGTATTTCTGTAAACGTTTATCTGGATTAACATGAAGCAGAGAAAAATATTTTAAGAATAGTTTGTAGAGGAGTGGGTAGACAAATTCATGTGCATGTAACAGATCATATTTGTTTCGTAGCATTAGTATTCCCGAAATATTTGTTGTATGTTTAAGTTTACCGAAATGAAGTGGGTTATCTAGGTAACATATACCATTCTCTCTCCTGCTCTACCTCATAGGCTCATTTATAAGAACAATTTAATTAGGTATATGGATATTGGAGTATTCTTTCCACATGCTACAGAAAACAGGCATTATTTCCCAATTTGAAATCATTTCTTGACAAAAATGATTCGCGATTAACGCGAGGTGGACTGAAAAATCTCCTTTTTATATGAACAGCATAATATAATTGTGAATTCGCAATGAAGAAAAAGTGGTACGTCTGATTTTTAAACATTCTCATGTGCTGCATTCACACGACTTTCTCTACTCACTATTTTACAAACTATTCTTACAAAGTTTAATTCTTCTGTTTATTTCTTGCTAATCGAGGTGAAGTTTCATTATACATTTACACATATCGATGTAGGAGAATGAAGGATATAGTTGCGTAACGAACAGAATTTAAAAGTTATTGAGGGTTTGAAACGCCATGCTCTTTACATAAACTATAGACAAGGCCAATAACGATTTACTACTTTAAAAGAATATACGCATTTTAAAATTCGAACCAACACAAAGAATATATCGTAAATGTTTATCACCACAAATATTTCCACTTCATATAAATATTGTCTTTTAATGAGTCTACATTTTTGTATGCTCACATTTTGTCTGTCTCCTAGGTTTTACCATTTATCCCAAGTCGTTCAGAATGAAGAGGAATTTGCAAGTTAATTGCAGAAAAGTTTAGATGTACATTCAATTTGCTGTGTAATTATTTTAAACCTATGATATTTTAAACAAAATAGAACCATTTTTGAGAAAATGAGAAGTAACGAACATTTTCCCATGCAAACGATAGTTTAATTTCGGTGTATTTTCTTGAAAATCTTCATGTCGCATCTTTGAAATATACTGAACTTAAACAGGGCGACATGGCTCCGCGGTAACGTGTGAGGCTCGCATTCGGGAGGTCCTAGGTTCTATCGCGGTGGCCGCCCTGGTTGACAAAGGGGAATGCTAGAGTGGTGTATTATATCACAACTCTGCTCTCTCCTTCATTTCATTTCCCTTTCATATTTCATTTTGACTCTGAGGCTGTGGTTGAGTCAGTTTCGGGAAATGTTTTCGGCACTATGGAATTTTTTCCCTGGTCCCACTCGAGAGACCCTCCGTAGCAGGATGCTCAAGCCTGGAACTGTTAGGAACTCTGCGCGTCTCTGTCCACTTGCTCCGCTCCACTCTGCAATCCTCGTGTCTCCTGCGGTTGCCACACCTCAGCTGTCCCTCCCGGGGGTTTATGTACAATACTTCCCTTGATGTGCTAGATGTCTCTCCGTTCACTAGTCCAGTCCAGTCCAAATACTAGGTTTAGTATTTAACCGACTTTTCGTTTTTGAGGCAGCTTGGCGAGAAGCTACAGTAACCTCCATTTTCAAAAAAGGAGATCGAAATAAACCCTCAAATCACAGAGGTATTAGTATATTAAATTCAACGCAGGAATATTAAACAATAGATTAAAGCCAATTGTGGAGATATTATTCTTGGAGGAACAATGCTTTAGCCTATGCAGATGATTTGGTAATCATAAAAAACACAGAAGAGAATCTTCAGAAAGCAACTTATATGTTTCACCAGATATGCAAAGAATACAATTTTAAGATCTCTGTTCCAAAGACCAAAACATTGACATTCTAAAGTAAACATCTAATAATAACAAAAATTATTTTGGAGAATACTGTCTTAGAACAACTCCAATATTTCAACTATCTGGGAGATGTAATCTCATTTGATACTGGCAGAGACATATATAACAAAATGAGTAAACATCAGCTAATGTGTGGTATTATAAGAAGAATACTAAAAACAACAAGGGTCGACACTCAGCTCAAGCTTCATAAAGTAATGGCAGTACCGGTATTATTGTTTGGCAGCGAGTCCTGGGTAATACGACAAAAAGATAATAGCCGTATAGAGGCTACTGAAATGAAATTTCTAAGATCAGTATTAGGATACACAAGACTAGACAAAATTAGAAACCAAGAAATACGGGGAAAATTAAATATATTTGCAATACAATATAAAGTTATAGAAATAGGAGAAATTGGGAAGCACATCTGTACAGAATGGATAGTTCAAGGATCCCAAAAAAGATATTCAACTACAGACCAATAGGTAGAAGGGACCCGGGAAGACCTAGACTAAGATGGATAGAGGCCGGAACAGGCCGATTGGCCTAATCCCTGTCAGGAAGAAGAAGAAGAAGGTGTTCACAGACAGATCATTTTCTAAAAATGCTCCTCTTTGGGTTAAAAGGGTCCACAAAACATGTATTTTCAGTGAACTCTCGGTATTGAATTTTTGTGTGAAATGCAACCTTTCTCTACTTACTAGACGTAAGCAATAGAGAAAATAAAATTAAATATATGGTTTAAATTACGGAACGTAACTCCGAATTAGAATATAAATATAGAATGATTAATATGAAAGAAAATAAAAGACAACAAACGGTTGCGGTCTATCCAGGCAGTCACTAACACGTTTACGATCAGAATAAAAAGGAAACACAATTACAAATAGGCTGCCCAACCCTCAGCAGTAGCACCAATCAGAAAATGTTCGAGTAACAATGTGTAACCGGCCATGAAAATAAAGCTTTCGCAGAACGCAACAGAGTTTTATTCTTCCTCATACCACTCTAATACTCGACAAAGGATTGGAATAAAAAGCTAACAAACCAAAAGAAACAAGGCTGGAGGGACAATGTAACGAGAAAGAAGAGTAATGCAGTGCTCACAAAGGCTGACTATAGAACAACGGCAAAAATATATGTGCATTGGTTAGAATTTCACTATATTTTACAACTTACCACTTTATATGCGTTATCACTGCTGCCAACATCTCCTCATATTTTTCCCGCCAGAAGCAATTCGAAAACGCCAGCATTATAAATCGTGCTCTTGCCAACACTTTTTCATATTTCTGCTGACAGAAGCAATTTTAGATGCTGAAATATTACAAGAAAGCCACCAAATGCAGTCTCTACCAACGTTCCTACAACCTTAGAGGTTTGTTTTTCTCAAGAGGTAAGTGCGGAATAATGACCGGGGCTGAAGAAATATTTGGAACTCTTAGAAAGAAATCCCAAGGAAATTCGTAAAAAAAGGGAAATCTATTCCCTGGGGTCTGTCAGCTCTAAGCCGCTTGCTTTCGTTGAAGACATATTGAAATCGAGGAAAGTAAATACGAGAAAAATTAATGTAAGAGGCTTATTGCTTCTTTGAAAACACAACTGTCTCGATTATTTCTTTCTACAACTAAGGATACAGCCACAGAAATAGTGGAGCAGTTCAAAAAAATCTAATGTGATGCACTTACATGACCATCTCTATCACTGATATATTATTCACATATATTATATATGATTATATTATTCCTTTAAAAAGCGACTCTTTTATCCTCGCTTTTTTTTTTTTTTTTTTTTTTTTGAAAGGGGAGATAGTTGAAGAGTTGGAAAGGAAGAAAGATTTGGCTTATTTCGCCAGGTTAAGGAAGTTCAGGTGGTAGGTAGGATTGTGTTAAGGTAAAGATGGTGGAGTCCCGCATGAGCACCTCCGTCATTCTCGTAATATGGTTGCTGCCGGCTGTGCCGGTCAGGCGCATTGATTGGATTCTCAGGTGGACAGCCATGGCGCTAGTCCCTGACTGTCACCTGGGGGATTTGTGGTGAACATTTATTTGTATTGTAAAGTGGGTTTTCATCGGTTGAAGCGTCTCTGTGAGTGTGGTTGTCGAAGAAGATGTGATTCTATGTACGAGCCTATGAATGTGTTGCTTTCGTCAAGTTTGTTGCAGTTCTCCTCGAGTAGCTGGAGCTTCTGAAGGACAGTGGCCTCGGAGTGCTGGTGCTGCTCTCGAAGTCCAGCGATGGCGGCCTCAAGGGCTCCCAGTCGCGTGGGCCGGTCGTTGCAGCTGCTGTCTGTGGCGTCATCTGGTTCCAGGAGGTGAGTTTCGATGCGTGCCAGCTTGCGCTGACACGAGTTGACTACTGGGATCTGCTTGTCCTGGACGTTCTGCCGAAGTCGCAGGAACTGGAGGCAATCGTTGAGAGGTGTCGGATTGTTGTGCGATGTTTGGCCTCCATTGATGCCAGGCGTGCATTGGAAGACCGTTGCAACGCCTCGAGGCGGAGGCCGATGTCCCGTAGGCTGAGTTGTATGCTTTCCACAGCGGTCTGCAGGCTTGATGCTGTGGAAGCGCAGGAAGGCTCGTGTTGATGATGTGAAGCTGAAGTTGTTGTCTGTTCGTCGTAATTTGGCGCTGATAGTGCTGAAAGGTTTGGTGGTTGAGCTGGCGGCGTTGTTCGTTGAACTTCAATATATATATATAGTATTTTTTTCACCTAAGGCTCTTACGATGTAAAGAGAAAAGCGACCATCATGTTATTCGAGATAAACGTTTATAGAATTAGTTTCATTATACATTTCGTTGCACGTACTAGGGGGTTAGGGAAAAACGAAGTGATAGTCGAATTTTGAAGAGTTGGCCGCCCCTCGTAGCCGTGGTCGCTGGAGTGTATAGCTCCGGCGCTCCGCCAAGCTGAGGGTTGAATTTTTTTCCCGCTATGGGCATGGGTGTTTGTGTGTATATGTGTGTTGTGTATTGCGGTAATAAGCGGTAACGAAAAAAACAGAAAAAACTCAGTATCATAAACTGGGTAAAACAAGGGAACTTAAAAAAAAGCGGGTCTCTCTAAACTGACCTTGAATTTTATACTCTTTCTATGACATCGCGAGAAACAATGAATGATGGAAGCGCTTAAAATATGATAAAATATTTAAAAAGTGAAACCAACTAGTAATACCTCGGAAATGGCTGCTGCAGAAAAAAAGGCTGTTTGAAATGAATTGTGTGTTTTAAAGAGACTTACTTTCTTTTGTTTAGTAGCATATCACGTATGGCTGACCAGTTTTATTAAGTTATACAAAAGGCCTTGCGAATGAACGTGGCTTCATAGGAAATTTCCGAAAGTTCACTATATACATCTTATTTGTTATATAAAAATGTTAATATAAGTTTCCTTTGTTGAGAAAATAAAAATTATTAAAACAATTTTCTATGTAAAGAGTATTTTGTGAGAGTGGGAAGGATTATTGAAAATCTTGTGTCATATCTTTGGAAAGATACTGAACTTAATACCAAATGGCAAGTGGTATGTATCGGACATTTCATTTTTGTGTTATGCTATGTTTCTCTGAAACATTCCTTTTTGGATTCAGGGAATCTCAAAAGGATTTTTGATGAAATGTCTATAGGTATTTAATACTAAATAGCCTTTTAGGAATTACAGTAGGTGAAACTTTAAAGTTTGCACCTTCTCTTTGCCTCATAGTTATTTAATAAGACAAAAGCTGCATAGTTTTCAAATAATACAGACACCCTTAACATGTATGATATAGAGATGAAGCTGGTGAATATAAAGATTTCACACCCGCAGCCCACAAATTAACCAGACCCACAATCTGCGATCATCGAGAAAAATAATCTTCTCAGTTGTTAATATAAAATGTATGTTCACTTATTCCTTATGTTAGAAATATTCCCTCTGTATACAATTTTTAGCACGCCCTGCTAACACATTTGCTTGAAGCATAAGTACATACGAAGTAAAACGGAATTTTCACACATGAGGTTTATTAGAAGATAATCCCTAAAATTCAGTGCACAGTACGTCTATATAATTAGAATAAAAGTTATTCACAGGTTCCGACACTGTCTGCTGTTTGCTTAATTGTTATAACACTGCCTATTGCTTGTTTTTACACACATTCTCTGCGGAGTGCAGTAACTAACCGGTTTTTTATGCTACACACATTCCCTGCGGAGTGCAGTAACTAACTGGTTTTTTATGCTACAAACATTCTCTGTGGAGTGCACTAACTAACTCGTTTTTTTATTATACACGAATTCCCTGGGTGTGCAGTAACAAACCGGCCTTTTATTATACACACATTCTCTGCCGAGTGCAGCTACTAACCGGTCTTTTATTCTACATTCTCTGTGGAGTGCAGCATCTAACCGGCCTTTTATTCTACACATATTCTCTGCCGAGTGCAGCTACTAACAGGTCTTTTATTCTACATTCTCTGTGGAGTGCAGCATCTAACCGGCCTTTTATTCTACACACATTCTCTGCCGAGTGCAGCAACTAACCGGTTTTTTATTCTACATTCTCTGTGGAGTGCAGCATCTAACCGGGCTTTTATTCTACACATATTCTCTGCGAAGTGCAGCAATTAATCGGCCTTTTATTCTACACACATTATCTACGGAGTGCAGCAATTAACCGGCCTTTCATTCTACATTCCCTGTGGAGTGCAGCAACTAACCGGCCTTTTATTCTACACGCATTCTCTGTGGAGTGCAGCAACTAATAGGCCTTTTATTCTACATTCTCTGAGTAGTGCAGCAACCAACCGGCTGTTTATTCTACACCATTCTCTGTGGAGCACAGCAACTATTTTCTACTCCATAGCATTCTCAACGAAAAGTATGTAAATATTTTTTAATCTTTTAGTAATTTATAAATTTAAATTATGTGTTTTATACTCCATGTCCATCAAAAGAAATAAGACTTTTCGATGTTGAAAGAATTATCCACATGAGTTGAGTGTTTTTTGAGATTACTACTTGTACATACCTACCTATACACATACACACACATTTTTCTATCTTTATAATATTACATATATTAGCAATATTTAGGTGGAATATAATACTTCCTTTGCCTACTATTGTGAGGTTGTACAGAAAGGAAAAAGCATAATCAGAAGCAATAGATTTTTTTCTGAAAACTTTTGTGTGATACACACACATATATATATATACATACATACATATATATGTATGTATGTATATATATTGAATTTTGGGCGGATACATATTTGTTTTTACCTCTTGTGAGAAGATAGCAGATAAAGTAAAAAGGTATAATTGGACGCATATCTTTTTATTTTTTTGAAAACATTTGAGTGTGATATACTTTATTCGAGTTAGTTTTAAACGCAACTTGAAAGCTAAGATTCAAATTTCCATCATTTTCGCTCAATTGTTATGAATTTTATGTAACACTCGCTTTTAACCATGTCTTCTTTCGCGCTGATCTCATATTTGTTTCCTAAGCTCTAAGTAGAGCTGCAAGTTGCTGATTCTTTTAAGGTCAACAACCAGGCGTGGATAACATCAGTCTGCATGATATCAGATGACTGAAAACTACTATGTGAAATTACCTCACTTTTTATGCTGATTTCAGAACTGTTCTTAGTTTTCTCCCATCACGTACAGTTTTTTCACTTTACTTCAAAGATATATAGCTGTTCTGGTAAGTAATGAGTAATGTGGAAGGGAAATTCCTCAATACTTGGAAGGTTTACTAGAACCTTTAGGGTGGCACAACTGTTTTTGCTATTTCTTTATGGTTTGATGTTGGAAGCGCTGCTTATTGTTGCTTATCTCAAACACTTGGGTTATCGTGCTGTCTACGTTTTATTTCCCAATTCTTATTGCAGTACTACAATGCCTACACGCGAGTGTGTGAACAGTCCAAATGTGTTGTGTTACATTTGTGGGAATTATACAGTGGTGAAGCAAAGAACGGATATAACGACTTTGTTAAAAATGTAAGCTTTAGTATGCTTATTTTAAGGTGAAACTTGGTGACCAGAATAAAGCATAGGCGTCAAAGAAGTTTGCCGCTATTGTGTTGAAAGGATAAGATCGTGAACAAAAGGAAAATTGCATGCCATTTGCAATTCCAAGGTGTGGAGGGAGTCTATGGACCATCTAAGTGACTGTTAACTATTTAACGTTCAGGGATGCAATTTGAAAAATAAGAGCGAAATTGTGTATCCAAGTATTCCTTCTGCCATTAGGTCAGTTCCACATGGAGAAGATCTGTCTGCTCCTATTCCTCCACTTGTTTTAGAGAACTTGACAGAAGATGACTTTGAAAGTGTATTTAATTTAATCACCGGAGATATAGTGATGTCTACCAGCATGAATACACGATAACTCCACAACGGTTCTCCCAACCTGAACTCAATGATCTAGTACGTGATTTGAATCTGCCTAAGGAACACTTGGCTCCCGGCTTATAAGTAAGAATTTTCTGGAACCAGGTTCACATTACTTATGGTACAGACATGGTGAATAAGATATCTAATTCACAGCTTCTCAGCATCAACACATTAATAATTTCTTCCTTTAATATTTTTGTTCTAAGTTTTACGTGTTATGTATTTTTATGTATATTGTACGTATGATAATTAAGAGGATGTTAAAAACACATATATTCATAATATACACATGATAGAACAAGTATATAACGTTATAACATATAAAATATAATATAAGAGGGAAAGACCATTTTTAGTTACACAACCAGTAATATAAAATTACGAGAAATGCAGTAGTATCTACGTGAGCAAGTAACGGACCTTGGATTCATAATTAAGACGATACAATTCTTAAATATATATATAAACATATACATATATAACATAAACTGTTATTGGATGTTATCGGATAGTAACACCAATCAGGTACATTTATACATTTCTACAATTCAAATACGTACGCTAAGAAAACGGTTGAAGGGAACGCTAACAGAAGCTTGTCAGTGTTCGAGCAGGAAGGTGGTGCTTAAGCTCGTCTCTAAATAGACAGTAAAACTATGTATTTAAAGTCTACCAGCTATACATATTTTAACATGACAAAGGTAATAGTGAATTGTGAATATCATATGTGGCTTATCTAAAATAAAAGTGAAATAATTAACAGAATACGTGTGTGCAAAATATTTTAACCTTCTCCATACCAAATCCTGACAAGACACAAGTGCTCCGACACAAAATACAGCAGTCGTGTATAATTATAAAATCATAATTACAATATATAACACACACAAGAATACAGATACACGATCATCAGATTCCAGTCTACGAGAACCTCAAGATACATCACAAGAGTACGGGCATCAAGACGTACGTAACACAGCATCCATCATCATCAACATAGTAGGAGTCCACCAAGGAGGAACCGCTCATCAAAGAGGAGCCTCAAAGGCATTTTGCTGCCTAATGGGAAGGTGTATGTGGCCATTTCTGTGGCCCATTCATTTCAAATGAAAGAGACATTTGATAACATGAGGCTACTTTTAACAAGTATTCAGTATAAGAAACACAAATGGCTTATCTGCTAGGATTTCAAAGTTATAGGAATACTATTAGGATAGCAAGCAGGGTTCACAAAAATACCTATTCTCTATGTGAAGGGGACGGTCGGGCAAAGAAAATGCATTGGAGTGTAAGAGTTTGCCCAGAGCGGAGAAATCTTGTGCCTGGATACAAAAACATCCTACATGAATCGCTTATAAACCCAAAAAAAGTCCTGCTTCCACCACTACACATCAAGTTGGGCTTGATGAAGCAGCTTATACGGGCTCTATCACGGGATGGGCTCTGTAACAAGTACCTTTCTATGAAATTTCCCTTCATCACACAAGAAACACTGAAAGCTGGAATTGTTGTTGGTCTCAAAATAAAGAAATTAATGAAGGATGACGATTTTGAGAAAGCAATAAGTGATAGAGAAAACGAAGCATGGGACGCCTTCCTATGTTACAGAAAGTCTTCTAGGGAATAACAAATATCCTAATTATAGGGAAATTGTTGAAACAATGCTGGAAACGAGCAAAACTTTGGACTGCAATATGAGTGTAAAATTTGTTTTCTACACTCCCATATCGACTACTTCCCGAAAATTCTAGGGTATTATAGTGAAGGTCAAGGTGAACATTCCCTTAAAACTCTAATCGTCACAATATTCTAATTAAAATATAAATTATTATAATCCAATACATATAAATATCGCGCAAAAATAGTAGGCAATATTAGTGTAGTAAGTGTATTACAAAAACTTTTCCTCGTTCTCCTAATCCTCACTTACGACACTAATATCGCAATATAGTATTATCAGCTTAGTGCCAAGACACATCCAGTGAAAGAATCATTATCAGAATTAATTAAATACTTGTTCGAAATTCTAGTTCCAATGTATCCCTGCCCAAAGATCTAACCAGGTTCCTTTAAGTTACATTGGATAAGCCAATTTCCGTGGATAGAATGGCTAAACCATTAATTATTTCGCTCCTCCCTAAATTGCATGGGTGCAATTCCGCACATTCCTTGTAGGGAGAGTGGAATTCCATTTCGGGAAGCAAGGAGACATAATGTGAAGCCGAGATTGCTTGTTCCTCGATGTTGCATTATTGATTCAATTTCTGAAATGACTGGTACCAAGCTTAGCAATCTTACAGCAGCTGCCCCATCGGGTGCTCGCTAAAATGCACTTCAAAGAGCTTCCCTTTTTCGTTATGAAGTTTGCTTCCTCTCTGTAGCGTTTCAAAATTGCCCTTTGAAAGTGCATGTATCATATTTACTCTGCTCTATTGACTTTGTAAATCGTTCTCTTTCATGTTCCATTCCAAACGGTTCCCGAAGCACTTGGCCCAAAAGGAACCGCCAACAATTTCGAAGTCTTTCATCATTATTAGTTACCGATAATTAAAACTGAACGAGATCAAAGGTGCAATTTAATATAAACATATAAAATGAAATGTTTATTTAGAACGTTTAAAGAAACTGTCCTAAGTTCTTTTTAAGAGCAGAGACAGGAGCTCAAAATGCTGCTCTTGAAGTGTTCAGCGAATGAACCTACACATAAAACAAAGAGGAACAAGTCTTATAGGTACCGTTATTTCCAAATCGAATACTGTATTGTCAGACCACGTCACCGAGAGAATTGGCTCCACGGTAACTCATCCCACGAAGCGACAAGTGCCTACACCGATATGGAGACTATGTCGAAAAATAACCTAATGTATGTACTACTCGTTTCACTTGGTGTATTGGTTGTATGGAATAATATGTACATATTTCACTGCAGGCTTTGTAAACTGTTTCTGACCACCCCTCGTGTAACTGTACCGCTACACATTAATTTATTCACATATTCCAAAGCACTTTCATTGTTCTCTCCTCTGTTGCTGCGTTATTTGTTATCGGTTTTAGTATTTCTTCCATCCATTTTGAATTTTTTACTTTCTCTACTACGTATAGTAAGTAGCGGAAGTATTGTATTCCATCCAAAAATTCGATACCCAGATTTAACCGGAAAAATATGTTTTGAGACCCCCTGAATCGAAAAAAAGCATTTTAGGAAACATGTCCGTGTGTGTCTGTGTGTGTGTGTGTGTCTGTGAACAGCATAATTCAGAAACGAACAGTCGGATAAACACCAAACTTGGTATTTAGGTTCAGTATCTTCCAGAGATGCGACACGAAGGTTTTCAAGAAAATACCCCCACCCCAGATTACCTTTTACATGGAAAATTTTTCGAAAATTTTAATTTTCTCAAAAATGGCTCTAACGATTTTGATTAAAATATATGTTTAAGATATTTTCATGACAAATAAAATGTATATCTTGAATTTTCTGGGAATGTCTCCAAAAGTATTCTTCATTGTGAACGACTTTTGCATAACTGGTAAACCATAAGAGATAGACAAAATTTTACTACACAAAAATGTAGATCGCGTTAAAATACACAATTTATGTCATATACAGTTTTGTTGTTGAGTGAACCATTTTCGAAATATTGCTTGTTATTCCCTTAAATTTTCTAATACTTATACTTTTTCTGAAATTCGTTATTCATGTTTTTATTTCTTGGACATGCAAAGAGAATGGAATGCGCCACATAGCAACCAGCGCTTAAAGGATTTTACTATAGCTTAAAACCTACCATATTCCCCTTGCATCTACAAGAAAATTAGCAATAAGATTAACATCTCGATATCTCGATTAACATGAAGCATATGGAGAATAAGCGTTTGTAAAAATAGTTTGTACAAGAATAGAGAAAGTCATGTGAGTGTAACACATCAGATTTTTTTTATAATCTCTTTTAACCAATTAACTTCTCTGGTTTGCTTTCTCCGTGTTTACACTGTTTGTTTGTCATCTTTTGTCGACTTAATTTCTATTCATTTCTTTCTATTTGTTTGCTCTCTTTATGCACCTCTTTCTCTCACCCTCCATTTCGACACGCTTGTTTACCTCCTTCTGTGTTTAGTTTGTTGACTAATCCTCGTCTCTAGCACCACTCTACTCCCTCGGCACCTTATTATGTAGAGGAGAACATTTGTTGACATTTCAATGAAGTAGCGAGCTCAGATGTATGAGATCTCAGTACCCACTACTTCCTACTGCTTCATGAATATTCACAGATCCACAGTTATCCCTATAACTATTGCTTGTATTATCAGCCCAATGAGTTATTTCTTTGTTTTACTCGTCGGTTTTCATTGAGATAGATGGCTCCGCGGTAACGCCTGAGATTCACATTCGGGAGGTCCTGGGTTCGATTCCCATCAGACAGGCCACTCTGATCTTAGGATTTTTCGTGGTTTTCCCAGATCAACAGTTGAATGCTGGAGTGGTTGCTCTTCTATCACGAATTTCCTGTTATTTCCTTACATCTGTTTCATTATCCATATTTCAGGTTTTTAGGACCCAACGACGTAGAATGGTGTAAAGAGTTCTCCCTGGCGCTTTTATGGCCGGCTGGTGCCCCTTCCTGGGGGGCTAGTTCTCAGGACCCCTGGGTTGATGGCTTGGTATCATTCTGGAATTGTTACCGACTCCGTCCTTGCTAGCGCAAATCGTCGTCCGCATCTAGTCGCCCTTCGGGTTTCCCTGTCCTCCGATGAGTCATGTAAGTCACAAAGAGCCTAAATGACCCACGTGCGGTACTGAACTCCAATAGATGGGGCCCCTCCTCCATCTGACTACTCTTAATTCTGAACTTCAATTCCCATTTTAGACTGCTGAGCTCTCAATTTCGCAACCTTCTGCATCCTTTAATCTGGACCACCAAATGGTTTATCAATAATTTCTGCACCTGTTGTCATAAGTTACTGTCTTGTCTCTGTATTTACACCTTCCCTATACTTAAAATATGATGTGTTGCATTCATATGCCTTTCCCTACTTATTCTTCTACAACAAACTATTATTAAGAAAACTATCTATCTACTTCTTGATAATATAGATAAATATCTATTACTTGTTTCGTTGTATGTATAAGAAGAATACAATAAACTAAAACAATAGTCAAATATTTTCAAAACCGGTTGCTATATGATGGGTTTGAAATTGTGTTCTCTTTGCATGAAAATAAAGGAAAAGAAAGAAAAAGAATAGCAATTTGCAGTTGAGAAAAGTATAAAGTATCTGAAAATAACCAATAATAAAGCCTATCTCGAAAATGGTTAACGCTACCAGTTATACAAAAGTGGTTCAGAATAAAGAGGACTTAACAGGTTTTTAACATTAAATCTAATAAGAAGGAATATCTCGGAAATGGTTAGGATAGGGATAGAACGAGAAGCGGAGGTGGACTTACGCCTTGACCTTCGTATATCTTTTGTACCTAGGCCCCTGATGGGGCGCCCCCTGGAGGGAGGGATGAGGTGAGAGGAGACAGATAACTTAAGATAACAGCTAACCAGGATACTTAAAAGTCTGATGTGTTACATTCACATTGCTTTCTCTACTCATCCTTCTACAAACTAATCTTACAAAAGCTTGTTCTATATATTTCTTGTTACTCGAGATAAACTTTCGTTAAACATTTAGACATTTTTTATTAGATATAAAAATACAGAAGGTAAGGCGATAGTCAGACTTTTAAAGGGCGTGTCGCTATGTGATGGCTTTGAAATTTCATGCTTTTTGTAGGATGACGAGAAAATACGCCACTAGCAAAAACTGTAAGCGTTTCACAATTCAAACTAATAAAAAAGAATATCTCGGAAATTGTTAACGCCACAAAAATGTATTCGACATAAATTGTGCACTTTAACTAGTTTTAATTAAACTAGAGGTAATTAAAAGTATATATACAAACACCAAAGTTATTATAAACTTAGGCACTACAAAATCAGAACCAATAATAACAAACAAGGAGTAAGACACTGATGTAGTCTTTCACCCACTTTATTCGATACATATATATAGATGGTCTTATAAAAACATGGAAGAAAGCGCATCCAGGAATAAAACTAAATCAGATATGTAGTAATACTTCAAAGTAGCGAAGAAAACCTACAGCACTCTATAAAATGTATCAACTAGGAAACAAATGTAATTTAAAGACTTCTTTAAAAAAAAAGACCAAAGTAATGGCTCGCCAAGGGTAATACCCCGTGAGAACAAAAATATGCATTGGAAATAATATCCTGGAATAAGTCATGAATTTTAATTACTTGGGATGTGACATAAGTTTCGATGTGGATAGAGATATAGATAATAGGATAAATAAATTTCAACAAATATGTGGAACAAGAACTCTACAAAATAAAACAAGGAAATAAACAAAGCTGAAGTTCTACAAGACCATGGCAGTCCCGGTGATCATGTATGGCAGCGAATCTTAGATACTAAAAGAAAAGGACAAAAGTAAAGTTCAATCGGCGCAAATGAGATTTTTACGGAGAACAAAAGATGCACTAGATTAGACTTAATAAGAAATGAAACAATTAGAGAAAAATCTGATGTGTTACACTCACATGACTTTCTCTACTCTTTTACAATCTATTTTTACAAACGCCTATTCTCCATATGCTTCAAGTTAATCGAGATATCGAGATGTCAATCTTATTGGTAATTTTCTTGTAGATGCAACGGGAATATGGTAGGTTATAAGCGATAGTCAAATATTTTAACGCTGGTTGCTATGTGGTGCATTTCATTCTCTTTGCATGTCCAGGACATAAAAAAAATCTGATGTGTTACACTCACATGACTTTCTCTACTCTTGTACAAAGTATTTTTACAAACGCTTATTCTCCATCTAGTTCATGTTAATCGAGATAAACATCTGCAGACCCTATCTTATTGCTAATTTTCTTGTAGATGTAGGGGAAAATATATTTACAAGGGCAATATAGAAATACAGTAGCCTTTAAGCACATACATATCTGTTAATAGCTGGTTGCTAGGTGCAGCACCATTCCCTTTGCCACAGATTATAACTCTTTACATATCCAAGACAAAAAAATCTGATGTGTTACACTCACATGACTTTCTCTACTCTATACAATCTATTTTTACAAACGCCTATTTTCCATATGCTTCATGTTAATTGAGATATCGAGATGTCAACCTTATTGGTAATTTTCTTGTAGATGCAAGGGGAATATGGTAGCTTTTAAGCGATAGTCAAATATTTTAACGCTGGTTGCTATGTGGCGCATTCCATTCTCTTTGCATGTCCAGGACATAAAAAAATGAATAACGAATTTGAGAAAAAGTATAAGTATTGGAAAATTTAAGGAAATAACAAGCAATATCTCGAAAACGGTTCACTCAACAAAAGAAATGTATATGACATAAGTTGTGTATTTTAACGCGGTCTACATTTTTTGTGTAGTAAAATTTTGTCTATCTCTTATAGTTTACCAGTTATGCAAAAGTCGTTCAGAATGAAGAATACTTTTGGAGACATTCCCAGAAAATTCGAGATATACATTTCATTTCTCATGACATTATCTTAAACATATGATATTTCAATCAAAATCGTTAGAGCCATTTTTGAGAAAATTAAAATTTTCGAAAAATCTTCCATGTAAAGGGTATCCTGGGGTGGGGGGATTTTCTTGAAAACCTTCGTGTCGCATCTCTGGAAGATACTGAACCTAAATACCAAGTTTGGTGTTTATCCGACTGTTCGTTTTTGAGTTATGCTGTTCACAGACACACACACAGACACACACACAGACACACACACAGACACACACACACACAGACACACACACACACAGACACACACACGGACATGTTTCCAAAAATGCTTTTTTTGGATTCAGGAGGTCTCAAAACATGTATTTCCGGTGAAATCTCGGTATCGAATTTTTGGGTGGAATGCAATACTTCCCCTACTTACTATACGTAGTAGAGAAAGTAAAAAATGAATAACGAATTTGAGAAAAAGTATAAGTATTGGAAAATTTAAAGAAATAACAAGCAATATCTCGAAAACGGTTCACTCAACAAAAGAAATGTATATGACATAAGTTGTGTATTTTAACGCAATCTACATTTTTTGTGTAGTAAAATTTTGTCTATCTCTTACGGTTTACCAGTTATGCAAAAGTCGTTCACAATGAAGAATACTTTTGGAGACATTCCCAGAAAATTCGAGATATACATTTCATTTCTCATGACATTATCTTAAACATATGATATTTTAATCAAAATCGTTAGAGCCATTTTTGAGAAAATTAAAATTTTCGAAAAATATTCCATGTAAAGGGTAGTCTGGGGTGGGGGGATTTTCTTGAAAACCTTCGTGTCGCATCTCTGGAAGATACTGAATCTAAATACCAAGTTTGGTGTTTATCCGACTGTTCGTTTTTGAGTTATGCTGTTCACAGACACACACACACACACAGACACACACACACACAGACACACACACGGACATGTTTCCAAAATTGCTTTTTTTGGATTCAGGAGGTCTCAAACATGTATTTCCGGTGAAATCTCGGTATTGAATTTTTGGGTGGAATGCAATACTTCCCCTACTTACTATACGTAGTAGAGAAAGTAAAAATTGAATATTTATGAATTAAATGAAAAAATTTAAGAAAATAAACATTGTTGGAAAGAGCACATGAACCCCATGAGTGAAGAAGGAATGCCATTATTAATTAATAATATAAACCGCTAGGAAAAAGAGACATTGGACGCCCAAGACAGAAATGGGAATAAAAAAAAAGAATGTGAAGACGGAACAGGTGTAATACCTAATCCTTGAAGTGAAGAAGAAGAAGAAGAACTAGTTTTAAGTTTTTGTGTAGTGAGATTTTGCCTGTCTCTTACATTTCCAACTACATAAGACTTATTCAGAATGAAGCGAACTCGCAGGCTATTCCCAGAAAATTCAAGATAAATGTAGACCTTTAAAATAAGCCATTATAATCAAAACCGTTGAGAATCATTTTTGAGAAAAATAAGGAAGCGTTTTCCATATAATGGGTAGCTTTGTGTGGGATATTCTTTTTAAAACTTTGTGTCGCGTGCTTGGAAGTTGCTGAACTAAAGCACTAAGTTTGGTATTTACCTACCTTTCATTTTGAGTTACGTTGTTCATAGACACACGAAGACATACACACAGGGACCTTTTTGTAAAATGCTTTTTTGGAGCCAGGGGATCTCAAATTGTGTATTTCCGGTGAAATACCATTATCGAATTGTTGGGTGGAGTACAATACTTCCTCTACTGTCGTTGCAGTCATAGAAAATACCCTATTGAAATAAGGCAACAGAGCAAGTAGTAAAATAAGGTTAACTTTAGTGTATACAGGCGGGGTGTGTCAACTTCACATGCCATAAAAACGACAGTCTAAACACCAATTTACAATTCGAACGCGCCGTAGCAGTAACGGAAGTTAACTTCAAGTCAGTAAGCAACAAAAATACTTTAAACGTGTTGGATGCGGAATCAATAGCAGAAGAAGAACAAATAACATATTTTTAATTTCCTTTGGGGAGAAAACAAAAAGAAGAAAACATCTGTACAAGTGAACGCAGCGGCCCGCAGCCTTTTATCCCTCCCGCCCTCTCTGTCTCTTTCTCTTCATCCAGAATTCCTTTCACGTCGGAAGTTTTTAAAGGATTTCGTGAGGAATGCCATTGTTCCGGAAGCATTTCCGCCAGCGTCTTGTAAAAACTTCGATATCGTAATTTCTCCTACCCGGTGCTTCTATTCACTGTCCTGTCTTTTTTCTGCCAAGAATCTCGACGGCTGATTGAATAACTAGCCTTTCCTTTTCGCACGACGTAAATTCTTATGATAACGAATCCAGTGACGTCAGATGAATCTGTAACTTTCTGTATAAATACACTTGTATCATGGAAGCTTAACTCTGGAGTTTGAGTACAGGGAATTTTGCGATTATTTCACTGATGATGTGTCAAGCGATCAATCGGGGACAGAAATGCTTTTTATTTGAAATAATTACAGCTATTATGTCAAATACATCCCATTCATCTACCTGTAACTACACATCTCCTCGTCGTTTTCCTAATGTCGTCAACTGTAATATTTCATAATAACACTTAATTTCGACCTTTAACTTGTGGCGGGAGCTCTCGTTGGCTCTTTGTATCTCCTGGATCTCGATTGTTTACCAGGCTTCTTGCCGGCTGCCAGTCGAAGAGCTGAGGAAAGAATTCCTATCCTATCTAGTTGGATGATACGTCTGGGATTTTGTGGGTGAAGGCAAAATAATAACTGATTTTCCCATAACCTTGATTTATTGAAGAAAATTATATCTATTCAGGCGGCTAGCAGTTTTTCCTTATGAAGTGCTTATTAAATCTTATAGCTTAAACCTTACCGCTATCATTTTATGCTATTCTGTGGACCTAGCTAATTCCTCAAACGATCTTCTCACCCAAATACGCAACATCTTTCACCTGGTAGCACATTTTAGTTACATCACTGATTCTAATGTCGGTTGCTAAGGTAGTAGCACACAAACTAATGCCAACAGAATATCTGAGAGAATCGTGTAAACTCGGGGCTTCCCTCCCTATGACGCCAGAATTCGCGCCTTTATTTCTTACAAAAATTTCCATTGGTTCTTGAGTAGCGTTACATGGCATGCTATGACAATAAAATGTGCTAAATTTCTGAAGTCACGCGTCCTGCTGACTTATCCGGCAAAATCCAGTGTCTCTGTCCTTCTCTTAAGTACATGTTTCCTTTTCTATTTTATCAACACCCTCGAGTTCCGGGAAATGGACCATTATTTCTGTCTCTTTCTATTCTCTGCCCTCTCTTTCTGTTTTCTGACGTTTAGCTTGAATTCTGTAGGCATTAGCACGCGTGCCAATGGACTTTCACCTCTAGTTTGCTCGCTTGTTCTAATTTCAGTTATGTTACAAGTTTGATTCACATTTTAAATTGTTCCCCATATTTTAACATTGGATTTTAATCCTATTTCCAATATTTTATATGCTGTTATTTCCTATGATTATTTATTATGGGGATGTCCCCTTATAATCTGTTCCAGTGTTAGAGGAAATAAAAATGTCGAAATGGATCTTCAGAATCTATAACACATAGTTTTATCAGCTAGTATATTAATATTAAAAATCTGATGTGTACACTCACATAACTTTCTCTACTCTCTATTTTTTATTAATGGGTATACAAATTATTCTTACGAAAGTTTATTTTTCTGTCTACTTCATTTTAATCGAGATAAACCTTTGCAGAAACAGCTATATTGCACATTATGTTATAGATACAAATGGAATGGCGATAGTCAAATGTTTAGGAACTGGACACTATATGCTGGCCTTAAAATGCAATACTGTACTTAAAAAGAATGAAAAAGAATTGAAGTTGAACCATAATAACGTATATCTCGGAAATGGCTGATGCCACAAAAAGTTATTTGAAATAAGTTGTGTGTGTTTTAAAAAGATATGGATTTTTGTGTAGTATATTTTCGTCTATTGTTTAACGTTTACCAGTTATACAAGTTTATACAAAATTTCTTCCGATAAAGAGGACTTCATAGGCTGTTCCCAGAAAATTCAAAATTTACATTTTATATTTCATGTAAATATCTTTAATATATAATATTTTAATCAAAATCGCTAGTCATTTTCATAAAATAAAATAATTCAAAAAATCCAGCGTAAAGTGTAGTTTGGGGTAAGGGATTTTCTTGCAAATCTTCATGCCGCATCTTTTGAAGTTCCTGAACCTAAATATCAAGTTTAGTATTTATCTGAAATTTCGTTTTTGAGTTATGCTGTTCACACATACACACGGACCTTTTTCTGAAAATACTTTTTTATTCAGGGGTCATCAAAACATGCATTTCCGGTGAAAACTCGGTATAGAATTTTTTGGGTGGAATGCAATACCTTCTCTACCTACTATATACGTGGTTGAGAAAGTAAAAGGAAAAACATTTTATATGTACCCCTATAATGCAATCTGAAGCCCGCTGAACCAATTTGGATAACGTTTTAAGAGCACTATTATTTCAACGGACATAGCCTTAAGACCACTTTTGATTCCAACTATTAGATTACTTTTTCGTTGAGAATGCCATGGTTAAAATATACATGGTGACCCATAAGTCTCCTTACAAAAACAAATATGAAATACGCCACTGACATTTGAAAAACTGCTTCAAGATACTCCTCTTGAGTAGAAGAGATGTGGTAGAGGAGGTCAAGAGGATACCTCATGTGTCTGAGAAGAGAATAACTCATAATGCTGTTGCTAAGCTAATAAACAAACTTAGTATCATGATAGTGTTGAATGACTTCCCCAGATCAACACCTGCCCATTATGAATTACACAAGTATCATGGATAAATGCACAGTTTACAAACTGTTCGATCAGTAGACGAGGGCTAATTGAATGGCGGCAACAGTCTCAGTTCCTCACTCCCCTTGAATTTGTACATTTGATCAGTAACATCTACTACACGAATATCAATGATATATGTCAACTGCAAGCTCACAAAATTGAATCCTGAAATCATGTGATGAAAGCTCTCTTGCGATATGTTTGGCAAAATATCAAATTCAAACAGACACTTAACAACACTGTGATGTTACCTTAATACTCAAAGCGACTGTAAATATGGCCAACAAAGTAAATAAATGTTTATTGCATCACATAACCGTCTCTACTCACTCTTCTACAAACTATTCCCACAAAAGCCTATTTTTCTATCCACTTCTTGATGATTGAGAAATTTTACACATTTCCTTGTAGATGTAAGAATGATACAGTAGGTTAAAGCGATAGTCAGATTTTTAAAAAACGGATCGCTCTGTGATGGCTTTGAAATTCCATGCTCCGTGAATGACCACGAGAAAAAAGAGCAATAGTGACTTACCACCTGTATTTGAAAATTCAAACCAATAACAAGGAATATCTCGAAAATGATTAACGCCACAAAAAACTGACATCAATTGTGTGCTTTAATAAGATCTACATTTTTTTGTGTTTTTAGTAAGATTACACTGTATCTTATAGTTTACCAATGATACAAAAGTCATTCAGAATGACTTTCACAGGCATTCTCAGAAAGTTTAAGATATTCATTTCATTTGTCATGCAAATATCTTAAACATATGGACGGTATTAACCGAAATCCTTAGAGCTATTTTAGAAAAAATAAAAAAAGAGTAGTTTGAGGTGGAGGATTTTCTTGAAAATCTTTTTTTTTTACTATATTTTATGTCGCTTTAACTCCTTGGTCATATGCGACGGATCTGGTGGATAACTCTTAGAACAATATGTGATGGACAGTTAGCCTTCTAAGTCTCATCCCTGTAAACACCCGCTCCGTCACGTGTCACAGAGACCCTAGCGCATAGCTACCAAATCTTCTGCTTCGTGCCGTGCAGACGGCATTAGGGTGCCGTCCAGTCCAACCGCTGCCCCCCATACAAAGCCTTCTAGTCTCATCCCTGTAACCATCTGCTTAATGCCGTGCAGATGGCATTAGGGTGCCATCCAGTCTAATCGCCGCCCTCACACAGAAAAGCGGACAGTTAGCCTTCTAGGTCTCATTCCTGTAACCACCTGCTTCATTCCGTGTAGATGGCATTAGGGTGCCGTCCAGTCCAACCGTCGTCCCTACACAGAAAGGCGGACAATTAGCCTCTCAGATTAACCTTCTAGGCTTAGGTCTGGTTAGCCTTCTAGGTCTCATGCCTGTAAATGGCGTCTTGCTTCGTCACATGTCCACAGAGGCCACCAGCGCATGGCAGCCGGATCTTCTGCCTCGTGCTCTGCAGATGGCGTTAGGGTGCCGTCCAGTCTAACTGCTTACATTGTCTGTAGACAGATGGCATAGCATTCGTTATCACTTATTTTTTATTTTACTATTGTTTTAGACTTAAGATGGAACTTTGGGTGGTGGTATTAAATATCCAATCCGGTATTTACCTTGGTGACTGAGGAAAACCACGAAAAATCCTCAGACAGATTGGTCGGCCCACGGGATTTGACCTCCCGAATGCGCGCCACAGACTTTACCGTCTGAGCCATCCTGCTCGGTTTGAAAATCTTCATGCCGCATCCTTGCAAGACAAAATGAAATGCCAAGTACGGTATCAAATGAATTTTCGTTTTTGAGTTATTTATGTTCACACACAAACAAATCTTTAAATTATTTTTTGGATTCAGGGAGCTTTTATCGTGTATTTTGGTGAAATATCGGAATTGAATTTTTGGGTGAAACACAATACTTATTTTCAGAGAAACTAAAAGTTAATAAATCAATTAAATCAGTTCTAGAAGAAGAGAAAGCGGACATCCAAGAAATAAAGGAGTAGACTTGAAAAGCATCTGTATAATCCCTGAAGTGAAGAAGAATCTCAGAAAGTGATCCTTTGGTGGGACAAGTCTTCGAGTATTCCACTAGAGTCGCATCTACAGTGAGCATGACGATAGGTTTCTCTCTTTCTTTGGTTCCTTCGTTCTTTCTTTGTATATACATCGGAGGAAAGAAACTAGAAAAATAACTGTTCTCCGCCTTCTAAGAAAATTAGCAAAAGGAAAGAAAAAAAAGTTTACAGAAAAATAAAGATGAGGTACAGAGAAATACAATGGAGAAGGAAGAGTGAAGAATTAAATGGGTTTCTTTCAGATCTTTATTTTTATTCGCTTCTTTCTATTGTGTATTTCTTTGCTGTTTTAGAAAAGGAAACGCAGGCATGTAAGTATTGGTTCCCGAAGGAGTAGAGACAGAGAGGGAGAGTAGGGAGGGGATGCCTGTAAATCTCAGGAGTTCTGTGAGCTGGCAGTGAGCTTTGGAGCCGCTTGTATGTGATGGGATCTTATTGGTCCATCAAACTCTTAAAGGAATACAACATATAGAGAGAAAACAACAAAGAGACAACGTTCAATACTGAAAATGAGAGACCTACTAAGAAACTCGTACAGAAGCATGAAGTGAAAGAAACGAATATATGCATATACATGTGTATATATAATGCTGACTAATGTGTAGGTAAATGCTAGTCTATACGTCCTAGGGCCTTTACTTACTTTTCAATGTCGCTTCACTTACTAGTGTGACTTAATGCAGTTTCAGTCACCACTTTACTATGTTACGCGTAGCAGTGGAACGAACCACATGCGAATCCACTTCTCCCTCCTTGCCTCCTACACGCTGGAGTATCGAACAGTGGACTTCACTAATCGCACTCAGAGCAGCACTCACTATACGTCACAACTTGGAGAACAGCCCTTTATGTCGCATCAACAACACGAACTCGCTGATTAACTCACTCGCGTACACACTCGCTGTCGATGAGTTCCAGAATGTTTGCGGGAGGGGGAGGGAAAGAAGCGTCCAGAATTATCTGGTCGCGTCTCGAATGTGTTCCTGGAATTACGTCGGGTAGAGCGTCCCGCCTCCTCTCCCCCTCTAACGAGTCGCTGGCAAGCATCGAAGGAATGTTACAACCCGGAGCGGATATGACACAATAGATTTTGCCTAATAAGTAGACATTTTTTTAATTTATATATAAGGGTAGCTATTTACGGAGTTCAGTGCAAAAATACAGACATCATCCGATGAGATTATGTTCAAAATCGATATTTATTTTTAAATAAGGGCAAGTACTATGAAAAGGTTTGAGAATATAGAATTGAATTTTGGTTGATGACATTTTAAGATCCTTACTGCTTCTTTATTTTCTTCGTCTAGTGCAGTGAAAGTTGTGTTAGATATCTGAAATCACATTCCTTTGTAATTCGGAGAGTTTTAAGACTGATATATGGTTATGCAACGAAACCAAATGTTAACACTATGTTATTTGTGTGAATCAAAAGTATAAGACATTAATGCCGATAATGTCGCATTTTAGCAACACAGGAATACTGTTTATTTCTTGAAAATTACGTCTCGCAAATGACCGTCATTTCTGTGAAGACAATCTGTCAGGCTAAGATGCATAACGTCAATCAAGTTTCGTAACATTTCACCTGGAATAACAACCATTTCTCTGTAAGTATTCTCTTTGTGGTCTTCAAGGGTTTCGTATGATTTGAATAAAGGAAGTAGTCATGGATAAAGAAATCTGGGAAACTTGGAGGGCATAGAACGTCTCCACTTTACGAAATAAATAAATACAGTTTTATTTATGGACGTCCTTTAACTACTATAGTCCCATTCTATACTGGGCGTGAGAGACCGGAAATTTTGTTCAGAGACCTCTTTATCAGGCTTGAGGTTCTTTTACGTGCCGTAATCCATTTTAAGAGACGACTTGATTCCCAAAGAGCAGAATGACAGCTGCCATGGAAATTCCAGTGGTGTGTGCGATGAGACCATCATGGCTTAATCATTTTGAGTGCTCCCTTACAGATCTTAAAGACAGGGACATGTCACCGAAATCCTTTGACAATTTAGATCTTAGCTGGCATATTGTCATCGCAGAAATGAAGGTCATTATTAGGACATCATTTTCAAGAAGTTAAATTTTTTCCTGTGTCGCATTAAGGGTATATTATCAACACCAATCTCATATATACTGAATTTATATATCATTATGATTACTACACACTTTTTATCATGTATTTTATTTAATCACCCCGTACATAGAGTTTGTAGTATGTATTCAAATGGCCAATGCTTTAGAATAATTACAATTATTTCTATCTCTATTGTATATTAGAATTATTTTCACTATTCTCCAATATTGTAGCATACTCTCGAATTTCCAAAATATAAAGTAAGGCTTATTTTAATGATTCAGGGGCATACTTGATTAATTTATTATGAAAGTGTTGGTTCCCGGAGATTTGTTCTCTCACACAGTTTATGGCTTCCAATATTATCGCAGCATATATCTGCGTTAATTTCTTCTGGTTGTCTCCTGCCCCTATCTTATTTAAGTTTATAGATAGTAATCAAATAAATGTCTTGTATTTAAAACATATGATTATTATTGTTTTCCCTGCCATTTACCTAGTACATAGAGGAAGTACTGCATTCCACCAAAAAATATGATATCGAGATTTCAACAGAAAGATATGGCTTCCTGAATAATAATAATGGTAAAAATAATAATAATAAAGTTTAAGAAAGCATTTTGCACCGCGCGCAAAAACTAAGTCTTTGCTAAATATAAAACTTGGTATTTAAGTTCATAATGCTCTAGAGATGCGACATAAATATTTTCAAGAAAACGCCCCGTCCCAAAACCAAAAAAAGTTTTTCATATAATAGCTTTCAAAATTTCTGAAAAAAGTTTGCGGTTTTTATTAAAATAAATAACATATTTTAAGGACATTTTAAATGACAAAAAATATATATACCAGCAGGCCTCGTAGCTCAGCCTATAGAGAACCTGCCTGCTCTGCGAGGGGTCCCTGGTTCGATTCTCGGCTGGTGGAGTGGGAATGTTTCTCTAGCCAAGGTTATTCCCTATCATTCCCCAGAGTCTGGAAGTGTGAATGTGTGTGTGTGTGTGTGTGTGTGTGTGTAATCTAATGTATAAAACCCAAAGAAAAAAACAACAGAAATCGAATGATAACGGTATACGAATTAACACCATTGCCGACGGGTAACATGTTCCAAATGTAAAAGGCCGCCGACATGACAATTGCAGTTAAAGGCGGGGTGTAAATAGAACAATAAAAAAGTAAAAATAAAAATATATATACCTTCCATTTTAGGCGAAGAACCTATGAATTCCTCTTCATTCGGAAGGAATATTTGTATAATTTTGTGTAACTGGTAACACATAACACACAGAGAAAAACATACTGGAAAAAATGTAGATCTCTTTAAAGTGCATAATTCAATTCAGTTAAATTTGTTGTGTCATTAGCCATTTCCGAGACATATGTTATTATTGGTTTGAATTTTTCAACACTTCTGCCGCTATTCATTTATTTCTCGCGATATCATGGAAAGAGTGTAGAGTTTCAAGGCCAGCATATAGTGTCCCGCTTTTAAACATCTGACTATAGCTTCGGGTTCCTCTATCCCTTTTGTATCTGTAACGAAATGCCTGATGGAACTCGTTCTGCAAAGGTTTACTTTGATTAAAATGAATAGGATAGAAAAATAAGCTTTCTTAAGAATATTTTTATAACTGATATCGTAATTAAACGACGGTGGGTAGAGAAAGTCGTGAGAGTTTAACACATCATATTTTTCTGTATTGCCTAACACAGTTAAAAATCTCCCTCTCATGTCCCAGGTTTGAAGTGAAGCATACGAAACACCCGTTTGTTGCGAGAGATGCAGAAGAGAAAGTTTGGAAGGAATATTCAATCGAAAAGTAATGTCATTCCAAGTCTCTTCGTAAGAACTCTTCGCTTTTTAAGGAAAGCTTTTCTTACCCTTACAGCTTCGTCTTTAAAAATGTATTCACTGCCTTAGTATCCTGAAAGGAATCGGAATATTAATGCTGAAAATTTTGCAGCACCTCCTCAAGGAAAAGAATAAGCGAAAGAAAACTAGTTAATATTTTGCAAGATATCCGCAGCTCCTACAGAAAAATTAATAATATATTGCGATACAAATGCGATAAGTACACCTTTGCATAATACGGAAGAAGTTTCAATCTGAGTTTCTACAAAGCACATAACGCATATGGATTGCATACTAGTTTTTCAAAAGATGAGAAGGAACCGGAATGAAAGGGAAATTATGAAAACGAAATTATGGTAGATGATAAAACACCTTAGAATTTGACTAGCGACCAGGGAAAAGCATTTCACGTAAAAGAGTTTCAGTCAAATATTCTTTCTGCATAAGAGTAATTCTGGGAGGGATGACGGAACTTTTTGTATTCATTCCTAATATTCCTTCGCTTTATAGTAAAGGTTTTCTAATAGTGATTTTAAGATAATGATTTTTCATAATATTAATCTTAACTTTATGAAAAATATTACTTTCATATCTCCCCTACTGCTTGGGAGAGGTGGTATAGATGGTGCAGCCCATTGCAACTGAGGTATACAATCACATCTCATAAGTGTATGTTGAACGAGAGATGTTGCACATATCCCCCAGTTTTTAAAATCTAAACCCATTGTTTGCCTAACATAACTTTTAAGGCATTTTCAATATTAAATATCAATGTTTTTCAATCTTAAAAAAACACAAGCTCAAAAGGATGGTCGATGGGAATCGAACCCGGGAACTCCCAAATGCGAACCTCAAACGTTACTACGGAATCATCTCAATTTAAGCCACCTGTTCAAATTATTTGTCCTATTTACTCCTAATGAATATGAAGTGTGTCTGACAGCGACAGAAGTACACTGAAAACAAAGTGGATTACATAAAGCAACAATGCATGCCACTGTTTGCCGATCGAAGATATGCAGCCTGAAGACAATCTAGGAGCATCAGTAAATATTTATGATCAATAATTATGTCATCTGCTGATAGACTCCAGCTGCAGTCTCTAAATATTTCATCAAAACAGATTAAATCCCAGTGGAATCCGCATTCCACTGATTTAATCCCATATGCATTTATCCTTTTTATGTCTCTGTGTGCTGTATTTACCGATAAACCTAATTTAGAATCCCGCTGTCATCTGACAATAGCTGCTAGATATGAAATTATTATTCAGTTAAATAATGGATTTCTGCTCTGGAACGTTACGAATATCTGTTTAAAACTGGGAGAGGGATTAAAAAGGTATATTCAGAAATTCCTCGTTTCCCGGCATTAACTACTGGCAGATACCGCAGTTAACGTCCCTCTCTGTCTCTCCCTCGTTACCAAGTATCTGTTAATGTCACGTTTCCAAAAATCCATATTACTGCTTTTTATGGAATAACTAATAATTTTGTAATTTACATTAAAACATATTGCACAATATATCTTGCAGTATTGTAGCAACATTAAAAAATCTGATGTGTTACACTCACATGACTTTCTCTACTCTTGTACAAACTATTTTTACAAATGCTTATTCTCCATATGCTTCATGTTAATGGAGATATCGAGATGTTAATCTTATTGATAATTTTCTTGTAGATGCAAGGGGAATTGGTAGGCTTTAAGCTATATTCAAATATTTTAACAGCTGGTTGTTATGTGGAGTATTCCATTTTCTTTGCATTACCAGGACAAAAAATTGAATAACAAATTTGAGAAAAAGTATAAGTATTGGAAAATTTAAGGGAATAACAAGCAATATCTCGAAAATGATTCACTCAACAAAAATATGTATATGACATAAATTGTGTATTTTAATGCGAGCTACATTTTTTGTGTAGTAAAATTTTGTCAATCTCTTATGGTTTACCAGTTATGCAAAAATCGTTCACAATGAAGAATACTTTTGGAGACATTCCCAGAAAATTCGAGATATACATTTCATTTGTCATGAAAATATCTTAAACACATGATATTTTAATCAAAATAGTTAGAGCCATTTTGAGAAAATTAAAATTTTCGAAAAATGTTACATGTAAAGGGTGGTCTGGGATGGGGGCATTTTCTTGAAAACCTTCATGTCGCATCTCTGGAAGATACTGAACCTAAATATCAAGTTTGGTGTTTATCCGACTGTTCGTTTCTGAGTTATGCTGTTCACAGACACACACAGACATGTTTCCAAAAATGCTTTTTTTGGATTCAGGGATTTTAAAACATGTATTTCCGGTGAAATCCCGGTGTACAATTTTTGGGTGGAATACAATACTTCCCCTACTTACTATACGTAGTAGAGGAAGTAAAAAATCTTATGTTCTGCACTCACATGACTTTCTCTAATCAATCTTCTACAAACTATTCTTACAAAAATTATATTAATTTATCCACTTCGTGTTCATCCAGATAAACGTTCAATTCACATTTATACATTTCGTTATACGATACATTAGGTAAGGCGATAGTCAGATTTTTAGAGAATGAGTGAGAATGTGATGGCTTTGGAATTCCATGTTCTTTGCAGGACCACGAAAAGAAAACACAAATAACGATTTCACAGTTGAAAAAGTATAAGTATTTGAAAATTTAAGCTAATAAAAAGGGATAACTCGAAAACAATTAACGTCACAATAAGAAAAAACAAGAAATATATATAACATAAATTTGTGGTATAACGGATCTACATTTGTTGTGCCATAAGCTTTATTCTCTTTCTTACGGTTTACCAACTATATAAACTTCATTCAGAATTAAGAGGACTTCCCAGAAAATTCAAGATATACATTTGACTGATCATGAAAATATCTTAAGGGCACCTAACGCATGTAAAATATATCAGTTTTTTTATGTGAATATCACCTGAACCATCAAAGCTACAGACATGATTTTCTCACTGCATATTCTAACTACTTGGGGCAGAAAATATGTTAAAATTAATACAGTATATGTAAAGTGATGCATGGGTCAACCATGTAAGCTAATACATAGAAATACAATTTTAGGTTGCGCAGGTTCATTTAGGTACCATTATTTAAGGAACTATCTCTTCAAATGAGTCTAAACTTATGTCGCATCCAGAAAGTAATATTTCTGACAAAATGAATTGAATAGTTTCTTAATATTCTAGTGATTTAGTAAAAACCACAGCTAATATATAATTTAAACATTTTAGCTCAATTTTTTCAATTCATAAAATTATTGCTTCTAAATTATTTGAAAATTTCTGCAAAAATGTTCCACTCATTTTAAATTGCATGTGTTATTTTAGCTTTCAGAAGATTTTAGCTTCCTGGCTGCAATAGCTTTGGAGACAATAGTACCTAAGTGTAGAAAATGTTAGGTTACGGAAAAATGCAAAAAACAAAAAAACCACAACAAATGCGTATTTAATGGCGAATTTGACAACTACAAAATGTGCAACGACTCATAAATTATATACACATTAATGGATTCAGAATAAAAATGGAGATTTCAGTATGAAAAAATTTCATTGTTTTGAAATGATTGACTACAAGGTGCATTTAAATGAAATTTTAATTAACATATTTAGAGATATTTTGAGAAAATCAAAATTTTTAAATTTTCCATGTAAAGTTAGTTTGTGATGGAGAAGTTTTCGGTGCATCCTTAGAAGATGCTGAACTTAAATATCAAGTTTGGTATTTAACCGACTTTTTCATTTTGCTGTTTACACACATAGAGGACTTTTTCCTATAAATGATTTTTTGTTTATAATGGATCTCAAAACGTGTATCTCCGGTGAAATAAGACGGACAAAAACCACAGGGAAATTCCACGTCCTATAGTGTTGTGCTGACTGAAGCAAATAGGGGGGTGATGATTCGGGTACAGCAGGACACAAAACTGCAGATGTTCGTTTGCAGATGTGTTTAATATCATCATCATCATCATCATCATTATTTCACGGTTTAGGAGAGGTCTCCCATTTTGGCCTCATACTTCCCTCCATCGCTTCAACGGTCTTCCTATGTTTCTATAACCTGATGATTTGTACATACAAATATGTTTTAAATGGAATGCGGGTATTATTCATTCTTTGTACATGTACAAAGTATGTGTTTTATACCTACCTATTATTAGGAAAAGTTGGCTATTCTAATTTCCTCCAGCCTTATAATGAATTTACTTACTTATTATATATGTTTGTGACTGAAGGGGCCTAAACAAATGAATAGGAAGTGAGAGAATCGCCTACCGTGGGTCACTCTTGTATGACCTTAGTTGACTGTCGTATTCATGTTATAAAATGGAAGCAACCAAAGCATAGATCACCCTGGAAAACAAGAATATAGTTTGAAGCAATGATCGGCGATGGCTGGTTTTGTTAGTCATTTCATGTTAACTGTCAGTTCTGTCAATGGCAGTGTAGTTCTCATTGTACGCGCCTCAGGCTTTGAGGGCAAGTTATAACCTTGGCAATAATTCAGTCTGGTTGCAGCGGTTCTATGGTTATATGTACAATATCTTTCAAAAGTCACGTCAAGTTTTAAAATCTTATAATATTTAGGATTGAAAACCCCTAAAAATTGTGTTAGATAAACAATGGTGTTTTAAAAACATGGGGAATATATGCAATATCTCTTATTCAACATACACTATACCTCAGTTACAATGGACTGCACCATCTATACAGTACCACATACCAGCTCTCCCAAACAGTAAGGGAGATATGAAAATAATGCTTTTCATAAAGTTAAGGTTAACAGTATGAAAAGGCATTATCTTAGAAACACTATTAGAAAACCTTTACCATAAAGCGAAGCAATATAACGAATGAATACAAAAAGGTCCGTCATCTCTCTCAGAATTACTCTTATGTAGAAAGAATGTTTTACTTAAACTCTTTTACATGAAATTGAACTATGTATATGTAGTTGCTCGCCTCAAACGTAAACCTTAAGGATTTCTCCACCCAAATTACCCTTATTTTTATACGGATTTCAACCAAATTTTATCTCAACAAACTTTTTTCGAAACCAAGCACTACAAAAAATTCCAACTACATAATTGGTAGCGGTTTGTTAATAGTAGTTCACGGTGTAACGCATTAAGTATATGTTTTAATAGAGCCAACTGAAAAATTTAACATCACAGTCGGAATTTGAACACGGTTCTCCCGCTCTCCGTGCGGTTGCTCTAACCATTGAACTACTGTGACAACATGCCGCTGGGTCATTGAATTGCCCAATTGATTCAAGTTTGGTTCCCATCAAGACCACCAAGGCATCTCACTCGAGATGACAATCTCAGTGGTGACCTGCAACATGCAATTAAAAACTTGCCAAGACCGGCCAAGGTCTGTAAAAAGTATTATTAATTTTAATTAATTATATAATAATAATAAATTAAAACATTAAGTATATTTTAATCTTATGCGGCATATTATACTTATTCGTTACTAAAGCGTATCAGAATAATTATTTTAATTAAATATGTAGACTTATCGTTCTTGGATGGCAGCATAATGCTGCTTGACTTGGAGAATGAATGTAAATAAGCTGAAATTGATGGTAGATAGTATAAGTGTAAACTGAAAAGGGAGAAATAGTTATTCCTGAAGAAGTTCTAATGGATACTTAGAGTGCAGTGAATTCATTTATCCCTAAAAATTTAGTTCTCTATACAAGTTATGATTGATAAAATCTGGGAGATAAAACAAGCTGGTCTTATCCAGGTTGCCCGCACCGAAGCCGCTGGCTTATTCTGTGGTCTCTCTTCCAGTTACACTAGTCCAGCCAATCTATCCTCTCAGTGTTTCAGGAGTCCCTAAGTCAGGATCTTCCTATATGATAAAGAATTGAAGTTATTATTTATTTCTTTTAATCAAATAAAAAGCTGCGTGAAACTCTCACGCGTTACAACTGAAATTTCTTATTTGTTGATAATTTTGTTATTTCAGGATTAGGAAATGGCTATGTGGAATTTGACTGAAGAAAATCTCTCTTAATTAAATGAAATATTTATTTTATTCATAAATTTACATTAATGCATACTTTAAGAAAGAAATTATCGACTTATGCTAGCTGAAGTATTTATTCTCCCTCTCCTTGTTCTTAACTGCCTGTTGGAGTCGGAGAAGGGAAAGCGTTTCACTTTTCATCTGATCCAGGCCAATTTGCCCTGCCGCGCCTAAAGAAGTTTCACTTCAAAAATTGTAGCAATGGATTGAAACATTTTTAATTCACTGTGACTAAACCCAGTATTTAGGGTGCTAGGAACGATAAATAACGATAGCTTATATGGCAGTAGATAATGATAATGTTATAATATTTAAGATTGGCGAAAAACATTCTGTCGGATAAGCAATGAAGTTTGAATTTTAAAAGCTTTGATAGCATGTCCACCTTTCTCTTGTTCAACATACACCATTCTTGCTGGGGCATCATCTGCTCCATTTTGCCAAGAAGATGTTAGGTGTTAGTTGTGATATAGCATATCCCTTCTGCCGTACCATGTTCCAGTTCTTCCAAACAGTAAGGAAGAAATGAAAATAATATTTTCATAAGGTTAGGCTAATGTTATGAAAATTTATTATCTTAGGACATTTTTAGAAAGGTTTACCACAAAGAAAAGGAATGTGACGAATGAATACACAAACATTTCGTCATCCTTCCTAGAATTACTCTTATGTAAACATCTTCAAACTCTTGTATACAAGCTTGAATTATGTATATTTAGTAGTTCGCCTAAACACGTAAATTATTAGAAGATTCTCCACATAACTTACCCTTAATTTTATACCGATTTCAACCAGATTTTTTCTACGCAAAATTTTCAAAAACCTTATACATAGAATTCCAATCTCCATATGGGTAGCGGTAAACAGTCGTTAATTTTATATTAATTTTACCTATATTTTAAAAGCAGTGATAGATGTTCATTAAATATTTATACTTAAAATATTAGCTGTTTAGTAACTCCTGATTAGCTCAAAAGCCGAGCATCAAGTCAACGGTCGCGTTTGTACCATCTGGTATAAATGTGAATATTATCCCAGCTAATGAACAGATCTGCCCAAATCCAAAGCAAAACACAGGCAGGTGTACGCTACACCAACAACCAGGCCACAGGCAAGTGGTGTGATGAATCGCACTTCAGCTCCACCGGCGGCTGACGGACGTGTGGCGAAAACTGCGTGAGACAATGCATCCTAATTGCAGCGTTAGAGTTCAGCAGACTGTAGATGATCTAACTTCTATGGCGACTATTAATCAGTGCTGGAATGTAGCAGTCCACCCATCTATTGTAGCTGAGCAAGCACATTTGTTCATTACGTTAACATTCCCAGACAACTCTGGTCTGTTTCAACGGGGCCATGCATCAACCGTACAATCCACCAAATGATGGACTGCACAGAAAACGGGAACAACTGAAACACACAGCTCTGTTCACAGATTTAACCTTAAACTGGTTTTTACTGTTTAATGAATAAAACTTGTTCTCCTATAGGGAGATTAAATGACAATAAAACATGCTTATAATACAACAAATGAGAAACGTCAAGTCGAAAAATTCTGGACTACGTTTTTCGGTTTGTAGACAGGCGCTACAGAAACAAAAAATCTGATGTGTTACACTCACATGGCTTTCTCTACTCTTGTAAAAACTATTTTTACAAACGCTTATTCTCCATATGCTTCATGTTAATCGAGATGTTAATGTTATTGCTAATTTTCTTGTAGATGCAAAGGGAATTGGTAGGTTTTAAGCGATAGTCAACTATTTTAAGAGCTGGTTGCTATCTGGAGTATTCCATTCTTTTTGCATTACCAGGACAAAAAAATAAATAACGAATTCCCATTTGAGAAAAAGTATTAGTATTGGAAAGTTTAAGGGAATAACAAGCAAAATGGTTCACTCAACAAAAAAAATGTATATGGCATAAATTGTGTACTTTAACGCGATCTAAATTTTTGTATAGTAAAATTTTGTCTATCTCTTATGGTTTAACGGTTATGCAAACGTCGTTCGTAATGAAGAATATTTTTGGAGACATTCCCAGAAAATTCAAGATATACATTTTATTTGTAATGAAAGTATCTTAAATACATGTTATTTTAATCAAAATCGTTAGAGTCATTTTTGAGAAAATTAAAATTTTCGAAAATGTTTCATGTAAAGGGTAATCTGGCGTAGGGGATTTTCTTGAAAACCTTCTTATCGCATCTCTGGAAGATACCAACTTTGGTGTTTATCCGTCTGTTCGTTTCTGAGTTATGCTGTTCACAGACAGACAGACACACACACACGGACATGTTTCCAAAAATGCTTTTTTTGGATTCAGGGGGCCTTAAAGCATATATTTCCGGTGAAATCTTGGTATCGAATTTTTGGGTGGAGTACAATACTTCCCCTACTTACTATACGTAGTAGAGAAAGTAAAAAAGAAGACTCTGCAAGCATGCGCTTTCCCTTTGGTGAATAAGAAAATACACGCTCGAAGGCAAGTTGATCCCTGTAACACAGCAGAATGTATGCTGCTTTCCAAAGGCGGCCGCTAATGCTTTACTGCGTTAGTCAGTGGTATTAACGTTTACTATTAAAACTAATTATTTAATATTTTTATAAAGCTAAGGTTAATATTATTAAGCGTCATTACCTTAGAATCATTTTTAGAAAAAGTTTGCCATAAAGCAAAGGAATGTAACGAATAAATTCTAAAAGTACGTCACCCCACTCCCAGAATTGCTCTTATGTAGAGAGGTGTTTTTCTCAAACTCTCTTATATGCAAATGAACTCTTTACATGTATTTGTTCGACTAAAACCGTAAAGCCTTAAAGAGACTTCTCCACATCAATTGCACTTAGTTGTATATTGATTTCAAGCAAATTGTATATCCACGAACATAAAAATGTTTAATGTGTTGTATTCATATGACTTCTCTGCTGAATCTTCTACAAACTATTGTTTCAAAAGCTTATTTTTCTATGCACTTCTTGTCAATAGAAATAAACTTTCATTGCACTTAACACACTTCGTGTAAGTATAAGAATACAGTAGGTTAAAGCCATAGGCAGATTCTTAAAAAGCGGATCGCTATGCCATAGCTTTAAAATTCTATGTTCATTACACAGCAATAGAAAATCCAAATAGTGACCTCCACTTGAAAATGGTATACGTATCTAAAAATCAATTTTAATTGATCAAGTTTGGAATTAACTGAAAGAAGACTTTGCTAAGTTTTGAGGTTGAAGATTTAGTATCAATATGGAACGTCTGACTTGCTGGGCACATACAAGACACATTGTTCGCTACGTATGAGAGGAAATTTGTTTTTGCATCTAATATAAACAAAAATCATACAGTTATTGGGAGTACTTGTATTTATTCCCTAGGTCACATCACATTCATCACATCATAATGCAGGCTGATGGAGTGCAGTGCCGGGCCAGTGATTGTTGAGTTTCAAATTATATGCATTATAATTATGTATACGTTTATACTACTCGCATGCAATATTTGTCATACCTGATATTTGGGTAACCGCTGAATTTCAGAAATGAGGTTACAAAAGCCGATACAGGAACGATTCTGCGGTTCTAACGGTGGGAGCATTGAAGCAAATATATATTTAAATTTGTGGCCAGGGCAATCGCATATGGCTTTCTATAGGAAATGTACACCAAATAACGACAATACTAAATGTACACTGTACGCTAACGAACTATGTAGCTATATGGAACAATTTGCCAAAATGACACTTATTAACTGAAATGTCCTCTTTAACTTCATATACAGTTCAGCATTGTAGGCACAATCTTTTTAAAGTGATACTGCATCTGCCTTTTGAACTTTGCACCACTTCACAAAAACAATAAGCCCGACACACGTTGGAGTGCAATGGTAAAGTTTAGCCTATGTTCTGGGGGCATTTTGCTCTACAAATTAGTAAAATTATTAAATATGGTATCTTCCAGTGTTCAAGCTATGTGGTTTCTTTCTTTTCAGTTGTTTGTGTGCGTTTGTGCTCTCCATTTCTGCTTTCAACAGCTATTTCTGAGAATGAAATTTTCTAATATAAATGTTCCATTTTACTTTCTCTACTACGTATAGTAAGTAGGGGAAGTATTGTATTCCACCCAAAAATTCGATACCGAGATTTCACCGGAAATACATGTTTTGAGACCCCCTGAATAAAAAAAAGCATTTTTGGAAACATGTCCGTGTGTGTGTCTGTGTGTGTGTGAACAGCATAACTCAAAAACGAACAGTCGGATAAACACCAAACTTGGTATTTAGGTTCTGTATCTTCCAGAGATGCGACACGAAGGTTTTCAAGAAAATCCCCCCACCCCAGATTACCCTTTACATGGTACATTGTTCGAAACTTTAATTTTCTCAAAAAATGGCTCTAACGATTTTGATTAAAATATCATATATTTAAGATATTTTCATGGCAAATAAAATGTATATCTTGAATTTTCTGGGAATGTTTCCAAAAGTATTCTTCATTCTGAACGACTTTGGCATAACTGGTAAACCATAAGAGATAGACAAAATTTTACTGCACAAGGATGCAGATCGCGTTAAAATACACAATTTACGTCATATGCATTTTTTGTTGGGTGAGCCATTATTGAGATATTGCTTGTTATTCCTTTAAATTTTCCAATACTTATACTTTTTCTTAAATTATTTATACATTTTTTTCTGTCCTGGTAATGCAAAACGAATGGAATACTCCAGATAGCAACCCGTTCTTAAAATATTTGACTGTCGCTTAAAGCCTACCATATTCCCCTTGCATCTACAAGAAAATTAGCAATAATATTAACATCTCGATATCCCGATTAACATGAAGCATATGGAGAATAACCGTTTGTAAAAATAGTTTGTACAAGAGTAGAGAAAATCATGTGAGTGTAACATATAAGATTTTTTTCGATCAGTGACCTTAGAAGACTCAATCTACATCATGTGAAACTTTGTCTAATATCTTAAATAGTTTGAGATAATAAGTCATGAACTTAGCAGATGTAACATTGGCGGTATAGGGCCTTTAATCTTTCTTGAAGGATAGAGCAAATTGTGGTTTCGCTAAAACCGTAACATCATTACTAATAATGCAGTCGCAGATATAAATTCAATATGTATTACACCGCACAAAATCTCAGGGGCTGGGATCTCGATGGATGGATGCAACGCTCTTTATACGTAAGCCATGCAGGTCCATTGTACCCCTATACTTCTAGCCTATTCCATATCCACAGTTGGATACTATGCCCTTGATATTGATTTTCTTAATATCCTCTGTATTAAAAACTAAGTTCCCGGAGTGGTATATCTAGACTGTACAAAAAGTGCATATCAACACAATATTTGTGAGGAAGTCTTAGCCTCCTGAAAATGGAGCCCAATGAGACTCCAGTAATGTACAGATGTTTGCGAAAGCTGTTATGGCAGTAAGAAAGTCAAGAACCTGACTATTGATGAATAAAAACCCTAAGGCTCGGTTTCTTAATAAGATCAGGGGCTTGCCTAGGCCCTTTTTAACTATATTAAGCTCGGATGCTATTGAAGTGTCCACCGTATAAGTGTCAACCTGACTCCTTGAAGGAATTCCCAGTATAGGATTCTGGTCACACAAAAGCGACCATCGCACCCTGTTTTTGCTAACTTATATGAAAGTTCATTCTCCTTTATGATAGAATGATCCGGTACACACAACTGTGTAACGTTACCTTCCGAACTTTCGGTGAGATGACAGGAAGGCCATCCGAGAGCTCGCCATTGGTTAACACGTCACCAGTTCTCGACAGCAGCGCCATAACGTAGCGGTCAGGAAGGAAGGCCGCCCTGCTCTGAGGAGAGAGAATTACGTCGAACCAGCGAGCGAGCAACATTGCTTTTCGCCACCATTAGAGTGGCCAGCTATGCGTCAGTTTAGGCAAGGTATTCGGGACCATTTAGTCAACGACTTGTTTTGGTAAGTAAATTCTGCAAATGATTTCTTTCCCTTTGTTTGCTTTGCAGAGCAGGTTAGTGCCTGAATTAAGAGTGGATACAAGTGAAATTGTGCGAAAGAATGCGTTTATTATGGCGTCAGTGTTGCAAGCGTAACTTCATTTTAAAATTGTTATATGGCTGGTATTACAGTATGCTTATTAGAATTTTAAAGGAGAATTTTGAGCACAAAGAAGTTATAGTTAAAGTATCTGTTAAATATTAACAAGGATTACGAATTGCTATTTGCAATGTGATTTAAACTTCTCTTTACAACTGTCAATACATATTTATGGTTACCTTTAATTGCTAGATTTCTAAACTATGTATTTATATACATCAAAATCGTAGAATAAAAGGCATAAGGGTACTTCCTCTTTTTTAATTTTCCTTAATTTGTCCTTCACATTAGACCATTAAGTCAGTTAAGATCCGCTTCTCTGGGTAAAATTATAGTATAGGTTTATTAAGTATGGTTCAGTTTCATTACGCATTACACCTGGAAAATCATAGTATAACTGTCAAGAGGGAAAGAGAAGCTTCTTAATGGTCCTTAGATGCTACACCGTTTCCAACAGAGAACCAACTGTATAATAAAGCACCCCTCCCTCCTGAACGATCATTCCAGATTAAATTGTTACTTCATGTTCTTTTATTTCTTATTTATTGAGAGGTGCAAAATGGGCCTAATTATATCTGGCTTAAATAATCTACAGCCTTTATAGGTATGTTGTGAAGTTATTTTATAAAATAGTAATTTGGATGTATAATTTTAACATTCTAAACTATTACTGTACAATAATCCTATGATAATTATCAGTCACTGAAAACGGATGACTACATGCCATTTGTTTAGGTCTAAGTTTGTTAAAACAAATAGGGTCTAAAGGGGTTATTACTAATTAATTAATTAATTAATAAAGTAAATGAAAGATAACGTTAAATTGCATGAGTTTTGAAGCATCGATTAGGGACTCTACCTCCCTAGTTATATCTCAGCACTAATCCACTCGACCTCATGGAATCGTTACAGAAGCGTTACACAAAGAAACAGTTTTTGAATGATGGACTTTTCTGTATCTTCTTTGCAACTGTGCATCTACTAAAATTTATAACTATAATACAGTACGTTATGCAGTAACTTAGAAGCGGCTGATTTACATATTTACAGTGCATATACATGTATTTTGTGGTTTCTCGCGTACATATTCATTTCAGGTTTCTAGAAAATATACTACTGTTGTAAACATCCTTCAGTAGACATTATAGGTGACTTACATTCTAATTTCCAGTTTCACATTCAAAATAAGAAAATTATCACAAACTTACCAAAATTGACGAGTTATAATTGAAGAACCAACGGCTCACTAACAGCTTTTATGTAAGCACTGCCTGTAGACAAAGAATAAAAATATGCATTAAAGTTCAGTGCTTTATAAACAAAATGTGTGTAAAATAAGTTTTTTCTAACTTGCTTCTATAAGCTACAAACGAAATTACTATTGATATGTAAAAGAAGCAGGATTTTCAATTACTAATATATGGATAAATCAAAATATTGAACTCTCCCCCTGTTAATTGCAAGGAAATATTTTAGAAATCAATTCTAATTCGTGTTAAAAGATTAATTAATACAATATAAAATACATCCTTTATTCACCAATCCATTCTATCAGCAATTATTCATTATAGTGTTAATACCCTTAGTTATTTTCTATGACAGATATGTGAGTAATCAAAACTCACATAATCCGTTTTTCATACAGTGATTCTCATTTGTTAGAAAATTGTGGTGAGTGATGTCCCACGATAATGAAAATAAAATTAATGTTAAAAAGAATTCATAAAGGTTTCTATATTGTGGCGTATTAGTAGGTATTGTCATGCCAGACGCATTATTCCGTCGCATTGGCGACAGGATTGTTGGGATAATTTAGTATTTTTTTCGCTTATGTTTGAATTTCCGTCTGGCGTGACACTCTCCACCTCTGGCTGGCAGCCTAGCCAGAATTGGAGAGAGAGGGGGGATAGCTAATGTTAGCGTTAATTTCTTTGTGTGTGAGAGTTAGTCTGAGAATTGGTGTGTAAGGTGTAGGTTGCGTGTGTGTGAGGCATCTCCCCTCAATCCTTTAACCCCCTGTGTAATGTAGGGCCACAAATTACTTTATTAATAAACTACAGGTAATGTGAATGATGTGAAATTTGTGTAATTTGTTACAAAACCCCACGCCTACATCGGAATGTGAACATCAAGGTCCTGGTCCTCTCGCAGAGTCTTGTTACGTTCCCCCATGTGCGTGTTGGGATGATTAAAATTTAATAGTTTGCTGGAAACATTTTGGCCCTCACCCCAGCGTGTAACAATACTATTATTTTATATAAAATAAAAAACAAGTAAATGTGCTGATTTTTATTCTATTTCCCTTTTAATATTCTTGAAGTACATCTAATTATAAAATTTATCCCTAAACTCACGAGCGCTAAGAATATCTGGAATAAAACTAATTTTCTATATTAAACCTCTGTGCCCAGTGATTTGATTTCCACTCCTATAAGTGATATGTGGTAACTGTTTATTACTAAACCTCAGCATGTGCAATAAGCAAAATAGTCCCTCGAATCGTTACCAAGTAATAATAAGTGTCTTAAACGAAGCAACATGTCTCGCAGAAAAGTATTACACCATAAAGTGTATACCCAAATTAATCTCTAGCATATATCCTAGCAACCTTCCTTTAAACGGTATAGGATGATAATGACAAGGTTTCTCAGGGCGTAAGCAGGGCGACCAGCTTTTGTTGGTCTAGGTCAGTTTTAGCCAAATGATGTCAGCGAGTAAGTTTCTTCTTGTTTCCGGTTCCCAGCCAGGAACTCAGGGATGTAGAAAAGGCGAGGCAAGGGTGAGGGTAAGAGCAATGTTGACGACAGGCTATGAGCCGTTGGTCATTCCAGAAGGTTTTAGTTCTTGTTGGATCTTGTTCACAGGAACTGTTCTTGGTAATTGTACGTTGGCTGCCTTGCTTCTGCTAGGCGGTGTGCTTTTGTTTTTGAGGTAGTCTAGCGGTTATTCGCCGGGCGTGAAGTTTGGCATTGGGAACGCGAGAAAGAGAGGTCTGGTCTCTCTTGCTTGTCAGGCAGACAGCGAAGCTTTTCCTGATTATGATATCGTGGTGAGTGGACATGCCTGGGTTTTTATAGTAAAGCTTGGAAATAAAAGAGGCCAGTTAAACCTAATCGCCTCCGGTCTTTAAGTTTTAATCGTGTTCTTTAATGTTTATTATTGCGTTAAATGACATTAAGATCCACGTTCTTGACTCTCTCATGAGGTTTTATTTATTTATGGACGCTCTTTGACTATGGTCCTTAGCGCCCACTTGTATGTTGGGCTTGAAATATCGAAACTTTTGCTCAGAGGCCTCTTTATCAGGGAAGGTTCTTTCACGTGCCGTAAATCTATAACACGGGACCACCAGCTTTACTGTCCTTCAGAAGCTTTACTAAGGATTTTTACGCCTGAAAAAATCCATCACCCTCCGCCGGGTTGGGACCCGCGACCTCTGAAACTAGAGGCTAGAATGTGACCTCTCATGATTTGACCTCCATTTAGAATATGAAATTTTCTATAGAGAACGGAGTCGTCTATAATGTAAATGGTTAGGATACAATAGTCTTATTATTTCATTATGAATTAATTCAGAAAAGTCGTATCATTGCTTAGTAATTTTGCCATTTCTTGCTTAAAATGTAACAATATTTTCAGTGAATTAATCCCTTCACATGATTAACTATTAAGCTTTGCTCTTTGCCAAGCTTGGGTCATTAAAAGTTGCTGGGAGAGCATACTTATGCTGTAAATTATCTAAGAAAGTCATATCACAAATTAGTAAGTTTCCATGAGCACAAGCCTGCATGAAATGTAGCTTACTGTCAGCAAGTGAATCTATTCACATTGCTGATTACTTATTCAACCTTGCTCCTTATAAGCTGGAGTCATTAAGATACTCTAGCTGAAGGTAGTTTTATATTGGTTAATTAAATGACAGAAGCCAGTTACAATAGCAACCGGGAAAAATGTAGCTTTATTAAAAAGTACATATAAATTGATTACATTAAATGCATTAATAGAACTGAGAAAAATAGAAGAGTATTAATCAATTTAAAGATATTATTTGAGCAATACAAAGGTATTTTTCAATACATACATAGCTGGTTGCAATATAACTTGCTGCCAAAGTTTATCTATTTATTTTAATTACTTTGGTTTTGTCTAGAACTTTGTCGATTCTGAATTATCAGAATATAAATAACCTTTGTTTTAACCGTGTCGTTGGTTATGTGGATGTGTTCTGAAGCGTTAATGTGTTCTTGTGTTATTCGGGATATAAATATTAAGTGTGAGAGATATTAATTTAGCCTTGTTATTTCTCTTGTTTACTAAATTTAATTACCTATGTGTCCTTTCATTGTGTTCCAAGGTGAGATGTAATTTTATAACTTTTATTTGCTATTACTTTGTTCAACTGGTCTTTGTTGTTTTATTATACCCTCTTAATAAATTAATATAATTCAGGAACTTGCGTTCGTTTTATGTTCACTTGTTTTCTGATATTCTTAGAGCAAGCAAGACCTCTGGGACGCACATCGCTGAGTGAGCCCGGGGGTCGCTGGTTCAGTGAGGGGAATGTTTTACTTTGTATCCACGTACTTATAAAACACAAGTCTGCTCTTCCCTTCCCACCTCCGAAATGGTTTTACGTCATAAGACTAAACTAAACTACGAGGCGTATTCCAAAACTGTGGTACCGTGAACAATATTTAACGGATGATAGGTCTGAATGACGTTTCACGACTGCAGCGCTGTCTATCGACTCCTGAGGAACCTACCGCACTGTTGGTGTGATGCAGTAGGCGTTTGCCAATCAGTGAGAGCAGATCGCAATGGCCGCGACAATCGTAGATCCCGCCAGTTGGAAGTGCGCGGTGTGAGTGGATTTTTGCTGGTAAAAGGATCATTAGCTTTGGACATCCATCGTGAGTTATGCCTCGTGTATGGACCGGAGATAATGAGTGACAAACAGATTCGACACTGGTGTGGAGAATTTCTAAATGGCCGCACAAATGTACACGATGAACTGCGTCCATAAACGAGAGTACATTTTTACAAGCTGTGGACATGAAATGAAATGATAATTGTGAAAGAAAATTTGGGAAGGAAACGTTCCAGGCGTAAGTTTAGGTTACCTCCCCAGATTTGTCCATTATGAAAACTGAGGAAAACCTGGGAAAAACCTGTTAGGGAGGACGATTCTAGCGGGATTTGAACCTCGGACCTTCCAATCACGTGTCCGTGTCGGTTCATATCGGATTGTGTACATCGGGGGTGGGGTAATGAAAGGGCGATTCGTGAGATATTAGGACTTCCGCCATCGCTTTTTCTCTATAACCACTTGATAGGTGCGTGCCACTGCGTAATTCCATACAAGTTCTATTTTTCTGGGACTCGGGGAAAGAAGGGTTTTTCACCACCCACGAAAAGTGCTAAATTTTTAACCTGTCTAGATTTTATAAACGATAAAACCTATCGGTAGAATTTGGTTCATAATCTTTTGTTGCGCTCATTAATTCATAATTTAGTTCTTTGACTCTATGTCTCACTACAGCCTAACCTTTGTGGAAAGTCATTATGTTGCCAAACAGCTTATTCTGTAAGTGTGTCTTGCCTAATTCTATACACCGAATAGCCCAATACATATAAATGCAAAAAGGGGTTTATAAACACTAAAATTAAATGTTACACAAAAAATTGAAATCAACAATATTTTTGTATTACATACACAGATTTCAGTAAAATAAAGAAGTTTATTTAGATAAGATTTTGTAATAAAATTATCAAGGAATTTTACAAAGGATAAGGTTTAATAAGTTAAAAGTAATCGACGTGCCTTATTGGTATTTTCGTTAGAAATACTGATTAATTTAATTTTATTATGTATACAAAGAAAAACATAATTGTATTTAATTATATAAATGGAGAAATAAGCCGAAAACTGAGAAATAAGTCTTGAATAGATTCAACCATGAAATTATGTACAACTATGGCTATAGGTACCTATTATTAGTATAGTGCAGAAACTTGGATAACAACCATTTATCATGAAACTAAAATACAATCACCAGAACCGAAGTTTCTTATACGAACAGCAGGAAACTCTAGAAGTGATAGAAAACAAAATAGTGAGGTCAGACAACAACTCAATACTGAAGAACTAAACACTACTATAACAAAATACAGGACACACTAGAAACAAGACATAGGATGACTAATAACATAAAACCAAAGGGAAGTTTACACTACAGATCTTAAGGAACATTCAAACCGGAAGACCGAGAAACAGAAGGGCAAAACAAGAATTTCGAGTCGAAACAGGACGGCCTAAACGTGATGGAGAGGAATATAATAATTTTACCAATCAGACAACTTGTATGCTATATATGCTAAATTGTAAGGAATACTTTTCAAATAACGTGACACTTACTCATTCAGGACTGGTGCTACACATTAGCCGTTACTGTTTCTACTTTGTTTAGTAATTTTCTAGCAATAACTTGAGTTAAAATAAAATACGATGTAACGACTGAACTTGATATGCAGTATCGAGTACACATAACTTAAAACTACCTTTGAGGTCGAGTGATCAGCATTCTGGCCTCTCAACTTGGAGGTTCCAGTGTTCGATTCTCGGCTGGAACGGGGAAGTTTTCTTTAACCAGAATCATTCCCAATTCCCCATGGAGTCTGGAATTATGAATGCGAGTGTGTTAATAGTCAAATGTAATGATGGGACGATGCCACTATTTCTCCATACTCACTTTATATAAAACTATAAAGGCGATCGCTTGTTCACCGAGTTATGTTCTTATAAGTAGTTTCCTGTGCATAAACAAACGTACTGTGCTCAAACAACTAAAAATAATGTGTGTGTTACACCATTCTATCATTATTCACAACTACCACATAACATTTTTTTTATTTGGTAATAAAACATTAGCCATATAATACTCGGAAACACAGTAAGTTTGTGAATTAAGCCTCTCTACTATCCACCCACATACATTAGCATACACATATTTAATACCAAAGCATATTATATACAATTAAAAGTTTCAAGAAAAAATCAAGAAAGTATATATGAAATGCAGAGATATAACGGTAACAAAGATTTTTGTACAAGAACACGAGCATTCTTGAAAGAACAAGTATTTCCATGCGTTGGATTATCTCACGCCTTAAGTTCTGATTCTTTTCCTGCTATATTCACATATTTTGGTCGCCGGACTAAATAAATGTAATGCGAGAGAGTGAGTCACCAAGCCAGGTATTTCAGAAACATGATTTAGTGCGTCAGTTAAATCAGCTACATTCACAATTCAGTTAACCTACTCCTTCCCCTGTTGTTTTGCATTTTTTAGACACAAGAGTCTATGGAATGTTACATTTATTCACCCACAGGAAACGCAGCCAAGGACCATCAAGAATTATAGTCCAGCAACTGTTTAGGGAAACATGCGAGACAATACCGTGAAATCTCGACTCCTTTCATTCCTTATCTAGCATAAAGTTAAAGGCAACAACTTACAATAACTCAAAACAAAGATTTAAAGGTATCGAAGGTTTAGTTCAAAATATTAAACATACTTCAATACCACTGAGTATAAAGAGTATTGAAGTATTGGCGATATCGAGGTCCCATCCTAGTCAAAGGCATTAAAAGCCAATGTTGAAACCAACAGTTCAACGAGTAATTACATCAACAGTTGTTCCTTAAGTAAAAGGCCCCTATATAACCATAGAAGTTAAAGGGACCCATATAAATGAAAGAATATAAAAATTCAAAACTTAGCTTGCCAGATAGCTAAGTTGATCAAATAACTGAATATAAATAAAAAAATTAAATAAATAATTCCTACATTCTGCAGCCCGACATCTGTGATACGACCGCTGTATCCTAGTTCTGTCCATTCCACAAAGAACTTAATAGAGAGTAGTAACTGGTGGCTTGTGGTAAGCATTCTGCCTCCTACGGGGTGCTCAGGTCTGATTTGGGAATTTTCTATTCAGCAATTCTTCACTACGTTCCCAGGAGGAACTGAAGGAAGGAACTACATGAAGCTATAGGCCGCAAGGAGGGTCTCAGAAACACGCAGAGGTCCCTAGCGATTCCAAACTTGATGACGGTAACAACGACGAGCTGCACAGAGAAGGCTTCCCTCTGGCGGAATCTAGGAGAACTCGACCCACCTGAGGCGGCTCGGAGACGGCTGCCATCTGGTAGAGCCGAGAAGAACTTTATAAATAGAAGTCATCTGTGGCATCTGTCCGACACCGATCCACACTGAAAAACCCATGAGCAGAGTGTTCGGCCCCAGAAATCGAGCCCACGATCTTCCGAATGTGAGGCTCTTACGTTGCGCTGGGTGAAACAGCGCTATGGGGATTTTTGGCCCTTTTACATTTATTTCAAAGCCTACTTAACTTTGTAACATATGTATTCTTTTTCATTCCACTCAACTCTACATCTGGCTTTTAGGTGATGTTGACTTTCCTCAGCTTTTAAAAGATCCTTTGCTCCGGTCTACAAACACAGTATAGAATTCCAATTCCTCTTACACACAAGGATCTGGTTATCGTTTCTGCAAACGCTGTCAAAACCAGACTTAATTCCCCAGAGTTTTGTGTCGCTTTGCTGGTTCCCCATGTGCGTGCATGAGGAAGATCAAATTTACTGGAGAACTCCGCTGTCCGCACACACCACAGAATATGCACGCACTCTGTTAGGATATTAACGGATTCCAGCGGTCTCGTCTCAAATGTCCAGTTACTGTTAATGCTGATCGATGTTCTCATGGGGGTGAAGCGAGGACAGGCACCCTCAGCATTTCCTGCATCTGAAGCTTACTAAAATATGTCAACACCAAGTAGGTCATGCATGGCAAACATTTAATTGAGTTTTATTTATGAATGCTCTTTACCTACTATGGTTCCTAGCGCCCCATTCTATATTGGGCATAAAAGACCGGAAATTTTGCTCAGAGGGCTCTTTATCAGGCTTGAGGTTCTTTTACGTGCCGTAAATCTACGACACGGGACCACCGGCTTTACTTCCCTCCCGAAAGAAGCCATGCTAAAGATTTTTATGCCCGAAAAAAATACATTGCACTCCGGCGGGTTTGAACCCACATACAGTTGAAACAGTACTTGCAAATGTGTTACAACAAGCTATATGTATTCAGTAAGGTCACATGTAGCGAGATTTGTTGCAAAAATGTAGATGCTCTGATTAGATTGAATCAGTGCCAGCTACCTCTGTATTATTATACACAAAAATCTACGGATGTTTGCAGTGGAAAGCGTATAGCTTTCAACAGAAGTTCCAATTCGATCAATGTGTGTATGTACGTTCACTGATTTCCAATACCAGCTGAAATTAGGTTCCGTCAGTAAAATCGCAAGTAGATACACGCCCATAGGTGACAAAGCGACAGGATGCCACAGTGCGAAGAGGGTTTAAAGCGAAACTTCTGAAATACGGGCTTATACAGAGTACGTCGTTTTAAAGCGACTATTCCAGATATAAATGCCGTTTGTCCTGACCGTTTTATTATTTTCAAGTTATCACATCGAAGTTGAGACAAGTGTCTCACCACAGAAATGAACTTTGGCTGCGAGTGCAGTATTGCACATGCGTGAAAAAGGCATATAAACGAGTAGGAGGCGAGCGTAAGCTGTCAAGTCGTAGCGAGCTGTAGTGAAACGAAAGGATCCTATATTTCCTAGATTTAACCCCAGGTTAGTTAGACTTACTGTGTGCGTAAATGAACTGACGTTACTATAAGGCGAGGTTCATTCCTGTGGCATACACTTCTGAAGTGCTATTACCGTTCCTCCACAGTGTTACCAGATTCCGTTATCCTGAAATATGTAATTTGTAATCTGTTTTACTGTTATAAATTAAAACACTGGAGCGGAGGTTCATAACTAGGATTGCTTTTTTATTAAAGTATTAATCTTTTATAGCAGTTTTTATACAGTACTATTTGTTTTTAACCAGTCTATTTCGTAAACAATGAAATTATTTGATATATTACGTTCGCATAACTTTCTTTACCCAAACTATTCTTAAAAAAGCTTATTCTTCTATCTACTTCATATTAAAACGTGTGCATAAATTCTTTATTATACATTTGCTTGTAGTTTCAAGAGACATACAGTAGACTGAAGCGATAGTCGTAGGTTTCAAAAGTGGGTTTGAAATTTCATACTCCTTGCTTAGCCACGGGAAAAAAATGAATGGCGACTGGTACTTGAAAAAAGTATGAAGTATTTTAAAATTCAAACCAAAGTTTAATGTCACAAACATGCATTTTACCTAACTCTCCGCTGGGCACGTGTAAATAGTTACTAGAATTGGTACTTAGGGTCTTTCAGGACCCCATGGTATTTTAACTGTTATAAGCATTGTTATTGCTTCACGGGTTATAATTGTACTGTTAAATTGTTTTGTGGTTTTGTTATGAAGTATATAATATATTTTCAATATTATAAATGTAAGTTCACAATTTATTATTACTTTTTATATTTATATGTTACATTTCACTTATGTAAACTAGTGCGATTAATAAAAATAAATTTAACTGTAGATTTTATATCATAACATTTTGAAAATATGATTCCTGTCATCTTTATAGCTTCCAAACCCTTTTATTACCCATAACTAAGTCACAGAAAATATTACAATTCTTATTTTAACATTTAAAATAGTAAATTATGAATTCTCCCCCAGATAACAGCTAAATTGCTTCTACTTCTACTTAAATGATTAACACTTTTGTTTCAAAATTCTATCATTCATATTCCACGTAAATCACAGTTTTCCTTAAATGAAACTGCAACAGATTTTGCACATTTCTGACAACATGCTTTAATTTGTTTGTCGATACTTCTTTAACATATGGAACAGCTTTATCTCTTTCTATTTTGTTGTTGAAGTATAGCCATATTTGTGTTCAAGAGCGATGTCCAAAAGGCAAAAAGACTTTTACATGCATCTTCTATTCATTAGTTCACTGCTGAGGTAAGGGTGCACCAACTGTCTTCCTAGCTGCAGCAGAAATCTTCGCCTCTTATGAGTAGAACATAACATTCTGGGTAGTGATGTGGCCATACTACCATAACGGCAATCCCTGCGATGTTAATCATATTATAGAGCAACACAAGAGGTCAACGTTTGGTGCCACGTTTCACACACTAAATGTCTACAAGTTGGCTAGGCATTCATCTCTCTTCACCAATTACTGTTTTTATTGAGTGTAAAGCCCCTTGTACACAATCAAACCTTTTTACTTTCTCTACTACGTATAGTAAGTAGGGGAAGTATTGCATTCCACCCAAAAATTCGATACCGAGATTTCACCGGAAATACATGTTTTGAGACCTCCTGAATCCAAAAAAAGCATTTTTGGAAACATGTCCGTGTGTGCTTCTGTGTGTGTGTCTGTGTGTGTCTGTGTGTCTGTGTGTCTGTGAACAGCATAACTCAAAAACGAACAGTCGGATAAGCACCAAACTTGGTATTTAGGTTCAGTATCTTCCAGAGATGCGACACGAAGGTTTTCAAGAAAATCCCCCCCACCTCAGATTACCCTTTACATGGAACATTTTTCGAAAATTTTAATTTTCTCAAAAATGGCTCTAACGATTTTGATGAAAATATCATATGTTTAAGATAATGTCATGAGAAATGAAATGTATATCTCGAATTTTCTGGGAATGTCTCCAAAAGTATTCTTCATTGTGAACGACTTTTGCAAAACTGGTAAACCATAAGAGATAGACAAAATTTTACTACACAAATAAAATACACACCTTATGTCATATACATTTCTTTTGTTGAGTGAACCGTTTTCGAGATATTGCTTGTTATTTCCTTAAATTTTCCAATACTTATACTTTTTCTCAAATGCGTTATTCATTTTTTTATTACCTGGACATGCAAAGAGAATGAAATGCGCCACATAGCAACCAGCGTTAAAATATTTGACTATCGCTTAAAAGCTACCATATTCCCCTTGCATCTACAAGAAAATTACCAATAAGATTGACATCTCGATATCTCGATTAACATGAAGCATATGGAGAATAGGCGTTTGTAAAATTAGATTGTACAAGAGTAGAGAAAGTCATGTGAGTGTAACACATCAGATTTTTTTCAATTCAAGTGTTTACAAGAAAAATTGTGAAGTAGTTTTCAATATATGACAAGATTTGAAAAGACTTGGCAAGACCTGGCAAGACTTGACAATGTCAAAAATGTGTATTTACAAGTTATCTCTTCGCCAAACTGAACCCTTCAGAACACATTGATAATATATCACGCGCAAAGCAATTTGGTATTTGCGTCACAGTATAACAGTTTGCAATGAAATATTGTTCTTTGCTAATATTATGTAGCACTTTCACGTACTATGTCCAATGAAATCACATTACGAATGTGGAATAGAATCAAAATAACACCAACTGATAGGTTAACCGCAATATATAACATTACATTAATGTATACTTAGTTCGAAAAACTGCCTGGCAAGTATTTCTTCATAATTGCCTTCATCTGCTCCATCTTGTGGCAATTCACGGAGCTCTCGATGTACAGACATGGCCGGCTTATGTATAACCTAATCAGTTCGCATTCGACATACCTTGGCCGGGTAGCCATTTTTGTTTACTTTTCGCTTTCAGCCATGTTGCAGATTTCGTGACGCACTGTGAATACTTGCATTCCATTGTCCAAAGCCATCACATCATTATCAAATCTTTGATCGTTTAGAACATGTCCTTATTTGCTTTCAAGACTTTCAAGAAATTTAAAAGTATTGGAAGCAATTTGACAAGAAAAGTTGTGAAGTGTAACAACTCTTGAAAAGTCTTGTAAAGTATTAAATTTGACAAAAATTTGATCGTGTACAAGCGGCTTTAGGAAGATATAAGTATGACTGAGGATGGGGTTTAGGTACACAAATGATATGAGTGACAAAGATTCAGAAAATCCAAGGACAGAGAATGTAGTTCTCTCAAAATGTTTGGAAGTGAGTGTTTCCCCTTTAGGACCTGGATTTCACGAGGAATACTATGAAACAAAGTTTGGTATCCACTAACAGGAGGCTCTTTGTACCAAACAACTCTATTTTTTCCAGTGAAATCGTCTTGCATCTGAATATAGAACTTGCTGGAGCATAATTATGCTCATCAATAATATCAAATACTCTTTCCTCCTCGTCTACCTCATCTTAATCTTTTTAGCTGTATAGACAAATATTCATCATCATTCGTTTCAAAAGTCTCTTCGTTATTATCATCTGCCTCATATAACATCTGAAGGAGAATCTGGCCAGCATCCTCATCATGGACAAGCTTCCCATCAGCCCTTTTTATGCAAAAATATATTGTAACTCTAACGTATTCCATTACAAATATTGCGCAGTATTGTTAAACTATCATCTTTCAGTATTTATGAAGTGACAATGAGCTGATAGTAATATTATTCTTCCATTTTTTGTATAAGGCGGCGCCGTGGCCGAGTGGTTAGACCGCTCGCCTCCCACCGAGGCGGCCCGGGTTCAATGCCAGGGACCTGCATGTGGGATTTGTGGTGGACGAAGCGGTGTCTGGGCGGGTTTTCTCCGGTTCTCCGGTTTCCCCCGCCATTCATTCCACCAACTGCTCCATCATCATCATCTTTCTTTTCATCCATTTCACCAACATTTCGTTTCATCTACTTCCTTCATCCCATACCAGGCATCGGGCTGATCACCCATTCTGGATGCTCAGTCTGATTCATGAGTGTCTGCTCCTCGACGGGCCTCTGACCCCAGGCACCCGCTTGTAAGTCCTGGGGGGTGTAAGTCCTACATAAGAGGAGGGTAAACAGATAATCAATGAATATTTTTTGTATAACTTATAATTAGTATTTGAAAAAAGTAATATTCGAATAGCTTGCATTAGCTGTTTCCTGCAGGTATCTTCAACAATGCTGCCTATGTTGTTCAAATGTATAGTTTAATTGTGGACAGATTATCCAGCAAAAACTATTAAGAAAACTTAACAAAAAGAAAAAAGGTCTTGGGGTCTCCAAAGACCCCAAGTGCCCATTGTCGTTCAGTTTTATATTAGATCTGAACAATTCTGAGAAAAAATAGCTTATTGTGTATTTTTACATCATGAACTGATAAACCATTTTACAAAAAGAGATGTCATGAAGTCTTAGCTTTGTACATGCCACACTGTGGAAATATAAACCAAATGGTGGAGTGTTGTCCCTAAAGGCCCCATGTACTCATCGAAGTGTTGTTTTAGTAAGATCTACATTTTTTATGTAGTAAGGTTTGCCTATCTGTTGTAGTTTACCAATTATGCAAAATAATGCAAAATTCATCTAAAATGAAGAAGTCTTCACAAGCTACACGCAAAAATTTCAATATACACTTTTTTCATGAAAATTTCTAAAAATATATGGTATTTTAATAAAGTCACTAGAACCATTTTGGAGAAAATAAAAAAACAAAAAAGACATTTACATGACAAATAAAATTATATCTTGAATTTTCTGCGAATAGCCTGTGGTATCCTGTTTATTCTGAATGGCTTTTGTATAATTGCTAAACAATAAGAGATACATAACAAAAAGTGTAGATCTCGTGAACTCACACAATTTATATTAAATACATTTTTTTTAGCGTTAACCATTTACGAACCATTTGTTATTAGCTTGAGTTTTCAAATAGTTGAAAACGTTTTCAAGTGATTAATTCGCTATTAGCTTTTTCTCCTGGTCATTAAAAGAGCTCGGAATTACAAAGCGATCGGATAGCGACATGTTTTTTTAAAACCCTGACTTATCGTTTAAGCCTAGTGTATCCTTCTTATGACTACAACAAATACGTAAATGTGTAATGAAAGTTTATCTCATTAACAAGAAAGAGATAGAAGCAAAAACTAGAAGAGTGAGTATAGCAAGTCATGTGAATGCACACATCAGATGTTTTACTTTCTCTACCACGTGCATAGTAGATAGAGAAGGTATTGCATTCCACCCAAAAATTCGATACCAAGATTCCACCGGAAATACAGATTTTGAGGTCCTCTGAGGTCCGTGTATGTGTCTGTCTCTAAACAGAACACCTAAACACCAAAAGTCAGATAAACATCAAACTTGGTATTTAAGTTTAGTATCTTCAAAAGATACTACACCAAGATTTTCAAGAAAATCCCCTTATCCCAAACTATCCTTAACATGGAAGATTTGTCGAAAATTTTGATTTTCTAAAAATGGCTTTAACGATTTTTATTATAATACCGTATAATAAAGAGATTTACATGACAAATAAAATGTATATCTTGAATTTTCTACGAATAGCTTGTAAAGTCCTCTTCATTCGGAAGGAATTTTGCATAAGTTTGTATAACTGGTAAACGTTAAGTGATAGACGAAAACGTATTACAGTTAAAATGCAAATGTCTTTAAAACACACAATTTATTTCGAATCAGCTTTTTTGGCATAAACCGTTTCCGAGATATCCGTTATTAATGGTTTGAAATGTTCATTTCTTGGCCATTCTCTTAAAGTCCTTTCAATATTCAGTTGTTTCTCGTAATATCATGACAGTATGAAATTTTAAAGCCAGCATATAGCGTCCAGTTCTTAAACATTTGACTATCGCCACTCTGTTTGTATCTATAACGAAATGTGTAATATAGCTATTTCTGCAAAAGTATATTTAGATTAAAATGATTTAGATACAAGAATAAGCTTTAGTAAGGGTAGTTTATATAACTACTAATGAAGATGGAAGGTAGAGAAAGTCATTAGATTTTTTTTGGTGGTCATACAAGGATCATGGAAGTTCAATGTCATCACATGGTGATCCTCTCTTTAAATATCTGGTTATTGCTTTAGCCTTCTTTGTCTTTCTCATACTTAAAATGTAAGTGTGAAATGAAGGTTTATCTCAATTAGCAAAAAATACATAGAACCATAATCTTTTGTAAGAATAGGTGGAATCAGGCGACTAAAAAATTCAATACCATAGCCGGGATTTGAACCACGGATCTCGCGGTCTCCGTCCAGTTGCTCTAACCACTGAGCTACCTTGGCAACATGCTGGCACGACACTAAATTCTACAGCTGATCCGCTGGTACAAATCCCGGCTATGGCATTGATTTTTTCAGTCGCCTGATTCTACCTTTCCAACCCTGTCCAACACATGGCTTGTGTGGAAGAACAATTAATTCCATTTTGTAAGAATAGTTTATAGAAAAATGAGTAGATAGTCTATGTGTCTGAACAACATAACCAAAAACGTTAGATTGTTGAAAGAATATCGAAAAGTTTTCCATGTAAAAGATAGTTTCAGATGGGGGGTGTAGGCAAACGCATACCCATAACCGATAACGTATAGACAGAAAGGAATCAAAATTGTAAATATCAGAATTTCATGTACATAATATTGTAAAAACTGTTAACCAGGGAAAGGTGAGCAAGCAATTTGGCGACATTTAGCTAGGGAACTTTGAAACACATGAAGTTGGTAAATAGCAGCTACAACGAGAGAGAGGACCGATTGTAGAAAGGGATGGAGATGGAGTTAAATTCTTGAACGCGTCAGTCGCAAACAGGGAGTTGGCTAAAATGAGATACCGTATAAGAGAGAAAGTCGTCGTATGAAAGAGTTGGAGGTAGGGGGAAATTTCTACAAGTCAAGTGAAGCCTGACTCCTAAACCTTGGATAATTTAACTCTCATACAACGCTAAGCAGCTGACAAACAAAAGAAACGCTACAAATATTGGCACGGATGCTAGCATCATGACACTTCTAAATAAAAGCCAAGAATTCGCCTAGAACCGACGCTCTTAGTTTGTTATCGATGGCGTGAAGATACGCCACATCTGTTACGTGTTGTGAAAGATGGGAGAGACAGCGTGTGACGATGAGTGATAGTGGCTGTAAGAAAGAATTTATATATGTAAATAAGGGAATAATGTTGCTAGCCGCCTGCTAGTTCTCATTTGAGTAGCAAACAATCAAAAAGCAATTTATCCACCAGATGCACTTTTTCAAAAAACGAGGAAAACTAATTTCTTTTTAATGATGGGTAATATGGGAACCTGCCATTAAATATAGATTTATATAATCATCTATTAACTTATAACACGCCGCAACAAATCTAGACCACAATCCATTCCTAGCATTTAACTTTAAAACCTGGAGAAAATCCATTCGTTTAAAACAAATGGAGAAAATACCATGTGATTGAAGGAGAAACGGAGAAAATTCTTTTAGCTTGAATATAATTAAATTGCTAATTCGTTCATGTAATGGAATAAGGACAATAACACTGTTCAAATGGCGACATCTACATCACTCTCCAGACAATTACAACTGACACTTTTATTCTCTAGCTCAACACGATTGCCTTATATTGCTTGTCAGAGTATTTTGAGACAGTGGAAGGGGGGAGATAAGGACATCGTGCAGCCGATGTTGCAGCTATCACAAAGAGCCACGACACGTAGCCGATTTGGGCACGAGCAACCGGTTTTCTGTCTTCCCCTTTCACTGTCTCAAAATACTCTGAAGAAGGAATACAAAAAAAACCCACCATTTCATCGCTTGGTTTATCTGGTAAACTCTTCCAGTATCCAAATTCAGCTGAAAGTCATTTTACAACTTCTGTTCTGTTTTATTACAAATTGGACGATTCAATGGAACCTTCACTAGAACTCTATGCTATTCTTCATCCATTTTAATTAAACTGGTCACTTTTTCTTCCAATTCTATAAAATAAAATAGAACCAAACTTCAGTCATTAAAATCTAAAATAATGAGCAGAAACAAAATGGCTGACCAATCGGGAATCAGTTTGTGTGAAAGCTGATTGGCTGAATGGAGGAAATACCTTTTGCTTGAAAGTAGGCTGTGGAGGAACCACTCTTTGATTGAACCTTCATTTTCAATGTATAACTTGAATGGGTTAAAACACTCTTTTGGATGAAACATGTATCATACAAGATGGGCATAAAGAAGACAAATGCAATGATACGGGTAACTAAAAAATAATATTTTTGGAAAAAATACTTTTGGGATGTTTGCTCATTTGTTATTTCTGGAAAAAAGTTCGTTTTAAAGCTGAAAACGTGGTTATGATTAGCGTACACCCACACCCATGAGATTGCACCGATTGGGTTAGGTTTTCCAACATCTCCGAGGACGAGCAGCCAGCAGACATCGAACCTAGGACGCCCTGATGACCAGATGACTCACACTCACGTGACCAGACAACCGCTACAGAGGATTTCTTGAAAATCTTCGTTTTGCGTCCTTGGAAAACGCTCAACTTAAATATCATGTTAGACATTCAACCCAGGTTTTACTGAAGTGCTTCTTTTGGATTAAGGACCTCAAAATATATTTTCGGTGATATCCCGGTATCGATTTTTGGATGGAATGCAATGCTTCCTCTACTTGTGTAGGTAAGTGCATAGTAGAGACAGTAGAAATGCTAATAACAGGCAATTTATGTGCGCTCTAACTCTAAACAGAAACCAAAAATGCATTATGAAGTGATTCGGATCCAGCCGGTAAGGTTAAGTGTGTCAGTCCATATCCCATCGTGGAACTATGATGTCATGTGCTACTTGACTATGCACTCTCGTCGTTGATTCGTTAACGAGCGTGCGAGACATATTAAGACTGTCTGCTGATAATGTTAATTTGTTATCAGGTAATTTTCTCTACCTCAAAAAAGAAACCTCCCGGCACAAAATTTGGATCCATTTACACCACATTTACCTCGATATCTCGAGCGAGCAGCAGAGGCGAGAAGCACATTTATGTGCCATTAGCCTGGATCCGCTCCCGTTCGATCGCCAGCAGCGCCACTACTCAGATTACTGCGGTGTAAAACACAAACAAACACGTTTAGATGTGTGTTCACGGGAATTCTGTGGTGAGAAACATACGCTGATGTAGATATCATTTATAAACATTTCTAAAGGGCTTATTAGAATGTTGTATTTAATTTAAAAGGTATATTAGTGTCAATAAATTCCACAACCTTGATAAATTGGCAATCGACTAAAGCTTATAATTAAACACTTGACGTGCCAGATAGACAACTGCTCACATCACGTAATGTAAAATTTTGTAATTTAGTGCACTGCTAGATTTACTTATTTTAGATCTCAGCCATACTTTATAAGAAATAAATAGGGTGTTAAAAACGGAACCAATACAACTATAACAAAAGTATGTGTAACAGTCACATGCTTTTCTCTACTGTCATTTATTTGCATATGGTTTCTATAAATTCTTACAAAACCTTATTTTTCAATTTACTTTATGTTAATCCAGATAAAATTTAACGTTTAAAGATGTTTAAAGGAGAACCACTGTATGCTGGCCTAGAAATTCCATACTCTTTCCATGATATTGCGAGAAACAACTGAATAGCGACAGGACTTTAAAGAATTAGACAGTATTGACAAATGCAAAATACTAACAATGGATATCTCGGAAATAGCTAATGCAACAAAACGTTATTTTAATTAAGTTGAGTGTTTTAAACAGATCAATATGTTTTGTGTAGTTCTTTTCCCCTTCTTTTATGGTTTATCAGTTATATAGAAGTATAAAAAATTCATTCCGAATGCAGGGAGCTTCAAGGGCTAATCTCAGAAAATTCAATATATGCATTTTATTTTTCATGTAAATATCTTAAGTATGACATTTTAATCAAAATCATTACAGCCATTTCTGATAAAACCAAAATTATCCAACAAATGTCCATGTAAAGGGTAGTTAGCCTAGGAGATTTTTTTTTCTAAATCCTCTGTGTCTCATCCTTCGAAGATGCGGAACTTAAATATCAAGTTTGGTATTTAATCGATTTCTCGTTTTTGACTTATGCTGTTCACAGTACACACACACACACACACACACACACACACACGAAGGCACACATACATTTTTATGGACACTCCTTAACTACTATGGCTCTTAGCGTGCCATTCTATATTGGGCGTGAAAGACCGGAAATCCTGTTCAGAGGCCGCCTTATCAGGTTTGAGGTTCTTTTACGTGCCGCAAATCTACGACACGGGACCACCGGCTTTACTTCCTTTCCGAAAGAAGCCATACTAAGGATTTTTACGGCCAAAAAAATCCATCTCCATCCGCCGGGTTTGAACCAGTGACCTCGGAACCAGAGGCTAGCATGGCACTAGATACACACACACATACACACACACACACACACACACACACAACACATGCCACACGCATGTATTTCTAAAAATGCTTCTTTTGTGTTCAGGGGCCTCAGAACGTGTATTTCCGGTGGAATATCAATATCGATTTGTGGAATCATATCTGAGGTTATGAGCCGATGCTGCACTTACTTTATTCAGGTTAGCTTATACTGTGAACCGCATCTATTTATATTATTTAATTTTTATTCTTCTATTCGTGAATTAGTTAAAATAAATAAAACTTAAATTTCCAAATTTCCTGACGCAAGGCAGGAATTACTTACTGTGTAGCTTAAAATTCGAAGTAACGCTCCATTCCCACGATTAGATATATAATTTTATGTAATGCTTACAAAAGCTCGCAAGACCATATATACACTATGTGATCAAAAGTATCCAGACACTCCCACAAACATACATTTTTCAGCCACCTATTGCCTGGTACTGATTATCCGCGACCTCAGTAGTCATTAGACATCGTGAAACAGCAGAATGGGATGCTCCGTGGAACTCACGGACTTCGAACGTGGTCAGGTGATTGGGTGTCACTTGTGTCAGAAGTCTGTACGCGAGATTTCCACACTCCTAAACATCCCTAGGTCCACTGTTTCTGACGTGATAGTGAAACAGAAACGTGAAGGGACATGTACAGCATAAAAGCGTAAAGGCCGACCTCGTCTGTTGACTGACAGAGACCGCCGACATTTGAAGAGGGTCGTAAAGAGTAATAGGCAGACATCTATCCAGACCATCACACAGGAATTCCAAACTGCATCAGGATCCACTCCAAATACTATGACAGTTAGGCGTGAGGTGAGAAACCTTGGATTCCATGGTCGAGCGGTGCTCATAAGCCACACATCACGCAGGAAAATGCCAAACGACGCCTCGCTTGGCGTAAGGAGCGTCAACATTACACGATTGAATAGTGGGAAAACGTTATATTGAGTGACGAATCACGGTACACAATGTGGCGATCCGATGGCAGGGTGTGGGTTATGGCGAATGCCCGGTGAACGTCATCTGCCAGCGTGTGTAGTGCCAGCAGTGAAATTCGGAGGTGGTGGTGTTATGGTGTGGTCGTGTTTTTCCTGGACCGCTTGTTTTGCGTGGCACGATCACAGCGTAGACGTACATTGATATTTTAAGCACCATCTTGCTTCCCACTGTTGAAGAGCATTTCGGGGATAACGATTGCATCTTTCAACACGATCGAGCACCAACACCATATTGACTTCCAGCATTACCGATGGAGGACGCCACGAACTTGTACGTCATTTTCAGCCAGGTGTCCGGATACTTTTGATCCCGTAGTGTACATCAACGATAATCCTAACAGGTCGAACATGCCAAAATCAGAATACTAACAACTTAGTCTTTCACGGCCCCTCACAAAATAACAAAGGAACAGCGAGTCCACATATTCGTTGATCTCCTCTCTGACACCGATCATGGAGTAATAACACAGTCAAACGATTACAACACCTATTCCAACTCTGACAACAGCATCAAACCAGACAAAATACGACTTCTTCTTTATTTTCATATCATTATTTATTGTGTATAGATATAAAATAACACAAAAACATTCCACATAATCGCATTTGACTACAAAAGTCTCTATGTTGCTCAAATATTGCTAACATAAGAGTAACAAATAAGTCTAAGTTAATATCCATACTTTCTTCGATCATATGCTACGGATATTCTCATATAATAATTTGTAGTTTCTATTTTTAGTAAGCAGCGGGTTTCTTTTCTCTACAAGAACTTTGTGATGTTTTTATAAGCAGAAAAACAAAAACTGAGAGTGGGCATGGATAACAACCGCAATAAAACAGTCGTAGTACCACTTCCTATTGCCATTCTTTTTTTCTTTGTATCTTAATTTTGGCCTTCATTTTATTTTGGCTTTCGTTTGTTTTCTTAGCATTATGTGTAGTTGGTAACTGAGAATGAACAAAATTATGTTGATGTTACTTAACTGCAATTTTTTCTTCCCTACCGAGACGAATAACGACGAAACCCAAATGTGACAACATGGAAGTTACTCAGCTGTATTTACGAGAAATCATTACAAACTGTGGTATTTGTGCTTGTTTAGCAATGCTCTTGCATAGTATTTTCTCAGTATTTTAATTGTTTTGTTCTTTATAGAGTCTTGAGAGTTTTATTTGCCTCTTTGTTTATGTGTCTATTGTAATAATTTTTAAATGCCTCCAAAGATACGCAAGGCTATTGATAAATGTAACCTAAGATTAAATGTTGTGAGCATAAACCGTCAAACCACGGGCAACGCCGGTATTTTAGATAATGTGTTACTAAAGGTAGATTTTCTGAAACTATTAATGGTTGACCATAGATTTAACAATATTCAGGACCACAGATACTCCAATAGAAGTTTTTACAAATAAACAAAGCTTCATCTTTTGCTCTTATCCACCATAATTGTTTCCCGGACCTCGTTTTCTGCTTTTGACAAGCCAATTAAGTTTGAAAGGTTGGAAACTGTCGGATATAAAATGTGAGTGACAAGTGTATTGTAGAAGAAGATTTGTGACAATACCAGTCAAATGAGTTTTTTGTTTAATAATTCAATTAAGAACTGCTGCATCTTTTGATACGAGTAATAACATTTGTAATTCACCATATTGTACCCGTTGCCACAATATTGATACCCTTCATCACCGGTTCACAACCTGTATTCCTGAAACTTGGCAATGGATCAAACATAAAATTCGCTGCATTACTATGTCGGAGAACCCCAATACTATTTATAGGACTATCTTACAGCTCGATATCCAGATTCCACGTCCTGTTTTTGCCCAAATATGGCTTGTAATGGGGTATCTCCATTACATGCTGCAAGATCCCGCTCCAAGATTGCGAGGTCTCGAGACCTTTCTGAGAGACCACAGGACACGACTAAAAAGGAAAAAACGCGAGACACTGTTGTTAATCGGCCCCAACTTAGATGTTCCCTCTGTTTAAGAAGGGGCTTTTGTAAAGAAGAATTTTAATTTTGAAATGCATTTTCTTTACGATTAAGTGTTCCTAATAAAATCTCCCCCAAAAAATGGAAAGGTGAAAGTGTAGTGCATTAAAATTCAGAAACTTTGAATGAGGCCTTTGACCCACATACTCAATCAAACACAAGCTATCAACCAATAAAACAGAATTTTAGAAATTTATATACATTCAGAAAAGAAAATTAACAATGCAAAGAAACATGGCATTGTCAAAATAATATAAGGAGAAAACGAATACAGTATTCTTATCGTTATTTCATTGTTTATGCTTTGAAAAGAAATTAAAATTATCTATAAATTCACGCTTTTAAAACCACTTATAATTCTACTTACAATTTATAAATGTTTAATTAGTGCTGCGATGATACCTCGAGTAAACAAAATAGATCATCTCATACTTCAATGCCCCAGTTAGAAGGATAAGCCATGCATAAAGGTATCCCGTGTTGACCCATCAAGCGCAGTGGTAGACAGGTGATTTACAAAAGTAGGTTTTGAGATGAGCTTATCATTTAAGGAACAACATGTAGAAATTAAGAAACCGATCGGTAGATAAGAAAAATCATTCTTACTTTCTCTACCGCATACATAGAGAGCCAAAGAAAATCTTCAGCGGATTTTGTATGTTTTCTGGGGTCTTTTGAGGCGTGTCCTTCACCTTACCTATCGCAGAGCGTGGTGGCTTGATAACACAGCAATAAGGGGGAAAATAGGGGAGGTTGATGCCTTTGCTTTTTCTGGTGTTATTGAAACCAAGACATGTTTATTGTCTCAGAACCAGTCATGCCGTATACTAGCAAAATTACTCGTGGACATATCGTGGGTATGTGGGAGGCTGGTTGCACTGTTACAGCAATTGCAACGCCAGTGCACAAAAGTGTTTTTATAGTAAATAACTGCATAAAAATATTCCAGGAAAGTGAGGAAGACGGTCTAAATACTCATCAGAAAGTGGGCACTTCCCGTAAAACTTCCGCAGATGATGATATTCGTTTACAAATGCAAATTACTCTTACCGAATATGACATACATATTATGGCAATAAAATTAGGTTATATTTTTGTCTATAATCCTGTTGCATTCCTATGATCAGCAATATGTTAGTAAAGGTATATTAACCAATTATAGTTTGAATTAGAGGGAAAACATGCTGCTTTATTTATTGTTTAGTTATGTTTGCTTCTCTACAGCAACAAGCATTGATATCACAGTGAGAATACAGTTCGCTTTATTTTTTGTTATCAAGTGCTGCCTTGCTACGTATTTAATGAATACCATTCAAGCTTTAATTTGCACCCACTGAAAATCTTCTCACACTGCACATTCTACATTTTGCTAACCTGGGCACTCATCAAGTTTTCCCCTTAGTTTTAACCCTTTCAAAGGCGTGTCCTGCACTAGCCGATAAGGTATGGGCTACCAATCAAATAAGAGGTCTGTATGACAAACTGAAGGCACTCACTCTACCTCTTTCTCTTTTAGCCAATACGATTGAGAGCATAAACATATATTTCGTTTCTACGCCATTTTGTAACCTTTGTTGTGGTTATTGGTGTCACTATTTATCAGAAGAAGTGGCGCACCCTTGCACCGTGGCCTAAAGTAACCAATGAAATGGCCATGGCTTCGCAAGGCCACGCACAACGATAAGTAATGTGACACAGACGCGAGGTGCAGTGAGATTTTCTTTGGCGCTCTTTGTACATGGTACTTAGAGAAGGTATTACATTCCACCCAAAAAATTGAAACCGAGATTTCACCGTAAATACATTTTTTGAGACCCCCTGAAAAAAAAGAATTTTTCTTTCTCTACCATTCACCTAGTAGGTAGGGAACATATATTTTGATCAAAATCCTTATAGGCATTTTTGAGAAAATCATTAAAAATGAACATTTTTCCATGTAAATGGTATTTTGGAGTGAGGGAATCATCATGAATACTTTGATGAATAAGTGGAGCATGTTCCTGCGCGCGGATCTGGATTCAGGGATCGTGTTTCCTGTAAAATCTCAATAACCAATTTTTGGATGCAATACAACACACACTTTCTCTACATACCTACCTACCTACCAGGTGCGAGAGAAAGTAAACGTCATAGTTTGGAAATTGCATCACTTAAAAATACATTTTATGCCAACATCCTTAACAATATTTACATTAAAATGTAAAAAAAATCTGATGTGTTACACTCACATGACTTTATCTACTCTTGTACAAACTATTCTTACAAACGCTTATTCTCCATCTACTTCATGTTAATCGAGATAAACATTTGCAGACTCTATCTTATTGCTAATTATCTTGTAGGTGTAAGGGGAATATATATTCACAAGGGCAATATAGAAATACAGTAGCCTTTAAGCATAGACATTGCTCTTAATAGCTGGTTGCTATGTGCAGCACCATTCTCTTTGCCACAGATTAATACTCTTTGTATATCCAAGACAAAAAATGAATAACGAATTCCTATTTGAGAAAATAAGTATTGAATATTTTAAGGAAATAACAAGAAAAATCTCGAAAATGGTTCACTCAACAAAATAAAAGTATATGACATAAATTGTGTATTTTAACGCGATTTAAATGTTTTGGGTAGTAACATTTTGTGTATCTCTTATGGTTTACCAGTTATACAAAAGTCGTTCACAATGAAGAATACTTTTGGAGACATTCCCAGAAAATTCAAGATATGCATTTCATTTGTCATGGAGATATCCTTAAAATATTTTAAGAAAAGTTGTTAGTCATTTTTGAGAAAATCAAAATTTAAGAAAACGTTTGCATATAAAGGGTTGTTAGGGTTGGGGGAATTTACTTATAAATCCTCGTGTCGCATTGTTGGAAGGTTGTGAGTATTTTCTGGATGCTCTTAAACTTTAGCGTCCCATTTTATATTGGGCGTGAAATAACCGAAATTTTGCTAAGAGGCCTCTTTATCAGGTTTGAGGTTCTTTTACGTGCCGTAAATCTACGATCGGGATTGCCGGCTTCACTTCCCTTCCGAAGGAAGCCATGTTAAGGATCAAGATGATTAACATAAATACCAGGTTTGGAATTCAGCCGACTTTTCATTTTTGAGTTATGTTGTTCATTCATACACAAATAAATTTCTTTCTTTCTTTCAAAACGTGTATTTCATTTGAGATCTCATATCGAGTTTTTGGGACGTAAGCAGCAAATAAATTAAGAACCATATGTTTTTTCTGATATGCATTTATTGACAAAAGTGGGTAGAATTGCTTACATTTACCATGCCTTTTTCTGGTATAAATTTCAAAATGATATCGTCGGTAGTTCCTGAGATAACAAGACCTTAAATAATACAAGGTCTTAATTTAAGTTGAAAATATAGGGCGGTTAAGCTCACCTTAAATTAAATACAAAATCAAAGTATTGAATTATGTATGTTGAGTTTAATTAAGTAACAAAGGATATATTACTTTCAATTCCTTCTTTGCAGAAACGTTTTTAAAACCAACAAAAGTGGCAACAGGATGGATACCCCGGCAGGATGATAAATGGATGATGCTTTAGCTGCTTCCCATTTGGTGTGGTTTTTAGGGACAACGTTCCAAACTATGATGTTCTCGTCCGTGTTTCCCACCAGATTGTAGTTGACTGTTACTATCTGGCTGCTAACGCCCACCTGTCTATGTTCGCAGAACAGAGGACCTCCAGAGTCTCCACGAGTGATCTGCTTTCCGTTTTCGGCAAATGCGCAGAGGAAGTTCTTGAAATTGTCATCATAAAGAAATATATTAGTACATGGCGTTACATTATATACTTGCAACTTGTAGAGTTTCCTCCTGTTCTGATCTGCGGGCTTTAAGGATTCACCGAATCCTGCCGTGGTGCAGGTGGTGTAAAAAGCGGCTGGTTGTCCCAGGATGCTCAGCTGTTTTGCGTTTATTGACTCTTTCGTAACAACAATTCCAAGGTCGTTCACAACAACCGTACTACTGAAGTATTGCTCCTCAGCAAAATCGTGATGGATAAACCCCAATCCATATCTTGAGATGAAACAAAGGAAGCTATTAGTGACTTCATTCCAATACAAATGTTATCTTACACCTTTATCTCAATTAGTGTAAATGGGTAAATCCATGAAAAAAATCTGATGTGTTACACTCACATGACTTTCTCTACTCTTGTACAAACTATTTTTACAAACGCTTATTCTCCATCTAGTTCATGTTAATCGAGATAAACATTTGCAGACTATCTTATTATTAATTTTCTTGTAGATGTAAGTGGAATATATATTTACAAGGGCAATATAGAAATACAGTAGCCTTTAAGCACATACATATCTCTTAATAACCGGTTGCTAGGTGCAGCACCATTCCCTTTGCCACAGATTAATACTCTTTGCATATCCAAGACAAAAAATGAATAACGAATTCCCATTTGAGAAAATAAGTATTGAAAAATTTAAGGGAATAACAAGCAGTATATCGAAAATGGTTCACTCAACAAAAAAAATGTATATGACATAAATTGTGTATTTTAACGCGATCTACATTTTGTGTGTAGTAAAATGTTGTCTATCTCTTATGGTTTACCAGTTATGCAAAAGTCGTTCACAATGAAGAATACTTTTAGAGACATTCACGGAAAATTCAAGATATACATTTTATTTGTCATGAAAATATCTTAAACATATGATATTTTAATCAAAATCGTTAGAGCCATTTTTGAGAAAATTAAAATTTTCGAAAAATCTTCCATGTAAAGGGGTGTCTGGGGTGGGGGGATTTTCTTGAAAACCTTCGTGTCGCATTTCTGGAAGATACTGAACCTAAATACCAAGTTTGGTGTTATCCGACTCTTCGTTTCTGAGTTATGGTGTTCACAGTCAGACACACACAGACACTCACACGGACACGTTTCCAAAAATGCTTTTTTTGGATTTAGGGGGTCTCAAAACATATATTTCCGGTGAAATCTCGACATCGAATTTTTGGGTGGAATACAATACTTCCCCTACTTACTATACGTAGTAGAGAAAGTAAAAACCCAATGCCATAGCCGGGATTTGAACCACGGATCTTCCGGTCTCCTTTCATTTGCCCTAATCACTGAGCTACCATGGCAACATGATAACCATGCGAATTAGTTGGAGAATTAAATTCGTACCGACATGTTGCTATGGTAGCTTAGTGGTTGGAACAACCGTATGGGGACCGGGAGATGGTGGTTCAAATCCCGCCTATGGCATTGAGTTTTTCAGTCATCTGATTCTACCTTTCCAACCTTGTCCTACACACGGCTTGTGTGGAAGAACAATTAATTCTATTCCTACGAAAGTCTATTGTGTTCTTTATTAGGTACTTAACAATAAGTAGAGGAAGTATTGTATTCCATCTAAAAATTTTATACCAAGATTTCACCCGAAATACATGTTTTGAGGTGAAATAACATTTTTGTAGCGTTAACCATTTGCTAGATAGCAGCCGATGACCGATTTGTTTCAAACCTTTGCATAATATGAGCTAAATAATACCATGACTACGTTTAGGGGATCTCTTTTAGGTGCAAAAGCTTAGTTTATGCGTCACGCGATCCTGCATTACAATACATGGAGAGGCAATAGAAAATTTGAACTCCACTGTCTTGTGACCGTCTTTTGTTTTGTACTGTTTTAAACATTTGTTATGATCACAGAGGCTTTCCCTCCCCCCCCCCAAAGCATGCACTGAAACGTCCTTAGAACATTATTTAGCACATACTAAACAAGATTTGAAAGTGCTAAAGTAAGTAATTACCGATATATTTATTCTTTTTACTTTTTCTATACTTACCTATAGTAAGAAAAGGAACTATTATCTTTCACCAAAGATTTGATACCGAAGTTCACTAGAAATACATGTTTTGCGCCTCTCTGCATCCGAGAAAAGCATTTTTACTTTCTCTACCACGTACATAGTAGGTAGAAACAGTATTGCATTCCACTCAAAAATTCGATACCGAGATTTCACCGGAAATACATGTTTTAAGACGCCTTGAATCCAAAATAATCACTTTTAGAAAAAGGTCCGAGTGTGTGTGTATGTATGTGTGTATGTTTGCCTGTGGAGAGCATAACTCAAAGGCGAAAAGTGAGATAAATACTAAATTTGGTATTTAAGTTCCGTATCATGCAAAAATGCCAGATGAAGAACATTTTGTCGCTATACTTATCTCAAAATGTCTAATGATTTTGGTTAAATAGCACATGTTTAAGATATTTGTATGATGAATAAAACGTATATCTTGAATTTTCTGGGAATAGCCTCAAAGTCCTTCATTCTAAACGCCTTTTATACAACTGGTGCACTTTAAGAAATAGGTTTACTACACAAAAATGTAGATCTCACCAAATCACACACTTTGTATCAAAGTTTAGTACCGCTAAGCATTTCCGAGATATTCTTTTTTATTAGGTTGAATTTTCAAAACCTTAAACATTTTCAAGTGGGAAGTCGCTATTAATTTTTTCTCGTGGTTTTTCTCGAAACTCTATGAAAGGATCTTGGAGTTTCGTCTCCATTCCACCCATCTTGCGTGATCACAAAATAAAACAAAAAAAACCACACGAATAGTGACTGGCAACTAGCAAAATTTGAAAATTCAAACTAATAACAAAGAATATCTTGGAAATGGTAAACGTCACAAAAATATTTATTTGACATGTTTGGTGTGCTTTGATGTCTACATTTTTGTGAAGTAAGATTTTGTGTATCTCTAACGATTTACCAATTATACAAGAGTTTTCATAATGAAGAGGACTTTATAGGCTATTCACAGAAAATGTATAGTGACTTGCCCAATTTTTCAATTGACACTTTTCTCAGTCCTCACTGTGTTGTTATGTAGTCCATTTCACTGTCATTTCACTTCCTTCGTGACGTTGCCTCTTCACGCCGGACGATTTACTTCACTCGGGAGTCGAACACAACATCTCCACAACCCGTCGCTCCGCAGTAGCACTCGCTGCACGTCACAGCAGTCGTCACAAACTCTCTCGGAGAATCGTTCTTGATGTCACACCAGAGACGCAGTCGCTAACTCCCCTGCACACTGACTCAACTCTCCTGCACAACTCTCACTTGTCTCGACTCCACTGACTGACTCCTGCGAGAGCGCTCGCTTATATAATCAGTGAAATATTTCCACAAGTTTCTCGAACGTTCTATAACTATTTCGACACACTTTCTGGAGGGGGGGAGAAGCAGCTTCCAGAACCCTCTGGTTATCTGCCGATAATGCGCCAGGTGTTTATGCTGGCGAGCCGTTGTCGTTGTTTACTTGGCGCCAACTTCCTGATAACCTTGGGTCATAGCTGCTCTGTCACAATATACATTTTATTTATCATGCAGATATCTTAAACATTTTCAAAAACGTTTGAGCTCAAAATTTCTACATATAAAGGGTAGCTAGGGATTCGGGATTTTCTTGAAAATGTTAGTGTCACATCCTTTCAAGACGCTGAAATGAATAATAATCTTTGGTAATTAACCGAACTTTCGTTTTTGTGTAATGCCGTTCACAGACAAGATACACACAGATCCTTTTTCTAAAACTCTGATGTGATGCATCAGATGGCTTTGTCTACCCTATTTCGTTTATTAATGGTACATAAATTATACTAAAGCTTATTTTTCTATATATTCATTTTAATCTAAATAAACCTTTGCAGAAATACCAGCACTACACATTTCCTTAAATATGCAAGGAACAGTGATAGCCAAATTTTTATGAATCGGAGGCCATGCTGTTTCCATGCAACAGCGAGACAACTGAATGTCACAGGACTTTAAAGAATTGACGAAATAATAAATAATCCGAAACATTAGTAACAGATACCTCTAACTTTGCACAAAAACTTATTATAAATAAATTATGTGCTTTACAGTGATCTGCATTTGTTGTGTGTGTGTGTGTGTGTGTGTGTGTGTGTGTGTGTGTGTAATGCATTTTTGTCTATCGCTTAACGTTTACCAGTCATACAAAATTGTACAAAATTCGTTCTCAATGAAGAGGACTTCACAAGATAGTCCCAGAAAATTTAAGATATATATTTTATTTGTTTCATAATTATCTTTAATATATGGTATTTTAATCAAAATGTTACGGCTATTTTTATAAAATAAAAAAATTCGAAAACTGTTCTATGTAAAGCTACTTTTTGGTAGGGGGATTTACTTGAAAATCTTCGTGTCGTATTTTTGAAAGATACTGAACTTAAATACCAAGTTCAGTACTTATTTATTCCACTTTTCGTTTTTAAGTTATGCTCTTCACAGACACATACTCACACGCGGACCTTTTTCCAATATTCTGATGCGTTGCATTCACATAACGTTCTCTACCCTCTATTCTTTATTAATAAGTATACAAATTGTTCTTACGAAGTTTTTTACTTTCTTTAAAGCGTATAGCAAGTAGAAGTATTGCATTCCACGCAAAAATCCGATAACGAGATTTCAGCGGAAAACGTGTTTTGAGGCCCCCTGAATTCCAATAAGGCATTTTTGGAAACATGTCCGTGTATATGTCTGTGGTATGTCGGTCTGTGTGTGAACACTATAACTCAAAAACGAAAAGTCGGATAAATACCACACTTGATAGTATTCCAAAGATGCAACACAAAGATTTTAAACAAAATCTCCCACCCCAAACAACCCTTTATATGGAACATTTTTCGAAAATTTTTATTTTCTAAATAATGGCTCTAACGATTTTGATTAAAATACCATATATTAAAGGTTTTACATGACAAACAAAATGTATACCTTGAATTTGTTGGGAATAGCCTGTGAAATCCTATCATTCGGAAGGAATTTTGTGTAATCTTGTTTAACTAGTAAACTTTAAGCGGTAGACGAAGATGTACTGAATAAAAAATGTAGATCTCTTTAAAACACGATTTACTTAAAATAAGGTTTTTTGTGGCATAAGCCATTTCTGAGATATCCGTTATTAATGGTTCGAATTGTTCATTCTCTCGAAGTCCTGTCAACATTCAGATGTTTCTCGCGATTGCATGGAAACAATATGAAAATTTAAGGACAGCATATAGCGTCCAGTTCTTAAACATTTGAGTATCGCTGTTCCCTTTGTATCTATAACGAAATGTGTAATGTAGCTGTTTCTGCAAAGGTTTATTTGGATTACAATGAAGTAGATAGAAAAAACAAGCTTTAGTAAGAATAGTTTGTAAACGCACTAATAAATATAGAGGGTAGAGAATGTCATGTGAATGTATCATAGAAATTTTTGCTGTGGTTACTGTTGGAAACCTGTCAACAAACTGGTTAAGGATATCTTATTTTTGCGACATTTGCTCGTATATACCTGAAATTGGTAAACTTTTAACAGCTGTTCATAAAAAGTGGAGTTTTCTTTACAACGTTAGAATTCTTAAAAGCTAATTTCAAGCATCTTACCTTATATTTCTACAGGTAGTTGTGTCAATACAGCCAACATATATGGCAACCTCATACGAAAGAACCAGACAGTGCCCGGCTGTAAGAACAGTGTGTTGGTCCAAAACTGTCCCGGTGCACCAAGCGGTTCGTCCATCCCTCGACAAAATCTTCAGATCAACAATGGAACCATACTCGCCTGCTGAGACTGCATCTCCACCAGATATTCTATGCTCCAAGTCTGTGTTATTCTTCAACATAACCTGCACCACAAACAGGCTCAAGATTGTTCCCAACAAAGCTCGCATTCTTCCTTTATCAACTTTATAAAATTTATCCGGAGACTTACGCATACAATTTAAAAAAAACTATTTATATTTGTCTACATTTTATGCCAGTAGAATGAGAAATGTATTAAAGTAGTTTGTTGATAAATTGAATTTTAAGCAGCATTATTGTAAGAAAAACTTTCTTTTTTTTCCATGACACCCTTCAAGAAATTAGCACATAAGAAGTGTTATAAAGATAAAATACTTAGACGTCCGACCTTTACTCGCTGATATCACAGATGTTTCACAGAAGTCTGAGAACATAATTCAAGTTGAATTTAGTAAATCATTAAAATAAAATCTTCACATTAAAGTTTTTATTGAAATTTCTTTCCGATATAGGAATATCGATTTAAAGCATTAGTGATTTACGGGGACCCTTTTAGAGTGACATAAGAAACCATTCTCAAAAATCCTTAGAATCACTTTTACGCCGGCATTTTAATGTGATATTCTGAAACTGCCAATGATTTTAATAGTTAAATTCCATTTATTCTTATATATCTGAACTAATCTTATTAGAAATTGTCCTTTTCGGTCGTTGTCTCCAACAGCCATCCGGGAAGAATAACATTGTATGCTTACTTCTGGCACGTTATAAATTATCGCATGTGAATCATAAAGCACTGCACCCACTATGCCTTATTTCAAAAGGATTTGCAGCATAAATAAAGTTTCTGTTTGGATCACGTAGCACAATAACCAAGGACATTGTAAATATTATTGCGGGAATAAATACAATAGCAGTAAAAATATTAAAATTATTCAAAATATGTTATTTTATAATCTTAATGTATATCTAAGTCAGTGTGTGTGTGTGCGCGTGCGCGCGGTCGCGCGTGCTCCTTATAAGCTTCTACACCGTTGCGCCAATTTCGACCAAACTTTGCACAGATAACCTTTGACACAACTACTGTCTAGCTTAGAAATCGAAAGTCCGCCCCATTTCACAAGTTTAGTTGTCTAATTTCATATAATACCTACTAAAGCTAGCAAGATCACCTGTATCCTTCGTAATAGGTAGAACATTGCCAACATAATAATTACTTACACCTTCACGGCCTCACAAAGTAACAAAATCGTGAAACGTTCCACGAGTTCATGACTCAATTCCGAACAACCTCTCTGAAGCCCTCAATGACGCAAATATATACAATGTACTGCAACTTATAAAATAAATTTAGTTGTAGAATGGTTTTTTATATTTATCAATAATGAAATGTTAATGTTTGTTGTAATGTAATCCAGGTTAAGTAGTCGCCATATTACCTCGAAGTTACTCAAATGAATAAAAAAAATTCTGATGTGTTACACTCACATGACTTTCTCTACTCTTGTACAAACTATTTGTGCAAAAGCTTATTCTCCATATGCTTCATGTTAATCGAAATATCGAGATGTTAATCTTATTACTAATTTTCTTGTAGATGCAAGAGGAATTGGTAGGCTTTAAGCGAGAGTCAAATCTTTTAAGAGCTGGTTGCTATGTGGAGTATTCCATTCTCTTTGCACTACCAGGACAAAAAAAATTAATAACGAATTCCCATTTGAGGAAAAGTAATAAGTATTGGAAAATTTAAGGGAATAACAAGCAATATAATTAGAAAACGGTTCACTCAACAAAAAAAATGTATGACATAAATTGTGTATTTTAACGCAATCTACATTTTTTGTGTAGTAAAATTTTGTCTATCTCTTATGGTTTACCAGTTATTCTTCACAATGAAGAATACTTTTGGAGACATTCTCAGAAAATTCAAGATATACATTTTATCTGTCATGAAAGTATCTTAAATATATGATATTTTAATCAAAATCGTTGGAGCCATTTTTGAGAATATTAAAATTTTTGAAAAATGTTCCATGTAAAGGGTAATCTGGGGTGGGGGGATCTTCTTGAAAACCTTCGTGTCGCATCTCTGGAAGATACTGAAACTAAATACCAAGTTTGGTGTTTATCCGACTGTTCGTTTCTGAGTTATGCTGTTCAGAGACACACAGACACACACGGACATGTTTCCAAAAATTCTTTTTTTGGATTCAGGGGGCCTCAAAACATATATTTCTGGTGAAATCTCGGTATCGAATTTTTGGGTGGAATACAATACTTCCCTTACTTACTATACTATAATAAGAAAGGAACAGCGGGTTCACATGTTATTGATCATGGAGTAATAACACAGGCTAATAAATAATTTTAACAGCTATGCCACCTGGGCTATGATTGCGCAAATGTAAATGGCACAATTGTTTGGTAAAAAATTAACATTTAGAACTTATTATATTGGACTGTGATAACAACAACAGCATCAAAGCAGACAAAGTAGCACCTCCTATTCTTCTTCATCTTCGTATGATTATTTATTGCGTATTGATATAAAATAACACATGAGCATTCAAAATTATCGCATTGACTACAAAAGTATCTATGGTGCTCCAATTTTGCTAACATAAGAGTAATAAATAAGTCTAAGTTTATATCCTGTCAATCTATCTACTTCATTTTAATCCAAATAAATCTTTACAGAAATAGCTACACAACACATTTCGTTATAGATACAAAAGGAACAGCGATAGTCAAATGTTTAAGAACTGGACACTATACGCTGGCCTTAAAATTCCATACTATTTCCATGCAATCGCGAGAAAGAACTGAAAATTGAGACTTTTAAAGAATAAGTACTGAACAATTCAAACCTTTAATAACGGATATCTCAGAAACGGCTTAAGCTACAGAAAAACTTATTTTAAAAAAATTGTGTTTTTTAAAGAATCTACATTTTTTGTATGGCATGTTTTCGTTTATCGTTTAACGTTTACCAGTTATACAAGATAATAGAACATTCCTTCTGAATGAAGACGACTTCAAGGGCTCTTCCCAGAAAATTCAAGATATATATTTTATTTGTTATGAAAATATTTTTAATATATGATATTTTAATCAAAATCTTTAAGATCCATTTTTTAAAAAATCAAAATTTTCAGAAAAATGTTCTATGAAAGGATAGTTGTGGATGGGAGATTTTCTTGCAAGTCTTAGTGTCGCATTTTTGGAAGGTACTCAACCTAAATACCAAGAGTCGTGTTTATCCGACATTTTGTTTTTGAGTTATGTTGTTCACAGACAGACAGACAGACAGACACACACACACACACACACACACAAAACACGACGGAGGGTGATGGATTTTTTCCGGCGTAAAAAGCCTTAGCATGGTTACCTTCGGAAGGCAAGTAAAGCCGGAGTTCCGTGTCGTAGATTTACGGTACGGAAAAGAACTTCAAGCCTGATAAAGAGGCCTCTGAGCAAAATGTCCGGTCTTTCACGCCCATTACTGAATGGGACGCTAAGGACCGTAGCAGTTAAAGAGCGTCAATAAATAAAATTCAATTTAATTCTTAATACACACACACAGAACACACACACACACACACACACACATATACATACAAACACACGCGCATAGACACGCACGGATACTTTTATAAAAGCGTTTTTTAGAGTAAGGGACCTCAAAGCATGTATTTTCGGTGAAATATCGAATTTTTGGGTGGAATGCAATACATTTTCTACCTACTATGTATGTGGCGGAGAAAGTAAAAATCTGATATGTTACATTCACGTGACATTCTCTACCCTCTATCTTTATCAGTGGATGTACAAAGTACTCTTACTAAAGCTTATTTTTCTATATATTTCATTTTAATCCAACTAAACTTCCGCAGAAATAGCTACATTATATATTTCGTTATTGATACAAAGGGAACAGGGATAGTCAAATGTTTAAGAACTTGACGCTATATGCTGCATTAAAATTCCATTCTGTTTCCATGCAGTCGTGAGAAACAACTGAATGTTGACAGGACTTCAAAAGAATGACCAAGAAACGAACAATTCGAACCTTTTATAACGGATATCTCGGAAATGGCCTATGCTACAAAAGACTTATTTGAAATACATAGTGTGTTTTAAAGAAATTTACATTTTTTGTGTAGTACGTTTTCGACTATCGCTTAAACGTTTATCTGTTAAACAAAATCATACAAAATTATTTTCGAATGAAAGGACTTCATAGGCTATTCCCAGAAAATTCAGGATATAAATTTGATTTGCCATGTAAATATCTTTAATATATGGTATTGTCATCAAAATCATTGGAACCATCTTTTAGAAAATCAAACATTTTGAAAAACGTTCCGGTAAAAGGTAGTTTGGAATGGGGGATTTTCTTGAAAATCTTCGTGTCGTATTTTTGGAAGGTACTGTACCTAAATATCAAGTTTGGTCTTTATCCGACTTTTTGATTTTGAGTTCATTGTTCACATACATACAGATTTTTTTTCTAAAAATGCTCTTTTTGGATTCAGGGGGCCTTAAAACATATATTTCCTATGAAATCTCACATCGAATGGTTGGGTGGAATACAATACTTTCCCTACTTAGTATACGTAGTATAGAAAGTAAAAATCTGCTATGCACGCTGAGATGGATGATTTTAGGAGGAGCCGACCTTGAAGTAGTTGCAACCGCGCGTATGGTAAAAAGTTTCCGGTAGCCTTCGCCCCAAGTTTAAAAATATTAACTTTGTAATTTGACTGTATCTTTAAATATTATATTTATGTTTGCCTCAGCTGCGTCAGTATTATTTTTAGAGACACGAATTTCTTTGCAGAGAGTGGTGCGGCTAAGAGTGTAGACTTACACAGATTATAATTTTTACTTCACTCCTTTTATTAATTCTTGACACGATTTAAATAGCACTTCACAATATGGAGAGCTGTGAGATTATTCATTAATTACTTGCACTTTTTAACACGTAAACTATTTTTGTCTCACACTGAATACGTGTTAAACTTCTCGAGGACGCGTCTCGACTCCGGTTAGAACGCAGTCTACAAGCAATTGAATTCTGAATTTGTACAATTGGCCCTATTTCAGTTTCTGATTGGCTATTCCTACTCCAATAGTATACTTTTATTTAACTTAAGCTTTTTTCTGGTTGTTGATTGGCTATTTTATAAACTATCTAAAAAATTACATTATTGTTGCTCCAAGAATTACCAGTAGCATTATTAAACTTTCTAATTCATTATTGCCTCAAGGCTACCTCATTGTTACCTCATTGTTAGTAACTTTTAACCTATTATTCTCACAGCTCCTATATTATTAAATTACGTAATACATTCACATAACATTATTGAACATGTACATAATAATATAAACATTAATAAAATGACTGTTACATACATTTTTATATTATATTATATACATATTGCTTTAAGGCGGGCTGTTATTGAATTTATATATTATTTATATGATTTGACTGAAATCATTTAAGTGTTGAAAAATACTGCCTCAACGCGCAAGCCACGAATGAACGTGTAACAGATTGTTGGCCAACATAGGTAATTGCTGACGGAGACAGAACGGAACACGTATCTAGTCACATGGTAGAACGGTCCACTGGTCAGCTTTGTAAAGACAAACTTTGACACACAGAGGACTCCGGTAAGGGTTAATGTTAACTGTTTGTGAGTGTTGCCTAAACCACATCAGGTGCAGAACTCTTGACTTTTGAGGTGTGAGAGAGTACGCTATACTGTGTTACCACACGTGTGGAAGTTACTATTGCGGTTTGTAAACTTAAAAATGAAACACATCAATCTCAGAATACAAGCTCTGGCTTTCACTACCCTTCACCGAATGTAGAGGAACTATTGCATTCGATCCAAAAAGTAGATATAGTTTAGTTTACTTTACACATTCCAGCTACAATTTACAATATTCTGTTACATTTATACACCATATTCCTACTTTAATATGTACATGCCTGATATCTTCCTTTGTATTGCACAGCTAGTATGAGTTGCTAAAACCTCAATACAATTAATTTTATCTTGTATTCCCTCCCTCTTCTTCCACTTGCCTTTCTTCATCCATTTTTCTTTCACCTTTATTAAGAAATCCCCTACTTTCCTAACATTTACTTCCTGCTTATATGTTAAAATTTTCAGTACAACTAAATTACCCCATATTGTTCCCCTTCTTTTCCCAGATTTTCTCCCTCCATTGTTTTAAATCATCACATTCAGTTAGATAATGTTCTACACTTTCCTCACCGTCACAAAATTCACACATTTCTTTATCATTACCTCTTATATCACGGCAAAAAGTTTGTTTTGATTATTCGGAGAAACGTCACCTTGAGGAAGGGAACAGTATAGTTTAAACCATAAAGTCTGATATTGTAGTGTCATAGGCCTTGGAACGATCCCCAAGGTAAAAGATTGAGGCATTGCGTTTTGACTATTTAAGCTGATCTAATCGAGGACACACGAACGTCTCCTCACCGATCGTGGTCACAATGAGTGTTTTATAACAAGTGAATAGGAAACAACTACACCACTAGTCAGGTATGTAATAAGCTAGTCGATTGTTCTGCCTCTAAGTTACATGCCCCTAAGTATAGTACCCGTTAATTCCTTGATAGTCGCAATGTATACCCTCTTTCATTTTTGAATCGTTACCATATAAGGATGAAAGGCGAAAGTTGAGGAATCTCTCCCATTACAAATAACTTCTAATCGTTTTTGCCATAAATGACAAGATTTCGGTATTGCATGCACTAAAATATCATAAATATGCGTGCATTTATGCTTTAAAAATCTTAAAAATATGGCGTATCATTTGAAAATATGCACTAAGCATGCGCGAAGCTTACATGTTTTTGTTACTTACAATGTACATTCTTCCTTAACCTTTCGATTGTTGTCATTTGATTTTCAATGCGTATACAATGATCATTTTTATCCAAATGCTCAGGTGTAAGTTTATGACGTTTATGCTGAGAAGGATCTCTCCACGACTACAGATGTTATTGGGAAAAATTTAAAAGCAGCTCTGAGATAATTTCTACGTTTTCACCTTGAAGATATTCACCCATAGAATAAAAATAGTTAATGTCAAGATTTCTCTCTAAATTACCGCTTTATTTTCCTGTATACTTTAAAAAAGCACCTTCGAGTTTACTCTGAAGCTCCTTATGGGTGTTTCCATTGTAAGGACTACTATTTCATCACTAGTGTATTTAAATGTTCGTTTTAAAATTAAAGACTTAAAAATACGTGAACCATACACCCAATACATGGAAGAATTATGAAATAGAAGTAACTTCAAAATATGCAATTATATGTATTATAAAACTTTACATACAAATACAGAAGTACATGAAATACATTACAAATGTTAATTCCACATCACAAGTGAAAACAAACTAAATATGCATTTGCATACAAATCCGAAGTCTAGAAATGTGTAACGGTTAAAATAATACTTAAATCTATTTGTTTAATAAAGGTGTTTATATAGAAACATTCCAAATTAAATCAAGTAGATAGGTGTTTTTCTCGTTAATTCATATCACCTAAAACGGGTAGAAGAGAATAGACACGCCGAATAGTTAGTAAGAAGAAAATTAGACAAGCAAGTTGGGCTACCCATGGCCTGTGCAGGTTGGGTTGTGCCTGACTTGGCTGAGAGTGAAGCAGCCTGCGAGAACGAGCGTGCGTTTAACTTTTCTGCCTGATCTCCTGGCAAGCTTGGCTGTAAAAAACGGTATTGTATACCTCCATTAGAAATTCACAATTTTCTGTTTTTTCACAAAGTATTTTCTGCAAACATTGATGAAATGTGTACAAAATAAGTAGCCATTTGCTCTGAGTAGGTATTCTCGGAATGGAAACCGCTGGTGTTAAATGTTAAATGGTTTCACCAGCTGGTGGATCTGCGCTTTCTAAAACATACGATAATCCTTGACCTCGCCACCCGTCCGCAAATAGGTATAGAGGGAGTGGGTGTAATAACCAGTGAAAATAAATAACAGTTGCACAGCATACCACAGTAAAAAGCCTCCGCTTGGGAGGTCAGGAAGGCAAAAGCTATTAAAAGATAAAACTTTATTCCCTTTTTCCTGGAACAGGGAAAGCAGTATCGAGGGTGCAGCAACTGCAATTTGGGTAACAAATGAAGCACGACGCTAGCGAGAAAAAGGTACTAAACAGCGAACATTTATTAAATTTTTGTGCCAGTATAGTTGCATACAATTCTTTCACTTTTAGAGGGAAAGTTGATGGGGTAAAAGCATACAGCTCGGGAAAAACATTGTTATGAAGTGAACAGGTAACAGACAATTAGTGAAGCCTAGTTTTACACCACGCTCATTAGGTTAACTTCGGTATTCTAAGCTCTGCCTATCTCCTGATACATAAGTCTGTTAGTCGAGTAGAATCTAACCACGTTTCATCCTGCTCTCGGCAGGAAACGAGCTGGGTTACTAAGGAATCCTGAGACTGGATTTAATTTTTAAGCTACTTGCTTTTAAGTTTCTATGGTTGTTTCTAGTAGTAAAGATAATTCACTTCAAAATGTACAATTTAATATGATAATTAACTTCCATGATATTAAATATTTATAAAAATGAATATCAAGTGTTGATAGAACTTTACTCCTTGCAAAAAAAAAGATTATAGGTAGAAAACAAATCATTTTTTTCTGGGAGATAAAAAATTTGAATAGATATAAATCATACATTTACTTAGTGAGGTATGCATTACTTCTCTTCAGATTATTTCAATAAATTTTCGTATATTTTCTATGATTAAATTTTTTGTTCACATGAGTAGTATTTCAGAAAAAATTGCAACTGGGTTGTGAATATACTTATGAAAGACAGGTATAATATTTTTTCTTTAATTGGACAATATGTGCGCGAGGAACAATTTAATTTCTAAAACGCATCTAGAAGAAATACGCAAAGACATCATATAAGCCTTTAAATGCCCACTCAATTACTATTTCAATACTGTTCATAAACCTACAATAATGGCAAGATAAAAAAATCTGATGTGTTACACTCACATGACTTTCTCTACTCTTGTACAAACTATTTTTACAAACGCTTATTCACCATATACTTCATGTTAATCGAGATATCGAGATGTCAATCTTATTGGTAATTTCATGTAGATGCAAGGGGAATATGCTAGGTTTTAAGCGATAGTCAAATATTTTAACGCTGGTTGCTATGTGGCGCATTCCATTCTCTTTGCATGTCCAGGACATAAAAAAATGAATAACGAATTTGGGAAAAAGTATAAGTATTGGAAAATTTAAGGGAATAACAAGCAATATCTCGCAAACGGTTCACTCAACAAAAGAAATGTATATGACACAAATTGTGTATTTTAACGCGATCTACATTTTTCGTGTAGTAAAATTTTGTCTATCTCTTATGGTTTACCAGTTATGAAAAAGTCGTTCATAACGAAGAATACTTTTGGAGACATTCCCAGAAAATTCGAGATATACATTTTATTTGTCATGACAACATCTTAACATATGATATTTTAATCAAAATCGTTAGAGCCGTTTTTGAGAAAATTAAAATTTTCGAAAAATGTTCCATGTAAAGGGTAGTCTGGGGTGGGGAGATTTTCTTGAAAACCTTCGTGTCGCATCTCTGAAAGATACTGAACCTAAATACCAAGTTTGGTGTTTATCCGACTCTTCGTTTTTGAGTTATGCTGTTCACAGACACACAGACACACAGACAGACACACAGACACACAGACAGACACACACACGGACATGTTTCCAAAACTGCTTTTTTTGGATTCAGTGAATCTCAAAACATGTATTTCCGGTGAAATCTCGGTATCGAAATTTTGGGTGGAATACAATACTTCCCCTACTTACTATACGTAGTAGAGAAAGTAAAAATCTGATGTGTTACACTCACACGATTTCTCTACTCTTGTACAAACTATTTTTACAAACGCTTATTCTCCATATGTTTCATGTTAATCGAGATAAACATTTGCAGACTCTATCTTATTGCTAATTTTCTTGTAGATGTAAGGGGAATATATATTTACAAGGGCAATATAGAAATACAGTAGCCTTTAAGCACATACATATCTCTTAATAGCTGGTTGCTAGGTGCAGCGCTATTCCCTTTGCCACAGATTAATACTCTTTGCATATACAAGACAAAAAAATGAATAACGAATTCCCATTTGAGAAAATAAGTATTGAAAAATTTAAGGGAATAACAAGCAATATCTCGAAAATGGTTCCCTCAACAAAAACAATGTATATGACATAAATTGTGTATTTTAACGCGGTCTACATTTATTATGTAGTAAAATTTTGTCTATCTCTTATGGTTTACCAGTTATGCAAAAGTCGTTCACAATGAAGAATACTTTTGGAGACATTCCCAGAAAATTCAAGATATAGATTTTATTTGTCATAAAAAGATCTTAAAGTATGATATTTTAATCAAAATCGTTAGAGCCATTTTTGAGAAAATTAAAATTTTCGAAAAATCTTCCATGTAAAGGGTAATCTGGGTTGGGGGGATTTTCTTGAAAACCTTCGTGTCACATCCTTGGAAGATACTGAGCCTAAATACCAAGTTTGGTGTTTATCCGACTGTTCGTTTCTGAGTTATACTGTTCGCAGACAGACACACAGACAGACACACACACGGAAATGTTTCCAAAAATGTTTTTTTTTATTCAGGGGGTCTCAAAACATATATTTCCGGTGAAATCTCTGTATCGAATTTTTGGGTGGAATACATTACTTCCCCTACTTACTATACGTAGTAGAGAAAGTAAAAAAATCAAAATGCCACATGATGTGCATTGATCTAACCATATTTATACGTACAGTAGGATACAGGATGTAGGGTGTGTTTAACGGATGGGGATATCTCTCACTGCGACCGGCTCGATCTATTGTGCTTGCCCCGGGAAGCAGGCATGAGCAACCTTAGGAAGATACAGTTCCGCAGGCAGACAGACCCATAGAGGCGCTCAGAAGTCCCTAATATTTCCATTTTGAGCACCCGCGCACCAGTAGAGGCGAAGAATCCCGAGAGAGGGCGACGAAGCGATCCCAACAGGCGGAGCAACGCACACTGGTGTTCACTGGGAGAAATCTTACCAATGCGCAAGCAACTACGCCATCTGCTCGACACCGCCAGCACCGCAAGACCCGAAGACACACCTGAAACGTGAAAGGGAGAGATGAAAGGAGAGAAAATGGTCGAAAGGGGAAATTATGGTTGGTACATTACACAACTCCGGCATTCCCTAGGCGATCCGAGAAAAGCCTCGAAAAAAACTCCATGGTCGGAGAAGGCGGTCACCGGGAATCCCGAATGCGGGTCACAGACGTTAATGGTGTTTTGGGTTGTTGGTAGCATTGATGGCTTGAGCTATCGGTGATTCTGAACTGGAGCACCGACATAGGCTGTTTGGTATCCCACCAAAGTGGCGGCAAACTTCATGAAGCGCTTATCCGGCTGTGAGAATACTGAAACCGAATCTCCGATCCAGAAGATAGTTTTTATTATTTATGATTATTAACAACTATCTACCTACTCTTCTTCCATGATGGGCTTTGAAAGTTGGACTTGCTTGTTTGGAGTTTACGTGCTTCTCCATGTACATTGTGTTGGGCACCTTCTAGTTACCGATCAAGCCGAATACTGTTTAATCCTAGACAGCCCATCTGATCGCCGTGAACGTGGGAGATATTGGTGCCAGTTAAGTGACCGCTGTCTAGGTTGTCTACCCACACAAGTGTGATAGGTTTATTAGGTTGAAGAAGTTTATTATTAGCTCCACGTATGGACGCCATTTTGAGAAAGATGGTTTGTTACATATTTTTACCACGCTTTGGGCGTCAATTTGAAGTAGGTTGTATTGAAGGAGTTGTATTATATTTCAACTGTTGGGGAGCCGAAAACTTGAAGTAGTTGCAACCGCACGTATAGTAAAAATGTTCCGGTAGCCTTCGCCCCAAGTGTACTTTCAGGTGGCCTTTGCCCCAAGTTTAAAAAAATATATTAACTTTGTAATTTGACTGTTTCTTTAAATATTATATATTTATGTTTGCCTCGGCTGCGTCAGTATTATTGTTAGAGACATGTTTCTCTTTGTAGGGTTGTGGTGCGACAAGAAGGTATGCTTTCGCAGACTATAATTTTACTTCACTCCTTTTATTAATGCTTGATACGATTTAAATAACACTTCACTGGAGAGCGCTGTGAAATGTTTTTATTAAATACTTGTACTTTTTAAATACGTAAACTATTTCCGTCTCACACGAATACGTATTATCTCGAGGACGTGTCTTGCATCCGGTTAGGAACACTGTTTGCAGGCAACTGAACTCTAAATTTGTAAAATTTTCTCCTTTTCAGTTTCTGATTGGCTAATCCTACTCCAATAGAATACCTTCATTTAACTAAAGATTTTTCTGGTTGTTGATTGGCTATTTCATAAACTGTTTCAAAAATTTACATTAGTGTTTCTCCAATAATGACTAGTATCATTATTAAACGTTCTTACTCATTATTGCCTCAAGGTTTCCTCATTGTTACCTCATTGTTAGCAACTTTTAACCTATTATTCTCACAGCTCCTACATTATTAAATTACGTAATACATTCACATAACATTATTAAACATGGATACAATAATATAAACATTTATAATGACTGTAATATACACCTTTTATATATATATATAGTTACATATACATATTGCTTTAAGGCGGGCTGTTATTGAATGATATATTATATAACTAGACTGAAATCATTTAAGTGTTAAAAATACTGCCTCAAGGTGCAGTGCCGCCATGTCGGATATGAGCTCTATGGTGTCGTTTGTGTGTAGGCGTTTAATGTGTGCTGCAGGCTGCTTTGACATGCCTTCTAATCAAGGCGACGTAACAGATATTTCGTGAAAAGAAGAGATACTGAAATTGTGTTTTAATATTCCGAAGGTAAACATTGTGGTCTTTGGAACTACATAAATAGTTGGACCGCACAGCACACCTGGGGAATGCATATGTCTGAAGGTGCACCATCAGAGGCAGGCTGCATTGAATGCCAATGTGCTGGATTGAAGGGGAGACGTAGGGTGTCGTCTGATGTGAAGTGTAGATATAATGGCTGAGACAATGGTTTCCAACCTTTTCTACCTCGTGCTTCCCTTTTGCAGCCCCAGAATATCCCATGCCCCATGTTTATTTACTTTTACCTATTTCGAAGAGCTTTGTTTGACAATGTAGAGTAACACTAAACTACGGTGTTCCAAAGCACTTGGTAGCCGAAAATTAAAAATATCTTTATGTCTTACTTAAATACCTGATGATATTGTTTTCACTTGAATAGCACTATTCACACCTAACGTTTTTATGTGATGAATGTTATAAGAAGAAACAATGGGACGGTTTAACTTGTTTTTCTTTAAGTAGCTGCTGAATTTTTGGTTAAGAAATAGTTAAAAGCACATCTAAGGTCACTCTCCACGTTCAGGCGACTGTTATGTTTTGTTTTCATGATCGCTAGTGTAGAGAATCTGGTTTCACATAGGTATGTAGATGAGAACTGTAGGAGAGCTTTTAAGGCTTCCTTTGCTGCTCTTGTATAAATAGAAGGAAACTGGCCCAAAATTCTTCCAACGCCATTTATTGAGACTGTTCTTTCGCATTCGAATCACATTTTAATTCAATTGCATCCTCTAGTATTTGATTAGGAAGTGCATGCACATCTATTGTGAAGGGCGATCTTGCTAATTTTTACAGCCAGTCTTCTGAAGACAAAACAGGAAAATACAGCTTGAACTCTTCTTGAAACTGTTCCAGGTGTTCTCTGATGATAACTCTCCATCCGTTGACATCGCAGGGTTGCCTATCTAGAAGTTCATTTAATCGAGGGAACGACGAAAAGTTAGTCGAGCATCCAGGCGACGCTTCCATAGTTATGTCTTTTCCAAGAAGGTCCTTATGGCAACATTAGCATCCATTATTGCGGTGTTTCTACCTTGTACTTTCAAATTCAGATTGTTCAAGGTTTCAAAGAAGTTTTCAAGGTGTGCTAGGGAAAATATAAGCTGTCATCAGTGAAGGAATGATGAAGCTCAGCTTTCCTTTGAGTCAAAATAAATAGTTCTACCTCTGGTTTCAATTCATACAGTCTGCTAAGCTGCGAAAGCCCCCGTACTTGTGCATGAAAGATTAAAGATTGGACTTCAGCATTGAGATCATTGCATAGGGACATGGAAAAGACAATTATTCACAGCACTTGGCTTAATTAAATCAAATATACTGAAAATTCAGTTTCTCAGGTAAAGTTTTAAAAGCTAGGATATCTGTGGATCATACAGTGAGAGCCAATAAGATTAGAATGTTTTTCTTTGATAATAGTTAGGAAGCCAGAAAGTGAACCTAGCATAGCTGGTGCTCCGTCACTACAAATTCCCATAACTCTGTCCCAAGACAAATAATTTAAAAAAATGCATTAGAAGCTTTTGATGTTGTTTCCAGGTTTTCAAAACACAATAGTTCTTCCAATAGTTTCTTCTTGTCCACAAATCGGTAGCATACTGTTAAGTGACTTGTTGACCTATATCAGTAGGATCGTCACATTGCAAGGCATAAAATGGAGACACTTTCAGTCCCTTAACTAGCTGTTCTTTCACATTCAGGGCCATTTCTTCGATCCTCGTTGCACACTGTTATCTGAATAAGGTACCTTGTTTATTTTTCGCTGAATATCTTCTCCAGAAACAATTCTGGTTGTTTTAAGAATGGAAGGCTTGATTAACATATCACCAATAGTATGAGACTTTTTTTTTGTTTTTTGGTTTTAAGAGAAAAATTTCATATGGTGCTTCAATAACTTTCTCATTTTCTGGTAAAAGATCCCAGTAGAGACCAGTTTCATGCTACTTAAAGAATTTCTTTTTTTAACAAAACACTTTTGGTTATTTTTCAACGACGGGTGAACTGTTGTTAAATGAGTTCCTACCGCACAGGCCGCAGTGAGTGGTTACCGAGGACATTATGACACAGAACACACTGGCAGTTGGACACTGTCTATAAACTGAATACATACTTAATTTATTCTTCACTATACAATCTTCTTTTAACAGGCATTTTACTCAACGTACAAAACCAATAAAAATACCATTTATTTCTACAGAGCACAACAGGCGGAATACTGAGTTAACAATGTGGAGCACAGACCGAGGAATGTGTAGTGTCAGCAGTAACTTGGTGACGCGCGAGGCAAAGCTGGTGCTGCCAACTACAAAAAAATACTAGTTAACTGTAATAAGAATATAAAATATTTTACTTGTTTGACCGTGTATTTCTGCTTTCTTCTGAGCTGTCTGCGCTCCCTATACATATTCTCACGCCCCCAGGATAGGAACCACTGACTTAGAAGATTCTAGTTCTCTCTATGGTTGAGAGCCATCATTGCTGAGTTGCGGAGATAGGTAGTAAAGGACCTGTCACACAAGTTTCCAAAACTTCCTGTTGCTGCGGAGATGATAGCTTAAGGGGGAAATGGATGAAATTCCTATTTTCAGTAGTATTTAAGCTAGAAGCTTATTTTTGGTACACAAATGTTGCATAGTATATATTTATAAAGCTATTAAGGTTTCATATGTTTTTTTTCCTAAAACATACCTTTTTTAAATCTCTCTCCTCCTATAAATGTTGAAAAAATATTATTTTAACAAACCTGCAGTCCACTCCCTTGTGTCTGAAATTTTAAAGTATATAGACTTTTAATATTTGGATCATCAAATAAATAAAAACATTGTTAATCTTTAACATTAAAATTGTGAACTTTTGAGACCTGTATTTGATATTTTATCTTTTATTCTAAGAATTACATAAGATATAGGTCATCCGCTACTCAGTTTTCTTAATCGCATTTTGTAGGACATTCAGTAAACGTTACAAGTTTATTATATGCAATTTGAATGAGGAGATGCAGCAAACTGCTTCAAAAATAGAACTGTGGAAAACGTAATTTAAAATCTGTGTTACAGTTAATTTGAATAGATCTTTCCTTAATTGTGACATCACGTTTAAGGTTCCAAGTACCTTAGGACCTTGAAACTCCAGGAATTGCTAAAATAGGATTTATACACTTGTTTTGGCCAACAAAAGCGAAAAAGTGAATTTTTACCTATTTCCTCCCTTAAGCAAATATTGTTATATTTGCTCTGCTAATTGAGGCAGTATTTTTAATACTTGAATCATTTTAATTAAATTATATAATATGTAAATTCAATAACAGCCCGCCTTGAAGCAATATGTATGTAATAATTTATAAAAATGTATGTAGCAGTCATTGGGAATGCTTATATTATTATTATTATTATTATTATTATTATTATTATTATTATTATTATTATTATTATTATTATTATTATTATTATTATTATTATTATTATTAAGCATATTCAATAATTGTATGTGAATGTCTTAGGTAATTTAATAATGTAAGAGCTGTGAGAATAATAAGTTTAACGTTGCTAACAATGAGGTAACAAGAAGTAACCTTGAGACAATAATGAGTTTGAGAGTTTGAATGTTACTAGTCATGATTAGGGCAGCAATAATGTATATTTTGTGACAGTTTAAAATAGCCAATCAACAGCCAGAAAAAGCTTTAATTAAATGCAGGTATTCTATTGGACTAGCATTAGCCAATCAGAGACTTAAAATACAGAAGTTTACGGGTTTGGACGGTTGAAATATGTTCAGTTGCCTGCAGACCTTGGTAGTGACCGAATGGAAGATGTGTTCTCTAAAGAAATATTACGTATTCGTGTGAAACGAAAATTATGTATACGCGTTAACAAAGTGCAAGTATTAAATTAAAGAATCTCACAGCTCTTAATATCAGTGTAGTGCTATTTAATTTGTGTCAAGGATTAATAAAAAGAAGTGAATTTAAACTTAAAATCTGTGTAAGCCTGCATTCTTGTCGCACCACGCCCTGATTAAGAGAAACGTGTCTCTACTAACATTACTGACGCAGCTGAGGCAAACATAAACATAAATAATATCTATAGATGGAATTTAATAACAAAGTTACTATAATATTCTTAAAGTTGGAGTGTAACAACAAAAATACATCTTCAAATCAGCTTCTCATACGTAGCAGCATATTACGTAACAAATAATTTACTTCAAATTGACGTCCATACATAAATCAACAACAAAACAACGTAAAGAACAATCCTTCTTCAAATTGGCTTCCCAAGCGCGGGGCAGTTAAAATAATAACGGTAAACAAAAACACCTTCTTCATAATGGACGAGATGAATTTGCGGTAGTGGATGGCCATTTCTCGGAAATAGGCTGCGAATCTTGATGGGGCTTCTTTCGCTATTTTGTGGCTTGCATCAGGTGACAGACGTTAGGTGTTCATTTCCCCCAAATTTGGGATTACAGTCTAACCTTAAATAACACCCCTTTCTTTCAAATAATTTCCTTTGCTGCAGTCAATGCAATGTGTATGTTCATTCCTTTTTTGAGCAGTACTAAGCATCAAATGTCCCTTGAGAAGCTGCAATAGTTTTAAAAATGACTTTAAAAAAAGGTTGAACTTTGGCATAAAAGGGGTTTCATTACACGATGAATTGGAGTAATTTTATTCTTGTAATGTACTGCATCTGGCGCGGTATTTTAATGCTACTCCTTAGTGCTAATTATTTCCCACTTGCGACTAGAACATCCCCAAAAGTTCCAGTACCTCTTACCGAAATTTTAAGTACAGGGTGATTTATAAAGAACTGACACATTTTTTATTTAATTGTTTCAAAACGAGTTATGCATGCAACAACTTATTATACCAGAAATGCAGAGAAACTTTGCGATATTATTTACATCTATAGCAAATGTTGAAACTGTCCTCCATCCTGCATAAGGCACAACTCAACACGCCGTTCCATGTTACTGGCCACTCATCGGATGACTCTGCTGTCAATAGCTTGAATGCCCTGTGTAATGTTGAGCTTCAGATTGTCCAATGTCTGGGGATGTGTGATATAAACCCTGTCTTTTAAGTAACCCCATACAAAGAAGTCCGGAGATCTTAGTAGCCACAGGTTCTTGGAAATTATCCGGTCGTCAAAGAAACGTGCAATTAATGCCATGGATTCATTTGATGTATGGCATGTAGCGCCGTCCTGCTGAAAATATCCTTGAATCAGCTCTACATCGTCTAGTTGCTCAGCAAACACCATGAAAATCTGTCGGTACTCTGCAGTACTCACATTGTTTAAAAAAAAAACGTTGGTTCCATTATTCTCTGTGCGGATATTGAGCACCAAACTCCGATTTTAACCGGGTACATAGGTGTTTCATGAATAACATGTGGATTTTCACTAGCCCAAGGGCGTGAGTTATTTGAGTTCACATAGCCGGATAAATGGAACCATGCTTCATCTGTGAACCAAGTGATGGGCAATATGGCAGAATTTTGCACAATGAAGGCCTGAGACCAACGACAATAATTCAGTCGTTTATCCTTATCTGGTTCCTGTAACTGATGGACAACCGTAATCCTATATGACTTTAGGCCTGCACTTTTCACAGCTCTCTGACACATTGAGTAGCTGTACCCTGTCTCCTGCGACAAACCTCTTAATGGTTTTCTGGGTGACTGATTCAGGCGTGCTCTTACGTCAACAACAACCATGTGAAGCCTAGATGAACGAGTTTTGCCTTGTTCACTCACCAGAGATCCGGTTGTTTCCAATTTGTTTACTAGTCCCAGTATTGTGTTTCTTTGGGGAGGATTCCGAACACCAAATTCTCTCTGGTATGCCCTCAGAGTAGCTGTAATTGAATTCGTAATCCAGTATTGCTTTACAAGGAAGAGTCGTTCGTTTAATGTGTACTCCATTTTCACGTTGACTAAAACAAAATCTCAAAAACAGTTTCCGACAATAAAACTAACAATTACGAATAAAACATGAACATCTGCGCATCTAGTGACAGTTAATCGAAATTCCAGAACATTCTGCTTAATTTGGTGCTAAAATTGGGGCACTGAGTGAATTTCGAACAGAAGAATTAAAGAAATAAATGTGTCAGTTCTTCATAAATCACCTTGTAGAATATACATATTAAACCTCAAGGCCAAGAACGTACAAAAATAAAAGAAAAAATGACTGCTATCCATGATTTGAGCTAGTGCTGTCGCTTTATAAAGTAGTGGAAACATTAAAATGGAAAGTACGAGGAAGCAAGCAGCGTTCCGTTCTGCATATTTCAAAAGATGGTTATTAGGAGCAGGAAATCATTTGTTCCAGCATCTGATAGCTGACAGCCGTATTTAATGCTCTTGAGTGGCTGCTGCTGCATATCCACAGAGGTACATTAGTGAACTAAATGTACTACTCGCATCAGTAATCTGAATTAGTGATGTTAAAGCTGAAAGCCACCGGTTTTATAGCTTCTAGACCACATCGTCTGCTCCGGCATAATTTAGTAAGACGAGTTCATTATTGCTTGCAAGTAATGGTTCTCGAGCAGACGTCTTCCTACCAAATAGAGGCGATGTGTATGTGAGGAGAACATTGCTAAAACTCTGATGTGTCACTGCTCACTCTTCTAAAGAGGTTTGTTTTTCCATCTACTTAAAAGTTTACAGAAATACGTTTATTACACATTTCTTTGTAGGTATAAAGGATGTGTCTTTATTGGTGTCATATATTTGGGGGACGTGTTTTTTACATCAAAACAGTAAAAAAGTCCATATGAACACTGGTCTGAAAATCATTTATTTCAGAGTTACAACACAAAATCGAAAGCTACAAAAATTGCTCGAAGTGGCTTCCTCTTGCTTCGATGCATGCAGTAAACCTGCAATCTATGCTCTGGCGTACTCTGTTTAAAATTCCTGGTGTGTTTCGTATTTGGTCAAATCCAGTTTGGATACGTCCTCGCAAAATGTCAACATTAGGTACAGGAGTCGCACAAACCAAGAACTTCAAATCTCTCCAGACGAAGAAATGGGCATGCAATGGGTCCCCCTTGACCATCCATCTTTGCGGAAATCGATCATTCAAAAACCTACTATCATACTGAAATGAGCTGGAGCACCATCGTGTTAACACCACATTCGTTGGATGAAGTCCAGAGGCACATTATCACTTAAGTGATGCAACTCATTTCTGAGAAACTGGAGATAGGTTTGTCCATTCAGACACGAAGAAAAGAATAGGGACCAATAAAGTGATCATGAGTGATTCCATCCCAAACGTTGAGAGAGAACCTCTGTTGATGGTTGTCCTGTCGTACTTCATTAGGATTTTCAAATGACCAGTTATGAGTGTTATGAAAACTGAAGATGCCGTCGCGAGTAAAACCAGCCTCATCCGTGAATAAGATACAGACTAGGAAATTGATGAACACAGCGCACTGCTGTAACATGCGTTGACAGAAACGTCTTCTTGGCTCAAAGTCCACCTCATTTAATCCTTGCACACGTTGAAGGTGATACGGGTACAGAAGATTTCCATTCAGAATTCTCCAGATAGTCATACGACTAACTCTTTCCCTTACAGCCATACGTCTTATGCTTTGTGATGGGTCTGCATCTACAGCACGAAGAACTCGTTCTTCAAGCTCTATGGCTCGTACCGCTCTTGGTCTCCCAACATCTCTAGTACTCCTCTCAAATACGCTATTCTCTCTCAAGCGTTGGTGAATTCGTGCAAATGTTTTTGCACACGGTAACGGCCTGTCAGGGTATCTTTCTGCATAAAGTTCACGTGCTCGTGCTGCATTGTCGTCTGCACGGCCATACGTGTGGTGCATATCCGTCTGTTCACTCATGGAATACATCTTCTTTGTCCTATAACAACGAAAATGTTGATTTTCAGACCCATGTACATATGAACTTTTTTTAAATGCTTTGATGTCAGGAACACGTCCCCCAAATATATAAAACCAATAAAGATACACCTGTATAGGGGAGCGAGTAGGTTAAAGCCATAGGTACAGGTACAGATAGATGATTCAAAGGAGGGGGCCTTTAGCGCGCTGCGATCTGCACAAACGTATTGCGGCTATCACCCCCCATAAGGAAGGGATGAGGTGGAGACACCACAGGAGACCACAGGCCATAGAAAGATATGCCTCAGAGACGCGCGGAAGTCCCTAACATTTACAAGCTCGCAGACCCGTCCCACTGCGAGAGGGCGATGAACGACCCACCAATCAGGCTCCCCTCTGGCGTCCACGGGGAGCACACATCTTCGGTACCGCTATAAATCACGGAACCTATAAACATACCTGAAAGATGAGAGAGAAGCGGAATGAAAGGGGAAATGATGGACAAGAAATCATGGTATAGAAGAAACCACCCAGCATTCGCCTGTCGACCCCGTGCAAAACACGAAAAACCCATGGGTCAAAGTGGGTGGTCGCCGGGGATCGAACCCGGGACCTCACAAATGTGAGTCACACGTGTTACCGCGGTGTCACCTTGCTTACTGGTTAAAGCCATAGTCAAGTCTTTAAAAAGCAGGTCGCTAAATGCTGTCTTTGAAATTCCTCTTTTTGCATGACCAAAAGACAAAATATGAATAGTGACTTTTAGTACTTGCAAAAAAATCTGATGTGCTGCATTCATATGACTTTCTTTATTCTCTATCGTTCATTAATAGGTACACAAACTATTCTTACTAAAGCTTATTTGAATGGTATTTTGTTTTATATGCACTATTTCCTAAAGTATTGAAGAGAACCACGTTAGATTTAAGGATGATGACCTTTTAAGTCCGTTGTAGGTTAATAAGATGGCTAGTAATTTTTTAAAAATAGTAAATTTCTGTTGCGTTTTAGTCAAAGGATGGTATAATTTAGAGACAAATTAATATCTTCCTTAATAAGTAAACTTATTGTCTAGAAGTAGATCAATAAGCTTAGAAAACGTGCATCTACATTTTGTCAAATTTACCGTCTGATATCTTAAATAGTTTCTGAGATAATGGGTCACAAATTTAACAAATTTAACATAGGCAGGATATGGCTTTTACTCCTAAGCTCTTATGCTTCAATACATTAGGGGTACCTTTTAGCATTTTAATTCAACTCTGTTGCGGTAACTTCGTGTTATCTTTTGCTGAGCGCCTGTTATTGTATTACTATTTTTAAATTTGGGTTCTTTGTCCTCCGGCTAGCTATTATTTCTCAGTCGAGCATATCTCTTAAACAGGGTGTGTAAACGGAAAGGAGTTTTTACTGAAAGATAACACTGATAAAAGAATTTGTTTTTACACTTTTATTGCCGTCACACTTTATTCATTTCACATAATCATTCTTGATACACGCCCGACTGAAACTGTTATATTTTCTAATGTTACTATAATCACTTATTTGCTGCACGTTATTAATTCGCGTATTTCACATTTATAACTAACTTTACGACGCCAGAGACTCTGTAGAATTGCGCGACGTATAACGCGTAAATGATTCTCTTAAACTTTGCGACGTATAACCCGCGAATGCTTCTGTTGAACTGAGCGACGTATAACCTGTGTATGATTCTGTTGGACTGAACGACGTGTAATGCAGGAATGTTTCTGTTGAATTGAGCGACGTATAACCTTTGTATGATTCTGTTGGACTGCACGACGTATTACCCGCGAGTGCTTCTGTTAGACTGAACGATATTTGCCTTGTGAATTATTCTGTCAAACTGCGAGTTACCGTCTCTGGCACGGAATTTATACTCCCTCACCCCAATATGCCTAAACATTATAACAGAGCTGCTATTGGTTAATAAAAAGCGCCAACATTAGCGTCTATTTTTGTATCCAATCAAAATTACGAACACATATGCTCTAGGGAAAATATTCCCTCCATTTCTACAGAAAAGCGCGCTAATCTGACTCATTTGCTTGTCTCTTATAATTGATAAACAACTCACTCCCTCGCTCATTGTTGTCCGCTCTTATTGTCAGTTTCAGTGAGGCCGTGTAAACTTATTTCCTAACAATGCTTATAATTAACAATCATCTCAAATCAATGTCATACAATAATGCTTATTTACACTACAATCACTCTGGCATTTACATTGTTGTGATATAAAATACTGCCACAACTCCCAACAAAGTTTCAAGGAAAATGTACATAGCGCACTTTTGGATCTAGCACTTCGGTGTTTTCCAAGTTCTCTCTTCCATGTAAAGGGGAAAAAAGAATGAATGCGTTGAAAGGATGAGAAACGCTAATAACATAACAGAATACAAACAAGGGAGGTAGAAAATAAAAGCAATTACTTGCGACTTTAGCTAAGTATATTGTGTTCCATTTTCTGGCCAAAAAGAACGGGTTAAAGCTGCAAGAGACATCCAGGTATCTTAGTGATAGACACCTGTAATTGAAAGTCATTAATCTTTCTGGTTAATTGAATCTCTCTGTAGTCGTTAATTACGCGCCTTCTCATTACCTTGTTGTTCTCTCTGCTGCGCATCATCTCCGTCAATTCTTTCCCCCGTTCCTCACACCTGTGCCTCATTGTTCCCGTTGCTCTTCTCCTTCAGGCTGAAAACTCATTTTCCTGTCTCGTCTGCAGTAATTCTCTTACCGCGTAGACCCCAAATTGCCTTCTGGTTTTCTCGATCGTAAAAAGAACAGTGTACAATACTAAGACCCCGAGGGTAGTACATGTTAAGCCTTTATTTCGTGGTAGAAATCACAAGATTCCTTGTCCTGGGTTACTCAGCTTGCTAGCGTTATCTGTTGATTTTATTTCTATCGGGAATCCAAGTTAGGATTGGATCAGAGCAGTTGTTTTATTTGCAATTTCGCGATGCTCCAGCCAAATTTGTGACAGAACTTTAAGGTATAGAAAATCTGATAAAAATCATTGTGGCGTAACATAGGGGATAAGTGCCAAAGCAGTTGTGTCCAACTGGCTCGCACAAAAACTGTATTTCCCACGTCGCTGTACACTACAGCTCCCAGACTTGAAGGGGAAGGTACACCTCGCTTGTTGAACGTTGCTCATTATCATTACAGCTCTACTAATACATGCAGGAGATAAGCTTACTTTCTTCCACTTAATTGTGGTAAAAGAAGAATTGCAATCGATGCAAGAATTCGATTTCGAAATTCGACACGGAGATAAACTATTTGCTTTGTCTTAATACTACAAATTGATTGTCATTTTTACAACAAATGTGAGGTGAGTGAGTAGGTATGTATGTGAGTGAGTGAGTGAGTGAGTAAGTGAGTGAGTGAGTGAGTAAGTGAGTGAGTATGTGAGTGAGTGAGTATGTATGTGAGTGAGTATGTATGTATGTATGTGAGTGAGTGAGTGAGTGAGTGAGTGAGTGAGTGAGTGAGTATGTATGTGAGTGAGTATGTATGTATGTGAGTGAGTGAGTGAGTGAGTGAGTGAGTGAGTGAGTCAGTGATTGAGAAACCTGTAAAGCCAGATAAAAAAGTGCATGTCAGACAACTTCTAAGTATAATAGCGAAACTTTACTTATGGCTTCCTACAATACACAAAGCTTTACGTGGAAAATATTATTTCTTAAGAAAAAAAACTCCAAGGATTTTGAATAAATTGTCATATGCTAGAGATATAAAATAAATGAATGGTTTAGATGTTTCTCTAAATAGCCTGCGAATCTCTGTTTAATTAAATGAGTTTTCTGCAGAAACTGTATAAAGGAAAAGCAAAGGAATTGTGTCAATATATTGAAGGTTCATCTGAAAGTGTGTCCTGATGTAATAGTCTTTAGTCAATATTTTTGTTCGCTTTAAGGGAAAGGACGTAACGTAGTACAAGTGTGGCGAAAAATTTGGACGGGTCTGCGAGCTTGAAAAATTTTAAGAGATTTCCACGCGTCTCCGTGGTCTGTCTACCTAACACGTTAAGCCTCCTGTGGTTCCTTCACCTCATCCCTTCCTCCTGAGGGGTGATAGCCGCAAAAGGTGTCCCCCTCCGTTGAATCACCTATACCTATAGTTCGGTTATAATTATGTAAATACGTTTGATGTAAAGAAACCAAATAACGTGCCTCGCAATTTCATCCGCAAAAGCATAAACCAAATAATAAAATACGTTAAATGTTCCCGCCATGGCCATGCCTACGTCCACGCAGATAATGTTTTATTCACATTCGCGGAAGGGAGCTGCAACACACAGTATTAACAAATGCATGTTGCCCGACGCTTACAGCTTTCACGGACCTTACATATTGAAGCCTTCCTTGCTAGGCAACTTCTCCGACAGAATCCTACGCCTCTAGACGGATTAAATTCTAAGCTCAGCGACTAGGCAAGTAAAGTCATGCATTATGTCTTGACACACTTTGAAATGCACACGCAATATGCTTTGCCTCCTCTCCGTAGCATTAGCTATTCCAAAATATTTGTTGAGGTATATTGAAAGTTTCCCAGGTTGCTCACCTTGATAATTTATAATGTGTGAAACATTTTACTTTCTCCACTACTATTAACGTATATATATATATATATATATATATATTACGTATAGGACGTATTTTATTCCACCCAAAAATTCGATACCGAGATTTCACCGGAAATATACGTTTGAGGCACCTAAATAAAAAAAGAAAAAGGTCCTCGCGCGCGCGCGTGTGTATGAGTCTGTTTTTTACTTTCTGTACCACATATAAAAAGTAGCGGAAGCATTGCATTCCACCCAAATATTCAATATCGAGATTTCACAGGAAATACAGTTTTGAGGCCCCCTAAATCCAAAAAAAAAATTTAGAAAAAGGTCCGTGTGCATCTGTGAGCAGCTAACTCAAAAAGGAAAAGTCGGATAAATACGAAATTTGGTATTTAGGTTAACTATCTTTCAAAGATGAGACACGAAGATTTTCAAGAAAATTACCCCATCCTAGACAACCCTTTACATGGAGCAATTTTTCAAACATATTGATTTTCTCAAAATAGCTCTTACGATTTTGATTAAAACATCATATGTTTAAGATATTTTCAATTTTCATGGAAAATGAAATTTTTTAATTTTCTGGAAATGTCTCCAAAAGTCCTCTTCATTTTGAATGAATTTTGCATAACTGGTAAACCGTACGAGATAGACAACATTTTATTACACAAAAAATGTAGATCGCGTTAGAACACACAATTTATGTCATATAGGTTTTTTATGAGTGAACCATTTCCGAAATATTCATTGTTATTTATTTGTATTTTCCAGTACTTATAATTCTTCTCAAATGGGAATTCCTTATTGTTTTTTTATGCCCTGGACATGCAAAGAGAATGAAATTCTCCACACAGCAACCAACTCTTAAAACAGTTGACTATCGCTGAAAGCTGAGGCAGTGTTTTTAACACTTGAATGATTTCGGTCTGATTATATAATATATATAAATCAGTAGTAGCCCGCCTTAAAGCAATATGTGTATGGAATAATATATAGAAATGTATGTAACAGTCATTGTATTAATGTTTGTATTGTTGTGTACATGTGTAACAATGTTATGTGAATGTATTACGTAATTTAATAATGTAGGAGCTGTGAGAATAATAGGTAAAAAGTTGCTAACAATCGGATAACCTTGAGGCAATTATGAATTAGAAAGTTTAAATGCTACTGGTAATTCTTGGAAGCAATAATGTAATTTTTGTGACAGTTTATAAAATAGCCAATCAAGAACCAGAAAGAGCTGTAGTTAAATGAAGGTATTCTATTGGACTAGGATTAACCAATCAGAAACCAAAATGGAGCAACATTTATAAATTCAGAAGTCAGTTGTTGTAGACAGTGTTCCTAACCGGACGCGAGATGCGTCCTTGAGAAATTTAATACGTATTTTGTATGATACAAAAATTGTTTACGTGTTAAAAAGTGCAAGTAATTAATAAAAAAATCTCACAGGTCTCTCTCATATATATCAGTGAAGTGTTATTTAAATCGTGTCAAGCATTAATAAATTTGAAGTAAAAAAACAAATTTTAATCTGTGTAAGCCTACATTCTTCAGTCGCACCACTCCCTGCTAAGACATTCATGTCTCTAAAAAATAAATACTGACGCAGCCGAGGCAAACATAAATATATAATATTCAAAGAAACAGTAAAAAATTACAAAGTTAATAATTTTTAAACTTGGGGCAAAGGCCACCGGAAAGTACATTTGGGGCGAAGGCTACCGGAAACTTGGGGAATGGCAGCCCATTTTCACGGAGTGCGGAACTGAGGAGAGGTATCGATGTAGGTCAGCGAGGCCTGGCACGAAGTTGGCGTTCCAAAACATCCCAAAGGTGTTCTATAGGATTCAAGACAGGACTCTGTGCAGGCCAGTCCATTACAGGAATGTTATTGTCATGTAACCACTCCGTCACAGCCCGTGCAGTATGAACACGTGCTCGATCGTGTTGAAAGATGCAATCGCCATCTCCGAATTGCTCCTCAACAGTGGGAAGCAAGAAGGTGCTTAAAATATCAATGTAGGTCTGCGCTGTGATCGTGCCACGCAAAACAACAAGGGGTGCAAGCCCCCTCCAGGAAAAACACGACCACACCATAACACCACCATCTCAGAATTTCACTGTTGGTACTACACACGCTGGCAGATAACGTTCACCGGGCATTCGCAATACCCATACCCTGCCATAGGATCGCCACATTGTGTACCGTGATTCGTCACTCCACACAACGTTTTGCCACTGTTCAATCGTGTAATGTTGACGCTCCTTACGCCAAGCGAGGCGTCGGTTGGCATTTTCCTGCGTGATTTGTAGCTTATGAGCAGCCGCTCGAGCATGGAATCCAAGGTTTCTCACCTCACGCCTACCTGTCATAGTACTTGGAGTGGATCCTGATGCAGTTTGGAATTTTACGACCCTCTTCAAATGTCGGCTGTCTCTGTCAGTCAACAGACGAGATCGGCCTGTACGCTTTTGTGTTGTACATGTCCCTTCACGTTTCCACTTCACTATCACGTCGGAAACAGTGGACCTAGGGATGTTTGGGTGTGTGGAAATCTCACGTACAGACTTCAGACACAAGTGACACCTAATCACCTGACCACGTTCGAAGTCCGTGAGTTCCACGGAGCGTCCCATTCTGCTGTTTCACGATGTCTAATGACTACTGAGGTCGCGGATAATGAGTACCAGGCAGTAAATGGCAGCACAATGCATCTAAGATGAAAAACGCAAGTTTGTGGGGGTGTCCGGATATTTTTGATCACATAGTGTATGTCAAAAATGTTGTGGCATTAACCAGGCAATTTTGTAGAAATCCCGAAATACGTTTTGTTATCAGTTAGAATTTTCAAGTGTTTCTGTGTGTGTTTTCAAGTGATAAGGCCCAATTAATTGTTTTCTCTACTACGTATAGTAAGTAGGAGAAGTATTGCATTCCACTCAATAATTAGATACCTGGATTTCACCGGAAATACATGTTTTGAAGTGCCCTTAATCCAAACAAAGCATTTTTGCAAACATGTCCGTGTGTGTTTCGGTCTGTCTGACTGTGAACAGTATATCTCTAAAACGAAAAGTCGGATAAATACCAAACTTGTCACGTACATTGTTTTTGTTTTGTTTTTCTCTTTTTGTTTGATTGTTTTTTTTTTGTCTGTGAACCATTTCCGAGATATTCCTTGTTATTCCCTTAAATTTTCCAATACTTATACTTTTTCTCAAATGGGAATTCGTTATTCGTTTTTTTTTATGTCCTGGACATGCAAAGAGAATGGAATGCTCCACATAGCAACCAGCTCTTAAAAGATTTGACTATCGCTTAAAGTCTACCATATTCCCTTGCATCTACAAGAAAATTATCACTACTTCATGTTAATCGAAATAAGCATTTGCAGAAATGATAACCGGTTTATAAGATGTGACTATCGTGTCCGAGTTCTGTGAATTCTTACAAATACAAAATTCTTCCTCCCCTTATCAGTGTGTAGAAAAAGAAGACTATTGGGAGAGTGCATTCTTCTCTTGCATATGTGTCATATATAATTACAAAATTTATCTGATATTTGATCCTGAAGCTTAACAAACATCAGGTATGGAAGGATGTGAACATGGCGGCTGCCTGACTGTGATCAGTATGCAGCGACTTTAACCTCTAAGCAGGTTGTTGCTGGTGAGAGCTAAGTAGGAAAAAAGTTAAGGTACTGTTTTGTACTGTCCTATCTTGATAAAGATGTTACTGAAAACTGCAGCTTGACATAGCTATTTAACCCTGTTTGACCCAAACTTAATACCTAGCTGTTTCATAATGTTATAATTAAAAAAAATCTGATGTGTTACACTCACGTGACTTTCTCTACTCTTGTACAAACTATTTTTACAAACGCTTATTCTCCATATGCTTCATGTTAATCGAGATATCGAGATGTCAATCTTATTGCTAATTTTCTTGTAGATGCAAGGGGAACATGGTAGGTTATAAGCGATAGTCAAATCTTTTAAGAGCTGGTTGCTATGTGGAGTATTCCATTTTCTTTGCATGTCCAGGACATAAAAAAATGAATAACGAATTTGAGAAAAAGTAAAAGTATTGGAAAATTTAAGGGAATAACAAGCAATATCTCGAAAATGGTTAACTCAACAAAAAATATGTATATGACATAAATTGTGTATTTTAACGCGATCCACATTTTTGTGCAGTAAAATTTTGTCAATCTCTTATGGTTTACCAGTTATGCAAAAGTCGTTCACGAAAAAATTAAAATTATCGAAAAATGTTCCATGTAAAGGGTACTCTGGGGTGGGGGGGATTTTCTTGAAAACCTTCGTGTCGCTTCTCTGGAAGATACTGACCCTAAATACCAAGTTTGGTGTTTATCCGACTGTTCGTTTCTGAGTTATGCTGTTCACAGACACACAGACACACACACAGACACACACACAGACACACACACGAACATGTTTCCAAAAATGCTTTTTTTGGATTCAGAGAGTCTCAAAACATGTATTTCCGGTGAAATCTCGGTATCGAATTTTTGGGTGGAATACAATACTTCCCCTACTTACTATACGTAGTAGAGAAGGTAAAAATAAATATAGAATTTTTACCCGCGCCAAGGTGTCTCCGAATGCTTAAGGCTTTTCCAACCTACAAAATTGTAGGAACTAACATATCTCCATTCCTCACACATTTCTGCCTGGAAATTCACAGGATCCTCTGCCAGCCAAACACATTCCTCTTGTACCTACAATGTAATTTACAATAAAAGAATTTCTGCAAACCCGTAACATGAAGTAAATATAATAATACAACTTTTGAAAGAATAGTTTGTAGAAGAATTGATACAGGAAGCCACGTGTATGTAGCACATCAGATCTTTTGAGATAACTTGACTATACAGCGACCATAGAAATTCTAGCAAGCGTGCTATGTAATCTTGCGGGAACCATTTTGTTTGCTCCTTTGAAAACCTTAACTAAAACATTTAAAGAGACATTGTTCTATTCCATTTGACACAAATTTGTAACAAAAATGATTTGACGATATGCACCTTAGCCTAACAAACTGACATCGTAGAAATGGAGGCCATTTGCGAGACATGGATTTTATTAAATTAAATATTTCCCTAAGTTATGAAACAGATTATTGGTATATATAATATATGATTTACATTTATGCAATCCTTCCATTAGATGGGTATATCTTGCTGAATCCAATATCGTGCACAATTGACTCATTATGGTACGCGTGCCAAAAAAACAGCACTGACGTATTTGCTGCAGCAATGACGTAATACCGGTATTCCAAGCTTATAGAGAGATCAAACCATTTTGTGATATTATTTGCTCTGGGCAACGAACATGGAAAAATATCTGTAATTTAGTACATCTAATAATTAGAATCTGAATTCATAATTACTTAGCATGGGGTGCTGATAACAGGTTACATCACAGTCCGTAACTCTGCTCACGTCTCTTCCAGGAAGGTAATGCATACAAGTGACTGTCTTGCTTATCGGTTCAACACGCAGGTAATAACAAATGAAATTCAGGGAGAAAAGCTAGCATCTCATTTACGAATATTTGAACTCACTCTTATGTTAGCCTTGGATGCCAAATTATTTCATTATTTATTTACTACAAGTTTAATGCCAATATTACTTAAAATGTTGTATGCAACTCTTGAATAATTTTCATATGACATTCATGACATATTTATTCGTGCCATAAACAAGAATATATCCCTGCATAAATTACTAATATATATGTATGTGTGTGAGTGTTTAATTTGCATAAATAATAATATTCATATTTTGCACACAATTTTGATGATTTGGTTTCTTTGAATCACCCTGTATTAAAACTCCTATTGAAGTTGTGTAATTATTTATCAACATCTACAAAATTCTAAACAAGCATTCAGTTAAGAGAGCGTGGAGCACTTCTAATGATTAATCGGGCGTTTAATTTTGCTTGCAGCTCAGAGCTTTGTCAGCAGCGTTATAGAGGGGGTTGAAGCAGGCTTAATGCGTGAGGGACCGCTGGAGCGTGAAATGCGATATGATACATTAGCAGAGAAGGCTTGGGTAAACTAGTTTATGTGCACTATCTCTTTTTCTCTTTTAATCCATTGTGTTTCCTTGTGGTTTTTGTGCTGCACCATCGATTGTCGTTAACGGTCCAAATGTCACAATCCCATGCTAGGCGACTCAGTCCATAGCCGTTGTGACGTCATTACGACAATGTCACCAGTAACAAAGCAATAACAGCTGCTTGACATTTCATTTCTTTAACCTTAGTTATCTACTGCAACCGCCTTAAAAGCCTGTTTACACTTGGAAGTTTCCTAACAGAAAGCAATTTATTGAAGGTAACACTCGAGAAAGCGTTCATCTCCAATGCAATAACATTGTTGTAGCCAAATTAACGGAGATAAAAATTCTCAGTGTTAATATGCAGAAAGAACAAACCTTTTATGGCCTTTTCAAAAAATTGCGCGTTATTACTTTAATTAGTTTAAATTTGACTTGCAACAGCAGAGCATTTCCATATACCTGACGTCACAAATATATGATTTAAACTGATGGAAAAACAAATTTGTAAAATAGTAAGAACTGGGGCGGTAATGAGGACTTTCAATAAAAGGTTGACATTTCCTGACTCTGTAGACGAATCTATTCATAGGACTTCTCAAATCAGTGCTTCTGGGTGCAATTCTCAGCTGGGGCGTGGAAAGTTTTCTTTACCCACCCTCCTCAGAGTCCTACATGTGAGTATGAGTGAGTAATGTTAAAACGATTAAAAACTAACTTAAAACAACCTTAGCCAACGAGCTGTTTCTCAAACTAAAGCCCTCTAAATAACCATAGAAGTTAAAGTTAAAAGACGAAAAAGAATCTGTGTTACATTCACACGACTTTCTCCGCCCATTCCTCAACAAACTATTATTAAAAAAGCTTATTCTTCTATCCACTTCATATTAATCAAGATAAACATTTACAAAAATTGTTTTATTACATATTTCATTGTGTCTACAGGGGGATTAACAGAATACTGTAGGATTAAGCGATAGTCAAAGTCTTTAAGAGCGGATCGTCTTGTGATAGCTTTGAAATTCCGTTCTCTTTGCATGATCACAACAGAGAGAGAAAAAAATAACGATTTTTCACTTGAGAAAAGTATAAATAAATCAATCCTGTGGCGCTACAGACCACGAACGGCCAGGGCCTACCAACCCGACTACCGGCTTCACGCCCACTTACGCTCGGCAGAGGTGAGCGATCATCCAACCGAAAAGAAAGGGGGAAAAAAAGATAGGATATGGTGATGTGGCCAGCATCATGCGTCCTTCAGCCCGAAAGTTAGCTCAAAAGGCCAGGACCGCTGCATATCGCAGCTCCCCACTTTCCTCACCATGCTGAGTGGGCACCAGTCCTAAATATAGGACTTAAAACCCCCACCACCCTGGAGGAATCGAACCGGGTGCATTCAGTAATCGGGAACCAGAGCACCACGGAGCAGGACTTTGGAAAAGTATAAGTATTTGGAAATTCTAACCAATAGCAAGAAATATTTTGGAAAAGTAAACTAATTAATGATATGTACATTTTAAAACGATTTTGTATATCTCTTAGGGTTTATCAGTTATACAAAAGTCATTCAGAATGAAGAGAACTGCAGAAGCTATTCACAGAAAACTTAAGGTTTTCATTTTATTTGTCATGAGAGTACCTTAATCAAAAACGTTAGAGCCATTTCTGAGAAAGTAAAAAATATGTAAAGGGTAGTTTGGGTACGGAATCTTGTTTTTGAGTCCATGCTATTCACACACATACACACACACACACACACACATGGATGGACCTTTTTCTAAAAATGATTCTTTTTGTATCCAGGAAGCTCAAAACATGTATATCCGGAGAAATATCTGTATCGAATGGGTGTAATACAATACTTCCGCTACTTTAAGAACATGGTAGGGAAAGTAAAAGGTTCCGAATCTAACATTTTGCTATCAGATTAAAACCATTTTCGCCACAATTATAGACGTTCTAAAAAGTTTCCCTACTAGATGCATGTAAAATAATTTTGTTAAGGCCACATATGAAAAAGTTTAAAAACTCAAGCTATTTTTAAAAAAAAGTCACATAAAGACTAATAAAATTAAGTCTGGAAAAAGAACCTGGAACACAAAGTTTGATATAATTTGTTCATTCTGCATATTAAAAATGAGAATTTTCTCCCTAACTTATTTAGGTATAAATTCGATAACGGTATTTCAGCACAAATAAGCTGAGGTTTTAGATCCTCATAATACAAAGAAAAGCATTTCTGAGAAATATTTACATCTATATGGAACAATAGTGTTGGAAATTATTTCTCTCCAATGTTAATAAATAACATTATTGATGATTGTTATTACTACCGCCGTGGCCGACTGGTTAGACCGCTCGCCTCCCACCGAGGCGGACCGGGTTCAATCCCAGGGACCTGCATGTGGGATTTGTGGTGGACGAAGCGGCGTCTGGGCGGGTTTTCTCCGGGTTCTCCGGTTTCCTCATTCATTCCACCAATCATCACCTTTCCTTTCATCCATTTCACCAACATTTCGTTTCATCTACTTCCTTCATCCCATACCAGGCATCGGGCTGATCACCCATCCTGGATATTCTGTCTGATCCATGAGTGTCTGCTCCTCGACGGGCCTCTGACCCCAGGCACCCGCCTGTAAGTCCTGGGGGGTCTAAGTCCTACATAAGAGGAGGGTAAACAGATAATGAATGAATGAAAAGTTATTACTACGCCCAATAGGCGCCCTAAATTTACGAACCGATGTTTTTATACCAGGTTAGTTATTTTTTCTCAAAACCTAAAAGAGTAACACATTTGGTGTAGTACTTAAATTCCTCATAATAAACACGTTTGCAAAATTGTATTTCTTTACTATGAGAATGGTTTTCAGTATAGTTTAAAGAAATCGATTAAAAAAAATCTGATGTGTTACACTCACATATCTTTCTCTACTCTTGTACAACCTAATTTTACAAACGCCTATTCTCCATATGCTTCATGTTAATCGAGATATCGAGATGTCAATCTTATTGGTAATTTTCTTGTAGATGCAAGGAAAATATGGTAGCTTTTAAGCGATAGTCAAATGTTTTAACGCTGGTTGCTATGTGACGCATTCCATTCTCTTTGCATGTCCAGGACATAAAAAAATGAATAACGCATTTGAGAAAAAGTGTAAGTATTGGAAAATTTAAGGAAATAACAAGCAATATCTCGAAAACGGTTCACTCAACAAAAAAAATGTATATGACATAAGTTGTGTATTTTAACGCGATCTACATTTTTTGTGTAGTAAGATTTTGTCTATCTCTTATGGTTTACCAGTTATGCAAAAGTCGTTCACAATGAAGAATACTTTTGGAGACATTCCCAGAAAATTCGAGATATACATTTCATTTCTCATGACATTACCCTAAACATATGATATTTTCATCAAAATCGTTAGAGCCATTTTTGAGAAAATTAAAATTTTCGAAAAATGTTCCATGTAAAGGGTAGTTTGGGGTGGGGGGATTTTCTTGAAAACCTTCGTGTCGCATCTCTGGAAGATACTGAACCTAAATACCAAGTTTGGTGTTTATCCGACTGTTCGTTTTTGAGTTATGCTGTTCACAGACACACAGACAGACACACAGACAGACAGACACACACACGGACATGTTTCCAAAAATGCTTTTTTTGGATTCAGGAGGTCTCAAAACATGTATTTCCGGTGAAATCTCGGTATCGAATTTTTGGGTGGAATGCAATACTTCCCCTACTTACTATACGTAGTAGGGAAAGTAATAAGGGGAGATTGAAAGCCCTAGCCACCTATGTTAAATCTGATAAATTAGTAATTCATTTATTTCAGAAAGTATTTAAGATGTCGACTGGATATAGATGCATGGATTCTTAATTTTTAATTTCTTATTGTTTTGCTGTGAACTGATGCAGATTCATAGTAAAAAATGACAAATGCAATGATATTTTTAGAAACGTGTTTAAAATATAATTATTGTGCCTTTAATGATAAAATATTGTCACTTTTTTCAAATCTCACTCTTCACTGTTTTCATTGTCACTGGTTTTTTACTTTCTCTACTACGTATAGTAAGTAGGGGAAGTATTGCATTCCACCCAAAAATTCGATACCGAGATTTCACCGGAAATACATGTTTTGAGACCTCCTGAATCCAAAAAAAGCATTTTTGGAAACATGTCCGTGTGTGTGTGTCTGTGTGTCTGAGTGTGTGTGTCTGTGAACAGCATAACTCAAAAACTAACAGTCGGATAAACACCAAACTTGGTATTTACGTTCAGTATCTTCCAGAGATGCGACACGAAGATTTTCAAGAAAATCCCCCCACCCCAGACTACCCTTTACATGGAACATTTTTCGAAAATTTTAATTTTCTCAAAAATGGCTCTAACGATTTTGATGAAAATATCATATGTTTAAGATAATGTCATGAGAAATGAAATGTATATCTCGAAATTTCTGGGAATGTCTTCAAAAGTATTCTTCATTATGAACGACTTTTGCATAACTGGTAAACCATAAGAGATAGACAAAATTTTACTACACAAAAAATGTAGATCGCGTTAAAATACACAACTTATATCATATAAATTTTTTTTGTTGAGTGAACCGTTTTCGAGATATTGCTTGTTATTTCCTTAAATTTTCCAATACTTATACTTTTACTCAAATTCGTTATTCATTTTTACTTTCTCTACTACGTATAGTAAGTAGGGGAAGTATTGCATTCCACCCAAAAATTCGATACCGAGATTTCACCGGAAATACATGTTTTGAGACCTCCTGAATCCAAAAAAAGCATTTTTGGAAACATGTCCGTGTGTGTGTGTCTGTGTGTGTGTGTCTGTGTGTCTGTGTGTGTGTGTCTGTGAACAGCATAACTCAAAAACTAACAGTCGGATAAACACCAAACTTGGTATTTACGTTCAGTATCTTCCAGAGATGCGACACGAAGATTTTCAAGAAAATCCCCCCACCCCAGACTACCCTTTACATGGAACATTTTTCGAAAATTTTAATTTTCTCAAAAATGGCTCTAACGATTTTGATGAAAATATCATATGTTTAAGATAATGTCATGAGAAATGAAATGTATATCTCGAAATTTCTGGGAATGTCTTCAAAAGTATTCTTCATTATGAACGACTTTTGCATAACTGGTAAACCATAAGAGATAGACAAAATTTTACTACACAAAAAATGTAGATCGCGTTAAAATACACAACTTATATCATATAAATTTTTTTTGTTGAGTGAACCGTTTTCGAGATATTGCTTGTTATTTCCTTAAATTTTCCAATACTTATACTTTTACTCAAATTCGTTATTCATTTTTACTTTCTCTACTACGTATAGTAAGTAGGGGAAGTATTGCATTCCACCCAAAAATTCGATACCGAGATTTCACCGGAAATATATGTTTTGAGACCCACTGAATCCAAAAAAAGCATTTTTGGAAACATGTCCGTGTGTGTGTCTGTGTGTGTGTGTGTCTGTGTGTGTGTGTGTCTGTGTGTGTGTCTGTGTGTGTGTCTGTGAACAGCATAACTCAAAAACGAACAGTCGGATAAACACCAAACTTGGTATTTAGGTTCAGTATCTTCCAGAGATGCGACACAAAGGTTTTCAAGAAAATCCCCCCACCCAAGACTACCCTTTACATGGAACATTTTTCGAAAATTTTAATTTTCTCAAAAATGGCTCTAACGATTTTGATGAAAATATCATATGTTTAAGATAATGTCATGAGAAATGAAATGTATATCTCGAATTTTCTGGGAATGTCTCCAAAAGTATTCTTCATTGTGAACGACTTTTGCATAACTGGTAAACCATAAGAGATAGACAAAATTTTACTACACAAAAAATGTAGATCGCGTTAAAATACACAACTTATGTCATATACATTTCTTTTGTTGAGTGAACCGTTTTCGAGATATTGCTTGTTATTTCCTTAAATTTTCCAATACTTATACTTTTTCTCAAATGCGTTATTCATTGTTTTTATGTCCTGGACATGCAAAGAGAATGGAATGCGCCACATAGCAACCAACGTTAAAATATTTGACTATCGCTTAAAATCTAGCATATTCCCCTTGCATCTACATGTACATTACCAATAAGATTGACATCTCGATATCTCGATTAACATGAAGCATATGGAGAATAGGCGTTTGTAAAAATAGATTGTACAAGAGTAGAGAAAGTCATGTGAGTGTAACACATCAGATTTTTTTATGTCCTGGACATGCAAACAGAATGGAATGCGCCACATAGCAACCAGCGATAAAATATTTGACTATCGCTTAAAAGCTACCATATTCCCCTTGCATCTACAAGAAAATTACAAATAAGATTGACATCTCGATATCTCGATTAATATGAAGCATATGGAGAATAGGCGTTTGTAAAAATAGATTGTACAAGAGTAGGGAAAGTCATGTGAGTGTAACACATCAGATTTTTTTATTTTTCTTTATCCAGTTCAACTTTACTGGAAGTTCACTTCGTTCACATTATCACTTCACTCAGGTAAACTAGTTCAACTTTCCGCCACTTCACCTTCTTCGTGACGTAACCTCCTGTTCCAGACGGTTCACTCACCGTGGAGGCCAACATAAGACCTCCGGCCTCTCGCTCCGCAGTAACACTCGCTGCACGTCACAGCTGCCGTCACGTGTTCGCTCGTAGAATCGCACCACATATGCGCACACCAAGTCGCTCGCTGACTGTCGCAACTCCGATTAACTCTCGCTGCTCTTGCGAAAGCGCTCGCTTATATAGTTAAGTGGAATCTTTCCACAAGGTTCTCGAACGTTCTAGAACTACTTCGACATACTTTATGGAGGAGATGGGGAGAAGAAACTTCCAGAAGGTTCTGTTTATGTGCCGATAGCGCGCCCGGCGTTTACGCCGATGAATGGCAATTATCGTTGTTTATTCCGTCCGCCCGGTGACGAGCTCCCATAATCTTGTGCCATAGCCGTTGCGTATGTGTGTGTATGTATATATCAAATTAAATAGTAAATTCGAATTTCTAAGGCTAAACAGAAAAGAAAAATCTCATTTGTTGACCACTTTTTGTCATTTAGTTTCCCATTAATTTTACAAATGCTAGAAACTTATGCACATTTTGACATTCTTATAATATGAAGTCTTTAGCATAAACTTCTAAAATAAACTTAGCAAGTTCATGAATGTTCAATTCTGTTGTCATACTATCTTCTTTACAGACTACCAGCTGACGTTGGCCAGCGAGATTAGCTGGAGAAACAATGGTTCGACAGCACCAATGTTCTTTCTGCTTGAATACCTGACAATTCTGTACTTCGTGATGTATGCGCAGACGGACAATCAACTGATTTCGAGTGTTCCATCCTTGCATCATTTCTAATTAATCTGTCATTGTTCCAAAGTGCAAGGCGCAAACGAAATGAACGAAATGCAATGAAAAGCTGTAATATAGTACTGATTCATTTTAAATTTGCCGTAACTGTAATGAAGCCAACATGAAACAAAAAAGGCGAGTCAGCCCAAAGCTAATTTAACTGTGCAACCTCTGACCTCTATTGTTTTGAACTGAACCATTTAGCAATCCGAACTCGATGTGCGTCGGTCTGATGCTTTATATTGCCCCATTGTTCAGGTCTGAAAGGCCAATTGTCTAGTGTTTCCACCACAGGATTACTTCAGTCATGAACACAGGAAGAGCTACAGCTATAATATAGAATGTTAAACATTTATATTATTAATTTTAAAACACACAATCTAGTCTGTGTAGTTTAAATGAGATTCTAAAAAGCTTTAGTTACGGCTTTTAATTAAAACACATGGCAAACGTTTTATTTGTTCTACTACTTACCTACAGCAGGTAGAGGAAGGATTGTACTCTATCCATATGTTCCATACAGGATTAAACCGGAAGTTCCTGTTTTAAGGCCCCTGATTTAAAAAAGCATTTGAAAAAAGTGCCCGCATATGAGAGTGTCTGTGTGTGTCTGAACAGCACAACTCTAAAACAGAATCTCGGATAAATACCAAACTCGGTGCTTAACTTTAGTCCCTCATTCGACGGAATATTTTTTAAAATTTAGGAATGTTATTTTTTGTTTTCTTTTCCAAGATTTCGTGACTAGCTATGTACACCAATAATATAAACGAATCCTGGCTGACAAGATGTTAAATATATAATTTAAGTTTATTCCTGTATATTTATGTACATAAGCACTCATTACTTAATCTGAAATCATAATCTAACGTGGCTAAGGGAATTAGTTTTATGAGTGTTATATTGCAATTGGGAGAAAGTTGGATGAAGGAAGAGGAGTAGGATTAGGTACGGAGAGGGACTTAGCACCTCGACCCACAAGATCTTTTGTGCCTAAGCCCCTGCCGGTGTGCCCCGGGAAGGGAGGGGTGAGGTGAAAGGAGACAAAGGGCGGCCAGACCAGGAGGTATGACAGGGCATATGACAGGGTCCCTTTTAAAGATTGAATGTCCCGTGATGGCTACTGGTGCAACCGGCTCCCCTCCCCCCTGCAGGCTTGTACATCCCACTGGGGGGCCGGACTCGCAGACCGCCCCCATTCCGGAGGACGAAAGGTTATATAGAGCATTCTTTACCCCTGCTGTGCTGCGCCGAGACTCCCGCCGACACTTTCAACCCTGATACAAACCAATCAGATGAAAGGTCAAGTGAAATGAGAATGGAAGTGAATTGGAGGGACAGGAAATTCGAAAGATGCAATGATCCTTCCCAGCATTAGTCTAGTGACCCAGAGAAACCCCGAAAAACCCATGAGTCAGGAAGGTCGGCCGCGGAAATCGAACCCCCGACCTCCCGAATGCGGGCCACGTACGTTACCGCCTGAGCCATCCCGCTGGGTAGCTGGATGAATGTATCATAACAGGTTTTCTTGTTGTCCCATTTATATGCCACATTTTAATGTCATATCAGTGGTTTTGACTCTGAAATAAATGCACTTCAGCAAAATGTGCACCCATTTGGAGTTTCTACTAATAGCCAAGTTCTGGGTTAATTTAAAATTTCTTTACACATACGTTTTAGTGGGGATCGAGAATAAACATGGCTAAAGAAAAACTTCCAATCTCGAGGTGGGAATTACAGCCATGACCTTTGAAACTTTTAGTTAGCTGGGTCACAGAGATAGTCTTGTGCCATATACGCCATTTATAAGCTAAGATGTAGATTGTTATATCCTCGTCGCATTATGCACTGTCGACAACTTTCTTCTGTCATATATTAGTCTACTATTGAATAAATGTAATGAAACACCAATTCTTTGGAGTTGTTTAAGCTTGCTAACCCTGTTCTTTAGATTACTGCAACTATATGTGTCCTCATATACTTCTTTGGACAGCTAAAGCAAGCTCTGAAGGCATTCAGTTTATTTTTAGTTCCTTTAACGCCGAAGAAGAGTCTCCATTGAGTTGACGGTAAAAAGAACTTTCATTCAAACCATACTCAAAGAGTTGGGCTCTGTCCATACGAGGTTCCTTCTGACTGAACGTCTCTGTGAAGACTCTTTTCAAAAGAAGTGATTAATGTATAGCAGCTGGGGCATCCTGCGAGAAAATTCACTGTTTAAGAAGCCTAATATTTGGGCAGTGAGTGCTACATTGTAACGATCCAGAAAATACCAGGTGCTACACGGTTAGCGTAACACGGGGGTACAGTACCCGCCTAGCGACGTTCAGGTCTCGTTAACGCTCCTGCCAACGCCTTGAGCTCTTTTATTCTCGTTTAAGGCCCTACGGTCCAGTCTGTAAGTATCTCAACTGCATTACATACCTGCCTGGTGTTTTTTTATGCACAATTATACTAGGCGTATGTTTTTAAAGTGAGCACCGTTTTAATATTTTGCCGCTGCAGTCGCGATCGCTTCTTCCATTCATTAGGAAGCCAGACGAAGCTGTGAGCAATCGTCGCTTTGTGTTTTCCTGTTGTTAGTGCGTTTGGAAATGTTCAAAACAACCGAATGACCCGCCGACTGTGAAGTTAGATCATTCGTTTTTTCAATGCGATAAATATTATACCAGAGAACATTCATCGTAAAATGTGTGAGATTTATAGGGAAACAATAATGAGCGACAATGTCCGGCCACACAGACACACAAACTCAAGATCTGACTTCATTATTTAATTGGGAACAATTCGGCCACCCTCCACACAGTCCGGATTTGGTACCAAGCGATTTTCATTGTTTCTTCATCCGAAGAAATACCTTAGTGGAAAATATTTCAACGATTATGTTACGAAACAGGAATTGCAGACTTGGCTTTCATCACAGGCGGCATCATTCTTTGACAAAGGCATACAAAAACTGGCTCCCATTACCAGCGTCTGAATAACGGCGGTGACTACGTAGAGAAGTAGTGTAAGTTGTAAGGTAATGAATGAAAACAATTATTTTTAAACAATTAGCGGTACTTAGTTTAAAATCACGCCTCGTAATACAGACTTGACGATGATCTGATCGTCACAGAAATATCCCATCGTGTCTTGTTGTGGTCTCCCTCATGATCTCAATTCGGTAAACTTAAATATCTTACGCTGTGAAGCTTCAGGGTTTCGTTGATGTACTCGTATATCCGCCACCTCTGTGATTTCAATATTTCTGCGCGTGTTACCAGAGTATGATACCTGGGGTTTGTCCTCAGTTCGGGACAATACAGTGTATCGTGCTAATAGCTTGCACACCAGCACAGGAAATCTTCACCTTGGGTATCACAAAAAGCAATACCTCTACGTAGTGTTAAAAAAATGTTCATGATCATATTTTGGAAGTGTGCGGTATCGACAGTTCGATTTGAATGTTAGAAACCTAGAATAAACAAGTTCATTGAATCTAAAGACTACAGGGGAGGAGGAAAATAATACTATGTTACATTTTTACAAGAATAGGTTTTTAAGCATCGAAAATCAAATACAATTTAATGCAAAAAATATGGCCCGTCCAGGAGTGATAAAATGTTCTTACTTTCTGTACTATTTACACTACTACGATCTGGAGAATAAACCAGTTTTTCTGCTCCCAAGTGTTAGGTGATGACTAATGAGGCCTTCAGTGTGAATGCAATAAAATACTCGGATTTCAGAGCCAAGCCGAGAGAAAAACGTTCGCACAGGAGGAAGTTTAAAAGCCGACAAACCGCAAGAAGGAATTGAGCTAGCGGCTTGGAGTACAGGAGTTAATTTACGAGGGTAACAGACAGGTAGTACACACAGCTTATTTTGCAAGGTAGACTGCGCGTATAGAAAACCATGCATTGAAACCTTTAGAGAACAAACTTCCTAACTATGCTTGCATGTTGGCATTGTGACAGAATACCTACACGTCTGATTACCTATTTCCATCCTTATTTAATAGGCGTTGAATGTAAGGTCTCTACTTTTGCTATTGATTTATCAAAGTTTGCCGTTGTTGTCCATACATTTTTGGCATCTCTTTAGGAAACTATCCATCACTCGCGTAGTTCACGTTGAAAAATGCTGGCATTACTACAAGAGTATTGCTAAATAAGTGCTCCGTAGGTAGAGCCGAGAGGTATTTAGGAAGGACCTAAAGCTGTCTTGGAAAAGAACACAAATTATATCTCACCTCAAGATATACTTATCACATATTTACACATCTGTGGAGAATGAATACACCTTAAATTTTAATAACTACCGTCTGAATTATCCAATCGAGTCCGCCGCTCCTCTAGCCGCGGATAAACAACCAGCTCAGTCCTAAACCCGTTGTGTCCTGCTATGTCTGTCGACTCACTCCGCACCTAAGACTTCCGTTCAGCATGAGGGACATCTTGTACCCACATGCACATTCCACAATGGAACATTCTAGGTCTCAACATTCGCCCCGATTTACCAGTATGCAGTAAGTCATGCCCAACCAACAATACATAATGTAACAGAAAAATTCTACAACAAAACAACAACAACAACAATAATAATAATAATAATAACTCAAATAGAAGCTGGCAGTTGTATCGTGTGTGACGAACATATTGTGACACATAAAAGTGCTGGTTAACTCGCAACAAACTTTATTATTATGCGAAATGCATTACAAACCTCGCTTTGCAACTCTGATTTACAAATTCCTTGTAAGGAAATGACATTTATTTACTATTATTCCCTTTTATATTTCCCTGTTGCTAGGGAGACGCATTAATGCAATGTTCCAGAATTTACCAGAATGCATTGCGGAACTTTCTCGAGAGTAGCCAGTCAAAGCCTCTTCCAATGCTTGGCCGGTTGTACCCCAAAGGTTTGCTTTCTGGAATCCCATACGCTTCATTTATGGCTTGGCCGACTGAATCACGTAAGTTTGGCCACAATATGCATTAGAGCTGACTTGGAGGATATAGGGAATGTCTCCCGGTCACTCAATACTCTGGGAGGGAAGAGGAACCGTGGAGTAGTTGCTCTGCTTGCTGCAACCCCTTGTAAAACAATTCCTCTCGTTTCATTTCTACACTCGGCCTTAACCACGCTGTCGGCAGCATTGGTGTAAAAATAATCGATTGAAGTTAGAATTTAGAATTTTTATGTAAGGTTTATATTTCCTTCACACTCATATTCACGCTTCGAGACTCTGCTGAATGTGGAGAATAAGTCTAATTAAATAAGAATCCCCTCATTCAACACCTGGATTCAGAATCTGAACACTTGGCTACTAAGGTAGTTGATGTTCGGATGTATAGCTATCCCAGCTACACGAGAGGGTTCATAGGGAAACACGCAAAGCACGCCAAAAGAGGATTTCCGAAAGGATGGCGAGCTTTTCATTCCTGAGCTTGCAAGTTCAATAGTTCCTGATTATACAACACTTCAGGAGTATGTCGCTGACGTAATAACACGGAACTCCTGCTTCGTCCAAAGACATTACTAAAGTGTGATCCGTTACGTGGTATTGATAATTCATTCTGAATACTCTAGGAGACAGAGGACCGTGCTGCTCCTAGTGCAACGGTAGAATTTTATGATCCATGATGCCAATTCAGCTTTTGCTAATTCTAGATAATTTTGATACCTGTCCGCCACAATGGCTATGTGTTTAAATTTCAACAGGTTGAAGTTTGGTCTGCTGCAACATCTTTTTAAGTATGCTATTTTTTCCTTCGTGTTAACACGTTACAAATAAACATTCACTTAAGATAAACTCAGTTGAATAGTGTTTCCGTACACTCTATATAACTATTATAGCGTATTGGTAGGTATTAGTAGCTATTGTCATGCCAGACACATTATTGCGTCGCGTTGGCGACAGCATTGTTGGGGTAATTCAGTATTTCTTTCGGCTTTGTGTTTGAAGCGTGACAACTCGCCACCCCGGCTGGCGAACCTAGCCAGAGGTGGAGAGAGAGGGGGAATAGTTTAGCGTTACTTTCTTTGTGTGTGCGAGCGTCAGTCAAGTCTGTGAGTTTGTGTGAAAGAGTGTAGATGTAGGACATGTGTGAAGCATCTCCCCTCAATTCTTTATCCCCTTGTGTGTGATGTAGGGACACCATTTACTTTATTAAATAAACCACAGGTAATGTGAATGGTTAAAATTTGTGTGATTTGTTACAAAAACCCCACGCCTGCATCGGAATGTGAACATCAAAGTCCTGGTCTTCTCGCAGTATCTGTAGCTACGCTCCCCTATGTGCATGTTAGGGTGATTCAAATTTAATATTTTTTGCTGGAAACCTTTCGGCCCTCACCCCAACATGTAACACTATTCTAATCCCTTATTGCTTGGCTTCAAAACATTTCTAGACAACTATTTAATGTGACGTAGCGTAACTTTAAACAGGAATTACTTTTCATATGTATGGTTCTTGTGCACTTGTAACGAGTAAAGGAAATAGTTTAGGTGTTAAAATATGATTTTTTTCTTTTATGTATTTATAGATTCTTCTTCTTTTTATTCTTCTTATTCTTCTTCTCCTCCCTTCAAGGTGATATCAACATTGCGGTCTCTAACACCAAATCATATCTTACAAGGTCTACCTAAAATTCTTTTCCCTGTTGTTTGGTAATTCATTATCAACTTTGGGATCTGTCATCAGCCATTCTGTAAACATGCTCTTTCCAGTTTGTTTTATTTTCTCGTTAACTGAGCAAATATTCAAATCTGATCTTTAGTACACCCTCTTACATAAATCATAAATTTCATTTCCACGGACTGTAGGCACATCCATATTCTTATAGAATTTAATTTGTGTTTTTTTATAATTTTTCTTCCTAAAGTTCTTCTAATTGTTCCATAAATGGTTTGAAATCTATTAACTTTCATCAAAATGTCTTTGTCGAATTCAAAACTAAATTACATCCTACATAATTGAAGCGGGACACATGTTTCAATATTTTCCTATTTAGTATATTCGATTATTGCGAATTTAATTTGTGTTCTTTAAAGAGTCGAGGGCAGTTTTGTGTATTTTCCAAAATGGAACGGTGGCGAATAATTTAGACCTCTGGCTGCGATTGCATCAATTCTAGAAGTAACTGTTACTCGTAATATAAATGATGAAGCGAAAAGAAATAAAACACCAGCTGTCACTTGCTAACCCATGAAGAACCACACTTATCCACAGTACGTGCATTCAGCCCCAGGCTCCCTGTCACTGCTGCGGCCAGTAGTTTATAACTGCGTTTCACGTTTGCAGCCTTGAATAATTACAGTAAGTGATTTAAAACTTTCGCCTTCGGTAACGTAATTTCATTAGTTCGCAGTTTGTTACTGTTCTGCGTTCTATCCAGCTGGACATAGAGGGAGTGTGCTGCACTTGTTTTTGTCGAACAGCACCGAGCGATGAGGGTGTGGGGGAGGTCAACTGCAGACCGTGGCAGCGCTACGTGGAGTAATATAAAACTCTAACATTAAATAAATTTGTGTTTATATTTAGAATGCTTATTGCTTCTACACCTACTGTTGTAACAAAGACAATGGTGATAGATTTTAAGGGTGAAAGGTCCATTAGGAAATTCAACCCAAACTTAAGGTACGCTTATGCAGCATAAAGAATATACGAAAGGACAGTTTTCGTCACCACCTTCATTGTGGCATGAATTGAGTTTTAATGAGGATCGGCCAAAGATAAATGCAAGAGACGTCGCTGCAATTGCTACAATTGCCAAGTTGCTTTCCTTCCTCTTACTATTCCATAAATAGGCAAAATTTAGCAGTTCAAAACGTTGATATACAGCTTTATAGTGCAGGGTGTACACAATAGGGACGGCCAACTCAATTATGTGTGAACTTTATGAATCTGTGTGATATAGGAGAGGTTCCGGATGGCGAGGGGAAGGACAGACTGAAACTTAATTTTTGTAATGTGGTGGCAAATATGATTATTAACAAAACTTTTTCTTTATACCACACATTAAAGGATATTCTGGTCTTTTCTACAAGTGTGTGCATTCGTGAAGGTAAAATTTACATTTCTCCAGAAATTTCTCTGAAAAAAATTAAATTGTTTTATTTATGGGCGCTCTTTAACTGCTGTGGTCCATAGCGTCCCATTCAATATTGGGCGTGAAAGACCGGAAATTTTGCTCAGAGACCTCTTTATCAGGCTTGAGGTTCTTTTAGCTGCCGTAAATCTACGACACGGGACCACCGGCTTTACTTCCCTTCCCGAAAAAATCCATCGCCATCCGCCGGGTTTGAACCCGCGACCTCGTGAACTAGAGGCTAGCACGGAGGAAGGCAATTTCTCTGGATAAGTCATACTATGAAAAGTGCCGACTCATTCCTTTTCGTACTTATTAACTCAATCCGTTTTCTTGCACTCGGATTATAACGAAACGTGCTAATAGGTTACTCCACACACAGGTTTGAGGTAAAGAGATAACATTTGAGGCATCGATGTTAACGCAATGTGCGCGGGGATAGCATTAACCGCAAATATCCAGAAAGTCCACCTCGCTCTCTGAAAAAAGAAATAAGAGAAACGCTTGAGAAGCATAAACATCACATTTAAAATACAATTTCTTTTCTTACTTCTTGCAATGAGTTCAAAACGAAACGTGGCAGCAGTCTATTTCGCAGACGGGTTTAATTATAAAGATATAAGCCGTATGTGAGAAAAGGCGTTAACGTAATGAGCGCGGGAATAACATCTACTGCAAATATTTGGGAAGTGCATTTCACCCTTTAAAATAATACACCTTATATACTTGAAGAGTATAAACCTCAGTTTAAAAAAATATAAAATGTATGTGTAGAGCTAGACTTCAAGTGCATTTATTTTATGCCAGGAATAACGCGATGGCATTGATACAATAGATTATGGAATTTTCGAGAAATGATGCTAAAACCATGCATTTCTTTAGAAGGATGTCTAAATCTGGATGCGCCAAAAACTTGAACTTATCGTGAATTTATATTATCATGAACTACCCTTAATTTTTCACAAACCTCAATCAAATTTTAAGTATCTCAAACTAATTTACTTCAAACGTCCTTCCATAAAGTTTCAACTACAAAGGTGCAGCGGTTCGTAAGTTATTTCATATATACGGACGGACAGATGGACGAATAGACGAACAAAGTGACGCTAATAGGTGGTTCGTAACATCGAACTTACCTAAAAAGAACTAAGAGGATAATTCAGGATTATAAGTGCTCTTTCCATATTCCATCGCAGACTTTGACACCTTATTTTACTTCAATAAGCAAGTAACGAACTCGCAAAAACTGTAACAACTCTATAAACCACTCCTAACCATGACTAATGAAGTATACATAGGTAGCACAATTTTGTTATAGTTCCGCTGGCCTGAATTATGCAGTAATAGATCATTTAAAACACAGCAAGTGCAATAAATAGTTCAAGATTATCCCATCACTGCATAAAGAGTATACAAAGGAACAGCTTGCGTTATCCTTTAATGTTAAATGATCTGGTTTTTAATGAGGTTCAGTTCCAGGTAAACCCAAGAGACGTCGCTGCGAGCCCTGTTTTTTATTCCTTACAACTTATGAGTGGCATAATGTACCATAAATAGGCAAAATTCAAGTTTTATTATCTTAAGGTGTTACTACACTGCTTTAGGGCCAGTCAACTCAATTACGTGTGACGAGGGAGGTTCCAGTAAGTTGTAGGCAAGTGGAACGGAGACGGAGGAGAATAGAATGGCCTCGTCTAGTTTTACAATTACTTACTCACAACATGCAATCTACTTGCCCCACTAGAACTATCTCCTATTTTGCCTTTTCACATGTAGGAAGCAAGACAATGGTGTTCTCTTAAGTCACAGAACATTTGATTGCTAAAAAATAAAAAATGCCGTATAAAATATACATATTTGTTTCTCAAAGCACTGAATATTCTATGTTTTCAAAACACGGGTAGAATTTAGAGTTGATAAGATATAAATTAACTACTAACAAATTTCAGTTTAATTTATTGTAGTTATATCTTCAAATATGAATTACTGAAACGAAACTTAGTTTGCAATGGCAGGGCAAAGGTATGATTTTGAAGAACATTTTTCCTGCAAAACACAAGTTAAATGTTAGCCTAGCATTTTATAACACGTGTTTGTATTCAGGTGAAGGTAAAGTATACAGTTTTCCACAAATTTCACTGGATCAGTAATAGCATGAAACAAGTGTTACAGAAAGCAAAATAAAAATTTATAATTTGTAAACACTATCAATAAAATTATATTCAGTTACTTTTATGGTTGTGACTTGTTGCTTAATTTTTCAACAATGTTTAAGCCAGTAAATTGAGAAATTTTATGAAATATCATAAGGAAATCAATTTTTCTTTATCTACACTATGTGATGAAAAGCATCCGGACACCCCACAAACATACGTTTCTCATCTTAGGTGAATTGTGCTGCCACCTACTGCCTGGTACTCATTATCCGCGACCTCAGTAGTCATTAGACATCGTGAAACAGCAGAATGGCACGCTCCGTGGAACTGACGGACTTCGAACGTAGTCAGGTGATTGGGTGTCACTTGTGTCAGAAGTCTGTACGCGAGATTTCCACACTCCTAAACATCCCTAGGTCCACTGTTTCCGATGTGATAGTGAAGTGGAAACGTGAAGGAACATGTACAGCACAAAAGCGTACAGGCCGAGCTCGTCTGTTGACTGACAGAGACCGCCGACATTTGAAGAGGGTCGTAAAGAGTAATAGGCAGACATCTATCCAGACCATCACACAGGAATTCCAAACTGCATCAGGATCCACTACAAGTACCATGACAGTTAGGCGTGAGGTGAGAAACCTTGGATTTCATGGTCGAGAGCTGCTCATAAGCCACATATCACGGAGGAAAATGCCAAACGACATCTTGCTTGGTGTAAGGAGTGTCAACATTACACAATTGAACAGTCGCAAAACGTTGTGTGGAGTGACGAATCACGGTACACAATGTGGCGATCTGATGGCAGGGTGTGGGTATGGCGAATGCCCTGTGAACGTCATCTGCCAGCATGTGTAGTGCTAACGGTGAAATTCGGAGGTGGTGGTGTTATGGTGTGGTCGTGTTTTTCCTGGAGGGGGTTTGCACCCCTTGTTGTTTTGGATGGCACGATCACAGCGCAGATCTACATTGATATTTTAAGCACCTTCTTGCTTCCCACTGTTGAAGCGCAATTCGGGGATGGCGATTGCATCTTTCAACACGATCGAGCACCTGTGCATACTGCACGGGCTGTGGCGGAATAGTTACACGATAATAACATCCCTGTAATGGACTGACCTGCGCAGAGTCCTGACTTGAATCCTATAGAACACCTTTGGGATGTTTTGGAACGCCGACTTCGTGCCAGGCCTCACCGACCTACATCGATACCTCTCCTCAGTTCCGCACTCCGTGAAGAATGGGCTGCCATTCCCCAAGAAACCTTCCAGCACCTGATTGAAAGTATGCCTGCGAGAGTGAACGCTGTCATCAAGGCTAAGGGTGGGCCAACACCATATTGTCTTCCTGTATTATCGATGGAGGGAGCCACGAACTTGAACGTCATTTTCAGCCATGTTTCCGGATACTTTTGATCACGTAGTGTATATGCCAATACCTTAGACGTTCACCTGACGCTTTCGATTTATTAATCAAATTTCGTCCTATTTTATATTCTACTGCATACGTTATTTATATTTGTTTTAGTTATTAATAACTAATTAGCCTATATCAGGAATGTCGGTGGGAAGATGCCTTAATACCTGTTCCATGGTCAGTTATATTACACGTCATAAAAATGAGCCCAACATGACGCTAGGATGGATACTCAAAGATAAATGCAATAAAGAAAAACAGAACGAAATAAAATAAATAACGAAGACAGAAAAGATAAATATTAAATATTTCATGACAGAGACAGGAATAATATATTAGAAGTGGCATAGCCATATACTACATAGGATAATACCTGGATTAACCTGGATATACCTCCTGGATAACAGCAAGCGCTATTTTATAAAACTACTATCAAATGGGACATTGAGAGACCAGGAGAGAGGTATTATGTATTACATCACATGACTTTCTCTACTCATTCAACAAATATTCTTACAAAGGCAAACTCTTCTACATCAAGTTAATCGAGATAAACGTTCGTAGAAATGGTTTTATTAGGTATTTATTTGAAGGTGCAATGGGAATAGGGTATTACAGTAGGTTTTAAGCGACAGTCAAATCTTTAAAGAGCTGGTCGCTATGCGATGGTTTTAAAATCCATTCTCTTTGTATGATCACAAGAAAATAAACGAATAACGATTTCCTATTTGAGAAAAGTATAAGTATTTGAAAATTCGAACTATTTAACAAGAAATATCGCGGAAATGGTTAACTCCACAAAATTTGCGTGACATAAATTGGTTGCTTTAACGGTAGCTAAATTTTTGTGTAGTAAGATATAGTTCTTTTTCTTACGGTTTACCAGTTTTACAAAAGTCATTCAAAATAAAGAGGACTTCAGAGATTATTCCCAGAAAATTCAAGATATACATTCCATTTTTCATGAAAATATCTTAAACATATATAAGGCGTAAAGGTTTAAAAATTTAGACACAAGCATTTCTAGATAATTGTACAATAATTTCCTAAAGAAAGGTGAAGTTGTTTTATTGCCGTATTGTTATTTGCCCCACACTTTGGGAGCCAATTTGAAGATATGTTGTTGCTTCACGTATGGAAAGCCAATTTGAAGTAGGAGCTGTATTGTAGTTCTGTTGATGGGGAGCCGAACTTGAAGTAGTTGCAACCGCACGTATGGTAAAAGGTTTCCGGTAGCCTTTGCCCTAAATGTACTTTCCGGTGGCCCTAAATAAAATATTAACTTTGTAATTTGACTGTTTTTTTAAATATTATATTTATGTTTGCCTCGGCTGCGCCAGTATTATTGTTAGAGACGTGGATTTCTTTGCAAGGCGTGGTGCGGATGAAGAATGTAGGCTTACACAGATTATAATTTTTACTTCGCTCCTTTTATTAATGCTTGACACGACTTAAATAACACTTCACTGATATAGAGAGAGCTGTGACATTTTTTTATTAAATACTTGCACTTTTTTAACACGTTAACTATTTTTGTCTTGAACGAATACGTATTAAATTTCTCGAGGACACATCTCACGTCCGGTTAGGAACACTGTCTACAAGCAACACGTCCAGTTATGAGTGCTGTCTACAAGCAACTGACTTGATTTCTACCGCCTAAATTTGTAAATTTCTGTATTTCAAGTCTCTGATTGGCTAATCCTAGTCCAATAGAATACCTAAAGCTTTTTATGGTTGTTGATTGGCTATTTTATAAACTGTCACAAAAATTACATTATTGCTTCCAAAAACTACAAGTAGTATTTTTAAACTTTCAAATTCATTATTGCCTCAAGGTTACCTAATTGTTACCTCATTGTTAGCAATTTTTAACCTATTATTCTCACCGATCCTACATTATTACATTACGTAATACATTCACATAAAATTATTAAACATGTATACAATAATATAAGCATATAAAATGACTGTAATAAACACTTTTTACATATTGTTACATACACATATTGCTTTAAGGCGGGCTGTTAGTGTATATATATATATACATATTATAATTAGACTGAAATCGTTTAAGTGTTAAAAATACTGCCTCAAAGGGGAGAGATAAATGAAATTAATTCTGCATTCGAATTTTAAAAAAGGTGGTAACAGTTGCACACTTACGTACTACTAGTAAACATACCAAAGTATAGTGACTTAAAGAACAAAATTATATAATTTTAACTTCAGGAGGAGATGTGTACACTTAGACGACCTCTAACCCATCCTCCATTTTGAAGACATTTTATTTTACACTAAAATAATCGCGAAAGGTAAACAAAACACTCCATTTTGTTATTTCTGCGCATTCTCGAAGAAGGTAAAGGTCTGGACTAGGTACTGTAGAGGCATACGAAAGTCAGCCAGCTATATGTTTCATTCCAGTCACATGCCCATTCTTTACAGTAGGCGCAAGACGTAAATCGATAACAAATGCAACATAATGTTTTTAAATTGGTTTAGGGACGTTCTTTAACTACTATGGCTCTTACGTCCCATTCTATATTGGTGTTAAAAGACCGGCAATCTTGCTCAGGCTTGAGGTTCTTTTACGTGCCGTAAATCTACGACAGAGGACCACCCGCTTTGCTTCTCTTCAGAAGGAAGCCATGCTAAGATTTTTTAAGCCTGAAAAAAATCCATCACCCTCCACCGGATTTTAACCCGCGACCTTGGGAAAAGCCAACAGAGTGAGTTAGGGCCACTGCCTCTGTCTTAAGCTGTTACGACGTTCATCCCACTAACATATAAAGGATTACCATTTACTATTCGTAATATTATGTGGAGACCTTGGAAAATGTAGTTTTACGGTAGTGCACATGGAGTACAAGGAATAACCTATCGATCTTCGAGTTACGCCGAAAAAATATACTGACAATTATCAATTCTAGTCCAGCATTGTAATTTCCGCCAAATCAAACAGATGAAGCTAGAAAATATAAACCAATTTACCAAATATCTCAATTGGGACATTAAGCAAAAAGAATGATAATCCGAAAACGAAAACATTATAACGATAAAACTGGTAGGCAAGGCAGCTATGATTACAGCTAGTTCAAATTCTATTTAAATTAAATGGTCTAAATATATATTTTGAAGTTGGATATTCCACGAATTGAGCAGAGAAAAGATGGTGTAAAAACAAATTTGCTTTCATTTTGGGCTCTAATTGCATACGTTAGTATTGAATATGCTTGTTTTTAAAATGTTAGTACAACTTAAGAAATTTCACGTATGTACCAAAACGAACGTAAAATGACAGAAAGAAAAAAATATTCAGAAATACCTTACAAATTACAGGTATTTATTTAACTTCGTTGGTATGCACCTGTAAAAGTTCATATATTGCGTCAGCAATACATCATACCTACAGGAACTACAATATTTATCCACAATTATGAACTCATAAATTCGGGTTTTGAACATTTTAGCGAGTTTTCAACTACGCACACCGATAAATCAGTTATATAACGGCTCTCATAGATATAAAACACTCATTGTTAGATATTTGTTAAAATAAGTAGCACAGTGAGGATTAGAACTTTTGTGTTTCTTAATAATCGGAAGTTCAAGCTTTTCAACGAAGTAAGAAATCCATAAAGAGTGCTGGCCGTAAGTTAGCTCCATGGTCTGGAAGATTCAGGAAGGCAGCTGAAGATGAAACCTTATCGCCTGCAGCTGTTTCGAGGCAGATAAGGAGAAACGATATGACTTCTGCTCCTGGAACACGCAGAAAATGGCAAGTAATTCTCCAGGCATCTCTTCTTCTGTAACGAAGCCACCGTTTAAGGAAAATATACCGCCAGTTTTATCTCGTACATAAGAATTTTCGTAACTTGTTATATCCACTGAAACTTACCTAAAAATCGTATGTGTACGTTCACATACCTTTCTGTATCCCCTGTTGTGTAGTTTCGTATCTGTTATAACCTATTCTTGCGCTAAAGCTTTTTACTTTCTCTACCACGTATATAGTAGGTAGAGAAGGAATTGCATTTCACCCAAAAATTGAATACCGAGATTTCACCGTAAATACATGTTTTGAGGACCTCTGATTCCAAACAAACGCATTTTTATAAAAAGATGCCAGCGCGCGCGTGTTGTGCGTGTGACCGTGAACAGCGTAACTCAAAACTGAAAATTCGGATGAATACCAAACTCGGTATATTTTATGTTCAGCACCTTCCAAAGATGCGACACAAAGATTAGATTTTCAAGAAAATCCCCCACCCCAAACTACCCTTTACACGGACAAGTTTTCGATTTTTTTTATTTTCTAAATAATGGCTCTATCGATTTTGATTAAAATACCGTATGTTAAAGATATCTATATGACAAATAAAATGTATATCCTGAATTTTCTGGGAATAGCCTACGAAGTCCTCTCCATTAAGAAGGATTTTGTACAATCTTTTTTAACTGCTAAACGTTAGGGGGACACACGAAATCGTACTACACAAAAAATATGTCTCTTTAAAACACACAATTTACTTCAAATAATTTTTTATGGCATAAGCCATTTCCGAGATATCCGCTATTAATGGCTCGAGTTGTGCAATACTTATCCTTTTCAAGTCTGTGGATTTTCACGAGAAGTACTACGGGCGTCCAATAAGTAAGTTTCTCTATTTTATAAGAGCATTACACACAATTGATCGTGTTGAATTAATTTTATTTATATTGTACAATCCTTCTGTTACTCTTCTACACAGTTAACATGCTTTTCCAAGCATTTTTGGGGACGTGATACAAGTTTTTTCAAGCCAGTGTTGTACCAAATCGGGTCCTGTGCTCGCAACAAGCTGTTCACTTCTGATTGATCTTCGTCACGGTGTTAAAGTGCTTACGTCCAAGATGACCTTTGAGTCAGGGGAACATATGAAAATCAGTTGGGAAAAGATCTTCATTTTATAGTACGTTAGGATCACAAAGTGCAACAGTCAGTGACACATGAGTAAGTGATTATGGAATAGTTGTATACTGACGTGCATAAAAAGCGGTCCATAATGGAACGCATCTATTTATGTTGGTATTGATGAATTTAGCCCCACCGTCTGTCAGCGCGACCTCCTCTATTCCTCGAGTGTAATTCAAGCTACTGAATTGGCAGGGTAATTTACCTTCCTGTAAATATGAGAGAACTGTAGAAAGGTAACTTTACAAGCTAATTGTTCACATTCTCACGAGCAGAGTACCGTTATGGAAATGCTTTGTTGAATTTTGGCGCAAAATATATAATAAAGACGAAGGTTAAAAACGTTTTTTTAATACACTTAAACTTTAAATTTTCAGCTACATTACCTTAATGTCGGTTTTATTATTTCCCTTCGATAGTGGCAATAACTTTAACCTTCGTCCCCCATGTCGCTCATGAAAGCTCTCATATAAATGTGGTGTTATAACGACACATGCAAGTAATTCTTCGTACCTTCCTCTAGAAGGCAGGGTTATCTTTATTATTTTAGCCTTTCCTTGTGTACCAGTCGTAGCGAAACACTTTCATAGAGGCGGTAACTGAATCACCCCTTCGTTTCACATCGATTATAACATCGTTCATTGGTTCATTTTTGAGTCTCTAAATTCTTTTTGAAGCCAGTCACATAGAGAACTGATACCGGATAGGTGGAGACAAAAGTTGATTACCTGAAGCTGAAAACCTTACGAAGTAAACACACCAATGCGGTCTAGGGGAATTGGCCACTTTTTAGGCATGTCAGTCAACATAATAGAATCGGAGATGGAACAACCATAGAGGGTTTCTCTAATGACTGTCGAAACCGTAATGATTGTTTAGTAGCAAAAAGAGAAATATATCCGGAAATTGTTCATTTAATATCTGATATAAATACATTTTATCAGCACTGTACAGGATGTCCGAGACGAAACGACCTAATTTGAAACACTCGCACTGAGCATAATAAAAACTCAGATAATTTTGTTAGATGATATATGGTAGAATAGCTGTTGAGATTTATATTTATAATGTCATATAAAGCTCTTTTTTATTTTTATTTATTTTTATTTCAGGTGATGAAAACCGAAGAAGTTGAACATTTTGAAAAAAAAAAAAAACAACTGAAAAATGGCAACGAATGATTAAAAAGTACAAACTGTGTGGGGTGTGCAGAACTAGGGTCTGTTATTGTATTTCAAGGATGTTTCTGTGCAGAGTAGCACAGAAACCTTCCCGATGTCAAGAGAAACAAGGCGCGGAAAGCAGCGTTTTTAGAGACAGGATCGGTTGCTAAGAGGCAATGGTGGACCATTAAAAGCATCAGAGGAGACCGTTAATCGCATTTCAGATACTTTTGCAAGAAGTCCCAAGAAATCCGATCGAATGGCGTCACATGAGTCATTGTATTACTCTGCACGGAAACGTCGTTCAAATGCAAAAAAGGGCCCTACTTCTGTATACCACCACACAGTTTCTGATTTTTCAGCATTCGTTGATATGTTTGCTTCTTTTTTCAAATTTTTCGATTTTTGCGGTTTTCAGCACCTAAAATAAAAATGAAATAAAAATCAATAAAAATAAAAATGAACTTGATTTAGCATTATAAACATAAACTTTCACAGCTAATCTACCTCTGATATCTAACAAAATTTTCTGGGCTGTTTATTATGTTCAAATTAGGGCGTTTCGTCTCGGACACCCTGTTGTCCTTCTTTTTTATCTATGGAGCTCATTAACTGCTGTGGTCCTTATCAACCCATTCTATATTGAGCATGAGAGCCTGATCATTTTGTTCAGAAGCCTCTTTATCAGACTTTGGGTTCTTTTACGTGCCGTAAATCTACGACACGGGACCACCAGCTTAGCTTTACTTCCCTTCCAAAAGAAGCTATATTAAGGATTTTTACGCCCGAAAAAAGTCCATGGCCCTCCGCTGGGTTTCAAACCGCGACCTCGGGAACTAGAGGCTAGCATGGTAACCATTGTACCACGGAGGATGACTGGGACTCCCTGTATATGCTTATGTAAGTTCATAATACTTACCGTGAAATTACTCCAAGCTGAGAATAGGGAGTAGACAAAAAGTAAAAGCCTATAAGGCCTGTAGTATTTTCTTAAGTGTAAATTCACTCTTAATTCCGTATCGCTTTATTGTAGTATGTTCTCAATGGCATAGCCCGCCTACTAGCGCTACCTGGCCCTGCTAATTTGTATAAAATAATAAATAGCATAGGAGAGGAGAGCAACGCATCTAATTCAAGTTGGCCATGATATAAACAAACATCGTTACTGAATATGTGAAGCAGTATAACCTTTTCCGCTAATTCTGTTAAATTTCTAGTACTTTGGAGTCTCGTGTATGTATGATGCTAAGAACTTCTCGTGTATCCGAGTGTGTGTGATGCTCCCAAATGTAGTTTTATGTGGAAGAATAGAATGCGCCTGTTTTGTGGTTTAATGCATATGATTGTTCATGTTCTCGCTATTACGCAAGCCCCAAGTAATACTAGACACGCAAACACCACCGAAGAAAGTAGTACAGTATCACGTATATACAGAATCATTGGTGGCATTCCGATAACGCCCGCAGAGTACCCTCCAATAGCCGCTTTAGTAATGACAAAAATATTCATGGAATATTTGTGTACCGGAACAGTTCTTAACAACCGCTTTGTGCTGACTGCTGGTCATTGTGTCGTTTATGCTTCGAGTATTACAATATACATTGGCTGTGCAGAGCTGTACGACTGCAAAGAAATTAAGTGAGTATCAAACTAACCTCTACCGGCAATGTGGTACTTTTTGGCAATTCCTGTATCTTGTAACCCGAATAGTGGTGATTAGTGTTTTACTGTACGAGAGACATGCTGAAAGTCGTGAGTAACACTTTGTTACAACTCCACTCCACCACCACACCACTTCATTCGAGCAACATCCAGCAATCCACTCCTTTCTTAACATCCTATATCACTCTACATGCAGTTTTACTGGATTTGATAACTTTTTTTTTTATTTTGCTATAAAACCGCAATTGGTGGATATGGGAGTGGCAATTCTAGCACCGGAATAAAAACGCCTGCATTATCGTAATCTACAGATTTTACACTACGTGTTGACAATTTGCGACACCATTAGCTTCTATCCGTGGCTGACGAGGCAGACTGGCTACGGCGCGTGCGCTTAGTTCCTCTGTGACGTCGCAAGCACAGTCTGAAGAGCAAAAGTCTATACGGTGAAGGGTTTTAATTGTTGTTGCGGTTGCACCATGTATAGGCAGTAATTTGAAGCTGTTTTAGACCACACACGTAATGGATGCCAATTTGCGGGAGATACGTTTCTTGTAGTATTCGCCCCACGTACGGTACAAACTGTCCGGTGGCCTACGCCCCACGTTTAAGAATCAACTTTTTATTTTAATGTTTATTTTAATATTTTTGTATGTATGCCTCGGCTTCGTCAGTATAATTTGCAGAGCACGTTTGTCTTAGCAGGGCTGGTACGGCTAAAGGATGAAAGCTTACACAAATTATAATTGTATTGTACTGTTTTTATTAATCTTTCGCACAATTAAATAACGCTTCACTGATGTCTTCTACTATAGAGCTGTGAGATTATTGTTAATTGCACTTTTAACACGTAAACTTTATATTATTCTCATTGCAATGAATTTGCATGCCTCACACTGAACCCGTACCGAACCAAAACTGCTTATGTACGCTTTCTTGTAGCGTCTACCGCTTGAATTTGTACATTTGCTCTATTTCTAATCTCTGATTGGCTCAGCCTACTCCAATAGAATACCTTTATTTAGCTTTTAGCTTTTATAGTTTATTATTGGCTATTTATAAAGTGTTTTAAATGATTTTTACTCTTCCAAGAACTATTAGTAGCCTTATTAAACCTTCTAATTTATTGTTGTCTCAAGGTTACTTCATTGTTAGCAACTTTCGGCTTCTACTTTGTAATTCTGTTTGCTACGAAAAGCAGCTTGCTTCTGTTCTCACAGCTCCTACATTCTTAAACTACATAATATATTCACATAACATCTTTATACATGTACATAATACAATGACTGTAATATACACTTTACATATTATATTATACACTATTGCTTTAAGGCTGGCTGTTATTATATTTTATATTATATAATTAGACTGATATCATTTAAGTGTTAAAAATACTGCCTCAACGGAAGAGTAGCAGTCGTACGTAAAATAAATTTTGTAGATATGTCTGTAATAAATAGTATGAAGGACTTCCTCCCATTCACTGTTCTTTTACAATACATAAGTCACGTGTAAGTTAAGTTTGAGAAATTTAGTTGGAATTCCGGGCATGGCACTAAATATTACAAATTTGATTCACCGCCCTATACAAGATACTGGCATGAAATATAAACTACAGAAACCAATTTATTGGGGCACTCCATGACATGCCTTTATCATAGTATTTCGACAGTTTTTAATTGCTTACCTATGGCAGTTGACAATGTACTCTTTAGAATAAAAGACATATTATGTGAAATTTGGAAAACCTGCAATATAACTGTTTTCTGACCACTGTCAAAGCGACTTAAAATAAATAATAAATATTAATTTTCTGCAAGTTCCGTAAATTTAGCTCCCATGGTTAACTAACCACTATTTTTATTACGTACATGTATAACGTTAAGATACTCCAGACGACGTGTGTTTGGAAATCATGTTATCAAAAATTTATTTTTTAGCCAATTTTCAATGTCAATTTTCGATGCAATTTAAGGTTTCAGTTTCTATAAGCATAAAAAGCGTGTTATTATTGCCAATTAATATTATAAATTCTTTAAAAAATACTTTTCTTAAAGTCCGTTCTTCTTCTTTTCTAAGAAATTTAAAATATTTACACAGGCAACTATAAAAGGGCATCGATTGGGAGATTTATTTTTTATGAAAAACTTGAATATAGCGATTTTTATAATAGTTGAGGTCAAATTGCATAGATGCATCATAAGTTTATTCACCATAAAATAATAATAATAATAATAATAATAATAATAATAATAATAATAATAATAATATACAGTTTACCTTAAAATAAAGTTGTTGTAAATTACTTTTAAATGCAAGAATGTGTTAGAATTCATGACAACCTGTTTTTCATATTGTTCAAAGTTTAAACAAGTTTTTCCAATATACCAAGAGTGCAGGTCAAAAATAACGCTAACACTGACATTCCTAAGACAGACCTAGTCAACAACATTTATCAACGTATAAATGTCCAAAAAAAGGTAATCATTCAATATTTAAATGTTCCGTTATCCAAAATATTGCATCACATAAAAAATGTTTATGAGAAAGCTTAATTCCAAAAATGTTAAAGATTTATACCAAATGTTTAACTTGTGTCTAAAGATTAAGTTATGAGATATTTTTAATTCTTGTTAATGTAATCCTCGTGTGTTCCGACTAGTGTTTTTCCTTTTAATGTTGTATCTCTGTCTGTACTTATAACACACCACAATTCGAAATGTTTTATACATACAGAGTTTTTTTTTTAATTTTCACAAGTCTGTGGGAATATTCCTCAGCCAGGCTTTACGACAATTTCCATCTTTGGGCAACTCTTTCAGCTTCTGTGTCATAATTTGAATGACATCCAAACACACAACAATGTCGAGGCATTTTCATTTATGCTTTTACCTACGAAAATAAATTTAATTATAGGTGCCAAAATTCAGAATAGCTATTTAGTTTTTTTCTGTATAGCTTTTTAATTCTCTATCACAAAAATTAAGAGAACTCTCTAACTTTACCTTTAAGAGAAATGTACATCTTGTATTGGTGGTTAATCCATTGTATAGTACTAATGATTTTTAGTGATTTTATTTTATTGACGTTGCACTACTGTAATAGTTTCTGGCAACAAGGACTATCTGTCTAAAAAAGCAGTTACATCACCCTTCTGTATTCATGATGGTTCTGATGTGATACATTCACATGTCTGTCTCTATCCTCTATCGTTTATTAGTGGGTATACAAATTATTCTTACTCAAGCTTATTTTTCTATCTTCTACATTAAAATACAAATAAACCTTTGCAGAAATAGCTACATTACACATTTCATTAGACATACAAAGAGAACAGTGATAGTCAAATGTTTAAGAACTGGACGCTATATTTGGCCTTAAAATTCCATACTGTTTCCATGCAGTCGCGAAAAACTACTGAATGTTGAAAGTTCTTTAAGAGAGTACCCATGAAATGAACAATTCGAACTTTCAATGACGGATATTTAAAATACGGATTATTCCACAAAAAATTCATTTTAAATAAATTATGTGTTTTAAAGAAATCTACATTTTTGTGTAGTACGTTTTCGCCTTCCACTTAACGTTTAACACTCATACAAGATTATACAAAATTCATTCCAATGAAGAGGACTGCATAAGCTGTTCCACGAAAGTTCAAGATATACATTTTATTTTTCATGTAAATATCTTTCATATATGTTATTTTAAATCGTTAGAGCCATTTTCTAGAAAACAAAAAATTTCGAAAAATGTTCCTTGTAAAAATTAGTTTGAGATAGAGGGATTTTCTTGAAAATCTTCATGTCGCATCTTTGAAAATATCGAACCTAAATACCAATGTTGATACTTATCCCGCTTTTTGTTTTTGAGTTATGGTGTTTACAGACACACACGCGGACGTTTCCAAAATTGCTTTATTTGGATTCAGGGGACCTTAAAACATGTATTTTAGGTGAAATCTTGGCATCGAATTTTAGGGTAGAATGCAATACTTTCCGTACTCATTATATGTTATAGAGAAAGTAAACAATCTGACGTAATACATTCACATGACTTTCTCCGCTCTCTATCTTTTATTATGGAGCACACAAACCATTCTTACTAAAGCATATTTTATATGTAATACATTTTATTCCAAATAATGCTTTGCACATATAGCTACATTACACATTTCTTATAGATACAAAGAGAACCCGATAGTCAAATGTTTAAGAACTGGACACTATATGCGGCCTTAAAATTCCATACCGTTTCCGTGCAATCGCGAGAAAAAAAACCAATGTTGAAAGGACTTTAAAGAATGATCAAGAAATGAACAATTTGAACCATTATAACGGAAGTCTTAGAAATGGCTTACGCCATAAGAAAATCTTATTTGAAGTAAATTGTGTGTGTTAAAGAGATCTAAATTGTTTGTGTAGTAATTTTCGTCTATCGCTTAACGGTTACCGGGTTATACAAAAGATTATACAAAATTCTTTCCGAATGATGAGGGCTTCAAATGTTATTCCCAGAAAATTCAAGAAAAATATTTTATTTGTCATGTAAATATTTTAATATGTGATATTTTAATTAAAATCTTTAGGGCCATTTTTTAGAAAATAACAATTTTTGAAAAATGTTCCATGTAAGGGTAGTTTGTGGTAGGGGAGTTTCTTTAAAATCTTCGTGTCGCATCCTTGGAATATGGTGAACTTAAATACCAAGTTTGGTGCTTACCCAGCGTTTCGTCTTTTAGTTATGCTGTTCACAGACACACAGAAAACACACACATGGACCTTTTTCTAAAAATGTTTTTTTTGTATTCAGGGGACCTCAAAACTTATATTACCGGTGAAATCTCGACATCGAATCTTTGGGTGGAATACAATACTGTACGTCCCTTGCTTACTATACGTAGTAGAGAAAGTAATATGGTATGGATCAGAACGCGTGGGAAAAAATTACTGTATACATACTTTGCAGTGGATTATGGTTTGTTAGCCCCACGTTTGGGAGCCAAATTTGAAGTGGTATATTTATATTTGTAGGTAGTTGGTAGATGCTTCATGTTTATATGCACCACGTATGGAAGCCAATTTGTCGCGGTCACTTCGTGTTATCTATTGCTGGGCGCCTGTTATTGTTTTACTACTTTGAATGTTGGGTTCATTGTCCTCCGGCTAGCTATTATTACCACTCAGTCAAGCATATCTCTTAATCAAGGTGTGTAAACGGAAAGGAGTTTTTACTGAAAGATAACACTGATAAAAGAATTTGTTTTTACACTTTTATTACCGTCACAATTAATTAAGTTCACATATTGACTCTTGATACAGGCCAGACTGAAACTGTTAAATTTTCTAATATCACTATAATCACTTATTTGCCGCACTTTATTAATTTGCGTATTTCACATTTATAAATAGCATTACGACGCGAGAGATTCTGTAGAATTGCGTAACGTGTACTTTATGTATGCTTCCGTTGAACTAAGCGACGTGTAACGCGCGAACGATTCTGATGAACTAAGCGACGTTTAACTTCTGAATGATTCTACTGGACTCAGCGACGTGTAACGCGTGGATGATTTTATTGAACTGGGCAATACTTGCCTCTGGCTTTAGCTTTTTAAACTCCCACACCCCGATATGCCTAAAGATTATAACCGAGCTGCTATTGGTTAATAAAACGCGCCAACATTAGCGTGTATTTTGATATCCAATCAAAAAATTACGAAAACATATGCTCTAGGGAAGAAATTCCCTCCATTTCTAAGAAAAGCGCGCCAATCTGTCGTCATTTGTTTGTCTCTTCTAATTAATATTCAACTCACCCCCTCGCTCATTGTTATCCGCTCCTATTGTCAGTTTCAGTGAGGCCGTGTAAACTTATTTCCTAACAATGCTTATAATTAACAAACATCTCAAATGAATGTCATACAATAATGCTTATTTACACTACAATCACTCTGGCATTTACATTATTGTGATGCAAATTACTGCCACAACTTTGAAACACACACTGAATGAAAATGTAAATTATAACACATATAATGTAAGAGTAGAACTCACAGCATATATAAATTATAAAAACCAAGCGAGAAAATAATGCGTGAGTGTTTTTAACATTGTTAGAAAATTACCGGCAAAACTGATATTAATACGCACTTGAAAGCAGTGTTGATATACGAAAGTTTTTGAAAATTAACATCTCTATAATGTAATCACATCTTAAATATAGCACTAAATATAACGCAAAATAGTCTATGCATTACAGTAAAATAACACTCGTTACAGTAAGCGGTTCAGCTACCACGCCGCTGCAAGAATTCTTGGTCAGACTAGGACAACCAGCTAAGCATGATGTAGCGAAGCCTGTCTTTCTCATCAGTCACGTTTTTATCACGTGACTACAGAAAATGTTTGCAAAATGGTCGACATTGATGTTCGTTTCCTTAGCGTGCTGTCATTGAATTCCTAGTTAAAGGGGGAAAATCTGCTGCTGAATTCACCTCACTCTTCAGCGTGCATGGGCCCCAGCCATTTTTGGATATATGTAAAACGCTTGAATCCAAGACGAACCTCGTAGTGGTCGCCCTCGAACTGCATCCACTGCACGCAACAGGGAAAGAATTGACGAGTTAATTAGAGAAGACAGGCGTACCACTGTGAATGAAGTTGCAAAAAAATTGCAATAGGACAAAATCAGTTCAGAAAATGATTAAAAACTTTCTTATCGAAACGTTTGTGTCCGCTAGGTCTCATGCATATTGACTGAGAACCATAAAGTTCAGAGAAGAACCATCACCAAAAGCCTTTTTCAGAGATTTTGAAATGAAGGAGATAAGCCTTTGATTATCTCCAAATATTGTGACAGGCAACATAAGCTGGTTCTATCATTATGGGCCTGAAACGAGATACTGGAGGATATCCGGAAAGCCTGCGTGAGTTATTTCCGGGCAGTTGGAACGGACTTCTACCGCAGGGGAATTTTCAAAATTATAGAACGGTGGGAAAAATGTATACAAATAATTAATAATATGTTACAAAATGACAGAAAAGTATGTTAAGATGATGCGTATGGATTTTAAATAATAAAATTTGGGATTCATAAAAAACGGGTGCTTATGGCTTTCTAAAGTTTTCATTAATAACTTGTTTAAAATGCTTAAATTCCGTTTCAAACTCTGAAAATCACAGGCAGTTCAAAAACACGTTTTTTATTATATCTGTGTAATGCAGAAAGCACATGATTTACAATATTGGCTTAAGAAAAAACAACATATCAAATACAAATCAACTGATTAAAACAATTGGCTAAATAACAAAACTGGTGGTTGAATCGAAGCGATTTCTGGTTTTCCAGTATTCGCGCTGTGTCTTAATAAGACAAATGCAGGTTTATAGATATTTCAGATCCAAATTGTAATTCTGATTGCAGAAAGGACTGTTGGTGATGCCAGTTCAATGAAGGTACCTTGCTAGACATTCCATCCTGAAATATACGAATGTCTAACTTTGTGATTAGTAAGAAATAACTTTGAGCTGGTCCACCACTTTCTAACTGCCCTCTTCAATGCTACGATTATGCTCGTTAGGTTTTGCTAAATGTTGCCGTGTTTACCTCATAGCTCTGTATAGGAATCTTACATGCATATATTTACTATAATTCACCTCATAATATCATATTTGTTTACTCAGAATATTGTTTAGTTGTTTGATTTGCTTCAGCAAGACCTACACAGATTTGTTTCTGTGCCAGGCCAGGTGTAGGCATTTTACATCCAAGATACGATAGGGATGACGATTCCGCAAAAAACGACATCGGATTGGTTCGTTCAAGAACCAGGTTCTCAACAACAGCATATGCCTTCCTGTCAACGTTTTCAAAGTACTACGAGGGATGCGTCGTGATGGGATACGGCCGCACCAGCGAGAACGACATGACACCCAGCACTAAACTATACCAGCTCCAAGTTCTTTATGTGGTTCCTTGTTCCTACTTCTTCTCGCCTGCGGTCGTCAATGATACGATTAGCACCATGGTGTGTTCATTGGCCGAAGACTACAAAACAGTTAGCCTTGGAGACTCTGGTGGACCTCTATTATGCAACAAAATCCAGGTAGGCGTCACCAGTCAGCTGCTTATTTTCGAAGAAAACGGCAAAACGATGTTAATTATGTTCTGGGTGCCCGTCGGTCTGTATTATGAGTGGATACAGGAGGCCATGTCCTGTAGCGGTCGTAGGAATTTGACAATCTTGTTTGCAGTGTTACTGATTTTCCTTATGCAATTTACAAATTAATACAGCAACAGTAGTAACCAATGTGGTACAATTTTTGTAGTAAAATGGGTGTATTGTAAATGATACAAGTTTAAAACAAGTCACTGCGTTATTTAATATGAAATAATTTATTGAGTATTCGAAATTTCTCAATCTTAAGCACAAAACTATTTTTCTTAAATGAGTAAACTACCACGCTTAAATACAATAAAAGCAAAAAAGTGTTTAAACCTATATAAATTGTAAATATCTGAAAATAAATCAAGCCATCTTTAGTAATACTGAGTAATTCACTTATATGTATTTTACACAAAGAAAAAGGGTATCGCATCTGTCGCTGCTTAACATATTGATTCAGCCTCGAGATGGTATATTGCAAATTTCAAAATACACAAACATATTGCATTCCCTAACGTAGTCAAAATAATGTTTGAACATTGTGTACACAAAATAACAGCATTGTTGTGAATTAATGAAATTACTGACTACGATTATGGCTTCTAGTTTTTGTTACATTATTGTATTGCTGTTACAAACTGGATTCCAGTCTTGTAAACGGTAGAGAAATACGGAGTGAAGTCTTTACTAACAGCGCCAACACTCCCATTGGGCAGTACCTTATTCAGCACTCTGTAAACAGTTGCGCCATCGGCGTTGGTTGCTATTAGTCTGCGTTTCATCCGTCGCGTGTCGCTGTGTTAAAAAAATGGCGGATCCAGAACTTTACCCCAGCGACACTCGACTAACTGTAAACTCTTCTCATAAATGGTGTTCCTGCAGGGATTGGAATACGAGTATACTATGTACGTCGATTTTTACAGTAGCTTCAGTGCATTAGTTGCACACGGTCCAATGATGATGTTCCTGCAGCCAGTGTAGGTAATTCACTGTTAGATAAAAAAATCTTCTATAAATTAGAGAATAAAATTAGCATATTTGTTAATCTTAGTAGTTTTTATATGGAGAAATGTCATAAAATGCTTTATTTCCGTTTTAAAGAACAAATGTTGCCCTTATAAAACACATTTTGTTTCAATCTTAGGCCTACATTGGATTTAATATTACATAAACTGATAAATATAAGTATTGTAAAACAATTGTTTGTTTATTAGTATTAAAATGTTGAAGAAATCTAAATGTGTTGCATCAAATTAAACATTTTCAAGCCCCAAAACCCATAAAAACCTATTTGAAATTCTGAACGGCTTCTTGGCGTCGTGTATAGAGCTTTAAAAATACCTGTGGTGTTATATCTCTATCAGTGGTAAATGAATATGGGCTAGAGACTAGAATGTCTATGCACAATTATAAAAATGATTTTTGAAAAATTTTCGTCAAATTTTTCGTACCTAAGTAAATACCCACAACTATTCTTGCACGTTTCATAGGAATCATTAAGCATATATAATATGTTATAAAGCCTTTAGTAGAATGAGTACGCCGGTCAGGCTTACCATATAGGGTGGCATTTCACCTTTGGGGCTAATTGGAAATGTGGTGAAATGTTTACTCTCTCTACTACTTGCCTATTGTAAGTAGAGGAAATATTGTATCTCATCAAAGAATTGAATGCCAAGATTTCACCACAAATACACGTTTTGATGCTCCCTGAATTCAGAAAACATTTTAGGAAAAGAACCGCTCGCGCGCGCGCATGTTGTGCCAAATTGACCCTCCCTGGAGGCGACGGGGCTGTACTAAAGGAAAGCGGTCATGTACGGCAACAGAAGGGAAACGACAAGCGTAGTAGTTCTCAACGAGTCGACTACAACAACAAGAATGGGCGAAGTTGGTTTGACTCAAGCAGTACGTCAGGCGATTGTGGTCGTTGTGTGCGCAGGCGCTGCATCACGCCCAGCTATCTTCAAGGGTGCTGTCTACAAGGCTGGCCAGTCTGTCTGCGATGACAAGCAAGATTGCGAGAAAAACCTCAGGATAACAGTTAGATAGAAAGCATTCAGCATGGTAATTCTAAATTCACTTTCGGCTTAAAATATTCAAAATTCATTTTAAAATAACTTCACCGGGAAAGGATTGAGGGTCGGATCTATAGACTTATTGTGGTTGGTCTGAAACTTATAGATAAATGTGAGAGCAGGAAGCAATGTGTAACTATTGTAATTAAATGTAAAGCATTTAAGCCACAAAGCATGTAAAGGATGGTGAACGAAGAAGGGTTTGTTAATTGTAATGGTTTATGTTATTGAAGTGTCAGTTCATTAAAAGAAAGAAATTCGGCTTGCTAATTATTTTGTGGTATATATTTTCAAATAACAATCTGCCATTGTTCCTGATTTAATTCACCTTCTCTAGGGTTAAAGTTCACGTTTCAATATGTGTATGTGTGAGAGAGAGAGAGAGAGAGAGAGAGAGGGAGAGAGGGAGCGAACAGAATAAGAAAGAAAATGCAGGACTGCGTAGTAAGGAAAGTGCCTCACACGATTATTTGCTGAATTGCTTCTCGTGGAGCTGCATTTTACTAAGACAGGAAATTAATGACCAGAGAACGAAGGGGACGGAAAGAAATGCTTCCTCTACTATAGGTAAGTAACAGAGAATGTAAAACCGGTTCCGTATTCAGTTTCCGGCGATCGACGCGACAGAGACCGAAGCGTTTGTAAGATATTAATCGCTCTATTCAGTTAAATAGGGTTGCTCAAATTCGCTTCCATACGGACTTTGAGAAGGGGAGGAAATGATTCTACAAAGAAACATGTCCTCGTCCCAGTCGGGATTCAACCCATGATCTCTGGTTTGAGAAGCGAGAACGCTGATCACTTGACTACAGAGGCAATATACTCGTAATATCAGAATTGTTGAACAATTTGTCACAAAAAGCTAATGTATTATTAAACACCTGAAGCGCTATCGACAGCTAACGGGATGTTCTGGAAGGTTCTTTCTCTCCGCCTCTCGAACATTCCAGAACTCTGTGGAAAATTCCGCCGGCTACATAAGTGAGCGTATTCGTCAGTTTGTGAGTTAGCGAGTGCGTTTATGGTGCAACTAAGTGCGTTCTCCGAGTGAGGTTGAAACGATAGTTGTGACGTACAGTGAGTGTTGTTACCGCGAGAGGTTATAGAGGATTTATGTTCGACTTCGCAGCGAGTGAAGCGAAAGGAAAAAGTGGCTGCTTTGCGCATATTTCTTTTCGCTGCTATATCTCGAAGAAAAGTGGAGTGACAAGAAAAAATGATTCAGTGAAGGTACAATGAAAAATGAACCGAGGCATAGTGCATACCAATAGAGTGCTTTTCTTTCACACTGTGGCCACCGCACGGCTACTCGCGCGCCGGCCACCGCAGCTCGGACTCTGTTCGAAACAGTTATAATATCCCCGCAAACTCCTGAGATTCTCACAGTTAGAAATATAATAATAATAAGCACATACGTTATCATAGGCGATGTTAGAAATGTTGTCCTTCTCTATCTGCATATTTCTGGCATCTTCTCAAGAAAGTTTCATTCACACTCGAGACTTCAAATTGCACCATTGATAAAAATCGCACACAATTAAATCAGGAGATCATGAGGACCATAATTCTTTACTAATTAGCATATCATAAAAAAATTCAGTAACAATGTAATCACTCACCAGTTGTATGCGTGGTAGCAGAGTCTTGTTGGAAAAATCCAGACTGACATTCAACATCGGTCAGCTGTTCAGAAACATGGTGTAAGTCATTTCTGTATATCTCTGCATTTATTGTTTGTTTAAAAACTATAGTTGCTATTATTCTGTATACATTTACTACACACCACACACACAGCAATTTCCGCGTCATGCAGAAGAATCTCCTTGTGTAAAATAGGGTTTCTCTGAGCTCCAATATCTGTTACTTTGCGACGTAATATAACCATGTAAATGGAACCATGCTGCATCAGAGAAAAATATTAAGCGTGGATGAATTACTCTATCATTGGCACTTCGTGAAATCAAATTACATAAATTTACCCATTCTGGTTATTACGTAAACATAAAGGTGTATGCAACAAACTAAAAGAATACATCAGGAGGGCAATTCACTAAATTTTGGATATTAGACTTTCGCGTGTGAATGAAAATTTCCTGAGAAAATGCCAGAAATGTGTGGATAGAGAAGGACAACATTTCCAAAATCTGTTATGATAAGGTCTGTGCTAATTGTATTGTAATTTTAACTATGAGAACGTGAGGCAGTTGTGGGGATATTATAACTGTTTCGACGGGAGTTGGAGCTGTGACGGCAGGCTGTGAGCAGCCGTGCGTTATGTACCTATACTATTGCATAGGTACACATAACATTTCTCCTTATATGCACATAGGATAATCACAGAAACCACCCAACCGAATTCTTTTCCCCTTTTCTTTCACTTTTTTTTTTCTTTGAGTTTAACATCCTTTAATCTTGGTCATATTGGACGATGGATAAACGAAGCGGGTGAAATTATGTTCAAATGAGCCCGGGGTCCATAGAGCTTAAAGTTGCCTGATATCTATCTTCTCAGGATAAGAGATAATCTCGGGAAAAGAACCTCATCCAGGTAACTTACCTTAACCAAGAATCGAATTTGGGACCTCCTGAATTTGAGGCAGAAATGCAACTCCCACATCACAGAGGCGGGTTAACTTATGTTGATATATTTCTTTCATCAATGCACACCACTATTATTTCCAACATAGGCCTGAAAACTCGAATACGAACACAATGGATCCGTAAAAGTGCATGCATGTAAAGAAGTAAGCATGTTTCTGTGATATTGGCCATGGAGTAGAAAATTATTCTTGTTTCTCCACAGAAAATTAGTGTTAAACTACGACAAAAGACGCACATATTTCAATCCAGAAAATATACATAGAAGGCCACGATTAAATTTAAATTTTAGTAATTGACAAAACAGGAGACACAGAAAAGCAAAAGACAGACAGCATCACTTGTAACGGTACGATATGTAAGCGATACACCGAAATATTTTACTTATTTAACTGTTTCAGATATGATATTGCCAACAGGTTACGGAGTAAGAAATAATAAATTAATGGTTTTAGCAATTATACAAATTCAGTAGCGCATAACTCAAATAATAGAAAAGTAATAATTTTTTATCTAATTTTTTTAATTGCTGTTTTTCTTAGCGTACCATTCTATACTGGCCGTGAATGACTGGGAATTTCGTTCAGAGGCCTCTTTATCGAGCTTGAGGTTCTTTTACGTTTCGTAAATCTACAATACGGGACCACGGCTTTACTTCCCTTCCGAAGGAAGCCATGCTAAGGATTTTTACGCCTGAAAAAAATCCTCCGCCGGGTTTGAACCCGCGACCTCGTGGTAAACCTCTTGTAGTTGTTCAATTCCTAATTCAAGTATTATGCTTGGATTAATAATTTCACCTGAAGACTTTGATCTTTTTAAGAGAATTATATCTATTTGCCTTCCTCCATCTGATACACAGTGGACTTTTTCGTGGACTCCTAAGCCACGCGGTGCATTTGCAAGTAGATATTGCACTATGTTATAGCGTTTGATACGGAGGAGTTTTTGTTGTGGACAATTACTTAACACAGACTGTATCTGTGGTCTGGTGGTTAGTGTGCTAGCCTTCAAATCCAGAGGTCCCTGGTTCGCTTCCTGGTTGGAGGATGGGAGATTTTCTTCATCTAGAATTACTCCCCATCCTCCCTAGAGTTTGGAAGTATGAATGAAAGTGTGGATGAATTTAACAATTACCCAACGTAACACATGGTAGTACTACTCAAATACTGTGCTGTATTTAATCACAATTATGGCTCAGTATGTGTTTAGTATAGCGTATGTCAGCTTGTCAAGTGCAAATATGCTCAGTAGACGTCATTGCAGATGAACAATTTGTTCCAAAGTTTTATGCTGGATGTATTTTCTCTGCATGTTGTAATCGAGTTATAATTGCCAGCGGATTCTAAATAATTACGTAAAGAAAAAATTTGAGTCCAGTGTAATATGCATTAATCAACCCACATTTTATAATTGAAAATATAACTTTTCTCGATGGTTGAATACTAAGTTACATTTCCAAAACATTTAACCTGATATTAACTAGTTTTTCCTCCGTTTCGTTGTATATTAATGTTAGGAGTTTTTGTATTGTACGCAAACTGTATTCTCTTTATGTTTAAAAACCTTTAGACGCTTTCATAATTTCTCAGCGACAACAGATACTTATGTAGTATACGTTATTTCCAGGACTTGGAGGATTTTCGGGGGGAAATCAAAGATACAATATCCGCCGATGTTTAATCTATTATTAGAACAATCAAAGGCTTGTACAAGATTACAATTAAAAGGTGTAAATGGGAGGATTGGCCACAAAAATAATGCAGATCATTGTACAATAATAATTTAATAAAGAGTTCGTGGGGGAGGTAAATTAAATCTCATTTCAGATTTAAAAATATCCTCCAGACAAAGGCCGAGTCAACTGGTATAGAAAAGAAAATAAAACGACATGTAGGTCTATATTACACTCTTTCTTATAATAACTCTTAACTACCGTAGCACAAGATCAAATGGGATGTGATATTATCTCTAATATGACCAACCGTGGCTTACGAAATAAGATAGTGTCTTAAATATGGTCGACATGCATTAGGTTAAAAATTAAATTAAATTGAGCTTTTTTTATGGACGCTCTTTAACTGCTGTGTCCTTAGCGTCCCATTATACGTGTATTGGTCGCGAAAGATCGGCGATTTTGCTCAGAGACCTGTTCATCAGGCTTGAGGTTCTTCTACATGCCGTATATCTACGACACTGGACCACCAGCTATACTTCCCTTCTGAAAATGAAAATGAAATTGAGTTTTATTTATTTATGGACGCTCTTTAACTACTATGGTTCTTAGCGTCCCATTCTATATTGGGCGTGAAACACCGGTAATTTTGCTCAGAGGCCTCTTTATCAGGCTTGAGGTTCTTTTACGTGCCGCAAATCTACGACACGGGACCACCGGCTTTACTTCCCTTCCGAAGGAAGCCGTGCTAACGATTTTTACCCCCGAAAAAATCCATCGCCCTCCGCCAGGTTTGAACCCGCGACCTTGGGAACTAGAGGCAGGCTAGCACGGTACCACCAGTCCACGGAGGTCGACTTCCCTTCTGAAGGAAACCATACTAAGGATTTTTACGTCCGAAAAAAATCCATTGTGACCTTGGAAACTAGAGGCCACCACGGAGGACGACATACAATAGGTGCATAATGTAATTAGCAAATAATCAAAAGGAATTCATACTTCCTTCAAATAGAAGTTTACAGTTTGATCAAAAATCTTAAAAGTAATGCAAATGCATGCAGGATACTTATTTAAGAATATAAATCTATTTAGAATGTAGTCAAACTAATTATTTAAATAAAGGTTAGAAATTTAGAATGGTAGAAATTTTGTAGAAACATTGAAAACATTGAATGCATTGTAGAAATTTAACAAACTTTTCGATAGATTTGATTTTGGTTGAACAGAATGGACATGGTCGGTATTGCTTGTCATAATGCTAGACATAGCAAATTTTTATTGGATATACATTCTGAAAACATATTATGAAATATATGAATACAAGCATTGAGGTAACTAAATAAAAAATTATAAAATGGGGGAAAAGTTCATCTCAAGAAAACTTAATTAGTCAAATAAGACCTCATAAGGCGTTATTAAATTGAAAGGCGCAACTATCTTTTAAACGGTCGCACTGGATTATCCTCTTTATCTAGAACATTAGAATTAATAGTTACACTGATTAAGAGCTTATACCACTTCAGATCTGTGCCAATTCTCCCAAAAGAGTTCGACTACTAGCTTCCTCACTTCTTCTGTCTTCTCAGCTGAAAGAAGACGTAATGGCATAATCTTCCACATTTATCTTTATTCCAGCCTGTCTTGAGTAGTGACTGGAACTCTGGAACCTTCATTTCTGTAATATTCCAAGGCTTTAATCTGGACCTCGTTTCAGCAATAAAAATTCGTTCCATATCACTTATATGAACTAACGTCTCGAAACACTACAACAGTTCCATACAATTTCCAGTCTGCACCTAAAATCTTAACCTCAGCTTTTGTATTGTATACCTCTACATTATCGTTTTTACAGGACAGTTTACTTTTTTCAATACCTTTGCAAGGGGGTATACTACACACATATATATATATATATATATATATATATATATACATATTCACATAGTCATATAAATCAATATTAAACAAGAATTGTGCATAGTAATAATATAATTCACACAGAAATATGCTAAAATATTTAACAACCAAGAATTGTACAAAAGCAGATTGTAATGATGATAAGTAAGAGACGGGCGAGCTAGCAAATTCCACGTGAAAGATAATTCTAGATAGAGCCCACCTTTCACGAAGCTAATGAGCAGGGAATTGGAAGCAGTAAGGAGAAATAGAAAGACACACATAGAGAAAGGAAAGAGACAGAGATATTGAATCCGCTTCCTACGTGTCATGGGGTCGCGTAGGCGCAAAGCTTTGGAGCAGAATATTCTTATGCATTACAAGGTAACGCGGTCTGAGGACCAATTAGAAACGTCGTTACATTTTGAGGCGCGGAGGTAAGCGTCACTAGGCTTAGGTATAAAAAGGAGAAGAAAACCCCAGATTTTCACTCTCTGTTATAGGATCTCATCGAGATAAAACGCTACTCTCTGGAGACAAATGCACGTGTGTGCATATGGGTGGGAAGACATGTGCAGCTAGTTTAGGCTCCTGATTTATTATAATGGTGGGAGTTGTTATAATGGGAAAAGCTAGCCGCCCATAAATATTTGATTTGATAATAAACCACATTTATTAAGGGAAATGCAGTGTATTTTAATTTGCCTCACCTACGAAAACCCTGAGACCCAACTTCGCTAGATAGGTAATGATTAGGAATGGAGAATACAGCAGCCAACGAGCAGCAATAGACGAGGACAAGAACACTGTAGCAGAGGGCATCAACCAGAGGAACAGCGTTTTCCAGCTATAGTGATGAACAACGATTTCCCGCTACTCCTCCACTTGACCAAAAACACGGTCCGCTGGCATATAGTTGTGTCTCTTGTACAGGATGTGTTATTTGAATAAGTTACCTATTTTAATAATAATGTCTTTTGTTTTTGGCAGGAGATACATCAAAGTATGCAACGCAGTATTTATTTCTGGGCTAAACATTCATATAAAAAAGCCAAATCCTCTTCTTTTCAAACAAATTCAACTCTTTTAGATGGTGAAAAGAACTTGATATCTCTATAGCACCTGGACCTGCTTGGTCTTTCGTCCACACAAAGAAAACAGGCTGGGCTTGCTGCTTCACATCCACGATGCATAAACTGTAAAAATCAACAATTCGTTGAGAATAATATGCCTCATAGATTAGGGTCTTAGGGAGTGGTTGTGCTTGTAAATCGAGGCATAGAGAGACTGTATCTGGTGACTGCTTGTCTTTAACAAACTGATAAAATGCAATTGAACGCAGCGTGCGAGCTCCCTTTTCCATCATGTGCAGTGATTTTGGGTCAGGTTTATGCTTGTTAATTCAAAATACATCTGCACCAAAGTTTAAGACCGTTCACTAGCGCGAACTCGCTCAGAAACTGAAAGAAACGCATTTTCATGTAGTTTCGATAGTCGATTAGTTTTGTGATTCTGTGGACTGCCTAACCTGAAAGTATACAATCGTGGTTATGGAATTCGAAATGGAGCCTATGAAAAAAGGCAAAGTATCCCAAATTTTACGACTTTCCAACAAGAATTGCTTATTGTACTTGTTTTAAAACACAAGAACATTATAGAAAATAAGAAAGTCGATGGCATTTCTATACAAAAATTCTGATGTGTTACACTCGCATGACTTTGTCTACTCTTGTACAAACTATTTTTACAAACGCTTATTCTCCATCTACTTCATGTTAATCGAGATAAACATTTACAGACTCTATCGTATTGCTAATTTTCTTGTAGATGTAAGGGAATATATATTTACAAGGGCAATATAGAAATACAATAGTCTTTAAGCACATACATATCTCTTACACAGAACACCAAAGTATTAAGATCTCTTAATAGCTGGTTGCTATGTGCAGCACCATTCTCTTTGCCACAGATTAATACTCTTTGCATATCCAAGACAAAAAATGAATAACTAATTCCCATTTGAGAAAATAAGTATTGAAAAATTTAAGGGAATAACAAGCAATATCTCGAAAATGGTTCACTCAACAAAAAAATGTATACGACATAAATTGTGTATTTTAACGCGATCTACATTTTGTGTGTAATAAAATTTTGTCTATCTCTTATGGTTTACCAGTTACGCAAAAGTCGTTCACAATGAAGAATACTTTTGGAGACATTCCCAGAAAATTCAAGATATGTATTCTATTTATCATAAAAATATCTTAAACATATGATATTTTAATCAAAATCTTCCATGTAAAGGGTAATCTGGGGTGGGGGGATTTTCATGAAAACCTTCGTGTCGCATCTCTGGAAGATACTGAACCTAAATACCAAGTTTGGTGTTCATACGACGTTCGTTTCTGAATTATGCTGTTCACAGACACACACACAGACAGACACACACGAACATGTTTCCAAAAATGCTTTTTTTGGATTCAGGGGGTCTCATGTATTTCCGGTAAAATCTCGGTATCGAATTTTTGGGTGGAATACAATATTCCCCTACTTACTATACTTAGTAGAGAAAGTAAAAGATGCAGCATTATCACAACTGCCTAGAGATTTCAACTCATTACTAGACTGAAACCTTCGATCAGTTCCCTCTGTCCAGCTTGGGTTATTGGTAATTTTATGCTATGCTATTACAGCAGAAGCACTATGAACAATTCGCAGTGCGCTTGTTCTGTGCACTTTTCAGCAACACCTATTACAATATTAAATGCCCCTGTAGCATAACATCGCAATGTTGTAAGTACTCGATTCATTGGATATTTGGATGATTCCTTTAAGTGGGGTGCTCTAACCTCTCATTTAATGCTCGACTAGTGAGAAAAAAAATTGGTTTAGATAACCTGTACCTTTCACAGAATTTCCTATCACTCATGTCATTAAATGGGTCGCTTCTTTCAAATACAAGAGGTCGAATTCGCTCTTTGCTACACCGATTTAAATAATCGATTTACAATAGCTCATATTGAAAATAATTTCTCTAAGCAACTACACCATTTTATTTAGATTTAATGCTCATAAAGTTCTTAATTGGCAGAATATCTCCGTTTAAAGTCTACGGGCATTAGGCATTTATATGAATCTTGTTAGGGTTGATGGCCAAAGAAATGGGTTTACAAGTGTTAACTAGCAACTTTACGATCGTTAATTACTAAGATTGATAGATGCACTGGCTCTTATGTTTAGGTTTTCATTTGTTTTGATTAAGAAATTCAATTTAGCATAGTAACCTGTGATAGTAACCGCAAATGTCAGAAGCTCGTTAAATTCCTTCCATAAATGCGATGAAATATTGCAAAGCCGACTTTAAATTCAAAAACTGCTTCATTGTTTTATAGTCTCCATAATTTCTATATATTAAGCGAATAATCTTAATAGTCTGCTTAGACTTTCTGCGACTATAAGACTCTCATATTCTCTGAAACTTCTCAAAAAGTAGCTTTCAAAAGTTTTCTTTCTTTGAACAAACAGGTGGGACTTTCGAATACCGCTTCGCGCTTCTGTCACACGTTTACCACGTTTGTCGTCCTCCGTCGCTTAGGGGTTCATGCTAGCCTCTAGTTCCCGAGGTCGCGAGTTCAAACCCGGCGGAGGGCAATGGATTTTTTCGGGCGTAAAAATCCTTAGCATGACTTTCTTCGGAAGGGAGGTAAAGCCGGTGGTCCTATGTCGTAGATTTACGGCACCTAAAGGAACTTCGAGCCTGATAAAGAGCCCTCTGAGCAACAAATTTCCGATCTTACACGTCCAATATAGAATGGAACGCTAAGAAACGTTTTTTTGTTTGTTCACCACGTTTAATTTCAATTTTAATGTTTTTTAATCAAATTGGCTTTACCAGTAGCACAGACATGAAAAAATTCTTATAAACATGAAGCAGCTTCCCTGCTATGAAATTATGAGCATGTGGTTTGTTTGTTCACTATTTGCTGTGGATGTCATCTCGTGACTAATTACAGAGTGAGTTTTAAGGCTATAAAATTATCTTGTGCTACTTTGTTTGGATGGAATAATACCTTCTCTATCACAAACTATCTGCAGGTCTAAAATTCTTGCACTGAAAAAGTTTTTTGTCATGTACACAAGGCATGAAGGAGTTATGTCTAATGGGTGTATTATTCATCTTTCTTTTCGTCTCGTGCAATTAAATGCTTTGCTTTCTTTCTTAGAATCTCCTACTTTCACAGCACCATCAAACTTCATAATGCTTTTTTATAAATCACTTAGGTTTATAGCTGAAAATGATATTGCAAACTTAACCCACCATAACACGAGTCAACTATAATGGTGCGCATCGTGTTTATGCTGTGCAATGCATGCTAAATGGGCTGTGATTTTTCAGTTTTTTAATCTCACTTTTCTCGTTATATTGTACACGGGACATACACTATATTGACTGATATGGCTGTTATGCACATAATATTTCTAATTAAATAATTATATAATACTATTTTATGGAGCAGTATCTTTTGAATCACCACTCCCCAATTTATTGTACATTTACCAGAATTTAACGAGAATGTATTTATTTATCTTTTTATTTATTACTTTATTATTATAACTACTTATATATTTATATTAATTATATTTATTTTTATTTATCCTTTCCCTTTTGTGCGATCCATACTTGTAAATAACTGCATGAAGAGGCTTAGAAGTCCAAGAGGAAGTCCAGTGTCTCAGGTAAAGGAAGCAAAAGGCGAACTGATATAATTGTCATAAACAGGTCGAAATTTTGAGTGAAGTAATGTATCTGGCCATAAGATATGGGTTATAAATCGAACGACCCGAGAAGAGAAACATTTACAAACACACTTTACCATAAATTTCTAGATGCCGAAATCCATAAATCGTATAATTCCCAAATTTGTTTCTTAACCAGAAATCAGAATATAAAATTTGTAATGTAGGTTTATGAAATCGGGCCATGACTGGACTAGAAGTATCAGCTGATTTTAATTCGTGCGTTAGCTGATCTATCTCGTGGCTAACTGGGATAGCTTGTGGTAACGATTCGTATCACAGTTGGCCATGATATTCACAAACATCGTGTAATGTTTCACAATATGTGAAGCGGGATAACCTTTTTATTCAATGATGTTAAATTTTAAGTAACATTTGGGTCTCTTGAATATTTGTAACGGTAGCTTGTGATACCAGTGTTTATTATGTTTTTGAATGCTGTTTTTGGAAGGAAAGAATGTATCTTTTATGTGGTTTATTACATATTATTGTTCATGTTCTTGGCAGTATGCATGAACCAAAAACTACTAGCGATTTGGAAAGTCTCAACGCTACAGAAGAAAATTCTGCAATACCAGTACCTTCCAAAATCATCGGTGGGGTGAAAACCTTGCCCACGGAGTTTCCTCCAATAGCTGCATTAGTTACGAGAAGGAATAATAGTGAATCTACGTGTACTGGAACAGTTCTTAACAACCGTTTTGTGCTTACTGCTGGGCATTGTATCATTAGAGCTTTGAGTATTACAATATATATTGACTGTGAAGAGCTGTACAATTGTAAAGAAATGAAGTGAGTATCAACCTATTCTATACTGGAATATTATTTAGTTCAAAAAGCCTCACCTTGTAACAGATTTACAGTGTGTTTATTGTTTTATCATCACCATTGTTCTAATCGTTTCCTTAACATACTGCTTGAAACATTTAGACTGCAGTTGAAGATATTTTTAAAAGATATATAATTCAGAAATTTAAATGTAGGTAATCTTACTGCCAACCTCTTCCTAGGCTATATCGCCGCACGCTGCAACTCTTGCAAATGAAAATTCGCTGAAATTACGTGACCGACACATATGTGTGTAAGGCCCCATATAACTTTTAAACCATCTGACATATTACCATGCTTACCTTCCATTGATTAGTTTACGGTTCGGACGGTAGTGGGCACCTTGTGACTATCGTATTCATGGAGTTGATCCCGAAGTGCGGTAACGTTTGGGCAAGCAATACTGCGAGATAGAAATGACAAAAGAACACTATGAGGCGAGCGTAGGCCGTCAGCCGCAGTAAAACCACAGGTTCCTGTAATCTCGAGATTTACCAGAAGTAAGGTTAAGGTTAGTATGCATATATGAACTAGATTCAAATAATGGGTTGATATCAGTAAATGGCATTTGCAGCTCTAACGCTGCTATTTTCGTGAGGTACTATAATATGGTTGGGTTAGCAGTTTCCTCCGTGCATGCGTAGTAGTAGCAAAATGAGGTGATTGCCACATAACGATGAGTCGTCCTCCGTGATCTAAGGGTACCATGCTAGCCTCTAGCTTCCAAGGTCGCTGGTTCAATCCCGGTGGAGAGCCATAGATTTTTTGGGGCGTAAAAATCCTTAGCATGGCTTCCTTCGGAAGGGAAGTAAGCCCGGTGGTCCTGTATCGTAGATTTACGGCACGTAAAAGAACTTAAAACTTGATAAAGAGGCCTCTTAGCAAAATGTCCGGTCTTTCACGCCCAATATAGAATGGGACATTAAGAACCATAGTGGTTAAAGAGCGTCCATAAATAAAACTCAATTTAATTTATTACATCGCGATTATTTTACTAGTTAAGAAAGTGTCTCAAAATATGAATGTGGGTGGGTTAGAAGTTTCTCCCCTTAAAGCTACATTATATGAATTTTTGTACCCTAAATACATTTTTTAACAATTAACCAGAAGGTAAGTATGGAGTATTACCAAACTATCTAACAGATTACAATACGGTGGAACAAATTTAATTTTGAAAATTTATCCATACTTAATGATATTCGTTGTTTTTAAATTTATAACTTAAATTAAGTGAGCAAAAATTGGTTTCCTTCATACTTTTTACACTGTTAATGGAAAGCATTAGATTCATCACAGTATTAGAGAAATCCCATCGATATATCTACGCGTGAATCACCGTTTAGTTTATGGGGGCCCACTCAGCCCTTTACTATAGATTTCACACTTTACAGCGAGTGTCAGGAACTAAGCTCCGTCATTGAAGTACTGTTATGCTCAATGCTGTGGCAAACAGTTTGTGAACTACCAGTCCAAGTAGTTACATCACTTACTTATCGAGGGAAGGAAAAACTGGTTGGAGGAAGAATCAGAGAGTAGGATTTTGTTCTTCAGTATCTGGTGAATGTATTATAAATTTAACACACCAACACAATAATATACATCATTTTCCATCTCTACAGGGTTCATGGTTTGGCGAGACTACGGAATTTCTAAAAAGTTCTGAACTTGCTAGAATCATATTGGCAATAATTGCACCGTTTTGTAGCTAGTGACTACATAAGCTGCATACCAACAATCGCAATTAAATTTCAAAATGATAAAACCAAAATATTTAGGACACAAAATGCACATCACTGGTTCAGCGGCCAGGACGCTGTCCCGAAAAGCAAACCGTTAATAAATATAAAATCTAGCGCTACCTCATTACCACCCCATACCTACAAGCAGCCTACATGCATCCCGATCAACACATTGGCTAAGCCCAACAAAGGCAGTAACACTGAAACGACACTAATACCGACACAGTTGGTGGTTAAGGCATGAATTTGTGATTGGAACGATGTCTCCTTAACCGAATTTTTTTCTCAGTCCGCATAACTGGTAAACATTTACTTCCCAGATATTCTTTTCAAATTGTTTGATGTCATGCAACATCAGTGTCCGCCACCAGTGACGTCTCATGGGCTCGCCACAAATCCAACAGACATGGTTGGCCAGTCAGCTAACAGGGAACAGCGTGCTGAGGCAATTTGAAGCCAGATAGTAATAAATGTAAGGACGAATGAAGGGGAAGCCCGAAACCGCAGCAGAGCATCGCACGTAGGCCATCCGGCTTCTTGTGCTTCTATCATAATCCCTGGGGCGACCAGATCCGGATGACGATGGGCGCAAACACAACTGTGGTCCCCAATGTTTCCAGATTGAACACCCCCAATGCCGCCTGAGTCCATATTGGGCCCCAAGCCTCTGGGTGTCCCCTGAAGGAGCTCCCGCCCGAAAGCACCCAGAGGTGTGCTCCAGGCGAGCAGTGCCTGGACGACGTAAGGATGAAACCGCCACTGTCCAGCCGCAATCCGCCGAAAGCTATAATCCGCCACCCACTACAACCTGAAACAGATGACAAGGAAGATGATGGGTACAGAAAATAGGGGGCAGCAGAGTCGTGGAAGAAGTTGAACCACTCCCGCATCCGCTTGCCGACCCGAGAAAATCATGGGTGAGAGTGGGAGGTCGCCGAGGATTGAATCCGAGACCTCCCGAATGCGAATGACACACTTTATCGCTCTAGTCAGACAGTAGTGCGAGCGGTAATTGTTGCGCGTGTTAAGTAGCTGCTTTGAGATACAATGTCTGAAACTGCTTCACGAGTATGCTGCTCTAGACCGTATACAAGTATAAAATAGATTTATTCCTTGTATATTAAAGCCACAGCTATTAAACAAAGTGATATAGCTATAGCTTTTATCACCAGTGAAGGTGGGAATTGTTTAAAATTACAGGCATATGTTACTGCCTCATCTTTCTACCACGATACGTTTACTCAGTGTAATGACTTCCATAGTGTCAAATGCGACTACCTCAGTAGTCGAAGGGTCAGCATTCTAGCTTCACACCTCAGAGGTCCAGAGAAGAGGGTAGAGCTGTCAGTGACATAAGCTTTACCTGTTCGTTTCATATGGTACATAATGCAACTCGCTCGTTTCTTCGAGCCCTGCCCGTTCGTAAATCAGCAACGAGTATACCGAACTACAGTTGAGCATTTGCTTCATATGCGCTCTCGTGAGAAAGAGCATTTACTCGATTGAGTATTCGCTCGTTCAACAGTTCGCATCATAACGTTGTTTTCAGGCGTAATACTTTAGTGTATTTGCAAATGAATGGCAAACATGTCATGTTACTACGTTTGAACCATTTTTCCACCTACTGTTGGGGTCAAAAGTTCTTTTACTACATTATGATCTCAAATTCCATGTTGTCACGTTTTGTTCTGTCACTACCCCTAAGCAAAATATACATTAAAATATATTCTAAAATAAATGCCATGCAAGTTTTATACAATTCCATTCAGAATTTGTGTGAGAGAAAAAGCAACAATCAGTTATGTTTATAAACATTAAGTCAAATAATCATCACATATTATATATAGTACAATAAATTAAATAATGATTATTCTTTAAACTCAAAAAATTGTACCTCTGTCATTGCATTGAATTAGTTACTACCAACTTTAACATAGATTAATGCTAATTAATTAACTCAAAAGTTATTGCATTACATTAATAGCATACACAATTAGGTCCACTAATCAAAAGGTTTTGTTGTGCTTAAAATTGAGTTTTGTTTTAACATAAGTTATCAAACCTGAGTGCAACCACAGTAAGAACAAAAGTCTCTAATGGAACACTAAGGACACTCCATCACCCTCCGCCGGGTTTGAATCCGTGACCTCGGGAACCTAGAGGCTAGCATGGTAACAGTATTTAAGAAGACTTCAACACTTATCATTGAGATATTATTTCGTTTTCTCGACAATAATCCCGAAGCGCTTCCATACATCTCTTCTAGTTTCATCTAAGTGATAAACGCCATCATTTAATTTTAACAAAACGTATTCACTGCATCACTCGACTCCATACCGGAATATACGGCTAACTTAGACTGCGCGTAAGACACCGTGCAGCAACAAAATCAGTGAAACAGACTGAGCCTTGCCCTTGCATCTGGTAGTAGAGAGCGTTCCAACAGGACATAATACACCAACTCGTTTGGTATACCAAACAAAATGTACTGAGAGGGAATACCGTTTGAACTGCAGTATACCCTACTGGCCCATATACACGAATTCGAAGGTATGAACCGTACAAATTAGTGACCAAAACTCTTTCGATGCACAGCTCTAGAAGGGAGAATCTTTCTGTCATCAGAATCGTTCTCTGTCTTCTGCATGGTATGAGAGAATTAATGTTGTAGTGAATGTGTGTGTTACACTGTAAATTAATAAAAACCAAACAAAAACTTGCAGTTTAACGAGATACTATCGCTATCAGTTGTTCCTCAAATGAAATCCCCAGATGTGATCATAAAAGCTAAAGACGGCTATACAACCACACACTTGTAAACTATTTTAACAAAAGCTTATTCTCCATCTTCATGTTAATCGATATAATAATTTGCTAATTGCTAATTTTCTTGTAGGTGCAAGGGGAATATGGTAGGCGTTAAGCGATAGTCAAATATTTTAAGAGCTGGTTGCTATGTGAAGCATTCCATTCTCTTGATTGTCCAGGACATAAAAAAATAATAATGAAATTCCCTTTGAGAAAAGGTATAAGCATTGGAAAATTCAAACAAAAAGCAAGGAATATTTCGGAGATAGTTCACTCGACAAAAAAATGTATATGACATAAATTGTGTGTTTTAATTAGGTCTATATTATTTGTGTAGTAAAATTTGTCTATCTCTTACGGTTTACCAGTTATGCAAAATTCATTCAGAATGAAGAGGACTTTGGGGACAATCCCAGAAAATTCAAGATATACATTTTATTTTCCATGAAAGTATCTTAAACATATGATATTTTAATCAAAATCGTTAGAGCCATTTTGGGGAAATGATTTTCATGTATTTCCGGTGAAATATTGATATAGAAGTTTTGGGTGGAATGCAATACTTCCCCTATTTACTATGTGTAGTAGAGAAAGCGAAAACTCCCTAGCGTGGTGCTCTCTCTTCCATTTATGCCGTCACCGCAGCTCTGGGAGATATTTAACTACAGGGTGATTTATGAAGAACTAACACATTTATTTCTCTAATTATTCTGTTCGAAATTCACTCGATGCCTCAAATGTTGACGTAAGAGCACGACTGGATCAGTCACCCAAAAAATCATTAAGACGTTTGTCGCAGGAGACAGGGTACAGCTATTCAATGTGTCGGAGAGCTGTGAAAAGTGTAGGCCTAAAGCCGTATATGATTACGGTTCTCCATAAGTTACAGGAACCAGATTAGAATAGACGACGAATTATTGTCGTTGGTTTCAGGCGTTCTTTGAACAAAATCCTGCCATATTGCCCATCACATGGTTGACAAGAGGCAGCATGGTTCCATTTATCCAGCTATGTGAATTCAAATAGCTCACGTTATTGGGCCAGCGAAAATCCACATGTAATTCATGATGCACCTATGTTCCCAGTTAAAATCGGAGTTTGGTGCGCAATATCCGCACAAAGAATAGTGGTACCAATTATTTTAAAACAATGTGAACACTGCAGAGTAGCGACGGATTTTCATGGAGTTTGCTGAGCAACTAGACGATGTAGAGCTAGTCAAGGATATTTTCAGCAGGACGGCGCTACATGCCATACATCAAATGAATCCATGGCACTAATTGCAAGAACCTGAGGCCAACGAGATCTCCGGATTTGACATTCGCCGGACCTCTTTCTATGGGGTTGCTTAAAAGACAGGGTTAATGTCACACGTCCCCAGACTTGGACGATCTCAAGCGAAACATTACATAGGAGATTCAAGCTATTGACAACAGAGTCCTCCAACGAGTGGCCAGTGACATGGAACGACATGTTGAGTTATACCTTATGCAGGATTGAGGACATTTCAACATTTGCTATAAAGGTAAATAATCTCATAAAATCCCTCTGAATTTCAAGTACAATAAGTTGCCAGTAGTATAACTCGTTTTGAAACATTTGAAGAAACAGATGTGTCAATTCTTCATAAATCACCCTGTATAACGTATGTATAGCAAGTAGGAGGCGTGTGTATCTACCTTTTCGCGCAATCAAAGGCATCCAGTAATTACGTGCACATTTTTAAATTATTCACAATGAATATATAACGTTAAGCAATAGCTTTATTCGTCGTCTCGTATAATAACCATGTTTAAATATATAACTAAATAATACCCTGTATTACACCATATCTTCATGAAATAAACTTAATGGCAACATAATATAAAACTGAAATACATTATACCTTTTTACTCTCAAAGAGGACACACTTACTAGACATTATTGGAACCATCTGTCCAATCTAACTATGCAACTATACAGGGTGAATCACCTTAAACATGCACCGCAAATATTTCTGAAATGGAAAGTGCTATTGATGTGAAGTTTTCGCAGCATTGATTGGTAGTCAGCGGCTTGTACATTAAGCCTATAAACAGATTTTGATAATACTGAGAAAGTGTGTTTTATGAGCAAACATACAATTTCTTAAATGGAGCAAGACCTAGTTACATCAACAAAATAAAGGTAGGGTAAATTAGAATATCAACGATCTTCGTTGCAGGATTCTAGTACAAGTGGTTTACGAGAAATCGTATTTTGAAAAGCTTCCACCCCGACAATTGTTTGTCCCATTCAACCTGCTTAGTTGCTAGGTATGATGTTGTTATGTTTGTTTGCATTGTGTTTTCTGTTCATTAATTGCATTGCGACTTTCTGGTCAGGCTGACATTTCAAGTAGTAAATCGTGAGTGGAAGATGGGGTTTACTAATGCAGAAAAATCCGACATGCCCATGGTGTATGGAGAGTGTAGGAAGAATGCAGTTAGTTTCTGTACGGTGTATGCGGAAAAGTATTCCAATTGACGTCAACCATCTCGGCAATTATTTATCAATCTCAACAACCAATTACGTGAAAGTGGTTCTGTAACACCTAGAAAACGTAACAGAAACAAACAAGTGACTGGAGAAGGGGCAGAATTTAATGTTTTGGCTGCCGTTGCAGTAGATCCGCAAATTAGTTCCCGCACAGTTGCGCGTAGAAGTGGAATAAGTAAGGCAAATGTACTGCGCATTCTCCATTAACATAGGTTCCATCCCCCATCACATCTCTCTCCATCAAGAGCTGCATGGAAACGATTTTGAGAATCGTGTTAACTTTTGTACATGGGCATTAAGACACAAATTCCCTAGAATAACCATGTATTTTGTTTAGTGATGAGGCAACATTTACTAATCATGGCCAGGTAAACCGCAGAAACATGCACTATTGGTCTGTTGACAATCCTCGTTGGGTTTGTCAGGTGGAACGTCAGCGTCCATGAAGTTTAAACGTATGGTGTGGGATAGTGAACGATCAGCTCATAGGCCCTTTGTTCATAGAAGCAACAATGAACTCGCACAAGTATCGCAGCCTCCTGACAAACCATCTGCCACAGATGCTAGAAGACGTTCCTTTCAGACTAGGGGGAATCTGTGATACCAACATGATGGCAGTCTAGCCCATAATGCACGAAGTACTACAGCTTGTCTTAACGGATTGTTTTCAAATCGTTGGATTGGACGAAGAGGACCTGTACCTTGGCCGGCCCGTTCACCGGATGTGACCCCTTTAGACCTTTTTCTGTGGGGAAGGCTGAAAGACACTGTCTACAAGGATGTACCAACTACACCGGACGATATGAAATGACGTATTACTGCTGCCTGCTCTGAAATTTCCGCTGAAATGCTAGAAGGTGTGCAGTAGTCTTTCCATAGCAGACTGGAAGCGTGTATTGAAGCTGCTGGTGGTCATTTTGAACACACCTTCGAAGGGTTATGTTCTCTTTACTTGTAAAAATCCACAGAAGTGTTGTAATTCCCTTTTGTTTTTCTTTAGTTTGTGCTACCACAGGTTGTACAAGTGTCGGTGCGTAAAAGTTTCAAAATAAGCTTTCTCGTAAACCACTTGCACTAGTATCTTGCAACAAACGCCACTGACATTCTAATTTACCCTACCTTTATTCTGTTGATATAACTAAGCATTGTTCCATTTAAAAAAATTGTATGTTTGCTCAAAAAATAGACTTTCTCGGTATTATTAAAGTCTGTTTATAGGCTAAATGTACGAGTCCCTGACTACCAATCAATCCTGTGAAAACTGCACATCAATAGCACTTTCCATTTCCTAAATATTTGGGCTGCAAGTTTCAGGTGATTCATCCTATATAAAGCACTGCTTTGCACAATTTCTCCATGAAAAGGTATTTTTAATGACAATATAATGTAAAACTGAAGTAAATTATACTTTTTACCCTCAAAGAGAACACATTTACTAGACATTATTTAATAATTTCCAATCCCCATTCTTGTCCAATAGCTGATTTAGCTGCCTAGGCACTGCATCACTCGTCGCCCTCTGGGAACCGTCATGAAATGTTGGAACATTTGCGTTTAGAGTCAAGTGTTCTTCCAGCATCCAAGTGATTCACTGCCTAGGCGGCTAGATCAGGTATTGGACAAGAATAGAGATTGGGCAGATTTTAATGGAAGCGAGTTTACTCTGCATACTGATCATTGTGTTTATATTCTTAATGATTTGCTTCAGTTTATAATTTTCTTTCTGTACCAGGCACGGTTCAGGTATTCTGCACCCAAGATACGGCAAGGTTGGCAACATCATTGTTAACGACATCGGACTGGTTCGATCAAGCAGTCCGTTCTCCACGACAGCACACGTCTACTTGTCAACCATTAATGCATACTACCAGGGTTGCGTCGTAATAGGGTACGGCTTTACCAGCGAGAACTTAAGAATATTCAACAACAAGCTATACAAGTTGGAAGTCCTTGAGGTGGCTCCTTGTACCTATTTGTTCCCACTCGTGGTTGCCAGAAATCCTTCAATAAGCACCATGATCTGTTCTTTGACTCAAGGCAATAGAAGATATAGCTTTGGAGACTCTGGTGGACCTTTGCTATGCAACAATACTCAGGTAGGCGTTACCAGTCAGCTCATTCGCTTTAGTGAACGAGACGATAAAAGAGTCACAGCCATGTCCTGGGTTCCCGTTTCTCTGTACTTTGAGTGGGTCTTGGCCGTCATGTCCTCCGGTAACTGTCCAAGTTTGACAATTCCGCTTGCAGTGTTATTCCTTTTTGTAATTCATTTTACAAGCTAATGTGACATGCACTCCTAAATGTATTCCTGGTCGGATTTTCTACACTTTCTTTTGTTTAACAAATATATTGTAAAGAAAGTAAGGGAGGAAATCATTGTCACGTAACATGCAACTACTCCTGAGTAATTTAAGTATCACGTTTGATTTCATATGAAAAATATATGTGAAGTTCTAAACCAGTCCAGAATTATTTCATATTTAAGTGAAAAGCTTGTGCGTATGTAAATTAATAAAGCTAACATTAATATTTAGCAGCATCATGCATTTAGAGTATTTGTAATCATTATTTTATTCCATCCAAATACAGTATATCGAATATTCTAGGCGATACCTTCCAAGTCTAACGACCTAGACCTGGAGTGTTTTGTTACCTTCCCCAAATATTATTACTTTCTCTACTAAGTAGAGGAAGCGTTGTATTCCATCCAAAAATTCGATGTCAAGATTTCACCAGAGGATGTAACAAAAATGTATGGCACAAATACCAGGACACATTCCTCACACGTAGACAAAGAAACTGTGCTATATGAACATTGGTCTTGAAGCGCTTTGTTTCCATGTTACAATTCATGTTCTCCAACTCATTAATCATGGGAAACACACGAGAATAGAACGTACCAGCATACCACATGCAACTCTTTCTCACAGGAGATATTCAATATACCCTGCGTGAGCATTGATACATGCATCAACCCGCCATCGTAGTGAATCCCGGATGCGCTGATGTATCCCTGGAGTATTGCGTATGGTTTCGCAGCCCTCCATAATATCGGCACGGAGACTCTGAAAATCTGGTACTGGGGTTCGATATACAACAGCCTTCAAATGCCCGCACAAATAAAGGTCCAATGGGTTTAGGTCCAGGGAGCGTGGAGGCCAGTGCAATTTGTTCACTTCTACCTATCCATGTGTCACCGAATCTGTTATTTACAAGCCGACGGACATTAACAGTAAAATGAGGAGGTGCTCCATCATGCATGAACTACATGCTTTGTCGCACAGCTAAAGGTACATATGCTAACAGATCAGGTAGAACATTCCCTGCAAAATTATGTTAACTTTGTCCGTTGAGCTTGGGTGTAAGAACGTGCGGCCCTATAAAACGGTCACCGACAATGCCGGTCCAAACATTGACAAAAAATATTTGTTGATGACTTAGTTCAACAGTTGCGTGAGAATTGACGTCATCCCATAAATGCCGATTGTGATAATTTACAATCTAATCTCGCTGAAACAACGCCTGATCTGTGAACAGCACTGTTGCATTAAAATAAATTAGAATTGAACCTTGTTGCATGAACCATTCGCAGAAACGTACTGGTTCAGGAAAATCAGCTGCTGATAGTGCTTGCACACGCCTTAAATGGTATGGGTACAGCCGGACCTCGTGTAACATTCTCCAGACAGTCATGTGATCAACATTCATTGTTACAGCTACTTGTCTTGTATTGACACTAGGACCATCGTCAACTGCCTGAAGAACTGCCGCCTCCCGTTGCGATGTCCTCGTCCTTCTAGGCCTCCGGTCGCGAGTATAGGCTGAAATGCCCCATGTTCCCTAAGACGACGATCAGTGGCTTCAAACGTTTTCCTGTCGGGGATCCTTCGTCCTTAAAATGTCTCCCGGTACAAATATTCAACGCAAGCGCTATTGTCGTCTGCTAATCCATACATCAAATCGGCAGCTGCCATCTCTGTATTTGTGTACACTGCCAGTGCACTGGCTAAGTCTGTGATCAACTCTACTAGTACGTAGTAACCCGTGTGCTTGCCAAGGTCGTACTGCTCACTGGAACAGTTGATGTTACCTGTAAACAAGCAATGACCTAAGTCGCATGGCAACAGGGACATGTAAAACAAAACACTGGCGGTGCACCTATGATAATGACAACATAACCAGACGTAACCAAGGGCGCATGTTCCCTATGATTCTAACGTTCTGTTCGTGTGTGTTTCCCATGATTAATGAGTAGGTGAAAATGAGTTGTAACATGGAAACAAAGCGCTTTCAGACCCATGTTTATATAACAAACTTTCTTCGTCTGCGTGCGAGGAATGTGTTCGGCAATTTTTGCCGAACATTTTTGTTATAGCCTGTATGCTGTGATGGCCCCTGAAACAAAACAAAAAGAATTTTTAGAAAAAGATCCGTGTATGTGCCTGACTGTGTAAGTCTATCAACAGCATCACTCAAAAAGGAAAAATCGGATACATTTTGATTTTCTAAAAAGTGGTACAAAAGGTTTTGATTAAAACTTCATATATTTAAGATGTTTACATGACAAAGAAAATGTATATCTTGAATTTTCGATAATAGCCTGTAAAATCCTCGGAAGAAATTTTGTATAACCTTGTATAACTGATAAACGTTAAGCCATAGACGAGAGCGTACTACAGAAAAACATGTGGATATCTTTAAAACATACGATTTATTTCAAATAAGGTTTTTTGTGGGATGAGCCACAATAAAAATTATTGTGGTTGTGGTTCGAATTGTTTATTTATGGTCATTCTTTAAAGTCCTTTAACATCCAGTTGTTTCACACGATTGCATGGAAACATTATGGAATTTTAAGGCCAGGATATAGTGTCCAATTCTTAAACATTTGACTATCGCTGTCCTGTTTGTATCCTAACGAAATGTGTAATGTAGCTATTTCTTCAAACCTTTATTTGGATAAAAATATAATAGATAGAAAAATAAGCTCTAGTAAGAATAGTTTTTATCCCCACTAAAGATAGAGGGTAGAGACAGTTATGTAAATGTATCACATCAGAATTTTTTTACTTTCGCTACTACTTTTCTATAGCAATTAGAGGAAGTGTTGCTTTCTACTCAAAAGTTTAATGCCGAGATTTCGCCGGATAGACACGTTTGAGACTCCCTGAATCCAAAAGAAAAAGAAAGAAAGCAAGAAAATATAAAGAAAGTGTTTTTAGAAAAAGGTCCGTATGAATGTATCTATGTATAGCATAAACGAAAAGTCCCTTAAATACTAAACTCATTGTTTTAGTTCAGTATCTTCAAAGAATTCAGCACTAAGATTTTAAACAAACTCCCCCACTCTAAACTACACTTTTCATGGAAAAAATTTCGGAAGTTTTCTTTTTCTAAAAAATGCCTCTGACGATTTTAATTAAAATTCCATATGTTTAAGATATTTTCTGACACTTGAAACGTTTATCGTGATTTTTTTGGGAGTAGCCTGTGAAGTTCATTTCATTCTGAATGACTTTTGCATAACTGGTAAGCCTAAGAGACAGACAAAATCTTATTATATAAAGAAAGTAGATATCATTAAAACACACAATTTATATAAAGTAACATTTTTTATGGCAGTAACCATTTCCGAGATATTCTTTTTATTGGTTTTAACTTTCAAGTACCTATACTTTTCTGAATTGGTAAGTCGCTATTCCTTTCTTCTTTTTCGCTTGGTGACACAAAGAGCATGTCATTTCAAAAGCATGAAAATCCCTTGTCGATGCGCTCTTTAAAAATCTGGCTATCCCTTTACCTTCTGTATCCTATATGAAATATGTAAATATTAATGAAGGTTTATCTCGATTAGCAAGAAGTAGATAGAATAAGTTTTTGTAAGAATCGTTTGCAGAAAAGTGAGTAGAGAATGGTATGTGAATACAACACACAATACTCTTTAACTTTATGCCTATGTTACGAGATTAATACGAGGTGTTTAGCATAAAGCAATAATCCTCAACAAGCGGAATGGCTCAGAAGGTAATCTCTGTGGTCCGTATTCGGGAGGTCCCGGGTAGAAATCCCGTGGGCCAGTCAATATGACTAGGGTTTTTCGTGTTTTCCCTCAGTCGCCAAGTTATATACCGGATTGAATATTTAATACCACGACATAAAGTTTCACCTTAAGTTCTAAAACAATACAAAAACTTCTGACCTGATACACTCACATGACTTTCTGTACCCTCTATCTTTATTAGTGCGGATATAAGCTATTCTTACTAAAGCTTATTTTTATCTACTACATTTTAATCCAAATAAACCTTTGCATAAACAGCTTCATTACACATTTCGTTGTAGATAAAAAGGGATCGCAGTCAAATGTTCAAGAATTCGACTGTTAATGCTGGCCTTAAAATTCCATACTGTTCAATGCAATCGTGAGAAAAAACTGCATGTTGATAGGAATTTAAAACAATGAACAATTCGAACCATTAATAACGGATATCTCAGAAATGGTTGTGCCACAAAAAAACTTATTTGAAACAAATTTTGTGTTTTAAAGAGATCCGCGTTTTTTGTGCAGTATATGTTCTCTATCGCTTAACGTTACCAGATTTACAAGATTATACAAAATTTCTTCCAAATGAAGTGGAATTTGCAGGCTATCCGCAGAAAATTCAAGATACACATTTTATTTGGCATGTAAATATGTTTAACATATGGTGCTTTATTCAAAACCGTTAGCGGCATTTTTAAGCAAATCAAAATTTTCGATAAATGTCCCATATAAAGGGAAATTTAGGGATGGGGAATTTTCTTGAAGATCTTAGTGTAGCATCTTTGGAAGGTAGTGAACTTAAATACCAAGTTTGGTACTGATCTGACTTTTTATTTTTGAGTTACGCTGTTCACAGACACACACAGCAACATTTTTGTAAAATCTGATGTGTTACACTCACATGACTTTCTCTATTCATTTACAAATTATTTTTACAAACGCTTATTCTCCATATGCTTTATGTTAATCGAGATATCGATATGTTAATCTTATTGGTAATTTTCTTGTAGGTGCAAGGGGAATTGGTAGGCTTTAAGCGATAGTCAAATATTTTAAGAGCTGGTTGCTATGTGGAGTATTCCATTTTCTTTATATTACCAGGACAAAAAAAGAATAAGAGCTATAAATTTTAACTGTGCAGTAAACACACCGTAGTGATAGCACTGAAAAATTATTTTAACACACTGCCTAAATCCCTCGGTATGATCCCTTGTAATGCAAAATTCTTTGTCACTGCATTGCAGATTACTTTTACATCATCTATTACAATATCCTGCAGCCAAACCTCATCAGCGCACAAGTAAGGCGGATATGCATAACACCATCATAATTTGAAATTGATTTTAAGTGCAAATCATTGCCTAAATGAAGAATTTTATCAATTACTTCAGAACTCCAAGCATCAATATTTATTACAGTTGAAAAACATAACACCATCATCGAGTTGCTTGTGCACTGTGTGTTTTTAACCTCACCAAATATGTCATTATTTTGGCTCAAGGTGCCAGCAATCACTTCGGCTGCTTTCAGGGAAAACAACTTCTTAACCTTAAAATTAAAACTGGTTCGTTTCTTACTAGGCATTATGAAAAGTCTTGAAAACGTAAACCAGTAAACAAAGAACAGAAACACCTGAATATGGTACTATAACAAATAATATATGAATGAATAAAATGAAACAACCCTTGAACCGTGGAAACAAAAAATATAAACTAAAATAGGAACATTTAAAATGTTACTACAATGAACAATAAGATATGAATTAATAAAATGAAACGATCTTACGAAATTGGTTCAAATCAGCATTCCTTTGAAGCAAAAGCGATAGAGGATTCACAAAATCATAGAAGTTCGTTTATTTCTCAGTACAAAAAATGTTTGACTATAGCTTAAGGCCTATTATATTCCCCTTGTTTTGTATTTGCAAGGGCAATATAGAAATACAGTAGCCTTTAAGCATATACATATCTCTTAATAGCTGGTTGCTATGTGCAGCACCATTCTCTTTGCCACAAAGTAATGCCCTTTGCATATCCAAGACAAAAAAATGAATAATGATTTCCCATTTGAGAAAATAAGTATTGCAAAATTTAAGGGAATAATAACCAATATCTCGAAAATGATTCCCTCAACAAAAAAGATGTATATGACATAAATTGTGTATTTTAACGCAATCTACATTTTTGTGCAGTAACATTTTTCTATCTCTTATGGTTTACCAGTTATGCAAAAGTCGTTCACAATGAAGAATACTTTTAGAGACATTCCCAGAAAATTCGAGATATGCATTTCATTTGTCATTAAAATATCTTAAACATACGATGTTTTAATCAAAATCGTTAGAGCCATTTTTGAGAAAATTAAAATTTTCGAAAAATGTTCCATGTAAAGGGTAATCTGTGGTGGGGGGTTTTCTTGAAAACCTTCGTGTCGCATCTCTGGAAGATACTGAACCTAAATACCAAGTTTGGTGTTTATCCGACTGTTCGTTTCTGAGTTATGCTGTTCACAGACACACAGCCACACAGACACACACATGAACATGTTTTCTAAAAATGCTTCTTTTTTTTGATTCAGGGGGCCTCAAACATGTATTTTCGGTGAAATCTCGATATCGAATTTTTTGGTGGAATACAATACTTCTCCTACTTACTATACGTAGCAGAGAAAGTAAAAATGCTCTTTTTGGATTCAGAGGTCTCAAAACATGTATTTCTGGTGAAATCTCGGTATCGAATGTTTGCGTAGAATGCAATACCTTCTCTATCTACTATGTACGTGCTAAAGAAAGTAAAAATAGAAAAAACAGGTGGTAATGGCGAATGTCCTGTCAACTACCCACAAACAATTATTGAAAGTAGGTATACTGGACAGCACACTAAACATCCACCTGGTACGTGTAGAAGCAGAGATACAGTTGCTGTACATATGTCTCTGTGGACACGTGTAGAAGCTACAATTGCCCGTCACAGAAGAAAACGTACAGTTGCTATGCACATGCATCTGTGGAGATGTGACATATCAAGATGGTATGGCACAAGGATGAGACCTAGAAGGCTAATTGTCCGCCACACACCGATCCACGAGGTATCTCCTAACAAATCCGTCGCGATATGTCCACGTAGTTAAAGCGACGTAAAATAAATAGGAGACGTATAACCCTCATTAGCTTCATCTTAAATATAGGTCACTTTAAAGACTCGGATTTGGCGAAACCATCCGAGGACTAAGAGGTAGAAACTCTCAACATACGTTTTGACATCTTTAAGATTATGCAATTGCCTTTCTTGAAGAAATGTCGTCATGGATTGGGCTAACCATAGCGTGTATCCTGGATGAGGCAGCAATTGTATTCAATAATTCCTGAACTTTTGTGCTGTCAATCTTAATTGAGGGGTAGTTGCACGTAGTTGGAAACAGATCGTTTTCTATCTGCCAAATCCGAAAACGTTGTCTGAAATCTTCCTAAACCTGTGTGATTGCTGACAGTCAGGCATAGGTTTTGGCTCATGGGGCAGCAGACTGAAGTTGGAAACACGGATTGTATTGTTGCCCTAACTTGGGTGGGTTAGCACTTCAAACGTACACGTTGTAGTATAGCAAAGGTCACTGTCGACATTCCTATTGCTGCATGGCGTGGGCTCGTGCGGTCCCTTACGTACTAGAGAATAATGAAATATTTCTATTCATTAAAAGATATTTTGAAGATTTATCTAAAATCATATCTCATCTACAGGCTTGAGATATAAAAATACTCCGGGCAGTTCATTTTTAATTGAACTTCTTCAAAATTTTAATGAATCAGGATTAGAATCCTTTTATGCAGAGGTGAAGGCCAAATTCAAAACTGTCTTGGAGAAAACTCAAGCTTTGCAAAAACGTGTGTCATAAAGTACGTTTTACTGTATTTCAGCAATGAATACAAATCCGTGAAAGTCGATTCCTGTGGTACCCCATTCTTCCTTCCGCTATAAACCTGTCACATCAGATGCCGTAGAAAGAAATTTCTCTACACACAGACTATTTTAAGTCAAAATAGGAGAGTTTTTTCATTTTCTACCTTGCAATTCGTGCAATGACTTGTAAAGGAATGTATTGTATTGATTTGAATTATTTATTTTAGTAATTTATGTGTGCACTTATTTGTTTTAAATGGATATGTATTTATGTAGATGCAATAAATTTATTAAGAAATATATTTTGTGATATGTATGTTGTGTTTACTTTTTTCTCACACATGAAAAATAGTTATTTCTGAATGTTAAAGCCTGTTATGTTAGGCACTTATTTTCTGTACGAGGGCGATACTGAAAAATTTTAGAATGCCATGATTCTAAAAATAAATGAATTGTTTTTATATTTGAGGGCTAATTTCTAATGTTTTGCGAGGCGATTGCCGTCTAGTTTCTTCCATTTGCTCTAATGGTTTGTTAATTACCATTTAAAGATTTTGTGTTCACCCAAAAATGAATGTGACTTCAGAACATTTTCGGAATATGATTTTTTATGATTTTAAATCGTCATTAACGCCTAAGCAATGTAAAGATCGGCTTAGAAATGCATTTTGTGAAGAAGCCCCACCTAAGGCAACAATTTATAATTAGTACAACGAATTCAAAAGAGATCGTTTTTTTCTTAGGGATGAATTTCGTGAAGGGCGCCCAAGAACTGCTGTTGCCGATGAAAATATTGCTGCTGTTTGAGCAGTGCTTGAAGAAGATCAACGGACATGTTATGAATTTATTTGGGCGACATTGGGAATTTGTACGAGTCAAATCCAAAACATTTTACATCAACAGTTAGACGTGAAGAAACTTTGTTGTCGATGGATTCCATATAAACCGACTCCCGATTAAAAACAACGCATTGATTGGTGCAGATAAATTCTCGAAAACTTCTAAGGTAGCACTTCAAATTTGGTTTGGAATATCGTTACTGAGATTTATTGTTATGATCCTGAAAAGAAAAGCCAACAGGTTCCATGAAGCTTTCGAACAATACCTAAGCCTAGTACATATTGCAACTATACCATTAGAAGATAAGGGACATAGTGATAACGTACTGATAACCCAGCACGGTCTTAGGTGAACTGCCGATCACCGTAAAAGACTATAAGCCTCAAGGCTACCCGAAGAAAAGAAAGATAAGACAAGACGCCTAATTTTAACAATACACGCTCTTTTATTACTTAAGTTCCGCCTACCTTAGAAATATGCCACCAAAGTTCCTTCTCGCAGAGGGCCAATCTTAAAATCCTACGTATGCGTACCTGACACTGTTACTATGGGATAACTCGCCAAATCTCAGAATTTCATTCCATTTTACTTTAACAGAATTTTGTCTACGTGACTTTGCAAACGTACTGAACTTATAACCTTAACTGCATTCCATAAATCTTTATATTAACACGATCGCTCCTCAGTTATTACTAATGATTTTGCTCGCTAATTACTTTCTTCTTCTGACAAATCTTTTCAACTCAAGCTTTTTACATTATACATTGATTTAATTAATGGAAATTATTTACTGGAATTATATCTCTATCCTACTATTATTTGTTGATTGATTATTTATATATCTTCCTGTCAAAATTAGGGTATCAAAATGCTCATAGCCTATACGTATCTTTTGGTGGCAGAACAATCATTGGTCGCTGAAAATGTAAAACCTTTTTCTTTGGACACATGGTTATTAAATAACATAAACGCTACACATTTTTCACATAGTACAATATCCCTTTACATATGCAATGAAATAGAATTAAATTAGGTGAATATGAAGGTTCCGTACTCCCAGACCACTAGGTTAACTAACGTAGCCGCTTTGGGTTAAAACACGCTCCTTGCATAATTATTCAGCATACCCTGCTAACGAACTTAATTAAAATACACAAAGAAAATAAAGCAAAACGTTCTAACCTGAGGGTTATTGAAATATTTTGGCATTTGGTATTGGGTGCATATCGTACCGTTATAAACAGATTCGATTACCTCTTGTTTTGCTGCACATTAGTTTATAAATCGTATATATTTATTGGAAAAAATAACTACGGCAATTGTCTTATTTTGCATACATTTTCTGTTGAGTAACAAATATTTTCTACCCTATGTCACTCTCGATGAATAATAAAAGTCTTCTCCACAAGTATGTTCCTTTATAACTCCAATATATTCGTATTCTCACACATAGGCTTTGTAAATCCTTTATGTTTTATAGCCTACGTCCGCCAGTAAGAATAGGCCTCTTCAATGGTGAAAGAATTATCAAAATCAGTTGGTTATTTTTAGAATACCCTACATACACACTCCCAAATATATGTATATCACTTTTTTACTTTCTCTACCACGTATACATAGTAGTTAGAGAAAGTATTGCATTCCACCAAAAAATTCGATTTCGAGATTTCACCAGAGATACGTGGTTTGAGGCCTGCTGAATCTAAAAAAAAAACATTTTAGAAAAAGGTCCGTTGGGTGTATGTGTGCCTGTGAACAGCATAACTTGAAAACGAAAAGTCGCATAAATACCAAACTTGTTATTTAGATTTAGTACCTTCAAAAGATGCGACACAAACATTTTCAAGAAAATCTCCCACGCCAGACTATCGTATACATGGAAAATTTTTCATAATATTTTATTTTCTCAAAAATACATCTTACGATTTCGATTAAAAATGTCATGTGTTAATAGTAGATTATGATACAAGTATTAAAAGTAGTGTTTTATTTTCGAGTAGGAATGTTTGCAAAACGAAGGCCCTCGCAATCCTACGAGTAAAATAAAACCACTTTAACAATTGTGGCATGTATTATTTTTAGACAGTGCTTGAAGTTGTAAAATATCAGTAAAATAATATTGCATTGATTCCTGAGAAATTACGTTTAGAACGAGATCAACTCACGGTATAGCGAGATTCTAGAAACAAGAGCAATGACGTTAAAGACGAGATCAGCTCTCCTGTTCAGCGAGATGCCAGATGTTTTGTTGATTCGCTAGCAGTCATTTCCAGTGAAATTATTTTCAACATATTTTGTCTTACACCAGGCAATGAAGCGTTAAATGCTATGTCATACTGCTTCCTGGGGTTTTTGGGTAAGTAGTTCTAGTTTATTCTTTCTGCTGCTTCTGTAGCTTCGCCTGACTATTCTATTTCGGTTTCTTCTGAAATCATAATTGCCGCCATTTAATCTTTATATAGATTATACTACATAAAAGAATAAGGTTTTAGATCAAAGAAAGCATAAGGCTGCCAATATAAGGTATAAGCTAGCTCAACAACGAATTGCGATGACAAAGCATCACAATTAAGCTTGTAAAAGGCATAGGCAAAAGTAAAACCTAATCAAACCAAGCGTCGAATTATTAAACATGTGCAAATACAAAGGGTAACTGCCATGTGATTGGACTTGAAACCAAAGTTGGTGATAATGGAGTAGTATAAAATTTGTATGTACTAGTGGGATAATATAAAGCTATTAGTTCGTATGTACCATGTTAAAGGTTCTACGACTTCTCGCACTTTTAGCTATTTCGAAAGGAATTTTGTATAATCTTGTATAACTGGTAAATCTTAACTGATAGACGAAAACGTACTAAAAAATGTGGAACTCTTTAAAACGCACAGTTTATTTCAAATAACTTTTTTGTGGCATAAGCCATTTCCGGACTATCCGTTACTAATGGTTTGAATTGTTCAATACTTAGCCATTCTTTTAAGTTCTTGTCAACATTAAGTTGTTTGTCGCGATTGCATATTCAGTATACAGCGTTCAGTTGTTAAACATTTGACTATCGCTGTTTGCTTTGTAATTCAAACGAAATGTAGCCATTTCTGCAAAGGTTTATTTGGATTAAAACATAGTAGATAGAAAAATCTGATGTGTTACACTCGCATGACTTTCTCTACTCTTGTACAAACTATTTTTACAAACTCTTATGCTCCATCTATTTCATATTAATCGAGATAAACATTTGCAGAAACGAACTTTTGACATGCAAAGAGAATTACATTTTACACGTAGCGACAAGTTCTAAAAATACTTGACTATCGCTTAAGGCGTACTACGATCCCATTGTTTTGTATTTGCAAGGGCAATATAGAAATACAGTAGCCTTTAAGCATAGACATATCTCTTAATAGCTGGTTGCTAGATTCAGCACCATTCTCTTTGCCACAGATTAATACTCTTTGCATATACAAGGCAAAAAAAATGAATAACGAATTCCCATTTGAGAAAATAAGTATTGAAAAATTTAAGGGAGTAACAAGCAATATCTCGAAAATGGTTCACTCAACAACAAAAATGTGTATGACATAAATTGTGTATTTTAACGCGATCTACATTTTTGTGTAGTAAAATTTTGTCTATCTCTTATGGTTTACCAGTTATGCAAAAGTCGTTCACAATGAAGAATACTTTTGGAGACATTCCCAGGAAATTTAAGATATACATTTTATTTGTCATAAAAATATCTTAAACTTATGATACTTTAATCAATATCGTTATAGCCATTTTTGGGAAAACTAAAATTTTCGAAAAATGTTCCATGTAAAGGGTAATCTGGGGTGGGGGAATTTTCTTGAAAACCTTCGTGTCGCATCTCTGGAAGATACTGAACATAAATACCAAGTTTGGTGTTTATCCGACTGTTCGTTTCTGAGTTATGCTGTTCACAGACACACACACACACTCACAGACACACACACGGACATGTTTCCAAAAATGCTTTTTTTGGATTCAGGGTGTCTCAAAACATATATTTCCGGTGAAATATCTGCACCGAATTTTTGGGTGGAATGCAATACTTCCCCTACTTACTATACGTAGTAGAGAAAGTAAAAATAAGCTTTACTGAGATAGTTTGTGTACTCAGTAACAAAGATAGAGGATAGGTTCACTGCGGTTCACTGTCATAACCTGTTTGATGTTCTGAATGTAAGCATTCAGTGGTGGACACTGTCACTTCATTTTTTAGCATTAGAAAGTAAACATACACGAATAAATGAATTACTAGTATTGACATACAAATAATGTTGTGATATCCGAATTATAATCATATAACAAAGCTAATTAATCCACCTCGAGAGATATTGTTTGTGATGACAAAGTAATAATTCCTATAAACAAACAGCTTTTTTTACTTTCTCTACTACGTATAGTAAGTAGGGGAAGTATTGCATTCCACCCAGAAATTCGATACCGAGATTTCAGCGGAAATACATGTTTTGAGACCTCCTGAATCCAAAAAAAGCATTTTTGGAAACATGTCCGTGTGTGTGTCTGTGTGTCTGTGTCTGTGTGTGTGTGTGTCTGTGAACAGCATAACTCAAAAACGAACAGTCGGATAAGCACCAAACTTGGTATTTAGGTTCAGTATCTTCCAGAGATGCGACACGAAGGTTTTCAAGAAAATCCCCCTACCCCAGATTACCCTTTACATGGAACATTTTTCGAAAATTTTAATTTTCTCAAAAATGGCTCTAACGATTTTGATGAAAATATCATATGTTTAAGATAATGTCATGAGAAATGAAATGTATATCTCGAATTTTCTGGGAATGTCTCCAAAAGTATTCTTCATTGTGAACGACTTTTGCATAACTGGTAAACCATAAGAGATAAACAAAATTTTACTACACAAAAAATGTAGATCGCGTTAAAATACACAACTTATGTCATATACATTTCTTTTGTTGAGTGAACCGTTTTCGAGATATTGCTTGTTATTCCCTTAAATTTTCCAATACTTGTACTTTTTCTCACATTCGTTATTCATTTTTTTTATGTCCTGGACATGCAAAGAGAATGGAATGCGCCACATAGCAACCAGCGTTAAAATATTTGACTATCGCTTAAAAGCTACCATATTTCCCTTGCATCTACAAGAAAATTACCAATAAGATTGACATCTCGATATCTCGATTAACATGAACCATATGGAGAATAAGCGTTTGTAAAATTAGATTGTACAAGAGTAGAGAAAGTCATGTGAGTGTAACACATCAGATTTTTTTTACTTTCCGTCCACATCTTATTCTGTGTGTTGTAAGTGCTTGTCAAAATTTGACATTTCTTGGGTTTTACAATGTCATCAATATGAGGCCTTATGTTGGACTAACTTAAATCTAATGGACAATGTAAATGTTTTCGGTAACGCTGCTTCTTGTGGCATTCTTTTGGTGGATTAGTCTGCCGACTAATTTTTCGCAAGCATACATTGTAGCAAACAGTGCCAAAATGCAATTTTGTTGCACTCATCTTGATAAGCTGAGCCAATGACTTTATTTTATGCGTTCAGTGCGTCGAACACCACCATCTGTCTCTATAGTCCAGGAAAGTCACCGAATAAGAAGGAGTGCATCGTCGCTAGTTCTGGTGTATATTATTCCCCATGTGACTACAACACGTGGTCTTGCAACTGACTACCGTATACGTCAGAACTGATTGGGCAAAGATTAGCGCAAGAAATATAGTCGGCTTAGTAAAGGAAATTTCATAGCCAACTTTTATTTGACGTATTAAAAGTATTTAATTTGTTGCTCTGAGGAGTTTTATTTATTGTTTTCGCATCAATGTATTTAAGTCATAGTAAGCTATTTATTTCCCTGTGAGAAGAATGCAGGTTATGTGTGTAATACTAACCTGTGTTTTGATAATTCAGGTTTTCTGTGTGAGAGAATTAGTGAGCGATAACGTTTCTACAGAAAGTATAATTGAGCAAGGACGTTTTGCACTGCGCAGAAGACTAATCCGCGAGGCAGCTCATCCCGGGGAATTTAAATCAGTGGTGGGCTTGCAAATAAGATTCGCAAATAATTCTCGCACTATTTGCACAGGAACATGTATAAACGACTGGTATGCTCTTACTGCAGGACACTGCGTCTACAACTCGACTATTATCATCATAAGAATTAACTGTGTCGATTTGTATAGGTGTACAAATGCAAGGTAAGAAATACTTAAGGGCGAAATTGCCAAAAAATTACGTTTTTAGTTTTCGGTTTTGTTCCATACTTAAACTGAGTAGTTGATGGTATGGCCAGTAGCGGCGCTTTGAAGCTGTCCTAATTCATGCAGTTTATCCTGAAGAGCCGCCAACATTTGAGAGAAAAATGCTGCGAAATCGAAACTTCATTAATATTCAAAAGTGTCATTAAACAAAAGAAAGCAAAATGGAAAGGAAGAAAGGAGTATGAGGTGAACGGAGGCCGTCAGGCCGAAGTGAAACCACAGGGTACTCTGGTTTTGAGATTTACTCCAAGTAAGGTTTAAGTTTGTGTGTTTGTTTGGGGGGAAGTATATGAATTGGGTTCAAATAACGGTATGATATCAGGCACTTCCCAGTAAAGGAGGCGAGAACGAACAAGAGATGCTTCTTAAATCTTACGCTTAATGATGATATATACAGATTAATTCTTAATGAGAGTATTTGGAAGTAAAAAAATGGCTATCTTCGCGGATTACACTAATATAGTTGGAAGTTCTTTATGCGCATGAGCAGTATTAACAAAACGGAGTACTTTGTTGACATTGCTATGATTTAACTGTATAAGGAAGTGTCTTAGAAAGGGAAAATGGGCGGGTAGCAGGTCCTCCAAGTTTTCAATCTGCTCTTAAAATCACTGTTACGTGCATTTTCGTTCCTTAAGTCACTTTTTTTTTACCATCTTAACTATAAGGTAAATACTGAACGGCTAGCTTAGATTTTGTCAAATCTTAAAACTGTAATTTTCTCCTTATACTTATATTTTAAATATATTTTTAAAATGGTCCTGTATTTTCTATTTTGTACTGTGAAATCTGTACCATTTCACAGAAAAAAAATCTTAACTGCCATACACTTTGGAGTAGATAGGTAAACTTTAGTACTTCCTTTAGGGAAAGTTTTGCTCTACCAATTGGTACTACCGTTATGTATGGCAGTTTCTGTGCGCTCAAGCCATATGGTTTCTTTCTTTGCAAATATATGCCGTAGCCTCTAATCAAATGCTCAATGGGAGGTAGGCGACTCGCTTGAAGGTACCAGAAAATTAACAAATTGTAAAAAGGCGAGGCTACGACTAGGGAGGCAGCTACAATGAAAGTGCAAAAATATTATTAAATACTGACAAAAGGACAGTTACATGGTTCAAAATAGGAAGAAGGAGCTTTACACTATTGTAAATAAAACAAGAAAGATCTGGATGGCAAGGGGTTTATTAGATAAAACATGATACTTTACCCCATCTCCTTAGTCCCATGCCTGTCGGGCGAGGCCGCCATACATTCTTGTATGGAGAGAGCGTAACACACGTCTGGTCCGGTTGGCTTCTACTCACTGACTCTCTCCCCAAACCCAAACCCACGCCACTACAGCGTGAGGACGCTATCTAAGCAACTACCCCCATCTAAACTGCTACCCCCACCTAAACTGCAACCGCCATCTCCAATCCAGGTGACCAAGGAGACGTATGCGCGACAATGCCTGCATACGTCACAATATAATTCGCGAATTTGTTTTCTCCATTTTTGCTTTGAATGGTTTTTTCTGTGAAAGACATTTGCTGTTATAATTAACCTTTTCTCAGAAACTACTCTTCCTCTGTTTATCCTCCTCTTATGTAGGACTTACACCCCCCAGGACTTACAGAGGCCCGTCGAGGAGCAGACACTCATTGATCAGACAGAATATCCAGGATGGGTGATCAGCCCGATGCCTGGTATGGGAGGAAGGAAGGAAGTAGATGAAACGAAATGATGGTGAAATGGATGAAAGGAAAGGTGATGATGGAGCAGTTGGTGGAATGAATGGCGGGGGAAACCGGTGAACCCGCTTTGTCCACCACAAATCCCACATGCGGGTCCATGGGATTGAACCCGGCCACGGCGCCGCCCCTCAGAAACTACTCAAGACGGATAAATTAAATTTTAGGGTGATAAAAGCAAACCCTAAGTGCTGTTGTGGATCTACTTTGATGTTAATAACAAGGTTGATTATTTCTTTCTCTGCTACGTAGAGTAATTGGAGGAAGTATTGTTAAAAAATTCGTTGCCGAAATTTCACCGGAAACATCTGTTTTTGGGTCCACTGAACACCTGTGTGTGTCACTGAAACAGCATCACTCAAAAACGAAAATTCGGTTAAAAGTGAACTTGGTATTTAAGTTCAGTAGCTTCCAAAAATGCGACACGAAGATTTTCAATAAAATCCACTCAACATGAAACCATCCTTCACATGGAAGTTTTTCGAAATTTTTTATTTTGTCAAAAAATGGCTAACGATTTTGAGTAAAATATTTACCATATGTTTAACATATTTTTATGGTAAATTAAATGTATCTTGAATTTTCTAGGAATAGCCTCTGAAGTCCTCTTCATTCTGAATGACTTTTGTGTAACTGGTAAACCATAAGAAAGAGAAAGTTTTGCTACACAAAAATTGTAGATATCCTTAAAGCACCCAAGTTATGTGAAATAAATTTATTTTTCGTAGAGTTAACCATTTCCGAGATATTTCTTGTTACTGGTTTACATTTTAACAACTTCTAAAAATAGAATATAAACAAGTTTAAGCGCCTTGTTGAGAACCGTCGTTCTACGACCTTTCGTTTTCATTCTGGAAGCACTTTTGTATTTAATGTTCACCTCCGTGGCTAACGAGATAGACCGGCTACGGCGTGAACTGAAATCAGCTGAAACTTCTAGTCCAGTCATGGCCAATTAAGTGAAATTACAGTCGCCTAATATATCCATATTATAAACAAACAAATATATTGCTGGTTAAATGCATGGAAAATATACAGTTATAGCTTGAAGGTACTCAGTGTTAGCCATGTTTAAGACTACCATTACTACGTAACTCTGATTTGCGCAGTAGCCTATCTCGTTAATCGCGCTACTCATTGTCACTTGCATTAGTTAGCTTTCCGTTGCATTTAATTCCTGTTATCTTGTGATTGTAGGGCAGTTTTTCTGTCCTAGTATTTAGAATGCCTGCGTGCAGCGATTATGGTTGTGCAAATAATTCCGGCGTAAACAGAAATGTAGGTTACTCATTCACTGATAGAGATAAGAATCGACATGTGCACAACAACAAATGAAACACAAAAACTTTGTGCCAATCAAGAACGCTAGAGTATATGGTATTCATTTTAAAGAAAGTAATTTTAATGAATCCTAAGTTATAAATGACTGTTATAAATGAAGAAAAGAATAATGAAGAACGAGAAATTCAAAAACCCTAGAATGAAAGATAATGTGGTGCCTTCGAAATTTTCAGCAGGACTAGAAGAAAAACCTCCCAAAAAAAGAAACTCAAATTTTCTAAAGGAAAGCCAGCGCTGCAGCTAGTAATTCAGTAAACAATTCTCAGCAAGAAAGTGAAGTTACACCAGCTTCTGGGTCTTTACACGTGGAGTTGAAGATTGATGCTGAAATACAGTGCAAGTTGGGAACTCAAGCTTATGGTGCTATAAACAGCGCTAATGTGAACCAAAGTTTCACTAATGAGGAAGGCGAATGTTCAGCTGTAAATGATGAAGATTATAAACCGAATAGATATTTGAGGGAATACAGTGAAGATGGAGAAGGTGTAGGTATGTCCAGAAAATATTCCTTTGTGTTTGTATGTGTAAATGCACTTCTTGCACTATTCAGTATTTGTCACACATGTGGTGTGCCTGAAAGAAAATCTTACACACGAGGGGTGTTAATGCGAATTATAACTCATTATGTGAATGAGCTTACTTATGAATGGTTCTTTGGAGGCGAAAGTGGAAGTCTGAAAGGTAATGTGTGTATAGCTTCAGGCATGCGTCTTTGCGGAATTATATGCTTGTTGGCATTCTCAAAAGCATGTCATATTGAATCATATTTTATAGACTTGTTAATAAATTTGTTTTCCCTTTTGTACGCAAATCCTGGTTAAAAGAAAAAAGACACTAATTTTGTAATTGCCATGAATAATTCGAATTTATGTTTATGTGGGAATGGGCAGCACGACTCTCAAGGATTTTCTGCTAAATATGACATATTCTATAATCAATTTGACAAAAAATGAAATATTACACGTCATAAATGTGCAGAGAGGAACTGTAAGTTGTGATATTGAGAAACCTGCTTGCGAAAATCTACTGACCTCTATGAACGAAAACCTGCCCATAAAATTGTTCCTGACAGACAGACGCACGGGTATTAGAGCCTTGATAGAAAATAAATTTCCGCATCAATTTAATGCATCATGCTAAATCTCTTATGAAAATGTTTAATAAGAGTCCAAAATTGTCGGTCCTTCATGAATGGAAGCATTATATTTATAATCATCTATGGTGGTCATCTACATTTTCATTTCTAGGCATGTATGTCACATCTATGATAGCTGCTCTATATCATAATTTTCACCAAGCAAAAAAACAAAAAAGCAGTATGCAGTTCCGTGGAATATTCTAATTCTGCTGAAGACTGGGTGTATAAAAAGAAATATGAGAAAAAACATAAGTGGGGAAAAAACCTTGTAACACAAATTGTGAGTGAAGTGAATGCACACAAGTTTTAACACGAGTATGTTGTACCAGGAGTTACTGACCGTAGTGACATTCCTTGTAATATTCACTCACTCCAGAAAATTAAACCTAATATGCAGCAAATAGAAGGCCAGTACCTCTCTCAGTTTGGATTACCTTTGTGAGAAAACGACGAAAAAACTAATAAAATGCATAAGTAATGAAATGAACTCAAAGAAGTGACATTTTAAAGCCTGGATATTCAAGGCACTGCAATGACTACACATTCCCGATGAAACGTAACGCTATGACTGATCAGCTGCTCCGGTAGGAGATGCTTGCTTCAAAAATACTGGCTAGACGCATGACGTTACCACAGTGCGCTGCCGGTGTGGAAATCAGATAATTCCGGAATGGTAAGAGCCATAGATTCTGAACGATAAATCGTACATTGTTCCGGTATTCAAAATAATTATGCACAACCCAAGATGTTGTAAAATATTAAATAATACAGACATGTGAATTTTCAGTTCAATCCTCATTTAAATATCTTCTGATATAATGGGCTATGGATTTAACACATTTAACATTGGAGGATTACGTCATTTACTCTCCCTAAGAGAGAAAACTGCGCCCAGAGTTAAGGTCAGAAAATACTCAACCAATATTTATAATCAGCAATTGAGACGACTACTTTTCTGAGATTCTATGTAGGTAATATCTAAATGTTTAAAGGTGTGGTCAACTTCATTTTCATACGGAATCTTCATATTCGCCGCTTTATGTTTCAATTTTTATAAGCACCTAAATGCGTTTTACACTCATATCAATTTCTCCATCCATTATCATTTATTACTTTCTCTACTATGTATAGTAATTAGGGGAAGTATTGTATTCCACCCAAAAATTCGATACCGAGATTTCACCGGAAATACATGTTTTGAGACCCCCTGAATCCAAAAAAAGCATTTTTGGAAACATGTCCGTGTGTGTGTCTGTGTGTCTATGAACAGCATAACTCAGAAACGAACAGTCGGATAAACACCAAACTAGGTATTTAGGTTCAATATCTTCCAGGGATGCGACACGAAGGTTTTCAACAAAATCCCCCCACCCCAGGATACCCTTTACATGGAAGATTTTTCGAAAATTTTAATTTTCTCAAAATGGCTCTAACAATTTTGATTAAAATATCACAGGTTTAATATATTGTCATGACAAATAAAACGTATATCTTGAATTTTCTGGGAATGTCTCCAAAAGTGTTCTTCATTGTGAACAACATTTGCATAACCGGTAAACCATAAGAGATAGAGAAAATGTTACTACACAAAAAACATAGATCGCGTTAAAATACACAATTCATGTCATATACATTTTTTTGTTGAATGAACCATTTTCGAGATATTGCTCGTTATTCCCTTAAATGTTCCAATACTTTTTCTCAAATGGGAATTCGTTATTCATTTTTTTATGTCCTGGACATACAAAGAGAATGGAATGCTTCACATAGCAACCAGCTCTTAAAACATTTGACTATCGCTTAAAACCTACCATATTCCCCTTGTACCTACAAGAAAATTAGCAATAAGATTAACATCTCGATTATCATGAAGCATATGAGAATAAGCGTTTGTAAAAATAGTTTGTACAAGAGTAGGGAAAGTCATGTGAGTGTAACACATCAGATTTTTTTATATATCTTCCACAAACTATTCTAGCAAAATCTTTTAAAGTTAACATAAGCGTATGCATAAATACTTCCGTTAGTCAAATGTTTAAAAACCAGTTCCTATATACTGCCCTTAAAATTACATACTCTTTCGATGACATCGTGTGAAATAACTGCATAGCAACAGCACTTTTAAAAAAGGACAAAAATAGGAAAATTGAAACTAACAACGTAATAACGAGTATCCCGGAAATGGTTGACATCACGAAAAAAGTTCTTTGAAATAAATTAATTATGTATTTATAATAACTCCACATTCTTTGTGTGTTTTTGTATGTCTTCCAGCTTACCCGTTATACAAAATTTAACAAAACTGCTTCCGAGGACTTCAAAGGCTATTCTCAGAAAGTTCAAGATAATACATTTTATTTCTGTGTAAAAATCTGAAATATATGGTATTTTATTCAAAATTGTTTAGGCATTTTTGTGAAAATAAAAAGTTTGGAAAATGGTACATGCAAAGTGTAGTTTGGGTTGGAGATTTTATTTAAAATCTTTGGGTCGCATGCTGAACTTGAATACGAAGTTTGGCAATTATTCGACTTTTCACTTTTGAGTTATACTGTTCACAGGAACTCTCAGGGGCATTTTCATAACATTTTTGTTTATTCAGGGGCCTCAAAAATGCATTTCCGGTGAAATATTTTTTTCTTTATTTAATGTTGGCAGAATCTTCTTAAAATCTGTGTTCCACACCAGACCTGTGTAAGCCAATCTCTTATTGGTTGGAATTCAGGTCCGACACACACGCATTAGCCTAGGAACAAACGTCAAGTCTAGATGAGTGGCTAAAGGAGTACAGAAACACTTTACCCTAGTGGTTGGAAGGAATGCTTCCCAACGAAGGTACACGCCAGCCCCGGTTGAGTCCATCTCATATTGGTTTGATGTCAAAGGTCTGGCGCTCAAACATGAATATTTGAACACAGGTCGATTTAAGGCTCAGGAGCGAAGGAAAAGGGGAGGAAATGGGAGTAAGACAAGCATTAGGTGGAGTGTCAGAACCAAGTAAAGGGTGGGGCCTGAACTAGACAGAGGAGGTTTAGTATTTCCTTAATAATGCACACCATTGCGTATTATATGGCTAGATTCCATGCACCTTGGAAGAGATGCAGGCAGAGGGAGAAAGAGTGAAAGGAAAGGAGAGAAGGGAAGAGTGAGGAACCTACATTGTTAAGGCAAATATAATAATAATAATAATAATAATAATAATAATAATAATAATAACAACACACGGCAAACATATTTTAATTTCATTGACAAAAACACTTGTTCTTAACCAATTTGGGTACACTGATTTCATACCTGAAGTTAGTTTCTCTCTGTAAGCTACAGTGTTTTTACTTTTTCTACTATGTATAGTAAGTAGGGGAAGTATTGTATTGCACCCAAAAATTTGATATCGAGATTTCAACATGTTTTGAGACCCCTGAATTCAACAAAGCATTTTTAGAAAAAGGTCCCTGTGTGCGTGTGCGCGCGTGTGTGTGTGTCTGTGAACAGCAACTTGGTATTTAAGTTCAGCGCCTTCCAAAGATGCGACACGAAGATTTTCAGGAAAATTTCCCACCCCAAACTACGCTTTACATAGAACACTATTAGAAAGTGTTTTATTTTCTCAAAAATGCTAAAGATTTTGATTAAAATACCACATATTAAAGATATTTACACTGAGAATAAAATTTACATCTTGAATTTTCTGGGAATAACCTGTGAAATGCGCTTCATTCGGAAGGAATTTTGTATAATCTTGTATAACTGATAAAGTTAAGTTATGGATGAAAACGTATGACACAAAAAATGTATATTTCTTTAAAACACACAATTTATTTCAAATAAATTTTTTGTGGTATTAGCAATTTCTGAAATATCCATTATTAAAGGTTGGAATTTTCAGTACTTTCTGATTATTTTTCCAAGTCCTTTCAATATTCAGTTCTTTATCGCAATTGCATGGAGAGCATGCAATTTTGAGGTCAGTACATAGTGTCCAATTCTTAAATAATTACTATCGCTATTCCCTTCGTATTTATAACGAAATGCGTAATGCAGCTGTTTCCGGAACGGTTTATCTCAATTAAAATGAAAATAAGGTTTCGAAAGAATAATTTGTATACACGCTAATAAACGATAGATCGTAGAGAAAGTCGTGTGAATGTATCACATTAGATCTTTTTGTAATTCAATTTTAAAGCGTTTTCTTGTTAATGTAAAGTTACATTCATTTCAACTAATAATGTTGGATAATATCTTGAACACCACCATGGTGATAACATGATACATTTATACGCAAAAGCATGCAATGGCATAAATATCCCTGTCCATCGTTAACGGTGCCAAGGTTTTTGGGGATCAAGGTGACTATTTAGGAAGTGCATCTTAATGTTCATGCTGCACCTAAGATCGCGAAATGCCATGAGCATTCTTTGAACCAAAACTTTATAGTTTTCTGTTACCAAGAAGGTTCTGTGTAAATGTTACGAAAGACATACATGCGACTTTGTCCTTTCTATTCATCTTCTTGACAAATTCCTCTTCACTTACAAGGGCTCAAGTGTTGTCAAAAACAGACCAGGAAAAGCAGAATCAATGTATTTCTTCAGTATTCGATGTCTTCGTGGATTTCTTTATCAATTGGCTTCATCAAGCCATGATGAAGCTACTTCCAGTTTCATGTTTGAGCCGCTCCTTCTGTGCCCTGTGTTTCTACCGAGCACATGTACAAGTAGCAAGGATATTTCGTGAAATCTTTCTGTTGTCCAAGGAGGAAGTTTGTACCATTTCAAGATCCACACAAGTGATCCAGTTATGGTCATGATATTTGGGAAGGTTGATTATTGATCTGATTTCATCGTATACTTGCAGGTGAATTGAATGGCAAAATGGAACTTCTCAGAAAATATTCCTGTTGTACAATACATTTGATACTAGCTTATGGCTATCAAGAAAGATTATAACAGAAGACATCAGGGCTATTTTTTCCGTTTCTGTCGACACGAAGAAGCCACGATCCAGTTTCGAAATAGTAAACACATTTAGTCAGATGTTTTTATGTTTAAAACAATTAGAATTACGAGTGCTGTCCCAGAAGTACCCGACCTAACAAAAAAAACACTACATTTTGGGGGAAAACATTTTTATTTCTCTACATAGTCTCCTTTCAGCTCGATGCACTTTTCTCAGCGATGTTCAATAGCTTCGATACCCTGTTTATAGTGAGAACCGTCGAGTTCTGCAAAATAGCCATCAATTGCAAACTCCACCTCCTCATTGTTGGCAAATCTTTTACCACCAAGCCATTTCTTCAACTTTGGAAACAGAAAATAATCAGAGGGGGCTAAGTCTGGCGAATAGGATGCATGAGGAAGCAATTCGAATTTAAATCATTGATTTTGGCCATGCCGCTAATGGATGTGTGAACTGGTGCATTGTCTTGATGAAACAGAACTTTTTTTTTCGCTAAATGCGGCCTTTTGCATGATTTCATCATTCTAACGCTTCAATAAGCGTGCATAATACTTGCCATTAATTTATTTTCCTTTTTGAAGATAATTAATGAAAATTATTCCAGGCACATCCCAAAAAACTGACGCCATGACCATGCCTGCAGATGGAACTGCCTTCGCCTACTTTGGAGCCGATTCTCCCCTTTCAGTCCACTGCTTTGACTGTTCCTTCGTCTCAGGTGTGAAGTGATGGACCCATGTTTCATTCATGGTTATGAATCGACGCAGAAACTCGGCTTTATTGCAGCGAAACATCCTCACGACGCTGTTTTTGTTCCATTGTGAGTATACGCGGCACCCATCTTGCTCACAGCTTTCTCATGTCTAAATTTTCAGTTAGTATGCAATGTACAACATTTTTTCAAATGCCTAGGATGTCTGCTAGCTCAAGCACTTTCAGTCGATGGTCATCCAATACCATTTTGTGGCTTTTCTTCACAATTTCTGGCGTGGTCACCTCATTTGGTCGACCACTGCGATGTTCGTCTTGGCAGCTCGTACGCCTCGCTTAAACTCTGCCACCCAATATTTTACTGTTGTAAACGAAGGAGCTGACTCCCCCAGAGTAGAATCTAGCTTAGTTTTAATATTAATTGCACTAAGGCCTTTCAAATGAAAGTATTGTATCGCATAACAATGGTCAATTTTATCCATGTTTACAAATTCTCTGAGAGAGTTCACTGTTAATGGCTGCCAAACAATTACTAAACAACATAGCATCGTCAAACTTAAGCTTTATAAGGTTGGTACCTTCTACCATAGTCATTTATTTGAAACAATCGCAATATATACGTTAGGTCGGATACTTCTGGGTCTGCCAGAAGATATATAAGGTTATTTTAAACCATTAATTACCCCGTAGTTATGATCAATCTAACAGTAGTTGTCCTTTAAACTTCAGTGTAAACTCAAGTAAAGAAAATAATATTGCAGGAAAACTAGAGTATGCACGAGAAAACTGATTTCATATTTGGATTCAATCATGCCTAAATGCATAGAAAAAATTGACAAATATGAAGCAAGAAGCTACAAAAATATTTGCCGCCCGGTGTAATAATAATAACGCTGTATTTTTCTTCAACAGGAGAGGAATAGGAGTGGTACATCCTAAATATCAAGCAGGCAAGGATACCATCCTTAATGACCTAGGATTGGTGCGGGCAGAGACACCGATGGACGCGCCGGAGTTCGCTAAGGTGGCAGCAATGTTTCATTTTTGCGTAAGTTGCGTTGCTGTGGGATACGGTCGCACCAAGAACGATCGGGGATCTCTTGATTCGAGACTCGTCAAGCTGATCGTGATTGAACCTTTCCCGTGCTCAGAGATATTTCCGAACAACTTGGAATTCACTAACATGACATGTTCCTATGACTCGAGGGACACAGATTTACTCCCTTGGGATTCTGGAGGTCCTCTATTTTGCGGCGAAGCACAGACTGGAGTCAACACTCACTACCTCAGTGCCTTTAACAGGAAGACAGGCGAGAACACTTCGATCGTGTTCTGGTTAACATTCAACGGGTTCAACAAATGGATAGAAGTCTCTATGTCATCCGCCAATCATATTCTGCATGAAACAACTCTGCAATCTGTAATTCTCTTTTTGATTACACAATATTGTCAGCGAGAATACTTCTAGGTTAACAAAATTCTGTAATGTGGTAACTAAAATTTAAACAAAGTTTTATACCTAAGAAGCGCAGCTGGAGCTTTATGTTTAAGCACCCCAGAATAAATATGCCTTACAATGTATTACTTTGTTCTGTGTGGTAATATATGAGTGCTTCAAAGATTTTGTTACTTTAAGTTTAAATTTCATGTACAAAATGAAAGATATGTAATGGAAAATAAAATGTAGATCTTGAATTTTATGGTGAGGCAGTATTTTTAACACTTAAATGATAATTATATAATATAAAATATAATAACAGCCCGCCTTAAAGCAATATGTGTATAATATAATATATAAAATGTATGTAACAATCACTGTATTATGTTTATATTAATATGTACACGTATAATAATGTTATGTGAATGCATTACGTAATTTAACAATGTAGGAGCTGTGAAAATAGAAGCAAGCTGCTTTTCGTAGCAAACAGAATTATAAATTAGAAGCCGAAAGTTGCTAATAATGAGGTAACCTTGAGACAACAATAAATTAGAAAGTTTAATAAACGCTACTAATAATTCTTGGATCAATAATGTAATATTTAAAACAGTTTATAAATAGCCAATCAAAAAGAAAAAGCTTAAATTAAATAAAAGTATTCTATTGTAGTAGAATTAGCCAATCAGAGACTTGAAATAGAGGAAATACACAAATTCAAGCAGCAGGCGCTACAAGATAGCGTACGCAAGCAGTTAGATTTGGTACGTGTTCAGTGTGAGACAAAAAATTCATTGCGGTGAGAATAATATAAAGTTTACGTGTTAAAAAGTACAATTAACAATAATCCCACAGCTCTATAGTAGAATACATCAGTGAAGTGTTATTTAATCATGTGAAGGATTAATGAAACAAATACCATTATAATTTGTGTATGCCTTGTTCTTTAGCCGTACTAGCCCTGCTAAGAGATACGTGTTCTAAAAATTACAACTGACGCAGCCGAGGCATACAAGTATAATATTCAAATAAACATAAAAATACAAAGTTGATTTTTTAAACGTGGGGCGAAGGCCACCGGAAACTTTGTACCGTACGTGGGGCGAACACTCCTAGAAACAATTTCCCGCAAAATTGGCATCCATTACGTGAGTAGTCTAAAACTACTTCACGTTTGGCTCTCCAACAGTGGGGATACAACGACTGCAATGGGAATAGCCTGTGAAGACCTCTTTATTCGAATAAATTTTGTATAATATGTGAACCATAATGCAGGAGAAAATTTAGAGCTCTTTAAAACCCACAATTTATTTCAAATAACTTTTTGCGGCATGACCCATTTTCGAGATATCCGTTGTTATTGGTTTCAATTTTTCAATACTTGTGCTATTTTGTTAAAGTGCTGTTGCTGTGCAGATATTATGGAGAGAGCATCGAATTTCTAAATCAGTATATAGGGATCCGATTTTTAAACACCCAACTATTGATTCTGTTTCCTCAATCCCCCTTACACCTTCAACGAAATGTGCTGCAAAGATTTCTCTCTATTAACATTAAGTGGTTAGAAAAAGAAGCTTTCGTAAGAATAGTTTAAAGCATTTATATAAGCACAAATTATAATAGGTAGAGAAAGGCATGCGAATATAATATATAAGACTTTTAGAAAAAGGCCCATGTATGTTTTGTGTGTGTAAACAGCGCATCTCAAAAACTAATATTAAATAGGCACCTGTAAAATTGGGTGAAAATTCGGAAAAAATGCGATACCTATTGTATATTTTGCATTTTTTTAGATGTATACTCTATAATTTGACTTGCCGCCTATGATTTACTAATGCCGGCAGCATTTGAAGCTTTTCAGGCCAATTTAAATTCTCCTAACATAGTACGTGGTGCACATTCGAATTTTAAATGTATTTTTCACAAAACTTTTTTCTCTGCATTTCTACTTTGTCCACTAAGTAGGATAAGTATTCCATTCCACCCAAAAATTCGATACTCAGATTTCACAGGAAATACATGGGTTGAGGTGACCATAATCCAAATAAAGAATTTTTTATCACATATCCATGTGTGTCTGTCTCTCTGTGAACAGCATAACTCAAAAACGAAAAGTCGGCTTCTGTCATATTGGACTTGAAGGTCTTGAAGAAAATGAAACAATTGTGCCTACACTTGAATACTGGGAAGATGTAAATTCTGAAACTGGTGTTCTCTATGAGGATTTTGTGCACATGGACGATGAATTGGCAATTTGTGGGGAGCTAACCAATGCGGACATTTTAGGCGACGTCATGAACACACAAACTGCAGCCCTATCTTCAAATGAAGAAGAACCAGAACAACCCGTGAAAACAATTCCTATAATTGCTGAGGCCATGGATCACTTACAACAATTAAGGTGTTATGTTGAGGGACAACAAAATGTGAGTGAAACAATGTTCCAATCACTCAATAAACTAGAAGTGTTTTGTGTGAATCAAAGATTAAATGCTAAAAACAAACAAAGCTATCAAGTTTCTTTAAAAATACTTTGAATCTGAACTGAACCTGAGTTTTAACATCAAAAAACTGTAAGTACACACTATAATGTTGCCCTTCCTATAATTTCATTTAATTTAAACCTGTTTTAATTTAAAAAAATTAAAAAATAAAACTTTTGTAATTCGAAATCTCGAAAAATTCGATTTTTTTCTTGGTTCCTTCAACTTCGAATTAGCCAAGTTCGACTGTAGTTTATACTTTTTCAACTGAAAATTTTCTATTTGTTTGTTTCTTTTTTTTTTTCTTTTTTCTCCTAGTCGTGGAAAGAGAAAGAAATTTCAAAGCCAGCATATAGCGACCTACTCTTAATATATATCACCTAAGTCAATTTTATTCCCCTTTTATCTACAAGAAAATGCGTAATAAAATAATTTCTGAAAATGTTTATCTCATTAACAAGCAGTAGATATAAGAACAAGCTTTTGTAAGACTAGTTTGTTGAAGAATGTGTGGAGGAAATCATGTAAATGTAACATCAGATTATTTAATTTCGATGGTAAAGAAAATGCGCAAAGGTTTTTTTTTCTGCTGCAATTGGTGTTCAGAGACTGAATTGTATCATAAGCTTTTCTCCGTATCTGTAACACTGAGGAGAGCGAATAAAGAATACCATTCATTTCAATCAACTCTTCCATATGAGAATTATAACATTACCTACAAGAGCGTAGTGGTTTCGTTCCCGGCTCTCGTACTGAGGGTCAGGGGTTTCATTCCCGGGTCTCTTTGACTTGCTCATGTGAAGTATTCCCAAGGCCCAACGTGGTTCGGAGTCCACATTAAAAGCTGTAGGACCTCTTATTCCACCGCCAACCCCATCATCACCCTACCATCGGAGGCAACGGATTCCGTCCGCTGGGTACCTTCACCTCAGAAATGGGTCCAGACATCGCTTGGTGGAATGAGGTAACCCACGAAGGCCATAGACTATATAGGGAGCGTTAAAAACGACCACATTCCCTACAACTTAAAGAGTGAAGAAATTAAGGAACATCTTTTTTATTTAGGGAACTTCAAAAGTGTGTTTCCGGTAAATCTCAGTATCAAATATTTGAATGGAATGAAATACTTCCTCTACTTATTATAGTTAAGTAGTAGAGTATGTAAAAAGACAACAGGATGGCGACATATTGCACCATGAAAGGGACCTTTTCTTCTTTTTTTATCAGACGATGGAGGTCACTTTTGCTTTAATATCTGCTGTTGATTCTGCTACCGGCTGCTATAGTGGTTTGCTAAGATATCTTTCTCTAGGGGTATGCGTGGATGAGTGTAAAAGGATAACACCACTTTAAATCGACTGAGAAATTTAATTTGATCTAATATTTGAGCTATTGAAGCGAGTTGCGACCGTTTGAAGATTGAAACTGATTATGAACTGTAACCCTCGAAACTACAACAATTGAATTATTACACCTGCTAAGTTCTACAGCATCAGTTTTATGGTTTGAAGTAACTGTTTCCGCAATAAAAGAATCTAAAAGCCTAAATTGCCGCGAGTCGCTAAAATGCTTACCGGAAAAACCCCTCGCGGCAACCGCTAAATTTTAATCACACAAGCGCGTTACTGGGCGCTTGAAATAACACACAAGTCGTCACAAGTATCCAGAGTGATGAATGGATACAAAAATGTGTGCACGAAAAGTGTTTCTGATTTAGATTGTGTGCACTTATATTAACTAAAACTCCGCGTACATATTACTCCCCTCACCAACATCTCTTCATATGCGCTCCAATCTCAAAACACTTATGCGTATGTAACGCTATTACTAGGCGGTATCTCCACGACTCTCAAAATTACGTTCCCTTTCTCTTCTGCAGAATTTATACCTTCCTGACTGTTCAAACGTATTGAATTCACCCGTTAACTGCATTCCAAGAATTTTTATACTAACACGTTTGCTACTTCGGCTGTTGCTAATGACAATTGCTCGCTAATTACCCTTTTCTCGGACAAATCTTTTCAACTCAAGCTCATTACGGTATACATTGATTTAGTATACGAAAATTATTTATTACAATTATTTCTTTATCGTACAATTATTTCTTTATTTAATTACCTTTTTATTCCCGTCAATAAATACGGTATTAGGGATGACATCGCACCTTTCCGCTTACGCAGAGGATGACGCTAAGTGTACTAAGCAAATTTAGAAAGATTTTATACCTACAGGCTAGAATAAAAGGAACAGAAGGGCATGCATTAGAGAGTGGATTGGAAAAAGGGTGCTGAATGAAAAGGTTTGATAAGTCATTAACATCAGAGGTCACTAGTGTAATCACGCCCGCTAATTTATTTGCCAGCATCCCAAAATCACTAATGCTAGGTCCAAAATTAGGCTCATTGTATGAATAATATGCTTTAGCAAACAAATATGTTAAATACAATACTCTTAAGAAAACCCTTAGAGTCATTTTTAAAACAAACATATAAAAATATTTTCCCATTTAAAAGCTTATTTAGATCGAGGATTTCCTTAAAATCTATACGTCTTATGTTTGAAAGATGTATTATTAAATTTGGCGTTTATCCGACATTTCACAGCACGCGTACACATACACGCATATGTTGGGGTGGATTTGTGGGTGCATTTTTGGTAAAGCCTCGGTACCTAAGTGATGGAGAAAGAAATATAGATATATGGAACTATTATACCAGTTAAAATCAGTAGTTTTGTACAACGTAGCAGGTAGAAGTATTTTAGTATGGAATTATATTTCTGTCTTTAGAGCGGTTCTGATACCTTTTGTTTGTTTGTTTGTTTTCTACCGTGTTACCCCATGGAGTTATTTTACCAATTGTGCTCATAAATCAAATACAAAAGGCTATAAAGCATTTATTTTAACATAAACAGCGCTAGATATTGCCAAAGCGCGTTTCCCGTTGAGATTTCATTGACTTTATTATTATTGCTGAAGCAGTGTTTGTTCAGTACCCCAGTGTTTTGTTTATGTTCGAGGTCAATGCAACCACAATAACTAACGATACTGGCCCCGGTTTCGTTTCCTGTTATTAGACACAGAGAATGGGACAATTACAGTTTTGAACCACCTGTCTCTTGGTTGAGTTCTCTGTATTGCCAGGGATTCAATGATAGCACAAACTAGGGTTATTCTCTGTGTTCACTTATAGTTGATCACAACTGCAGCACAAAACCGTATAGTTACATTCACATGACCTTCTCTACTTACTCTTCTACAAACTATTCCTACAAAACCTTATTATTCTAACTAATTCTCACTAATCTGGATAAATGTTCAATTCACATTTACATATTTCATTGTAGGATACGGCAGGTAAAGCGACAGTCGGTTGTTTAAAGAGTTGCGGGAGTAATTTTCTTACACCACATTGTGGATGCCAATTTGAAGCTGTTGTACCTCACGTATTGGATGCCAATTTGCGGGATATATGTTTCTAGGAGTGTTCGCCCCACACTTTGGGTACAAACTTTCCAGTGGCCTTCGCCCACGTTTAAGAATCAACTTTTGCGGCTGTGTCGTGTGTTTATTTGTATTTATTATTTATGCCTCGGCTGCGTTAGTAGTATTTTTGTAGAGCAAGTATCTCTTAACAGGCCTGGTACGGATAAGGAATAAAGTTTACACAACTTATAATTGTATTTTAATTTTTTATTAATCCATCACGGTTAATTAACACTTCACTGATGTATCCTACTACAGAGCTGTGACATTATTGTTAATTACACTTTTAACACGTAAACATCTATACATTATCCTAACCGCAATGAATTTTCAAGTCTCACATACAATCACTGAACCCGTACTGAACCTAACTACTTGGGTACGCTATCTTCTAGCGTTGGCCGTTTAAATTTGCCATTTTCTCTATTTCTAGTTTCCGATTGGCTAAGCCTACTCCAATAGAATACTTTTATTTTACTTTCGCTTTTCTAGTTTTTGATTGGTTAAGCCTACTCCAATAGAATACTTTTATTTTACCTTGGCTTTTCCTTTCCACATCCACGTGACCACTTATAAGTTTTAAATGTTACATTAGTATTATTACAAAAACTACTAGTAGCCTTTTTTAACTTTATAATTTATTGTTGTCTCAAGGTTACCTTATTGTTAACAACCTTCGGCTTTTACTTCGTATTCTTTTTGCTACGAAAGCAGCTTGCTTCTATTCTCACAGCTCCTACATTGTTAAATTACGTAATGCATTCACATAACATTATACATGTACATTGAAGTCGGAATATTTTAGGTAGTTGGTAGTTGGAAGATGCTTCATGTTTATACTCACCACGTATGGAAGCCAATTTGTCGCAGTCACTTCGTGTTATCTTTTGCTGGGCTCCTGTTATTGTATTTCTACTTTGAATGTTGGGTTCATTGTCCTCCGGCTAGCTATTATTTCTCGGTCAAGCAAATCTCTTGAACAGGGTGTGTAAACGGAAAGGGTTTGTTACTCACAGATAACACTGATAAAAGAATTTGTTTTTACACTTTTATTACCGTCACAATTAAGTTCACATATTGATTCGTGATACACGCCAAACTGAAACTGTTATATTTTCTAATATCACTATAATCACTTATTTACTCACCTTATTAATTCGCGTGTTTCACATTTATAACAAACTTTAAGACGCGAGAGATTCTGTAGAATTGCGACGTGTACTTTATGTATGCTTCCGTTGAACTACGCGACGTGTAACCCGCGAACGATTCTGATGAACTAACTGTGCGACGTATAACGCGTGAATGCTTCTGTTGGACTGACGAAATCTGCCTCTGACTTTAGCTTTTTATACTCCCACACCCCGATATGCCTAAAGATTATAACCGAGCTGCTATTGGTTAATAAAACGCGCCAACATTAGCGTCTATTTTTATATCCAATCAAAATTATGAACACATATGCTCTAGGAAAATATTCCCTCCATTTGTAAAGAAAGGCACGCCACTCTGACGTCACTTGTTTGTCTCTTCTAATTAATATTCAACTCACCCCCTCGCACATTGTTATCCGCTCCTATTGTCAGTTTCAGTGAGGCCGTGTAAACTTATTTCCTAACAATGCTTATAATTTACAAACATCTCAAATCAATGTCATACAATAATGCTTATTTACACTACAATCACTCTGGCATTTACATTATTGTGATATAAATTACTGCCACAACATAATAAAAATAAACGTAATACAATTACTGTAATATACATTTTATATATTATTATACACATATTGCTTTAAGGCGGGCTGTTATTATATTTTGTATTATATAATTAGACATATCATTTAAGCGATAAAAATACTGCCTCAGAGTGCGTCACTATGTGAAGACCTTCAAATTCCATGCTCTTTGTATGATGAAAAAAAAACGAATAATGAATTCCCATTTGAGAAAAGCATTGAAATTTCAAACCAATAACAAGGGCTATCACGGAAATGGTTAATTCCGTAAACAAATTATTTGACATAAATTGTGTGCAAGATCTACTTTTTTTACTTTCTCTACCACTTGCACAGTAGGTAGAGAAGGTATTGCATTCCACCCAAAAATTCGATACAGAGATTTCACCGGAAATGCATGTTTTGAGACCTCTTGAATAAAAAAAAACAATTTCAGAAAAAGGTCCGTGTGTGCACTATAACTCCAAAACGAAAAGTTGGATAAATACCAAAGTTAGTATTTGGATTCAGTACCTTTCAAACAATGCGATACGAAGATTTTCAAGAAAATCCCCCTAACTACCGTTAAATGGAATATATTTCGAACTTTTTTATTTTTTAAAAAATTACTAATAACTTTGATTAAAACACCATGTATTAAGGATGTGACATTTAAAATGCATATTTTGAATTTTCTTTGAATAATCTGTGAAGTTCTGTTTATTCGGAACGAACTTTGTATACTCTTGTATAATGGTAAACGTTATGCTTTAGACCAAAACGTACTACACAAAAAATGTAGGTATCTTTAAAACACATAATTTATTTCAAATAACTTTTTTGTAGCCTCAGTCATTTACGAGATATCAGTTATTAATGGTTCGATATGTTCAATACTTTGTCCATGTTTCAAGTCCCACGATTTTCGGTTGTTTCTGCCAATTGCATGGAAACAGTGTGGAATTTTAAGGGTAACTGTATTGCCATAGGGGTCGAATGAGGAATGTGTAAATAAGGCGTCTATAGTGCAGAAGTAGTGGATATTGTCCGGGTTCTAAGTGTTTGACTTGATGGATTCTGTGGCGGAGTTTCTATATAAGCTGGCTAATATGAGGGTTCCAAGTGAGCTTGCTGTTCAAAGTAAGGCCAAGGTATCTTAGATTCTGTTATAGGCATCTGTACAACTCCAACAGAAACAGGATGGTAAATGTTTTATGTGGACTTCACAATTATGGATTTTGGGTGATTCACCAGGACGCGTCATGTTTTATATCACAGGTAAACTTTACCTCAGACAGTTTGCATATGAGCAGCCGTAGAAGACAAGTCCCCGTACTCAGAACAGCAATATTGGGTGGTATTAATAAAAGCGAGCCGTGACTAATGAGCCATGGCTTGTAGCAAAACCGAGTTGGTAGCAGCGAGTTGGGAGTCACAGATTTGGTATTAATAAAAACTTACCCTCCGTGCTGAGTCTTAGCTCTATGATCGCGAGTCTCTGACTCGTGCTTCCCCTCTTCCTGATTGCAAATGCATTATTGTCGAGCGGCAGTAATCATTCGATTCAGTGTGGCAGTATATCCATCAGAAATGACTGAAGAAAGCAATAAGTTTGTATCTTTTTTTGTGAACTTAACCACAAAAGAGATGAACAAATCTCAGCTGCCTGCGGACAAGCGGAAAAGGCTTCTGCTATGACCGAAGTGCAGAAAAAACTAAAAGAGAATCTGAATCTTCGCCTAACAGAAGACCAGACAGCGAAGAAAATGAGAAATATGAAAAGTCGCCTAAAAGTGATGGCTGATCTGCGACGGACAGGCAACAAGCCCATAGCCCTGAAAAACAAGCTTTTAGACCTTGTTCAAGGGGAATCAAATCCATCTATAGTTTCGTTAAGAGATAAGAATAGTAAGGGCGACTTTCGACTATTCTCCAGTTTATTGATGCTACTATTAAAGCTCTGTTTTATGAAATAATTCAAGGATACAAAACCTTTTGCTGTTTCTGAGAGGTTGCAATAACGTAAAATAACGCTGCCATTCAAATTTAGCAGCTTGTAGTGCTGCAGTGGTTGCTGGAAATTTGATCAAGTTTCTCGATTTTTGTTTAATGCCAAAAGAAACTTTCCAAAATATATTTAAACTGTACCTTGTGAAACGCCCAAGTCCTCTGGAATCCGGGGTCCCCAATGCAGCGTAGAAATATTCTCATTTTACCCTAGTACATAAGGGCCTTTCCTCTTGTCCACACAGTTTCCGGAAGGAAATGTAGGGCGAGCCACCTCACGTTTTCTTTCTCAAACATATTAAGTTGTTTATAATTGTAGTCTTCAGAATCCCGGAGCATTTTATAGTATTTTTCTTTTCTCAGGTTGACGTTCACTTGCAACTGAGCCATCGCCTTCAAGTTGGAGACAGCTACTGAGGTGGCTTAAGAAATCGTAAGCCATGGCTCTTAAAGTGAAGTCACAGTTCCGTTTTATTAATACCACGGCTAGAGCCGTGACTCGCTAGGAGGAGGGGTTGAGTCGATGATAAGTCGAAGGTCACGCTAAGCTTGAGTTGTTGCGTTTTATTAATACCACGGCTAGAGCCGTGACTCGCTAGGAGGAGGGGTTGAGTCGTTGATAAGTCGAAGGTCACGCTAAGCTTGAGTTGTTGCGTTTTATTAATACCACGGCTAGAGCCGTGACTCGCTAGGAGGAGGGGTTGAGTCGATGATAAGTCGAAGGTCACGCTAAGCTTGAGTTGTTGCGTTTTATTAATACCACGGCTAGAGCCGTGACTCGCTAGGAGGAGGGATTGAGTCGTTGATAAGTCGAAGGTCACGCTAAGCTTGAGTTGTTGCGTTTTATTAATACCACGGCTAGAGCCGTGACTCGCTAGGAGGAGGGGTTGAGTCGATGATAAGTCGAAGGTCACGCTAAGCTTGAGTTGTTGCGTTTTATTAATACCACGGCTAGAGCCGTGACTCGCTAGGAGGAGGGGTTGAGTCGTTGATAAGTCGAAGGTCACGCTAAGCTTGAGTTGTTGCGTTTTATTAATACCACGGCTAGAGCCGTGACTCGCAAGGAGGAGGGGTTGAGTCGTTGATAAGTCGAAGGTCACGCTAAGCTTGAGTTGTTGCGTTCTATTAATACGGAAGTGAGACATGGCTCAGAAATTGCGAGTTTTAAGTCATGGCTCGCTTTTATTAATACCACCCATTATCACCAAGGGGGAACGAGGACAAGAGGGAAAATCAGAAGTGTATACCAGGTAGAGAAATAGTCCCAAAACGCTTACTTGTGCAACACCGGACTGTGGACTGTGATTGCCCAGTTTCACACTTGATTAATGAAATGGGATTCGAACTACGAGTGTCCGAAAACAATGCAAAACAAAAATAATTATCAAGTAAAATTCAATATATTTATAAAAATGGTACAAAAGCAACATAAATATAATTTATATAATAAAGGTAGAAGCAAAGAAAAATAAGAAAAATATTATCAGCATTTATACAGTTACATCAAAAAACACAAACTTGAGTTTTATTTATAGACGTTCTTTAATTACTATGGTTTTTGGGGTCCCATTCAATACTCGGTCTAAGATACCGGAAATTTTGCTCAGAGGCCTCTTTATCAGTCGTGAGGCTTTTTTTAAATGCCGTAAATCTTAAAGAAGCTCACGAAAATGAATGTAAATTTATTAAAATATGGTATAATTATTAATATGCATAACGTGTAAAAACCAAACTTGATTGGTTAAGGTAAGAAAAACAAATATGATGTAATACATTCACATATCTTTCTTTATCCTTAGTGGGTATACAAACTATTTTTACTAAAGCTTATTTTTCTATCGAGTACATTTAATCCAAATAAGCCTTTGCAAACATAGCGAATGTTTAAGAACTGGACGCTACATGCTGGCCTTAAAATGCGTACTGTTTCCAAGCAATCGCAAGAAACAGCTCAAAATGGATGAGACTAAAAGAATAATTATTGAACATTTCGAACCTGTAATAACGGATATTTCAGAAACGGCTTATGGCACAAAAAACCTATTTTAAGAAAATTGTGTGTTTTAAAGAGATCTACATTTTTTGTGTGGTACGTTTTCGTCTATGGCTTAACGCTTACAAGTTATACAAGATTATACAAAATTCTTTCTGAATGAAGAGGACTTCCTAGGCTATTCACAGAGAATTCAAGATATTCATTTTATTTGTCATATAAATATCTTTCATATATTATATTTTAATCAAAACATTTAGGGTCATTTTTAGAACATCAAATATTTCGGGAAATGTTCAATGTAAAGGGCAGTTAGTGTGGAAGGATTTTCTTGAAAAACTTCATGTCGCATCATTGGAAGATGCTTAACTAAAATACCAAGTTTCGTATTTATTTGACATTTTGTTTTGGAGTTGTGTTGTTCACAAATAGGCACACAGACATGCACGGACATGTTTCCAAAAATGCTTTATTTGGATTCAGGGCGCCTCAAAATATGTATTTCCGATGAAATCTCGATATCAATTTTTGGGTGGAATACAATACTTCCCCTACTATACGTAGTAGAGAAAGTAAGAATGTATATAGGTAATAGTCAATATTAAATTTAGTTTTATTTATGGGCGCTGTTTAACTGCTGTGGTTCTTCAGTCTATATTGGGCATGAAAGCCCGGAAATTTGTAAATTTTACTCAAAGGCCCATTTATCAGGCTTGAAGTCTTTTATATGCTGTAAATCTACGACACGGGACTAGCGGCATTACTTGCCTTCCGAAAGTAGCCATGCTAAGGATTTTACGCCGGAGAAAACCCAGTGTCCTCCGCTAGGTTTGAAACCGCGACCTCGGGAATTAGAGACGAGCATGGTACTCCTAGACCACGGAGGACGACCTGGTGACTATGTGGAGAAGTAGTGTAAGGTAACGAATGATAATAAAGTATTTGGAAAATAATGTTCTGTTATTTTTAAAAAAATTACCGGTACTTACTTTAAAAACACGCCTTGTAGAACCATTAAAAGCCCATTTATTTTCTATACAGCATCATGAGCATGAAACATATATAAACAATATATTTTGTCATAATAGCTGTGTGCTAGAAGTTTATAAATAGTTGAGCACCTCTATAGGCGAAAATTAGCGTTGAGCAAGAACCTGTTTTATTACCATTTCTGACGGCGATGCGCCAAATTGTAATACCTAGTAAGGCCAATTTGTGTGTCTATGGACACTGGTGTATATCAAAGTTTCTATAAAGACGCTTTCCTACAATGTTTTCAACTAGAATGTCTTTGCTAAAACTGCTACTGACAAGCGTTAGTAGGCTATGTACTCACCTAAGCTCCTTCCCAGCTAGCAATAAATGCATTATTTATTATCCAATAGTTTAATTTCACGTTGTATCACGATCAGATACGTAATATGTATTAGCTTTTGGTTGCAGTTTATATACATCTGTAACTAAGTGCTTTATTTAGCGCAGACCATGATGGAAAGTGTGTATTCTTCTTTGGCTATTTGTGACGTTTAGTGTTTTGTACCGGAAATGTAAAACCATTCGTCCGGAAATATGCATCACGTTGGTCTTTGAAAGTGATGTCTTATATCTCCTACGGATGTCACCCTATGCCATCCAACACAATGCTGGCAACATATGAATAACAAATACCGCCAACGCTCTCAGCGTGCGTTCCTAATTACTTTTTATTTTAGGTTTATTAATTTTTTACGTTTCTGATTCACGGGAGGTTAGGTTAGGTTTATTTTTTATATAAGCTTAAATTTCTGATTCACTGGAGGTTAGGTTAAGTTTAGTTTCTTTATATATAAGCTTAAGTTTCTGATTCACTGGAGGTTAGGTTAAGTTTAGTTTCTTTTTATATAAGCTTAAGTTTCTGATTCACGGCAGGTTAGGTTAGGATTAGTTTCTTTTTATATAAGCTTAAGTTTCTGTTTCACGGGAGGTTAGGTTAGGTTTACTTATTTTTATATAAGCTTAAGTTTCTGATTCACGGGAGGTTAGGTTAGGTTTACTTATTTTTATATAAGCTTAAGTTTCTGATACACGGGAGGTTAGGTTAGGTTTAGTTTCTTTTTATATAAGCTTAAGTATCTGATTCACTGGAGGTTAGGTTAGGTTTAGTTTCTTTTTATTTAAGCTTAAGTTTCTGATTCACGGGAGGTTAGGTTAGGTTTAGTTTCTTTTTATATAAGCTTAAGTTTCTGATTCACGGGAGGTTAGATTAGGTTTAGTTTCTTTTTATATAAGCTTAAGCTTCTGATTCACGGGAGGTTAGGTTAGGTTTAGTTTCTTTTTATATAAGCTTAAGTTTCAGATTCACTGGAGGTTAGATTAGGTTTAGTTTCTTTTTATATAAGCTTAAGTTTCTGATTCACGGGAGGTTAGATTAGGTTTAGTTTCTTTTTATATAAGCTTAAGTTTCAGATTCACTGGAGGTTAGGTTAGGTTTGGTTTCTTTTTATATAATCTTAGGTTTCTGATTCACGGTAAGTTAGGGATCGGTAACAACTGCAGTAAATTTTCAACACCCAATTGTTGTCTCACTATTGTGTATATTGTGTTTTCACATCCTCCACAAGCCATTTTGTTCATATAATGGACTGTTAATAACAATGCGTTGCATTTATGCAGCGGCAAAACAAAATGAAGAAGTAAGAACACATCGCTTATTCCGTGGACTGCACTTCTCATTTAGATTGGCAGCTTCCATTGCGCATGTGCGATAGCGACAAGATGGCCACGTTTGTTGTTCTTCGCACCGTAATTTTGCTATAAAAGTAAAACACCTAAAACGGGTGGGCACCAGCTATGGAACAGATAACACCCACTCCTAAGGCATTTATTCACTTTCTTTTGGCTTTTATTAACGTATTCAATGAAGGCCGAAGTAATGTAGCATCGTCAGGCAGGCAGTAGAATTTCGTTGTTGATTATTTATCTGTGGTGAGTACCGTAGGACACAATGCAGCGAGCTGTGTAAAACTAATATTTTGAAAAATTACTGTGTAACATTAGCTCCAGAATTACACGAGTATATATACACTTTTTTGTATTTATATTAATAAAATTTGCTGAGAGTAATATGCAAATTAGAATTGTGTGGATTGTTGTTTTGGCTCAGCTTGTGGGAGCAGAAGTTTCAGCAAATATCACCGAGGAATCAGAAGAGACAAGTCATGGTGTTCCAGTCAGACCAGGAAAATATGAAGCAGTTGTTGCACTGGAGATCTGGAGAAACAATAAACGTTCCTGGTGCACAGGAACCGTTCTGAATAACAACACCGTCATCACTGCTGGGCACTGCCTTCTTAATGCTACAACTATTAGGATATATGTCAACTGTGTGGACGTGAACACATGTCAGCAAATCAGGTAGCAAGCTCTTTAACGGGGAAAAGGCTCGAAATATTAAACCTTACGCTAAACTCCTGTACCTGATACACATAATTAGTTTTCGTTCTGGGCACTAGAATCAACTTTGCACACAATTGCTAAAGGGGACGCAACATAGCTCAGATTACAAGATGGCTGATGCGGCATGTCAGGCTGGTCAACGTTGTAACTTGAGTCACTAGATATATAACCAGAGAAATTACCAGACAACTTATTTGCAAAAGACGCACTATTAATTCTTCTGCTAGTATTACGAGTCACCATAATACATGCTGCTCCGTAATATTCTTTTCTTCGGTGCAAAAGCTTGGTCATGAACTTCCTTTTTCCGCTATAATCACTGATTACCTATAACCTAAAACCTGGATGCACTATAAGTGTTAAATTAAACATTGAACCGTGCTATGGTTAATTTATATAACACGCATATGCTATTAAACTTTTTCAAATTAATGTACTGTAATAGTATGAAGAACAACTTGCAGTTATGTTTCACTAAAACTTCCCGTACCTACGTAGACAAACAATTAAATTTATTTTTATTTCTATTTCTGCACAAATTTCTTCCTGTAAAAATTGCAAAAAACAATTCAAATTTCTACTTAACGCAAAGATATCAAAGCCGCCCCAGAACCATGGTTTCTAAGTGAGCTTAAAAGCGACAGACTCATGTCAGCAGATTAACTAGCATATAAAAGAACCACTGAGGGACAAAATTCTGTCACACAGGCGGCGCTAATATGATGCTGGTAACTGACCGCGTCGTTAATAAACAAGATAATTTTTCTAATAATTAATAATAAAACAACACAACCTAACCTAAGAATAATTAAATAACTAAATGCTTGTATAATTAGTGTAATTAATATATCTATTACTAATCTAATATACATAGTAATATAGTTAATATAATTAACATTATAATCAGTGCATTAGATGGTAGCTTCTAGTTCCCGAGGTCGCGGGTTCAAACGCATAAAAATCCTTAACATTGCTTCCTTCGGAAGGGAAGTAAAGCCGGTGGTCCCGTGTCGTAGATTTACGGCACGTAAAAGAACTCTGATAATGAGGCCTCTGAGCAAAATTTTCGGCTTTCACGCCCAATATAGAACGGGACGCTAAGGAGCATAGTAATTAAAGGGCGTCCATAAGTAAAACTCAACTTTTTTGGTGATCCGAGTGCGAAATCTTCTTATTCATCAGCGTCACCTCTATTTTGTTGTATATGTTAAGGGTTTCTGCATTATGTGAAGACTATGCAGCTTTTATTTATTAAATAACTATGGGACCAATATAGTAGTCGGCCACGGTGTGAATGCGCTTGGAGGAGGGGCCAGTGTTTTAATTGACACTGTCTAACGTCATCAAGACTAGGGACCAGACGAGAGTGAGGGGCAAGACGATAGATTAATGTACAGTTGCACAACGAAAACAGTACTACATTTGCAGGCTTCAGCCTCACTAGTAAATGCAACTCAGAACTATGGCTGTTATCTCTACCTGACTGTTCTTCCGATGCCCCTCCCACTTGTTCCGTAATGCTTAGTTCCTCTTCCCACCGCACGCATTCATATCGTGGCTGGCTAGTACATCGGTTTAAAATTGTAGTACTTTAATTATATAAAAAAATTACTCAATCATTCCTACCGATATTCTTCCACTACCAAAAGGTACTTTTAGTTCATGCAGCATTTACAGAACTAAAGACTGTCGAGGGGAAGTTAAGGAAGTCAAGACATTCCGCCAGGTTTCATATCGTTTTGCGTTAATATCAGAACGTTTCACCCGTTATTACCCGGGAATACGAGTTTGTAATTATAATGGGTAAACGGGAAAATTCATCATACAAATCCTCTAGATAATTACACAATCACTTCATAAAAAAACGGGGGGAAGTAAATGATGCTAATTAATTCGTCATTGGAGTTTCAAAAGCTAACCGAGCAACGTCGGTAGGACAGTTAGTTATTACTAAAATTGACACAGATAAGCAATACAAATTTACTTACTATTAGATGTCCAAGCCCCATACCGCATTCCCGTTAATATCCACTATTTTCACATACTGCAACACATTAAAACAAATACATATTATTTAACCTATTCAAGAGTCAAATAAAACTAGTTTTAAATAACAGGTATTTAAAAACTTCTCAGATTTTATAGACAACTTAAATACACAATGCCAATTTGTTACTTTCTCTACTACGTTTAGTAAGTAGGGGAAGTATTGTATTCCACCCAAAAATTCGATACAGAGATTTCACCGGAAATATATGCTTTGAGAAGACCCCCTGAATCCAAAAAAAGCATTTTTGGAAACATGTCCGTGTGTGTGTCTGTGTGTCTGTCTGTCTGTGAACAGCATAACTCAGAAACGAACAGTCGGATAAACACCAAACTTGGTATTTAGGTTCAGTATCTTCCAGAGATGCGACACGAAGGTTTTCAAGAAAATACCCCCACCCCAGATTACCCTTTACATGGAACATTTTTCAAAAATTTTAATTTTCTCAAAAATGGCTCCAACGATTTTGATTAAATATCATATGTTTACGATATTTTCATGACAAATAAAATGTATATCTTGAATTTTCTGGGAATGTCTCCAAAAGTATTCTTCATTGTGAACGACTTTTGTATAACTGGTAAACCATAAGAGATAGACAAAATGTTACTACACCAAAACATGTAGATCGCGTTAAAATACACAATTTATGTCATATACATTTTTTGTTGAGTGAACCATTTTCGAGATATTGCTTGTTATTCCCTTAAATTTTTCAATACTTATTTTCTCAAATGGGAATTCGTTATTCATTTTTTTGTCTTGGGTATGGAAAGAGTATTAATATGTGGCAAAGGGAATGGTGCTGCACCTAGCAACCAGCTATTAAGAGATATGTATGTGCTTAAAGGCTACTGTATTTCTATATTGCCCTTGTAAATATATATTCCCCTTACATCTACAAGAAAATTAGCAATAAGATAGAGTCTGCAAATGTTTATCTGGATTAATATTAAGTAGATGGAGAATAATCGTTTGTAAAAATAGTTTGTACAAGGGTAGAGAAAATCATGTGAGTGTAACACATCAGATTTTTTTGCTTTGTAATGAAATAATGTATTTTAACAGTAATTATTCCGTTTCACCCTATATGGAGATTTCACAGGATATATACGTTTAGAGATTCCCTGACTCCGAAAAAAGAAAACATTTTACTTTCTCTACCACAGTGCTTACAGTAAATAGAAGTATTGTATTTCACCCAAAAATTCCATATCGTGATTTTACTGGAAATCACGTACTTTTAGGCGCGTTGAACACAAAAAAAAATAGAAAAGGGTCCGTGTGTGTGAGAGAGAGAAAGAGAGAGAGACGACAGCACAACTCAAAAACAAACAGTGAGTTAAATATCAATCTTGGAACCAACATTTTCAAGAAAATCCCCCAACTCAAACCACCCTATACATGGAACATTATCCGATGTTTGTTATTTTCTAAAAAATGACGTTTACAATTTTGATTAAAGCACCATATACTAAAGGTATTTACATGACAAATAAAATGTACATCTGGAATTCCCTGAAAATAACCTCTGCAGATCTCTTCATTCTGAATAACCTTTTTTATAACTGATAAACTGCTAAATCATAAGATATACACAACTTACTACACAAAAAATGTAGATTTCGTTAAAATACAAATGTATCCGAAATAAATCTTTTGTAGCATTAACTATTTCCGAGATATTTGTTGTTATTGGTTAGAATACACAAATTATGTATATATCTTATGGTTCAGTAGTTAAACAACTTTATGCAAAATTTATTGAAAATGAAGAGGTCTTCCTCACATATTCGCAGAACATTTAAAATAATCACTTTAGTTTCCATGCAAATATCTAAAAAATGTGGTCTTAAATACAATCAAAATTTTAAGGGCCATTACTGATTAAATAAAACTAAGCAAAGGTGTTGCACGTAAACCTTGTTTGGGATGGGGGAGTTTCTTAAATATCTTCGTGTTGCATCTTTGGAATACATATAATGAACATAGACACCAAGTCTGTTATTACTTTTTGATTTTTAACTATGATTTTCACACGCAATGTTATCCATAAAGTCCTTTTTGAATCCAAGAGATCTCAAAACATACATTTCCAATGAAATCTCGATGTCGAATTTTTGAGTGGAATGCAATATTTCATCTATCTATTATAGGTAAACGATAAAAGGAATAATCCGATGTGATACATTCAGCATAACCTTCTCTATCCTCTATCATTTATTAGTTAGTATACAAACTATTTCTACTAAAGCTTGTTTTTCTATCTCCTTCACTTTAATCCAAATAAATGTTTGCAGAAACAGCTACATCACACATTTCGTTATAGATACAAAACGAACAGCGACAGTCAAATGTTTAAGAAGTGGACGCTATATGGTGGGCCTAAAATTCCATACTCTTTCCATACAATCCCGAAAAACAACTGAATGTTGACAAAATTTCAAGGGAATGGCTAAGTAATGAGCAGTTCCAATATTTACTAACGAATATCACAGAAATGGCGTATGCCACAAAAAAACTTATTTGAAATAAATTGTGTGTTTAAAAGAGATCTATATTTTAATGTAGTAAGTGTTTGCCTATCGCGTAACGTTTACCAGTTATACAAGATTATACAAAATAACTTCCGTATGAAGAGAACTTCACAGGCTATTCCAGAAAATTCCAGATATAAATTTTATTTGTCATATAAATATCTTTAATATACGATATATTAATCAAAATCGCCAGAGCTATTTTTAGAAAATCAAAAACTTCGAAAAATGTTCCATGTAAGGGGTAGTTTGGGGGTATGGGGGTTTTCTTCAAAATCTTCGTGTCGCATCTTTGGAAGATACTGAACCTGAATGTCAAGTTTTGTATTTATCCGACTTTTCGTTGTTGAGTATGCTGTTCAAAGGCTCTTTTTTTGGATTCAGGGATTCTCAAAGCGTGTATTTCCGTTGAAATCTCAATATCGAATTTTGGATAGAATGTAATACCCTCTCTACCTGTCTGTACGTGGCACAGAAAGTAACAATTGTCTATTTTAATGCACAAAAAATAAATATGTAAAGGCAACAATTGATAAGTTTGAAAAGTCTTTGCTATTTTCAGAAAGTTACAAAAGTACTAAAATTAAAAATCTGGGAAAACACTTAATGTACATATCGTTTGTTCTTTGTGAATATTAAAAATGAATATATCTTCTCTGTTAATTTGAGTATTAGAAAAATTTAGAGAGAGAGGAGCCTTTGTACATATGTCAACATAAAAAGAAATACTAACACATATTTCCTATAAGCCTCAAATTGTCAGATTATCGTGTAAGGGCATGATCTCCATAGAAATGATATATGTATGTGGCTGAGGTTTGACCTACTGGAGTCTTCGATCAGTAGAGAAGTGCTTCCTACTGTACACTTCCTAGTGAAATCGTTGTCCCGCTAAGTTACATGCGTAGAACACAACCAAATTCAAAGTCTCAAACCTAAGTTATTGCAATGTACTGCAGCGCGAGCGGTTTAATGTTCAACAGTAAACCGGCTTTTCTTATTTGGCCACGATTCATGAATAAAAGAGGCCCCAGTGAACATGAATTTTCACGAGCTGAACAGGTTGTGGCATCAGCTGCGTAAATCCGGATGCAAATCTGGACACAATTTGAATAAGTTACGGACACTCACCATATGGTTCCGCACCCTCACTTGATTGGAAACGCGACGCTTAAGCAGTTCGGAAAGTGGCCAGAAAAGATGTATTTTAACATGGCAGTGACTGGGAACTAATGTTATTCTGTCAGTCTATCACTTGAGTGACAGGTGAGCAAGAAATAGCTTATGATGGCACATTAAGCTTAGTGTTAGGGTCATTCACATTGAAAATTAAATATTAACGGGAGAATTAGATTTTTACTTTTTTGTGGTCTAATTATGGCCCAAGGTTATCGGGAGGTCGACGCAGGGGAGTCTGAGATAAACAACGATAAATATCGCTCGCCAGCGTAAACACCGGAAGCGCTATCGCTAGACAACCAGAATCTTCTGGATGTTTCTGCTTCTCGAACGTATCGTCCTCCTGGTCTAGGGGTACCATTCTACCTTCTAGTTCCTGAGGTCACGGGTTAAAAACTAGCGTAGGGCGATGGATTTTTTCGGGCGACCTTAGCATGGCTTCCTTAGGAAGGGACGCAAAGCCGGTGGTCCCGTGTCGTAGATTTACGGCACGTAAAAGAACCTCAAACATGATAAAGAGACCTCTGAGTAAAATTTCCGGTCTTTCACGCCCAATATAGAATGCGGTGCTAAGAATCATAGTTAAAGAGCGTCTATAATTAAAACTCCAATTAATTTTATTTAATTCTCGAACATTCGAGAATCCTGTGAAAATTTCCATTTGCTATATAGTTTCCCAGCGAGTGAACCATCCGGAAGAGGAGGTTGCATCACAAAGAAATTTAAGTGATGGAGAACTGAACTAGTTCACCTTAGTGAAGTGAACTCCCAGTGAAGTTGAACTAGATAAAAATAGAGGTGACGTTGAAAACTGAGGGAACTGATAGTAATATACATAATTGTGGCTACAATACATGCATTTTAAATAAATGTTTAAAAATAGTGCTGAATCTGTGACTTTTTACTGTGAATTCTGCAACACTTCAAAAAAAAATCGTAATGCTACACACTTTGAAGTAGAGAGGTAAACTTTATCGCATCTTGTTCCACAAATTGATGCTGCTGTTAAATCTATTAGCTTTTCTGTTCTGAAATAATACGGTTTCTTTTTCTCTACAAGTATATGCAAGCTTTTCCACAGTTTTTGCGTTGAACAGCTTTTTCTGTGCATTATATTTACCAGTATAAATGGCTAATTTTATCAGAAACTACTGAAGATAGCTAAATTAGATTTTATCATGATAAAAACAATCTCTAAGTGGGGGTGTGGATCTAGTTTTGTGTTAATAACATAGTTCTTTAAAAAAAAATAATTGCTGACAACATTTTAATTTAAAGATGATGTAATTGAGAAAAAAACTTACCTTCCTTATCCTATAAACGTAGATCGGCGAGATTATAAGGCATTCATGTACATAAATAATAATAATAATAATCCCGTGACGCTATAGCCCATGGAGGGTATAGTCTGCCAACCCGACTACCGGTCTCACATTCACGTACGCAAGGCAGAGATGAGTTAACATTCACCCGATACGGAGAGGTGATGTAACCAGCAACCAGCATCTCCCAGCCGGAATGTCGGTTCTCGAGGTAGGGGTCGCTGCCTATCGCAGCTCCTCACTTTCCTCACGATGCTGAGTGGGCACTGGTCTTATACCCGGGACTTAAAATCCGCACTATCATGGGTAAGATCGATCCTGGGCTCATTTCGTGGTCGGTAACCGAGCTCCACGCTGTATCCCACAGTGCCACGACGCAGGATATTCTTCTACATCCTCTAAAAGTTTAAGTTTATTATGTTAAAGATTTTCTGAGATAATAGAATTAGCTTATTTAGTACTGCTGGAACAGAGCTTTTAATCTCTCCTTAGCATTAGGACGTAAAACTTACCCATAAACTTAAGGCAATATCTCGTGTTTCACAACGACAAACGGAAACACAAGCAGCAGCCAACCGCAAGAGAGCGTGGAACAGCTGAGCTAGTAATTAATGGCGGCCAGCGAAGCGGCCAGCAACAAAAGAGCTTATGTACAATATATCAAAATAAACAACCGCTAATTACCCGATCAAACACAAAGAACACAATATTTTTTATACATATTCCAGTTATTCCTGGCTCATGTTCTTAAATAGAAAGGCAGTTGACAAGTTGCCATGTGTTGGCTCGCTAACTCTTTCACTAAGAAGTCCCAGATTTTCTGACTTTTAAATGTTTCTTTCAAAGAATTTTACAACACCCGACGTAAAATTCTACCTCAAGACTTTACCGGTAACTTATGCTTTGAGGTATGTACCGGAATATATAAAAGGCACTTTTACAAGAAAAAAAAATGAATACAAATTGTTCGCATGTATGAAGAGCGTGAATCGGGAATCGATTTACTTATGTAAGTAAATAATTTATTATGATATGCAAATAATCAACATAACTCGGAATAATCGCATAGTAGAACGATAGGAAAATACAGCGCATTTCTCCGCACGCGGTTCGCGCGCCACTCGTTACAGCGCGGACTGCCGCTTAAACAGTTAATATATCTGCGCAGTAGCCTTACTTCTCATAGTTACAGTTACACTTACAATTATAATAAGCACATTACCTTATACGAAATGTTGGAAATGTTGTGCTTCTCTACACATATCTGGCATGCACTAAGAAAATTTTCATCTACTCTCAAGAGTTCAATATTAAAATTGAATGAATTTCTTGCTTGATGTTTTCTTTTAGTGCTTTCAATGTATGAGGTTTGTTGCATACACTTTATTTTTCTCCTGATCATCAGGGTCGGGTAAATCTCTATACTTGAATTTTTCAAAATGTCAATTTTTAGAGTAATTCACCCACGCTTAATATTCTTCTCTGACGAAGCATGGTTCCGTTTGCATTTTTATGTTCCGATGTAAAATAACAGATACTGAAGCACAGAAGAACCCGATTTTACACGAGACATGCCCTTGCATGACGCGAAAGTTGGTGTGCTGTAAACGCATATAGAAAAATCTGATGTGTTACACTCACATGACTTTCTCTACTCTTGTACAATCTAATTTTACAAACGCCTATTCTCCATATGCTTCATGTTAATCGAGATATCGAGATGTCAATCTTATTAATAATTTTCTTGTAGATGCAAGGGGAATATGGTAGCTTTTAAGCGATAGTCAAATATTTTAACGCTGGTTGCTATGTGACGCATTCCATTCTCATTTGCATGTCAGGACATAAAAAAATGAATAACGTATTTGTGAAAAAGTATAAGTATTGGAAAATTTAAGGAAATAACAAGCAATATCTCGAAAACGGTTCACTCAACAAAAGAAATGTATATGACATAAGTTGTGTATTTTAACGCGATCTACATTTTTTGTGTAGTAACATTTTGTCTATCTCTTATGGTTTACCAGTTATGCAAAAGGCGTTCACAATGAAGAATACTTTTGGAGACATTCCCAGAAAATTCGAGATATACATTTCATTTCTCATGACATTATCTTAAACATATGATATTTTCATCAAAATCGTTAGAGCCATTTTTGAGAAAATAAAATTTTCGAAAAATTTTCCATGTAAAGGGTAGTCTGGAGTGGGGGGATTTTCTTGAAAACCTTCGTGTCGCATCTCTGGAAGATACTGAGCCTAAATACCAAGTTTGGTGCTTATCCGACTGTTCGTTTTTGAGTTATGCTGTTCACAGACACACACACACACAGACACACACACGGACATGTTTCCAAAAATGCTTTTTTTGGATTCAGGAGATCTCAAAACATATATTTCCGGTGAAATCTCGGTATCGAATTTTTGAGTGGAATGCAATACTTCCCCTACTTACTATACGTAGTAGGGAAAGTAAAAATAGGACCTATATTTTCTGAGCATACAATAAATGCAGAGAGGTACAAGGAACCTTAAACCATTTATTTCCAGTGAAATCTTGGTATCAAATATTTAGGTGGAATGCAATATGTCACTTTCTCTACCTTCTACATACTTTTTACGAAAGTAAAAAATGAATAGCGATTTTCATCTTAACAAAGATATAATTATTTGAAAATTCAAACCAATAATAAAGAACACCTGGGAAATGGTTACTGCCACAAAAAGCCTTATTCCACATAAATTATGTGATTTAACGAGATTTATATTTTGTGTAGTAAGATTTTGTTTGTTTCTTACGGCTTAGCAGCTATGCAAAAGTCATTTAGAATGAAGAGGTCTTCAGAGGCTATTCACAGAAAATTCAAGGTGAACATTTCATTTGACATGAAAATATCTTAAGGAAATGTTATTTTAATCAAAATTAGAAAGGTAGAATCATGTAGCCGGAAAACGTTGTGCAACATTTGTGGTTGGAAAACATTGTTCCTCTGGTTGATGCCCTCTGTTGCAGTGTTCTTGTCTCCGGCTATTGTTGCTCGTCGGCTGCTGTTTTCTTCATTCCTAATAATTGCCTATCTAACCAACTTCACGGGTCTCAGGGTTTTCGTAGGTGTGGCAAATTAAAATACACTGCATTTCCCTTAAAGAATGTGGTTTATTATCAAATAAATACTTATGGGAGGCTAGCTTTTCCCCACTGTAACAATTCGCACCATAATAACAATTAGGAGCCTAATCTAACTGCACACGCTTCCCACCCAATGCACACAAGTGCATCTGTCGTCCACTGTGTGTCGACGAGATTCTATAAGAGAGTGAAAATCTGGGGCTTTCTTCCCCTTTTTATACCTAAGCATAGTGACGCTCACCTTTGCGCCTAAAAATGTAACGACGTTTCTAATTGGTCCTCAGACCGCGTTACCTTATTCTGTATGAGAACATTCTGCTCCAAAGTTTTTCGCATACGCGCCCCAGTGACGCATCCAGAAGCAGATTCAATATCTCTGTTTCTTTCCTCTCTCTATCTGTCTCTTTCTATTTCTCCTTATTGGTACCAGTTCCTTGCGCATTAGCTTGGTGAAGGGTGGGCTCAACCTAGAGTTATCTTTTACCTGGAATTAGCTAGCTCGCCCGTCCCTTACTTATCTAAGTACAATCTGCTTTTTACATTTCTTGGCTGCTAAATATTCCAACATCTTACTTGGTGAATTATATTATTATGTAAAATTCTTGTTTAATATTCATATATGTGTGTATATATGTGTGTGTGCGTGTGTATCTGTGTGTGGTATATCCCCTTTCAATCAGACGGCTGAAAAATGCAATGCCATAGCCGTATCTTAACCACGGATCTCCGAGTCTCCGTCTGGTTGCTCTAACACTATGCTACCATGGCAGCATGCCGGCGCGACATTAGCTTCCCCAACTAATTCGCATTTTTCCCGATAAACCACGAGGAGATCTCAAATTGTATTGAGATGACATACCCCAATGGCGACTTACAATGCCGTAAGTGCTTTACGTCTCAGGCTCCATAGTTTCGATCACTATTAGGTAAATTAATTCCATTAATCAAAATTGTTAGATTCAATTTTGAGAAAATCAAAATGTTCCATGTAAAGCGTAGTTTGGGATGGGGAACTTTTTGAGAATCTTCGTATCGCATCCCTGGAAGATGGACTTAAATACCAAGTTTGGAATTTAACCCACTTTTAATTTTTGAGTTATGTTATTCATAGACACACACACAGACCAGAACTTTTCCTAAAGAACCTTTTTGTTTATTTATTCAGGGCATTTCAAAACGCGTATTTCGGGTGAAATATCGGTGTCGTATTTTTGAATGGAATACAATTCCTTCCCTATACTGGTAGAGAAATTAAAAATGAATGTTTAACAGGTAGAGAAATTCATGCAACTGCTGCTAAATTGATGACAATTTATTTTTGTATTTTTTCAAGGTTGGGCGATGGACGCATTTATCCTAATATGCGACTAATTAAGAACTTCATCATCAATGACCTCGGAGTGGTGAAGGCTGCCGAGTCGCTAGGAGCCAGAAAATTCGTGAGATTGGGACAACCGGCTCACTTTTACAAGAACTGCACTGTGGTGGGATATGGTAGAGTCTTCAAGAATTATCTTCCTCACTACAGAAGACTTTACTCGCTGCTAGTAAGGAACGTAATGCCTTGTTCTGTGTTATATCCCGAAGATAAACGGTTCGATAGCACATTGTGTTCGATCACTCCGTTGAGGAAGCAATTCCATAGGGGAGATTCTGGGGGTCCTCTGTTGTGTGGGCGAAACCAGGTGGGCGTCACTAGTCAGCTCATAGAGAAGTACAACTTAGAAAGGCAAACAAACGAGTCTATTATGGTTTGGATGGTTCCTGTTGATTGTAAATGGATACCAGTGGCATCGTCTGCCAACCGGCTGTCAGCTCTGACAACCCTAATATACCCCCTTGTTTCACTTTATACTCTACGTCGGCACCTTACAAATTCCATTTTGAAAACGATACCTACAGCTTTGAAAAGCTTTTGCTATCTTCTCAAATCTAAATCGTATGACCGATATAACGAAGATTTTGACACAAATGCTTCAGAACCTAGCCGTTTCCAAGGCCCTGCACACAAACTCTCATCATTTTACTTATGTGGAATAATCTTTGTACACTAACACTAATGCCTTCGGATTACCCGAAAAAGAGTATGAACTATCCTACAAATTCCAAAACTGCTTATTGTAAATCTAAAAGAAAACTAAATACCTACGCTATAAGAACCTACCAATAAGTTACCTCCAAAATCTTCATCCACTCATATACAAATTAAATCCATTTACTGATCCCAAAAATATTCGATAACTTCCTATTTACTGTCCAACAAAGTTTACAAGAATGAGGTTGGCAACTGATATCCACTTCAAACATAATGTCTTCTCTTAATAGAATTTAATAATGTCATATTAATATATACCGAGTGAAGGGAAGTCATTAAATTAATTTAAACAATTTACTGATCTATTATTATTTGTAACATACACATTTTCAATTTTTCTATATCTTCCTGCGTAGATATTTTAGGTTTCTCTAGAACATAAAACGCATACGCTGGCAACGTCGTAGCGTGTAGCTGGTAGTGACCAGTAACTGGTAGTGGGGAGAACACTCCCTTTCAAAACCAAAAGAGGTCCGTGCGTGAACAGGTTTCACTTTCGCTGTAGGGCGCGTGGTTCACGAGTGTAAATAAACGTTATCAAGGCACTCACGATTTGAAATGGCTGACATCTCGTAAATCTGGATTGTAGGTATGATTATCCACTAAACACACTAGGGTTCTTTTATCACTTAATATGCAAGTTTCAATGCGTCGTACGATATTACTCTAATACTGACTCAGCTTCTGGTGGAGCTAATATAAACATGGTGTGCTTTTCAATCAGCGACGATGAAGGCATTACTTCCATACTATTAGTGTAAGCCAATAGCTACCAAGTTGTACTTGTCTTTTCGCCAAAACAACACACTGCCGTTTCGTTGTGTTTGTTTGGATTAAGGGTTGTGTGCAAAACAAAACCATTAGTCCCCCACCTCCTAGTTCAGGTATTCTGTTTTTACTTCCTCTACTACGTATAGCAAGTAGGGGAAGCATTGTATTCCACCCAAAAATTCGATACCGAGATTTCACCGGAAATATATGCTTTGAGACCCTCTGAATCCAAAAAAAGCATTTTTGGAAACATGTCCGTGTGTGTGTGTCTGTGAACAGCTTAACTCAGAAACGAACAGTCGCATAAACACCAAACTTGGTATTTAGGTTCAGTATCTTCCAGAGATGCGACACGAAGGTTTTAAAGAAAATCCCTCACCCCAAATTACCGTTTACCTGGAATATTTTTCGAAAATTTTAATTTTCTCAAAAATGGCTCAAGCGATTTTGATTAAAATATATGTTTAAGATATTTTCATGACAAATGAAATGTATATCTCGAATTTTCTGGGAATGTCTCCAAAAGTATTCTTCATTGTGAACGACTTTTGCATAACTGGTAAACCATAAGAGATAGACAAACTTTTACTGCACAAAAAATGTAGATCGCGTTAAAATACACAATTATGTCATATACATTTTTTTTTGTTGAGTGAACCATTTTCGAGATATTGCTTGTTATTCCCTTAAATTTTCCAATACTTATTTTCTCATATGGGAATTCGTTATTCAGTTTTTTTATGTCCTGGACATACAAAGAGAATGGAATGCGCCACATAGCAACCAGCGCTTAAAATATTTGACTATCGCTTAAAACCTACCATATTCCCCTTGCATCTACAAGAAAATTAGCAATAAGATTAACATCTCGATTAACATGAAGCATATGGAGAATAAGCGTTTGTAAAAATAGTTTGTACAAGAGTAGGGAAAGTCATGTGGGTGTAACACATAAGATTTTTTTACGTCCGGGAACCGGTTCTCACACTGACCTACCTTGACCTAGCAACGTTGCTTATGTCTGCAAAACGGTGAAAATGATTAATTATTTCAATACCCTGTATGATGTAACATAGTTACTACCGAAACTAGACATACATGGGTTACTCTACCCATCTTACAAGTAATAAACTAATCTCTTTATACATTCCCATGGAATAAACCATCTAATTTGGAAAAACAACCTTTTTTAAACGGCTAATCACAGAAGAAAATGTTCTTATAGTTTTTTGTTTAAAATACCTCTATGAAGTACTTATTAGAAGGAATATAACAAGTTCCCTTCCACGTGTATGTATCACAAGCAACACATTAATTTTAATAATATCTGAAAGTTTTTCTTTCATTATATGGGGTACTGGACATATGGTTTAAGTTAATTTATGCACAACGTTTTGTAATTCTTTTTGAACTAATTCCTGATGAATAGATTTCAAATAGAAAGGGTAAAACATCTCATGAAATCCCTTTATATACAGTATTCGAACAAAGGCGATTCTTCCATTCGTTAAAGCAATCACAATAAACTTTTCATTAACAGAAATATCAAACAAAGCAATGTGAATTTGTTTTCGCATATGGAAAGTCAGTTTTTGTTACCTCTAACACATGTAGGGGGGTTAATGTTGGCAGAATATGCCTTTTAAATGCCTCATAACAGTTTAAATTTGGAAAACAAAGATGTAACAATGAGTATTTCGAAAACGTCTAATGCTACAGAAAAAGTTATTTGACTAAACAGTTTATTTCAATGAGAGATAGTATTTCGGTGTAGTAAGATTCTGTCTAACTCTGGCTCTAATTTTAATTCTCTCTGTCTCTCTCTCTCTCTCTCTCTCTCTCTCTCTATCTTGTAGTTAAACAAAAATTATAGACTATTTATTCAGAATGAAGAGGGCTGCACAAGCTGTTTACGGAAAATTCAAGTTATGCACTTTATTAACGATGAATACCTTTTAAGCCTATGGTATTTTAATTAAAATCGTCACTGCCGTTTTTGTGAAAATAACAAAGAGCGAAAAATATTAAATGTAAAGGGCCGTTTGGAGGAATGAATCATTGCCTAGCATGCTTAAATGTTGTTCTGCTCAAATATGAAGTTTAGTATTTATTCAACTTTTCGTTTTTAAATTTCGGCGTTGCCCGGGGCTTTGATAGTAACGGTAAACCATATATTTTCTAAATCTTTGTTTATTTACACTTCATTTAATTAAATAAATTCCAAAATTACTGCTATTCAATTATTTTAGTTGTATCACCTACACTGTTCCAATATCATTCGTATTGAAAATGCTTCGAATTCCCTCCTATCCAACACTTTTTCAACCCTGCTTTACTCTCTAAAAGAATTTAGAGAGTAACATTTATTCTTTTATTATTGAGAAAAAAACTCCCATTCGTGCTGTATATCCACAACCAAAAATGTTCCACTCCCTCTTCATGGGGGTGATTTTTTGTTATCCCAACCATAAAAGAATAAAGAAAACATTATTTATATACCTTAGCCCCCAAAATATTGAAAAAAAACTGCCTCATACTTGCTTAAGGTCCCCAAAATTTTCTTCCAGTCAAACAGTTCCCACCCCTTCTTCCGTTGAGGATAGTTAAAAGTTGAAATTGAGTTTTATTTGTGGACGCTCTTTAACTGCTATGTTCCTTATCGTCCCATTCCGTATTGGGCGCAAAAGACCAGTAATTTTGCTCAGAGGCCTCTTTATCAGGCTTTAAGTACCTTTACGTCCCATAATCTACGACACGGGACCACCGATTTTACTTCCCTTCCGAAGGAAGCCATGCTAAGGATTTTTACACCCGAAAAACTCCATCGCCCTCCGCCGGGTTTGAACCCGCCATCTCGGGAACAAGAAGCCAGCATGGTAACCACTATACCACGGAAGACGACGCACAATAAATTGAAGATATGGAATACATGGTCATAAAATTGTTAAAAGAATATAAAAAACCTGATGTGATACATTCACTTGACTTTCTCTACCCTCTACAGTTTATCAGTGAGTATACAAAGTATTCTTAATAAAACTTGTTTTTATATCTACTATGTTTTAAATGAAATGAACATTTGCAGAAATAGCTACATTACACATACACAGAGAACAGCGATAGTCAAATGTTTAAGAACTGGACATTGTATTCTGGCCTTAAAATTCCAAACTGTTTCCATGCAATCGCGAGAAGCAACTGAATGTTGACAGGACTTTAAGAGAATTACCAAGAAATGAACAATTCGAACCAGTAATAATTGGAAATGGCTTATGTTACAAAAATGGTTATTTGAAATAAATTGTGCGTTTTAAGGAGGTCGACATTTTATTCTTGAAGTATGTTTTCGACTATCGCTTAGCGTTTACAAGTTATATAAAATTCTTTCCGAATGAAGAGGCTATTCCCTGAAAGTTCAAGATATACAATAATGCCATCTAAATATCTTTCATATATGGCGTTTTAATCAAAATCGTTAAAGCCAATTTTTGGATAATTCGAGGAATGTTCATGTAAAGGGTACTTGGGTTGGAGTTATTTTCCTGAAAATCCTCGTGTCGCATGCTTGGAAGTTACAGAACCCAAATACCAAGTTCGGTATTTATCCGATTTTTCGTTTTGAGGTATGCTGCTTACAGACAGGTGCGCACGCACACACACATATACACACATACACTGTCGTCCTCCGTGGTGTAGTGGTTACCATGTTAGCCTCTAGTTCCCGAGGTCGCGGGTTCAAACCCGGCGAAGGATTTTTTTTGGGCGTAAAAACCCTTAGTATGGCTTCCTTCAGAACGGAAATAAAGCCGGTGATCCCGTGTCGTAGATTTACGGCACGTAAAAGAACCTCAAGCCTGATAAAGAGGCCTCTGAGCAAAATTACGGATCTTTCACACCCAATATAGAATGGGACGCTAAGGACTACAGCAGTTAAAGAGCGTCCATAAATAAAACTAAATTTAATTTACACACACTCACTCACACACACATATACAGATATGTTTCCAAAAATGCTTTATTTGTATTCAAAGAACCTCAAAACATGTATTTCGGGTGAAATCTCGGTACCGAATTTTTGGATGGAATGCAATACCTTCTCTAACTACTACGCACGTGGTAGAGAAAGTAAAAATAAGAACTAAACGTAAATTTAAATAAAACATTTCATATGAAATATGGAACACGGCTGATGATTTAATTTGGGAATATCTAAAGGTTTTTATAAAAGATTGTGTAGAATTTAAATAATTATGAGTTAGAATTGATAATGAGGATAGACAGGAGAGTTACATAAAGAACAGAATTAACAGCAACAGCCATGTTATATAGTATTTTATGGGATAGAAATATAACCAAAGAAATAAATTGCAAGTATGCAAATCAATAAAAACGAATTTAACATATGGAATCAAAGAAAATTGTAATGTGAATAATGATTGAATATCGAAGTTATTGTCTATGGAAATGGACCTTTTAAGGCCAGCCATGCGTTAAAAATTAACAACTAAACCTGATGTATAGACACATCAGGAGAATGCCAGAAAAAAGAATACCCAGAAAAGATTCGGAATGGTGCCCGCCTGGGAGTAGAAGGGGTAGAACAAGAAATACTTCGATAGTATTGGAAGAGGAGAAATGGAATGACAGCGTGTGTGCAGAAGAAAAATAAAACTTTAGGAACAGAAAATATGTAAACATTGTAATTGTGTTAATGTAATATTTATCTTGTGACTCAAGACAAAACATACTATGACTGTCTCTGTTATCGAATGATAAATGTTCTGTTGTTCAAGCTACAGGTTCGGTATTCAATTATTTAAACCTTTTTAGGTGCGTTCGCTACTACGCACAACCTATTAGCAAGATTTGTCAGTCTGTCCATTTGCATGAAGCAACTAGTGAACCCTGCACGTACAGAAGTGAAGATTTTATATAAGGAGTTTGAAGAAAATATATGGACACATTTCAGTTTTGTTTAAAAATCAATAAAAATAAGAATAGTTAAGGTAAAAAGCCTTCAAATCGTGGTTACAGTTCAATGTTTCCAAACAGAGGCCAAAGTCTTTAAAATGCTTTCAGCCAAAAAAATACTGCAATGAAGTATGCAGCTGCTACAGTATTTCTTTTTTTTAACCAAGTGATAACGGCACAAGATTGTGAAGATATTGAATTCATGCCAAGGAAATTAATTTAAGAATATGAGAAGCGTGATTTAACAACTAACAAGGATAAATAAAATATATGTGCTTATTGGGAGTTTAACAAGATTTAACCTTAAATTATAACTTGATTATTAAAAACACAGAGTACTATAAATATTTAGGCATTACATTTGTAAATATGATGGAATGGAAAAACTAATTCAGAATAGAAACAGTCAGGGAAGAAAAGCGATAACCCTACTCAAGGGATATTATGCGATAGACATATCCCTAAAAGAGAAAAAAAACAGAATATTTATTATTCGCTACTTAAGAAAACTTTACAATATGGTTCTGAAATTTCAGCAATGAAAAAAGAGAAGAAATGAAACATTAGCAACAGAAATGGATTTCTGGAGAAGGGCAAATAGAACTTCTAGGATGGAAACAATTAGAAATGAAGTAATTTGGCAACAATTAATGCAAGTGCAACGCACTGTGGAAGACGAAATGAAAGAAAAACTACTTGTATGGTATGGTCTCGTGAGAAAGATAGTAGATGAAATAGTACCAAAGAAGATCTTTAGATGGAATCCTCCGGACAAAAAGAAGAGAGACATACCTAAGAAGACATCTTTTATGGAGTGCAAGAAGACATGGAGATAAACATTCCTGAGAACCTACTACGGGAGGATAGAGAAGCTTGGAGATTAAGAATACGGAAGATGTAGACACACATGAAAAAAATGTGATGTGTTACACTCACATGACTTCCTCTACTTTTGTACAAACTTTTTTACAAAATCTTATGTTCCATCTATTTCATATTAATCGAGATAAACATTTGCAGAAACGATCTTTTGACATGCAAAGAGAATTACATTTTACACATAGCGACCAGTTCTAAAAATATTTGACTATCGCTTAAGGCGTACTATGTTCCCCTTGTTTTGTATTTGCAAGGGCAATATAGAAATGCAGTAGCCTTTAAACATAGACATATCTCTTAATAGCTGGTTGCTATGCGCAGCACCATTCTCTTTGCCACAGATTAATACTCTTTGCATATCCAAGACAAAAAGATGAATAACGAATTCCCATTTGAGAAAATAAGTATTGAAGAATTTAAGGGAATAACAAACAATATCTCGAAAATGGTTCACTCAACAAAAAAATGTATATGACATAAATTGTGTATTTTAACGCAGTCTACATTTTTTGTGTCGTAAAATTTTGTCTCTCTCTTATGGTTTACCAGTTATGCAAAAGTCGTTCACAATGAAGAATACTTTTGGAGACATTCCCAGAAAATTCAAGATATAAATTTCATTTGTCATGAAAATATTAATGATATTTTAATCAAAATCGTTAGAGCCATTTTTGAGAAAATTAAAATTTTCGGAAAATGTTCCATGTAAAGGGTAATCTGGGGTGGGGGGATTTTCTTGAAAACTTTCGTGTCGCATCTCTGGAAGATACTGAACCTAAATACCAAGTTTGGTGTTTATCCGACTGTCCGTTTCTGAGTTATACTGTTCACAGACACACACACGGACATGTTTCCAAAAATGCTTTTTTTGGATTCAGGGAGCCTCAAAACATATATTTCCGGTGAGATCTCGGTATCGAATTTTTGGGTGGGATACAATACTTCCCCTATTTACTATACGTAGTAGAGAAAGTAAAAACCATGATGATGAAGTAGAAGAAATATGCAGCTGACTGCAAACGGTGGGAGGAAATAAAAGCGCTATTTTTCATTTCCATTAGCAGCGGAATATAACCATAACGGAATCCAAGGCAGTGTCTGAAAGGTTGTTAACGCTTTATAGACTCCTGTTCCATACAGATTAGGTGTAGTGTGATGCTCTTGCTTGTAGCGCAGGATACCGAAGTTCAGTTATACATTTCCATCAATATTAAAAATGAAGATTAAACATAGTTCTAATTCTCTGCATCTGTAGTGAAGGATGTAACTCCCATTTTTATTCTAAATGTATTATTCATGACTTAAGACTTCTTACACCATCTCAGATGCATCCTCATTTATCGATAAATACTTATCTTCAAAAAATTAAAATAATACAATAGCTGTCATTGTGTAAGCTTTGGCTTACCAATTCATGAGGTATCATTCGATTCCCGGCTAAGTGGGTGGGGATTTTTTCTTTAATTAAAAGCATTTCCTTCTCTGTGTAGAGCCTGGAACTGTGAATCTGGGAGTGTCTTTCATAATAAAAAATCAAATAAAACCAACATCGAAATCTACAGTTCAACAAGAAATAATACCCACATTTGTTTCCAAGGTCAACTCTCCTATTATGATTACCAAAGTTAAAGGATACTAGAAAATGAAGCAATAAAAAAGTCACAATTAATGGTACATAAAATCTTGGGAAATGTAACAGATTTACAAAACGCCGTATCACACAACGTTAAGGCAAAATCCCATCCAGGTAGGTAGGCTTTCAAACTGTAAACTGATATATGCAATGAAGGCATCGATTATGTCAGTATTATTTATATAACTAGAAAACAAGTGAAGGCGCAAAATAAACAATTTTAAATGATAAGCGAATATTCATGGATGTAATTTGTTTGAAATCGATAGAAATTTAAGAGCAATTTAGATGGGAGTTCTGCTAAAAATGTACCACTTTTACTAAATACTGAAGTAAGAAGTACAACAAGTTGCACCTGAAATGCAGCGCTATGAGTACGTTTACGATATCGTTTCCATCCCCCCTTGTATGTAGAATAAAAGATAAATGGAGCCATCTTTCTCTCTAATGGTCATGTGCACCAATCTCGATCACCGTTTGATCATGGTCAATTCGAAATTTGACGGTGCATGACAATGATCAAAGTTAAACGAGGTAGTTGATTATGGTCAAGTTTGAACCGCGGGTGCTGGACCGATCAATTCCGTTGAATGCGGTTACGTTGCACCAAATGACTGCCCGTTTCAATTTTCTTGAAAGTATTCAGGAGATAATGTACCTAGAAAACTTAAATAGGACCAACGTCAATACCGGATCATTGTAGAGAGAGGTGACCCTCTTGAAGGGTATAGAGACACGAAATTTGCAGAACAATTCCGGCTATCAAAGGATATAGTGCGGTAGCTAGCAAATGACAGAGGTTAGAGTGCCCTAAGAACTGCACCATGAATACAACTAGCTCATATGCTACAGCAACTTTTAATATTGTAATTGGGGATATTTAAGGAAACCACCAAAACAACGGCCTTGCATATTATCAGTAATGCGTCAGATATAATTGCTTCTTTTCTTCATGTTCTGTATCGCTTCCGTGGAGGGCAGAATTAAGATCTGTGATGGACTAAATCGATGGATTTCCAGATATCGTACAAAACATAGACCTGCAATTATTATTGCATAGTATTTGTTAAACCTATGTCATAATCTTAATAACGCTTGTAAGCAACATTAATTATAATAAAAATTAATTATAATAATTATTGCGTTTATTGACCCACAATTTACGTCACATCATTATTCTGCAATATTATCCAAATCCTAGGTATACTGCAATTTAAAAATAACTTTTTTTTAATTTCCGAAAGGTTACACATCAGCACTAACACTATTTTAAGAAATAGCAATATTTACTTTTTGGTTATTAACACTCGCTCGGTGTCATGCTTAAATGCATGATTAAATACATCCACGCCTCCTGCTTGCCTTTTAAACAATATAAGTCAGTCATTTTGTTTTCCAATTTATTGGAATATGAGACAGCTAGTACCAACAAAAGGTCTATCTCATGCTAAGATAAAAATTGGAGACCATTTTTGTTTTCCATTTTCGTTTCCGCCAAAAGAATGTCCAATCATACAACATATAAAAATCAGAATTAAAAACGAAGCCTAATAGACCAGGAGATTGTAATTGCACTGCAACCTCTTTGGGTATATGGCTGAATGCATTCCTTTGAGTAACTCCTGTAGAATCATGAGCGTTCTGCAACCTAGCGCACGGTCAGGTGATGGTGGTTGGTTGAACGAGAATTAACAATGATGCACCGTAACTACAGTTTAACCACTGTTAAAGTTTGATCACGTTTCAGTGACCCTGGATCAACAAGAACTTAATCAAGATTGTTGCACATGGTCATAGGTGCTCAAATGGGCCAAGTGCTCAAGTGCGTGATGCTCTATCAAGAGGTAAAATCCTATGAACAGTCTTGATTTGCCTATTACAGAGTTGAAAAATAGGGAACGGAACAGCTATAAAACAGCTTGGCAAGAACTTTCTAACATTTCCAAAAACATATACTTAAACTTCAAACATTGGAAAGAAAAGACAAAAGATATACTAGATAAGCACATAGTTCTTAGTTGAAATTATGCACAGAGTGATTTAAAAAAATGCGTCACCTCTTGAACGCAAAAGTGTTCTAAGTCCACCTAGAAATACCGCGCGGTTTACAATGTATCCAGCAAAGCTGTATAGCCACTGTAGCAGTTTTGTTTTATGGCATGTACTAAAGATGCTGTTTGTGTGTGTTTCAATAGCTCTGTGGCAGATTGTGCAGTGTTGCCGTGGTTAGGAGCGCTTGTTCCCCTCCCGGTATTAGCACCAAATTATTTGCATAATTTTTTTCTCAACATAGCAATCTTAAAATTTATATTACAACTATTTTTAGTATTATTATATGTCCTTCAGTATTTATTCTACCTAAACGCAATATGCTGCACACGCATTTCATGTGGTGCGCTGAAGCCTGCACAAACTCCAAAAACACGAAAATTTTGTTTTCATTGAATCATACCGACTTTGACCATAACACTGCGCATACACAAGGGCATAAACATAAGTTAACCTCTCCTTGCATTAGTGAATGTCGCAGGCCTTTTATGTTCTTGAGGCTGCAAATATATTGGAGTTCCTACATCTACAGCTCAGAGATAGGCGGGATTATCCAGGGAAAGAATTGAATGACGTCGTTCTGGTTCAGGAAGAAGACGTGTGTTCTCTCCAGACCAGAATGCAGCTTTAATTGCAGAAGCAGAAAGGAATCCCTTTCAAGCTGTTTCTCGCATGACAGCAGATTCGCAGTTCTCTGAATCTCCTCAAATGCCTCTGCGGCTTATAAATGAAGCAGGACTCCTCGCATGAACAGCAACTAAGAAGCAACGCTTGACAGATGATCACAAATTGTCTCGCCTAACATTTGCAGAGGCAAATGTCAATCATTACTGGGATATTCTCAGACGAAGTGACGTTTTCTTCCACACGTAAGGTGGAAGTGATTGTTTTCCGTCCGAAAGGCCTCGCTAAGATGGGAGATGTGTTCTAAACAATATCACCATTGTCTCATACATATATATATATATATATATATATATATATATATCTTTTTGGGGATGCATATCGTAGGGCGATTTGGGTGTATTGTTGAGGCTGGGCGATACTCTAAACAGTGGGAAACATAGTCCTACTTTAGGATATTTTGATTCCGTCTATAAGGATGACAATATATCCTAATAGAATTATTGAATAGTCCAGATAATCATCTTGACAACACATGTTGAGAGTTGTTTTAAAGATGTTCTCAGAGAGGCCGGATAGCAGAGTGATAATAGATTGTCCTCCCTGCTCACCAGATTTGAACCCTATCAGAAATGTGTGGGCCCAGTTGAAAAAGAACCGTTGTGCTCGGATTTCCTGCACGTGCACGAATAACAAAAGATAACCTAGGGGCACAAAGTCAAGAAGCCTGGAATATTGCAGCCTCTCGCCCTCACTACTGTGGAATGTTGATATCATCAATGCCCCGAAGATTGAGGGCAATTACAAATGCTGAGGTTGGAGACAACCTATATTAATTTTTGTTTATTTCTGTACGTTTTCACTTCAGAAGATAAATTTTTGCGTTTATGTATATCTTTTAGTTATTTTTAAAAATATAGATTTGTTTGTGATTAAGATTTTGGTTGTGTGCATAGGTAATGCCATGATACGTTAAAGTACAATAATGATATCAAGGCAATACGATATCCTACATACATACTTATAAAACCAAAAATAAAAAGATCTGATGTGTTACACTCACAGGACTTTATCTACTCTTGTACAAACTATTTTTACAAATCCTTATTCTCCATCTATTTCATGTTAACCGAGATAAACATTTGCAGACTCTATCTTATTGCTAATTTTCTTGTAGATGTAAGGGGAATATATATTTAGAAGGGTAGTATAGAAATACAGTAGCCTTTAAGCACATACATATCTCTTAATAGCTGGTTGCTAGGTGCAGCACCATTCTCTTTGCCTTAGATTAATACTCTTTGCATATACAAGACAAAAAAATTAATAACGAATTCCCATTTGAGAAAATAAGTATTGAAAAATTTAAGGGAATAACAAGCAATATCTCGAAAATGGTTCACTCAACAAAAAAATGTATATGTATTTTATTGCGATCTACATTTTTGTGTAGTAAAATTTTGTCTATCTCTTATCGTTTACCAGTTATGCAAAAGTCGTTCACAATGAAGAATACTTTTAGAGACATTCCCAGAAAATTCGAGATATACATTTCATTTGCCATGAAAATATCTTGAACATATGATATTTTAATCAAAATCGTTAGAGCCATTTTTGAGAAAATTAAAATTTTCGGAAAATGTTCCATGTAAAGGGTAATCTGGGGTGGGGGGATTTTCTTGAAAACTTTCGTGTCGCATCTCTGGAAGATACTGAACCCAAATACCAAGTTTGGTGTTTATCCGACTGTTCGTTTCTTAGTTATGCTGTTCACAGACACACACACGGACATGTTTCCAAAAATGCTTTTTTTGGATTCAGGGGGTCTCAAAACATGTATTTCCAGTGAAATCTCGGTATCGAATTTTTTTGTGGAATACAATACTTCCCCTACTTACTATACGTAGTAGAGAAAGTAAAAATGATGTTTGAGATTCGAATCCAGGAGCTTACAAAGAAGAGCTAGACTTTCTAAACCACACGACCACAGTAAGGTTACACGTTGTCTTCTTCCCGGTTTGTTTTATAATGTTCAATGCGTTCACTAGCAAGAACCTACCACAGATGCTTCCCACGCGTTGTGAACATAGCATTTCTGAGCGTCCACGGATTTCTGCCATGGGACCCAACTCCTGTATCTGTCATAAAAGAAAGTGTAAAAGATGGAGACTAAAACAATGAGAATGCTAAATTAGAGTTTTATGTGAAGATGTGAACACACTTGTATACGTGTAACCTATCTCTCTCCCCGTTTAGGACTGTTTGTTCTATAGCAAAATCATTGAAAAATACCAACAAAGGACTCCATCTTGTATATACTGCGCATGCGCAGAAGAAACTGCTCACCCAATCGTACAAATGTAATCGGTAAAACACTTATATGAATCCCATTCATAGACACGGTAACATCGGTTATTTTAATCCCATTTATAGACATACACTAAGTGTCGTAACCTAGCCTAGGGCTAAATTTCGATACCGCATGACCCTGTCATCCCGTTCATGCATATGCACGCACACTAACCTAGGCGTAACCTAGCCCCGGGCTAAATTACAACACGACATGACCCTGTCATCCCGTGCATATATTTACAAATTAACCCAGGTGTCATAACTTCGGGCTAAATTTTGATACCACGTGTCCGCGTCATCCCGCACATATAAGGCGTCATAGCCTAACCTCAGAATAAACTTCAACACCACATGACCCTGTGATCCCGTTCATACTCACACACTAACCTAGGCGTCATAACCTAACCTCGAGCTAAATTTCAACACCACATAATGCTGTCATTCCGTTCATAAATATGCACACACCAACTTAGGCGTCGTAACCTCGGGCTAAATTTCCGTACTACATGACCCTCTCATCCCGTTCATATACACACATTAACCTGGGCGTTGCAATCTAACCTCAGACTAAATTTTAATATCACATGGCACTGCCATCCCGTTCACACACACACACACACACACACACACACACACACACTAACCTAGGCGCCATAGTCTAGCTATGGGCTAAATTTCCATATCATAAGACCCTATCATCACTTTCATATATACACACACTAACCTAGGCATCGTAACCTCAAGTTAAATCTCCATACCACATGACCCTGTCTTTCCGTTCAAATACACACACTAACCTGGACGTCATAACCTAACCTCAGGCTATATATTGATACCACATGACTCTGTAATGCCGTTCATATACATACACTAACCTGGACGTCATAACCTAACCTCAGGCTATATATTGATACCACATGACTCGTAATCCCGTTCATATACACACACTAACCTGGACGTCATAACCTAACCTCAGGCTATATATTGATACCACATGACTCTGTAATCCCGTTCATATACACACACTAACCTGGACGTCATAACATAACCTCAGGCTATATATTGATACCACATGACTCTGTAATCCCGTTCATATACACACACTAACCTGGACGTCATAACCTAACCTCAGGCTATATATTGATACCACATGACTCTGTAATCCCATTTATATACATACACTAACCTGGACGTCATAACATAACCTCAGGCTATATATTGATACCACATGACTCTGTAATCCCGTTCATATACACACACTAACCTGGACGTCATAACCTAACCTCAGGCTATATATTGATACCACATGACTCTGTAATCCCGTTCATATACATACACTAACCTGGACGTCATAACCTAACCTCAGGCTATATATTGATACCACATGACTCTGTAATCCCGTTTATATACATACACTAACCTGGACGTCATAACATAACCTCAGGCTATATATTGATACCACATGACTCTGTAATCCCGTTCATATACACACACTAACCTGGACGTTATGATCTAACTTCGGGCTAAATTTCAAAATCACAGAACCCTGTCGTTTTACAATCTGTTTTTCGCCCAAATATTGGCAGTTTCTCAATTCTGAAGTACATGAACAACGAGAGGCACAAAGTGCTGCCCACTGGTGGAAGCGCAAACTAACCCGAGGCAACGGATAAGCAAGTTGTCGAAAATATTAATTATTTTGATACGCACAGAATCAATAAATTTATTATTATACAGCGCTATAGTTTACACATTATAGAGCATTCATATTCTTGCGAGTTCATTGCACAGCCAATCCATACCGGCATACAAACCATGCCCCTCTTTAGCGCAGATACCTTCTATGTGCCAATTTTGGAAACGTAGTTTATTCAGCCCAAGCTTTTCCGCAAGTTCCGATGTGGTCAGAGCCGTTGGCAAGTCTTGTTTATTTGCAAATACCAGCATTGCCGCAACCCTGAACTCCTCTTCATGTAAAAGATTTTGTAGTTCCCTCTCAGCTTCAGCAATCCTCTCCATGTCACTTGAGTCCACGACAAATATAAGTCCATGTGTGTTCTGCAGGTAATGTCGCCATAGGGCCCTCAGCTGGTCCTGTCCGCCGACGTCCCACACCGTGAAGCATATATTCTTGTACTCCACAGTTTCCACATTAAATCCAATGGTTGGTATTGTAGTCACAATATCTCCCAGTTTCATTTTGTACAATATCGTTGTCTTTCCAGCTGCATCAAGGCCCACCATTAGAATTCGCATGCGTTTCTTACTGAAGAGCTTAATCAAAAGGCTTGATATTGTCAAGCCCATTATTTTTTAACTTTTCACTACAAACAAGAGATCGACATCACAGTTTTAATAGATTTTCTTATAAATATGATTATACTTCAGCTTATTGTAAAGCAGATCTGGACTGAACCGCATATTACTTCTTTCCCTAGAAAAATGAAGCTTAATATTTATTACCGATAGCCTATACTCTTTGGTTAACCTCACTATTGGCAATCTTCGTATGTTTGAACCAGAGAGTTTATACGAAGACCTAAATTATGCGGCGTTACATAAATAATCTGAATGAAGTTGACCGGTGTGATCTACTTAACCATGCTTTCAATCTTTAACGATTAGCCCGTAAAATCTACGGGAGCGGAGGACTTTTTACGACTTTAAGTCTTCGTTACGGCTTTGTGTGCGGATTCAAATTTTTACAGGTTTTCATCACAGATATGACACAGCATTCAATTGCATTATATCGTAGCTTAAGATTACAGATCGAATGTACCTGATTGTTACACAGAGTTATGATTGGCCATAATTTTGTTTATGCGTCTATCCTTCATCATGGTCCCCCTTCACTGGGCTGCAACAAATGCGTAGCGTGTAGATTTAAAACTGGATTGCACCACTAAATTACCTCTAGTAACCAGCAGTAAATGGACGCGGACATTCAGAAATGGATGACATGAATAGTAAGGTGAACTCCCTCATGTAGATTGTTTATCTTATTTGCATTCTATGGTTGCGGGATATACGTTTTGCATTTTTGTGACAGATTTTTTATAGTCCATGTTATGAAGCAGAAAATATGGACTACAAGTGGTGTTCTTTGCTGTAATAGGTGTTTACTGTGGTACCAAGAAGAATTTCACGATGCTTAACAGAAAGAACTTGAATTATCAGATCTTCCAGGATCGTTATAAAACGAAACCCCAACTGATTTTACATGCAATTTTTTACACTTAACTGCACTGAGCATTTTATGCATTCTAAATGTTAAGTTGTCACAAAATTATTAGTTTTAGCTGGAATAGGAAAAGTTTTAGGGTTTCAATTTCAGGAAGCTGGTAAATATGCAGTTAACAAGCATTAAACTGTAAACGAGTAATTCTATTTTTCTGCGAGTTATAGCCAATAATTTGTAATGAACATTTCCCTCCAGTAAAGTCAAATCTACGGCACCTAATGCGTCGGATATAATATATATTGCGTTTGTATCTCTCTTATATCGATTTCATTTCTCCTTTATGCAGTTGGAGTGATTAAAAACCGCTACATTCGCAGAAATACATTTTAGCACATGTTAAAATGAGAAGAGCTCCTAAGTCCGGCCGCTTTGTCTCCGGCTCTGACGAGAGAGGCAGTGTTACTAGTTCTTGCCACTACTGTGAACCATACCCCCACTTTCAATTATTTAGTCTATCTTCAATGCACCACAAGCTTTATCCACCACTCATATGTCAAAGAAAAAAGAGGTCCGTGTTGTCTCGCTCCTTCTCAAAGTTCTCATGTAATTGGAGTATAAATTCATGATTAGTTACCGTAAGATACGACTTCTTTCTTAGATTCTGATGAACCACTAGCTATATGGTTATACAACAATTATAACAACTATAAGAATAACTAAACAACCCAGTAAATCGCAGACGCACAAAAGAAATCAACTCCACCTGGAAGCAAAGAGCAACTGACATCACGTGCTCTGTTTACTAGAAAGTTGGCAACAGGCCAAAAATGCAGAGGACACACTTGGGGAGAAAGCCTGTGATTGGAGCTAGCAGACAACTATCAGCATTAGTTTTCCCATATTTGAGAAAAATGCCAGTAATTGACACTTCAGATTATTAAACAGCTATCAATTGCATGATCCCTGGCTGACCTTAACGGAGCGATTTTTGCTTGTTCTCTGGCGATTAGTAACAGAAATAAAAGGAAATGGAGAGAAACAAAAACCTTGATACAAGCGTGGTATTGCTTAAGTTATGAAGTAACAGAAATAAAAGGAAATGGAGAGAAACAAAACGCTTGATACAAGCGTGGTATTGCTTAAGTTATGAAGTAACGAAACAGCCCTGCAGATTGTGCAGTGGGATTTAAATAAAAAGTGCATGCCAAAATGCTCTAAGTTTACATAAAGTGCCATTACGTCTGTATTTTCAGAAGAAATATTTGTAGTGCAACTAACCAAACTTTGCATATTATACTTTGTACATTAAACACATTAAAAAAGGCAATTCTTGAAAAATAAAATATCCTTATGAAATCCAGTTATTTGCCTTGTTAATTTAGAAATATTCTCTTTCCAACTCCTTTAGTTGTCAAAAACTTCATTCCTAGCAACATAAAATTCTAACATTTGTTTATCTGTGCTAAGCTTTTTACAGTGTTTATATGGCTTGGCTAACCAAGGTTCTATCCCAGGCTATACAAGGTATTAAAACCACCACTTTCTACAGTTAGTAACATACCAAAACATCCAAAGTTGCTAGCCCTGCTGCATATCTTTTCATGAATAATGAAAGGAAACGCGGAAAAGCAAAATTCAAAAATACTTTTTATCAAGGGTTTTAGGTGCTTTATTGGTTTCAATTTTAAATATTGAATGGGGAGCCTTAGGTTTTTTATGGTTTTTTTTTCTAGAAGCATACACATCTTCTGAAGTAAATGAACTCTTTGGAGGTGTTCCTTTTTGTTGGCATCTCCTAGCGCTTATTTGAGACTGTCGGCAGCTCACTGAAGACGACTGTACAAGAATATTTGTTGCATAATTTTTGGAAATATGTGGTTTTTCCATAGTTATGCATAGCTGGCACAATTCTGAATCATCATTTTTCAATTCCATTGTTGCTTTGTGCAGTTAATAAATCATCAAAAGAGAATACAAAGCGGAGTGATGTCATTGAATTACATGACTGCTATCTTTTGGTATTTGTAGTTTGTGCTGCCACCTAGCGACACTTTTACGAGTTTTAAAACTCGTGCGAAAAAGAAAAACTGATGTGATACATTCAAATTATATTCTCTACCCTCTATCTTTATTAGTGGGTATACAAACTTCTTACTAAAGCTTATTTTTCTATCTACCACATTTAATTAAAAAAAACTTTGCAAAAATAATCTTAATATTAGAAAGAAAACCTTAAGAAACCCCGATATTAAAGCACTTGCGACGGCAGGTTACCATTGAGATTGTCATCTCTAGTGAGATGCCTTGTGGTCTATCTGGGAAACAACTTGAGTCAAGTTGTTCCACCGGCAAGTTGTCACAGTAGCGCAGTGGTTAGAGCAACCGCACGGAGAACGGAAGAACCGTATTCAAATCCCGGCTGTGGCATTGAATTTTCCAGTTGACTCTATATTAAAAACTTGCTAAGGTCTCTAAAAACTATAATTAATTTCAATTAATTATGTATGTGATTAAAAAGATAACATATTCATTACCGTCCTTCATGACTAAATTGATTAAAACAAAGATGGGCTTAACTTTAAAATTAAGGAAAAAAACATAAGATTGAAAGCAAAATCCGTGACCAAAGAGGATTTGTTAATATTACTGTTTTTCATGGGAAGTAAAATAAATCGCCTACCATACAGCATTTGCAATCTTAAATGTTTTACCCAACTGCAGTACAGATATGGTGTATTTAGAGCATGTATCTGAATTTACAATAAGATCCTTTCTGCTAAGTATATGCATAGATTTCCCTCTGTTTCCATTCACATGTTTACCTCTCCAGGTAAGGTGCTTCACCGTTGCATATTGTTCACAACTATTGTGCAAGTGCTGCACTTGAATTTGTTCTGCAAGCCAAAATTGTCTCGGGCTTCTAGCCCGGCAAGTTGATGGTTTGAAGGCCACGTTATGAAGGTGTTCATCCCCTTCTCTTCAGGAAAGACTTACCTGGCTAGAGCCCGAGAAACTTAGAGTTGTTATACCGCCAGGAAGGCTTCAGCTCTTATTTTATATTTCCAAACTTTGCTCTTTAATTTCTCAACGATTTTCTAAAGATTTAGCACTTCTGTTAAGTCTTTCTATCAATCTGCGCGTCAGTGTTATTTTATCCAATAATAATGATGATAATAATAAATAACAATAATAATAATAATAATAATAATAATAATAATAATAATAATAATAATTGTTTCAGATGTAGAAATGGACATCAGAGTGTAGCAAATACTATATGATGAACTGTTCCGTTGGAAGATATTGTAGCGGACCAGGTTGAGCGCCGAGGATTGCATCATATGAGGTAACCAAGCATAAAGTGTCGAAACCAGGTTACCTCAACACGACCACGCTAAGGAACGCCGAGTCAGCTCTTCTGTATGTATTTGTACTACAGGGTTTGACTCGGGGGGGGGTCAGTTGTCAGTTATCAATGATCAATGATGAATTGTTGAATCAGTCGTCGAGACCCTTGTCTGAATCATTGCGGGAATCGCCGTAGTAATCAGTTGAAGGGAGAGTTGTAACATCGACGACCTCAGGTTCGCTCACCACACACGAGTCGCCAACGCAACACCAGACGAACAGGTAAGGATGTATCTCCTCTAAGATCTGCTTACTCACCGGGCTTCACCCCTATCTGAGTGGCCAATGTACTCGCGTTAAAGTAATAATATAATTTATTGGGTCAATGCATCCCCTGTGCATTATTTAAATATCCCCATCCTGGAACGCCACCCTGGCCTGCCTACCTACCACCCCAGTACCGACGCATCCCCCCAACCTCTGAGCTATCACCCCCCTAGTGTAATCACCTACTGCGGGGTAACCACCCCCCGAGGGGTGTTACAATATGGACAAAATTACTTTTTGTGAAGATTAGTCTGTCTTACGAGTGCTCAAAGGTTGTTAGGAAATAAAAAGTTATCAGGAGGACTTTGGGAAAGCATGATACAAGTGAAATGCTTTTATAGCTATTAAAATCTACCAACAGAAATTCCTAGTTCTACAGCTAGCTGGGGCAGTATTTTTTTAAGTTTGCGTTGACAAATTTGTATGAAATAAGTAAATTATGTATTACAAAGGTATATTTGTCTTACCACCACCACTATTATCACCACCACTTACTTTGTTTTTGTGCATTACATAATTTCTTATTCAACAGCTACCTGAATAGGATTCGTATTTACCTTAAAATATTTAATACTTTGATGGAGACTGAAGGTGGATATATAAACCTTAAGAGGTAGTATCTGAGAAGCGTATTTTAGAACCAAATTACTTACACGACAAGAAATATAACCATTAAAGAAGATTAAAGTTATATTAGCATAATTTTGATACCATTATATCCGAATACAAAAGTACCACATTGCTACACTTTCGGGTATTCTGATCTTTTGTATAAAGAATTCCTATTTACTTAGCTGTCCCTTAGGAACATCCAACAATTTATACTTAAATTCTTACAGAATTACAAAAAGTAAAAACTAGGGCGAGGCTTTTGGAATTTCAAAATATCCTTTTATAGAATACAAAGATATGTATGAGAACCTTACATTTTATTCTACAGTTTTTTGTAATTACAATTAATTCGCGGTGTGATTACAGCAATCAAAAGAAAGTTGTACACATGTATGAGAGAGTAGAGTGAAAGTATGATTGTATTATAATGCAAAAACATTTAGGTATAAATTATAGATTGAATGAAGTATCTGTGTAAATGTCACAATATCTATTATTAGTGAATTAATGTCCTAAAATAGAATCAATATGATAACTGCATCATGTTCATGTAGCTTTTAAATTAAGTTTTGTTTATTCTGTTGTGGAAAAAAGGCCGAATGCTACCCAATTAAAACTATTTACATATTACATAAAAAATTGAATTGTTATTCTTGTAATATATTTAAATACTATGCATTGATTAATGTTTAGGTTCTATATGATTTACACCAATAATTTTTACATAATATCTAGCATGTAAAACGAAGCTGTTAATTTTGTCCTGTATTTTATTTTCTCTGTAGAGTATTCTCTGCAATAGCTCTTTGAAGTTTTCCTTCAATGTAAAGTACCTTCAAGTATCCCAATCTAGTATCAAAGTAGAACACATAGCTTGTCACTTTATATGTTTAATTTTTCCTCACACATTCGCTTTTGGCTTCAGAACCAAAGGCTTAAAAGAAATATTGCCATTAATCCTTAATATTTTATAAAATAAGCAAATTTTTGGACTAATATTTCATTTTTGTCTGCAGGAAATGTATACTTATAGAATAACTGGTATCTCATAATATGTAACCACATCATATTCATAACATTATATGCCACCTTCATTAATTTCCTCATACTCCATGTCCTTGTATTTTGCTGTAGTTATGTAGTTACTGAGTACTCTTTTTAAGTTCAGTTAACAGCACCTCTTTGTTGCATTTAACACTGAAAAAGAAGACTGCTATATACGCAACAAAAGTAATAGTAAAACATGCCCTTAAGACTGATACATATTTCATTTCACACTTCATTTTTTTTAATTTTATTTACGAGCGCTCTTTAACCGCTGTGGACCTTAGCACCCATTCTATATTGGGCGTGAAAGACCGGTAATTTTGCTCAGAGGCCTCTTTATCAGGCTTGAGGTTCTTTTAGGTGCCGTAAATCTAGAAACAGACCACCGGCTTTACTTCCCTTCCGAAGGAAGCCATGCTAAGGATTTTTATGCTCGAAAAAAATTCACCGCCCTCCACCGCGGTTTGAATCCGCGACCTAAGGAACCAGAGGCTGGCATGGTAACCACTACACCACGCAGGACGACTTCACACTTCATGTATTTGCATGGTACAAGCATATGAATTTTCCGCTAGGAAAAAATTGCATAAAATTAACTCAGAGATCGCGAGGTCCACAATTCTTTACTAATTACCTTATCTTCAAAAATGTCCTAAATTAAATTTAAGAAATCATCGGCTTATGCGCCATGGCAAAGTCTTGTTGTAAAAATGCAGACTGACATTCAACGCCAATCAGCTGTTCAAAAAATGGTGTAAATCATTTCTGTACCTCTCTCCATATTGATTCTTCGAAATAATATAGATCCTATTGTTCTGTATACATTTCCTGCAAACTAATCTTTGCGTCATGCAAGGGAATCTCGTGTGTAAAATCGGTTTCTCTGCACTCCAATATGTCATTTTGTGACCAAACATAGCCATGTAAATGGAACCATCTTTCTTCAGAGAAGAATGTTATACGTTGGTCAATTGCTCTTAAATTTCGCACAATCCAATGGCAGAAACTTAACCGATGCCAATGATAAGATAATAAATAAAGTGCATGCAACAAACCCCTTGTGTTGGAAAAACTGAAAGAAAATAAGCGAGAAATTTACCTAATTTTGGATACGTTCAATACGTTCTCGAGTGTGAATGGAAATTTCCTGAGAAGATGGCAGTAATGTATGGATAGATGAGGACATTTCCAACATTCCTAATGATAAGGTATGTCCTTATTATCATTATTATTGTAACTATAACTATGAGAACGTGAAGCGATTGCAGAGATACTATACCTCTTTCGGCGGTAGACCGAGCCGAGACGACCGGCGCACGAGGCAAGTACTGAAGGAAAAGTACTCTACAATTTAATCAGATACACGACTCCCATTCTGTACACTATGATTTCCAAGCCTTGTGTAAGCAGTTCTTATTTTAAGTTTCCAAACCTGCGTGAAAACAAACGCATTTGTCGAAGAAATCAGGTGCAACTGTTGCCAACCACTCCGTATTAGGTACACACTATAGATTCAATGTGGCATCTTCTCTGGATCAATGTTGAGTCCCCTCCAATAATACAAAGAAAAACTTCCGAAAAATCTGTTAGAATAATAAACAACTCCCTTCGTTAGCGCTAGAAACAAAATAAGTACGAAGCCAATTTTAACCACAATCTAATACAGATTATTTATTAAACGCTGCAGCAACATGATAAAGCCATTAAGTAATAAATAACACATTTATTACTACATGGGGTTTGCTGATAGTATCGTCTGCTGACGCGAGAGTTTGTAGCAACGACGTTATGGACGAAACTTCTTTGAAAAACATCTTTATAGCCTCTTTGATTTGTAGTATTTAGTGCTGCCATCTGAGGAACGTTAATTCGCCTCGAATGGGCAGGAAATGTTATTGTGGGATATGTCAACAAACAAGGAAATATAATCGTTCTGCGTCTAGGTCCGTGAACTAAAATTCGCTTACTAACCTACATTCTGATTAGTATTACGGAAAGTAAGATATTAAAAATACATTTAAAGCTAAAAATCACTGAAAGTATTAGCTATCTTCGCCTAATTCTCCATCATATTATAAAATTGAAAAGTGTTGTTTAGTTTTAAGTGTGTGTTATTTTTCATTTTTATAGGTTAAACTCTTATCTTGTAACCTGTGCAGTGGCTGAAATAACACAAAGTGAATTATGTGTGCTTCAGAAAACGTAGTAATTCAATTTAATTTTTGTTTGGGTTTTGTTCCATACTTACCTTCGTTGATTAGTTTACGGTTCAGCCAGTAGTGGGCATTTTGTGGCCATCGTAATTCATAGCGGTTATCCTGAAGGGTCGCCAAAATTTGAGTAAACAATACCGCGAGATAGAGATGACGAGTACGAGGCAAGCGTAGGCCGCCAGACCTTAATGAGTCATAGAGGTTTCGAGATTTAACCTGAGGTTAGGTTAAGGTTAATGTGTGTATATAGAGTGGACTATTTAAGTTGAGACTGTACAATATCTCCAAAACTAAGCGTTGTAGAAAGAAGTGGTTTGAATAAAAGTTGATTGGTATTATGGGGGAAAGTAGATGTCATTAGTGATGGAAAGGTAGAATCAGGCGACTGAAAAATTCAATACCATAGCCGAGATTTGAACCACGGATCTCCCGGTCTCCGTCCGGTTGCTCTAACCACTGAGCTACCATGGCAACATGCGGCACGCCATTAAATTCTCCAGCTGACTCGAATTTTTCCCGGTAAACCACAAGGAGATCTCAAAGTATTGAGATGTCATACCCCAATGGCAACTTACATTCTTTGTAAGTACTTAAGTACCGGGCTTTTATTTTCAACCACTATTAGGTCAATTAATGGAATTAATTGTGTGAAAGAACAATTATTTCTGTCATTAGTCATGTTTAATTTTTTAAATGGGATCCTACAATTAGGGTAAAATTAAATTGACCCTAAAATTACCATCATAACGTCCTCCAAACAAAAACATGACTAATGGCACTTACTTTCCGCCATAATATGAAGCAACACTTATTTAAGACATTTCTTGGTTTTGGAGATATTGTACAGTTTCAACTTAAATGGTTCACCCTGTATATAGATGTGATCCAAATAATGGATATGATATCAGAAACTGCACATTTACCACCTCTAACATCGCTATTCTGCTGGATTACACTGATATGGCTGAGTTGGCGGTTTCCTCCACGCATGAGAGGTATTAAGAAAATTGAGTAATTTGTTGACATAGTGATGGGTTTAATATAGAAGAAAGTATCTTAAAATGGGCTGTTGGGTAGGTTAACCTTCTTTATAAGGGGTTCACATCTCCTCTTAAAGCCACCATTATGGGCATTTTTATTTCCTAAGTTATTATCCTTTACTCCATTAACTGTAAGGTAAGTATGGAACTAGTCATTATTTTAATATTGAATTAGTTTTGTGACTAAAATACTGTTTTATTTTATTAACATGAAATAATTTAACTGAAACCGTAACATTCTTAAATAATAATAGATAGAATCTGTAGGTTATTCAGTTTGGTAAAGCATTAGATACGTTGTTCCTTCTGTAATGAAACATATCAGTGGGTGCAGGCCTTCTCTTGCGGTCAACGCTACTTCAGAAAAAATTAAGAAGTTTCACCAAGTAGATTGGAAGAAATTCATGAAATTTTCGTGAGGTAATTATATGAACACACAGTACTTCAAAACGTTCGTAAGATATGCGTTGTTGAAATGCAGATTTTAGCCTTAAGCGAGCGGTCCTGTGTTTTCTATATTTAACCCTATTAAAAGTATTGTGAAATAGAAAGAAAACTGACGTTTCTGTGGTTTAAAATTGTGACATAATTTCATGCTGCATTAGACGAGGCTTCATCCTTGCCCAAAATATTACGCACCGCGACATTCTTGCGTCTTTTTTGCGTTTCCGTTGATAACACATTCTGCGTTTCAGCACCAACATTAAATTGAGCAGCCAGATAAACGATTGCATTCTAGAAGGTGGGTGGGCTGGTGGGGTTTAAGGTCCTCTTGTTGCTCGTAGTACAACAAATTTGTTGAGAAGAACATGTAACATATTTTGATACTACAATTCCTTCGTTAGAACTTTAATAAAATAAATCTGACTGTTTTACTTGCAAGGGGAGTAACAGAGTTGCGTATAGTAAGTAGGAAAAGTATTGTTTTCCACCCAAAAATTCGATGCCGAGATTTCACCAAAAATATACTTTTTGAGATCCCTGAACCCAAAATAGCATTTTATAAAAAAAAGGCCCGTGTATGTGTGTATTCTGGGAGGAGCATAACACAAAACGAAAAGTCTGTTAAAAACCAAACCTATTTAAATTCAGTATCCTTTCAAGGATGCGACACAAAGACTTTTAAGAAAATCCCCCATCCTAAACTATCGCTTAACCTACCCTACCCTTTTTCTCAAAAAATGGCTCTAACGACTTTGATTAAAAGTCGTATGTATAAGATATTTTCATGGCAAATAAAATGTGTATGTTGAATTTTTTGGGGTTACCCTATAAAGTCCTCTTCTTTTTACACTTCCATAACTGGTAAACCGTAAGAAATCTTACTACACAAAAATGTAGATCTCGTAAAAGTACAAAATCTATGTCATACTATTTGGCAAATTTTCATAGGTTGCCAAAATGACATTCGTGGAGTTAACCATTTCCGGTAATTTCCTTGTTATTGACTTGAATTTTAAAATACTTCTACTTTTCTGAAATAGGAAGTAGTTAATCTTATTTTTTTGCCCTGGTTATGCAAAGAGAACGGAATTTCAAAGCCATCATATAGCGACATCTCTTAAAAGATTAGACTATGGCTTAAACCTACTGTATTCCCCCAGTTCCTATTGTACCTACCTGGAAATAAGTAATAAAACCATTTCTGCATATGTTTATCTCGATTAAGGCTACACATCTATGATTTGGAAAATCCACTGTATATACGATATTTTATCGAAATGTGTGCCAGTTGTTACACACGGTAATAATAATGTTACTGCCAGGTTTCAAAATTATGGCTTGCATGCTTATTTAAATATTAATTTTTACTTTCTCTAGTAGGCAGAGATGGTATTGTATTCCACTCAAAAACTCTATATCGAGGTTTCGCAGGAAATACATGTTTTGAGCCACCCGGAAGCCTAAAGAGGCATTTTTTTAGTAAAAAAATCGGTGTGTGTGCGTGTGTATCTGTAAAAACAATACAACTCAAACATGAAAATTCGGATAAATACAAAGCTTTTTATTTAGGTTCAGCACGCTTCAAAGATGCGACACGAAGATTTTTAAAGAAAATTCCCCAACCCCAAATTATCCTTTACATGTAACATTTTTCTAAACCTTTTACTTTCTATAGAATGACAACGATTCTTATCAAAATAACGCACATTAAAAGTTATAAAATAAAATGTATATCTTGAATTTTCTGGGAATAGGCAGTGAAGTCCTCTTCATTTGGAAGGAATTTTCTATAATCTTGTATAACTTGTTAAACGATAGACGAAAACGTACTACACAAGAAATACAGATGTCTTTAAAACAAATAATTTATTTTAAATAAGTTTTTTTGGCATAAACCGTTTCTGAGATATCCATAATTAATGATTCGAATTGTTCAATACATGGCCATTCTCTTAAAGACCTGTCAACATTCACTTATTTCTCGCGATTACACATTTACATGATGAAATGTGCATCTTTGTTTTCTGAGAATATTATATGAAATTTCTTCACTCGGAATAAATTTTGTATAATGGGTATACATACCACAAAGAAAAGATATATACGAATCTTTAAAACACACAATTTATTTCAAATAACTTTTTGTGGCATCAGCCATTTCCGAGTCATTCGCTATTATTGACGCAGATGGCATAATTTTGAACAGTCTTGTAACAAAGGCAACAATAAGATATTCATTTTACTTCATGTCTTAATATGTATTATCTAGGGAAGAAACGGCGGGCCGGTCCGCCGCTACTGCTTGAACGGATTCGTGTAGCAGTGGCTTGGGAGCGGCTGACTGCCAGTCGCGTCTTTCAAGAGAAGCAGGGTATAATTGCATTTAAGTTACTAGTTGCATCTATAACAAGGCTGAGTTCCTAATGGGTGTACGATTACGCAATGAATGCGAAATAACAGAGTAGTAAAGAACTTTCTGTCCTCGTTTGTTTTATAACTATTCCAAAGTAACATTTAGATGCTGGACCCTCTTTGAGGCGTAGTTTAAGTATAGATATCAGGGGTTGAAAAAACCAAACTTTGTTCCCTCAGTATATAGCCTATGAGCTAAGTGGCTACGTGGATTTAGGAACGATTGCTCCTTATTGGACAGTAGTAACTTGAGTTCGAGTCCATAATAAGCACCGGTTTATAGACGGTCTTTCCAGGAAACCGTATCAACTAAGACGGGCTTCAAACGAACCAGACATTATTTTGTAGCAGTAGAGACACCCTAAATCCTAAATTCTGCGTAACAAGCCCAGGCAAATAGGTATGTTGGAACATAAACCCAGACCGAGGGTGTGATTCGCGCCCGGGCTGTTCGGCGAAAGGAGAGATTTGTGTTGCCGTGTTTGACTGTTTAATTTCCTTCTGTCTCAGTACCCTTTGTTTGGTTAGGTTTTATTGACTTTCTGTGTGGGGTGCGGTAGGTCGATACGCAGAATAGTTAAAAAGCTTTGGGTATAGGCAGAGAAAACCTGATCATGCTAAACAAAGGGATAAAGCTCCGTGCGCTTTTACAGATGCGGACCTCATGGCTCATATGTTTCTGAAAGGACTTAAATACATTCTTGAATGTTCAGAAACTACAAAAACTTTCAACTTTAAACACACATCTATAATGAAATTTTAAAATCATTCTATACACCTACTGACATACAGGATGTTTCAAAAGTGATGATTCAAAATTTAGTGATGAGAAGTAAAAATGCATAGAAGCAAAAACATTCTAATAAACATTGGTCCAGAAATTAACTAGTTATGAGATCTTTTTTATTTGCTGGTTGGTTTCTTAAATAGGAAGTATTCTATCAAAAACAGTGATTGTCTTGTTTATTGAGACAATCGCAAATTAAGTGCAAGCACTAACAATCACAGGTGTTCCAATAAACGATAATGTCAAAGGCATTAGCTTATTCCTGTGGATATATCTTTTTAAATAAAAAAACACAGTTGGCAATACTTTTCTTCAGTTGATTTAAGGGTAGATTAAACTCCCTGTCCAGGCAATGTTAAATCTGCTAAATTCATGACCTCATTATTTCAGAAAATGTTTGACATATCAGACGGAAATATCGCTGTAGTTTAATGCCTTTCGAGTTCAATGACCTAACTTTATCCTATAAGTTTGTTTATTAAGAAAGTTGTTATTTTACTCAATTATAGACATTTATATCGAAATCTATTAGCAATATTTTTTTTAAATAACCAACCATTGTATTAACAATAAGTAGATCCAAAACAGCACCTAGAGGTTGCTTTTATTATTCTAAAATTTAATTTAGTTCTGTTCAATAGTTTGAGTAAACTGGTCATTTATACCACAAGAAGCCTTGCACAGAAAAACCTGTTCATAGAAAAAAATGGAGGAAGAAAACTCCCATTTGCAAAGAAACAAACAAACCACACTGCCTAGCGCAAAAGAAGCTGCCATGCTTAACAATAGTACCAATTTGTACAACAAAACTTTCCCTAAAAGATGTCTGAAGTTTGCCCTCTACTTCAAAGTGTGTAGGAGTGGTGACATTTTTCTGTGAAGCGATGCAGAATTCAGAGTGAAAAATAGCATATGCAATATCATATTTTAAAAAACACAAATCTGATTTGTTACATTCGCATAACTTTCTCTGCCCTCTGTCGCCTATAATTGGTTATACAAAGTATTCTTACGCAGGTTTATTACTTTCTCTACTACGTATAGTAAGTAGGGGAAGTATTGCATTCCACCCAAAAATTCGATACCGAGATTTCACCGGAAATACACGTTTTGAGACCTCCTGAATCCAAAAAAAGCATTTTTGGAAACATGTCCGTGTGTGTGTCTGTGTGTGTGTGTGTGTGTGTCTGTGTGAGTGTGTGTCTGTGTGTGTGTGTGTGTGTGTGTGTGTCTGTGAACAGCATAACTCAAAAACGAATAGTCGGATAAACACCAAACTTGGTATTTAGGTTCAGTATCTTCCAGAGATGCGACACGAAGGTTTTCAAGAAAATTCCCCCAACCCAGACTACCCTTTACATGGAACATTTTTCGAAAACTTTAATTTTCTCAAAAATGGCTCTAACGATTTTGATTAAAATTACATATATTTAAGATAATGTCATGATAAATGAAATGTATATCTCGAATTTTCTGGGAATGTCTCCAAAAGTATTCTTCATTGTGAAATGCTTTTGCATAACTGGTAAACCATAAGAGATAGACTAAATTTTACTACACAAAAAATGTAGATCGCGTTAAAATACACAACTTATGTCATATACATTTATTTTGTTGAGTGAACCGTTTTCGAGATATTGCTTGATATTTCCTTAAATTTTCCAATATTTATACTTTTTCTCAAATTCGTTGTTCATTTTTTTTATGTCCTGGACATGCAAAGAGAATGGAATGCGCCACATAGCAACCAGCGTTAAAATATTTGACTATCGCTTAAAAGCTACCATATTTCCCTTGCATCTACAAGAAAATTACCAATAAGATTGACATCTCGATATCTCGATTAACATGAAGCATATGGAGAATAGGCGTTTGTAAAAATAGATTGTACAAGAGTAGAGAAAGTCATGTGAGTGTAACACATCAGATTTTTTTCTATCTGCTTCACTTTAATCGAGATAAACCTTTGCAGAAGAAGCTATATTAACGCTTTTCGTTGGGGTACAAAGAGAACAGCGGTAGTCAAATGTTTAAGAACTGGACGCTATATGCTTGCCTTGAAACTCCATACTGCTTCCATGCAATAGCGAGAAACAACTGAAATCAAACGGAATTGACAAAGAATGACAAAATATTGAACAAATCCAAACATAAATAACGGATATCTCGGAAATGTCAGATGCAAAAAAACGTTGCTTGAAATAAACTGTGTGATTTAAATATATCTACATTTTTGTGTAGCACCTTTTCGTCTATCGCTTAATGTTTAGTACTTACACAAGATCATACAAATTTCGTTTTGAATGAATAGGACTTCCCAGGAAATTCAAGATATACTCGTACATTTTATTTTTCAAGTTAATATTGTTAATGTATGGTGCTTTAAACAAAATGGTTATAGACATTTTTGTCAAAATCAAACATTTCGAAAAATATTCCATATAATAGGTAGTTTGGGGTGGGAAAAGTTTCTTGAAAATATTCGTTGCACATCTTTGGAAGATACTAAAACTAAATATCCAGTTTTTGGTATCTATCAGACTTTTCGTTTTTGATCATGCCGTTCACAAACGCGCACACACACGTACTTTTTCTAAAAATGTTTTTCTTTTTTTTGGACTCCGTGGGCCTGAAAGCATGTATTTCTGGTGAAATCTCGGCGAATTTTTGGGTGGAATGCAATAACTTCTCTACCTACTATGTACGTGCTAGAGAAAGTAATGGGTATATTTAAAACCTAAGTACTGTGCAGAAGTGGTTTATGAACTTATTATCTTCAGGGAAGAATAATTTCATTAACTGATTATATGTTAATATTTTACATTTGTAGATATTATTTGATTTGAAATACTTATGTTTTGTTGCATGTATGTTTACATAGTTTGTAATGAATGCTTGATATATGTTATAATTATATATTTAATGTTCATGTTTTATTACAAAACTAGCTGAAATACCCGGCATTGCTCGTGGTTTGACGCTTTCTCCCTACAACACTTGCACTTAGGTTGCACTTATCCAATAAACTTGCGTTTCTTTATTACACAAGATACTGTTTATTACGCAATTACAACTTAATCATTACACAACGCGTTAATTAAAACTCTCGGGGCTCTATAAACAACACAAAAACAATACTGAGAAAACACTATGCAAAAAGCAGCCGAATAATCACAAATACTACTGCTTATAACGACAATTTTTCTAACATCAATATAACCTTATTCATTCCCATTAACATAAAACTACTAAGAAAACACACGAAAGACAAAATAAAATGAAGGCCAAAATGAATGCAAAAGAAAAGAGGAATGACAATAAGAAGTGGTATTTCGAAGGTTATCCAGCCCACTGTTGTTTTATGTCACTTAGTTTTTGTTTGTATGCTAATGAAAGCATCACAAACTTCTCATACAAAAGAAACCCGTTGCCTACAAAACATGAGAAACTACAAATTATAAGAGTGTATTCGAAAATCGGAGTGTAATCGCAGAATGAATGGATATGAACTTCGACTTATTTATTACTCTTATGTTAGCAATGTTTAAGCACCATAGAGACTTCTGTACTCAATGCGATTATATTGAGTGCTTTTGTGTTATTTTATATCAATACGCAATAAATAATCATATGAATATAAGAAGAATAAGAAGTAGTGGTATTTTATCTGTTTTGATGCTGTTGCTGTTATCACAGTCCCATATAATAAGCTTGAAATGTTAACTTTTTACCAAACAATTGTAGCCCTTTACATTAGCGCAATCATAGCCAAAGGTGGCATAGCTGTTTTAATTTATTTCACTGTGTTATTGCTCCATGATTAATGTCAGAGAGGAGATCAACGAATATGTGAACTCGCTGTTCCTTTTTTATTTTTATGAGGCCGCGAAAGCCTAGGTAGTTATAAACAAAGGAGATAAAAAATAAGAAGAATGTGTGTTTCGTTGGTGTGGGTCATATATAACATGAATAACACAGTAGTCGTATAAAATTTCTACATTTAAAATCGGAGGATCGTGCAAATTATATATTTTCAAGTGTATACAAGTGTTAGTGTGACTCACAAGCTAATAATTCACTGAAAATTAAAGGAGACAGATTTAAAGCACGTTGTAGAGTTTCAAAGTTAAGATTCTGAAAAACAGAAATCTATCGTATCACATAAACGTGTGTATATGTGCAAATTTGTTATAAGAAGCATAATTTACTATAACGTATGATAATTTAGCCACTGTTGTATACATCTGATATACTTGAAAGAATAAACGTGATTAAAAAGTGGTGGGTTGAAATTTCAATGCATAAAACTTTAAGGTTAGTTACACTGAAAAAGTTTAAAAATCGGAAGTAGCATCAAATAAGTGAAAGACGGAAATTAGAATGGATAAAAACATTAACCCTTATATATCAACAGAAAGGTTACAGAATAGTGTTTGAATATATACTCGAGAGTAGAATCCATTAATTCAATGAAATCCAAACCAAAGGGGTTTCACTAGCATTGCAGGCATACATATCAACACCGCCTTACTGGACTACATATTACCCGACGCAACAAGAAAATCCGGTTTAGCTATTATCTTCCTGGATCTGAGAAAAGCATTCGACGAAGTTGATCATGATCACCTGAGGCAAAAATTAAAATATGTTACCTATTCCCAGTTAATTTGCAAAGTTCATCGTCAATCTACAAACTGAAAATACCACTCAAATAAAATTGCAAGGAAGCAAATCAAAGTCCTTTTCTATTGTTAGAGGAGTCTTATAGCGTTCACCTTTATCATCCACATTATTTAACCTTCCAATACATCATATTTTAAATGATTTCAGTGAACCAAGCATGATCACACAGTATAGTTACCAATTAAATCCCAATGAAGATCCAACCACTGTGTTAGGTTTCGCAGATGACTTAGTCATCATAGGGAAAAAAACAAATTCTCTGCTTTAATCCTAGCTAACCACGCTATGCAGCACTTGGCTGAAATCGGATTACAAGTCAATACCAACAAGAGTAGCGAAATTTGCATTTCAAACGGTAACCTATCTCAAGAAAACACAATTCTGTCACCAGAAAATATGATGTCATCCACTTAAAAGAGAGAACTGATTGAATCTCTAAGAGTAGCTTTCTCAGATCAAATACATGTTTATTCCCTAACAACGTTTAACAAGCATCGACCTTAGAAACACTAATCTGTTTTCCTGTTTTATAACCAGATACAAAATACTTGTCTACACTCCTCCATATGCCCAACGTTAATATATCCGTTTCAAACCGTAACAACGAATGACATTACTCAGAAGTTTATTAACGATGCCGATATTATGATCAGAGGAGCATTAAAAGAAATACTACAGCCACCTCATGACATTCCCTCAAAAAATGAAATTGAGTTTTATTTATGACCGCTCTTTAACTACTATGGTTCTTAGCGTCCCATTCTATATTGGGCGTGAAAAACCGGAAATTTTGCTCAGAGGCCTCTTTATCCATCTTGAGGTTCTTTTACGTGTCGTAAATCTAATAATGAATCCATGACCACCATTTCTACTTCCTTTCCGAAGGAAGCCATGCTGAGGATTTTTACGCCCTAAAAATCCATCGCCCTCCTCCGGGTTTGAACCCACGACCTCGGGAACTGGAGGCTAGCATAGTACCCCTAGACCACGGAGGAGGTCTCAAAGACACCCCCAGAGGTATGCTTTACCAGATAGCAAATTCAAGGTTTTGGGACTATTCTGCTCAGCTTAGGAAATATATCTGCAGCATATTAACATATGCAAGATATACCGAAATCTAATAATCCACTCATAATTTCAGCACATAATTTAAACAAGGAAATCTCTTCTAGCCTAACAGCACTAAAAGCGAAAAAGACTCATTCTTGAGAAGCATGGATAGGTCGGTACAAGATAATTGCGTGTTCAGTTAAGAACAAAATTTTTAATAGATAGAACAAAAAGGACCATAAAAGAAAAGCTGTTGTATTATAGAAACAATACACTCCAGGCAGTAGATGGCTTGGAGTTCACAAGGGTCTGACCTGCGGAGAATGGAGAGAAGGCATTAAGACGACGGCAAACATATCAGCTGTGCGTTGTACACCAGATAGGTCCCAGGACAACAGCCTCTGTCGTCGTTGTCACATAGGATTGAAACTCTTGGACACGTCCTAGGAGCCTGCCCTTACGATGAACAACTACGCAACTCAAGTCACCACAATATAAGTTCTATATTGGCGAGTGCCTTAAGAGAAAAAGGCTGTACGTCTTTGAGGAAGTACGTGGTCACTCCAACGAAGGCAGTAACCGTTTAAGCCTTTAAACCCACTTCTTCTTATGGTTATATCATAGACCCCACCATCAGATTTGAGGATCACGAAAACCAGCCTATAGAAGTGGAGGAAGAGAAGATCATCGGCAGACCAACAGCAGATTTCTTCAAAGATAAATACCACCTGAAGTCAATTGAGGTCAAACGATTGATGATTGGTGCTCGAGGTACCCTTCCACGCCTGCTGATTAACTTCCTTAGAACCATTGACTTTCAGAGAAATACATACATGCTATTGCTATGGCAACATTCAGAGGCTCAATATCCATATTTAGAAATCGCTAGTTTATCTCATAATTTTATATATCTCCAGATTCGCTTACTTATATAATTTCATTCTATTTTTCTATTTTTAGACATTCATTTTTGCTCAGATATGGACAATCTTCTATATTTCAATTTTATTGTTGAATATATATTTTTAATTTGTTGTTGTAACACTTTATTTTTTGTTTTTAAACTTCTTTATTGTTTTAAAAAGTATGCTGAATTGGTTTTCTTTGTCTTTGGCAGCCTGTAGTTGTGTAGGAAAATTTCAAAATAAAAAATATGTTGGCAATATTCGACCGATTACGATCATCGTTGAGAAACATGTAGTGGTCTTGCGAGCTTTTGGAGGTATTAGGTTAAATTAAATAGCTAATCCGTGAAATAGTGCGGAATTTCGAATTCTAAGCTAGACATTAGTTTTCGCCCTATGTCAAAGGTTATCTGTGCCAGAATTGGTCAAAATCGGTGCAACAGTGTAGAAACCTATAAGAAGTACACGCGCGCGCGCACACACGCACACACACACACACACACACACACCGAGTTTAAGATGGCATGATAAGCTGGAGTTGGGTATAAGTATCGTCGTCAGAGTAGAGTAACAGTTGAATTTAGCTGTAAAACAGAAGAAACACATAACTAGCGATATATCTAATAGTCAGTAAAAGTTAGTCAAAGGTAAGTTTGGGGTGGGAGGATTTTCTTGAAAATTTTGTCGCATCTTTTGAAAGTCGTGAACTTTAATATCAAGTATCGTACTTAAAATTTTCGACTTTGAGTTATGCTGTTCATATATACACACTCGCAAGAAAAAGAGAGGGATAGGGATAGAGATAGAGTTAGAGAGAGACACACACAGACATTTTTCTAAAAATGACCTTTTCATTCAGAGGGTCTTAAAACATGTATTTGCGGTGAAATCTCGGTATCGAATTTTTGGGTGGAATAAATACTCCCTCTACTTTAAGTAGTTAGTAGAAAAAGTAAAAGTTCGTATGATCATACTTAATATTGTAGAAAGTTAAGAAGCATACAAGATTCGTGACATTTCCCTAAACATTCCCTCTTATCGGTTTATAAAACATAGTTATTTGCATTTAATAATTCATACTGTGACTTTGTCCATCTTTTTTCAACTGTCACTTTTTACCCAGTTCTTACAGTCACTGATTGTTCTTTTTTATGTAGTTCACTTCACTAAGGTGAACAGTTCAGTTCTTCGTCACTTCACTTCCTTCGTGACGCAGACTCTTCACGTCGAACGGTTCACTTCACTCGGGAGTCGAACACAAGAACTCCTCAACCGTCGTTCCGCATTAGCACTCGTTGTACGTCATAGAAGCCTTCACCAACTCGCTCGGAGAATCGTTCTTGATGTCGCATGGGAAACTCGCCCGCCGAACTCATGCGTTCCCTGACTGACCGACGTGACTCAACTCTGTCGCACCCGGCTCGTTTTCAACTCCCGACTGTCTGACGCGACTCACTGGCCCAACTCCTCAACTCGCACTAACTCAGTTCCACTCTGTCGCACTCTACTCGCTTTCAACACGCGACTGACTGCCTGCGAGAGCGCTCGCTTATAATTATAGGCAGGGAATCTTCCACAGAAGGTTCTCGAATGTTCCAAAACTATTTCGTCACACTTTCTGGAGGAGGAGGTAGATAAAACTTCCAGCTATCTAGTAATCCCCTGATAGAACGCCCGGTGGCAAGCAGCGTTATCGCTGTTTACTCGGACCGCTCGGTGCCAACCTCCCGATAGGCTTTGGGCCATAACCGCTGCACCACAATGCTGATAATGCTCTAACAAAGTTTGGTGATACAAAACTCGCTCAACCCGAGGAATGAATATATAAGAGCGTGCGAAAAAACAAGTTTTGTTCAAGAAGACTAGATAGACATTACAACATGGGAAACATTAGGAATCAGGTTTCTTAACGCTTTGCTGAATAGAACATCATAACGAAACCAATTTTCTCAAATATCCCTCTACTCTAAACTGTTGTATTCACGAAACAGGTACTCTAAATCTTTCATTATTGTATTTAGGCACTGATAAGGATGCTGCAATTCGAAAAACACTGATGAATTTAAAACTAAGTAAACACACATATTTGCACATCTAGTCATATAAACAACACGAAAAGCATCAATTTCAAAACTTAGCAAGGAAAATATGGCTCCGGCAATAAATTACCCAGAGGGCATATTAATAAAGCTTATGAAATCAATCAAAATGCTGCAAAAACGCTTTTATTAATGTTTATGCTACCGATCTCATTAATAAACCGTTGTCCAGCGTACTGAACTGCATAACCCCGACTTAATTACTTTTATGAACTATACACGGGCTAACAAATGTTCGGATGTAAATAAACCTAATATTGCGTTTACATGTATGAGTAAATAATGTGGCATCGTTGAAGGTTAATGGAATTATATGTGGAATGTAATTTACAGCAAGGTTTGTGTCACGTGAATAACCGCTGATGCGAGTCTATGTTTCTGTATGAGTTACATGGCAGTTTATGGTCGTTAACTATACTCTTCCAAAACAGTGTTATACATATTGGGAGTAAATCTACAATAAACGGCCTTCTTCAAAAGTTTTAAACCAATGTTACATACATACTTAACACGGTACATTTAGTGAATAATTATGCATAATAATTACAATCTTAAACATCAAATTAAAGAGAAGGTAACAACGTCGCTTTTTACTTTCTCTACTACGTATAGTAAGTAAGGGAAGTATTGTATTCCACCCAAAAATTTGATATCAAGATTTCAGTGGAAATATAATTCTTGAGACCCCCTGAATCTAAAAAACAGCCTTCTTAGTAAAAGATCCGTGTGTGTGCGTGTCTTGTCTGTGTATGTCTGTTTGTGTTTCTGTGAACAGCAAAGCTCAAAAACCAAAAGCAGGATAGATACCAAACTTGGAATTTAGGTTCATTACCTTTAAAGGTGCGATACGAAGTTTTTAAGAAACTCTCCCATGCTAAACTCCCTTTACATGGAAATTTTTCGAAGTTTTTATCCAAAAAGTGGCTCTAACGATTTTGATTAAAATACTATGTATTAAATACATTTACATGAATATATAATATATATCTTGAATTTTCTAGGAATAGCTTTTGAATTTCTCTTCACTCAAAAGGCGTTTTGTATAATCTTTTATAATTGCTAAACGATAAACGATTGAGGAAAATGTACAACACAAAAAATGTAGATCTCTTTAAAACACAACTTATTTCAAATAATTTTTTGTAGTGTAAGCCATTTCCAAGATATCCGTTATTAGTGGTTCTATTTCTTCAATACTTTGTTATTCTTTTAAAGTACCATAGATTTTCAGTTGTTTCTCGCGATTGCATGAAGACAGTACGGAATTTTAAGGCCAGCATATAGCGTCCTGTTCTTAAACATTTGACTATCGCTGTTTTCTTTGTATATATAACTATACGGTAATTGATGCTATTTCTGCAAATGTGTATTTGGATTAAAGCGTAATAAATAGAAAAATAAGCTTCAGTATGAATACTTTGTACACCCATTAATAAACGATAGAGGGTAGAGAAAGTCATATGAATGTATCACATCAAATTTTTACTTTTTGTACTACGCATAGTAAGTAGGGGAAGTATTGCATTCCACCCAAAAATTCGATACCGAGATTTCACCGGAAATAGATGTTTTGAGACCCCCTCAATCCAAAAAAGGCATTTTTGGAAACATGTCCGTGTGTGTGTGTGTCTGTGAACAGCATAACTCAGAAACGAACAGTCGGATAAACACCAAGCTTGATATTTAGGTTCAGTATCTTCCAGAGATGCCATACGAAGGTTTTCAAGAAAATCCCCCACCCCAGATTACCCTTTACATGGAAGATTTTTCGAAAATTTAAATTTTCTCGCAAATGGCGCTAACGTTTTTGATTAAAATATCATATGTTTAATATATTTTCATGACAAATGAAATGTATATCTCGAATTTTCTGGGAATGTCTCCAAAAGTATTCTCCATTGTGAACTTTTGCATAACTGGTAAACCATAAGAGATAGACAAAATTTTACTACACAAAAATGTAGATCGCGTTACAATACACAATTAATGTCATATACATTTTTGTTGTTGAGTGAACCATTTTCGAGATATTGCTTGTTATTCCCTTAAATTTTACAATACTTATACTTTTTCTCAAATTCATTATTAAATTTTTACTTTCTCTACTACGTATATTAAGTAGGGGAAGTATTGTATTCCACCCAAAAATTCGATACCGAGATTTCACCGGAAATACATGTTTTGAGACCCCCTGAATCCAAAAAAGGTATTTTTGGAAACATGTCCGTGTGTGTGTGTGTCTGTGTGTCTGTCTGTCTGTCTGTGTGTGTGTGTCTGTGTGTCTGTCTGTCTGTCTGTGAACAGCATAACTCAGAAACGAACAGTCGGATAAACACCAAACTTGCTGTTTAGGTTCAGTATCTTCCAGAGATGCGACACGAAGGTTTTCAAGAAAATCCCCCCACCCCAGATTACCCTTTACATGGAAGATTTTTCGAAAATTTTAATTTTCTCAAAAATGGTTCTAACGATTTTGATTAAAATATCGTATGTTTAAGATATTTTCATGACAAATGAAATGTATTTCTCGAATTTTCTGGGAATGTCTCCAAAAGTATTCTGCATTGTGAACGACTTTTGCATAACTGGTAAACCATATGAGATAGACAAAATTTTACTACACAAAAATGTAGATCGCGTTGAAATACACAATTTATGTCATATACATTTTTTTTTTGTTGAGTGAACCATTTTCGAGATATTGCTTGTTATTCCCTTAAATTTTACAATACTTATACTTTTTCTCAAATTCGTTATTCATTTGTTTTGTTTTTTTTTGTCCTGGTAATGCAAAGAGAATGGAATACTCCACATAGCAACCAGCTCTTAAAATATTTGACTATTGCTTAAAGCTACCAATTCCCCTTGCCTTCACAAGAAAATTATCAATAAGATTAACATCTCGATATCTTGATTAACATGAAGCATATGGAGAATAAGCGTTTGTAAAAATAGTTTGTACAATAGTAGAGAAAGTCATGTTAGTGTAACACATCAGTTTTTTTATTATATTGTGGTCATAAAATGCTTCGATTCTTATGCGACTTGCTATATTTCTCTCATCTTCAACAGCTCTTCAATTCTAGGTTTCGAAACCATAATGAAGTAATGTTTACATACGAATTTACTTATTTCTCCTGATACTTAGGAAAACAACATTTAGAAGTGAAGCATAATGACAAATTTGTATTCGGGGTATAAATAAATGTTACGAGGCTCAGTGGTAGGAGATGGGTAAATGTGATCAGACATAGTTAATAAACCCATGTCCGATAAGTTTTGTTTACGTGGTATGTCTCTGACATACGGAGGAGGACGTGACAAATAAAATTAGTATTTTGTTATTTATGGACGTTCTTTCAACTGCTATGATCCTTAGCGTCCCATTCTATATTGGGCGTGAAAGACCGAAAAGTTTGCTCAGAGGCCTCTTTATCAGGTTTAAGTTCTTTTGCGTTCCGTAAATTTACAACCCGGGACCACAGGCTTTACTTCCCTCCCAAAGGAAGCCATGCTAAGGATTTTTACGCCGGAAAAAATTCATCGCCCTCCGCCATGTTTGAACGCGCGACCTTGGGAACTAGAGGTTAGCATGCTACCCTTAGACCACGAAGGACGACGAGAAGGACGTAGGCAGTACAGGTCACAAGAGATAGATAAGAAGTAAAAAAGTAACTGAAATACTGTAAATAACCTGATAAGATTAGATAATCAAGTACCGAAGGTGCCCCAAAATGTCGCCGCCAACTTCGATACGTGTTGTGTGTCGCCTGGCTATTGGATGTCGAATTCTTGAAAAGAGTTCAAAGAGGTGTGAAGTGTCCAAAGGGGTGATTGTAAGGACATAAGCTGCCTGTTTTACTTAAAGGCCCATCCAACCTTGGAAACATGGTATGGGCTGGGTGACACCTGTTTGGGTAACGTTGATAGAGCCCGCAAGCCCTTCATGCTTTCATTCGGTCTTCTCCATAGATGAGAAGCATCTCGGTGTACTCCGCATTGTTCAGTGGCACTTTCCGATAGCCACACAAATGAATACCTTAAACTACTAAATGTAATACTTTAAACACTACTGTTCGCAGTAGGTATGGTAGGTACGGTAGGTATGGTGGACACCTGTACATCACGTAACAGCTGATACAGTATCATTGAAAAACAACTCTTTTTATGAAATGAGTGCGATGTCTACTGCTTGTCATGGAGTCAACGGTATGCTTACCCACAGCCATGCCACTTTCCATTCTGGGCGCTCTAGCGTAAACAAAGGGTTTCTGTACTTGGGTTTGATCATATGCTACACATCTATCTATCTCTGAGCCTTGTAATCATTACTTTCTGTACATACTTGGCAGAGAAGATATTGCATTCCACCAAAAAGTTTAACCCCGATATTTCACCGTAAGTACACATTTTGGGGCTCCCTGAATCCAAAACAATCATTTTTAGAATAAGATCCGTGTGTGTGTATGCCTGTCTGTCTGTCTGTCTGTCCGTGTGTCCGTGTGTCTGTGAACAGCATAACTATAATCGAAAAATCGAATAAACACAAACTTCCTATATGGATTCAGTACTTTCCAAAAATGGTACACCAAGATTTTCAAGAAAATCCCCTACTCCAAACTACCCTTTACGTGGAACATATTTGGATATTTTTTTTATTTTCTAAAAAATGTCTGCAACGATTTTGATTAAAAAATCATATATTAAAAATGTTTATATGACAAATGAAATGTATATCTTGAATTTTGCGGGAATAGCAAAACGTTAAAGATACACGAAAACGTACTACACAAGAAATGTGGATCTGTTTAAGACGCACAATTCATTTTAAATGACTTTTTTGTGGCATCAGACATTTCCGAGATATATCCGTTGTTAATGGTTCGAAATTTTAAATACTTAGCCATTCCTTTAAAAATCCTGTCGATTTTCAGCTGTTTCTGACGACTTCATGGAGAGAGTATGAAATTTAAAGGCCAGCATTCGGCGTCCAGTTCTAAAACATTTGACCGTCACTATTCGCTTTGCATTTATAAGGAAATTGTAATGCAGCTATTTTTCTAGATTAAAATGAAGCAAATAGAAAAATAAACTTTCGTACGAATAATATGTATACCCACTAATAAACGACAGAGGTTAGAGAAAGTTATGTGAATGTAACACATCAGATTTCTTTTTACATTTTATATATCCTTGTTACACAATTCATAGTGTAATTCCATCCACGCCACATTATTAGCGATACGCGTTTTCCTACAAATTATTTCAAAATAAGTAATAGTGTTTACAAGGAACATTCGTGTTATTCGAAACCGGGGATTTCCTTCGTGTTTCATGGTTAGCTGGCTGAGGTGGTGTGATTCTTAAATGCAAACGCTTTGGTTCAAAGTAATATTATTTAGGGTCACTGTTGAGTATTGAAGTAATGAGGTTGGCGCGTGTAAGTAACGTAGGAATAAGAGAAGTAGACAACATCACAAAGAGCGAAAATTTTGAGTGGCCCTACCAACCGAGGGCTAAGCCAAATGCTAGAAACCTTCTGCCCGTAAACGGCTCTAAATATCACTTAGGACTAAAACCTTTTACAAATTCTGCGAAGCAAACCAACTCATCCAGCGTCCATTAAAACCCAAACGAAATACAGTTTCGAACGAGCGGAGTTTTCTTATTGGTTACATGGAGCATGTGGAACAACATTCAGCTTCTTACATCACAGGTAAATATTTGTTTATAACGAGCCCGTGATAGGGAAAAGAAAGTAGAACACAGATTTTCAAAATGTCTCATCAGATGACGCACCTTAGCGTGAGAAAATATAACAGAATACAACAAAGAATATCGCGAAAACTGCTTCTGCTACAAAAATGGCATTCGGCTGAACGGCATTCTGCATTTTTCTGCAGTAACTGTTCTATCTCTATCTCTACCTGTATACAAACAGGTTGTCGCAAACTGCTTACAGAAAACCCAAGGTATACATTTTGTCTTATCAGCAGGTATAATCATTCTTAAGCAGTTAGCATGAAGTTATCTACACTCTAACCATACATCAATACAAAGAATGTAAACAACAGCAGCCAGGATCACTGACGGATGGCAAACACGCCTGGTGAGTGTTATCTGCAAACAGCAACAGACGGTAAGATGGATAGGGGTGGTTTGTTATCTGCGATGTCACTATGTAAAGTTCAGTAGCTTCTATGCCAACAATGGCTTGGTGTGAGAGCAATTTCATAAAAGCTTTTGCCTCAAATCATGGCAAGTTTGTGGACTTGAACACTAAACTTGGTTTTCATCCTCTCTCAATACACATTTTTCTATTAGGGCCTTTGTTTCTCAAACCGTGTATTTCTGATTAAATTTCGATATCGGTTTTTTGGGCAACATAGATAAGCGGTAGGGAAAATAAAACCAACATATTTTAACAGAATCCCCATAGCGTCCAAGTTTGCAAATCAAAATATTCTAGCTGTTTTAAGGTAACTTGGAAATTCACACTACGTGATCAAGAATCCGGACACCTGGCTGAAAATGCCGTACAAGTTCGTGGCGCCCTCCATCGGTAATGCTGAAAGTCAATATGGCGTTGGCCCACCCTTAGTCTTTATGACAGCGTTCACTCTCGCAGACATACTTTCAATCAGGTGCTGGAAGGTTTCTTGGGGAATGGCAGCCCATTCTTCACGGAGTGCGGAACTGAGGAGAGGTATCGATGTAGGTCGATGAGGCCTGGCACGAAGTCGGCATTCCAAAACATCCCAAAGGTGTTCTATAGGATTCAAGTCAGGACTCTGTGCAGGCCAGTCCATTACAGGGATGTTGTTGTCATGTAACCACTCCGCCACAGCCCGTGCAGTATGAACAGGGCTCGATCGTGTTGAAAGATGCAATCGCCATCTTCAACAGTGGGCAGCAAGTAGGTGCTTAAAATATCAATGTAAGTCTGCCTTGTGATCGTGCCACGCAAAACAAGGGTTGCAAGCCCCCTCCAGAAAAAAACACGACCACACCATAACACACCACTTCCGAATTTCACTGTTGGCACTACACACGCTGTCAGATGACGTTCACCGGGCATTCGCCATACCCACACCCTGCGATCGGATCGCCACATTGTGTACCGTGATTTGTCACTCCACAAAACGTTTTGCCACTGTTCAGTCGTGTAATGTTGACGCTCCTTACACCAAGTAAGGCGTCGTTTGACATTTTCCTCGTGATGTGTGACTTATGAGCAGCCGCTCGACAATGGAATCCAAGATTTCTCACCTCACGCCTAACTGCCATAGTACTTGGAGTGGATCCTGATGCAGTTTGGAATTCATGTGTGGATAGATGTCTGCCTATTACTCTTTACGACCCTCTTCAAATGTCGGCGGTATCTGTCAGTGAACAGACGAGGTCGGCAGTACGCTTTTGTGCTGTACATGTCCCTTCACGTTTCCACTTCACTATCACATCAGAAACAGTGGACCTAGGGATGTTTGGGAGTGTGGAAATTTCGCATACAGAGTTCTGACACAAGTGACACCCAATCACCTGACCACGTTCGAAGTCCGTGAGTTCCACAGAGCGTCCTATTCTGCTGTTTCACGATGTCTAATGACTACCAGGAAGTAGGTGGCAGCACAATGCACCTAAGATGAAAAACGTATGTTTGTGGGGTGTCCGGATACTTTTGATCACATAGTGTACATATTTACCAACATCTAAATCCCCATATTTTAAAATGTTGTAAGGGTCTTGTGGAGTACAACTACTAGGAACAAATTTCTTGTTAAATTGTTAAAATAATTGGGCTTTGTTCCATACTTAACTTGACTAAATAGTTGACGGTTTGGCCAGTAGTAGACACTTCGTGTCTATACACTTTATCATGAACCTTCAACATTTGAGCGAAGAAAACACCGCGAGATATGCAGAAGGACACTAAATGAATATGATTAATATCCAAGTGTGCATTAAACGAAATAAAGATAGAAAAAAAATGAGAAAACGAGTATGAGACCAGCAAAGGACGTCAGGCTATAGCAAGTCGTAATGAAACGATAGGGCCTCCGGTTTAGAGATATATCCCGGGTTAGGTTTAATTAGGTAATTTGTGCTTGTGAATTGGATTCATATAACGGCTATGATATCAGAAACTGCACAGTAAATGAGACGAAAGCGAACTTTAGACGCTAAATCTGAAGCTTAATGATGATGCATAAAGATGAATTTCAAACGTCGCTATTTTCGCGGATTGTGCTAATACAGTTGGATTTGCAGCCTACTCTGCGCATGCGCAGCATTAACAACATGAAGTACATTGCTAACATATTGCAATGAATTTACTATCTAGTAAAGTGTCTTAAAAAGTGAGGGCAGGTGGGTTACAGTGTTCACATCTCCTCTTAAAGTCACTGTTACATGCATTTTCGTTTCTTGGAGAAAATCGTTCAAACATTTGAAGGAAAAAAATCACTATAACTTAAATAATTACATACTATTACGCATAGTATATTACAATATTTTGCTTTTCTGATGTATCTAAGTAGTCTTTGTAAATACTAAGGCATGGTGCAAAGTGTCATGCTGTAAGCTTCTAGACTTTTGAAGTTTTCATTGAATTCAGACAAGTCATCTTACTGAACTATTGCAGCCGATCTCAAGAAGGTTATGGAAGAGTATTTCCTGTGTGTGCAACTTCCTACATTCATTCAGAAAGACCTTTTGGAGGTTATGTTTATTTCAGAGTTGTACCTACTATGATTAGAAGTACAATATTAGTTTTGTGATTTCTTGAGTGTTCATATTTATTGTTTTACAATAGGAAGGTCACAAAGAGTGATTAAGAAAGTTAAAAAGAGAATAACCAGCAACAAAAAGAAGGTAAAAGTTATTGCTCAAACCATAACACCAAGCGCTTCCCAAAGAAAATTTTCAAAATACATTAGCAATGAGATCAAACAATGAATTTGAAAGAGCATGTGGTTTTAGAGTCATTTAGCTAAATTTGATAGCCATAAATAACTTTGTACATGTTCATTTTGTGGCAAACGTTCTTGTCTAAGGGTGTTTGATAACATTGGTAGTTGGTGTGGAATTATATGTAATCTGCACCTAATTTGTGAGCATTGTGAGGCAGATAGAAGTTTTAGAATCTTTGAAGCTTCAAATTATTGATATGAAGCCAACGAGAATAGTACTATATGTTTTGACATGCATAGGTGTAGGGGGAGAAGGTGCAAATTTATTCTGTGGAGTAGAGAATATACCAGCACCTCCGTCAAAATTCATGCCTTATAATCATAACCTCTACAGTGCTATAGAGAAAGTTGGTGAGGATAGCATGCACGAGGCTGCACAGGAAGCAATAGAACAAAACAATGAGGACGATGATACTGTCAGGACTGATCTATCTGTGAGCATGCACGAGGTTACACAGAAAGCTATAGAACAAAACAATGAGGACGATGATACTATCAGGACTGATCTATCTGTGAGCATGCACGAGGCTACACAGAAAGCTATAGAACAAAACAATGAGGACGATGATACTATCAGGACTGATCTATCTGTGAGCATGCACGAGGCTACACAGAAAGCTATAGAACAAAACAATGAGGACGATGATACTATCAGGACTGATCTATCTGTGAGCATGCACGAGGCTGCACAGGAAGCAATAGAACAAAACAATGAGGACGATGATACTATGAGGACTGATCTATCTGTAAGCTGGACAATTCTTGGAGAAAACGTAGCCATACTTCACTCCATGATGTTTCTATCCACTGTAATGAGTATAGACACAAGCTGAGTATTAGATGTACAAGTCGTAAGTTCTGTCATACGTGCCGTTAGAAATAAAGTTCAGGAGAAAACTAAAGAATAAGAGTGGAGAACAGAGAATGAAACTTCAAGTTTCATAAACTATACTGATTGGAGTATGGAACCAGCAGGGATAAAGATTATATTTGCACGTCCCAATGAGAAGCATGGTGTATGGTATGCGAAATACCTGGGAGATGGGGATTCCAGTGCATTCAAGCAGGTTATGGAAAGTGAGCCTTACGGTGACAATAAGAAAGAAAAGCTTGAATGCATTGGCCAAATACAGAAGAAAATGGTAAAAAAACTTGCTAAAGCTTACCAGAGAAGTGAAAGGTAAACTTCTGGAGGATGGTAAACCTCTTGGTACCGAGGACAGGCTTACTAAAGTGGAAAATGGAGAGCTGCAGAATAACTGTGGCAGTGCAATTAGAAATAATATTGGCAATGTAGGAGTCATGCAGCAAGCAGTTTGGGTGACATACTTTCATAAACTGTGAACCAATGAGAATCCACAACATGGCTTATGCCCAACCGGGAGTCATCTTTGTGTGGGTTTATAAAAATTCAGCAGGATGGAAAGCCATATAACCGCAAACATATTTTACCCATTGTTGTAATGAATGCCATAAGGTCTACTTATAAATTTCTTGAAAATCCTGAACTGCTGCAAAAGTGTATCCATGGAAAAACACAAAATGTTAATGAAAATTTTAATAATTTAATATGGAAACGGTACCCCAAAGCTAAATTTGTGTCTGCAAATGTTGTGGGAATAGCAACTTATGATGCTGTTCTTGTGTTTAATAGTGGTAATATTGGCGGAATCAAGACCAAGAAACAACTTGGACAGCCCAGGAGTGTTTATGGAAACAATTCTTCAAGAAATTTTCCTACGAATTCAATCAGCTGAGTCTGGAATGAAACATTTCAGAAAATAAGCTAGATAAAGAACAAATTTAAAATTAAAAGCTGCAAAGGATGAGATGAATCTGACTATGGATATGGAGAGCACTGAATTCATCTTGTTTGGTTAGTTATGTAAAATAACTATAATATAAACTTTAAACTATGTCTTCCGAAACGTACAATTTTAAACCTTGTTGTCCCTTTTTATTAAAAGTTATTTGAATACAAACATGAAACTTTGCAAACAGCTTTAGAATGCTAATATTCTTAATTCCCTGCAAATGGAATTTCAAAATATAATTTTGTATAAGTTTTGTATGTTTAAAAACTTTGAAGAATGTTAACATACTTCATATATTCAATTTTCAAATAAAAAATCTAAATTAAAACAAATGCAGGGTTTTTTACTTTATACTTGCATAATACATATGGAAAGTTTCAAGTTTAATGCTTATGTAGACGTTAAGAAAATGGTACAAGTTTATTAGAATTTGAAAACTTGGAAATCACAAACATGAAGCTTGGTAATCAAATAACTACGCAAAAGAAGTAAAATGTTTTAAGTTATTGTGCCAACTTTCAATACTCTAGGTTCAAAATTGTGGAAACAAGACAAATTTCATTATTAGGTGCAAATGTGCTTCCGTCTCCCCTTAAGTCATTATTTTAGCATCTTAAGTATAACGTAAATATGGAACCGCTACCAAAGAATTAACATAAACTATAGAGCAACTTCAAAGTTAATTGAAATCAAACTCTATTCTATTATCTAACTTATTTAAGTGTTAATTCATGATTGCATTATTGCATACCTTCGTGTGCTACACCCGAAGCAAAGGCGCAACAATTCATGAAAATTGTACTTACACGTTATTCGAAATCAAAATATCCGCCGTTCAACGCGGGCGAGAGAGCTAATTGCTAATGAAATGTATTAAACACCTCATTTACCATAGAAGATCAACCATATCATGTCCTCTATTAATCTGCTGTTCTCTTAATAACGAAATATTTTAGCTTGCTCTGTGAGGGTAGCATTCAAGAGGTCTTGAGTTCGAATCTCGTTTAGGGCAAGTTGCCCGGATAAGATTTTCCGGGGTGTTCCCTTTCCTCAGGAGGAGAAGAATGTCAAGTAACTTTCAGCTCTATGGACCCCGGGCTCATGTGAGCATCATTTCATTCATGTTTCGTCTGACATGACCTACTAGGTTAAAGGACGTTAAACATTAAAAAAATCTGATGTGTTTCACTCACATGACTTTCTCTACTCTTGTACAAACTATTTTTACAAACGCTTATTCTCCATCTATTTCATATTAATCCAGATAAACATTTGCAGAAACCATCTTTTGACATGCAAAGAGAATTACATTTTACACATAGCGACCAGTTCTAAAAATATCTGACTATCGCTTAAGGCGTACTATGTTCCCCTTGTTTTGTATTTGCAAGGGCAATATAGAAATACAGTAGCGTTTAAGCATCGACATATATTTTAATAGCTGGTTGCTAGGTGCAGCACCATTCTCTTTGCCACAGATTAATACTCTTTGCATATCCAAGAAAAATAAACGAATAAAGAATTCCCATTTGAGAAAATAAGTATTGAAAAATTTAAGGGAATAACAAGCAATATCTCGAAAATGGTTCACTCAACAACAAAAATGTATATGACATAAATTGTGTATTTTAACGTGGTCTACATTTTTTGTGTAGTAAAATTTTGTCTATGCTTATGGTTTGCCAGTTATGCAAAAGTCGTTCACAATGAAGAATACTTTTGGAGAAATTCCCAGAAAATTCAAGATATACATTTTATTTGTCATAAAAATATCTTAAACATATGATATTTTAATCAAAATCGTTACAGCCATTTTTGGGGAAATTAAAAGTTTCGCAAAACGTTTCATGTAAAGAGTAATCTGAGGTGGGGGGATTTTCTTGAAAACCTTCGTGTCGCATCTGGAAGATACTGAACCTAAATACCAAGTGTGGTGTTTATCCGACTATTCGTTTCTGAGTTATGCTGTTCACAGAGACACACACGGACATGTTTCCAAAAAATGCTTTTTTTGGAGACAGGGGGTCTCATAACATATATTTCCGGTGAAATCTCGGTATCTAATTTGTGGGTGGAATACAATACTTCCCCTACTTACTATACGTAGTAGAGAAAGTAATTATCGATTGTCATTTTTCTTGGTGAATTAAACATATGCGAAAATAGAAGATCGTTTTAGGAAGCCATGGTTAGTAAATAAAATCCAACAAAAGGTTTTTATTTGACGATTTATTAATCGAAAGTACTTCCAGAAGTCCAGTCTACAGCATATTGGGAACTGCGTGGAAACTGTAGTGGCAACTACTTTTATTTGTACCTTTATTCTGATGGCATCCTTTGCAAGAAAGATGCAGGCTTTCTTTGAAATGTGGTTTGTTCTCTTCATAGCCAAGAGTACACTTGCTACACAAGATGCAGAGACAGACTCAGACGTATCCCACAGAATTATCGGTGGTGTCCTTGCCAGGCATGACGAGTTCAATTTTGTTGTAGGTCTGCGGACTGAATTTATAGACGACCGTCCACAAATGCGCTGCACTGGCACGGTTTTAGATCCACACACTGTTCTTACTGCTGGACACTGTGTAAGTGGATATAAAACAATTACGGTATATGTCAATTGCAAGAACGTGATTGAATGCACAAACACAAGGTAACAAGTTCTCTTCTTATTCTTAAAATCAGAGTTAGGCCTTAGTGCTTTAGTTCTATAAATCCATAAAACCTAAACTCCAAGTGCTGCAACCAAAATGTGGTATTGTTCCTTATCACCTCTAGTTTTTAGTTCAGCGTCTGGCTAGTAGAAGGTGCTTTGTGGATGTATTTATTTATGGCAGCTAATCCTGAAGAGCCGACAACATTGGAGCGACAATTACCGTGAGGTCCAATGGTTACATTATGTAAAGCGAGCGTGCGTTATTAATAACCTTATACATTAAAGCAGAAAGAAGGAAACGAGGGATAAGCGAGAGGAGGCCGTTAGGCCGTAGCGAGCCGCAGTGATTCACTCTGTTCTGTGGTTTCGAAATTTGAACCAAGGTTAGGCCTGCGATGTTTAGGTTAGTGTGTATATGTGTAATTAAAAACTGGATTCAAATAACTGGTACGGTATCAGAAACTGTGTATCAAAGGAGGCGAGAGCAAACTTTCGATGCTCGATTAAATCTTTAGATAAATGATGCGAATATGAATTATTTAGGGTGTGTTTAGAAAGAGTATAAACATTCCTATTTTCGCGGAATACGCTAATATGGTGGGGTTGGCAGCTTCTTCTGCGCATGCACAGCGTAATAAAATGGAGTACTCTGTTTACTTTTCCCAATTATTTTTGTACAAAAAAACTGTATTGGGTGTCTTGCATGTTTTCTATGTCTTCACACCTCTTCTTAAAACTACTATTATAGGTATACCTTTTGGTTCCTAAAGCCGGTATTCTTTTAACAGCTTCACTAAGAGCTAAGTATGGAACTGTTACTCAAAAGAGAATCAAATATAACTATAAATACTACGGCGGATCGAAAAGTAACGGACAATAACTTTTTTTTACAAAAGTTTTATAGTTAAAACAACAAAATAATGACAATGAACTTGCACCTTTTACCTACATTTCAAGATAGTCACCAAGTTTGTCAGCACATTTCTCCCATCGTGATGCCAGTTTCAATATGCCCTGTTCGTAGAAGTCCGTTTCCTTGCAGTATAGTCATCTGCGGACTGCTGATTTCACGTCTGCCTCTGTCGCAAAGTGTTGTCCGATCAGGAATTTCTTCATGGGACCAAACAGATGAAAGTCCGACGGTGCAACGACAGGACTGTATGGTGGATGTTGGAGCACCTCCCAACCAAATTTGGTTATTTTCTGACGAAGAGTAGCAGTAACATGTGGTGAGCATTGTCATGAAGAATTTTGACATCGTCAGCATTCTTGTTGTGGCGTTTGTCACGAAGGTCACGACACAACTTCACCAAATTTTTTCATGTAGGCTTCAGCATTCACAGTGGTCCCGTGTTCATGCAAAGTCCACCAATACAACACCATGCATATCCCAGAACACCGTCACATGCACTTTCCGAGCAGACTGAGTCACTTTGAATTTTTTCCTCACTGGGGAACCAGCTTGTTTCCACTCCATACTTGCCTGCTTGGTTTCGGGCGTGTAGTGGTATGCCCACGACTCTTCACCAGTGACGATTCCTTTCAGAAAATCATGCCCTTCTGCGCTGTACCGCGTTAGGTGATCCAAGCTCGTCATCATTCGCTGGCTCTTGTGGTTTTCTGTCAGGTTTTTAGGCACCCAGCGAGCACTAACTTTACGAAATTTCAACGTGTCATGGACAATATCGTACACTGCACCATAGCAAATATTGAACTGTTGCGATAAGATTCGGCGTTGCACACGCCGGTCGTTCAAAATTGCCGCCTCAATGCCTCTGGCATTCTGCGGGGTTGCAGCTTTTACCGGCCTCCCGGAGCGTGGCGAATCACTAAGATTCACACGGCCCTTTAGGAAGAATGCACACCACCTGGAGACATTGCTACGTTCCATACAATCATATCCATACGCGCCACGCATATCCCTGTGAATATCACTCGGTTTATTCCCTTTCGTTCACAAATATCGAACCATACCTATCTGCTCTTCACACGTGTACGACAGGACATGCGCGCCATACTTGTTGCGTAGTTCACGCTTCTCTGGCTAGAGCTGCACATGAAACAAAAATACCCTCTGTAGTAAAAACTTCAAACTATATCTGTGTGAAATTGCAACATTCCAGCTGCAATACCAAGGCAGAAAAAAGTTATTGTGCGTTACTTTTCGATCCGCCTCGTATCTTTACGAGTTACAGATCGCGAAGAGCCTGCCTGCCCAGGCGCGGCAGAGGTGTGAGATCACCCAACCGATACGGGAATGTGATTTGGCCAGCATCAAGATTTGCCCAGCCGGAAAGTTGGCTCCCGCTGCCTATAGCAGTTCCTCACTTTCCTCACGATGCTGAGTGGGCACCGGTCCTATACCTGGGACTTAAAATCTGTACCCCCGTGGGTGGGATCAATTCCGGGGGCAATTTTGTGACCGGGAATCAGAGTTCCATGCTCTATCCCATATCGTCCATGACGCAGGACGCTTTAGTTCCGTACTTACCTTCTACTTAATGTGGTAGAAAAAAGCAACATATGAAAGGTAATGCTGTAATAATGACTTTAAGAGGAGATGTAAATACTTAAAAGAGCTATAAGGCCCCATGAAATTAAAATCAAGTGCAAGCATAAGGTAAACTGAAAAAAACTGTATGGCATGTATTGTAAATAACAGAACCGTTCACAATGAATGACGTAGACGTAAACATGAACATCAAACAAACGAAACTTATAAACTTACAAGACCAAATTTTCATGTTTATGTCTACGTCAAACAATAGAAACTAGTCAAACAAAGAGCGTTTCTCAAACGTGATTATTCTAACATCAGATTTTCCGCTGTCAAATGTTGACTAACTGCCTTTCTGTGCGAGATGATAGACCAGGAATCGCTAGGATGTATGTGTAAAAACATCACAGCAAAATAAATTCTGGTGGTAGGTGATGCTTTTTTGCGTCCTTTAGCCGGTGACTAGCTCTTGCTCATTGATACATGTACATAACCTCTTATCAGTGGACGCTTCGAAGACCGCCATATTAGCTCAATTGCTTTACCCTCTCTTTCTATTGGCTGCTGTCAATGTTTCCGTTTATCTTTGTGAATGGCACCTTAACGTGACGGGATGTGAAGTTAAGGAATGGCGCTAAATTAAGGTGTAATTAGCATGGATTTAACTTAACGTAACATTAATGAGTCTCGTTGGTAGCTGTGTTTACCTTCTCTACTACGTATAATAACAAGGGAAAGTATTGTATTCCACCCAAAAACTCTGTTGAAATTTCACCGGAAAATATACGTTTTGAGGTCCCCTGAATCCAAAAATTAACATTTTCAGAAAAAGCTTCGTGTGTGCTTGTGCATGTCTTTGAATAGCATAACTCAAAAACGAAAAATCGGATAAATACCAAACTTGGTTTTTGAGTTCAGAGTCTTCCAAGGATGCGACATTTGGGGCAAAGGTCACAGGAAAGTACATTTGGGGCGAAGGCTACCGGAAAGCGGGTACTATAGGTGCGGTTGCAACAACTTCAAGTTCGGCTCCCCAACAGTCGAAATACAATACAACACCTACTTAAAATTGGCTTTCCATACGTGAAGCATAAACTTACTTCACAGTCACGGACTACCATTACTTACTTAGTAGCTTTAGAAACAAAAAATGATCATAACCTGAATCAGTAGCCTTTATTAGCATTTATAAGCTAAAACATTGGGATTAATTTAAATATCTGAACTTGCTTCCAGTATGTAAATTTTAAATAAGAGTTTAGAGGAAGTGTTCCATATGCCCTAGATTACGACAACTCGGAATTACACTATATGTAACACGAACCCCTGGAAGACGGCAACAAACGTATCCGCACTTGGCACGGTCCTGATTATTTCTATCTTTCAGCATAGAGCCGTTGAGCAGATCGAGGATTTTTCTTGCGTTTCTCCGTAAATTAAGATTATGTCCAAATATTAGAACGTTGAAAATCGCGGCATTGTGATTGTTCTTCTGTAACAAAAATTTCTGTCCTTTCGTTTGGTTTTTTTATCCATGCCTCCTTTAACTGATGTGATCTTAACTTGTGGCTTTGAAAAAAAAACAATTGCATGCCGTTAAGTAAACATTCCCCACGACCTACACCAATATCGGAAGAAAGTAAACGCAGCTGATGCGATGTTGCCAGTTCTAACAGAACTAAGGAGGCAACAAATTATGGACTTTTTAAATTTAATTTACACAAAAATCGTTCATTCTATTGAAATGCTCCAAAGAAAAAAAGTTTTCGTTTATTCAATTTTCTATGAATATAGCCATACACTAAGAACCCTTAATCAACAGTAATCCAGCAAGGTGATGATAAATGTTTTCGATAAAAAACGGTGCGTTTAATTACAAAAAACTATCAGAAGCCCCTGCTCATCTACATCCACTACCCCACCTCGCCCAGTCTGCAGAGCTCTTTCACTTCCACCCTGTATACCTAGTCTTTATCCAAACCACAGAATGAACAGATTCCATTGCCAGAAATATCAGTCAGTTTTGGTGACCTCCAGCCTCCCAGTCTAAAATATCCTTTCCTTCCCTGTTTTCCTAAGGCAAAGTATACATGGCTCTTTAACCAAATTCAATTTTATTTTATTTGATAGACATAGATAAAGCTTAATTTTACAATTCTATTCAATTTCCTGTCGGCTGTGTCTACTAATCTTTTTTACACTCTTCCATATGTTTTTCCCATTTACTTCACCTCTTTGTCATACTGACCCCATGCCTATTCTCCTCAAATATCTTACCAGTTCAGCTGCCCAAAACTTAGGAGACAGGTTTCCTCGCAGGCATTAGCACTTGGTGCGTAGTGTGGAATGATTTCCCGGCATCAAGCTCAGTGAGTACTTCATTGCTCTTATTTGACAGTGTACTGTGTCTTCAAAACATCCCGACTCCACCATTATCCCAGAATTTTACGCGTCTTATGAAATTTCAACAACGCTTTTCCAAACTCGACACGTGTTTTCTTTACACTCTGCTCTCTCCTATGCGCTAAATTCACTTCTGTGTAACAAATTTGACCTCATCATGAAGTTAGTCACAAAATATGCACCACATGACACACCATTCAAGATCACGTGAAAAGCAAATGAACGCCAACCCCAAAGGGAGAGGCATCTTTGAGTCCGAAGAAACCGGAGTCCCGCCAACTCTGTGCTGCAGAATTTTTCAAATGTTTAAGCGCAATTGTACACTTAAGTGAATTAACTAATGTATAATTCATAGAAAGGCCACGATAAACCCCAAGAGAGTGTATCGTAGCGCGCTTCATGCAGCTGTTAGATATCAGACTTTCATATGACTTGTGGTAAATGGGAGATAAACTTCCTTGGAGTGTTGGTAAAATAATTCAATGTGTGCTTCTTTGCCAGGAACGGGACGGGTTTGCTCCATCCGGATTATCGGACAGTAGCTAACATCACCATTAACGACATTGGAATGGTAAAGACTACCCAGGTGATTGACACACAAGAAGTCGCCCAACTGGCAGAGGCTGCCCCACCTTACTCGAGCTGTACGGTGCTAGGATATGGCGCAACTTCAAAACAGGGCAGTAACACCAACGACAGACTTCTCTACAAGGTGGATATGAGAGATATAGTATGGTGTAACACTATATTTCTAGCAGATAGCAGGTTCCAAAAAACACTTTGCTCCTATGTGAAAGCTGAAAGACAACCTTACGTGGGCGACTCTGGAGGACCTCTACTGTGTAACAAAGAGCAAGTGGGAGTCACCAGCCAGGAATTACCAATCACTGAACAAGGTGAACAACGGCTTATTATAGTGTGGATTGTTCCCAACAAAAATACCAACTGGGTAAAGGCCACAATGAGTAACAGCGCGGCCTTACATTTGGTATCTCTTTTGAAGCTGACATTATCCTCGTTCGCTTTATCAATGTTAACTAATTAAATACGAGCCTTATACTGCATTTTAAATTATTATACGAAAGTTTCATTTCAAATGTATTAAATCAATATAAGATCACTTCTTTATTTGATTAAGTCCATCAGTAATATTCAAAGCAAATTAGTTACTGTACATATAGGCACGATCCGTTCAACACCATGCTCTATTTTGTGGACAGAAAAATTGGCTCATATACGAATTGGAGGAAGTTGGTGCTGAAATATGTCCTCTCCAAGCCTCATCTCTCTACCTCTCCTCCTGTTTAATTCTTTCGACACCATGAAAATTCAGTTCTCGGTACTGGGATCCATGTCGCTGATAACTTCACCGAACAGAATGCAATTATGAACCTTAGTAGTTACTGAGACAACCGCTATATCCTACAATTCGCGCCATTTTAAAACAATTCTGTCTCCAATACATAGCTCCTGAGGTACTTATTAGATCGCGTAATTGCGCTGTGCAGCCACAGATGTTCTATTACCCACCAGAATTAACATTTAACGTTAAATTTAGTGGTGCTAACTTCCAAGAAAATCTGATCTTCCAGTAGAAGTTTACACAGAATGTTTAAGAATATAGGGCATAATTTCAGGTATGTATTCCCCATATATAGACAATAAAAAAGGTCATTACAACATGTGTATGGAAATGCTTGCTATCTGAGTTATGGCCTTCGAAACACTGATGTTCATCGGAACGTATTACCGCAGGTAGTTTTCTTTAATGTTCAAAGTGTCCACCTCCTGCTTGAACATAGCCTTACATCGACGTCTCATGGCCGAGCGAACACAACCACAAATTCCAGGAGTATTGCATATTTCCTCACAACGTGCCACAGTTCGATTCTGATGGGATTCCATGTCTGGCACCGGAGACGAATACACCAATGCTTTTACATGGCCCCTCCACAAGTAGAAATCGACAGGGTTCAAATCAGGTGAGCGTGGTGACCAGCAATTTGGCCACCTCTACCTATCCATCGATCAGGAAACCTTCGATCCAGATACTGGTGAGCGGTACGACTGAAGTGTGCAGGGGCGCCATAATGCAATAAGTGAGCTTGTGGACGATGCTCAGTGGAGTGTCTTCATACACATGAGGTATGGTGTTTTCCAGGAAGTTCGTGTACCCCTGCCCCGTTAGTCTATTTACAACTACATGGGGTCCAACTAACCGACCACCAATGATATCGGCCCACATGTTGAGAGTGAACCGCACGTGGTGATGAGATGGAACAATTGCATGTTCGTTTTCATATGCCTATACATGCTGATTGTGGAAATTTATAATGCCATCTCGTGTGAACTGTGCTTAATCTGCAAATACTAAGGCAGCAAAGTTAGGATTTGAATCACACTGTTCCACGAACCTCTGGTAGGACATCAGAAGGGTAATCTGTTGGCGTCAGGGTCTGTACACGTTGCAAATGATAAGAATACAATTGTTATTCTCAAACAGTCTCCAGACAGTCGTATGAGGAACATTCACCTGCAACGCTAACTTTTGTGCACTGATAGAAGGAGTCCAGAACCCAGAATCTCCACCTCTATATCTAGAGTTGTAGATCTTGGTCGTCCCTTCCCCAAACCAGGAGATATAAACTTCCCATAAGCGCACAGGCGGCGATGGAGACGTTCAAACGTCTTCCGACCTGGACTTCTTCGCTGTGGGTGCCTCTCTTGGTTCAAACGACGAGCCAGCGCAGCATTGCCGTCCGCCTGACCTGAAGTGCATTTCTCCCAGCTCCTGATTTGAGTACATCGCTCAGTCGAACGCCAAACACAACACTCAATGTATCCTTCACCTCGAAATGAACTATTAGAGTGTCCTGTTAATATCTTCTGTCACGGCAACTACCTGCGGGAAGAAAAACGTTCCGGTGAATACCACTGTTTTGAAGGGCATAACTCAGAAATTAAGCATTTCCGGACACGTGTTATAATGGACTTTTTTGTCTATATATGAGGAATGTACATCTCAATTTATGCTCTCTAGTTTTGAAACAACCTGTATATGAGTACGTGGTAGTTCGTAGCATTCTAAAGTACATTCTTCTAAGGTTTTGTTATATACCGGGGTGAGGCCAAAAGGTTTTGCAGCTAGATATTAAATTTAGTTACCCCGGCATAAACATGGGGGCGTAACTTCAGTGGCAACGAGAGGACCAGGAACTTAGCTGCACATTCTAAAGCATGTGTGAGATACTCATAACAAAATACACTTAAAATTACATTTAATACATTACCTATGGTTTATTGAAATTGACATGGTGCCACTACATCGTTCACAACAAATTACAGGCAAACATTGGAGGGAGATGCTCCACACTCACTCGAAAACACGCACACAGCCACTCTGCCTAAAGACACACACTCGACTCCCTCTACTAGTGACGCCACCAGAACAAAGAGGCTAGTCCCTCTACTTGCCCTCACCCTCCCTGAATATGAGGTGGGAATGGAAATGCCGCGTCGGACATGAATTCAAGCTCACAAACGAAATAATTAGTTCCAACACTGTCATGCTACAAAGCAATAATGTGTCGGACGCGACAATGCACACTCATACACGCTACCTCTCCCCCCACTCATAATAATGAGGCGTCCCCGCCGAAAAGAGGGAAAAAACTATAAAGAAAATATAAAGATACAAAATTGAATACACAAAGATTGCAAATATAAAGGCCCTGATGAATCCCCACAGGGATAATGATGCTATTTTAACAATGCAATAGTCCCACAGGAACACACCACCCAGCTCGTAACTCCTCTTCTGCATGAACACAGTGTATTACGACAGTTCAACAATGTCATTCTACAAAGCAATAATGCGTCCGACGCGACATTGCACACACATACACGCTACAGTATTGTCACTGTGAAAATAATTTACTTTGAAAAGATAGAATCAGACGACTGAAAAACTCAATACCATTACCGGGATTTAAACCACGGATCTTCCGGGTTCCGTCCGGTTGCTCTAATCAACTCAGCAACATGCCAGTACGACATTAAATACCCCAACTAACTCGAACTTCTCTCGGTAAACCACAAGAAAGTCTCAAATTATTTTGAGATGACATGCACAATGGCGACTTAAATGTCGTACGCACTTTAAGTCTCGGATTTCGAGTTTAACCAACTATTAGGTCAACCATTGGTAATTAATTGTCCTTCCACACAAGGCATGTCTAGGATAAGGTTGGAAAGTAGAATCAGACTGAAAAATTCAATGCCATAGCCGGGATTTAAACCAAGGATCTTCAACCTTTGCAAGGTTGTCCTACACACGCCTTGTGTGGAAGAACAATTAACTACCATAATTTTACTTTGTTAATGAAATTTTACACAAACATGGTGCACTAAATACAGTTATATTGAAATATTATATTATTTTAATATGAAGAGGTAATTAATCATACTACGAAAAATCTGATGTGATATATTCACATGACCTTCTCTACCCTCTCTACCCTCTTAGTGGGTATACAAAGTATTCTTACTAAAGCTCATTTTTCTGTCTACCACATTTTAATTCAAGTAAACCGTTGCAGAAATAGCCACGTTACACATTTAGTTATAGACACAAGGATAACCGAGATAGTTGAGTGTTTAAGGCCTGGACGCTATACATTGGCTTTAAAATTCATACTGTTTCGATGCAATCGCGAAATGGATGGGACTTTAAAAATACTGACAAAGTATTGAAGAAATTGTACCATTAATAACCGATATCTTGTAAACGGCCGAAGCTACAAACAAATTATTTGAAATAAATTGTCTATTTTAAAGGGGCTTACGTTTTTTGTGTGGTACGTTTTCGTCTATCGCTTAACATTTAGCAGTTGCATAGGATTCTACAAAATTCCTTCCGAATGAAGACAACTTCATAAGATATTCCCATAAAGCTCAAGATATAAGTTTCATTTAACATTTAAATATATTTAATGGATGGTATTTTAGTAAAATAGTTTCGAAAACAATTCGAAAAATTTTCCATATAAAGGGTAATTTATGTTGGGCGATTTCCTTGAAATTCTTGGTTTCGCATCTTTGGAAGGTACTGAACCTAAATAACAAGTTTGGTATTTATCCGACTTTTAGTTTTGAGTTATGCTGATCAGAGACACACACAAATACACAGACATTTTCTAAAAATGATTTTCTGGATTCAGGGCGCCTCAAAACATGTATTTCCTGTGAAATCTCGGTATCGAATTTTTGGGAGGAATGCAATACTTTTATACCTACTATGCACGTGGCAGAGAAAGTAAAAATGAAATGAAATGAAGTAGTAAATCAATAAATCTTACCTCCATGACGACAAGTGTGAAATCATAATGGGATTGAACGTTGTGTGTGCGAAGAATTTGCGGTATTTGAGAATTTATCAAGAGATCACCTTTCGCTTCTCTATATGTTTTATGATATCGGGTATAAAATTAAGAAGAAAGCCTAATTTACAGGATTAAAGTGGAAATAACGCATTACAGCTCCCAAATAACTTAACTGTGGCTGTTTCATTTTTCAATAGACGGTAAACTGCATTTTTTGATTTCATTACAATGTCAAACAACCTATGTGGCATTAACTATTTCTGAAGTATATTTATTGGTTTGAATTGCCAAATACGTATACCTTTTTCAAATGCAAAGTCGCATTTTTTTTTCTCGTGGTGATGCAGAGAGAACGGAATTTCAAAAGCCATCATATAGCATCCCATTTTTAAAATTCTGATTCGCTTTAGCCTACTGTATTCTCCTTGTGACTACAATAAACATCTAATAAAACCCATTCTGCAAATGTTTGTCTCAATTAACATGAAGCATATGGAAGAATAAGCTTTTGTAAACTAGTTTGTATAAGAGTGGGCAGAGAAAGTATGTGAATGTAATACATTAGATTGTTTAATATTTATAACCTTTAGTTAAAATATTTTAACAACTACAAGCAAAAAAGAAACATTATTAATATATATATATATATATATATATATATATATATATATATATAGGGTGAATCACCTAAAACTTGCACCTCAAAATATCTCGGAAATGGAAAGTGCTATTGCTATGCAGTTTTCACAGCACTGATTGGTAGTCAGGGGCTCGTACATTTGGCTATAAAGAGAAGTCTATTTTTCTAGCAAACATAAAAATTTTTAAATGGAACATTGCCTAGTTACATCAACAGAATAAATGTAGGGTAAATTAGAATGTCAGTGGCGTTTGTTGCAGGATTCTAGTGCAAGTGGTTTACGAGAAAGCTTATTTTGAAACTTTTACGCACCGACACTTGTACAACCTGTGGTAGCACAAACTAAAGAAAAACAAAAGGGAATTACAATACTTCTGTGGATTCTTACATGTAAAGAGAACATAGCCCTTCGAAGGTTGTGTTCAAAATGACCACTGGCAGCTTGAATACACGCTCCCAGTCTGCTATGGAAAGACTGCTGCACACGTTCTAGCATTTCAGCGGAAATTTCAGAGCAGGCAGCAGTAATACGTGGTTTCATATCGTCTGGTGTAGTTGATACATCCTTGTAGACAGTGTCTTTCAGCCTTTCCCACAGAAAAAATTCTAAAGGGGTCAGATACGGTGAACGGGCCGGTCAAGGTACAGGTCCTCTTCGTCCAATCCAACGATTTGGAAACAATCGTCAAGACAAGCTGTAGTACTTCGTGCACAATGGGCTGGACAGCCATAATGTTGGTACCACAGGTTCCTCCTAGTCTGCAAAGGAACGTCTTCTAGCATCTGTGGCAGATGGTCTGTCAGGAAGTTGCGATATTTGTGCGAGTTCATTGTTCCTTCTATGAACAAAGGGCCTATGAGCTGATGGTTCACTATCCCACACCACACGTTTAAACTCCATGGACGTTGACGTTCCACCTGACGAAGCCAACGGGGATTGTCAACAGACCAATAGTGCATGTTTCTGCGGTTTATCTGGCCACGATTAGTAAATGTTGCCTCATCGCCAAACAAGGTACATGATGAATCTGGAGTATCATGTCGTAATGTCCATGTACAAAAGTTAACACAATTCTCAAAATCGTTTCCATGCAGCTCCGGATGGGGAGAGATGTGATAGTGATAGAACCTACCTATGTCGATGAAGAATGCGCAGTACACTTGCCTGACTTATGCCACTTCCACGTGCGATTGTGCGGGAACTAATTTGCGGATCTACTGAAACGGTAGCCAAAACATTAATTTCTGCCTCTTCTTCAGTCACTTGTTTGTTTCTGTTACGTTTCCTAGGTGTTACAGTACCACTTTCACGTAATTGGTTGAAGAGATTGATAAATAATTGCCGAGATGGTTAACGTCTATTGCAATACGTTTCCGCATACACCGTACAGGAACGAACTGCATTCTTCCTACACTCTCCATACACCATGGGCATGTCGGATTTTTCTGCATTAGTAAACCCTATCTTCTATTCACGACTTACCGCTTGAACTGTCACAAACCAACTGACCAGAAAGTCGCAATGCAATCAATGCACAGAAAACACAATGCAAACAAACATAACAACATCATACCTAGCAACTAAACAGGTTGAATGGGACAAACAATTGTCGAGGTGGAAAATTTTCAAAATATGATTTCTCGCAAACCACTTGCACTAGAATCCTGCAACAAAGACCATTGACATTCTAATTTACCCTACCTTTAGTCTGTTGCTGAAAGTAGGCATTTTTCCATTTAAAAATTGTATGTTTACTCAAAAAATACACTTTCACATTATTATTAAAATCTATTTATAGGCTAAATGTACGAGCATCTGACTACCAATCAATGCTATGAAAAATGCACATCAATAGCACTTTCCATTTCCGAAAAATTTGCGGTGCAAGATTTAGGTGATTCATTCTGTACATATAAAAGTGTGTGTGTGTGTTCCTTATAGGCTTCTACACCGATGCAGCAATTTCGACCAAACTTGGCACATATAACCTTTGACACAAGGCGGAAATTACTGTCTAGCTTAGAATTCCAAATTACATCTCATTTCTCAGACTAGTTACTTAGTTTTATGTAATGTCTACAAAAACTCTCAAGACTTTCTCAACGATAATCGTAATAGGTCGAATATTGCCAACATAAGAATAATTACTTGGGCTTTCATGGCCTCACAAAATAACAAAAGGAACAGCGAGTTCACATATTCGTTGATCTCTCCGACATTCATCATGTGAAATAAATTATGTCACCTGTGACTATGATTCCGCAAAAGTAAAGGTCAGCAATCGCTTCCTAAAAAACTAACAACATTTCGAACTTGCTGTGTTGGGCTTGATATATGCCTTAAGGCAGACAAAATGCCACTTCTTATTCTTCTTTATCTTCATATGATTATTTACTGCGTATTTATATAAAATAACACAAAAGCATTCAACATAATTGCATTGACTACAAAAGTCTCCATAATGCTCAAGTATTGCTAACGTAAGATTAATAAATATGTCGAAGTTAATATCCATACATTCTGCGATCATACTACGATGTTCGGATATTCGCTTATAATCCTCAGTTTTCTCTGTTTTACTTCCTCTACCACTTATACTAAGTGGAGGAAGTATTGCATTCCACCAAAAAATTCGATACCGAGATTTCACCGGAAATACATTTTTTGAGGTGCCCTGAATCAAAGCATTTGGAGAAACATGTCCATGTGTGTATGTCTGTGTGTCTATTTGTGAACACCATGACTCCAAAACGAAGAGTCAGATAAATACCAAACTTGGTATTTGAGTTTAGTGTCTTCCAAGGATGCAACACAAAGGTTTCAAGCAAATCCTCTCGCCCCAGACTACCCTTTATATGGAACATTTTTCGAATGTTTTTATTTTTCAAAAATAGCTCTTACGATTTTGATTAAACAATCATATGTTTAAGACATTTCCATGACAAACGAAATGGATATCTTGAATTTCCTGGCAATATCCCCAAAAATCCTCTTCATTCTGAATGACTTTTGCCTAACTGGCAGGCCGTAAGAGATAGACAAAATTTTACTACGCACAAAATGTACACCTCGTTAAAACACACAATTTATATCACATACACTTTTTTGGTCAAATGAACCATTTGCGAGATATTCTTTGTTACTTTTTCTCAAATGGGAATTCGTTATTGGTCTTTTTTTGTCCTAGACATACAAAAAGAATGGAATGCTCCCCGGAACAACCAGCTCTTAAAAGATTTGACTATCGCTTCAAACCTACTATATTCCCCTTGTACCTACAGGAAAGTTAGCAATAAGATAGATTATGCAACTGTTTCTCTCGATTAACATGAAGTAGATGAAGAATAAGCGTTTGTAAAAATGATTTGTACAAGAGTAGAGAAAGTCATGTGAGTGCAAGACATCAGACTTTTAGTAAAGTACCGTGTGTGTGTGTGTGTGTGTCTGTGAACAGTACTCAAAACGAAAAGTCGGGTCAACACCAAAGTTGATATTAAAGTTTATTAGCTTCCAAAAATGCGATACGAATATTTTTAAGAAAATTCCCCACCCCAAACTGCCCTTTAGATGGAACATTATTATATTTTTATATCCTATAAAATGGGTAACGATTTTGATTGAAATGCCATATATTAAATATATTTACATGACAAATAAAATTAACATCTTGAATTTTCTGGGAATAGTCTTTAAAGTCCTCTTCATTCGGAAGGAATTTTGTATAATCTTGTATAACTAATAAACGCTAAGTGATAGTACTACACAATAAATGTAGATCTCTTTAAAACACACAATTTATTTCAAATAACTTTTTTGTGGCATTAGCCATTTCCGGGATATCCGTTTTTAATGGTTTGAATTGTAATTTTTTATGTCTAGCATATAGCGTGCAGTTCTTAAAAATTTGACTATGGTTGTTCTCTTTGTATCCTAAAGAAATGTGTAAGGTAGCTATTTCTGCAAACGTTTATTTGGATTAAAATGAAGCAGATATAGTGAGACTAGTTTTTATACTCATTAATAAACGACAGAGGTTGGAGAAAGTCATGTGAATGTATTATATCGTATTTTTTCCATCTGCTTCAAAATTCAGTCAAGATAATGCAGGTTAGATGACGTCAAAATTCGATAGAGTATACATTTTCTAAACGCAGATCTATTACTATTTCCAATTCCTTTGGTTATACCAAGCATCATTCTTTTATAATACTGAATTAAACTTGTTTATCTTTCTCTGTTAATTTATACTGTATTTTGATGTACTTTGTAGTTTTTGCTATTGTTTATTTAGGAAATTGTCAATTTTCATTTGCATGTAAACAAATTATAGATGATATCTTTGCTAAAGCACCAACATTTAATAAATCTGAAGGAGCCGAGGCGCACATTTGCTGGAATTTTTATCGGTTTCACTTTCCCAGTTCGCGACTAGAGAGCGCTCTGGCGAGTTTCATGTCACGGCCTCCTTGAGTTTGATATGCAAAATAGCGATCTTATACGACGGCGAAACTGAAAAGTTTTAGAAAATCAAACAGGATTAGTTTTAAAAAAAGTAAATGATTTTATAGTTTTTCAAAATATTCCCCTTTAACATCAGTACATTTTTGCAATCGATGAAACCAATCCTTAAAGCAATGATGACACTCTTCGTGAAGCACTTCGGAAACCAGGTTTTCATCCACTGCTTCATCTGATGAAGAAGTGATTCCACGCATTATATCTTTTACTTTTGGAAACAAAAATAAATCACGAAGTGCTAGTTTAGGGCTGTACGGTGGGTTCGTGGTGTTGACCTTTAGAGCGTGACAGATACTCAGTTGTTAGTTTTGCGGTATGCGACGATGCGTTACCATCATGAAACACTATTTATTCTTTTGGGTATTTTTCACCAACCTTTTTCAAAAATTTGCTTCAAACAGGCATTTGTGTGTCAATCGGCAGTATTATACGCCTATCATCTAATGCTGTAGTAGCAATATGGACCGTTTTAGGAAAAAAAAGCAATCACTGCGAATTCGTCGGACTTTTTGTAGGCTTAGATTCTGTTCGAAAGACCCATTGAGCTGATTGACTTCTCTTTTCAGAAAATGGAGTTTTATTTATGGACGCTCTGTAAGTGTTGTGGTCCTAACCGTCCCATTCTATGTATATTGCGCGTGAAAGAGTGGTAATTTTGCTCAGAGCCTCTTTATCAGGCTTGAGGTTATTTTAGGTGCCGTAAATCTACGACCTGGAACAACCGACTTTACTTCCCTTCCGAAGGAAGCCATGCTAATGATTTTTGCGCCCGAAAAAATCCATCGCCCTCCACCGGATTTGAACCCGCGACCTCTGGAACTAGAGGTTAGCATGGTAACTACTACACCACAGAGGACGAATTCTCTTTTCAGGATCATAACAATAAATACAAGATTCACATAAATAACGATATTCTAAACCAATTTGAAGTATCGCCTTCCAATTTTTCCAGAGTTTTTCTGCACCAATCGACGCGTTGTTGTTTTTGATCGGGAGTCAGTTTATGTGGAATCCATCAACAACAAAGTTTTCTCACGTCTAACTGTTGATGTAAAATGTTTTGGATTTGACTCTTACCAATGCCTAATGTCGCCCTAATATATTCATAAGATGTCCGTTGATCTTCAGCATTGCAATATTTTCATCAGTAACAGCAGTTCTTGGGCATATAGTTGCCCACTAACAGGAAAACAAATGTGTAAAAAGCAATACAAGAAAATTATCAATAAGATAGAGTGTGCAAACGTTTTTCTCGATTAAAATGAAGTAGATGGAGAATAAGCGTTTGTAAAAATAGTTTTTACAAGAGTAGTGAAAGTCATTTGAGTGTAACACATCATATTTTTTATCCTGGAATTACAAAGAGAATGGAATGCTCAACATAGCAACCAGCTCTTAAAACATTTGACTATCGCTTAAAGCCTACCATATTCCCCTTGCACCTACAAGAAAAATAGCCATAAGATAGTTTCTGCAAATGTTTATCTCGATTAAAATGAAGTAGATGGAGAATAAGCGTTTGTAAAAATGGTTTGTTCAAGAGTAGAGAAAGTGGTGTGAGTGTAACACATCAAATGTTTTATGTCCTGGAATTACAAAGAGAATGGAATACTCCATATAGCAACCAGCTCTTAAAACCTTTGACTATCGCTTAAAGCCTACCAATCTCCCTTGCATCTACAAGAAAATTAGCAATAAGATTAACATCTCGATATCTCGATTAACATGAAGCATATATGGAGAATAAGCGTTTGTAAAAATAGTTTGAACAAGAGTAGAGAAATTCATGTGAGTGTAACACATCAGATTTTTTTATCCTGGAATTACACAGAGAATGGAATACTCCACATAGCAACCAGCTCTTAAAACCTTTGACTATCGCTTAAAGCCTACCATATTCCCCTTGCACCTACAAGAAAAATAGCCATAAGATAGTTTCTGCAAATGTTTATCTCGATTAAAATGAAGTAGATGGAGAATAAGCGTTTGTAAAAATAGTTTGTACAAGAGTAGAGAAAGTGGTGTGAGTGCAAGATAACAGATTTTTTTCTCGTCATCGTGCAAAGAGGCTGAGATTTCAGTCATCACATAGAGAACGCCTTTTTACTTTCTCTACCATGTACCCAGTAGGCAGAGAAGGTATTGCATTCCACCCAAAAATTCCATGTCGAGATTTCACCGGAAACACATGCTTTGCAGTCCCCCGAATACAAAAAGGCATTTTTAGAAAAAGACCCGTGTGTCTGTCTGTCTATCTGTCTGTGTGTGTATGTGAACAACAAAACTCAAAAACGTAGGTTCGGATATATATACCACAGTTCGTATTTAAATTCAGTATCGTCCAAGAATGCGACACGAAAATTTTCGAGAAAATCCATCGCACCAACTACACCTCGCATGGAACATTTTTCAAAAAATTTTATTTTTTTTAAAAAATGGCTCTAACGGTATTGATTAAAACACCACATATATGAAAAATATTTGTATGACAAAAATGTTTATCTGAAATTTTCTGGGAATAGCCTGTGAAGTCCTCTTTTGGAAGGACTTTTGTATAGTCTCGTATAACTAGTAAATGTGAAGGGAGAGACGAAAACGTGGTACACAAAAAATATAGATATGTTTAAATCACACAGTTTGTTTCAAGTAACCTTTTCTTTGGCATAAGCCATTTCTGAGATTCCCGTTATTAAAGGTTCGAATTCTACATTTCTTGGCCATTCTCTTAAAGTCCTGTCAAGATTCAGTTGTTTCTCACGATTCCATTGAAACAGTATGAATTTTAAGACCAGCATATAGCGTCCAGTTCTTAAACATTTGACTATCACCATTCCCTTTGTATCTATAACGAAATGTGTAATGTAGCTATTTCTTAAAGGATTATTTGGATTAAAATATAGTAAATGGAAAAATAAGCTTTAGTAAGAGTAGTTTATATACCCACTAATACACAGAGAGAAAGTCTTGTGCATGTATCAAATCAGATTTTTATAAGTCGTCCTCCGTGGCGTAAGGGTACCTCTAGTTCCGGTGGTTGCGGGTTCAAACCCGGCGGAGGGCGATTGATTTTTTCGGGCATAATAATCCTTAGCATGGCTTCTTTCGGAAGAAAAGTAAAGCCGTTGGTCCTGTGCTGTAGATTTACGGCACGTAGCAGAACCTCAAACATGATAAAGAGGCCCCTGTGCAAAATTTCTGGTATTTCACGCTGAATATAGAATGGGATGGTGAGAATCATAAAGAACGTCCATAAATAAAACTCAATTTAATTTTTTCGATTTTTAAAATTTTGTCTCGCTTTGGTCTACTGTATTCCTTTTATACCTACAAAGGTATGTGTAAATGCGTAATTGAAGGTTTAACTCGTATAACAGGAAGTGGAAAGAAGAATACATTTTTGTAAGATTAGTTTGTAGAAGAGTGAGTATCAAAACTCATGTGAATGCAACATATCAGATTTTTAACTGGCTCAGTTACCAGTCTAAACTGGTTGCGTTGTTAAATATAGAGTAATGTATAATCTGCCAGTAATTAATGTTAAATTGTAAGAAAAGTACCTATGATGTACATGCGTTATAATTTTATTCAATATCCGTTAGATTACAAATAAAAACAGCAATTTTCATACAGAGTATTAAAAAATTCTGATGTGTTACACTCACATGGCTTTCTCTACTCTTGTACAAACTATTTTTACAAACTTATTCTCCATATGCTTCATGTTATTCGAGATATCGAGATGTTAACCTTATTGCTAATTTTCTTGTAGATGCAAGGGAAATTGGTAGACTTAAAGCTATAGTCAAATATTTTAAGAGCTATTGCTATATGGAGTAATCCATTCTCTTTGCATTACCGGGACAAAAAAATGAATAACGAATTTCCATTTGAGAAAAAGTATAAGTATTGGAAAATTTAAGGGAATAACAAGCAATATCTCGAAAATGGTTCACTCAACAACAAAAATGTATTTGACATATATTGTGTATTTTAACGCGATCTACATTTTTGTGTAGTAAAATTTTGTCTATCTCTTATGGTTTACCAGTTATGCAAAAGTCGTTCACAATGAAGAATACTTTTGGAGACATTCCCAGAAAATTCGAGATATACATTTCATTTGTCATGAAAATATCTTAAACGTATGATATTTTAATCAAAATCGTTATAGCCATTTTTGAGAAAATTAAAATTTTCGAAAAATCTTTTATGTAAAGGGTAATCTGGGGTGGGGGATTTTCTTGAAAACCTTCGTGCCGCATCTCTGGAAGATACTGAATCTAAATACCAAGTTTGGTGTTTATCCGACTGTTAATTTCTGAGTTATATGTTCACAGACACACACACGGACATGTGCCAAAAGTGTTTTTTTTTGGATCCAGGGGGCCTCAAAACATATATTTCCGGTGAAATCTCGGTATCGAATTTTTGGGTGGAATACAATACTTCCCCTGCTTACTATACGTAGTAGAGAAAGTAAAAATCTAAGTAATTTCCTCTTGGACAAACTGGACGTATTATCAGTTGTGGTTATATGGAGGACATGTTCAGAGTTGGCTCCCCAGCATCACATTGTATTGTTTATTTCGACTATGATGCCCTGCATTTCTTGCACCTGCCAAATGTTGTGGCAAATAAACAAGATTTAACTTTTGTTCCCTATTTGCGTTAAAAGCAACGACACAGAATTATAGACGTCGCTTCAATGCTCGCTCCTGTGACATTTCAGTGCAACGTGTCTCTTATACCCATTTGTGAACACTGGTGACCTCGAGAAGGTCGCTAGTGTGTCTCACTCATTCTTTTCTAGACGCTTCTCGACTTACATGAGCAAGTCCAAAAGTAGACTTAGCCCTACTCCACACAAGCATACACGCTTGCAATGCAAGCAAACAAATGTGTACGACCCATTTAAAACCTGATTAAATGTGTTTGGAATAATATGTGGATGTTTGCAAAGAAATACATATGCATATCTTTTTGTTCCATTCGAGATGGAGAAAAAGTGCAATAGCAATCATAAACACACAAGTCTGGACGTGTTTACAGTAGATGCATTCGGCGCCAACAGTAGTGCTTTCATTTCATAAAGTAAATTCATAATAATAATAATAATAATAATAATAATAATATCTTCATATGGACTTCTAAATCTTGTATTAGAGCTTCACAAACAGTTGGCTCAATCACTGAAACACTGAAGGTTGTAAAGGGATTCGAAATGTGTTCATAAGGCTAGTGTAAGAATGACCACTCGCCAAGAATCCTGAGAGTTACTGCTAATCGGTGTGTTACGGATGTAGCCATTGTGTATTTATTTCACTTTTATAGATTTGGGGACCTATAATTTGAATTAATACTTTAAAGCCACTTGGAGTCAATCTGATGAAACTTTTTAAATCTAGCATCATCATTTAATTTCAAGTACAGTGTATTATGGACCACACTGGAGAAATTTACGCGTCCATCAAAGTCTTTTATCTGTATCTTTCTTGGACGAGGAGCGTATGTAAGCTGCACTAATGCCCGCAACTAATTCACACAAAGGTATGTTTACGACTACTAGTCGGACACGATATGATTGCGGTTGGTGCAGGGCGCCACTTTATTTTGTTGACAGTCAAGGCTGGGGATCAGAGGGGAGTGAGGGGCAAGGCGATAGAGAAAAGTACAGTCTCGCAGTGAAAGCAGTGCCATATGGGCAGGCCTCAGCCTCACTGGTAAATGCAACACGAAACTACAGATGCTTTATTTACCTGGGTGCCTACTTGTTTCTAACCGCTTAGTTCCTCTTCCCAAGGCACGCATTAATATCGTGGCCGACTAATGTGTAGGGATACACTTTAAACATTGATGCAAATGTAGTAAAGTTCAACAAACCGTTCACAAACATTCACTGCATTTGTATTTTTGTTTGCGGGCAATTGCATGCAGATGTGGACTAGGCTAAAGCTCTATCTTCTCTTGTCGTGAATAGCGGTAAAGGAATTGTCAGCTCTTTCCTGAAGTGACTAGCACGAAACCCTGTTTCTTATAGCCTTGCCTCGCCGAAATGTATTCCTCCGCGCTCAATTTCCTTCCCTTTCCCCCGATTGGTTAATGTACACCTTTAAATGGCAATTATAAGTCCTGAGCAATGTAAAGTCAGCTGATAAAAGCGGTATAAACAGCCTTGTCATGACAGATGCACGCGCTTTCGTCATTCTGATGGGCAGGTTTAAAACGAAGAATCCTCCTATTTAGTGATAACAGTTTACATGCATTTCAGATGCATTAACTCTGTTATATAATACACTATTCTGCATGATATCGGATGACTGAAAACTAATATGTGATTCCGACTCACTTTTTATGCTGATTTCAGAATTGCTTTTAGTTTTTTTCTATCACGTACAGTTTTTTCACAATTTCAGTTTAAAAATATAGAGATATAAAAATATTGCTTCCGCCACTACACATAAAATTGGTCTTGATGAAGCAATTTGTAAGGGCTGTACCAGAGGATGGACCCTGCTTCAAGTACCTTTCCAAGAAATTTCCATTCATTACACAAGACAAATTAAAGGCTGGAATTTTTGTTGGTCCTCAAATAAAGAAATTGATGAAGGATGAAAGTTTTGAGAAGACAATGAATGAGAGAGAAATAGAAGCATGGACCGCCTTCCGATCAGTTACTGAAAACTTCTTAGGCAATAACAAAGATTCTAATTACAAGGTCATTGTCGAAACAATGTTGGAACATTTCAAGAAGGTGGGTTTTAACACGAGTGTAAAGGTGCATTTTCTGCATTCACATATCGACTACTTTCCAGAAAATCTGGGACATTATAGTGAAGGGCAGGATGAACATTTTCACCAAGATATTAAGGAAATGGACAGGAGCTACCAGAGGAGATGGAATGAAACTATGATGGCCGACTACTGTTGGATGTTGAGGAGGGACAGTCATCTTCAAGGATCTGCAAGGAAGTCAAAGAAGAGAAAGTTTGGAAAAAAAATAAATAAAACTCTTTGGCTTCTTGTTTTGTTAAAATTTAGTCATGAAATAAATTAGAGGAGTTCTTAAGAGTATTCTTAAAATGTTTCTTGAATAAAAACTTACCTTGTGTGAAATGGTATTTGAATACTTTTCTACGCTCATTAGTAAAATTGTCAAAACATTACTTATTTTGTGTAAAAACCTGACTGCTAGAAAAAAACGGAAGTTATTTCTGGAACCAGCATAGAAACTTGATTCAATATCACCTACTTTTAAGAAATCGTCTGACAAAAAGTTTGAAAATGCAGACTAGTGATATATTTTATCATACAGTTTTGGAAATGTAAATTTGGCAATTCCCTTAGAATATGTTAAGATAAATGATGTTAAATAAGGAACTAGTTTGTATTGCCCAACCAGCTATTCCAGGACAGCGGCCAAAGAGAGATGACTTGTGCACTTGACAGAGATATGGGGCAAAGTTGTATGGAACTGGCCTTTGTGTAGCAGACCAGGCGACCTACTTCAATAAAACAATTGAACTCTCATCCATGGCTTGATACATTCCATGCTCCTTTCATATGACGATTTATTTAGTTTTCTGTCCTCAAATAAATAGTTGATGTTGAACACTAGAATAGGACATGATGGGTTACTATGAGAATAACCAATAACCGAGAACGGAAACCAGAACGAGAACGACAAATTTAACATACAAGTATTGTAATGTGAGGATCCGAAATCAACGGGAAGCTGTTCTCCTTCCCTTTCCCGGGGACGACACACGTGGGTGATATTGAAATTCTTAGAATGCCATGTTTCTAAACACAAATGAAATTTGTGTGTATTTGACAGCTACTTTCTAATGTTTTGCAAGTTGATTGTCTTGTAGTTTGTTCGATTGCTCTAATACTTTGTTAATTATCATAATTTAAATATTCTGTGTTCACTCAAAAATATATTTTAGTAGCTAACATTTTCGGGCTATGAGTTTTTACGATTTTAAATCTTATTAACACATAAAAAATGTGAAGATCGGTTTAGAAATGTATTTGGCGAAGAAGTCAGATTCAAGGCAGCAATTTATAAGATACAGCGAATTCAAAAGAGATAGGTATTTCTTAGTGATGAATTTCGTGGACGCCCAAGAACTGCTGTTACTGATGAAAATATTGCAATGCTTGAAGTGCAACGGACATTTTATGAATTTATTCGGACCAAATTACGCATTGGTTAGAGTCAAATCCAAAACATTTTACATCAACAGTTAGACGTGAGAAATCTTTGTTGTTCATGGATTCTACATAAACTGACTCCCGATCAAAAACAACAACGCGTCGATTGGTGCAGAAAAAATCTGAAAAATTCCAAGGCGATACTTCAAATTTGTTTGGAATATCGTTATTTATGTGAATCTTGTATTTATTGTTATGATCCTGAAAAGAGAATTCGTCCTCTGTGGTGTAGTGGTTACCATGCTAACCTCTAGTTCCCGAGGTCGCGGGTTCAAACCCGGTGGAGGACGATGGATTTTTTCGGGCGCAAAAATCATTAGCATGGCTTCCTTCGGAAGGGAAGTAAAGTCGGTTGTTCCAGGTCGTAGATTTACGGCACCTAAAATAACCTCAAGCCTGATAAAGAGGCTCTGAGCAAAATTACCACTCTTTCACGCACAATATACATAGAATGGGACGGTTAGGACCACAACACTTACAGAGCGTCCATAAATAAAACCCCATTTTCTGAAAAGAGAAGTCAATCAGCTCAATGGGTCTTTCGAACAGAATCTAAGCCTACAAAAAGTCCGACGAATTCGCAGTGATTGCTTTTTTTTCCTAAAACGGTCCATATTGCTACTACAGCATTAGATGATAGGCGTATAATACTGACGATTGGCACACAAATGCCTGTTTGAAGCAAATTTTTGAAAATGGTTGGTGAAAAATACCCAAAAGAATAAATAGTGTTTCATGATGGTACGCATCGTCGCATACCGCAAAACTAACAACTGAGTATATGGACGCTCTAAAGATCAGCAGCACGAACCTACCGTACAGCCCTGAACTAGCACTTCGTGATTTATTTTTGTTTCCAAAAGTAAAAGATATAATGCGTGGAATCACTTCTTCATCAGATGGAGCAGTGGATGAAAACCTGGTTTCCGAAGTGCCTCACGAAGAGTGGCAGTATTGCTTTAAGGATTGGTTTCATCGATTGCAAAAATGTACTGATGTTAAAGGGGAATATTTTGAAAAACAATAAAATCATTTACTTTTTCTTTAAAACTAATCCTTTTTGACTTTCTAAAACTTTTCAGTTTCGCCGTCGTATGAGATCCATATTTTGCATATCAAACTCAAGGAGGCCGTGACATGAAACTCGCCAGAGCGCTCTCTAGTCGCGAACTGGGAAAGTGAAACCGATAAAAATTCCAGCAAATGTGTGCCTCGGCTCCTTCAGATTTATTGAATGTTGGTGCTTTAGCAAAGATATCATCTATAATTTGTTTACATGCAAATAAAAATTGACAATTGCTTAAATAAACAATAGCAAAAGCTACAAAGGACATCAAAATCCGGTATAAATTAACAGAGAACGATAAACAAATTTAATTATGTATTAATACAAGAATGTTGCTTGGTATGACCAAAGGAATTGGAAATAGTAATAGATCTGCGTTTAGAAAATGTTTGCTCTATGGAATTTGACGTCATCTAACCTGCATTATCTTGACTAAATTTTGAAGCAGATGGAAAAAATACGATGTAATACATTCACATGACTTTCTCCAACCTCTATCGTTTATTAATGAGTATGAAAACTAGTCTCACTATATCTACTTAATCTTAATCCAAATAAACTTTTGCAGAAATAGCTACCTTACACATTTCGTTAGGATACAAAGAGAACAACGATAGTCAAACGTTTAAGAACTGGACACTATATTTGAGACATAAAAGAATACAATACAAACCATTAAAAACGGATATCCCGGAAATGGCTGATCACACAAAAAAGTTATTTGAAAAAAAGTGTGTGTTTTAAAGAGATCTACATTTATTGTGTAGTACGTTTTCGCCTATCACTTACGTTTATTAGTATAACAAGATTATACAAAATTCCTTCCGAGTGAAGAGGACCTAAGACTATTCCCAGACATTTCAAGATGTTAATTTTATTTGTCATGTAAATATATTTAATATATGGCATTTCAATCAAAATCGTTAGCCACTATCTAGAAAATAAAAAAAAATCTAAAAGTGTTACATGTAAAAGGCAGTTTGGGGTGGGGAATTTTCTTGAAAATATTCGTGTCGTATTTTTGGAAGGTAATAAACTTAAAAACCAACTTTGGTGTTGACCGGACTTTTCGTTTTTAGGTACTGTTCAGACACACACACGGACCTTTACTAAAAGTCTGATGCGTTGCACTCACATGATTTTCTCTACTCTTGTGCAAACTATTTTTACAAACGCTTATTCTCCATCTACTTCATGTTAATCGAGAGAAACAGTTGCATAATCTATCTTATTGCTAACTTTCTTGTAGGTGCAAGGGGAATATAGTAGGTTTGAAGCGATAGTCAAATCTTTTAAGAGCTGGTTGTTCTGTGGATCATTCCATTCTCTTTCCGTGTCTAGGATATAAAAAAGACGAATAACGAATTCCCATTTGAGGAAAAGTAACAAAGACTATCTCGCAAATGGTTCATTTGACCAAAAAAATGTATGTGATATAAATTGTGTGTTTTAACGAGGTGTACATTTTGTGCGTAGTAAAATTTTGTCTATCTCTTACCACTTGCCAGTTAGGCAGAAGTCATTCAGAATGAAAAGGGGTTTTGTGGACATTCCCAGAAAATTCAAGACATCCATTTCGTTTGCCATGAAAATATCTTAAACATATGATTGTTTAATAAAAATCGTAAGAGCCATTTTTGAAAAATAAAAAACATTCGAAAAATGTTCAATATAAAGGGTAGTCTGGGGCGAGAGGATTTGCTTGAAACCTTTGTGTTGCTTCCTTGGAAGACACAACTCAAATATCAGGTTTGGTATTTATCGGACTCTTCGTTTTTGAGTTATGGTGTTCACAAATAGACACACAGACATACACACATGGACATGTTTCTCAAAATGCTTTGATTCAGGGCACCTCAAAAAATGTATTTCCGGAGAACTGCAATACTTCCCCTACTTAGTATAAGTAGTTGAGAAAGTAAAACAAAGAAAACTGCAGATTATAAGCGAATATCCGAACATCGTAGTATGATCGCAGAATGTATGGATATTAACTTCGACATATTTATTAATCTTACATTAGCAATATTTGAGCACTGTGGAGACTTTTGTAGTCAATGCAATTATGTTGAATGTTTTTGTGTTATTTTATATAAATACGCAGTAAATGATCATATGAAGATAAAGAAGAATAAGAAGTGGCATTTTGTTTGCTTTAATGCAGTTTAAGCTCAACACAGTAAGTTCGATATGTTGTTAGTTTTTTAGGAAGCGATTGCTGACCTTTACTTTTGCGGAATCATAGTCACGGGTGACATAATTTAGTTCACATGATGAATGTCGGAGAGATCAACGAATATGTGAACTCGCTGTTCCTTTTGTTATTTTGTGAGGCCATGAAAGCCCAAGTAATTATTCTTATGTTGGCAATATTCGTACTATTACGATTATCGTTGAGAAAGTCTTGAGAGTTTTTGTAAGCATTACATAAAACTAAGTAACTAATCGTGAGAAATGGAATTCTAAGCTAGACAGTAATTTCCGCCTTGTTTCAAAGGTTATATGTGCCACGTTTGGTCGAAATTGCTGCAGTTTATAGAAGCCTATAAGAAACACACACACCTTTTTCTAAGGAGGTTCTGTTTTGGATCCAGAAGGCCTCAAAACAACTATTTTGGTGAAATCTAGGTATGGAATTTTTGAGTGGAATGCAATACCTTTTTTACATACTATGTACGTGGTAGAGAAAGTAGAGAAGGCTTTCTTAAGAATATTTTGTGGGAGTTACATGGAAATAAACGACAGTGGTTAGAGCAAGTCATGAGAGTGTAAGATATTAGAGTTTTCGATGAGGGGGTATTAAAGCTTGTTTCACGCCACAACAGGTGCTTTAATGTATGTGGTAGTTATGCATAAAATCTCGTGTGGATAGATATCTAACTTCGTTCTTAACAGATCAGCACTTATTGACATGTAAGGAAAATATTAGTGTTGATATGAGGATGGTGTAATATAAAATGCACCGTGCCAATAGTTACAGAGCGTATACGGTTTCGATAATAACAAATAACGTTAAAGGAATAAAGAAACGATTTAGATTATATTGCTGTATTTGCATTGATCTTTCTGAGTCCCACATTGGGTTTAGGATAACATTGGTGCACTCAAAGTTGAAGCCAGTAGCGATAGAGAGATCAAATGTACATTTCCGCAGGCAAATACGAAGTTGATATTCTTGTCATGAATAGACCAGATTGCGATATCCATTATTCCATTCCTCCAAGCTTCTACTTCCATGCTCGTAACTCCCACTTGCTTTTTGTTACACAGTAGAGGTCCTCCAGAGTCTCCCTCGTAGGGTTGCTTTCCACTTTGTACAAAGGAACAGAGTGTGTTGCTGAACGAGCTATTTCCTGGAAATATGATTTTACACCATATTATATATGTCATATCCACCTTGTAGAGAATCATGTCGTCCGTTGAGGAGGTTTTTGAAGTGACACCATATCCTACCACGGTACACCTCGGGTAAATTTGGGCAGGATGTTCCAGTTGGACTACCTCTTCTGCACCAATCGCTTGTTCAGTCTTTATGATCCCAACGTCGTTAACCTGTACGCTATAGTCCAGCCTATAATTCGGGTGTAGGTAACCAGTACCACTCCTGGCAAAGAAGCAAATGTTGGCAAACTCTACCAGAATAAATAGGGAAAAATCTTATAGTTACACTCACACTATTTTCTCTACTCACTCTACAAAGTATTCGTACAAACGTTATCCCCTTATTTACATCTTTTTAATCAAGATAAACTTTGAATTCACATTTACACATTTCGTTGCAAGACACGGAGGTAAAGCGATAGTAACATTTCCAGAGAGCTAGCTGTTATTTTTATTTTCATAACTAATATTGCACCAAATTTTAATCTTATTCTTCCATCCAAAGAATATTTAGATTTTTGACTTTAATTCTATAGTTACTATCTTTACAACTTTTATAATGTGATAACTTGCAAAATGCATACAATGACGGCTTTCATAGAATATATGAACGATTAGAAGAGATCTAAACCTACCATCCTGCACAGTTTGACACTTTATTATAAGGAAAAACTCTCGCAATATGTCAGTAAATTACTGCAATTTGTTAATACAGCGCATGCTCGCAGGAAACTGCCAACTCAACCGTATAAGTGTAATTCACTACAATAGTGATCATAGGGGTAGACCAGTTTCTGATACCATAACCTAACCTCGAGTTAAATATCGAAACTACAGGACCCTGTGAACTCGTTCTATTATTCATTTCTATTAGTGATATTTTTGCTTAACTGTTGACGGTCCTACATGAATTAGATAGTTACAATGCGCTCACAACTGGCCGAACAGTGAACCAATTAGCGAAAGTAACTATGGATCAAAGTCGAGATTTTCAACTATAGGCTATTTGATGACAGTAATTTGCTGCTCTCCATCTACATACCGTCACGTTGTGATAACAACAGTATTTCTGATACAATTTGCAACAACTCATAATATTTTTTGCTTTTATATCGACGTCCCCTCAGGATAAACTCCCTCAAGCCTACAGTGTCCAATATGGGAACTAGCAAATCGTTTCAGATAAACGGTTAAACGTGTATACTGAGAAAAGTAATATCATCACCAAAATGTTTATGCCGCAAGGAACTTGAAATATCTAAGTTACAAAAGACATGCTTCCATACTCGCCTTCCCTCATTACTGGTTCGGCCAGTATTGGGCACTTCGTGGCCATCGTAGTTCATGGAGCTTGCCCTGAAATGCCGCCAACTTTGAGCAAATACTACCTTGACATACAGCACAAGTTAGGCGAGCGTAGGCCTTTAGGCCGTAGCGAGCCGCAGAGAAACCTCAGGGACTTGATGTTTCGATATTTACTCATGGTTAGATTAAGCTTAGTGGTTAAGGTTAGTGTGTAGCTTTTTTGCACTAGTTTGCTCTTCATTGAACATGTTAGTAAAAGCTAAAGGAAAGTCAATAAATTACATTAGGAGTGGGTAGTTGAAGTAGATGTTGTTTAGGTGTATTACTTTTATAGCAAAATTACGGTGTGAAGACAATAAACGTTGCCATTTTGTCGCTATTGCACATGCGCACTTGGAACTGTCAACCTAAATGAGATTAAATCCGCGGAATAAGCGACGTGTTTTTACTCTTTATCTTTATTATCTTTTACCACTTATGTGAACGCAATGCGTTGCCGCTGACATTGCTTTGCTGGAAATAGTATTTCCACCAGAAGTTTGATTGCTGCAGTATTATAGCCAATGTTATGTGATATACTAAATATTAATAAATAAGTTGCTTTGGGGTAACCACTGGTAAATAATTAAAGTACGCTTATATAAAATACCAACCCTTCCCGTGAATCAGAAATCTAATCTTATATAAAATAACTGAATCTAACATAACCTGAGCTTATGAACGCACGCTGGCTTCGCTCGCGTGCTTTGGTGTAATCAATGGTAGCTAATTAAAGTAAGATTATATAAAAAAATCAAAGCTAACATACAACAAATTGGAAACTAAAAAAATAATAAACCTAAACATCTAATTAGGAAAGCACGCTGCGAGCGTTGGCGATATCTCGCTGGGTTGGCAGGATTTGTTATTCATATGTTGCCAGCATTGTGTTGGAGCTAGAGGATGACATCTGCAGGATAATATGACATCATTTTCATCGCTTTTGAAGTCCAACGTAATGCAACTTACCCGAATAGGTCGTTTAATTTGACGCCTTTGGTTGTATTAGAAAACGCGTGGAAACTAAACATGTAATGTTACAGGAGCAAAGTATTGAGACCAACTGTGATGTTGCAAAAAATGAGATGCGAGCTTGTTACCTCGTATTTCTACATCCAGCTAAGTTCACACAGTTGACGTATACAGTAATACTTTTGTATCCAATTATACAGTGTCCAGCAGTAAGAACGGTATGTTGATCCAATACTGATCCAGTACACAGTGCTGTGCCATCATCTATGTCAATCAGCAGACCTACAACAAATTTAAACTCTCCAGGGCTAGCGGGAACACCTCCAAGTATTCTGTAGGATAACTCCGTGTCATTTTCTGCACCTTCCCTGGCAAATATACTATTGGCTATGATAAGCATTAACCACATTTCAAAGACAACCTGCATCTTCTTCACAGGAAACTGTATCAATATATAATGACACCCCAAAGGAAATACTCGGCGAGTATCCGTATATCTACTCTAGGTGTGTAGAGACGCGATTATGAAATTATTATTTAAGCAATGCATAAGTTAGTCATTCAGTGAATTTAGTTTTCTGAATTATTTCACGGCCTTCAGCTGGTATTTAATTCGAAAACTTGGAAAATCGATAAATATCGTTTTACGAGAATAACAAAAGAATAAAGCAACGACAGATGCTCTATGGAAGAGTAGAATTTTAATTGATCAGAGTAAGTAGAGGAAGTATTGTATTCCAGCCCAAATTTCAATCCGGAGATTTCACAAAAAATACAGTTTTTGAGGTTCTCTGAATAAAAAATCTGATGTGATACATTCACATGATTTTCTCTTACCTTATACTCATTAGTGGGTATACAAGCTATTCGTACTAAAGCTTAATTTTCTGTCTAATACATTTTAATCCAAATGAATCTTTGCAAAAATAGCTGCAGTACACATTTCATTATACAAAGAAAACAACGATAGTCAAATTTTAAGAACTGGACGCTATATGCTGAGCTTAAAATACCATACTGTTTCCATTATATTGCGAGAAACAACTGAGTGTTGACAGACTTCAAAGAATGACCAAAATTAACAATTCGAACCATTAATAACGGATATCTGAGAAATGGCTTATGCCACAAAAAGCTTATTTGAAATAAATTGTGTGTTTTAAAGCGGTCTACATTATTTGTGTAGTATGTTTTCGTCTATCGCCTAATGTTATACAAGATTATACAGAATTTCTTCCGAATCAAGAGGACTTCCTAGGATATTCCCGGAAAATTCAAGATATATGTATTTTATTTGTAATGTAAATATTTTTCTATGTGGTATATTAATCAAAATCGTTAAAGCCATTTTTAGGAAATCAACATTCTCGAAAATTTTCTTACGCAAAGGATAGTTTGGGGTGTTTTTTTTTAAAAAAAATTGTGTCGCAACTTTGGAAGATACTGAATCTAAATAACAAATTTGGTAATTATCCGACTTATCATTTTTGAGTTGTGGCTTTCACACACACATACACACACACAGAGTTTCCAAAAATGCTTTATTTTTATTCAGAAGGCCTCAAAACAAGTATTTTCGGCGAAATCCGGTGTATGCTCGTGGGCGTTCCCACGGGTGTTCTATAACAACATAACTCAAAAGAAAAGTCTCTTAAATACCAAATTGCATATAATAAAGTTCAGAATCTTCCAAGGATGCGATACGAAGATTTTCAAGAAAATACTCCCATCACAAACTACCTGTACATGGAAAAAAGTTCGCTATGTTTGGTTTTCTCAAAAATGCTTCCAACGATTTCGATTAAAATACAATATATTACACACCAAGAACATGTACAATAAAATACATATCTTGAATTTTCTGAATAGCCTGTAAATTCCTCTTCATTCTGAATGCCTTTTGTATAACTGGTAACCGCAAGAGATGGACGAAAATCTTGTTGTACGAAAATGTAGATCTAGGACACAACGTATGCCAAATAGAAATGTTTGTGGAGTTAAACATTTCCGACATATTCTTGTTATTGGTTTGCATTTTCTAATATACTTAAACCTTTTTCAAGTGCCAAGTCCCTACTATTTTGTCCAAGAGGAAATTACTTAGATTTTTACTTTCTCTACTACGTATAGTAAGTAGGGGAAGTATTGTATTCCACCCAAAAATTCGATACCGAGATTTCACCGGAAATACATGTTTTGACACACCCTGAATCCAAAAAAAAATACTTTTGGAAACATGTCCGTGTGTGTGTCTGTGAACAGCATAACTCAGAAACGAACAGTCGGATAAACACCAAACTTGGTATTTAGATTCAGTATCTTCCAGAGATGCGGCACGAAGGTTTTCAAGAAAATCCCCCACCCCAGATTACCCTTTACATGAAATATTTTTCGAAAATTTTAATTTTCTCAAAAATGGCTCTAACTATTTTGATTAATATATCATACGTTTAAGATATTTTCATGACAAATGAAATGTATATCTCGAATTTTCTGGGAATGTCTCCAAAAGTATTCTTCATTGTGAACGACTTTTGCATAACTGGTAAACCATAAGAGATAGACAAAAGTTTACTACACAAAAAAATGTAGATCCCGTTAAAATACACAATATATGTCAAATACATTTTTCTTGTTTAGTGAACCATTTTCGAGATATTGCTTGTTATTCCTTAAATTTTCCAATACTTATACTTTTTCTCAAATGGAAATTCGTTATTCATTTTTTTTTGTTCCGGTAATGCAAAGAGAATGGAATACTCCACATAGCAAAAGCTGTTAAAATATTTGACTATAGCTTCAAGCCTACCAATTCCCCTTGCATCTACAAGAAAATTAGCAATAAGATTAACATTTCGATATCTCGATTAACATGAAGCATATGGAGAATAAGTTTGTAAAAATAGTTTGTACAAGAGTAGAGAAAGTTATGTGAGTGTAACACATCAGATTTGTTTAATACTCTGTATGAAAATTGCGGATTTTATTTGAAATCTAACGGATATTGAATAAAATTATAACGCATGTACATCATAGGTACTTTTCTTACAATTTAACATTAATTACTGGCAGATTATACATTACTCCATATTTAACAACGCACCAGTTTAGACTGGTAACTAAGCCAGTTAAAAATCAGATAAGTTGCATTCACATGAGTTTTAATACTCACTCTTCTACAAACTAATCTTACAAAAATGTATTCTTCTATCTACTTCCTGTTATACGAGTTAAACCTTTAATTACGCATTTACACATACCTTTGTAGGCATAAAAGGAATACAGTAGACCAAAGCGAGACAAAATTTTAAAAATCGAAAAAATTAAATTGAGTTTTATTTATGGACCTTCTTTATGATTCTCACCATCCCATTCTATATTCAGCGTGAAATACCAGAAATTTTGCTCAGGGGCCTCTTTATCATGTTTGAGGTTCTGCTATGTGCCGTAAATCTACAGCACAGGACCACCGGCTTTACTTTCCTTCCGAAGAAGCCATGCTAAGAATTATTACGCCCGAAAAAATTAATCGCCCTCCGCTGGGTTAGAACCTGCAACCACCGGAACTAGAGATACCCTTAGAAGGACGACTTTTAAAAATCTGATTTGATACATACACAAGACTTTCTCTCTGTGTATTACTGGGTATATAAACTACTCTTACTAAAGCTTATTTTTCCATTTACTGTATTTTAATTCAAATAAACCTTTAAGAAATAGCTACATTACACATTTCGTTATAGATACAAAGGGAATAGCGATAGTCAAATGTTTAAGAACTGGACGCTATATACTGGTCTTAAAATTCATACTGTTTCAATGGAATCGTGAGAAACAAGTGAATATTGACAGAACTTTAAGAGAATGACCAAGAAATGTAGAATTCGAACCTTTAATAACGGGTTTCTCAGAAATGGCTTATGTCAAAGAAAAGGTTACTTGAAACAAACTGTGTGATTTAAAGAATATCTATATTTTTGTGTACCACGTTTTCGTCTATCTCTTCACGTTTACTAGTTATACGAGACTATACAAAAGTCCTTCCCAATGTGGACTTCACAGACTATTCCCAGAAAATTCCAGATAAACATTTTTTGTCATACAAATATTTTTCATATATATGGCGTTTTAATCAAAATCGTTAGAGCCATTTTTAAAAAAAATAAAATTTTTGGAAAAATGTTCCATGCAAGGTGTAGTTGGTGCGTTGGATTTTCCCGAAAATTTTCGTGTCGCATTCTTGGAAGATACTGAATTTAAAAACAAACTGTGGTATATATATCCGAACCTTCGTTTTTGAGTTATGTTACACACACAGACAGATAGACAGACAGGCACACGGGTCTTTTTCTAAAAATGCCTTTTTGTATTCGGGGGACTTCAAAGCATGTGTTTCCGGTGAAATCTCGACATGGAATTTTTGGGTGGAATGCAATACCTTCTTTGCCTACTGGGTACATGGTAGAGAAAGTAAAAAGGGGTTCTCTATGTGATGACTGAAATCTCAAGCTTTTTGCACGATGACGAGAAAAAAATCTGTTATGTTGCACTCACACGACCTTCTGTACTCTTGTACAAACTATGTTACTAACGCTTATTCTCCATCTCATTTATTTTAATCAGATAAACATTTGCAGAAACTTATTGCCAATTTTCTTGTAGATGCAAGGGGAATATGGTAGGCTTTAAGCGATAGTCAAATCTTTTAAGAGCTGGTTGCTATGTGGAGCATTCCATTCTCTTTGTATGTCCAGGATAAAAATGTCTGATGTGTTACACTCACATGACTTTCTATACTCTTGTACAAAATATTTTTTACAAACGCTTATTCTCCATATATGCTTCATGTTAATGGAGATATCGAGATGTTAATCTTATTGCTAATTTTCTTGTAAATGCGAGGGAAATTGGTAGGCTTTAAGGGATAGTCAAGTATTTTAAGAGCTGGTTGCTATGTCGAGTATTCCATTCTCTTTGCATTACCAGGACAAAAAAATGAATAACGAATTTCCAATTGAGAAAAAGTATAAGTATTGGAAAATTTAAGGGAATAATAAGCAATATCTCGAAAATGGTTCACTCAACAAAAAAATATATGACATAAATTGTGTATTTTAACGCGATCTGTATTTTTTGTGTAGTAAAGTTTTCTCTATCTCTTATGGTTAACCAGTTATGCAAAAGTCATTCACAATGAAGAATGCCTTTGGAGACAATCCCAGAAAATTCGAATACATTTTATTTATCATGCAAATATCTTAAACATATGATATTTTAGTCAAAATCGTTAGAGCCATTTTTGAGAAAATTAAAATTTTCGAAAAATGTTCTATGTAAAGGCTAATCTGGAGTGGTAGGGATTTCCTTGAAAATTTTTGTGTCGCATCCTCGAAAGACACTGAACCTAAATACCATGTTTGGTTGTTATCGGACTTTTAGTTTTTGAGTTGTGTTGTTCACAGACACATAGTCACACACAGACGGCCATTTTTTTCTAAAAATGCTTTTTTGAACTCCGGAGACCTTAAAGCATGTATTTCCAGTGAAATTCTATATCAAACTTTTTGTTGGAATGCAATGCTTCACTTACTTACTATAGGTAGTAGCGCGGTAAAAAAAATAAATAACGAATTCCCATTTGAGAGAAAGTACAAGTATTGGAATATTCAAACAAATAACAAGGAATATCTCGAAAATGGTTCACTCCACAAAGGTGTATATAACGTAAGCTGTGTGTTTTAATGAAATCCATATTTTGTCTTTCTCTTACGGTTTACCAGTTATACAAACGCCATTCAGAATGAAGAGGACTTTTGGGGACATTTCCAGAAGACTTAAGATATACATTTCATTTGCCATAAAATATCTTAAACATTCGATACTTTAATCAAAATTGTTATGCCATATTTTATAAATTCAAAATTTTCGGCAAATGTTCCATATAAGGGAGGTCTGATTTGGGGGATTTTTTTTTGAAAATATTCATGCCGCATCTTTGAAAGATAATAAATCTATATACCAAATTTGGTGCTTATTCAAATTTTGGTTTTTGAGTTACGCTGTACACAGATACACACACATGCGGAACGTTTTCTAAAAATGCTTTTTTTGGATTCAGGGAGCCTCAAATCGGGTATTTCCGGTGAAATCTCGAGATTGAAATTGTGGGTGGAATACAATAATTCCCCTACTTAGTATACTTAGTAGAGAAAATGAAAATAATAGGGACTTGGCACTTGAAAAAGGTTTAAGTATTAGAAAATGCAAACCAATAAATAGGAATATGTCGGAAATGTTTAACTCCACAAACATTTCTATTTGGCATACGTTGTGTTCTAGATCTACATTTTCGTGCAACAAGATTTTCGTCCATCTCTTGCGGTTACAAGTTATACAAAAGGCGTTCAGAATGAAGAGGAATTTACAGGTTATTCAGAAAATTCAAGATATGTATTTTATTGTACATGTTCTTCGTGTGTAATATATTGTATTTTAATCAAAACCGTTGGACGCATTTTTGAGAAAACCAAACATAGCGAACCTTTTTCCATGTACAGGTAGTTTGTGATGGGAGCATTTTCTTGAAAATCTTTGTATCGCATCCTTGGAAGATTCTGAACTTTATTATATGCAATTTGGTATTTAAGAGACTTTTCGTTTGAGTTATGTTGTTTATAGAACACCCGTGGGAACGCCCACGAGCATACACCGGATTTCATCGAAAATGCACATTTTGAGGCCTTCTGAATAAAAATAAAGCATTTTTGGAAACTCTGTGTGTGTGAAAGCCACGACTCAAAAATGATAAGTCGGATAATTACCAAACTTGTTATTTGGGTTCAGTATCTTCCAAAGTTAAGACACAATTCTTTTTAAAAAAAACACCCCAAACTATCCTTTGCGTAAGAAAATTTTCGAGAATGTTGATTTCCTAAAAATGGCTTTAACGATTTTGATTAATATACCATATAGAAAAATATTTACATTACAAATAAAATACATATATCTTGAATTTTCCGGGAATATCCTAGGAAGTCCTCTTGATTCGGAAGAAATTCTGTATAATCTTGTATAAGGTTAAAAGGCAGACGAAAACATACTACACAAATAATGTAGACCGCTTTAAAACACACAATTTATAACAAATAAGCTTTTCGTGGCATAAGCCATTTCTCAGATATCCGTTATTAATGGTTAGAATTGTTAATTTTGGTCATTCTTTGAAGTTCTGTCAACACTCAGTTGTTTCTCGCAATATAATGGAAACAGTATGGTAGTTTAAGCTCACCATAGAGCGTTCAGTTCTTAAAATTTGACTATCGTTGTTTTCTTTGTATAATGAAATGTGTACTGCAGCTATTTTTGCAAAGATTCATTTGGATTAAAATGTATTAGACAGAAAAGTAAGCTTTAGTACGAATAGCTTGTATACCCACTAATGAGTATAAGGTAAGAGAAAATCATGTGAATGTATCACATCAGATTTTTTATTCAGAGAACCTCAAAAACTGTATTTTTTGTGAAATCTCCGGATTGAAATTTGGGCTGGAATACAATACTTCCTCTACTTACTCTGATCAATTAAAATTCTACTCTTCCATAGAGCATCTGTCGTTGCTTTATTCTTTTGTTATTCTCGTAAATCGATATTTATCGATTTTCCAAGTTTTCGAATTAAATACCAGCTGAAGGCCGTGAAATAATTCAGAAAACTAAATTCACTGAATTGCTAACTTCTGAATTGCTCAAATAATAATTTCATAATCGCGTCTATACACATCTAGAGAACTAGATATACGAATAATCACCGAGTAGTTCCTTTAGAGTGTCATTATATATTGATACAGCTTCCTGTGAAGAAGATGCAGGCTGTCTTTGAAATGTGGTTAATGCTTATCATAGCCAATAGTATATTTGCCAGGGAAGATGAAAGAAATGACAAGGAGTTATCCTACAGAATACTTGGAGGTGTTCCCGCAAGCCCTGGAGAGTTTAAATTTGTTGTAGCTCTGCAGATTGACTTGGGTCGTAGCACAAGACTGTGCACTGGTACAGTATTGGATCAACACGCCGTTCTTACTGCTGGACACTGTATAGTTGGATACAAAAGTATTACTGTATACGTCAACTGTGTGAACTTAGCTGGATGTAGAAATACGAGGTAACAAGCTCGCTTCTCATTTTTTGCAACATCACAGTTGGTCTCAATGCTTTGCTCCTGTAACATTACATGTTTAGTTTCCATGAGTGTGTTAATACAACCAAAGGCGTCAAATCAAACGACCTAAATGTTGGTCTTCAAAAGCGATGAAGGTGATGTCATATTCTCCTACAGATGTCACCGTATGCCATTCTCTAGCTTCAACACAATGCTGGCAACATATGAATAACAAATCCCACCAACCCAGTGAGATATCGCCAACGCTAGCAGTGTGCTTTCCTAATTATATTTCTAGGTTTATTGTTTTTTCACGTTTCTGATTTGTAGTAGGTTAAGTTATAGCTTTTTTATATAATCTTACTTTAATTAGCTACCAGTAGTTACACCAAATACCAAAGCACGCCAGCGAAGCCAGCGTGCGTTCCTAAGCTCAGATTTCTGACTCACGGGAGGTTAGGTTAGGTTCAGTTTTTTATATAAGCTTAGGTTTCTGATTCACGGGAGGTTAAGTTAGGGTTAGTTTTTATATATAAGTCTAATTTAATTATTTACCAGGGGTTACATTATAGCAACTTCTTTATTAATATTTTGTATATCAGGTAACTTTGGCTTTAATACCTCAGTAATTAAACTTCTGGTGGAAATAATATTTCCTGTAATGCAATATCAGCGACAATGCATTGCGTTCACATCAGTGATAAAAGATAATGAAGAATAAGAAGTAATAACACATCGCTTACTTCTCATTTAGGTTGGCAGTTCCCATCGCGCATGTGCAATAGCGAAAAAATGGCCATGTTTATTCTCTTCACACCGTAATTTTGATATATAAGTAAAACACCTAAAGTGGGTGGATGGGCAGGTAGGCACCAGCTATAGAACAGACAACATCTACTTCGATTACTCACTCCTAATGTGATTTATTGACTTTCCTTTAGCTTTTACTAACATGGTCAATGAAGACCAAACTAGTGCAAAAAACTACACACTAACCTTAACCACTAAGCTTAATCTAACCATGTGTAAATATCGAAACATCAAGTCCCTGTGGTTTCTCTGCGGCTCGCTACGGCCTAACGGCCTACGCTCGCCTAACTCGTTCTGTATGTCCAGGTAGTATTTGCTCAAAGGTTGGCGGCATTTCAGGGCAAGCTCCATGAACTACGATTGCCACGAAGTGACCAACACTGGCCGAACCAGTAATGAGGGAAGGCGAGTATGGAAGCATGTCTTTTGTAACTTAGATATTTCAAGTTCCTTGCGGCATAAACATTTTGGTGATGATGTTAGTTTACTCAGTATACACGTTTAACCGTTTATCTGAAACGATTTGCTAGTTCCCGTATTGGACACTGAAACCTTGAGGGAGTTTATCCTGAGGGGACTTCGATATAAAAGCAAAAAATATTATGAGTTATTGCAAATTGTATCATAAATACTGATGTTATCACAGCGTAACAGTATGTAGATGGAGAACAGCAAATTACTATCATCAAATAGCCTACAGTTGAAAATCTAGACTTTGATCCATACTTTCGCTAATTGGTTCACTGTTCGGCCAGTTGTGAGCGCTTTGTAACTATCTAATTCATGTAGGACCGTCAACAGTTAAGCAAAAAAATATCACTAATAGAAATGAATAATAGAACGAGTTCACAGGGTCCTGTAGTTTCGATATTTAACTCGAGGTTAGGTTATGGTATCAGAAACTGTCCACCTCTATTCTAGTGAATTACATTTATACGGTTGAGTTGGCATCTTCCTGCGAGCATGCGCTGTGTTAACAAATAGCAGTAATTTACTGACATATTGCAAGAGTTTTCCTTATAATAAAGTGTCAAACTGTGCAGGATGGTAGGTTTAGATCTCTTCTAATCGTTCATATCTTCTATGAAAGCCGCTATTGTATGGATTTTGCAAGTTACTACATTATAAAAGGGGTAAAGATAGTAAGTATAGAATTAAAGCCAAAAATCTAAATATTCTTTGGATGGAAGAATAGGATTATAATTCGGTGTAATATTAGTTATGAAAATAAAAATTCTTTGCAGCAAAGAACATGAACAAAATTTTCTTAAGTTTATACAAGGTATTTAGGGTAGGTTAGATATAGTTTTATTAATGATGCAACAAGGTTCCTATCAACAATAATTTTCATAATCCTTATAACAATAATAATCCCATGCCGCTACAGCCCATGAAAGCCCCAGACTTGCTAACCCGACTGCTGGTCTAACGCCCCCGTACGCACGGCAGCGTTTGGCGATCATCCAACCGATACAGGGAGGTGATGTGGTCAGCATCACACATCCTCCCGGCAGAATGTTGGTCTCAAGAACCCTTAGTTTTACAAAATATACACAAATGAAGCGAGCGAGATTTTTCCTCTTTGTTGTTATATTAGGTTATTTGCGTTTAGTAATACAACAATCAGGACATTTTTTCCATGCATTTAGGACCAATGTATAACAACAAAGCGAGTCCGCATTCTGGTATCAGTTATTCAAGTTAATCTAGGCTAGGTGTCATTTATTTATGATAGAAATGGAAACAATACTGCTATTCGGAATCTTTAGTTCACAAAGGCACGCGAGCAAAGCGATAAGTTACCAGATTGAAATGTGTACAAGATGTAGAGGCATCCCTTCTATATTCATTAACTGCTTTTTCTCCAGTGACTTTAAAAGGAGAATAGGATTATTTATACTTTATCTACTACGTTTAAGTAAGGGAAGTATTGTATTCCACCCAAAATTTCGATACCAAGATTTCACCGGAAATATATGCTTTGAGGACTCCCGAATCCAGAAAAAACATTTTTGGAAACATGTCCGTGTGTGTGTCTGTCTGTGAACAGCATAACTCAGAAACGAAAAGTCGGATAAACCCCAAACTTGGTATTTAGGTTCAGTATCTTCCAGAGATGCGACACGAAGGTTTTCAAGAAAATCCCCCATCCCAGATTACCCTTTACATGGAACATTTTTGGAAAATTTTAATTTTCTCAGAAATGGCTCTAACGATTTTAATTAAAATATCATATATTTAAGATACTTTCATGACAATAAAATTTATATCTCGAATTTTCTGGGAATGGCTTCAAACGTATTCTTCATTGTGAACGACTTTTGCATAACTGGTAAACCATAAGCGATAGACAAACGTTTACTATACAAACAATGTAGATCGCGTTAAAATACACAATTTATGTCATATACATTTTTACTTTCTCTACTACGTATAGTAAGTAGGGGAAGTATTGCATTCCACCCAAAAATTCGATACCGAGATTTCGCCGGAAATATATGTTTTGAGACCTCCTGAATCCAAAAAAAGCATTTTTGGAAACATGTCCGTGTGTGTGTCTGTGTGTGTGTGTGTGTGTGTCTGTGTGTGTGTGTGTCTGTGTGTCTGTGAACAGCATAACTAAAAAACGAACAGTCGGATAAGCACCAAACTTGTTATTTAGGTTCAGTATCTTCCAGAGATGCGACACGAAGGTTTTCAAGAAAATCCCCCCACCCCAGACTACCCTTTACATGGAAGATTTTTCGAAAATTTTAATTTTCTCAAAAATGGCTCTAACGATTTTGATGAAAATATCATATGTTTAAGATACTGTCATGAGAAATGAAATGTATATCTCGAATTTTCTGGGAATGTCTCCAAAAGTATTCTTCATTGTGAACGACTTTTGCATAACTGGTAAACCATAAGAGATAGACAAAATTTTACTACACAACAAATGTAGATCGCGTTAAAATACACAACTTATGTCATATACATTTCTTTTATTGAGTGAACCGTTTTCGAGATATTGCTTCTTATTTCCTTAAATTTTCCAATACTTATACTTTTTCTCAAGTTCGTTATTCATTTTTTTATGTCCTGGACATGCAAAGAGAACGGAATGCGCCACATAGCAACCAGCGATAAAATATTTGACTATCGCTTAAAAGCTACCATATTCCCCTTGCATCTACAAGAAAATTACAAATAAGATTGACATCTCGATATCTCGATTAATATGAAGCATATGGAGAACAGGCGTTTGTAAAAATAGATTGTACAAGAGTAGAGAAAGGCATGTGAGTGTAACACATCAGATTTTTTTATTGAGTGATCATTTTCGAGATATCGCTTGTTATTCCCTTAAATTTTCAATACTTATACTTTTTCTCAAATGGAAATTCGTTATTCATTTTTTTATGTCCTGGACATGCAAAGAGACCATATAGCAACCAGCTCTTAAAATATTTGACTATCGCTTAAAGCCTACCATATTCCCATTGCACCTACTAGAAAATTAGCAAATAGATTGGCATCTCGATTAACATGAAGCATATGGAGAATAAGCGTTTGTAAAAATATTTTGTACAAGAGTAGAGAAAGTCACGTGAGTGTAACACATCAGATTTCTTTTATTATATAATCTTTTGATTACAACTTATTATCAATTCTTTTTCTAAATATAGCAAACCGCTTCAATAACACCAAGTAGACACACGGCGGCATTTAGAGGTTCCTTTAATCATTAAAAAATTTAATTAAGCTATCTTCATTAGCTTCTGAGAAAATGGGTCATTGATCCAGAAAACTGTATTCACAGAAAAAGTTGTTCAAAGCATATGGCCTGAGCACACAGAAGCTGCCATGCATAACAGTAGTACAAATATGTTGAGCTAGACTTGGGCTAACGCTTCTCACTCTACTGCAAAGTGTGTAGGAGTTATGATAGTTTCTGTGAAGTAGTGCACAATTCACAGTACAAAATGGCAGATCAGTAATATTTTTAAAAAATCTGATGTGTTACACTCACATGACTTTCTCTACTCCTTGTACAAACTATTTTTACAAACGTTTATTCTCCATATGCTTCATGTTAATCGAGATATCGAGATGTTAATCTTATTGCTAATTTTCTTGTAGATGCAAGGGGAATATGCCAGGCTTTAAGCGATAGTCAAATATTTTAAGAGCTGGTTGCTATAAAGAGTATTCCATTCTCTATGCATGTCCAGGACAAAAAAATGAACAACGAATATCCATTTGAGAAAAAGAATAAGTATTGGAAAATTTAAGAGAATAACAAGCAATATTTCGAAAATGGTTCACTCAACAACAAAAATGAATATAACATCAATTGTGTATTTTAACGCGATCTACATTTATAAAATTTTGTCTATCTCTTATGGTTTACCAGTTATGCAAAAGTCGTTCACAATGAAGAATAGTTTTGGAGACATTTCCAGAAAATTCGAGATATACATTTTATTTGTCATGAAAATATCTTAAATATATGATATTTTAATCAAAATCATTAGAGGCATTTTTGAGAAAATTAAAATGTTCTAAACATTTTTCCATGTAAAGGGTAATCTGGAGTGGGGGATTTTCTTAAAAACCTTCGTGTTGCTCCTCTGGAAGATACTGAACCTAAATACCAAGTTTGGTGATTATCCGACTGTTCGTTTCTGAGTTATGCTGTTGACAGACAGACACACACACACGGACATGTTTCCAAAACTGCTTTCTTTTTGGATTCAGGGGGTCTCAAAACATACATTTCCAGTGAAATCTCGGTATAGAATTTTTGGGTGGAACACAATACTTCCCCTACTTACTATACGTAGTAGAGAAAGTAAATATCCGATGTGATATATTCACCCGACATTTCCTACCCTCCGTCGTTTATTAGTGGGTATACAAACTATTCTTACTAAAGCTCATTTTTCTGTCTACAATGTTTTATTACAAATAAACCTTTGCGGAAATAGCTACCTTACGCATTTCGTTATAGACACAAGGGAACGGATAGTCGACTGTTTAAGAACTGGACGCTAACGCTGGCCTTAAAATTCCATACTGTTTCCATGACATCGCGAGAAACAACTGCATGTTGAAAGGACTGTAAGAGAATAACAAAAAAATGAACAGTTCAAACCTTTTAATAACGGATATATCATAAATGGCTTATAAATAAAAAAAACTTATTTTAAACAAATTGTGTGTTTTCAAGAGATCTACATTTGTGTGTAGTATATTTTCGTCTGTCATTTAACGTTTACCAGTGATACAAGGTTCTACAAAATTTCTTCCAAATGAAGTGGACTTTACAGAAACTTCAATATACACATTTTATTTTTCATGCAAATAGCTGTAAATATGGTATTTAATCAAAATCATAAAAGCCATTTTTTAGAAAAGAAAAATTATCTAAAAATGTTCCATGTAAAGGGAAGTCTGGGAAGGGAGGATTTTCTTGAAAATCTCGTATCACATCATTGGAAGGTACCGAACTAAAATTCCAAGCTTTGTATTTACGGGACTTTTCGTTTTTTAATTATGCTGTTCACACAAATTCACACACACAGGCAAATGAGTTTTATAAAAATGCTTTAGTTGAATTCAGGTGGCCTTAAAACATGTGTTTCCGATTAAATATAGATATCATATTTTTGAATGGAACTTAAAAACTAAAACTTGGATACACACAAAATTTGGTATTTAGGTTCAGTAGCTTTTAATGATGTAACACGAAGATTTTGAAGAAAATCCCACCACCCTTTACACGGTAGAATTTTTGAAATTTATTTTCTAAAAATGACTGTAACGATTTTGATTAAAATGCCATATATTAATGGTATTTACCTGATATATAACATCTATACCAAGAATTTTCTGGGAATAGCCATTGAAGTCCTCTTCATTTGCAAGGAATTTTGTATGATCCTGCATAACCAGCAAACGTTAAGCGATAGACGAAAACGAACTAAACAGAACTGTAAATCTCCTTAAAACACACAATTTATTTCAAACAACTTTTTTGTGGCATAAGCCATTACCGAGATGTCCGTTATTAATGATCCCAATTGTTCATTACTTAGTCATCTTGAAGTTCTTTCAACATTCAATTGTTTCTCGAGATTGATGGAAACAGTATGGAATTTTAAGGCCAGCGTATAGTGTCCAGTTCTTAAACATTTGACTATCGCTTTTCTCTTTGTATCCTAACGAAATGTGCAATGTAGCTATTTCTACAAAAGCTTATTTGGATTAAAATGAGGTAGATAGAAAAATAAGCTTTAGTAGTATAAGTTTATATAAGAACATGGAATTTCTGTCATCTCATAACAGCTAGCTCTCTAGAAATGTGACTATCGCTTTACCTCCGTATCTTGCAACGAAATGTGCAAGTGTGAATTGAAAGTTTATCTTGATTAAAAAGAAGTAAATAAGGGGATAAGTTTTTGTACGAATAGTTTGTAGAGTGAGGAGAGAAACTCCTGTGGGTGTAACGTATAAGAGGTTTTTTTCCTATTTATCGTGGTAGAGTTTGCCAACATTTGCTTCTTTGCAGGAATGGTACTGGTTATATCCATCCGAATTATAGGCTGGACAATAGCATACATGTTAACGACGTTGGGATGGTAAAGACTGAACAAGCGATTGGTGCAGAGGAGGTAGTCCAACTAGAACATCCTGACCAAACTTACCCGAGCTGTACCGTGGTAGGATATGGTGTCACTTCAAAAACATCCTCAACAGACGAAGAAGAAATTCTATACAAGGTGGATATGGCAGATATAATATGGTGTAAAATCATATTTCCAGGAAATAGCTTGTTCAACAACACACTCTGTTCCTTTATACAAAGCGGAAAGCAACCCTACGAGGGAGACTCTGGAGGACCTCTACTGTGTGACAAAAAGCAGGTGGGAGTCACGAGCATGGAAGTAGAAATTTGGAGGGATGGAATAGTAGATATCGCAATGTGGTCTATTCATGACAAGAATATCAACTTCGTATTTGCCTGCGGAAATGTACATTTGATCTCTCTATCGCTACTGGCTTCAGCTTTGTTGAGCTCACCAATGTTATTCTAAACCCAATGTGAGACTCAGAAATCTCAATGCAAATACAGCAATATAATCTAAATCGTTTCTTTATTTCATTAACCTTATTTGTTATTATCGAAACCGTATACGCTCTGTAGCTATTGGCACGGTGTATTTTATATTACACCATCCTCATATCAACATTAATATTTTCCTTACATGTCAATAAGTGCTGATCTGTTAAGAACGAAGTTAGATATTTATCAACACGAGATTTTATGCATAACTACCACATACATTAAAGCACCTGTTGTGGAGTGAAACAAGCTTTAATACCCCCTCATCGAAAACTCTAATATCTTACATTCTCATGACTTTCTCTAACCACTGTCGTTTATTTCCATATAACTCGCACAAAATATTCTTAAGAAAGCCTTCTCTACTTTCTCTACCAAGTACATAGTATGTAAAAAAAAAAGGTATTGCATTCCACTCAAAAATTCCATACCGAGATTTCACCAAAAATAGTTGTTTTGAGGCCTTCTGAATCCAAAAAAGAACCTCCTTAGTAAAAGGTGTGTGTGTCTGTGTGAGACAGAGAGAGAGAGAGACCCCAAACAGCATAACTGAAAAACGAATAGTCGGATAAACAACAAACTTGACATTTAAGTTCAGTACTTTCCAAAGATGCGATACGAAGATTTAAAAGAAAATCCCTCGATCTTAAACTACCCTAACATAGAACATTTTTCGAAATTTGTTATTTTGTTAAAATGGCTTTGACGATTTTGATTAAAATTCCATATATCAAATATATTTACATGACAAATAAAATTTATATCTTGAATTTTCCGGATCAGCCCGTGAAGTCCTCTTCATTTAGAAGGATTTTTTTATAATCCTGTATAAAAGGTAAAGTTAACCGTTAGGCGAAAACGTACTACATAAAAATGTAGATCTCTTTAAAACACACGATTTATTACCAAACACTTTTTCTTGCATCAGCCATTTTGAACATGTCGCCCTCCGTAGTCTGGGGGTACCATGCTAGCCACTAGTTCCCCTACTTCCTGAGGTCCTGGTCTCAAACCGGCGGAGGACGATGGATTTTTTCGGGCGTAAAAACCCTTAGCATAGTTTCCTTCGGAAGGGAAGTGAAGCCCAGTGCTCCCGTTTTGCAGATTTACGGCACGTAAAAGAACCTAAGGCCTCATAAAGAAGCCTGAGCAAAATTTCCTTGTCTTTCACGCCCCATACAGAATGGAACGCTAAGAACCATAGCACAGTGAAAAAGCATCCATAAATAAAACTCGATTTAGATGCAGATCTTAAAAATATTTGACTATTACAGTTCCCTTTGTATCTATAACAAAATGTGTAACATATCCATTTCTGCAAAAGTTTGCTTGGATTAAACTGAAATAGATATAAAAACAAGGCTTAGAACGACTAGTTGGTATACCCTCTAATAAACGATAGAGGGTGGAGAAAGTCATGTGAATGTATCACATCAGATTTTTAGAAAAAGGTCCGTATGGGTGTCTGTGTGCTGCATAACTCAAAAACGAAAAATGGGATAAATACCAAACTTGATGTTTAAATTCAGTACCCTCCAAAGATGCGGCACGAAGATTTTCAAAAAATCCCTCCACCCCAAACTGCCCTTTACATGGAACCTTTTTCGATATGTTTTATTTTCTAGATCTCCTTAAAAGACACAGCTTATTTCAAATAATTTTCTTTTGTGGCCTAAGCCATTTGTGAGATATGCGTTACTGAATGTTCGAATTTTTCATTACATAAATCATTCTTTAAAAGTCCCGTCAACATTGTTATTTCTTCCGATTGCATGAAAACAGTATGGAATTTTAAGCTTAGCGTATAGCTTCAGTTCCTAAACATTTAACTATCGCTGTTCTCTTTGTATCTGTAACGAAATGTGTAATGTAGCTATTTCTGCAAAGTTTTGTTTGGACTAAAATGTAGTAGATAGAAAAACAAGCTTTAGTAAGAATAGTTTGTATACCCACTAATAAACAATAGAGGATAGAGAAAGTCATGTGAATGTATCACAGCAGATTTAATCAAAATCGTTGGAGCCATTTTGAGAAAATCAAACATTTCGAAAAACTTCTATGTAAAAAAAATGAGTTATGTATGGACGCTTTTTAACTGCCATAGTTCTTAGACTTCCAGTCTATATTGGGCGTGAGGGATCGCAAATTTTTCTCATAGGCTTGAGGTTATTTTACGTGCCGTAAGTTTACGACACGGAACCATCACCCACCACCAGGTTTGAACTCCGGCCTCGGGAACCAGAGGCTAGCATAGTACACCTAGACTACGGAAGACAACACTATATAAAAGGTAATTGGGATGGGATTTTCTTGAAAATCTCCGTGTCGTATATTTGGAAGATGCTAAGTCCAAATAACAACCTTGGTATTTATCGGATACTTCGTATTTTAGTTATGTTGTTCACAGACACCTTCTTCTAAAGATGCTCCTTACTATATTCTGGGGGCCTCTAAGGCATGTATTTGCGGTGAAATCTCGACATAGAAATGTATGTAGACTTCCTCTACATACTAAAGGTATTAAAGCAGTATCTGTTGCCGCCTAGATTAGTGAATTGCTGCCTTTTGACAAGCTGAATGCAATCGAACATGGCATTTCCCATCAAACTGTACCTAACAGAACATACATTAGTCGCGGTTACACCTATCAACTGATGCAGTAATTTGTATCACAAATTATTTAAATGTAAAGCATGATTATAGTATGAATATGCATTTTTATGTGACATTGATTTGAGATGTTTGTTGATTGTAATTATTGTTGAGAAGTAAGTTTATACGGCCTTACTGAAACTGACAATAATAGCGTGCAATAATGCAGCGAGGGGGTGAGCTGTTTATCATTATTAAAGACGAGGAAGTTACGTAATATTGGCTCGTTTTTCTTTTAGAATTTGCTGGAACATTTTTCCTAAAGCATATGTATTCATAAGTTTCATTGGATATAAAAATAGACGCTAATGTTGGCGCGTTTTATTAGCCAATAGTAACTCAGTTATAATCTTTAGGCATATCGGGGTGTAGGAGTATAAAAAAGGTAGGTTAGAGGTAAAGCCCGTCAGTTCGTCGAAAATATTTGTACGGTACACGTCGGATATCAATTCATAGGTTACGCGTAGCAGAGTTATGAAAAATCTCAAGTGTTATAAAGTTAATTATACAAAAAGTTGAAGTACGCGAATAAAGAGTGATCAGTAATGAAATTATTATAACAGTTTCAGTTTGGCGAATGTCAAGATAAATGTGTTCGACAATAAAAGTGTAAAACAAATTCTTTCATCAGTGTTATCTTTGGATAAGAGACTCCCTTCCGTTTACACAACCTGTATAAAGAGAAGTGCTTGACCAAAAGATCATAGCTAGCCGGAGGACAGTGAACAAAAATTAAATAAAATAACAGTAGCATTCTTTCAAACGAACACTAATACTGCCGCAAATTGCTAACACCAGATGGAGCTAACAAACCTAACAAATGAATCACGTCACAAGATGGATTCACCACGTGGAGTAAACACAAATACACAAACATTATATACAAATACATTAATATAACCGTCGCAAATTGACTCCCAAACGTGGGGCTCAACAAACAATAAATAATACCACCGCAAATTTGGCTCCACAACGTGGGGCTAATAAACAAAAAAATGTTACCGTCACACAACACAGGTAATTTCTGCGAGTTAATTGTACCTTGTTGCTGTACACTCGCTTCCATTTATATCGTCACCGCAGTTTTTTGGAGGCATTCTACTGGCCTTCACAGGTGGAGTATCTCTGTATAGCATTGAGGAGGTGTGTGTGTGTGTGTGTGTGTGTGTGTATGTTACCTTTACGCGCATACAGTAGCTTCCTGTTTTGTTCGCACAATTCTAGAATATACACATATGAATATGTAATTTTAAGCAATAGCTTTACTCGCTATCACTTATAAGAACCTTGTTTAAATATTGGCTATGTCCCAAGGGTATCGAGGGGTCGGCGCCGAGCGGTCCGAGTAAACAACGATAACGCCGCTTGCCAGCTTGCTTTGACATTCTTATTTTTACCTTCACTCCATCAATCACCCTGTTTCCTTCCTTCACCTTCCTATCGCATTCTTTTTTCATCTTTTGCTTTATTCCATTCATCCCGTTTATACACCTCTCAGATCTGCTTTTCGTATGCTCGTCACCGACACCCTCCCCGCTCCCCCACCATTTCCATTATATTCGGAATTTATTTTTCAAACTCCCCTCAGCACCCCACCTAGACGACCGTTACCCTCGTGGCACAATTATCCTAAATACATTGTTTAATCCGTATAGGTAATACTCTCTATACATTCTTCCAACCAATCACAATACATTTTATTTACACCAATTCATACCGTTTATTCATCTCCTATCCACAAATCCCATCTCGTCTTATTCCCACCAATCATCACCCTCCACGTCACCACCTGTTCTACTTTTTATCCCTTGCTCATCATCGTTTTCCTTCTTTCCGCCCTCGACTCCGCTCACACCACACCTCGCTCCTTTAATAATCACGTGACATTCCTCGTCATTTCCACATTTTTTCTGCCCAATTTTTCAACTCACTTAACCATAATCCTACTCCTCATGGCGCTTTTCTAAATACTTACAACCGTCGCTCTTAATCCACCGATTAACAGCGTCACTTGCGCCTCCAGCCGCAGAATTATCGTTATTTTCTCTCTATACACATTCTTCCCACCAATCACAAGGCATCTTATTTCCACCAATTCCTACCGTTTATTCCTCTCCTAACCACCAATCTCTTCTCCTCTTATTTTCACCAATCAAAAACCTCCACGTCACCACCTGTTCTACCTTTTTATTCATCGTTACCCATCTTTATCTTCTTTCAGTCCCTGGACTCCGCTCACACAACACCTCGCTCCTCTAAATATCACGTGACATTCCTCTTCATTTCCTTTTTACTTTCTGTACTACGTATAGTAAGTAGGGGAAGTATTGCATTCGACCCAAAAATTCGATACCGAGATTTCACCGGAAATACATGTTTTGAGACTCCCTGAATCCAAAAAAAAGCATTTTTGGAAACATGTCCGTGTGTGTGTCTGTGTGTGTGTGTGTGTCTGTGTGTGTGTGTCTGTGAACAGCATAACTCAGAAACGAACAGTCGGATAAACACCAAACTTGGTATTTAGGTTCAGTATCTTCCAGAGATGCGACACGAAGGTTTTCAAGAAAATCCCCCCACCCCAGACTACCCTTTACATGGAAGATTTTTCGAAAATTTTAATTTTCTCAAAAATGGCTCTAACGATTTTGATTAAAATATCATATGTTTAAGGTATTTTCATGACAAATGAAATGTATATCTCGAATTTTCTGGGAATGTCTCCAAAAGTGTTCTTCATTCTGAACGACTTTTGCATAACTGTTAAACCATAAGAGATAGAGAAAATTTTACTGCACAAAAAATGTAGATCGCGTTACAATACACAATTTATGTCATATACATTTTTTTTGTTGAGTGAACCGTTTTCGAGATATTGCTTGTTATTCCCTTAAATTGTCCAATACTTATACTTTTTCTCAAATTCGTTACTCATTTTTTTATGTCCTGGACATGCAAAGAGAATGGAATGCGCCACATAGCAACCAGCGCTTAAATATTTGACTATCGCTTAAAATCTACCATATTCCCCTTGCATGTACAAGAAAATTAGCAATAATATTGACATCTCGATATCTCGATTAACATGAAGCATATGGAGAATAAGCGTTTGTAAAAGTAGTTTGTACAAGAGTAGAGAAAGTCATGTGAGTGTAACACATCAGATTTTTTCCTAATCTTCTCGCAACAATCACTTATCTCCTTCCTCTATTTTTTTCTCACCCCCGCATTAATCATCCTTCAAAATTACACCTTTTAATATCTTTTTTATTTCCCCCACATATCCAATAACCCCTTATCTTCAAACTTAATCAGGTCCAGGATTAAGCAACACGGATTAACATAACCCTACCGCTAGTAACACTTTCAAACTTACCGCCAACAAACTTAATCCACCCGGATTAAGGCGGATTAATGCGACACCAACGTCACCTAGTGGCAGGATTAGCGTTAATCCATTGCTTAATCCGAGTCCAATACTACTGGCCAGAATTCAGCGCTTGTAGGTATATCGAAACAAAGTATACCTACACGGGTAGCCGAGCTCGTTAAAGCACGGACCTGTGAACGGGAGGTCCGTGTTACAAATCCAGCAAGACCGTCATCCCTGACAGGTTTTTTTTCAGATTTTCCTCAGTCCTCATAATTGGCAAATGCCGGGGAGGTAACTGCAACAGGCCTGACACATTTCCTTACCAAATTTCCTTGCCCAATTATAATTTCTTTGCAATCAAAATCAACGTCCAGCTCCTGTGGTGTCATATCTAAGAAGAATGAGTGTTAAACACAATAAAATAAACAAGATATTACGAATTAAAGTTTGCTGAATAGTTGAACCTTTGTTAGCACTTTCAAAAAAATAGTTTTTATGTGCAAAAATAATTTGAAACTTTAGCTTCAATTACATACTAAAGCTTTTGCTTTGAGATCCTTTTAAAACTTGAATACGTGAACCATGTAAATGCCCATGAGTACATGTCCTATTAGCCTGTACTTACTTCGAATGCTTTTCAATCGGCTTTGATTTTTACTTTCTCTACTACGTATAGTAAGTAGGGGAAGTATTGCATTCCACCCAAAAATTCGGTACCGAGATTTCACCGGAAATACATGTTTTGAGACCTCCTGAACCCAAAAAAAGCATTTTTGGAAACATGTCCGTGTGTGTGTGTGTCTGTGAACAGCATAACTCAAAAACGAACAGTCGGATAAACACCAAACTTGGTATTTAGGTTCAGTATCTTCCAGAGATGCGACACGAAGGTTTTCAAGAAAATCCCCCCACCCCAGAGTACCCTTTACATGGAACATTTTTCGAAAATTTTAATTTTCTCAAAAATGGCTCTAACGATTTTGATGAAAATATCATATGTTTAAGATAATGTCATGAGAAATGAAATGTATATCTCGAATTTTCTGGGAATGTCTCCAAATGTGTTCTTCATTGTGAACGACTTTTAAATAACTGGTAAACCGTAAGAGATAGACAGAAGTTTACTACACATAAAATGTAGATCGCGTTAAAATACACAACTTATGTCATATACATTTCTTTTGTTGAGTGAACCGTTTTCGAGATATTGCTTGTTATTTCCTTAAATTTTCCAATACTTATACTTTTTCTCAAATTCGTTATTCATTTTTACTTTCTCTACTACGTATAGTAAGTAGGGGAAGTATTGCATTCCACCCAAAAATTCGATACCGAGATTTCACCGGAAATACATGTTTTGAGAATCACTGAATCCAAAAAAAGCATTTTTGGAAACATGTCCGTGTGTGTGTCTGTCTGTGTGTCTGTGTGTCTGTGTGTCTGTGTGTCTGTGTGTCTGTGTGTCTGTGAACAGCATAACTCAAAAACGAACAGTCGGATAAACACCAAACTTGGTATTTAGGTTCAGAATCTTCCAGAGATGCGACACGAAGATTTTCAAGAAAATCCCCCCACCCCAGACTACCCTTTACATGGAACATTTTTCGAAAATTTTAATTTTCTCAAAAACGGCTCTAACGATTTTGATGAAAATATCATATGTTTAAGATATTGTCATGACAAATAAAATGTATATCTCGAATTTTCTGGGAATGTCTCCAAAAATATTCTTCATTGTGAACGACTTTTGCATAACTGGTAAACCATAAGAGAAAGACAAAATGTTACTACACAAAAAATGTAGATCGCGTTAAAATACACAACTTATGTCATATACGTTTCTTTTGTTGAGTGAACCGTTTTCGAGATATTGCTTGTTATTTCCTTAAATTTTCCAATACTTATACTTTTTCTCAAATTCGTTATTCATTTTTTTTATGTCCTGGACATGCAAAGGGAATGGAATTCGCCACATAGCAACCAGCGTTAAAATATTTGACTATCGCTTAAAAGCTACCATATTCCCCTTGCATCTACAAGAAAATTACAAATAAGATTGACATCTCGATATCTCGATTAACATGAAGCATATGGAGAATAGGCGTTTGTAAAATTAGATTGTACAAGAGTAGAGAAAGTCATGTGAGTGTAACACATCAGATTTTTTTTTGTCCTGGACATGCAAAGAGAATGGAATGCGCCACATAGCAACCAGCGTTAAAATATTTGACTATCGCTTATAACCTACCATATTTCCCTTGCATCTACATGAAAATTATCAATAAGATTGACATCTCGATATCTCGATTAACATGAAGCATATGGAGAATAAGCGTTTGTAAAAATAGTTTGTACAAGAGTAGAGAAAGTCATGTGAGTGTAACACATCAGATTTTTCTTACACTTTTGTGCATTGAAAATGTTCATTAGGATGTAGTTTTCAACCAATCGTGTTAAAATGTTCAGCGGAAACGGAGAATGAACTCTAAAAACTGGAATATGGTTTTGCTACACTTTTAAATTACACATAATGACATAATCAATTCGACCAATAAGAATAAATTATTACAAAAATTGTATTAAAGTTTTAATTTCGTTTTCCTAAACCAGAAGAGTGAAAAATGCATATATGCCAACTTTGTGTATTAGAATTTAACTAATGTATTAATAATTTTATTTTTGTCAGAATTACGATTTCTGCATCGTGTGCAACATCTGATAAGTTAGTATAATATAAGTAAAATCGCATTTTTTACTGAAATTTAAAACACATTTGTAATTGTGGTACAGCAGCATGTGACATTTTCGAAACATGTGAATAAAACTGCAAGATTTAGAAATTTCACCTATGGGTACCCATAAGAATCCCTGAATGCAGATAAGTCGTTCATTTGCCTGTTATTCTGTAACTTGGCGTTTAGGAAGGCGACTACAATTATGTGTATAACTTAAAGAATCCTTCTTAACAAATGTGCCGCTATTTGTCATACTATAACTTGTTTGTTATCGTGATATTCGTTTTCTCGCGGTTTCTTAGCTCACTGGAGTAACTAATCCAAAATTCGTGCGCCTCGCGATAGCGTTTTGCTTTTACACTACCACTAGCGCCGGAATACCGATTACCGAATCCTCTCGTTACCTATCCTTGCCAAGATGGAGACAAAGCGTGGTGTAAAATCCTCATACGAAACATAAAACGTATGTGGATTTTTAAAATTCGCACCCTTTGCTTACTATAGCAAGACTTACATCTTCTTGTGACCCCAACGAATTAGATTGTTTCATGGGAAATCGCCAAGCTGTTGTACAGCTGCGGCAGTGACCCTGTAAAATTACTTTAATTTTAGATTAGGAAACACAGATAAAAGAATTAGCAGCACAGTTTCTTATTGTTTTGGTGCAAGTTTCACCAATTCATAGCCACCTGAAAGTATTGCTTAATTATACTTTTTAAAGACAACAGTTGTCAGGCAGAGTTTTCTGAAACTTTAATGTATACCATCAAGCATTAGTAGCTACTTATTATTCTATTCATGATTTGGCAAAGTTCAGCTTAGCTCAGTTCTGTAGATATGTTCTTGCTTCTTAATCTGTGAGTGAAAATCATAACTAGTATCCGATTATTTTAGTTATTCGTTAAATGGAAGTTCTTAGTGAAAAGAAAGGTTAGTTCACTAGTTATGTTATCTGGGGGTATGTTACAGCTACAGGTATTTTATTTCTGATTATTTTACATTCGTAAATTTATTAAGCTTAAATTATCATTTTATAACCCATTTGGCTCCCTTTGTAATGTTCCTCCTCTTCCAGTAGCATAAGTAAAACTACAATTTTCTATGGTTACGAGAAACTGGTGAATAGCTTTCTGCTAGCCACTTCCCTTAGTACATACGAAATTATCTTAAAACAATTCTGGAAACGAAATCGTATCGCTGTAATATCCTACAGCTCTCAAAAGTGCCCAGTTTCTAATCTTAACTTAAAAATGAGGCAAATATACTCGTGAGGTATGCAAATAAACACAATATTTATCACTATGTGAATCTAAAATTCTTAAATCCATAACTGTTACATTTATTACATTTATTTTCCAATTAAAATTCGCCTCATAAAAGATACGTTGGGAGCATCATTTACCAATGGTATCATCACACGGAACATTGCCAACTCAAGGTAATTTGTAGCATTTATTATTACACTAAAACGAATAAATAAACATTTGACAATTAAAATGTCAAACTTCAATTATCCTTTTCCTCTTACAAGCAGCATCGAAACGACGCCTGTAAGAATCTGTTGCGTAACAAACGCGTTAGCAAGATGGTCTCGGGATTTGTTATGTTAAATAACCAAATCTTTATTTTAACAAAGTTTTGTTGTTACGAAGTTACAGAATACCAAACAATACTTAGCGACTTTTACAATTTGTTAAGCCTTAACAAAATGTTACAGAATATCCCTCATTGGGACGACTAACTCCAAACTGGTCATGTAGGAGAGTGAATGTTAGGAAAACATACCTAACTCCAAATTTACTGCTCGCAAATTATTACACTCACCAATGAGATAACTATCAGTAGAAACACTGGATTATATGGGTTTTAAACATAATTCTTCTCCTCGGTAAAATTATAACTTTATATCATAAATTAAACAATAGTAGCCATGGACGTTACTGAGCGAGATAGCTCCACGGCAACGTGCGAGGCTCACATTCAGGAGGTCCTGGGTCCGATCACTCTGACAATGAGTTTTCATGGTTTTCGTTGGTTGGCAAAGCGAATGCTGTGGTGGTTTCTCTTCTATCTTGAATTTCCTTTCTCCTGTTTCCTATCATTTCGCTTCCCCTTTGATGTTTCTGGTTGGCTTAGGTTGTGTGTGGTGTCGGACAGATATCGCAGATATTTTCTCGTTGAAAAGTTCTTCTCGGCACTGTCAGATGGCAGTCTTCTCTAAGCCGCCTACAGATTTTTCAGAAGCTTGTGTTTAAATTATCAGAAGCAATTATATGGAAATTTTACAGTAGGTATGTGTTATTAAAAGTGCAAACGTTACAATTTGAACAATGAATAAAGTAATTCTATTTATCCATTGTGAAAATTACATTTCATATTAACAAAAAAATCTGGTACGACACATTCACATCATTTTCTCTACCCTCCATCGTTTATTAGTGAGTATACAAACTATTCTTACTAAAGATTATTTTTCTATCTACCACATTTTAATCCAAATAAACATTTCGTTATGGATACAAAGGGAACAGCGACAATCAAATGTTTAAGAACTGGACTCTATATTCTGACCTTAAAATTCTATAGTTTCCATGCAATCGCGAGAAACAACCGATGTTGACAGGACTTTAAGAGAATGACCATAAATAAAGAATTGGAACCTTTCATAACGGATATCTCACAAATGACTTATATCAAAACAGTGTATTTGAAATAAATCGTGTGTTTTAAAGGGATCTTCCTTTTTTGTGTAGTACGTTTTTGTCTATCGCTTAACGTTTACCAGTTGTACCGGATTACACAAACTTCCTTCCGAATGAAGAGAACTTCACAGGCTATTCCAGAAAATTCAGGATATACATTTTATTTAGCATGTAAATCTTACGTATATTTTGTGGTTTAATCAAAATCGTTAGTCATTTTTCAGAAAATCAGAAAAATGAAAAATAATAGTTGGGTTCGGGATTTACTTGAAAAGCTTTGTGTGGCAGATATTGAACTTAAATACTAAGTATGATACTTATCCAACTTTTCGTTTTTTTTTAGCCATGCTGTTCAGACACACAGTCAGTCAGATACACATAGATCTTTTTCTAAAAATGCTATTTTTGTACATATGGGACCTCTAAACATGTGTTTCCGGTGAAATTTCAGTATCGAAAACTTAAATGGTGAAACTTTTTACCTTCTCTCCTGCATATAGTGAGTAGGAGAGAATTGTATCCTAACCATAAATTCGATTCACCCACAGTCGTCCTCCGTGGACTAGTGGTACCGTGCTAGCCTCTAGTTCCCGAGGTCGCGGGCTCAAACCCGGCGGAGGGCGATGGATTTTTTTCGGGCGTAAAAATGCTTAGCATGGCTTCCTTCGGAAGGTTAGCAAAGCCGGTGGTCCCGTGTCGTAGATTTACGGCACGTAAAAGAACCTCAAGCCTGATAAAGAGGCCTCTGAGCAAAATTACCGATCTTTCACGCCCAATATAGAATGGGACGCTAAGGACCATAGTAGTTAAAGAGCGTCCATAAATAAAACTCAATTTTCACTAATAAAGACAGGGTAGAGAAAATCATGTGAATGTAACACATCGGATTTTTTTCCATGTAAAGGTAGTTTGTGATGGGGGAATTTTCTTGAAAGCCTTCGTGTCGCATCCTTGGAAGATGTTAAACGTATATACACAGTTTGATATTTAACGGAATTTTCGTTTGTGTTATATTGTTCATAGATAGGGGCGCGCGTGTGCACACACATATACATACACGCACAACACACGGACCTTTCGCTAAACGTAATGGTGTTCTTTTGTTATTAAGAGAACCTCAAAATCTGTATATATGGTGAAATTTCGTATCAAAATTTGGGCTGGAATGCAATACGTCCTCTACTTAATCTAATTAAGTAAAAGAGTAGCCGTTCTACTCTTTCATAGAGCATCCGTTGTGGCTTTATTCTTTTGTTGTTCTCATAAAACGATATTTATCGATTTTTCAAGCTTTCGAATTAAATACCAGCTGAAAGCCGTGAAAGAATTCAGAAAACCAAATTCAAAACATAGTAACTTCTGCATTGCTCAAATAATAATTTTATAATCGCGTCTCTACGCATCTAGAGAACTAGATATACGAATAATCACCGAGTAGTTCCTTTGGAGTGTCATTATATATTGATACCGCTTCCTGTGAAGAAGATGCCGGCTGTCTTTGAAATGTGGTTAATGTTTATCATAACCAATAGTATATTTGCCACGGAAGATGAAAGAAAAGACTCGGGATTACACTCCAGAATACTTGGAGGTGTTCCCGCTAGCCCTGGAGAGTTTAAATTTGTTGTAGGTCTGCTGATTGACTTCCGTCATTATACAGTAGTGTGTACTGGAACAGTATTGGATCAACACACTGTTCTTACTGCTGGACACTGCATATATGGATTCAAAAGAATCACGGTATACGCCAAGTGTACGGACTTAGTTGGATGTAAGAATACGAGGTAACACGCTCATTTTTGCTACATTACAGCTGGCCTCAATGCTTTGCTCCATAAAACATTACAAATTTAGTTTCCACGCGTGTGCTAATACAAGCAAAGACGTCAAATAAAGTCACCTTTTCTTTGAAAGTATCATTGAACATACCCAAACACAAGCTGCATAGAAATAACTGAAAGAGTGTGTAGTCAGGAATCACTGCTTCATACATTATATAGGACAGGAGCTGAATTAGTTTTGGTAATTTCTTAACCTAGATATTTCGAGCTGCTTGGAGCATAAACAGTATGGCTATACTTTCATTCTCACCTTGACAAATACGGTATCTCTACATACGCTAGTACCTTTTGAGTTTCCCTGAAGGTGCCGCTTGCTTCCTCTGGCTTTCACAACTGCGGAACAGCCAGCATATGACAAAAAACACCGCCATCCTAAGCCGCAAAGCGTAGCCCAGGGTTGAGGGCCCTAAGCCGCAAAGCGTAGCCCAGGGATTCTTTTTATAAGTAGGGGAGTGAAACAGTGCGGCACGACGACACAGCGCAGCCGTGAGGCTGAACCTCAAGTATTACGGTTATTCTTAAGATTACCGTGTGGCCTAGCGGATTTGCCTCACTCTATTAGGTTGGCAATGCGTATGCGCAGTATCGACAATGTGGCGACGTTTGATCTCATTCCGTTAGGATTTTCCTACAAAAGCGAGCATCCTTAAAGGGGCGGGTGTGCGAGTTATAGACTGAACAAGTGTTAGTATCCACTCCAAAAGCAGTACTAAGGTAATCTCACTGTTCCTACTCACTTTTATGACGCTCTTTAATGTGTGTATAGATATCATAGTTTTATTCCCTTCGGTTAATTTGATAAAAAAGTCTGATATGTTACACTCACATGACTTTCTCTACTCTTGTTCAAACTATTTTCACAAACGCTTATTCTGCATATGCTTCATGTTAATCGAGATGTTAATCTTATTGCTAATTTTCTTGTAGGTGCAAGGGGAATATGGTAGGTTTTAAGCGATTGTCAAATGTTTTAAGCGCTAGTTGCTATATGGCGCATTCCATTCTCTTTACATGTCCAGGACATAAAAAATTCTGATGTGTTACACTCACATGTCTTCTCTACTCTTGTACAAACTATTTTTACAAACTGTTATTCTCCATCTATTTCATATTAATCGAGATAAACATTTGCAGAAACGATCTTCTGACATGCAAAAAGAATTACGTTTTACACATAGCGACCAGTTCTAAAAGTATTTGACTATCGCTTAAGGCGTACTATGTTCCCCTTGTTTTGTAATTGCAAGGGCAAAATAGAAATACATAATGCCTTTAAGCATCGACATATATCTTATTAGCTGGTTGCTAGGTGCAGCGCTATTCCCTTTGCCACAGATTAATACTCTTTGCGTATCCAAGACAAAAAAATGAATAACAAATTCCCATTTGAGAAAATAAGTATTGAAAAATTTAAGGGAATAACAAGTAATATCTCGAAAACGGTTCACTCAACAAAAAAAGTGTATGACATCGTAAATTGTGTATTTTACCGCGATCTACATTTTTTGTGTAGTAAAATTTTGTCTATCTCTTATGGTTTACCAGTTATGCAAAAGTCTTTCACAATGAAGAATACTTTTGGGGACATTCCCAGAAAATTCAAGATATACGTTTTATTCGTCATGAAAGTACCTTAAATATATGATATTTTAATCAAAATTGTAGAGCCATTTTTGAGAAAATTAAAATTTTCGAAAAATGTTCCATGTAAAGGGTAATCTAAGGTAGGGGGATTTTCTTGAAAACCTTCGTGTTGCATCTCTGTAAGATACTGAACCTAAATACCAAGTTTGGTGTTTATCCGACAGTTCGTTTCTGAGTTATGCTGTTCACAGACACACACACACACACACACACACACACACACACACAAAGACACACAGAGACACACTCACACAGACACACACATGGACATGTTTCCAAAAATGCTTTTTTGGGATTCAGGGGGTCTCAAAACATATATTTCCTGTGAAATCTCGGTATTGAATTTTTGGGCGGAATACAATACTTCCCCTACTTACTATACGTAGTAGAGAAAGTAAAAATGAATAACGAATTTGAGAAATAGTATAAGTATTGGAAAATTTAAATGAATAACAAACAATATCTCTAAAATGGTTCACTCAACAAAACAAATGTATATGACATAGATTGTGTATTTTAACGCGATCTACATTTTTTGTGTAGTAAAATTTTGTCTATCTCTTATGGTTTACCAGTTATGCAAAAGTCGTTCACAATGAAGAATACTTTTGGAAACATTCCCAGAAAATTCGAGATATACATTTCATTTGGCATGAAAATATCTTAAACATATAATATTTTAATCAAAATCGTTAGAGCCATTTTTGAGAAAAGTAAAATTTTCGAAAAATGTTCCATGTAAAGGGTAATCTGGGGTGGGGGATTTTCTTGAAAAACTTCGTGTCGCATCTCTGGAAGATACTGAACCTAAATACCAAGTTTGGTGTTTATCCGACTGTTCGTTTCCGAGTTATGCTGTTCACAGACACCCACACACACACACGGACATGTTTCCAAAAATGCTTTTTTTGGATTCAGGGGTTCTCAAAACATGTATTTCGGGTGAAATCTCGGTATCGAATTTTTGGGTTGAATGCAATACTTCGCCTACTTACTATACGTAGTAGAGAAAGTAATAGTAACTTAAGGAATTATGTAGTGTACATAATAGTGACCTCGCAATACTTGCATATTGGAATATGGCTGGTATCACTATATTGTCACCTCACAAACGTGCGATGACAGGGGGGCTTAACTAGATGGTAATGAGACAACTCGACATTTAGAGTAGTGGTCCAATTTATTTGTTAAATAACAAATATAACAAATAAACTCCTATTGGAGCTTACCTTTTGGAGACGTCATGATTGCTGGAGCCGCAAGACGGTTGCAGGTGGTGGGGTCCAACTCAGGAACCTAGACGCAAGTCAAGACAAACCAAAACCAGACTATTCAAGCCAGTCAAAAGCCGAGATCCCAGCTCTTTATATAGCCAATTATTTCCTATAGGAAGCGAGTCATTTCCTATGGAATTGATCATAACAGGATGTTCTCGAACGTTCTATCTGACGCACATCCCTTAAATCGGCACGTAGGACTCGGGAAGTTTGAGTTGTGAGTCCCCATAGAATTCCCCCAGCGGAAGGGGTTAGCCGCTAAAATCCCGTCATAGACTAGTCGTGCCCATCCGTTCGCTAAGAAATATTGCGAAACGTAAGAAAATGTGTAATTTAGAAGAACAGCATAATTTAGATGAATATATAATTTAGCCCTAAAGTGTCCAAAAATAAGAATGTTCCAAATCATATGTGGATCCTTGCACCTCTCAACAGCAATCGTGACAATATACACGTAACACACGTATACACTGCATGCCTTTTATTGACTTCCAACACATTATTACACATAACAAAGAAAAACTAACATGGTGATTTATTTATTTTCATGAATATATGGCGTATTTTGTTGCATATTACTGACACTCAAAAGTCGCATTGCATGCATCTCACCCGTGGCATCATGGGAACGTTGGTTGCGTTGACATTCCGCTGCTAACATTTTAAATTCCAACATAGCTGAAAACACGATTTAGAGCCCTCAGCCTCAAAGCGTAGCCGAGAGATGTTTTTTAGAAGGAGAGGGGTGTAGCAGGAACTGCGAAGCGACGTCAGGGCGTAGCCGAGGGATCTGCGCGTCTAAAACTCGAATGATTCACGTAGGCAGCAACTCCTTCCAAATGTCGCCAAAACCCGCCGAAAAACGACTATATAAGAACGGCCGCATAAAAGGGAGCGTGGGTGGGTGGGAAATATGTTACCCCCGGGGCAACATCTACTACACTAAAACGTTCCTCATTAGCCAAGAATGACTTGGATGCAAAAATAACCGATTTCGTAAGTTAAAAGCTTCTATTTTCACCTTAATTCAATATCGAAGTAACTCCAGTTGCTTTAAGATAAGATGCAAATACTTGAGAATTCACTAACCCACCCATCCGCCCATTTTAAGACATGTACCTTAAATTACTCCATTTGTTAATACTACGCATGCGTGGATGAAACTGCTTACCAAACCATATTAGTGCAATTCGCGAGAATTTGCCGTGTTAGAGATGGCAAATGCCCAATTACTGATACCGTACTCGTAATTTGAATCCAGTTGATATACACAATCTAACCTCGTGTAATCTCCAAACACCTGTGGTTTATCTGCGGCTCGCTACGGAATCACGGCCTACGCTTGCCTAACGCGTTATGTATGTCAATGTAGTATTTGCTCAAAGGTTGACGGAAGGCGAGTATGGAAGTACGTCGCTCGGAACTTAGGTGTTTCAAGTTCCTTGCGGCATAAACAGTTTTATGATGTTAATTTATTCAGTATACCCATTCAGCTGATATGATTTGCTAATTCCCATGTTGGACACTGAGGTCTTGAGGGAGTTTATCCTGCGGGGACGTCAATATAAAAGCGAAGAATACAAGGTATTGCAAATTGCAACATAAATATTGCTATCACAGCATAATGGTAGGTATGTAGATGGAATGCATAAAAATGATATAATTAAATAACCTACAGTTGAAAATATGGACTTTGTTCCATAGTTACCTTCGCTGATAAGTGTACCATTCTGCCACTTGTGGGCGCTTTTTGACTATCTAATTCATGCAAAGCCACCAACATTTGAGCAAAGAATACCACTAATAGAAAGAGTTCACAGGGTCCTGTGATTTAAACATTTAACTCGAGGTCAGGCTATGGTATCAGAAACTGGGCCACCTCTTTCATCACTATTCTAGTGAGTTACGCTTATGCGGTTAGGTTGGTAGCCGCCTCCGCGCATGCGTAGTATTAACAAAATGAAGGAATTTGTTGACATCGCGACGGCTTTTCCATATAATAAAGCATCTTAAAATGGGAGGGATTGTAGGTTTAGACCTTTCTAAGTCTTCACATCTCCTTTGAAACCCACTATTATATGCATCCTCCTTTCCTAAGTTACTATTTTTACCACATCTACAATTCGGTAAATATGGAACTAAAACCAAAAATCTAAATATCCTTTGGACGGAAAAATACAAATAAAATTCGATGCAATAGTTGTTATGAAAATAAAAATTGTTTGCAGCAAAGAGCACCAATAAAAATTAAGCTTATACACTCAAGTTATTTAGATTAGGTTAGGTATCTCTTTAGTAATGATGCAGCAAATGTTCTTATCAAGAACCCTTATTACAATTATAATCCCGTAGCGCTACAGTCCATGAAGGCCCAACCGAAATCCATCTCATTTTCTACTTTGGAATCCTAATTTAGTCCCATCTTCCAAAATGCAGACAACCTAACTCGGCCCTGTAGGAAATTAATTTCAATCTAGTTCATTTCAAAAGACTTGTGACTTTCAGCAGACTATAGTAACTGCAAAACCATATTGAAGTTTTATATTTCACTAAAACCGATTTTAACCGAAAAACCACATGTTATATAAAAATGTTGCATGTACTAAATGCATGTAACAATTTTGTGAACTCCACACATAAAGTCGTCGAAAATCTGTGTATTATTAAACAAATTATAATTTTAATCAAATGAAATATTTTTAAAAACGCCAAAATACGTAATCTGTAATAATCTCTGTTCCTTTGTGAAGAGCTAGCAGCAATGTCGCGGTCACAACCAAGTACTTGTGCTCAATGCCACTATCAATTTTTCGTAACAGGGATGTCACAACACTTTACACTTCACTATGCTCAGAGTATTATTACGGTTCCGTACTATATGTAACGGGACTGAGTTGGCTCGCTGACAGTGTATGCTGCGGGACTGAGTTGGCTTGTTGACAGTATATATGTAACGGGACTGAGTTGGCTTACTGACAGTGTATGCTACGGGACTGAGTTGGCTTGTTGACAGTATATATGTAACGGGACTGAGTTGGCTCGCTGACAGTGTATGCTACGGGACTGAGTTGGCTTGCTGACAGTGTATGCTACGGGACTGAGTTGGCTTGTTGACAGTGTATGCTACGGGACTGAGTTGGCTCGCTGACAGTGTATGCTACGGGACTGAGTTGGCTTGCTAACAGTGTATGCTACGGGACTGAGTTGGCTTGCTGACAGTGTATGCTACGGGACTGAGTTGGCTCGCTGACAGTGTATGCTACGGGACTGAGTTGGCTTGTTGACAGTATATATGTAACGGGACTGAGTTGGCTTACTGACAGTGTATGCTACGGGACTGAGTTGGCTTGTTGACAGTATATATGTAACGGGACTGAGTTGGCTTACTGACAGTGTATGCTACGGGACTGAGTTGGCTTGTTGACAGTATATATGTAACGGGACTGAGTTGGCTTACTGACAGTGTATGCTACGGGACTGAGTTGGCTTGTTGACAGTATATATGTAACGGGACTGAGTTGGCTCGCTGACAGTGTATGCTACGGGACTGAGTTGGCTTGCTGACAGTGTATGCTACGGGACTGAGTTGGCTTGTTGACAGTGTATGCTACGGGACTGAGTTGGCTCGCTGACAGTGTATGCTCGGGACTGAGTTGGCTTGCTAACAGTGTATGCTACGGGACTGAGTTGGCTTGCTGACAGTGTATGCTACGGGACTGAGTTGACTCGCTGACAGTGTATGCTACGGGACTGAGTTGGCTCGCTGACAGTGTATGCTACGGGACTGAGTTGGCTTGCTAACAGTGTATGCTACGGGACTGAGTTGGCTTGCTGACAGTTTATGCTACGAGACTGAGTTGGCTCGCTGACAGTGTATGCTACGGGACTGAGTTGGCTCGCTGACAGTGTATGCTACGGAACTGAGTTGGCTTGTTGACAGTATATATGTAACGGGACTGAGTTGGCTCGCTGACAGTGTATGCTACGGGACTGAGTTGGCTTGTTGACAGTATATATGTAACGGGACTGAGTTGACTTACTGACAGTGTATGCTACAGGACTGAGTTGGCTTGCTACAGTGTATGCTACAGGACTGAGTTGGCTTTCTGACAGTGTATGCTACGGGACTGAGTTGGCTCGCTGACAGTGTATGCTACGGGACTAAGTTGGCTCGCTGACAGTGTATGCTACGGGACTGAGTTGGCTTGTTGACAGTATATATGTAACGGAACTGAGTTGGCTCGCTGACAGTGTATGCTACGGGACTGAGTTGGCTTGTTGACAGTATATATGTAACGGGACTGAGTTGGCTTACTGACAGTGTATGCTACAGGACTGAGTTGGCTTGCTACAGTGTATGCTACAGGACTGAGTTGGCTTGCTAACAGTGTATGCTACGGGACTGAGTTGGCTTGCTGACAGTGTATGCTACGAGACTGAGTTGGCTCGCTGACAGTGTATGCTACGGGACTGAGTTGGCTCGCTGACAGTGTATGCTACGGAACTGAGTTGGCTTGTTGACAGTATATATGTAACGGGACTGAGTTGGCTCGCTGACAGTGTATGCTACGGGACTGAGTTGGCTTGTTGACAGTATATATGTAACGGGACTGAGTTGACTTACTGACAGTGTATGCTACAGGACTGAGTTGGCTTGCTACAGTGTATGCTACAGGACTGAGTTGGCTTTCTGACAGTGTATGCTACGGGACTGAGTTGGCTCGCTGACAGTGTATGCTACGGGACTAAGTTGGCTCGCTGACAGTGTATGCTACGGGACTGAGTTGGCTTGTTGACAGTATATATGTAACGGAACTGAGTTGGCTCGCTGACAGTGTATGCTACGGGACTGAGTTGGCTTGTTGACAGTATATATGTAACGGGACTGAGTTGGCTTACTGACAGTGTATGCTACAGGACTGAGTTGGCTTGCTACAGTGTATGCTACAGGACTGAGTTGGCTTGCTAACAGTGTATGCTACGGGACTGAGTTGGCTTGCTGATAGGGTATGCTACAGGGCTGAGTTGGCTTGCTAACAGTGTATGCTACAGGACTGAGTTGGCTTGCTAACAGTGTATACTACGGGACTGAGTTGGCTTGCTGATAGTGTATGCTACAGGACTGAGTTGGCTTGCTAACAGTGTATGCTACAGGACTGAGTTGGCTTGCTGATAGTGTATGCTACAGGACTGAGTTGGCTTGCTAACAGTGTATGGTACAGGACCGAGTTGGCTTGCTAACAGTGTATACTACGGGACTGAGTTGGCTTGCTGATAGTGTATGCTACAGGACTGAGTTGGCTTGCTAACAGTGTATGCTACAGGAGTGAGTTGGTTTGCTAACAGTGTATGCTACGGGACTGAGTAGGCTTGCTAACAGTGTATGCTACAGGACTGAGTTGGCTTGCTGATAGTGTATGCTACAGGACTGAGTTGGCTTGCTGATAGTGTATGCTACAGGACTGAGTTGGATTGCTGATAGTGTATGCTACAGGACTGAGTTGGCTTGCTAACAGTGTATACTACGGGACTGAGTTGGCTTACTGATAGCGTATGCTACAGGACTGAGTTGGCTTGCTAACAGTGTATGCTACAGGACTGAGTTGGCTTGCTAACAGTGTATGCTACGGGACTGAGTTGGCTTGCTGACAGTGTATGTTACGGGACTGAGTAGCCTTGCTGACAGTGTATGCTACGGGACTGAGTAGGCTTGCTGACAGTGTATGCTACGGGACTGATTTGGCTTGTTGACAGTGTATGCTACGGGACTGATTTGGCTTGTTGACAGTGTATGCTACGGGACTGAGTTAGCTTGTTGACAGTGTATGTTACGGGACTGAGTTGGCTTGCTGACAGTGTATGTTACGGGACTGAGTTAGGTTGTTCACAGTACATGCTATGAGACTGAGTTGGGTTGCCATCCAATTAATAGCTCGGTACGTAGCTGTGTCACGACATGTTATGCATTCGAAACCACAGAATAGCATGGCAGCCAATCGGGTTATGAAACATATAACTTCAATGAATTACACGAATAAAATGAGGCAAAACTTCGGTTGTACCAAAGTATGCGAGCATTCCCAAGCCCATAATCTAAGCAGTTATTCAGGTTAGGTAATCCTTCGTTTATTAACGACATAATAAAAATTCCATCATAAACAGCATTGCTTAAATTTAATTACACTTAAAGACCATTGAGTATAAACCTAATAAAGAAAGTTTTGTTTTCTTTCTGCTTCCATAATTTTATGCTCGACAATTAAGACTTATAGAACAATTTTAACAAATCATACGTATACATTTGGATTTTAAGAATGCATTCAGTTATTCAGATTAGGCGGGGTATGGTGTAATAATGATAAATGAAAAACACAAGAAAAACCACTGTCTATACCAATACTGTTTATATTTTTTTCACCTAGAACTATAGCTTCCTTTTTCCCGCATTTTTCGGCTTTCAAAATGCTTTGCGTACCGTGATTTCTTGTTTATGTGCTGGGAATTCTCAGGAGAGTTAGAAATGTTCCTTCACTTGTTAAAGCATTAAGCAGTTCTTCTGAAATTGAATATTTCCCTTAGTTTATATATTATTGTAAGGTGAGAAATTAAATTTTACTCTGGTACACTAGTTAAAATGTTATTTCAGTAATAGCTGTATAAAGTTATAAATCTGAAATGAGTTCTTGGCTTTATTTTCTAATCTTTGTTTTTTCTACAGTGTTATGTCCTTTGGTTTATTTTCATACACAAGACTAGCTATTATGACGCAGTGACTACGGCCTAAGGTTATCAGAATGTCGGCGCCGAGCGGTCGAAGTAAACAACGATAACGGCCGCTCGCCAGCGTAAACAGCGGGCGCGTTGTCGGCAGATAAGCAGAACCTTTTGGAAGCTTCTTCTCTCCCTACTCCCAGAAAGTGTGTCGAAATAGTTCTAGAACGTTCGAGAGCCTTGTGGAAAGAGCGAGCGCTCACGCGGGAGTGCGAATCCAGTGAGAGTTGAGTTGCGTCGGTGGGTGAGTTTCCCGTCCAATATCAAGGACGATTCTCCGAGCGAGTGGTGACGCGCAGAGAGTGCTTCTGCGAAGCGACGGGTTGTCCAGGTCTTGTGTCCGACACCCAAGTGAAGTGAGCCGTCCGGCGTGAAGAGCCTACATTATGAAGGCAGTGAAGTGAACTACTGAATTGAATTGAACTAGTTCACCTTAGTGAAGTGAACTCCCAGTGAATATGAACTACATAAAAGAAACAGTGACAGATAAAAACAAAACAGTAACAGTTGAAAAACTGAACAAAGTCACACTATCTATGAATATGTTGATTTATCAATTATTTCTGTAAAAGTTTGTAATCCTTTATGATCAAGACATGACTGATAATTTTCACGAGTGGTATAACAAAGGTTATAAGGTTTTATGTAACTCTAGCATTATGAAATACATTTCACAGAATCGCGTAATTGTGGCTCGGAGCAGAACTTGTTCCTTTTGAATAATGCTTTACGCGAAATTTATCTTTCGACGGCAAAAGATCCAAAAAAATCTTGCTGTCTTTCCTTTCTTCCTCACAGATGTGAAACATTTCACCACTCAGCCTTTAATGAAATGTGCTGTTTGTCTTTCTACATTTATATGTACTTTACTTTATACTTTTTTCCTTGCGCTGTTGTATCCGCTATGTTAATCTAACCAAGAGATTGTCTGAGATTATGTACTTCTGGTATGTAGTACACCTGGCATATATCAAGAATGGTATAATGTGGCTTTATTCAAGTTTTCTAATGTTGAATATGAACATTGATGGTAGAAGTTACGTCCACAACATCTCTAATTGGTAAATAAATAATGACTTATATATTGTGGCTTAATTCAGTTTTCACTGTCATTACACTTTTCTTTGCGCGTAGCGGTATAATGAATCCCACGATAAACAGCCTGCACCTGCTTACGTTTCACTCACTGGAGTGTCAAACACAGGACTCATCTCTCTTACGCCTACTACAATGCCCAACATAGGACTCGTCTTCTCCCTCCCGTGTCGCTCACTACAATTTCGAACAGAGGACTCGTCTTCTCTCTTCCGTGTCACTCACTACAATTTCGAACAGAGGACTCGTCTTCTCTCTTCCGTGTCACTCACTACAATTTCGAACATAGGACTCGTCTTCTCCCTTCCGTGTCGCTCACTACAATTTCGAACAGAGGACTCGTCTTCTCTCTTCCGTGTCACTCACTACAATTTCGAACATAGGATTCGTCTTCTCCCTTCCGTGTCGCTCACTACAATTTCGAACAGAGGACTCGTCTTCTCTCTTCCGTTCACTACAGTGTCGAATACAGAACTCGTCTTCTCTCTTTCCCGTCGCTCATTACAATGTCAAACACAGAACTCGTCTTCTCTCTTCCGCGTCGCCTACTACAATGTCGAACACAGGACTTCTCGTTGACGCTGGCAGAATAACATACATTGTACGTCATAACCACTTCACCCCTCGTAGAACACACTGAGTAACCTGTACTTTATTTCGCGTCAACAACACGAAGTTACTTAACGAACACTAGCCGATATATAGCCGAAGGAGCTTCAAGAGAGCTCACGGAAGGCATTTAGTAATATCTCGGTATATTTTATGGCGCTTCTGGAATTTACGTCGAGTGAGAGCGCCGCCCTCTTTATATTTCTAACCAACAGTCGGCCGGCGCTGAAGACACGCCCGCTAGGAGACCCATGATAGCTCCGTTGCAATATTACCAAATTGATTAATGCATTATAGGCCAGTAGTTAAGCACTGATATACGTAAAATATTTTGACTGTTGTGTAACCTCACTTGAGAAAATGAACCTTTTTCTGACTGCAGCATGCTTGGTGCATCATGGTGAAATACATTGGAAGTGACTGTCTCTTATGATCGATACTCTTCTAGTTTTGATTCTGTACACTTTATTCCGAATTCATTATTAGCATTTTTCTATGTGTAGTTTATAAAATGTACCCAGCCTTCGCCAAATACTTTACAGAATGGTTGTGGTGAACTAGTGGATTTTATATGCTTAGAGCCCTTGCGCAATGGACAATAATGCATCCTTTAACATCATTTTAATTTTTTTCACGCATATCCACCCAATAGTAACGAGAATTAATTTTATGAAAGGTAGAGATGATATCTTCAATACAGGCAAACTATGTTTCATTTTTAAGTACTCTGGAAAACCAATAACTGGACTGATCTAAGGTAAGGCAATTTTGCAGAGGCTCTACCTGGTTGCTGTAATGCTTGGATTAGAGGTTTTATTGCTGAAGCAATTTCTCTAGGTCATAAACATGTGTTGCTTCATCTGTTTGTCCTATTTTCTGCAGATTTCGGTCCTGCACCGTGAAAGTTCACCACCACCCAGATGTTTTGCTCCAGATTTACAATTTTAATGGACATCGGTCCAACGCTCTGTGAGGTACTTCAGATTTCTAAGTTAAAAAAGTGCATGGTGATCATTGACTATGTAGACATATCTGCAGATGCCTACATATATGTCAGATAATTTTTTTTTCGTTTTTATTTATGGACGCTCTGTAACTATTATGGTTCTTACTGTCTCATTCTATATTGGTTTGAAAGACCGGAAACTTTGCTCAAAGGCCGCATTATCAGGCTTGAGGTTCTTTTACGTACCGTAAATCTACGACACGGGACTACCACCTTTACTTCCCTTCCGAAGGAAGCCATGGTAAGAATTTTTACGCCCGAAAAAATCCATCGCCCTCCGCCAGAGCTGAACCCGCGACCTCAGGAACTAGAGGCTAGCATAGTACCCCTAGACCACGGAGGACGAAAAAAAATTAAATGAATGAAACCAGCTTTAACATCTCATAAACATATTTTATGTTTAAGATCACCTTATAACTTGCCAGCTCTTCATACAAATTTGGATGCGTTGGGCAATCCTCAATTCCCATTCTTCCCCTATTGGAACTCAAAAATAATATCATAGGAAACCTAACGTGAATGTTTTTCTGGTTTTCTTAGATAATAATTGAATGAAACCAGCTTTAACATCTCATAAACATATTTTATGTTTAAGATCACCTTATAACTTGCCAGCTCTTCATACAAATTTGGATGCGTTGGGCAATCCTCAATTCCCATTCTTCCCCTATTGGAACTCAAAAATAATATCATAGGAAACCTAACGTGAATGTTTTTCTGGTTTTCTTAGATAATAATTGTTTTCAATTGGCATTTAACTTGCAGTAACATAAAATGGAAGCATACATTCGTTCATTTTCTTAACCAACACAAGAGAAAGCCCCATGAGCTGTATGACTGCAATTCTAGAAGGCAACAAAGCAGTATTTATCATCGATCCTATCGTTAGGTCTGAGTCGACAAATAGAAAAGGGATATTTACACACCCAAATCCCATACTTCAAGACATATGGTATTAGTAACATCGAAGTAATCGGCCTGACGTCGGAGCTCGGGGCACTATAACTCTACATTTTTTTAACTCTGGAAAAGTTTACATTGAAGTTCTAAGGGTAGCAGCCTTTAGTTCCCAAGGTCGCGTGTTCAAACCCGGAGGAGGGCAAAGGATTTTTTTCGGGCGTAAAAATCCTTAGCGTGGCTTTCTTTAGCCGGTGGTCCCGTGTCGCAGATTTACAGCATGTAAAAGAACCTCAAGCCTGATAAAGAGGCCTCTGAACAAACTTTTCGGTTTTTCACGCCCAATATAGAATGGGATGCTAAGAACTATAGCAGTTAAGTCCATAAATAAAACTCAGTTTATTTATTTACTCTCTGATGACTGATCGAAAAGCAATAAGTTGTTAGAAAAAGTTTTCTCCTTTTATGTTTATGTCTTCCTTTATGACCTCGCGTCGCGAAGTAAAATAAATAAATTGTTTATTCGGATTTATTTGATTGGATTATTGAAAAAAGTTGCTACTTACAATCTTATTGAACTTATGTACGTTAACAATTATTAATTTTGAATTATGGTGCTCTAATGGCTTTTAGGTTATACATATGACGCAAATATAAATGGTTATTTTGGATAATTTTAAGGGTTTTTGAGAGCTGTCCTCAAATTTAACAATTAGAATACAACGTTTAAGTATAAATATACGATTGCAACATATATAATACGTATTAAAAATAGTAACACATGTATTATGGACATTAATAAGCATTAATGTTAAATTAACTCATTTTATGTTATTAATTAAGGCTTTCAAATATTAAAATCCATTACAACCGTTTCCTTTGACGGCACATTTATTACGAGATCTCGGCATCTGGAGTAGCTGGAAGAAGCTGTTATTTCAGAATCGAAGCGTTATCCTCATTTTACAAGATAGAGCACATTCTCACTTCCCATTAGCTGTTCCTAGGCTGCTGAACGATCACTTTCCTGAATGGATTGACCGTGGAGGGACATTTCCGTGGCCTGCACGCTCATGCTGTCTAACTCTTTGTGATTTTTCAGTCCGGCTAATGTCAAGAACGAAGATTTTTTCCAAAGAAATCGCAGACTTTGTGTTCTAGGAGAACCTATTGAAAATGCTTTTCAAAATTTAAAAGACGATTCCAAATGCTTAACAAGATTTGTTCTGCAGTTCCCGAACGTTGTACATTATGCACTATCCCGCGTCAGTTTGTAATTTTAGCAGTAATTGTAATACTACATAAAGCCTAATTAAAATGATAACACCTAGCGCTTTCTTTGAATATTTTGAAAAAGCGACTTGTAGCACACCTGTATGTAACTTCGTTGCACCGGTATAAACTGAGAATCCAAACTAATGTTTTAGTATCACTTTCAGCAGTTATGTCTGAGTGATTAAAACTAGTAGTTTTTATCAGTTCAAATCCATAAATATATGCGAGAGTTGTTCCTGCAAAAATTATGTACATCTCACTACTTCATGCTGATTGCGATAAACATTTGCAGAAATGGTTTCACTACGTGTTTCATTAAAGATACAACGGGATGTAGGAAATCGAAGCGAAAATCAAATCCTTAAAAAAGGGTCGCTCTACGCTGGCTTTCAAATCTGAGCAGTACTTTTAACACTTGAATTATATAATATATAAATTCAATAACAGCCCGCCTTGAAGCAATATGTATGTAATAATTTATAAAATGTATGTAACAGTCATTGCATATGCTTATATTATTGTAAACATGTTCAATAATGTTATGTGAACGCATTACGTAATTTAATAATGTAAGAGCTGTGAGAATAATAAGTTTAAAGTTGTAACAACGAGGTATAACCTTGAGGCAATAATGAGTTTGAATGTTACTAGTCATGATTAGGGCAGCAATAACGTAAATTTTGTGACAGTTTAAAAATAGCCAATCAACAGCCAGAAAAGCTTTAGTAAAATGCAGGTATTCTATTGGACTAGGATTAGGCAATCAGAGACTTGACGGGTTTGGACGGTTGAAATATGTTCAGTTGCCTGCAGACCTTGGTAGTGACCGGATGGAAGATGCGTTCTGTAGAGAAATATTACGTATTCGTGTGAAACGAAAAAAATAAGTATATGTATTAAAAGTGCAAGTATTAAAGAATCTCACAGCTCTTGATATCAGTGTAGTGCTATTTAATTTGTGTCAAGGATTAATAAAGAAAAGAGTGAATTTAAACTTAAAATCTGTGTAAGCCTTCATTCTTGTCGCACCACGCCCTGTCTAAGAGGAAAGTGTCTCTAAAACAATACTGACGCACCCGAGGCTAAAACAAATGTAAATATCTATAGAAGCAGTTTAATAACAAAGTTAATATTTGTTTTAAACTTGGAGCATAACAACAAAAATACATCTTCAAATCGGCATTTACATACGTAGCAGCATATTACGTAACAAACCATACTTTCTCAAATTGGCGTCCATACGTGGTGTAAAAAAAAACCTTCAACAACAAACAACTTCAAATTGGTTTCCCAAACGTGAGGCTAATAAACTCCTTCAAAAACAACTAAAAACAACTAGCTTCCGCAAATCCCACTCTTTCATAGCCCATCAAAAACAAGCGAATGGCGACTTAGCACTTAAAAAGTAAAAAGGTACTGAAAATTCAAATCACTAACAAATATCTCAGGAATAATACTAAAATGTATTTTCAATAAATTGGTGTTTTAATGACATCTGCGTTTTATAGACTAAGTTTTGTCTTCATTTACAATGAAGAGGACTCCTGAGGCTTTTTGTGGAAAATTCAAGATGTATGTTTTATTTATTATGTAACTATATGTGGTATTTTATTCATCATTGTTAAGAGCCATTTTTGAGAAACTAAAAAATAACAAAAAAATCTTATGTATTACATTCACATGACCTTCTCTACCGTCTATCAATTATTAGCGGGTATATAAATTATTCTTAATAAAGTTTATTTCTTTATCTACTTCATAAAACCTTTGTAGAAATAGCTATATTAAATATTTCTTTAGAAATGCAAAAGAAACAGTGACAGTCAAATTTTTAAGAACTGTACGTTTATATTCTGGCCTTTAAATTGCATACTTACTTTTTCCACGACATGGCATGAAACAAATGAAAATCGACGGGACTTAAAAAAGAATGACAAAGTATTGAACAATTCAAACCATTAATAACTGATATTTCGGAAATGGTTGATCCACAATAAAGTTATTTGAAACAAATTATATGTTTTGAAGAGACCTACATTTTTTGTGTAGTACGTTTTCGTCTATCGCTTAACGTTTAGCAGTTGTACAAGATTATACAAAATTCCTTCCGAATGAAGAGGACTTTACAGCCTATTCCCAGAAGATTCAAGATATACATTTTACTTGTCATGTAAATATATTTAATATATGGAATTATAAACAAAATCGTTACAACCATTTTTGGGAAATCTAAATTGTTGATAAATGTTCCATGTAAAGGGTAGTTGGGATGGGGGATTTTCTTGAAAATCTTGCTGTCGTATTCTTGGAAGATACTGAACGTAAACATCAAGTGTGCTAGTTATCCGACTTTTCGTTTTTTACTTATGCTGTTCATGGACACACATACAGATCTTTTTCTAAAAATGTTTTTTTGGGTTAAGGGGACCTCATAACTTGTATTTCCGATGAAATCTCGGTATACAATTTTTAGGCATAATGCAATATATTTTCTATCTACTAGGTACGTAGTAGAGAAAGCAAAAAATGTCCTCTTTATATTCCTTTCAATCAGTGAATGCAGGACAGCAAATTTGATGTGTTTTAACCCTAATAAAACCCGTATAATCAAAGGTTTACCTATATTGTTGAAAAAGTCAATAATAGTGCTCCATTAATTAAGAGGAGGTTAAAAGCCCTATGCTGTCAATGTTAAATCTTATCAGAAACTGTTTCATATCAGACTGAAATTTTACAGGATAGAGACGTTCCTACTACGTTCACTAATCTACCATTATCTAGTAACTACTTTATTAAGGAGGATAGGATTATTGTTTTTAAGTATAACATCTTACATCTAAGTTATTTTTCTAAAAATAACAAACCATCTTAATAACACTAAATAAACTCGCATCTACCCTAAAATTTAATTCAGCTACTTCCATCAGTCTCTGAGAAAACTGGCCATTGATACCAGAAAATTTTATTGACAGAAAAAGTTGTTTCAAAGCAAATCTGGAGAAAACAAACTTACATAAATTTGCAAACAAAAAACTACACACAAGCTGCCATGCACAACAGAAGTACAAATATATTCAACAAACATTCCTCTAAAGATTGGGCTAAAATATTTCGCCCTACTCCAAAGTGCTTTGGAGCTAAGCTTCTTTTCTGTGAAGTGATGCAGAATGCTTGGTACAAACTGAATGATACAGTATTATTTTAAAAACACATTTAAAATATAAGTGCCTTCAATAACAAAATGTGTATCAAAATAAAGACTAAGACTACACAAAAGATACAAATAGTTTTGGCATTTTCTCATTTAGTCCCCCTTAACTAGGGATCATAAGTTTTGAATACCAGACAATGTGTAACTGTAAAGCAAATTTGATATTTCTCCCCCTCTCCACCCTCCCCCTCCCCCTCTCCCTCTCCCTCTCCCTCCCCTCGCTCTCGCTCTCTCTCTACTGCTTACCTTTAGTAAATAGATTCCATCCAAAATCTCGATACCGAAATTTCTCAGGAAATACACGTTTTGAAACTCATTGAATAAGAAAACAGGATTTTAGAAAAAGGTCCGTATTTATGCATGTGTTTCTTTCTGTAAATAGCATAACTAAAAAACGTAAATTTGGTTAATTACCAAACTTTATATTTAAGTCATCTTCCAAAGATACGACACGAAGATTTTCAAGAAAATGTTTCCACCTCAAACTATCCTTTATAAGTAAAAGTTTTCAAAAATGTTGGTTTTCTAGAAAAATTAAAATACAATAATTTTAAGATATTTCATGACAAATAGAATGTATATTTTGAATTTTCTGGAATAGCCTGTGAAGTCCGCATCATTCTGAATGACCTTTGTATAAGTGATAAACCGTAGGATTTAAGACAAAATCTTACAACACAAAAAATGTACATCTCGTTAAAGTGCAGAATTTATGCCATATAATGTTTTTTTTTCTTTTTTGATGCGGTTATTTGTTTTTACCGAGCGGATGCCTTAGGCGATAATCCCCTGGGCCGATCAATCTGACCGAAGGTTTTCGCGGTTTTCCTTGGTCGGTAGGCGAATGCTGGATTGGATAATTCAATCCGCGAATTTTCCAATCATTCTTTTCATCCCTAAATTTCATTTCCATCTTATTCGCCGCCATACCAGGCTTGGGCTTATCACCCTTCCTGGATATGTTATAATCTAGAGCAGTGAAGCCCAACCTGTTGTTTTAAGGGCTAAGTCTCAAAATCCATAGTTCACCCCACCTTCTATATTTGAAGAGAGTGACAAGCTAAACCAATTATGTTTTAGTCCTTGGCAGCACGAGTGGGAAGGGAAACTTCCTTCATTCCCTCTCTCGGTAAGGTTAGGCATCCCCGATCTAGAGTTTGCTTGCTCCTCGACAGCCTATTAGTTCAAGGCATTGGCTTTAAGTCTTTGTGGGTGTTAAGTTCTACAAAACAGGAGAGTAATCAGTTAAAGAACAAGAAGGGTTAGCTATTCCCCAGATACTCCTTGTTGGTTCCAATTTTCAAATATGTACTTATAATTTTCTCAATGGGGAAGCCGTCATTTGTTTATTTTTTTCTGCTGGCATGTAAAGAGCATGTAACTTCAAAGTCGTCACATAACGGCCAGCTCTTTGGAAATGTGACTAATTGCTTTACTTACAGGATCTTGCAACGAAATGTGTAAATGTGAATTGAAAGTTTATCTGGATTAAAAATAAGTAAATAAGGGGATAAGTTTTTGTACGAATAGTTTGTAGAAGAGTGAGTAGAGAAAGTCGTGTGGGTGTAACGTATAAGATTTTGTTCCTATTTATCGTAGTAGTGTTTGCCAACATTTGCTTCTTTGCCAGGAGTGGTACTGGTTATATTCATCCGAATTATGGGGAAGTCGATGGCAAGCTGCTAAACGACGTTGGGGTGGTAAAAACTAAGCAAGCGATTGGTGCAGAGGAAGTAATCCAACTGGGACAGCCTGACCAAACTTACCCGAGGTGTACCGTGGTAGGATATGGTGCCACTTCAAAACTGTACCCAGCAATCGACATGATTCTCTACAAGGTGGATATGACAGATATAGTATGGTGTAAAACCATATTTGCAGAAAATAGCTCGTTCAGCGACACACTCTGTTCCTTTGTGCAAAGTGGAAAGCAACCCTACTTGGGCGACTCTGGAGGACCTCTACTATGTAACAAAAAGCAAGTGGGAATCACCAGCCAGGGAAAACTAGCTTGGAGTGGTGGAATAAAATTTCTCATAATGTGGGCTGTTCCCAACACGAATATCAGCTTCGTATATGCCTGCGGAAATGTGCATTTGATCTCTCTATCACTACTGGCTTCAGCTTTGTTGAGCTCACCAATGTTATCGTAAACCCAATGTGAGACACAGAAGGTTCAATGGAAATACAGCAAATTAATCTAAATTGTTTCTTTATTTGGTTAACTTTATTTGTTATTATCGAAACCGTGTGTGCTCTGTAGCTATTGGCAAGATGTGTTTTACGTCACTCCATCCCCATATCAACACAAATGTTTTCCTTACATGTCAACAAGAGCTGATCTGCTGGGAACAAAGACATCTATTAACCCGAGGTTTTTATGCATTATTACAACATACATTAAGGCACCTGTTGTGGCATGAAACGAGCCTTAAACCCCCCTCATCAAAAACCCTGTCTTACAGTCAATGACTTTCTCTAGCCACTGTCGTTTATTTTCATATAACTTCCACAAACTATTCTTCCTAAATCTTGTTTTTTCTATCTACTTCATATTATTTTCAATAAACCTTTGCAGAAATGCATTGCTCAAAACAATTAGAGGGACAAAAGTTTGAACATACACACTGCCGTTTCTGAAAATTGCAACACCAAGAAAGAATTTCCCGAATAACTCCAAACTTGATGGAAGTGTAGAAAAGTGTGCAAGCAATAAGTGATTAGGTTTGCAGAGAGATGGGGTACACGTAGGCCGAGCAGAACCCTCTCGTGTCGGTCCGATAAGGTCGGTGTTGCGCCCAGTGTAGTCAGTGCAGAGCGGTCAAACACGGTGGAAACAATAAAGTGATTGCCAGTATGCCTCATCGACGTCAAAGGGAGCAATATCGGCATGTGAGTTGAGTTCGAACGGGGTAGAATGATCGGTCTCCGGGAAGCGGGTTTGTCATACCGTGACATTTCGGCTCGTACAGGGCATGCTGCTAAGACAGTGATGCGTGAGTGGAAGCAGTGGATAGATGAAGATCGTACGCAGCGAAGAGCCGGTACTGGACCACGGAACATGACCACAGCACGGGATGACCGTCATCTTGTCCGCATAGCCATAACGCAACTACAGCTTCATCCACAGTGTTGGCTCGACGCTGGAGCACTGCAACAGGTGTGAACTTGTCTGCATCAACGGTTCGTCGCCGTCTGCTTCATGTTGGACTGGTTGCATGCATGCCATTACGTCGGCTTCCATTGTCCAGAAACCACAAGCTACTCCAACTGCAATGAACACGTGAATACCGTCACTGAGGTGCTGAGTGGCAAACTGAGTCTTTTCGGACGAGTCCCGCACTTGGTGCGTCACGGTCCTCCAGTAACGGGTGCCACGGATTTGTCGGCTCGAATACAAATTTCGTGGAGGAAAATTCCTCAGGAACTTATTCAGAACCTTTTTGATTCAATGCCACGGCGTATAGCAGCTCTAACTGCAGCGCATGGAGGCCGCACCGAATACTGAATATTAGGGCTCAAGGGACATGTATAGATTTGTAACGTTTATCATTTGCTACTTGTCATGTACCTAACCTGTGGTATTAAACTCATTGAATTCTTGCGTTTCCTTCTTGGTGTTTCAATTTTCACAAACGGCGGTGTGCATTGCCGTAGTAGCTGGGTTTAGGGTCTTAAACATTGCTTTACAGAACGTTTGTACCTTTATCTAACAGCAGTGCACATCTTGTTCACCTGTACTACACACAAGGAAGCTCTAAGCCGAAATTGCGGACAATGTTGAAAACCTAAGTGGAAAGTCTCCATAGTTTAAGTTCACGTTTGCACATGAAGGAACACTTCAGTATTTGGTATAGCCTCCATATGAATGAATTACTCCTCACATCTTCGAGGCATGCTCCTGATCAATCTACGCACATCCTCCTATAGTTTGTTTCCCCATTCTTCAACTGGGACATCTGCAAGCTGCTGAAGAGTCTGAGGCTACATTACTGTCTCGGACTCGTTTCTCCAGTTGATTCCATAGACGTTCGATAGGGTTAAGGTCCGCACTCAGAATGCCACTCCATTGTTGGAATCTGGAATTTCTGAAGGGTAGCTGTGGTGGCTTTTGCAGTATACTTTCTAGCATTGTCTTGCTGAAAAACAAACCAGGGCCCTATTCTGACAACAAGAGGCATAACACGCTATAGTAGATTTCAGTAATGTATGTACAAAGAACGCGAAAGAAAATCTCACTGCACCTCACGTCTATGTCACATTATTTATCGTTGCACGTGGCCTTGCAAAGTCATGTCCATTTCATTGGTTGCTTTAGGCCACGGTGCAAGGGTGCGCCAGTTCTTCTGCTAAATAGTTACACCAATAACCGCAACAAAGGTTACAAAATGGCGTAGAAACGAAATATATGTTTACGCTCTCGGTCGTATTGGCTAAAAGGGAAAGAGGTAGAGTGAGTGCATTCAGTTTGTCATAAACACCTCTTATCGTGAATGGTAGCCATACCTCACCGGCTAGTGCAGCACAAGCCTTTGAAAAGGGTTAAAAGCTAAGGGGATGAGCCCCCAGGCTAGCGAAATGTAGAGTGTGTACTTTGATGAAGGTTTTCAGAGGATGCAAATTAAAGCTTGAATGGTATTCATTAAATACATAACAACGTAGCATTTTATAACAAAAAGTAAACAGAACTGTATTATCACAGTGGTATCAATGCTTGTTGCTGCATAGAAGCAAACATAACTAAATAATAAATAAATAAAGCAGCGCATTTTCCCTCTAATTCATGTTTTCCCCACTTTGCTGGAATATTTTTATCCAGTAATTTACTATAAAAACACGTTTATACACTGCCGTTGCAATTGCTGTAATAGTGCGACCAGCATTCACGATACGTTCATGAGTAATTTTGCTAGTACACGGCATGACTGGTTCTGAGACAATAAACCTGTTTTGGTTTCAATAACACCAGATAAAGCAAAGGCATCAACGTCCCCTCTTTCTCCTAATTGCTGTGCTATCAAGTCACCACGCTCTGCGATAGGTAAAGTGAATGACACGCCTCAAAAGACCCCAGAAAACGATACAAAATCCACCGAAGATCATCTTTGGCGCTCTGTGTACCTCTCAGCATTCAGTCGGTTTCTGGCCACTACAAGGCCTATTCAGCCATCAATAGTGATGCCACCACACAGCACGACTGGTCCACCGCCAAATCAGTCTCTTTTCTGGTTTGTTGTTGCTGCAAGACATTCAGTACGGCGACAATACACACGCAGACGTTCATCACACAATGTTAGATGAAAGCGAGATAAAGAGCACAGTGCGCCAGTGACGAAACTACCACTTCCTGTGCTGCTGCACAGATCCCAATCGGGCTCTCTTGTAAGAAGACGTTAATCTAGGTGTTTTATTAGGTCCTCGTGATCTTAAACCTGCTTCTCTAAGTCGGTTTCGTATGGTTTGGTCATGACATTTACATCAGTTGCCGCCCTCAGAGCCTTTTTGTGGATCGGAGCAGTAGCTCTGCGCCGCCGAAGAGCACAATTGACAACATATCGGTCTTTTCTGACGGTGTTTTACGTTTTGTGCCCTAGCCTGGTGCCTGTTTCAGTGAAGCGCTTCCATATCCTACTAATGACCTATGCATTAAGGACCCAGGAAGTGTTTGCATTTCTGCCATACCGAAGTTATGCGTACAATTCTATTTTAGTTTTTGTTACTAAAATTTGCTGGATCAAAATGAAATTTGGGAGTCTTAGAGAACAAGTGTTTCTGCATTTAATTAGTATATACTATTTGGGATAAATTCAAAAACTTTTATGAAAAAGTGGCATAAGTTACACCATGTTTTCTAACAAAAAAGTTTGTACCTCATACTTCAGGTACACTTTTCTTCCTTTGGGTTGATTTACAGACACCATTTTTTTCCTGTGATACTTAACATATAACTTGAGATCCTGAACTAAATTAAATTTGGATACCATAAATATGAGAAGGTAAACAAATGTTGCATATCTAATGACACAAATGACCTATATTTTTTACCAGTTACTATTTTTTCTATCCATCTAAAACTTAATATTCCAAGAAAAGGTTAGTTCACTAGCTACATTAGGTAGCTAAACATGCACAGTAAAAATTTCATGACAATAGCTTTAATAGTGTTTGAGAAAAGTGTACCTGAAGCGTTAAAAAATGAAGTTACGGGAAATTGAGTCGAAAGTTGAAAGTGCAGTTTTTGCTTATTTACTCACTTTGTCAGAACATTCCAGCCCCATATTCCTCATCACTGTGGTTATTTTCAGCTCCTCTCTTCTTCTTCTTGGGCCTAGCCTTGCCTACAAGTCTGAGGGGATGGGTACAGGAAGCAATGTGCTTCCATCTGCAACTTGACTTTGACATCGGGATTTATGGCCATGCGGTCTAAGGCATGATAGGAGTAGCTAACCTATCAAGACCAAGGATTTTTAGGATCGAATCCCAGTAAAATGCATGTTCTGCGCTCAATTGAAACTGTGGAAAAGGATGGGGAGGGCCCAACTAAAGCAAGCGATGTGACGGCACGGTTGGATGCTGACCCTACCAATGACCTATGCATTAAGCTCAGCAGGCACTGCGCGAGTATTCCCACCTTCCTGCAGCAATGTAAGAGCTAGAACTGTTTCTGCCTCTGTGAGGTGCCTCATGTTCACTGACTAAGGCTACATTTATAATGAAATGTAGCGCTAATGTAATGCAGCATAAATGCAGGCGTCAGGGAACTCCATTCACAATGCAGCCGTAGGCGTAACGCAAGAAGTTTGCAAGAGCTTCTAGATCCTTAAACTAATTGCGGAAATGTTCTCAGTGAACCGTAAGTATCAAATTGAATAATATAACCAACAATACCAAATAAGAAAGTTCACTGAATATTTTATAAATAAGTAGGCCACAAAAGGGAAAAAACCATACATACATACATACATACATACATACATACATACATACATACATACATACATACATACATACATACATACATTACATACATTACATACATTACATACATTACATACATTACGTACATTACATACATTACATACATTACATAATTACATTACATTACATTACATTACATACATACACCGAACAGCCGCTCGTAGCGTTAGTGACATCGGGACTGTTTGACCAAAACATTGAAAGTAGTTGTGCAAGTATTATGGAAAGAGAGTCATTATTCCGTATGTGGGTAGTGAGCACTTTACTAACAACATGTAACACACGCACTTGCATCATGTTAGCGCTGCTGTTGTTGGCATTCTGCTGCAACATTGTAACATCGAGGGGCCTAAGCCGCAAGGCGTAGCCGAGGGATTGAGGACCCTCAACCTCAACGCGTAGCCAAGGGATGTTTCTAAAATTTTGGCCGCAGCTGCGGAGCGACGACAGGGCGTAGCCATAGGATCTGCGTGTCTAAACTAGAATGATCCACTTTAGCTACATTTTCCTTGCTTCGCGACATTCCGTAAGCCATTATTTTCATCGCGTTCGCAATATCTTCTGACAAGATTTCCGCAAAACTAAGCGGTCGCCAAGAAGAGCTCAATATTTTCGATAAAGCAACAACTCCTACACAATTTAAGAACCCAGGATACTACACAATCAACTTGGCGTATTAAAAAACCCCGATTCGTAGGTTTCTTAAAATTTCATACCTCCTTCCTGCATATGGAATAATGTCCGAAAACTGCAGCAAGTTATATATGTGATGATATACAGCTGCACGAGTTATATTAATGCAATGTTCATTATCTCTTTACGCCTTATGATTTGTGAGCCAAGAAATCTAGGCACAGATGCCGGGTTCATCCACTAAATGAAAGAGGATTCTATAAGGAGACTACCATAACCTCTTGAGAGAAATGAGAGTAGGTGACCCACAATTTCTGTGGCACGGCCTATTGGAGGAGTGCACACATGTACATTAGCTTCGCATCGCGATTGTCTGCTGTTGAAGGACAGGCAAAGCAAAGAGAAAGAAATGCAGAATTCTTCCTCTACGCACGCAACGCAAGCATAAAGTTTAGAGTTGGCAAACTCTTGCGTTGCGTGACTATGTGAATACTTCCATCTAATAACATGAATGCAAAGTTTTGCGCTTATGCTGCGTCTGCGCTTACATTTCATTGTGAATGTGCCCTAAATGTACACAAAGAGTATAAAGGTGAACCCTTAACCTACAGGCGCTAGATGTCAGTTTCAAGCAAAACTAACCGTTGAACATCACTTCAGTTTTCAACATTATCTGTAATTTCTGCTTGGAGCAGCCTTGTATGTAGTGAAACAATAGTTACACAGCTGATGAACAACGCTTTAGGCATCCTGTATGAAAATATTTACTACCCTAAACCCAGCTGCAGCAGCAATGCACATGTGTAAAATTTTATCTTCTAACTGTTTTGAGCAGTGTAGTTTTGTTGACGGTATAAGGTGGGAACTGGTAACCAAATCTATAGCCAGGTATTTAAAATCCGTGTCGTTATGTGCTGGCCTAGAAATTCCATGCTGTTACCTTGACATCGTGACAAACGCTATATAGAAAGAGCACTTTAAACAGATGACAAAGTGCTGAAAAATTCAAACCAAAAACAACGTATCCTGGAAATGGAAATATCTTGGAAATCATCACAAAAACCTTATTTGAAACAAATTGTGCATTTTCGTGTAGTACGTTTTTACTTTCTCTACAAAGTATATATCAGATAGAGAAGATATAGCTCCCCATCCAAAAATTCTATACTGAGGTTACATGTTTTGAGGCACTCTGAATCCAAAAAAGACATTTTTAGAAAAAGGCCAGTGTGTGCATCTGAAGGCATAACTAAAAAACGAAAATTCGGATAAGTACCAAACCTGCTATTTATATTAAGTACCTTTCAAAGATGTAACACGAAGATTTTCAAGAAAATCCTCCATTCTAAACTACATTTAGTATGAACATTTTCCGAAGTTTATTTTCTAAAAATTATTCTAAAATTTTTATTAAAATACCATATATTAAAGGTAGTTAAATGACAAAATGTATATATTGAATTTTCTGGAAATAACCTGTAAGGCCCTCGTTATTCGGAAGGAATGTTTTATAAGCTTGTAAAACTGATAAACGTTTACGTTAATTGATAGAAGAAAACGCACTACACAAAAAATAAAGATCCCTTTAAAACACACAATTTATTACAAACCACTTTTTTGTGGCATCAGCCATTCCCGAGATATGCGTTAATGGCGCGAATTTTTCAATACTTTGCCATTCTTTTAAAGTCCTGTCGATTTTCAGTTGTTCCTCGCGATTGCACGGAAAGATTAAGGCGAACATATACTAACGTCTAGTTCTTAAGTATTTGACTATCACTGTTCTTTTTACATTTATAACAAAATGTTTAATGTATCTATTTCTGCAAATATTTATCTCGATTGAAATGAAATAGATAGGAAAAGAAACTTTCATAAGAATAGTTTTTTATACTGATTAATAAATGAAAGAGGGTAGAGACAGTCATATGTATGTAACACATCACATTTTTACTTTCTCTACTACGTATAGTAAGTAGGGGAAGTATTGTATTCCACCCAAAAATTCAATACCGAGATTACACCGGAAATACATGTTTTGAGACCCCTGATTCCAAAAAAAAAGCATTTTTGGAAACATGTCCGTGTGTGTCTGTGTGTCTGTGTGCCTGTGTGTGTGTGTGTGTGTGTGTGTCTGTGTGTGTGTGTGTGTGTGTGTGTGTGTCTGTGAACAGCATAACTCAGAAACGAACAGTCGGATAAACACCAAACTTGGTATTTAGTTTCAGTATCTTCCAGAGATGCGACACGAAGGTTCTCAAGAAAATCCCACCCCAGATTACTCTTTACATGGAACATTTTTCGAAAATTTTAATTTTCTCAAAAATGGCTCTAACGATTTTGATTAAAATATCATATGCTTAAGATATTTTCATGACAAATGAAATGTATATCTCGAATTTTCTGGGAATGTCTCCAAAAGTATTCTTCATTGTGAACGACTTTTGCATAAGTGGTAAACCATAAGAGATAGACAAAGGTTTACTACACAAAAAATGTAGATCGCGTTAAAATACACAATTTATGTCATATACATTTTTTGTTGAATGAACCATTTTCGAGATATTGCTTGTTATTCCCTTAAATTTTCCAATACTTATTCTTTTTCTCAAATTCCTTATTCATTTTTTTTATGTCCTGGACATGCAAAGAGAATGGATTGCGCCAAATAGCAACCAGCTCTTAAAAGATTTGACTATCGCTTAAAACCTACCATATTCCCCTTGCATCTACAGGATGCAAGAAAATTAGTAATAAGATTAACATCTCGATTAACATGAAGCATATGGAGAATAAGCGTTTGTAAAAATAGTTTTTACAAGAGTAGAGAAAGTCATGTGAGTGTAACACATCAGATTTTTTCTATTATGGTTTACCAGTTGTACAAAATTATAGCAAATTCCTTCCAAATGAAGAGAGTTTAAGAGGCTTTTCCCAGAAAATTCAAGATGTGCATTTTATTTCTCATGTAAATATCCTAAACATACAGTATTTTTATCAAAATCGTCGAAGCCATTTTGGGAAAATACAAAAGAATTCCAAAAATCGTCTATGTACAGGGTAGTTTGGGGTGGGGACTCTCTTGAAAATCTTCGTATCGCAAATTTGGTAGATGCTGAACATAAATACTATTTATCGGATATTTCGTTTTTAGTTATGCAACTCAGACACACAGCACTTTTTCTAAAGACGCTCTTTATTATATTCAGGAGCCTCTAAACATGCATTTCCGGTGAAATCTCGACATAGAAATTTTCGGGGAATACTTCCTTTACATACTAAAGGTATGAAAGCAAAGAATGTTGCCGCCCAGATCAGTCAATTGCTGCCTTTGGCAAGGCTGAATGCAGACGATCATGGCATTTCCATATCAACACAGACTATATCAGAATACATTAGTCGCGGTTACACTTATCAACACAGGTAATTTCTGCGAGTTGATTTTATCTTGTTGCTGTGCACTTTGGTGCAAAAACACGTGCGTATATAATGAACTGCGTTTTAAGTTGGCAAGAGATTGGTGCAGCAGCTTCTGCCCATTCATGGCTCCATCCCACCCCTTCACTAGTCCTAGTAACTCAAGTGGATTGGCGGCTTTTTTCGGGTTGGCTGATGTGCATCATAAGCTAGGATTCAAGGTTGAGAAAACGTAATCAATTTAGTTTTATCAATGGTTTCGTAGGCTAGAAAGGTTGAAGCAAACAAAAAAGTATTAAGTCGACATTAGGGTATGTTAACTCGAGAAGTTAAGCATGCCTTGTGTTGTACCGAAAAAATTGGAATCGCATGAAAATTTCATTACGTGTTATATCACATCGTAACTCAGGTGGCAGACAGCGATACGAGAAGCTGAAGATCGGGGTTCGAATCCCAACTATGGCATTGAGTTTTTTATTCTGATTCTACCTTTCCATCGTTAATTCGAAATTAGTATTAACATAAATAAATTTTATTATCAGAGCTTTGCAAAAAAAGGTAATATAAAGAAGGTTGCCAATCGTTTTCAAGTAATGCGAAAATGCTATGTTTTGTGACTTTTTTATAATGCTTTATTCGTTTTACGGGTTCATTTCGTATACCTCAGATCCTTAGTAATGCTTGTTTGTGATATTTTATAATTCAAGATTAATATGTCTGTTGCTCTTGTTGCTTTACAAGCAATTATTATTACTAGAAGGTAGTAATGATAATATTAATAATAATAATAACAATCCCATAATGACCTAACTTATTAAATGAGTTATTCAAAGTAAAATACTCTTATCGCCCCTGAAAACTTTATTTATTAAACTGTTTTCTTCACATATCCATTAATTTTTCGTTATATACCTGTGATATGTTTCTGGTGCCATGCGGACTGCCTTATGCATTTATACTTAAATACGTTACCTACTTTGCGTGCCCAGTAACCACATTTGTTGTATTCCTTCCATCAGTTTGACGCCGTTCTTGGAGATACTCCATAGCTCCGCAGCCTTCGTTGCGCTATAACCATGCTCATTAAGGGCTGAGGCAGTGTTTTTTAACACTTAAATGATTTCAGTCAAATTATAATATATAAATTCAATAACAGCCCGCCGTAAAGAAATATGTGTGTGTAACAATATATAAAAAGTGTATATTACAGTCATTGTATATGTTTATATTATTGTATTCATGTGTAACAATGTTATGTGAATATATTACGTAATTTAATAATGTAGGAGCTGTGAGAATAATAGGTTAAAAGTTGCTAATAATGAGGTAACAATGAGGTAACCTTGAGGTAATAATGAATTTTAAAGTTTAAATGCTACTAGTCATTATTGGAGCAACAATAATGTAAATTTTGAAACAGTTTAAAAATAGCCAATCAACAACCAGAAAAAGGTTTAGTTAAATAAGGTATTCTATTGGATTAGGATTAGCCAATCAGAAACTGAAAATGAGAAACATTTACAAATTCAGAAGTCAGTTGCCTGCAGACAGCGTTACTAACCAGACGCAAAAAGTGTCCTCGAGAATATAATACGTATTCGTGTGAGATGAAAATAGTTTACGTGTTAAAAAGTGCAAGTATTTAATAATAAAAAGAATCTCACAGCTTTCTATATCAGTGAAGTGTTATTTAAATCGTATCAAGTATTAATAAAAGGAGTGAAGTAAAATTATAATCTGTGTAAGCCTACATTCTTGTCACACCACAACCCTACTAAGAGAAACGTATCTCTAACAATAATACTGACGCAGCCGAGGCAAACATAAATATATAATATTTAAAGAAACAGTCAAATTACAAAGATAATATTTTTTTTTAAACTTGGGGCAAAGGCCACCTGAAAGTACACTTGAGGCGAAGGCTACCGGAAACCGGGTACCATACGTGTGGTTGCAAACAAACTTCAAGTTCGGCTCCCCAAACAGTTGAAATATAATACAACTCCTTCAATACAAACTACTTCAAATTGACGCCTAAAGCGTGGTGCAAATAACGTAAAGTTACTATCTACTTCAGGGCAATGATTTTCAGTTTGTTTTCCATATCCTTTGTTCATTTCAAATGGCATATATAGTAAAGAGGACATTGTTTACAAGCCAACTTCATCCAACCACTTCACTTTATTAATTACTTGTAATTAAAGTGTGCCCTCATGATTTGCATGCAATTAAGTTTGAGTAATAATTTTATAACTTATATTATGGCTTGTAAGCTCTACAAGATAAAAATAAATATCTATCACAAAATGTTTGTCTTACCCCCTTCGCTCCTGAGCCGGAAATTGACCACGGTTCATTGGTTAGGTTTTGAGCGCCAGACTTTTGACATCAAACCAATAAGAGACATTGCGAGTACCTTACAGCCATTCAGGTTAAATGCTTCCGTATCCCACCCCTTTCGCCGCTCACTTTGTTCAAGCCAGTAATAGGTTGTTCAAACAATAATCCACGTAGGGGTGGTACACAAGTGATACGAGGGTTCTGCCAGCATTAAATGAAGAAAAACATTGTAGGAAACTAAAAGCATCTGCATGTTTTCGCACCGGAATATACAAGAGCACCCCCTGTACTTATTATTCTATTCATGATTTGGCAAAGCTCAGCTTAGTTCAGTTCTTAGAAATGTTCTTGTAGCTTAATCTGTGAGTGAAAATCATAACTGTTATCTTATCATTTTAGTTATTTGTTAGTGGAAGGTCTTAGTGAAAAGAAACGTTAGTTTCACTAGTTTGTTATCTGGGAGTATGTTACAGCTACAAGTATTTTATTTCGGATTATTTTTCATTCGTAAATTTATTAAATTTAAATCATCATTTTATAACCAAATTGGCTGCCTTCTGTAATGTTCTTTCTCTTCCAGTAGCATCAGTAAAAATACAATTTACTATGGCTAGAGAAACTGGTAAATAGTTTTCTGCTAGCCACTTCCCTTAGCAGATTGTACATGATGAGAGGCATTTGCTAAGCTATTTTACGACTAAAATGAAGTGATTTAACATAAAATCATTATTATTATTATTATTATTATTATTATTATTATTATTATTATTATTATTATTATTATTGTTGTTATAAACTCATAACATACTTATATTAGCAATATAAGTAGCGTTGTTTTCGTAAACAAGTTAGAAACGCATGGTCACGTTTGGTCTGTTTGATCTGTGTAATTTGATCATTTAGACATTATTTTCTGCCATCCTGTAGGAATTCCTTACTATTTTTATCTATGGTTGTAAGAATGCTCCTAGTAGAGAAAATATGAAATAAATAAAACCTATATTATCAAAACTATAGATTATGACTTTGTTTACAGAAAAACGCCGATAAATATGGTTTCATTTCATTGGTTTATTATGAACATAATTTAAAAACATTAATTATAGCCTTAATTCTATACTGTATTCCTTATACTCTTCTCCGTTAGATTTCCTCATATTGTAGCGGGCCGTAGAGGGTTCGAACCACGGGCTGGGGATTGCGTTAGATTGCATGAACTGTCAAAAGGTGCGGAAATATAGGAAACACTAGCTCGTAGGACACTGGATCGCTTGTTCAGCTGGCGGATAAGTGTATATTGGCCACGAATCTGGATCATCGTTCTCCATTTTGCTCCTGACATTTGAACGACGCCAAATCCACGCCAGTAGGACCACTGGCCCCCATCATAAATAATTAGTTATCGTAACTGTGTTAACCTCCAGAATCAGGTAAGCCATGTGTGGAACGTTTAAGTTCCTGCACGTATCCTCCTCCAGCCAGGGGCCCCCAGTATCTATGTAAACTATTGGGAATATATTCATTAGCTTTTATACAAACCCCAGGCTCTCATTGTTTATGGTACCCCCATCCCGGCATCGATACGCCCTACCTTCTGAGCATACATCCCCCATTGTAAGCAACTCCCGGGCCCAACTAGTCGTCCTCCGTGGTCTAGGGGTACCATGCTAGCCTCTTAGTTTCTGATGTCGCGGGTTCAAACCCGGTGGAGGAGGAGTGATGCTTTTTCGGGCGTAAAAATCCTTAGCATGGCTTCCTTCGGAAGGAAAATAAAGCCGGTGGTCCCGTGTCGTAGATTTACGGCACGTAAAAGTACCTCAAGCCTGGTAGAGACCTCTGAGCAACATTTTCCGGTCTTTCACGCCCAATATAGAATGAAACGATAAGAACCATACAAGTTAAAGAGTGTCCACAAAAAAAACACAATTTTTTTCCCGGGACCAACTGCTTCAGAGACGCTACAATATTGATGCTATAAAATAGTGTGGAATTTCACAGATAAAATGCTACAAGAAATGTACTTTAAGGAATATTATACAAAGTTCAATCCATTTGAAGACCATGAGTTTCAAGGGGCGAGAGATGCAAGAAGCGAAGAGAAAACTGCTTCAAAACTTACAGGAAAAGGTAACGGTTAGTGCTGTGGTTTTAAAGTTCGAAGATTCTGATACAATGATCAGTTTATGTGATGAGAATACCCCTGAAGTATTACAGATTATGTTCTTCCTTATCGCTGAGCTATAATTGGCAACCCTAATTAGTGATCTCCTATATATCTTAATTTGAAAGGTTACCAAATTTCGTTTCTGCCATTTTTATGTTTAAACGTAGCGGCATTGATTGTTGGTAGCTGAATCACTACAAAATGATATTTAAAAAAGGAGGGGCCAAAAGGAGGAGGTATTAAAGATATCTCGATAAACGCGGAGTAGAATAATTTCCATGATTGGTTCAAAAACAACATCCCTTTAAACATGATTGGTTATTATCTCCCATTTGCGGCATGAGTGAAATAGTCTTAAAATAATTCTTGAAACGAAATCGTACGCCTGTAATATCCTGCACCTCACAAAAGTGTCCTGTTTCTAATCTTAACCTAAAAATTAGGTAAATATACTCTTGAAGTATGCAAATAAACACAATATTTGTCACCATGTGAATCTAAAATTCTTAAGTCCATAACTGTTACTTTTATTACATTTATTTTCGCATTAAAATTCGCCTCATAAAGGCTATGTTGGGAGCATCATTTACCAATGGTATCATCACACGGAACTTTGCTTACTCAAGTTAAGCTGTAGTATTTATATTTTACACTAAAATGAATAAATAAATATTTGGCAATTAAAATGTCAAACTTCTATCATACGTTTTCTCTTATAATCAGCATTGAAACGACGCCTGTGAGAATCTGTTGCGTAACAAACGCGTTAGCAAGACGGTCTCGGGATTTGTTAATGTAAACAACCAAATCTTTATTTTTAAACATTTTCTTTGTTACGAAGTTACACAACACGAACAATACTTAGTGGGTTTTACAATTTGTTAAGCCTTAACAAAACGATACAGAATAGCCCTGATTGAAACGACTAACTCCAAACTGGTCATGTAGGAGAGTGAATGTTATGAAAACATACCCAACTCAAAATTTACTGCTCGCAAATTATTACACTCACCAATGAGATAACTATCCGTAGACACACAGCATTATATGGGTTTTAAACATAATTCTTCTCCTCGGTAAAATTATAACTTTACATCACAAATTAAACAAGAACAGCCGTGGACGTTACCGAGCGGGATAGCCCGCGGTAACGTGCGAGGCTCACATTCAGGAGGTCCTGGGTTGAATTCCTGGGGCCGATCACTCTAACCATGAGCTTTTCGTGTTTTTTTCTGGTTGGTAAAGCGAATGCTGGGGTGGTTTATCTTCTACGTTGAATTTCCTTTCTCTTGTTTCCTATCACTTCGCATCCCCTTTGATGTTTCTGGTTGGCTTAAGGTCTGTGTAGTGTCGGTCGGTGTCCGACAGATGTCGCAGATATTTTCTCGTTGAAAAGCTCTTTCGGCTCTGTCAGATGGCAGTCTTCTCTGAGCCGCCTACAGTGGATAAAGTTCTCCGCTGTTTTCGCCAGAGGAAAGCTTCTGCGCAGTCCACCGCTGTGACCGGGTCATCAAGCTGGAATAGTTGGTGACCTCTGCGCGTCTTTGGGCCGACCTGCCTTCCTGCGGTCTATAGCCTCCTGCGATTCCCTCGCCTTATCTATTCCTCCTGGGGTGATAAGCATAAAAGGTCCACGCTGGATCGAGTTGAGAGATGTCCCCTACGTTCCCTGGGCATAGTGCATAGATCAACTGAGGAAGTTCTTATTGCAGAGATTTTTTGTTGAAATAAAATGTGATAACTCACTAACAAAAGCTTTACGTGCTTTGGCATTCGTGAAACATAATTCAGCTGGTGTATAGCACACGTTTGGACTTAAATGGCCTTTCTGATAACAATATTCATAGGTGCTGCAAACGATGGGGCGTGTCTGTAGAGAAAAGAGGACCCATCGACCATGTGTTTCAGATGAAAATATGGAGAGTGTCAGAATGACTTTTGCACGCAGTCCTAAAATATATCTGGAGCAGGCGAGTTAAGAACCAGCAATAACAACAATGCACTGTGGAACAGGGCTGCCCACCTTACAGAGAGAGGGGGTGAAGCGAGTTTCCCTTTGCACTCATTTTCACTCGAGTTGCCAAGGACTAAACTGGATTGGTTTAGCTTGTCAATCTCTTCAAATATAGTAGTGTGGGGCGAAATATATAGTGGGGCGAACTATGGACTTTGAACCTTAGCTCTGAAGAGAACAGGTTTGGTTTCACTGCTATGGAAGGTATTAAGAAAACGTGCCATCACTACCTCAGACCCACTGGAGTTGAGACGGAGTATTGTTGTAGCAGTAGAAACATTACACCAGACATGCTAACGTCAATGTAACAGAAAATGGACCAACGACTGGACGTGTACCGTGTCATAAATTTATCCCACATTGAACTTCCATATTTTTGTTTAATTTAAGTGTGCTTCAAATCTATATTGTTTACCACAGAATGGCTAGCCCAGTAGCTCAGTCGGTAGAGCACTGCCTACTGTGCGAGGGATCCCGGGTTCGATTCCCGGCTTGAGGTGGCAATTTTTGCTAGCCATGATTATTCCCTATCCTCCACAGAGTGTGGAAGTGTGAATGTGTGTATATGATACAATGAATAAAATCCAGAGCTTACCAGAAATCCGACAAGCGAATACGAGTTAACACCATTGCTTGTACGCAATAATACAGGGCGGATCGAAAAGTAACGCGCAATATTTTTTTCTGCCTTGGTATTGCAGCTGGAATGTTGCAATTTCACAGATATAGTTTGAAATTTTCACTATGAGGATATTGTTTTGTTTCAGGTGCAGCTCTAGCGAGAGAAACGTGAACTACGCAACAAAGATAGCGCGCATGTTACTGTCGTCCACGTGTGAAGAGCAGAGAGGTATGGTTCGATATTTGTAGGCCAAAGGGCATAAATTAGAGTGATATTCATAGGGATATGCGTGGCGCGTATGGGGATGATTGTATGGACCGTAGCAATGTCTCCAGGTGGTGTGCATGGTTCCTAGAGAGCCGTGTGAACCTTATTGATTCGCCACGCTCTGGGAGGCCGGTAACAGCTGCAACCCTGCAGAATGTCAGAGGCATTGAGGCGGCAAATTTGAACGACCGACGTGTGTAACTCCGAACCTTATCGCAACAGTTCAACATTTCCTATGGGGCAGTGTACGATATTGTTCATGATATGTTGAAATGTCGTAATGTTAGTGCTCGCTGGGTGCCCAAGAACCTGACAGACAACTGCAAGGGCCAGCGAATGATGACGAGCTTGGATCACCTAACACGGTACACCGCAGAAGGGCATGACTTTCTGAAAGGAATCGTCACTGGTGGGCATACCACTACACGCCCGAAACCAAGCAGGCAAGTATGGAGTGGAAACATGCTGTTTCCCCAGTGAGGAAAAAATTCAGAGTGACTCAATCTGCTAGGAAAGTGCATGTGACGGTATTCTAGGAAATGTATGGTGTTGTATTGGTGGACTTGCTGAACACGGGACCACTGTGAATGCTGCACCCTACACGAAAACTTTGGTGAAGTTGCGTCGTGCCCTTCGTGACAAACGCCACAACATGAATGCTGACGATGTCAAAATTCTTCATGACAATGCTCGCCACCATGTTACTGCTGCTGTTCGTCAGAAAAATCACCAAATTCGGTTGGGAGTTGCTCCAGTATCCACCATACAGTCCGAACCTTGCACCGTCGGACTTTCATCTGTTTGGTCGCATGAAGAAATTCCTGGCCGGCCAACGCTTTGCGACAGATGCGGAAGTGAAATCAGCATATACTCCAAGGAAACGGACTTCTACGAATAGGGCATATTGAAACTGGTATCACGTTGGGAAAAATGCGTGGAGAAACTTAGTGACTATGTCGAAAAGTAGGTAAAAGGTGTAAGTTCATTTATGATTTTTTAGCTATTAAACTTTTTTGTAAAAAGATTATTGTGCGTTACTTTTCGATCCGCCCTCGTATGTTCCAAAGGAAATGCGCCGATAAGACCATTACAGTTAAAGGCGGGGTATAAATGGAACTTTAAAAAAATATGTGCTTACGTAACCTTAACGGGGCGTGGCGCGAAGGATGTTCAAGTTTTATAGTTAAATTCCACTTGAAATAGCTCACTCCGAGTCCCCCAGCAAGGCACTGCGTCCAACGATATCGATGTTTCTGGTATCTTCCTCTACTTGTAGGTTAACTGATATCGAATAGAAATGTGACTTACAGTTGATTGTTCACGTAATCATATTACATGGTCAAATTTGAAATTAGTGTTCAGAGATGCATTTCTCTGTACATAGCTCGGCGATATTACAGACATGGGATCTTACCAAGACGAAGACGATGGTAAAGGATTTTAACCAAAATCGTAGCATCCGATGAAAGCGAAGGTTGACTGTTCGGCTCCTCCCTAGTGTCAAGCCTTAAACCCTGAAGCTGTGTCAACGACACAGCCCACAAGCACAATGTTTGCTCTTGAGGAATCACATATGTGTATGTATCTGTAATATGCATAAATCTGGAACGTTCTGAACAATTATACTTTACAAAATACTAACGTGCATTTCCTAAATAGTAATTCGCGTCACTGAGAAGTGCGGTGCAAAAATACCAATATGCTCAATACGACAGTAACTGAGAAGTTTTAGAAGCTTTTGTTTTAATTATCACAAATAATAATTTGGGAATTTTACAGTAGGTATGTGTTATTAATAGCACAAACATAGTAATTTGAACGATGAATAAAGTAATTCTATTTATGTATTGTGGGAAAACTACATTTTAGTTAACAAAAATAACAAAAAGAAATGTATCAAACTAACACCAGTTGAATAACAAATACCGGTACACGAGGATCGGGTCGAAATGCGTATCAGAATGATCAGAATGCGTATCTTGCGTGCAAAAACGTGCTCATATAATGAACTGCGTATTAAGTTGGTAAGGGATTAGTAAAGCAGCCCCGCCCCATTCATGGCTACACCCTACTTATTACCTAGTTCTAGCAACCCAGGTTGATTGGCGCAATTTGCATAGCCTTTTTCAAGATGGCGGATGTGCACCAGAGGCTAAAATACAAGACAGCTTTAGATTCGTTGACAAAACATGATCAATTGTTTTATTGATTGCTCTTCCGTAGGCTGGAAAGGTAGGTCCAGAATGAAGAATTGTGTCATTGAGGTATGTTGTTTCAAGAGAAGTTAAGTATAAGTTGTTTTATCGGAAAAAATGGAGCCCCATGGAATATTTCATGACGTGTTATCATATCGACACAGTAGCTTTGACAGCGGAGCAGCGATACGGAAAGCTGTAGATCGGTGGTTTGAATCTCGACTATGGCATGGAGTTTTTATTCTGATTTTACCTTCTCAAACTTAATTCGGAATTAGCATTATTTAAATACACTTTATTATCAAAGCTTTGCAAGAAAAAGAATTAAAGAAGGTTGCCAACTCTTTTCAGGTAATGCGAAAATGATATACTTTGCGACCTTTTTGTAATGCTTTTTTGTTTTATGTGGTTAATTTCGTATAACTCAGTTTCTTACAATGCTTGCTTGTGATATTTTATAATTCAAAATCAATATGTCTGTTGCTCCTGTTGAATTGCAAACAAGTATTATCAGTAGAAGTTAATAATAAAAAGAATAACAATAATAACCCCATAATGCCCTAACTTATTAAATGAGTTGTTTAGAGTAAAATGCTGCTTTATCTCTCCAAAAAACTTTATTTACTAAACTATTTTATTCATATGTTCTTTAATTTTGCTCTGTATCTCGTTGTGGTGTGTTTTTAAAGCTTCTGGTGCCATGCGGAATGCATTAAGCACATATAATTACATATGCCACCTGATTTGCATGTCCAGTAACCACATTCATGGTATTTCTTCCACCAGTTTGATGCTGTTCTTGGAGATACTCCGCAGCCCTCGCTGTGCTATAGCCTTGCTCATTAAGGGCAATGATTTTCGGTTGGTGGTCCACATCTTTTTTTCCTTTCAAATGACATAATAAAGAGGACATTGCTTAAAAGCAAATTTCATCCAACCACTTCACTTTATTAATTACCTGTAATTAAAGTGTACCCTTTGATTTGCATGCACTTAATTTTTAGTTGAAATTTTAAATGACTTATCTTATAGCCTGTACGCTCCACAAGATAAAAATACACATTTATCATATGTTTGTTTTACCCCCTCATTCCGGCTTTCTTCACTCCTGAGCCGAAAACCTGCCTCGTTCATTGTTTAGGGTTTGAATACCAGACGTTTGACATCAAACCAATAAAAGACGGACAGATTTGACGAGTACCTTGTTGCCATTCAGGTAGAATTATTCCGTTTCCCATCCCTTTCGCCGCTCACTTTGTTCAAATCAGTAAGAGATTAACACATTCGCGTAGGTGTGGAACACAGCTGATAAAGGGATTCTGTCAACATTAAATAAAGAAAAGCACAATACGAAGCCAAAAGCGTCGGCACTTATTTTTCTTTACATAATTAGATCGAAAAAACATAGTTTGTCTGTCTATCTCGATCCTCTGTTTGTCTCGAAGGTCCTCTTCGTTGCTTTAAACTTCAGAATTTAAAAAGCAATTATTTGCGAGATTAACTAAAGATTGTGTTGGGTTTATGTCTAAGTGTTTATTTTAGTAAACTGTGGACGTTGATGGGCGCATTAAATATAATTTCTGGCAGGCACCATTAACGTCTATTACCCGCAAAATGGTAAGGTTGGCAAACCTTCAAAGTGTGCCTTTGCCAAATTACTGAGAGAAAACGTTGCCGCCCTCTTGTCTGCGTATGCAAAATAGGATAATTCTTAGCAAAGGAGAATAATGGAAAGAATAGATGTGTAACAGTAAATGTTTTCTCTTCCAGTTATTTTCGCAGTTGTTCCGCAAATTAGTCACGCCAAAGTTTATTTTCTAATACTTCTCTGATAATTATTACAACGGTTTCAAAACGTCGGTATAAATACGCAGACACAGAAGGTGACTAAGTGACAGTACGCTGTGGATCATTTTGGTCAAAATGTTGCAATGTTTCTTTTGCGTTGTATTAAGTTTGAAATGTTCTGATTATTTTTATGTATCCTTGATGCTTTTGACAAGCTTGTAGTATTTTTATGTGTATATATATATATAACTATGGAACCGCTCGCACTAGACAGCTTATATTTAGCTTGTTGTCCAACTGTCTTCAAGCTTCATGCTTCCGTTATTACGTGAAGTATGGAAACATAGGCAGGGTGAGTATACTAAAACATTTAGGTGTGAAAATTGGAAAGAATGACTTGAATCGCATAAGAATTCTTATGACAGATATTGCAATGCAAAATATGTCTATTCCTAGGAGGCGTTACTTTTCAACTAGACTGGTGAGGAAGAGGAGGATGATTATGCAGATAAATTTTAATTAGTAAGTAATATGCAATAAAATGGTTTTTACATTTCCCGCTTTAAATCGTGTTTCCCATAACTACATGTTTGTAATAAACGTCCTGTCTTCTTTAAAACTATAGCTGATAGAAAGATGACAATTATGAACAATATAAGTCATGAAGCGTACCCACATTGGACCATATATTTGCATTAGTTTGGTCACAAGAAGTTATTTCAGTTAAAAAATAAGTTTAAACCCAAAATTATTTTTTAAATCAGAACTTTTGTTCGGATAAGCCTTTCTTCATAAATATGGGTCAGTTTACTAACAAACACTCTCAGCTATTCCTGAGATAGCTAGTTTATTTAATATTATCAGCATAGGACAGTTTATCTGCCTTAAGAAAACATCTGTAGCGATTTCTCATATTATCTGTCTTCGCGTCTCTAAGCGTATCTAATAAGAAATAGCGAAGAAATGAGCAGGCTTGTCAAACTCGACTGCTGATAGGCAGAAGACATTGCGACTGGTATCCATTTGCGATAATCGGCCACAGAAACCCAGGCCATCACGGCGGTTGTGTTCCAGAACAATGTGGTCCATTGACTGGTAATGCCCACTTGGTGATTCCCACAGAAAAGGGGACCTCCGGAATCTCCAAAGTAAAACTGTTTACTCGGAATACTGGAAGAACAGAGCATGGACTCCATATTTTCACTGTCAAAAATAAGAACTGAACAAGGCAGTACAGTCTTTATCAGCAACTTGTAAAGCCTCTGGTTTTTTGAACTTCCTTTATGAGTGTTACCGAAACCTACCACAGCACAGTTGGTGAAGAAGTTGAATGACGCTGACAAGTTGGCGAATCCCGGTGATTTTATCCGAGAGTACAAATGTACCAGTCCGATATCATTCCGAATAATTACACCATCCTCTTGATAGTTGGGATGAAGTATGCCCTTGCCATTGCTAGAACAGAATGAAAGAAAACACTTGACTTTAAGAAGCTCTTTATTTGCGTAACCCATTTTGTTATACCAATATGGCAGCAAGCTGGGGAAGTATTTAACAAAGCAGCAGCACTCATGCCGTTTAGATAATCTAGAATTACCTTTATATACTTTGGATTCATCTGTTATCATCTCAGTGCACAATATAAAACTTCAAATAGTATTTCGTAACAATGTTTAATGAATAAACTGTAATAACCTATTTAGGTTGGATGAGGTATACTGATGCCCCAAACTTGAAAAGTGGTCCCAGCTACCACGTAAATAGTAGATAGAAAAGATTTTGCATTCCATCCAAAAAAATCTATAAGGAGATTTCACCGAAAATACATGTTCTGAGACCCCCTGTATATAAAAAAAAAGCATTTTCAGAAAAAGGTCCGTGTGTCTGTGTGTTTATGTGTGTGTCTGCCTGCGAAAAGCATAACTCAAAAAAGGAAAAGCCCGACAACTGCCAAAATTGGTGTTTAGGTTCAGCACCTTCCAAAGATGCGTAACGAAGGTTTTCAAGAAAATACCCCAACAGAAGCTACCCTTGACATGGAACATTTTTCGAAATTTTTAATTTTATAAAAAATGGCTCTAACGATGTTGATTAAAATATCATATATTAAATATATTTACATCACAAATAACGTATATATATTGAGTTTTCTGGGAATAGACTGTGAAGTCCTCTTCATTCGAAAGGAATTTTGTATAACGTGTATAAGTTATCTTGTATAACTAGTAAACGTAAAGGAATAGACGAAAACGTACAACATAGCAAATGTAGATATCTTTAAACATACATTTTATTTCAAGTAACTTTATTGTGATATCAGTCATTTCCGAGATATTCGTTATTAAAGGTTCAAATTGTTCATTACTTGCCCATTCTCTTAAAGTCCTGTCAACATTCAGTTGTTTCTCGCGATATCATGGAAACAGTATGGAATTTTAAGGCCAGCATGTAGCGTCCAGTTCTAAAACATTTACTGTCGCTGTTCTCGTTGTATCTATTACGAAATGTGTAATGTAGCCGTTTCTGTAAAGTTTTACTTGCATTAAAATGTAGTACATAGAAAAATAAGCTTTAGTAAGAATAGCTTGTATGCCCATAGTAAACGATAGAGGGTAGAGAAAGTCATGGAATGTTACACATCAGATTTTTCATATGATACTCATTTGTTACACATTTGTAGTGAGTCATGACCCATGAAAAATGAAACAAAATTAATCGTGTAAGGGAGTTTCTGTAAAATAAAAAACACAAACGGTTGCTGCTTTTGGCTTCTATTCCCGTTTTAGCGTTCTTAAAAATAGTGTTATAAAATTTATCTCTAAAATCTACAGGGGAGGGAGTCTGTGAGAAGAACTGATTTCCCATGTTATATTCCTATGTCCAGTGATATGATTTCCAGGCTTTATAATATATGATCACGATTTACTAACGATGAAAACATGTTTTAATAACCCTCATGAAAGAATGTTTTACTTTATTTTCCTTTTATGTTGGATTCGAGTTTGTTAGCAGGGTTTGCTAAATAGTTGTATTAAAAGACAAAATTGGGTCCAGCTAACATTATAAATAAGTCTATTAATATTATACACACTGCCGTTTGTGAAAATTGCAACACCAAAAAGAATTTCCCGAATAACTCCAAACTTGGTGGAAGTGTAGAAGAGTGTGCAAGCAATAAGTGATTAGGTTTGCAGAGAGATGGGATACACGTAGGCCGAGCAGAGCAGTCTCGTGTCGGTCCGACAAGGTCAGTATTGCAGTCAGTGCAGAGCTGTCAAACAAGGTGGCAACAAAAACAACTTTATGATTTTTTTATTTTCTTCAAAGATTTTAAAGATTTAGATTATGTATAATATACAAAAGATGTAAACATGAAAAAATAAAACGTTATGCCTTTAATTTCCTGGGAATAGCCTGTTCGTTCGGAAGGAATTTTGTATAATCTTGTGTAACCGGTAAACTTTAAGTGATAGACGAAAACATACTGCACAACAAATGTAGATTTCTTTAAAACACATAATTTATTTGAAATAACTTTTCTGCTGTATCAGCCATTTCCGAGGTATCCGTTATTAATGGTTCGAATTGTTCAATACTTTGTCATCCTTTTAAAGTCCTATCGATATTCGGTTGTTTCTCGCGGTTACGCGACAAGACTATGGAATTTTAAGGCCTGCATTTGGCCTTGAACATTCCCATAACGAACTGCAAACGTTAAAACGAAGTCAATTAAAATAAAATAGATAGAAAAATAAACTTTCGTAGGAATAGTTTGTATGCTTACTAATAAACAACAGAGTAGAGAAATTCGTGAGGATGTAACACATGAGAATATATTCTTTTAATGCTGTTCACAGAGAGGTACACGGACGGACACACACGTCTAAAAGTGCTTTATTTGGATGCATAGACCCTCAAAACGTGTATTTCCTGCGAAATCTGGATATAGCATTTTGGATGCAATACAATAGTTGTACTTACCATAAGTAGGCGTTAGAGAGAGCAATAATAAAATCGCAGGTTGAGTAATGTGAGTATTGTCGCCTACCTCGTCATTTCGCACCGGGAAGTATCCAAACACCCAATTAGTACCGTAATTCTTGTGTAAAGGTAAACGCAGTGCCCCGCGGTTAGAACAAACCGCTCGCTTAGAAGTGTTCCGGTACAAACAAATGGAATTCCCTTCTTCCAGATTTCTAGTGCCACGACAGACGGGAATTCACCTTTTTCCACAAGGTCACCACCAATTATTCTGTTACCAATCATCCTTCTGTCCGGTTGCGGACTTTGTTCTGCCTGCTCGTGAATCAGCGCCATGCCGACTATTACTACACTCCAAGTATAAATTTGAATCGTGAACATAAGTCAAAACTATATTATGTACAATTTACAAAGTGTTTGTTCTTAGAATGCTACACCGTAACAGTGCTTAGAATAAACACATTCAGATACCACATATTCAGTAAGGTTGCCCTTCACGTTTCCATGGCTAACTATATCAGCCATGGCTTTATGATTTGATTTAGGCTTCAACTGGACATTACATAAATCCAAATCTGCTTGTTGTAGTGGTTTAAAACTCAATAACTGAAAAAGACCGCAGATTAATACTAATACAATCTTCTTTATACCGATAAAAATCAAATGCTGCTTTTTTACAGTTTTGGCAAGGTGAAAACATAAATTCCATGAATCGCCTGTTTTTTTCTCACTAAAGTTATTGTGAGTAATGTTGGTATGAGATACTGGTGGCGCTTCATCAGTTAGATGAACTAATTTCAAATTATAATTGGAAGTGGTATGATCATTAACGGTGAGAATGAAGTTTTTAAAAAGTGCAAATTTATTTCATGAAGTAATTTGCCCATTTAAGACATGAAATAAAAGGCAACGTTAGCAAAGAAAGAATTTGTTTATAAAAGAATGAAACCGAGATTTATAAGAAGTGAGGTGGTAAATTAAATAAATGAAAGAAAGAAAGAAAGAAAGAAAGAAAGAAAAATAATTTACGTGATTGAAGTATCATAAAATTAGTGGATAATAAATAATTGAATAAATGGACAATAACAAATGTATTTAATAAATAATAATAATAATAATAATAATAATAATATTGCTGGATTAGACCATAAAGCAATCCTATCTACCTCAAGTTTTGAAAGAAGGAAAAACTGGTTAACAATCAGACGCTAAATGCGTAAAGATATTCCAAAGATGTCTATAAAAAAGATCTACCTACACTCTTGGTTAAGGGCGTATAGGGCATGCCATGGGGTTGAGCTTTTTTACTTTCCCTACTACGTAGGGGAAGTATTGTATTCCACCCAAAAATTCGATTCTGAGATTTCACCGGAAATACATGTTTTGAGATCCCCTGAATCCAAAACAGCATTTTTGGAAACATGTCCGTGTGTGTGTCTGTCTGTGTGTGTGTGTGTGTGTGAGAGAGAGAGAGAGAGAGAGGGAGAGAGAGAGAGAGACTGTGAACAGCATAACTCAAAAACGAACAGTCGGATAAACACTAAACTTGGTATTTAGGTTCAGTATCTTCCAGAGATGCGACACGAAGGTTTTCAAGAAAATCCCCCACCCCAGACTACCCCTTACATGGAACATTTTTCGAAAATTTTAATTTTCTCAGAAATGGCTCTAACGTTTTTGATTAAAATATCATATGTTTAAGATATTGTCATGAGAAATGAAATGTATATCTCGAATTTTCTGGGAATGTCTCCAAAAGTATTCTTCCTTGTGAGCGACTTTTTCATAACTGGTAAACCATAACAGATAGACAAAATTTTACTACACAAAAGATGTAGATCGCGTTAAAATACACAATTTATGTCATATAATTTTTTTTGTTGAGTGAACCTTTTCAAGATATTGCTTGTTATTCCCTTAAATTTTCCAATACTTAATACTTTTTTCTCAAATTCGTTATTCATTTTTACTTTCTCTACTACGTATAGCAAGTAGGGGAAGTATTGCATTCCACCCAAAAATTCGATACCGAGATTTCACCGGAAATACATGTTTTGAGACCTCCTGAATCCAAAAAAAGCATTTTTGGAAACATGTCCGTGTGTGTGTCTGTGTGTGTGTGTGTGTGTGTGTGTGTGTGTGTCTGTGTGTCTGTGAACAGCATAACTCAAAAACGAACAGTCGGATAAACACTAAACTTGGTATTTAGGTTCAGTATCTTCCAGAGATGCGACACGAAGGTTTTCAAGAAAATCCCCTCACCCCAGACTACCCTTTACATGGAAGATTTTTCGAAAATTTTAATTTTCTCAAAAATGGCTCTAACGATTTTGATGAAAATATCATATGTTTAAGATAATGTCATGAGAAATGAAATGTATATCTCGAAGTTTCTGGGAATGTCTCCAAAAGTATTCTTCCTTGTGAACGACTTTTGCATAACTGGTAAACCATAACAGATAGACAAAATTTTACTACACAAAAAGATGTAGATCGCGTTAAAATACACAACTTAAGTCATATACATTTCTTTTGTTGAGTGAACCGTTTTCGAGATATTGCTTGTTATTTCCTTAAATTTTCCAATACTTATACTTTTTCTCAAATTCGTTATTCATTTTTTTTGTCCTGGACATGCAAAGAGAATGGAATGCGCCACATAGCAACCAGCGTTAAAATATTTGACTATCGCTCAAAGCCTACCATATTTCCCTTGCATCTACAAGAAAATTACCAATAAGGTTGACATCTCGATATCTCGATTAACATGAAGCATTGGAAAATAAGCGTTTGTAAAAATAGTTTGTACAAGAGTAGAGAAAGTCATGTGAGTGTAACACATCAGATTTTTTGTCTTGGATATGCAGAGAGTATTACTCTGTGGCAAAGGGAATGGTGCTGCACCTAGCAACCAGCTATTAAGAGATATGTATATGCTTAAAGGCTACTGTATTTCCAAATTGCCCTTGTAAATATATATTCCCCTTACATCTACAAGAAAATTAGCAATAAGATAGACTCTGCAAATGTTTATCTCGATTAACATGAAGTAGATGGAGAATAAGCGTTTGTATAAATAGTTTGTACAAGAGTAGAGAAAGTCATGTGAGTGTAACACATCAGATTTTTTTTATGTCCTGGACATGCAAAGAGAATGGAATGCGCCACATAGCAACCAGCGCTTAAAATATTTGAATATCGCTTAAAACCTGCCAATTCCCCTTGCATCTACAAGAAAATTAGCAATAAGATCGATATCTCGATATCTCGATTAACATGAAGCATATGGAGAATAAGCGTTTGTAAAAATAGTTTTTACAAGAGTAGAGAAATTCATGTGAGTGTAACACATCAGATTTTTTTATGGGAGCTCTTTAACTACTATGGTTCTTAGCGTCTCATTCTACACCTATGCGGCGTGAAACACCGGAATTTTTCTCAGAGGCCTCTTTATCAGGCCTGAGGTCCTTTTACATGCCGTAAATCTACAATATGGGACCATCGGCTTTAATTCCCTTTCGAAGGAGACCGTGCTAAGGATTTAAACTGTTAAGATTTTCCCTATAGAGTAATGTGAGAGCAGTATATGGGGACGATTGGTAATTTTTCTTTATTTATTTTCTAAAATTTATGTCAATTTTATTTTGGTTATTAATGTGACTCGTTTACATAGAATTGTTAACCGAAAAATATTCCTAGCTCACAATTTCTTGCATAACTTGCTGACTTTCTGAAGATTATTAACTGGAATACAGCTCACTAGCTGTTTGTGTGGCACAACAGAAACAAAAGTAAACACAAAATCCAAATTGTACGCTTTATAGAACCCCATTTCAGGCAAATGGAAATTGCTCGTCCGTGTGTTTAGTGGTACCTTATCTCTTAGAACGCGCTGGTGTCGGAGTGAAAGTGTATCCCGAATAGCCAACCTAACAACATGATTCTGAATGAACGCGTTACACATTTGGTTAAAGTAAAACATATAAGCCTGAACTGAACTTTCATTTAGGTAAATGTTATAGCGGGTACCCCTATTTCATGATTAGCTCAAATTAGAAGAAAATCATTGCTCCTCTTTACTTTGTCTACCACGTACCTAGTAGTAGAGAAGGTATTGCATTCCACCCAAAAATTGTATACCGAGGTTTCACCGGAAATACATGTTTTGAGGCCCCCTGAATACAAATAAAGCATTTTTAAAAATATGTCCGCGCGCATAACTCGAAACGAAACGTCGCATCCAAAGATACGACACAAAGATTTTCAAGAAAATCCTCCCACCCCAAACTACCCTTTATATAAAACATTTTCGACACTTTTTATTTTCTTAAAAATGGCTCAAACGATTTTGATTAAAATGTCACATATGAAATATATTTACATGACAAATAAAATGCACATCTTCAATTTTCTGGGAACAGCCTATGAAGTCCTTTTTATTCGGAAGGAATTTTGTATAATCTTGTATAACTGACAAACGTTAAGGGATAAACTAAAATGCACTACTACAGAAATGTAGATCTCTTTAAAACACACAATTTATTTAAAATAAGTTTTATTGTGGCATAAGCCATTTCTGAGATATCCATATTCATGGTTCGAATTGTTCATTACTGGGTCATTCTTTAAAGTCCTGTCAACATTCAGTTGTTTCTCGCGATTTAATGGAAACAGAATGGAACTTTAAAGCCAGCATATAGCGTCCAGTTATTAAATATTTGACTATCGCTGTTCTATTTGTATCTGTAACGAAATATGCAGTATAGCTATTTTGCAAAGGTGTATTTGGATTAAAATGTAGTAGATAGAAAAAAAAAGCTTTAGTAAGAATAGTTTGTATACCACTAATATGCGATAAAAGGTAGAGAAAGTCGTGTGAATGTAACTATCAGAATGTTTTTCATTATTTCAAGTCCTTGCAGTTCTGCTGTTGCGTTGCATGACCATCTTGTAAACGATGAAAATGACAGCAATAAATGCTTTCTGTTACGTGTCTATTCTCAAATTATTTTTGTTTGTTTAGTTATTGTAGAAGTTACCACAGCAAAGGTTAATTATTCACTTAATTTAGCATTAGTACCTATAACTTGATTCGAACTTGAGACCAAAACGCTACTCTCGCATCACGGAGGTACGGGAAAATTGACTTAAGTCTTGAAGGGTGCAGGCTGTGTATGACTAGAGCAAGTCGTCTTATCCCAGTGGGTCATGATTTATACCATTTATACTCTCTGGATGCAATAATAGATGTCGGAAATTAAGACGTTAGCTTCAATAAAGATAATGCAAGCGACATAATGCGGCTTTGAAAGTTATTTTTGGATCTAAATTATCAGTAATACTTGGTGCTTGTGTAGAATTGTGTTCCAATTGTGAAGTACTAATACAAACGTGTTCATCATGGCATTGAATTTTGTGCTGCAAGTAGTACTGTATTTTGCCCTGGTCCAGAGTTCTACATGGGATATTCTAAAAAGTTTAGATACAATTGACTCACGCTCAAAATATATTAAGCAAACGATAAGCAATAAAACTACAGCTATAGAGAACGAGTTTCCATCAGTGGTCGGCCTGGAGTTCAAAGATAAAAAAAGCAAAATTCGAACCTGCACCGGAACAATGATCAATACCTTAGTCATTCTTACAGCTGGACATTGCGTTTATAAAGTAGATTATGCTACCATATACCGTAACTGCGAGGGTCTTGGTAAATGCTACACAAAAAGGTAAGATATTAATTATTTACATGAGTGAAATTCATTAACGGAACTATAACAGTTAAATAGCTAAAAGCACGAAATCTATGGCTTCGCTAAATGAAAAGGCGTAAAATAATTAACAAAATTACCTTAGAATTTGTTTTGTACAAGATGTTGGCGCTTCAAAAGGCTGTGACTCACTCACCCTCTTTTTTATAGTAAAATTTTTGGTTAACGACAAAGTTTGCCATTTTGTCAATAATGCGCATGCGCGTACGGAATTGCCAACATATTGTAGTTAGGCAAATCCGCTAAATTTCCGATGTCTTAATTTTATTACTATTGTTGTTCGCTTCACGCTCACATAAATGCAAATTCTAAGGCAGTGTTTTCTTTAAAATAATGCATTACATCAAAGAAAATCGCTTTTGGAGTTAAAGAACACAGCTCGCTTCGCTCGCGTGTTTTGTTTAACTGCTGCTTGCTAATTAACCTAAGTTTATATAAAAATGTTAAACCTAACCTCCCGTGAATCGCTGGTTCCTAAATAATCCATATTTTAAATAAAACAACTAAAACTAACCTAACCTCCCGTGAATCAGAAACGTAAGCTTATATAAATAGTAAATCATAAACTTGTTAAGCAACAGACGCTTGCTTCGCTCGCGTGCTGGTTACTAATTAACCTAAGCTTATATCAAAAATACAAAACCTAACCTTCCTTGAATCACTGGTTGCTAATTAACCTAAGTTTATATAAAAAACTAAACCTAACCTAAACTCCCGTGAAGCACTGGTTGCTAATTAACCTAAATTTATATTAAAAAATCTGATGTGTTACACTCACATGACTTTCTCTACTCTTGTACAATCTAATTTTACAAACGTCTATTCTCCATATGCTTCATGTTAATCGAGATATCGAGATGTCAATCTTATTGGTAATTTTCTTGTAGATGCAAGGGGAATATGGTAGCTTTTAAGCGATAGTCAAATATTTTAACGCTGGTTGCTATGTGGCGCATTCCATTCTCTTTGCATGTCAGGACATAAAAAAATGAATAACGTATTTGAGAAAAAGTATAAGTATTGGAAAATTTAAGGAAATAACAAGCAATATCTCGAAAACGGTTCACTCAACAAAAGAAATGTATATGACATAAGTTGTGTATTTTAACGCGATCTACATTCTTTGTGTAGTAAAATTTCGTCTATCTCTTATGGTTTACCAGTTATGCAAAAGGCGTTCACAATGAAGAATACTTTTGGAGACATTCCCAGAAAATTCGAGATATACATTTCATTTCTCATGACATTATCTTAAACATATGATATTTTCATCAAAATCGTTAGAGCCATTTTTGAGAAAATTAAAATTTTCGAAAAATGTTCCATGTAAAGGGTAGTCTGGGGTGGGGGGATTTTCTTGAAAACCTTCGTGTCGCATCTCTGGAAGATACTGAACCTAAATACCAAGTTTAGTGTTTATCCGACTGTTCGTTTTTGAGTTATGCTGTTCACAGACACACACACACAGACACACACACACAGACACACACACGGACATGTTTCTAAAAATGCTTTTTTTGGATTCAGGAGATCTTAAAACATATATTTCCGGTGAAATCTCGGTATCGAATTTTTGGGTGGAATGCAATACTTCTCCTACTTACTATACGTAGTAGAGAAAGTAAAAACTAAACCTAACCTACCCTCCCGTGAATCACTGGTTCCTAAGTAATCTAAATTTCTATGAAAAAACTAAAGCAAACCTAAGCTATCCAAACCTAACGTAACGTAACATAACTTCTCGTGAATCCCTGGTTGCTATTAACCTAAATTTATATGAAAAGCTAAACCTAACCCAAACTCCCATGAATCACTGGTTACTAATTAACCTAAGTTTATATAAAAAAACTAAACCTAACCTAACCTAACCTAACCTCCCGTGAATCAGAAACCTCACACATAAATAATTTATTATAAGCATCCTTAAGAAACGCAAGTTCGCTTCGCTTGCGTACTTTGGTGTGACTAGTGGTTTTTAATTAATCTAAGCAAGGAGCAGTAATATTAAGGCCGCTACTGCGATAAAAAAAGTGCAAGGAGTATTCATTTTTTGCGAAAAGATGATGCTGTTTGTTATTCATATGTTGGCTGCTCTGCAGTTTTTAAAACAATATGAAGCAAGCTTAACAAGACGGAGGAAGTGGCACCTGTCGGGAAACTTCGCAAGTACTACCGAAGACATAGATACAGTACTTTATTTTTAAGCTTAATATTGCATTTGAAGCGACGAGCTAATAATGGCAATAGTGCGAGTTAATAATAAGCTTATAATCTGCTATTTTAGCTTATATTAGGATAATTACCAACCACTTTTTACAGTAAAGCACACGAGCGAAGCGAGCCTGCCTGCTTAATAAGCTTACGACTCACTATTTTAGTTTAGGCTAGATTGCGTTAAGTTAGCTCAGGGGTGAATTAGTTCATTGTTGTAGTTCATCTACATCATAGTTCATTCACAGTCTTAGAAAATAATTACTCTTCTTTGTGTGTTGCAGATTGGAAGCAAAAACATAGTTTCAGAAATAAAAGAATTAAAATATTATACCAACCCACCTCACCTTCATCCTCAGTTCTTCCCATCAACCTCCCCTATCCCTTAATCCCTCCACTATGTTCTCACCCTGCTATTTACATCTTACTTTTGTCGTCTTAAAGCCACCTTGGTGTTCTCTGGAGAATACGAGGATCGTCGTTGATCGGGCCTCTAGCGATCTCAACCGTCTCGTCACGTGCGCTCGTTGCGTTGTAATTGGGTTTTTGTATTCACCTTTGCGGTTCAGCTTTATTTGTTCTTTATTTGAGAACTTGTAGTTTGCTGTTCAGAGTCACACACATACACACAGCTTTGGATTCAGAGTGCCTCAAAACATATATTTTCGGTGAAATTTCGTTATCAAATTTTCGGGTGGAATATAATACCTTCTCTATCCAATACGTACGTGATAGAGAAGTAAAACTGCCTTTAGTGGTTTTAGGGGACCTCAAAACATGTATTTTCAGTGAAATCTCGGTATCGAATTTTGGACGAATACAATACTTCCCCTACTTACTATACGCAGTAGAGGAAGCAGATAATGGAAATATCGTTGAAGCAAATTAAATAAGATGTTTGCATCATTAACCGTTTCTATTAAGTCTTTCCCCCCAAACAATATTAGGCTATTACGTATTCAGCATAAATAAGAAAATATTTCAAATAAATCAGTCACCGGGAGGGGGCTGGAATTTTTCGGGCGTAAAAATCCTTAGTATGCCTTGCATTGGAAGGGAAGTAAAGGCGGTGGTCTCTTGTTGTAGATTTACGACACGCTATATGCTGGCCTTAAAATTCTATAATGTTTCCATGCAATCGCAAGAAACAATTGAATGTTGATACAGAACTGCAAGAGAGTGGTCAAGTAATGAATAATTTGAGCGATTAATAACGGATATCTCATAAGTGGCTTATACCACAATAAAGCTTATTTGAAATAAATTGTGTATTTTAAACAAATCTACATTTTTGGTGTAGTGCGTTTACGTCTATCGTTTACCAGTTATACAAGATGATACAAAATTCCTTCCGAATGAAGAGGACTTCACAGGCTATTCTCAGAAAATTCAACATATATATTTTATTTATCATGTAAACATCTTGAATATATGGTATTTTAATTCAAATCGTTAGAGCCATTTTTAGAAAATAAAACATTTCCAAATATGTTCCATGTAGGGGATAGTTTGGGGTGGGGGAAAATCTTTGTGTCAGATCTTTGCAAGATACTGAACCTAGATACCAAGTTTGATATTTATCCGACTTTTTGTTTTTGAGTTATGCTGTTCACAGACACACAAATAGACACGCGCGCGCGCGCACACACACACACACACACACACACACAAAGGATCTTTTTAAGAATTCCTTTTTTTATTCAGGGGCCTCAAAACATGTATTTTCTATGAAATCTGAATCGAATTTTTGGCTGGAATGCAATACCTTCTCTACCTACAAGGTGATTTATGAAGAACTGACACATTTCTTTCTTTAATTATTCTCTTCGAAATTTACTTAATGCCCCAATTTTAGTACAAAATTAAGCGAAATATTCTGGAGTTTCGATTGCCTGTCACTAGATGCACAGATGTTCATGTTTTATTCGTAATTATTAGTTTTATTGTCCACAGCTGTTTTTGAGATTTTGTTCTAGTCAACGTGAAAACGGAGTTCACATTAAATGAACGACTCTTCCTTGTAAAGCAATACTGGATTACGAATTCAACTGCAGCTACTCAAAAGGGCATACCAGAAGAATTTGGCGTTCGAATTCTCCCCAAAGAAACACAATACTGGAACTGGTACACAAATTGGAAACAATTTCTGGTGAGTGAAAAAGGCAAAACTCATTCATCTAGGCTTCCCATGGTTTTTGTTGACGTAAGAGCACGACTGGATCAGTCGCCCAAAAATCATTAAGATGTTTGTCGCAGGAGACAGGGTACAGCTACTCAATGTGTCAGAGAGCTGTGAAAAGTGCAGGCCTAAAGCCGTATAGGATTACGGTTGTCCATCATTTACAGGAACTACATAAGTATAGACGACTGAATTATTGCCGTTGGTTTCAGGCGTTCATTGTGCAAAATGCTGCCATATTGCCCATCACACGGTTCACAGATGAAACATGGTTCCATTTATCCGGCTATGTGAATTCAAATAACGCACGCTGTTGGGCCAGCGAAAATACACATGTTATTCATGAAGCACCTATGTACCCGGTTAAAATCGGAGTTTGGTGCGCAATATCCGCACAGAGAATAGTGGGACCAATTGTTTTTAAACAATGTGAATTGCAGAGTACCGGTGGATTTTCATGGAGTTTGCTGAGCAACTAGACGATGTAGAGCTGAGTCAAGGATATTTTCAACAGAACGACGCTATATGCCATACATAAAATGAATCCATAGCACTAATTGCAAGTTTCTTTGACGACCGGATAATTTCCAAGAACCTGTGATCTCCGGATTTTACATCGCCGGACTTCTTTCTATGAGGTTACTTAAAAGACGGGGTTTATGCCACACGTCCCCAGACACTGGACGATATGAAGCAAAACATTACACAGGAGATTCAAGTTATTGACAACAGAGTCCTCCAACGAGTGGCCAGTAACATGGAACGACGTGTTGAGTTGTGCCTTATGCAGGATGGAGGACATTTTCAACGTTTCCTATAGAGATAAATAATCTCCCAAAATTCCTCTGCATTTCAGTATAATAATTCGTCGCTACCATAACTCGTTTTGAAACAATTAAAGAAATAAATGTGTCAGTTCTTCAGAAATCACCTTGTACTATATACATGATAGAGAAAGTTAAAATAGATGTTTTAAATAAACTGAATAGGATTTCATAAAAATATTTCTGCTGCTTATACAATTGCTCCTCCAAATTCTGCAACTATAGATTTCAAAATATTCATCAGAATTGCCATGCGTCTGAACTACATAACTTTGATCGTAGCTAATACTTCTTTATGAATTAATATTTTAAAATGTATATAATTATTAATAGAGCCTGCCTCCAACTAATTCTTTAAATGTTACCGGGGGCGTAGTCCAAAGGGACACCAAACGGGACCGAACGTACAGCAAACTAGGACATTATAAAATTCCAAAATTTAATTACAATTCAGTAATGAAGCTATCCACGAGTAATTCAGTCTTCCTGTGTATTACAGTTGCTTGTATCAGGAATAAACGCCAAAAATAGTGACAGATCTCTAAATTCTGGGCCATCAAGACGGTAGGGATTGATAGGAAAATCAGATAAAGATCCATGTTGAACATTGGTTTCATTCAATGCCACTCACACGGCACGGCACGGCAGCGGTGAACGATCATCCAGTCGATATGGGGTTATATGTGTTCAGCACTATGCTTTGGTTTCCGTGATCTACAGATCGCGCCTTCTTCAAATTCCTCATGAGGAGGCACTGGTCCCACACATCCGAACCACCACGGATAGGCTCGAGTCCACCGCAGTCTGTGTCTGGAACCAGGACACATACCTGTGGACAATGTATTTGCGAGTATCTGTGATACAAGGTTGGTGGTCAGCGTCCTCAACTTCCACGCGGTTGCCTCTGATTGGAGACACGTTAGTGCATCTCTATATTCTTTCTACCACCTACTTTTAACAGGCAAAGTAAGTATTGTATTACACCCAAAAGCTCCACATGTGTGACCGTTTTATCTCAACGATGAAAGGCCACATGAATACCAAGTTACCTATTTAACTCCAGCATCTTTTAAGGATACAAAACTATTATTTTCACAAAATTCTCACTCTCCAAGCTACTCTTTCCGTGGAAAATGTTTCGTTATTGTATTGTTTCAAAACCAGTTAACACGATTTTCATTGAAATACCACATGTTCCTGAAACTGACTCAATAAAACGTATATCTTGAAGTTTCTGAGAATATCCTGTGAAGTATGCATTTTTGTTTGCATTTTGTATAATTGTTTAGAACCAGGAAACTCTAAAGCAAAGAAACGTTTAATTCAAGAAAAATGTAGAGCTCATACAAAATATAAAATGTGTCAATGTTTTCGTTGCTTTAACTGTTTTGGAAATACTCTTTTCTGTATGTTTCAAATGCATGGACGTTATTTTCCGAAACATGTTTGAAAACTTTCTTTCCTTTCCTTCGTAAAATTTCTGAATTTACTCCTCTATGCTTCCGACAAACTTTCAACTGCTTTCTCCGTATTGTTTGTTTCTGCCGATTAATGCCCTTTAACCGGTTGTGTGATCATGGCGAGTAAAGTGTTGCCCATATGGCTCGGGATCCATAGGGCTTAGAGCTATTGGACAATTATCTGTTTAGAATAAGAGAAAGCTCACAGAAACCCCTTATTCAGGTGAGTCTCCCTAATCGATATTCGAACTCGGGACCTCTTGAATATAATTCAGACATGGCACCCCTACACCATGGAGGTGGGAATTGCGCGTTTTATTTAATTACTAATAATTACTGCTTAGCTAAATTAATTTACGGACAAAAGTATTTCGGGAACAATACGTGGATAGAAGTATCGCTTTTTGACGAGTACTATAATATATATGTATAAAGACATGTAAGTGAATTTGAGGTGGGTAAGAAAGTTGTGTGTGTGTGCGTGTGTGTGTGTGTGTGTGTGTGTGTGTGTGTGTTCCACATTAGATTTTTTCTAACTTGTCACTTCAAGATTTTCAAAATGATAATGTTTTCGCGATATAATTGGAAAATCCCGAGTGCTTTTTTCCATATTAATGAGAAAACATAGGTATATGTCATTAAACTCGCGCATTCTAAACTGTCTGTCTTTTCATTTGAACATGCCTACCAACCTGGTGGTTAGTAGTACAAAACTGCTTAATGGTCAAATGTTTTCACAAGTTATGTAATCTAGAAGGTTCTATTTAAACGGAAATCTGATTTTCTTATAACACCGTGGCTCAGTTTTTCTGACGAATATTCGCACTCTTTCTGGATCTGTCATGGAGAACCGACAATTCTGATATAGAATTAACAAAACGCTAACCATAGAGCCATGAGCGGTTAGATGGAACGATCTTAACGTGTTAGTGACATAGCTTACAAGTAGGGAGGAAAAGACAGAGCTGGGTGAGAACCATTTTGCGCAAGATGGCTGCCACACGCTAATTATGAATGTGTGAAAGGAGATTGATGGATGAAGGATGATCCGAAATGGGTGCCAGTCGTTCGCGTTCGCAATTGATACTGTAAGAAGCTCGCTATGTCTGTGTCGGCTAATGTTAAATCGCCCACGATCATAAAATCTAAGAAGGGGGAGCTGAGTGAGGTGAGAGGAGCTGGGGGATTAGCACGGGCACATGTAGGAGAGTAGAAGACAACAGTGTTTATTTCCGACTCTAGATAGACTAACCTAACACGCCAGATGCGTCGTAATTATGTCTGCCTGACTGGACAGAAACATTAGAAGGTTTAGTCTATCAAACACCTCGGCTTAGTTTACACTATCATCTTCCAGAGATGATGTGAGAGTACGGCTATGTTTACGTGGGATAGGAGGATAATTAACCTCACTTAGGCTATTGATAATGCCATTAACCTATTTTTATTAAAAGCCATTGTTTATATATAAGACTTGACCAGTGAGAACAGTAATTCACTCAAATTAAGCTAACAAACTAGTCTGTACTATCCCAAAACACGAAAAATTGAAATTGAGGTTTTTTTATTTATGGACGCTCTCTAACTGCTGTGGTCCATAGCGTCCCGTTCTATATTTGACGTGAAAGACCGGTAATTTTGCTCAGAGGCCTCTTTATCAGGCTTGAGGTCCTTTTACGTGCCATGAATCTACGACACGGGACCACCGGCTTTACTTCCCTTCCGAAGGAAAAATGCTAAAAATTTTTACGCCTCCGCCGAGTTTGAACCTGCCACCTTGGGAACTAGAGGCTAGCATGGTAATCACTACACCACGGAGGACGACAAACACGAAAAAGGATAGATATTGGGAACGCTAGGACGTGCAGCCGATCATAAACACCGCAATCCTTGTAATATCGTCTTACACAGATGATGTAAGAAGGTAACTATATTAGGAAGGATAGGGTGCTACTTAGCTTCATACGGCCTATTGATAATGTCACTTATCTATTCCTATTAACATACATTACACAAATAACCTGATCGATTTTACGTTTTCTTTTAAACCACTTACGTATCGCCTAATCCGACATGGGTAAATGTTCTGCTATGTCAAACAGGAACGTATCGTCCTCCGTGATGTAGTGGTTGCCATGCTAGTCTCAGTTTCCGAGATCGCGGGTATAAACCCGGCGGAGGGCGATGGATATTTTTCGGGCATGAAAATCCTTAGCATGGCTTCCTTCGGAAAGGAAGTAAAGCCGGTGCTCCCGTGTCGTAGATTTACCGCACGTAAAAGAACCTCAAGCATGATACAGAGGCCTCTAAGCAAAATTACAGTTCTTTCAAGCCCAATACAGTATAGGACGCTAAGGACCACAGCAGTTAAAGACCATCGATAAATAAAAACTCAATTTTTTAAACAGATACGCAACACGGTTTAGCCCGTTCATTTATATCGCATCTCGTTTGTGGTGTTATCTTACAGAATAGTAGTAGCAGTAATAGTAGTAGTAGTAGTAGTAGTAGTAGTAGTAGTAGTAGTAGTAGTAGTAGTAGTAGTAGTAGCAGTAGCAGTAGCAGTAGCAGCAGTAATAGTAGCAGCAGTAGCAGTAGCAGTGGTGGTAGTGGTGGTGGTGGTGGTGGTAATTTTTTAATTGAGTTTTATTCATGGACGCTCTTTAACTACTATGGTTCTTAGCGTCCCATTCCATATTGGACGTGAAAGACCGGTAACTTTGCTGAGGCCTTTTTATCAGGCTTGAGGTTCTTTTACGTGCCGTAAATGTACGACATTGGACCACCGGGTGGTGGTGGTGGTGGTGGTGGTGGTGGTGGTGGTGGTGGTGGTGGTGGTGGTGGTGGTGGTGGTGGTGGTGGTGGTGGTGGTGGTGGTGGTGGTGGTGGTGGTGGTGGTGGTGGTGGTGGTGGTGGTGGTGGTGGTGGTGGTGGTGGTGGTGGTGGTGGTGGTGGTGGTGGTGGTGGTGGTGGTGGTGGTGGTGGTGGTGGTGGTGGTGGTGGTGGTGGTGGTGGTGGTGGTGGTGGTGGTGGTGGTGGTGGTGGTGGTGGTGGTGGTGGTGGTGGTGGTGGTGGTGGTGGTGGTGGTGGTGGTGGTGGTGGTGGTGGTGGTGGTGGTGGTGGTGGTGGTGGTGGTGGTGGTGGTGGTGGTGGTGGTGGTGGTGGTGGTGGTGGTGGTGGTGGTGGTGGTGGTGGTGGTGGTGGTGGTGGTGGTGGGTTCCTAATTGGCATAGCAGAACATCTATCCATCTGAGTTAGCCTAAAACGGATAAAAACAAAGTTCATTATTCATTACACGGAAACATAAAATGCATCAGGTTACTCACAAGGAAACCCAAAATACACCAGGTTATTTACACAAGAATATATAATGCATGAGATTTGTACATAGAAAAGTAAAATACATTTTTGCTACAGGAAAATCTTAAATACATTAGGTTTTTCTTTACATTAAAGCGTTAATTACATCAGGTCATTTACGTAATACATATTAATAATAATAATAATAATAATAATAATAATAATAATAATAATAATAATAATAATAATGTTAATAATAATAACACATTCTTCATTCAATAATTAGTGGCAACAAAGTTTTGTGTGGCGTTATCTGTGGTAAATGATCTAAGCTGATAACAATGACAAAGAAGAGCATCTGATGTGTGTTATTTGTGGGTTTGGAGACAATAATCTTATTTATAAGATATTTGTAGTGAGTCTAACTTGTCGACTATTATCTATAGTGCTCTAAAATGTTTAGTGAATACGAACAAAATGCTTCATTAAAGTTCAGAGTGCAAGCGGCAAGAATGCTTGACAATGCCATGCAACGTTACTGGACGTTTATAGTAGAAAGGTCTTGGCATATCGTACCGTGTGTAGGTGATAGCGTGCATTTCGTAGAGGTAGGGAAGATGTTCAAAACAACCTGGAGCTGGCAGACCGGAATCAGCAAGTGATGATGTGCGTGTGAGCGCTGTTAGAACACTGCTGGAAGAACACCGTTGTTTGCCTTGTATTGAACTTGCAAGGGAAGTTGGAATGGCTCCTGGTGCGATTCTTCACATAATTAAGAAGAAGTTAAAGTTGAGGAAAATCGGCGCTCGATGGGTTCCACACAATCTTGAAGAGGAAAAACATGTTGCAGAGAATGGAAAAAGCGAGATTGTACTTAGAACGCTATGGACGTGAAGCCGAGTATTTCCTTTGACGTACAGTATCATAACTTCAGATAAAACCTAGGTTCGATGCTACTAACCAAAACTGAAGAGACCATCAAATGAGAGGCGGCACATTGGTTCCCCACGGCCAAAAGGTATCGGCAAGAATAGGATCCACTTAAAGCCATGTTCATAATTGCTTATGATATTGATGGTGTCCTTGTCACTCATTCAGTTCCTGCTGGAAATCTTGTGAATGGTGCATGTTACAGTTATTTCTGGAACACCATTTACGACCAGCTGTGTGTCGTAAACATCCAAATCTCCCGAATCCTCACCCCAGTGTGCTAATGATGGTGCTCGCTCTCACATAGCTGCTCCTGCGGCTAATTTATCTTGCAGATAGAACTGGGAAATTCTGGAGCTTCCTCCATACTCCCCAGATATGACATGTGATTTTGACCTTTTCGCGAAAATGAAATTAACACATAGAAGAGTTCTCTTTAGAGCCAGATCGGCAATAACAACAGCAGTAGGGCACTCTGTTCGAAGATTAGTACAAGATGCTGTGAAGAGCATCTGTCGTCTCTCGGAAGTGTGGAGGCGGGTTATTCATGTTGGAGGAGATTACGGCTGACACAGCAAAAATACGTTTTTTTCAAAAATGTTTCTTCTTGTTAATTCAAATGTTGCCACTAAATATCAAATGAACCATGTAATATGGCGCGGTTTCGTTCGTGTTGTCGTATTTGCTGAGCGCCTGTTATTGTTTTACTATTTTGAATTTTGGGTTCTTTGTCCTCCGGCTAGCTATTATTACTCAGTCGAGCGAATCTCTTGAACAGGGTGTGTAAACGGAAAGGAGTTGTTACTAAAAGATAACACTGATAAAAGAATTTGTTTTTACCCTTTTATTGCCGTCACACGTTATTAGTTTCACATATTTACTCTTGATACACGCCTGACTGAAACTGTTATATTTTCGAATGCAACTATAATCACTTATTTGCCGCACATTATTAATTAGCGTATTTCACATCTTTTAACTAACCTTACGACGCGAGAGATTCTGTAGAATTGCATAACGTGTACTTCGTGAATGATTCTGTTGAACTGCGCGACGTGTAACTCGAGAATGATTCTGTTGAACTGTGCGATACCTGTCTCTGGCTATAGAATTTATACTCCCTCACCCCGATATGCCTAAACATTATAACAGAGCTGTTATTGTTTAATAAAGCACGCCAACATTAGCGTCTATTTTTTTATCGAATCAAAATTACGAACACATATGCTCTAGGGAAGATATTCCCTCCATTTCTACAGAAAAGCGCGCTACTCTGACGTCATTTGTTTGTCTCTTCTAATTGATAAACGACTCACCCCCTCGCTCTTTGTTACCCGCTCCTATTGTCAGTTTCAGTGAGGGCGTGTAAACTTATTTCCTAACAATGCTTATAATTAACAAACATCTCAAATCATTGTCATACAATAATGCTAATTTACACTATAATCAATTTATAATGTTGTGATATAAAATACTGTCTCAAATAATAATAATAATAATAATAATAATAACAATAATAATGAGATCATAAGTCAGGCTAGGTTATGCATCATCCTATCTCCCCTAGACTTAGCAATCCCATTTCATCGTCTCTGTGAGGTGACACTACAAAACAAGTCGTGATGCGTTTTAGCGATCCTGTTTTAGCATGTAAGCCTATGATATCCAACACAACTAACTCGTGTGTTGGGTTAGTGCGGGCTAGTTTATATAAGCTTAGGTTAGATCAGTTACATTCTCCACTGCTGAAGACTTATCAGAATGAGTCAGAATAAACACGGAATAATTTTAAGGCGTGGTCCAGGAGTTACATTTGAGAATTTTCTAATAAGGATTTATATCCATAAACGTTTTGTTATCAAGCTAGAGGACATGAACGTTTTTGAATCGCCGCGTCCGGTTACGTGGAATTCTGTCAAACAGATTTGTTTCCCTATGGTTTTGGAATATCGTTTATTTTTTGTTTTCTTTGCATTTTAAAATATTGCTTGCGTTCTGCTTTTAACATTGTTTATAATACCATTAACCTAAAACTTGCGTTTTGACATTTAAGGGTAAAGGATTCCGTCGCATATTATAAACCACTTGTGACTTTGTGGTTCCTGTAAGAGGTGTAGCTTATCAATCTCGGCTATTAGGATACACTTAAGTGCTCAGTTTACTGGAAGGACTTTCATCTTTTCAGCCTATTATGCAAATGTTCCACTTAACTTACGCAGAACTAGCAAACTTACGTTTATGGTGCTGCTTGGGGAAATGCGAAAAGGGCCCTAGATCTTTATGCTGAACTTTACCCAAAGAAGCATTTTCCTCATCTCAGCACCTTTACTGCCACACAACAGCGACTGCGAGAAACAGAAACTTTCCAAAAACAAGGGCATCGTTCGGGAGTCCAAAGAAATGTAAGAACAGTATCTCTACAAGAGAAGGTCCAATACTAGATCTGTAATTCTCCGTCCACAAGCACAAGAGAAAGAGCACATGCCAAGCATATAAGCCAGTCCTCTGTTACTAGAATTCTGCGCGAACAGCAATTACATCCGTATCATCTCACCGGAATTCAAGCACTGATGCCAGATGACCTTCCACCCTGACTACAGTTTGTGCAGTGGTTTCTGCCCAAATGTACTATTCAACCAACTAATGTGTATAATTAACAAAATTGGACAAACAATATTATTATTTGCCATGTTATTATTTGACAATAACTTCTATTCAAAGCTGCAGATCAGTTAAAAATGTTTGACCTACTTCAGAGCACATGGATTTAGTATCACGTAATTCAGTAAATATTCACAAGTTACTAAATCAATTTAAGAGAGTTTTCATTATTTAAAATCAAAGATACTGGCTACTCTTATTTCCAAACTTTCCCAATGTCTTGTATCAAAAGATGCGTAGAAACCTGTTCAGCGAATTTCATCTAACCCGACGCGGTGTTTCAAAAACGTTAATGCCCTCCAGCTCGATAACAAGACGTTTATGGTCATACGTTCCCTAAAAGTAAATACATAGAACCCCTGAATCGCACCTCAAAATTATTCGTTGTTATTCTGACTCGCCCTATATATAATGCATATTAATTATGAAAGGTTAATGATATTACCAGTAGGTCAGGTAAGATTAATCATCATCCTATCCCACCTAGATATAGCAACTCTCCTACATAATCTCCGTAAGACATTACAAATATCGTGATGCTTATGATCGGCCGTATGTTCTAGCGTTCTTGTTATCTATCCCGTTTCGTGCGTTGGGTTAGTACAGGCTAGTTAGCTTAGATTGGGTGATTTATTTTTCTCCATGGTCAATTCTTATATATAATGGATGTTAATAATGATAGCTTAATGACATTAACAATAGGCCAAGTGAGGTTAATCATCACCTAGACATAGCCGTCCTCTTCCATTATCTTTGGAAGATAATACAAGTAAAGCTGAGGTGTTCAGCAGATTAAAACTTCTAACGTTCCTGCCTAGTCTAGCATCCATACCTTAGATCTATCTGGAGTTGAAAATAAATACGTCTTATACTTTCCTACGTGTACCTCGTCTAACCCCCAAGCTCCACTCACCTCACTCAGCTCTTAGATTACATGATCATGGACAATTTATCATCACCCGACACAGACATAGCAATCCTCCTCTTACATCATCAATCGCGAACCCAAATGACCGGCAGTCATCTCGGCGTCTTCTCCAAAATGGGCCTAGCTCTGTCTTTTCCTCCCTACTATACTATATATGTCTTGTTTAGTCCCTTGCACACGTAGATGAGGAAAAAGGTAAAATCGGGGCCTTGGTGTGCTTGGAACACGAGACGCCTGCGCAGAAGTCACTTACTCAACCACTCGAGCAATAGTGTTACAGATACAGAAATGGCACAATAGATATGCTGGTTGTCAATGTTAAGAGTCATTATAAGCGTCAATCACATCAACCCTCTGACATGCATCTGTGCATTTTTGACATACATCGAACTATCAGAGTTTAAATGATGAGGTAGCTTGTTCTCCACTTATTACTTTTATAAATATAATTTATCAGCAGCGTTGTGTCTTCTCTGTTTAAGCGAAGGTAAAACCGTGCTGCATCCTTCATATTCTGCTAAGGGTGGCGTCATTTTAAACGATATTGGACTGGTGCGACCAAAGAAACCAATGGAATCAGTACCTGGATTCAGCAGTTTGGGACCTCCTCTTGATTTCTATAATAAATGCACTCTTGTGGGCTTTAACGAGACTTCCAGTGATCCGGTAGAGTTGAAAACCGCACTCGTTGCGCTGGATGTGTTCAACGTAGTACCGTGTTCCTCTATGTTCCCTCTAGATCACTTGAGGAAACATATGTTGTGTTCATCGAAACATGAGAATAAAGTGATCCAGAATTATGATTCTGGTGGACCACTATTCTGCGGGAATTTTCAATTGGGACTCACCAGTCACGACATAACAATTCATCTCCCTGATGAGGATTTGACCATTACGGTATACGAGTCAGCGTTTCGGTTCTCAGCTTGGATATCGGCTTCACCGCCATCAGTTCATCGGCATTCAAGTAGAGCAATTATAGTATTCTGTATGGTGTATTTGAGTTGCTGAAAACAGAAGATCTTCTGTATGAATACATGTACCTAACACTATAAAAATTGATGTTAAAATATTTGCAGAAATACATGTTACTAAATATGAAACTCTTGTTTTCAAATACGATTTCTATTCTTAAATGGAATGTATGCGAGATCGAAAACCCAGAATCAGGGCATAAATCACCCATCATAAAAGGTGACGCAAGGCATATCATGCAGATCCCAACATCGGAGCAATAGGAACATGTGATGATCTATTCATGGTTACATATACTGAAGCAAAAGATCGATGTAAGGATCCGAATAGGGTGTTCTCAATTTTGTTATCTCTACTCTTATATTTTCTATTAAATAGTAAATTAGTTCTAGAAATCTTACAAAATAACTCTTCTCTTTCAGGGGTTGAAGGTTTTGGGGCATTAATCGGGGCTATATCCTGTCGCTCACGCTGACGTAGCCTATTTCTCCTACTTCTATATCCTCTGCACCTGAAAACCACTTTTCCTCGATTCGTGAAAACTCCTTATTGCTTCCAGCAAGTTGCTGACTTTGAGAAAGGCTGTAAAACGTACCCTAATAATCGAATATCCAAACACAATTAAGGTAATGCAAATGGTTCCGATAATCCAAACCACTGACTGTTTGACAGAATCGAACCGTAGATTATTATAGTATTTAATTAATTTGATTTATTAGAATACTTTTGTAGTAAACCCAGTTCGGGTCTATCTTCTTTCAACCAATTATCTTTAGATTCAGATTTCACCAAAAATTCACTTTGGAAGCTTCTTGAATAAAAATACTGTATTTTAGAAAACCGGCACTGAATATTGACATTCAAGCATAACATTAATTTAAACGCAGTCTTCCAACTTGTCAGGATGACCATCGGGCACCCAGTTAAGGAGCGATGTTACAACCGATTTCTCAGCACGGATTGTGTTCTCGGATCGTAAGTATAACTCCAACTCAACTTCTCAGGACGATCGTCGAGAACCCGGTTAAGGAGCAAACTATATCGGATCTGTCAGCACGGATTGTGTTCTCGAAACGAGCATATCCCCGACTCAACCTGCAATTGCGTTAACAACAATGAATTAATTCTGAGGCATACAACCCAAAGTAAATAAAGATGTAGGCAAAAAGGAATGTTTGCTGTATAGGAAAAGATTTAATCGTTCATTTATAGAGTTGCATTTCTTTGCAATTTTTACTATCTATACTATTCATCTAAGGACAGAAAATACAGTTTTGAAATCCCTGAATTAAATGGGTGTATGAACAGCATAACTGAAAGACAAAACAAGAAGAAGCGGTATTCTTCTAAGATGCGGATTTCATGAAAATTAACCCACCTCACAATTTTTCTTTAGTTGCAACATTATTTATATGGTATTTACTCCAAAACGGATCTAACAATTTTGATTAGGATATCTGCATGATAAAATGTCTATCTCGAATTTTCTGGAAATAGCCTGTGAAGTTGACTTAATTTTAATGACTTTTGTTTAACCAGTAAACCATAAGGGATAGACAAAGGACTTATATGAAAAACATGCATCTGGTTAAAACACAATTTAAGTTCCACCATTTGTGGCATTTGCCATTTACGACATATTCATTTCAATTTTGCAGTAACTTCGTTTTTCTATTGAGGCAAAGAGCGCGCAGTTCAAAGCCAGCATATAGTGGCTTGCTTTCATTACCTGTGAATATATGGCAGAGAATTTGCTATTACCCTCTATTTTCGTTTTTACTACTGTTTTAGACCTAAGATGGAACTTCGGGTCTTAGTATTAAATGTCCATTCCAGTGTTACGTTAACGACTGAGGGAAACCACGAAAAAAAACAGTCAGATTGTTCGCACCACCATTTGAATCCGGTACTCCCGAACGTGGGAGATCCCGGATTCCCCGAACGTCACAGACGTTACTGCCTGAGCCATCCTGCTCGATGCCTCTTTCTTGCATTTCCAAAATGCAGCAAACCGTGTTCCTCGACACATGCCAGTGCAATAGGCATATCCTCCTTCACTACAGGCACGTCATCAAGACTCCGAATATATTAAGATGCCTTTCCAGGCTATTAAAGGACACTTTTGATACTTTGAGGCCTTGTAAATTGACCACCCCTGCTTTTAAACACTGCTTACAGCAGTCTTCAGATCGTCTTTTATAGTATTTTGAATACTGACCCCGTTCGCTTGCATATATGTAACACACGGAGGAACAATGCTATTAGCCCTTCCTTGCAGAATTAGTTTGTGTCAGATTTAACTAAGTTTAAAACTTGCTCTAAAATTAAAAATACTATGGTATTTGCACTCATTCATGCATACAATTAATGTTGTATAAAAGTAAGTGATCGTACCAAACTTTTTACTGATTTTGAAAGAAAAGTCACTAAGAATACTGTGGGCAAAAAACTGTCTATTTGTTGAAACATACACATACATATTTAGCTATTATATTCACACAAGTGCATTCTAAGCAGATTTCCTGTATATGATAAAAGTTTGAAACACTTATTGGATGTAAATGGGCTTATTTAAATAACGCTTATTGGTAACAGCATGCAACTCTTGCTAATCCGGGCACCCATCACTCGAGCCGTTGTTGCGGAACGGCTTCTATATCATCATCATCCTCACGATACAAGCCTGCTGGGTTATCTGATTTGCCCAACTCATTTGCGGTCTGCCTACATTCCTTCTACCTACAGATTTATACTTTTGTATTATTTGTGGCGTTCGATATTCATCCATTCTCTTTACATGATTCTGCCATTTGTGTCTGTACGAGGGGCACTATTTATATTTTGAGCCTTGGCAACCCTGAATGTTGTAGGTGCCATCTGATGTTTCCAATGGAAAGTTTGACATTTTTGACCACAATTTACTTCAAATATTTTGTCAATAGAGCGTCATTTGTTTTCTTTACACTAACTTGAAAATTGTGTGTCAACAAAAGCATGGAATTAACTCGTGAAAATGTACGTGCAATAATCTATTACGACCTTCGATGTGGATTATCAAGACAAGAGTGCATCGATCAACTAACTACCACATTTGGCGACGAATCTCCATTCTTTGCCACTGTGAAACGCTGGTATAACGAATTTAATCGTGGCCGCCGTTCGCTCCATGATGAAGTTTGTGAAGGTCGTCGAAAATCAGTTTTTGTGCCAGAAAACATTGATGCTGTGCAAAACCTAATAATGAAAGATCGTCATGCGACATATTTTGAGATTGAAGCAATCCTAGGCATTAGTTCCACCAGCATATATAAAATATTGCATGATTATTTAGCCGTGAAAAAGGTTTGCTCTCGTAGGATCCCACATAATTTGACGCAATCTCAAAAAGATGCTCGTGTCGATTGGTGTACAAAAAATGCTCAAGAAATAAAATGGCGGTGCCTCAAAAGGCGTACATAACATTGTAACAGGTGACGAATCATGGATCTATGCGTATGAGCTGGAACGTAAACACAGTCGACTGTATGGGCGTTTCAAGATGAAGCAAATCCAACAAAAGTTGTTCGCACTCGAAACACTTCGAGGCAAATGGTCGCCTGCTTTTTCAGCAAAACTGACCATGTGGCAACAGTGCCTTTAGGGGAACGTAAAACGGTCAATGTCCAATGGTACACAACCATTTGTTTGCCGGAAGTCTTCGGTGAAGTAAGGAAAACCAACAAGAACCGTAGGATCGTCCTTCTTCAAGAAAATGCGAGCGCACACACATCTCGTCTAACAACAGAGTATTTGAAGGTTCAAAAAATCGAACTGATGGGTCATCCGCCATACAATCCTGATTTGGCACACAATGACTTCTTTTTGTTGCCGAACATCACGAATAAATTGCGTGGACAACGATTTTCGTTGGCAGAAGCAGCCGTTGATGCCTTCAAAAACAATGTTTTGGAGGTGTCTCAAGAACACTAGAATAAATGCTTTGACAAATGGTTCAAACGGATGCAAAAGTGTATTGATCATAAAGGAGAATATTTTGAAAAACAATAAAGCAGTTTTCAATCACAAATTACTTTTTTCTAATTATTAGGTTCAAAATATAAATAGTGCCCCTCGTATTCAATTATTATTTCATTTAGACTCTGGATCCCCAACTTTTCTCTAATGTCTTCGTTCCGCTTTTTATTCAAAAATCTGTAACCTGCCACATATAAAAAAATCCCATCTCGGCATCCTCTTGTCTTTTTCTGTTGTGAAGATGTCAGCACTCAACACTCACACACATAAGTCAATGCTATAATATTCATAATTTTATAAACCTTCAACTGCTCTATTACAATTTTTAAAAGTTCTTCTTTTTGCACCATGTATTATTTAGAATTTATTTAATTTATTTTGCATATCTCTGTTATTAATATACGGCACATTATATCCAAGATAATTAAAATTACTTTGTTGTTGAATAATTTTATTGTTCATACGGATTTTTGGTCTTATATGGGTTGTTCCTCTAAAAGCTATTGTTTTTGCTTTCTCATACGAAATTTAAAGACTATGTTCGCTTGAGATATAATTTAACGCAATTATAGCACATTGTAAGTTATCCTCCGGGTTTTCAATTAACATCTAGTCATCAAATAGCAGTGTCTTCTGAGCCAAATCATTTGAAGGATGAAGTGAGCACTGACATTATTTCACTGTCAGTGTTTATTTAGATGTCATCTGTGGATAAGAACTGGAATAATTATACTCGCACGTGTACAACCTTATAAACCTGTGACTCGTAATCCCCCTTAAGGATGTTTTAACTGATTACGAATGACATCTTGCATAATGCTGACGCCTACGATAATTGTGCAAAGCATTAGATAGATGCAGCCACAAGTCCTCAGTTGCTAACTAAGCTTACCTCAACTCCGGATGGCTATGACCGCATTCTGACCGCGAAGAATTAATGCCGTTTAAACACTGGGGTACTGAGCCATGACGAAAATGATTAATTAAAAACGGGAAAGATGGCAACATAGTTCAGTATTTCTTCCAACCACACTTCCCAAGAAGAAGATATGCTATTAGAATTTAAGAAAATAAGCTGTAAGTCCATAATTCAAACATATAATTTGTATTCTTTTATCTTGCCATATGCAGTGAAGTATAAGGCAAATATATTCCGAATTTCATATAATGCAACATCCGGAACACATCTACTCAGCTGTCTTCCAAAATGGCATTACTTTTCGTTGAAACACATTCTTTGTAGTTCCCTTTTTATAGTTTACCTTCTCTACCCTCTGGTAATGACAGACCTTCTATCAGTAGACAAAGCTGGTTTTTCCTAAATCACCTATTTAGTGGTTCCCAGAATCCTGGAGAGAAATGTCGCTAAATTGTTCTCCGGGCAAGTGTTACAAACTCTATACAACCAACCCGACAGTTATTAAAGTATGTAGTTTATGTATAACCGAATTCGGTTGTAAATGTAGGGTCACAGAGCTTTCCGATTCCTACATTACTCCGCCCAACAAGTGGTATGATCTGTATTATGGTAGAAACAAATTCTCAGAATTTCTTATGCAGTGAACAGCAGTATAATACAGGATCACCCAGGTAAAGTATTACAGGTGGATATTTCTTAAATAAATAGAAAAATCCAAATACCAAGAATTCCAAGTTGGGGCCTTCCAAATTGTGATATGGAAAATATTTCCATGTGGCTCCTTATAGGGCACACGCGGCCCATGGCCTCTATGGGGAACATAGGGTCCAACCTCAGAATTTTAAATCAAGCCATGATAACTTCTTATATTCTGATCCCCCTCAATAAACAAAGTAACTTATTAAGACTTCTTATTCTAAAATGTTGTTGAGCTGTTATAGGATGTTTTCATTGAAGTTATTACACCTCGTGAACTCGGTGAGGAAATAAATTGTTAAAAGAAAAAGCACGGATATTGTGGTTTCAAAGCCACCTGAACTCCCAAAATACAACTTTTATAGAGGTAACTAATAGAGGTAACTCTTTAAAATTAAAAAATATGGCAGATTTTGATGTAGAGATAGATATGATTTTAGTACTAGGTGAATGCAGGAGAAATTATCAAACTGCATCAGCAGAGTTCAATGAGAGATACGGGATGAAAATGTCACATATGAAATTCAAGCGACTGAAAACACGACTACGTAAGTATGGAAGTATAAAGATCAAGAAGCGCTTGAAAGTGATATCAAAAGTGAATGATGAAAATACTATCAATATTCTTGCTGCTGTAGCATAAATAAGTCAACCTGAATTGTCCAAAGACAGTGGGATTAGCCGCACCTCAGTACAGCGGATACTAAAGCAGCAGAAACACCATCCTCATCACGTGTGTTTGCATCAAGAACTCACATAAAGAGATTTTCAGCTTCGAGTTGGTTTTGCGAGTGGTTACCAATCCTATTGCAGAGAATGGTTCATTTTTGGCAAACATATTATTTTCGGATGAAGCAACATTCTCAAATACTAGACATGTTAATAGGCATAGTATGTATTATTGGGCATATGAAAACCCCAAATGGATAAGAACTGTCCTTTTAAGACGGTGCATTCGTCGCCTCACGCTCTGATGACAGTCAAGGTATACAAGGGCCGGATAGGAGATAGCAACGGGTTATTTGGTTTCGGGGTTTGTCTAGGTTCGCCTGAGATTTCTTTCTGAATGTTCCAAGGTGTGGGTGCTTCCTGGATCTGGGCTGGCGCTCAGATTTAAATGAATGCATTGTAAGTTCATTGTACTAAACAAATTTATTGGCATTGCTCGTTGTCACACTCCCCACCGCGTGAATGTAGTAAAAATGGTCTGACTGTCTTAATTAATAAAATGTTCACTTGTCGTAGTTGCGGCACAATATAATATGTTTAATACATTTTCATGAAGAATAAAGCGTATCTCTTGAATTCTTGTAATAGCCTTGTAAAGACCTATTTATTTTGAATGAGCTTTATAACTGGTCAACCGTAACAGATAGACAAACTCACAAAACATGTAGATGTCGTTAAAAGAGTACAAGTTATATCAAATAAAAGTTGTAACCCGTCGTAGTAACCCGTACCCATCCGATATAAAACTTACAAAATCTAAGTTGTATTTGCCGCGATGATCTAGGCTATGCAGCGGAACGAATCTGAATAGTATATGTTACCTGATCGCGAGCAGCGCGCGACATCCTTGTCTGACTTCGGAACCGCAATAAATCCGAAGTCCATCGTGTCCAAGCAAAACTTACTTCGGTCATGACATAAATTTCCCCTTCTTTCTTCCCTTTGCTAACCTTTTCCACATACGTGACGTTTTCCTGCCAATTTTATTTGCAACACAAAATCATTAAATTTGTTCTGATTGGACAGTTTATATTTTATTATACGCCCACAGATAGTTGGATTTCTCACGCTGGTATTTCATATCTAAGATATGGCACGCAGGCTTCGAGCCCGGGCTAATCTGCGGACGTTTTGTTCATGTCACTTAGGGGTGTGGTACAAAGGAACTGCGTCCAGACATACTGGCGTCGAAAGTAACCATCAGGGGGTTACCTGCCGTCCGAAGCCTCATTGTATTCTGGAAACTAACCCATGTTTCCCATGTACCTGCTATTTCATATATGAGTTATAAAACCTACATTATTTTAAAATAAAGGCAAAACTTGTGTTCCGCTGATTATTTTAATTCTATTGCTTCTAATTATATTAGTTTAATATGTAATTATATGTACGGACAGAATGGACGGTCTCACGTTTCAGCATCGTTGGTCTCTAAAAGTTTGTGCGGAATTCTTGATAACCCTATCATCGGCCCTTACATCTTTGACGGCACAATTACTGCTGAATCATATTGTCATTTTCTCAACCATCACTTCCCTTATTTGGAAAACGTGTCCTTCAATGTGAGAAGAGAAATTTGGTATTAGCAGGCTGTTCCACCACTACATTTTGCAATTGCACACGCCAACTGCTAAACGAGAAATTTGGTGATAGGGGATTGTGCGTCCTGAATCTATCACCTGGCCTCCTCGTTCACCCGACATAACACCCTTGGGCTATTTTTTATGAGGATACATAAAACAGAAAGTAATGTTTAAAGCTCCTGCAACCAAAGAGAATGTGAAGTTTTGAAAACGTGAAGCTTGTCACACTATTATGCGATATATGTTGTTTGTTAAGAGTTAGAGAAAGCGTTTCCAAAAGAATCACCAAGTGTTTAGATGTTATTTGATGCTACTTTGAGCATTTCATAAAGTACTTCAAAGTAATCTCCTGGGTATTTATTGACTTACTTATTCGTTTAGTACTATGTTCTAATATTGTATACATCAGCGAAAGCACGATTTAAGAGCACAACGATTCATTTTAGGAAAACAATTAATAAAAGTTGCTTTGTTTATTGAGGGGAGCCAGAATATAAAAAATGATCATGGTTTCATTTAAAATTCTGAGGTTGGGCCCCGTGTGCTCCAATATTTTCCATATCACAATTTGGAAGACCATTTGCTCTTATGAGATTTGGAATTCCTTTCATTTAGCTTTCTTCTATTCGTTTAAGGGATATTCACCTGTAACACTGTATGTGGGCCACCCTGTATATGTTGTTGCAATGGCCGTTTAAGTTGGTGAGGTCGCAAGGAAACTTCTTATTCAATTCTGGATTACTACAAAGGTTATGGAGGTGCTTCTAGAACAGACCCGCGGTATTCAAGCAAGAATAGTGGAAACAGTGCTGGAGATAATTAAAACACATTTGATGTGTTAATTTTACATCAATGTCTACACCCACTGTTGTTTAATCTCACCTCTTCCACAACCTGCTCTTATAAAAGATTGTATTTCTATCTCCATCACGATAATCGAAATAAACGTTTGCAGAAGTGTCATTACAAAGTTCGTTGTAGATTTTAGAAGGATACAAGGGGTTAAAGCGATAGTCTAATCTTTAAAAATCTTAGTATTACATTCACATGACTTTCTATACCCTCCCTCGCTTATTAGTGGGTATACTAATTATTCTTACGAGCGCTTATTTTCCTATCTACTTCACTTTAATCAAGATAAACGTTTCCGGAAGTAGTTGCATTACACATTTCCTCATAGATACAAACAAAATAGCGATAGTGAGAGGTTTAAGAACTGGACGTTATACGCTGGACTTAAAATTCCATGCCCCCCTTTGCGTGCAATTCGAAAAACAACTGAACATCGAAAGAGCTTGAAAAGAATGACAAAGTATTGAAGCATTCGAACGATTAATAACAGATATCTCAGAAATGGCTGATGCCACAAAAAAGATATTTGGAATGAATTATGAATTTTAAAGAGATCCACGGTTTTCATGTAACACGTTTTCGTCTGTCACTTAGCGTTTGTCAGTTATACAAGATTATACGAAACTGCTTCCGAATGAAGCGGACCTCAAGGGCTATTCCCAGAAAATTCAATATATACCTTTTATTTATCATGTAAATATCTTTAAAATATGGCATTTTAATCAAAATCGTTAGGAGTGTTTTATAAAATCAACAATTTCGGAAAATGTTCCACGTAAAGGGTAGTTTGGGGTGAGGGGATTTTCTTCAAAACTCCATGTCGCATCTTTCAAAGATACTGAACCTAACTTAAATACCAAGTTTGGTATTTATCTGACTTTTTATTTATCAGCTATGCTGTTCACAGACATACACACAGACCCTTTTTTATTTAAATGCCTCAAAACAAGAATCTCCGGTGAAATCTCGATATCGATTTTTTTTTTTGGAATGCAATACCTTCTCTATCTATATGTACACTCTCGTGCATAAAAAACGGTCCATTTCGTCCAGATCTCCATAGTGTTTTTCTCTTTGCGAGGTTCCCACCTTTAGGTAAGCAACTTTTGACTCCACTCAACCGGTATCGCTCATTATGTGACTGTCCTGAAAAAAAATTCAGGGGTATAAAAAGTAATCAATGATCGATGTTTATAACCTATGTGGAATGAAGGTGTGTTAGGACACCACCCCTATGAAAGAGTTTCGCTTTGATTGGTACACAAGGAAAGGCTAAACCAATTACAAATAATTCGGCCTGCTAGAGGAAGAGGTGAAGAATTACTTGCATGTGTCGTTAAACTGAACGACAGCTGCGACATTTACATATGTGAGAACTTTCATCAGCGACATGGAGACGAAGGTTAAGTTTTTGCTGCTACTAAACGGCAATAAGAAAACGGTAGCGTAGCATGAAAACATAATGTTTAAGCTGTAATGTTACCCTTCGGCAGTTCGGCTATACTTTGTGGGAGGCAAAGTACGCTGCTAATCCAGTGGTTAGAATTATACTCGAAAAACAGAGGTGGTCACGCAGGTAATAGGTGGGGCTATGTTTCGTCAGTACCAACATAAGCAGCTCCGTTCCATTGTGGGCCACATTTTATGGATGTTAATATCCGTTGTAGAGAAAGTAAAATTTTGACTGTGTCCTTATACGTAAAACGAAAATATATAATGCAAGTTATCTCTATTATCAAGATGTAGATAGAAGAATATTGTCGTAGCCTCTCTACAAAATACTACTCAGAAACAGACGGGGGAACACTCGCTTGCAAAAGGTACGGGTAAATTAAACAAGATCTGCACATGGCGAGGCTACGACGGGGAACGCAGCTAAGTTAACTACCAAATAATTGCTATCCCAAAATAATACCTGGCTTAAGGGAGAGGAAGGACACTACACTACCATAAATTAAACTTTACAAAAGTAGATGGCTACTGCATTTAATATATATAGAGTGATTACAGTACTTACATTCTCAGCCCAATGTCTGTCGGCGAGGACATCGTGCTTTAGCACGAAGAAAGCAGTTGCACGTCTTTCCTACTCGGGGCTTGCTTACTGACTCCTCTCAAACCCACGCTAACTCTCAAGCGTCACTGACGCTATCCCTTCCCCTAACACTTAGTTCCCCTAACTTACCCCTACTCCCAGATCAACTGCTGTCTCGAATCTCGGTGCCCAGAGAGTCGTGTATCCTATTATCTGTGCATACGCCACAATATGTTTTTAAGAATAGTTTGTAGAAGTATGAGTAGGGAAAGTAACATTTCAGATTTTGTTTAAGAATAAATTAGTATATCGATATCACTAAAATACTTTAAAATATTAATTTGATTGTCTGGAGCTTAATGGTATATAACTCTTATTTCTGCAATATATGGCGTCTGATCAAATATTCAAAGTATTACTAAATTAGTTGTGTTTCCTCCTATTACTGTTTGCCAAAAAAAATGTTAGCAGATAGCGTCGAGTAATAACTTGGCAGTGGAACCACCTAGCAATACATATAGGTTTTACACAGTAGCAATCCCAAAGCAGCTGCACCAAACGTTGGTGATAGATCTCATTAAATTGCGTCAATTTATGAGCAAATGCCGGGGCACCTGGGAATCGAACATCGTCCGGGGTCATAATGCTCGTCCAGCTACTGGGCTCAGTCGCGCATTTCCGATAGTGCAAACTGGTGTGGAGGTAATGATCTAAACTTAACGAGATTACATTTGCTATGTACACACACTGTGACACCAGCTTGCATCTGCAGCTCTTGTCAAGAAACACTTTCAGAATGCAGACAATTAGTTGCAAAATAATCGTCTACCCCTTCTCTTGCTGCTTGGCGTTTATTACGGCATAGTCTACTACAATGCTTAAGAACCTTGGCAAATTGCGGACCCTACGGGACTAACCGAACCGAAGAAGTTGCCGATTGCTAATGGCAGAGGCGCTGCACGCCCACTATTATTCAGTGCATTGCTCTCTTGTGCTCACTTGCTTTTTTGGTCTTGTTATATATGAAGTAAGTGGTAGTTATAATTAGTGATACCTCACATTTACTTTGGATTATTAAGAAGTAAACGTAAATGCTTCTAACGTTTATTAGGTGTAGGAAAACAGACATTAAATATAAATGTACTGGACCACGATCCAGGAAATATTCCTAGCAGGTCACAATCACTACAGCACTTTTTGCGCTCTTTCCATTGACGTGTGCCGTTTTGTAACAATACGAAGGGCAAAACAAACGAAGTTTATCACGAATTTCCAATGAATCGAGACTTGAAGCGGCTGTGGTTAAAAGCAATTTCCCGGTTAGACTGCGAACCAAATACTGCACCCAATTATTTTGCGGTTTGTGGCGCACATTTTGATGAAAGCATCTACAAACTTCACTAATATAAGATACTTAAGGCAAGAGCAGTGCCAACTAGCTTCCTTAAATATCTAGCTCAAAGTACCCAAAGCAGTAACACCAAGGAAGGAAGTTGTAAAATCAAGAGCAATAGTATTGTAAAGCAAATTTCTCCATTGTTTGAATAATAATCAACAATTAGATTATTATTATTAGTATTATTATTGTTATGTTTTATCTAGTACAGCTAGATATGCCACTTTTGTTTTATAGCTCTAGATGAGATATAAATTCATATCTTACCTCTGGTTTGTACATATAGGAACATTTATAGTGAGGGAAATAATTGCAGAAATCAGGTGCTTCTGTGTAGCAACACGGTATCTATCATTGAGTCTTGTATACCAAACAAAAACTCAAGATTTCTCTATCCTTCTCCAAGATTCGTAACGCCTCTGCTAGAAGAGTTTATTGTGAAAATTACAGCAAAGTTAGCAAAAGTCTGTGTCAAACGATACTGGAATTGTATGTAAAATTAGTATTATCTGTTACATGTTTTCTTGTCTGTGAAGAAAATTCAGCTAATTCATAGGGGATTAATCAAGTGATACGCAGGCAACTTATTCCCGTTATTCTGAGGACATTCCTGCGGCTACAACTTAAATGGTGGAAAAGCCAAAATACTTGGATTAGAGTCAGAAAGTTCTGCGTTTATAACGTTACAGCTGTAAATCACTGGAGGGGCAATGGTCGGTGTTCAGCGCCAATCGGCATATAGCGGAACTGTTACTTATAACAAGAGAGCAACCAAACTACCGAAGCTCGTATAGTTCCCGAGGTCGCGGGTTCAAACCCGGCGGAGTGCGATAGATTTTTTTTGGGCGTAAAAATCCTTAGCATGGCTTCCTTCGGAAGGGAAGTAAAGCCGGTGCTTCCGCGTCGTAGATTTACGGCACGTAAAAGAACCTCAAGCCTGATAAAGAGGCCTCCGAGCCAAATTACCGGTCTTTCATGGGGCGCTGAGGACCACAATATTTAAAGAGCGTCCATGAATAAAACTCAGTTTAAATTAATTAAGCTATTAGCAAAACAGAGCAAATGGCAGTCTGTTGTCTAAACCTGCTGCTAGATGCCCTCAGTAGCCGCAGCCCTCTGTGCCAGTTGGCGCGCTATTTCAAAAGCTTGATCTTTTTTAACATACCTCGTATAATTCATCGGAGTGTTGAGCCGATTATGGCTCTTTCTTTCTTCGAGGGATACTTTCGCAGAGATGGCCGTAGCTCTTCTTGTATCCACAGTCACAAGATATAATGCTGGCCCCTGCTTCTTATCCGACAGCCTGTCTTACACTTGGAGTCGGCTACACAAAGTTCTACAGCGCTCGCCAGGTTGCGCCCTCTCCGCCAGTACAGGTGGCTCTAATGTTGGTTCAACGTCATCACCTGGCCTTCCCAGCGTGTACCCCGAGCGATGCTTGAAGAGGGAAAAAGACAGTGTATCACTTCGTTTTCGACTAACATCGAAGAAGGACTTGGGGTGAGCGTCGTGTCTGGGAGCGGCCGTCTTCACACCTTTTGGTTTATTCTAAATTTCTTATAACATGTATCTTCGGGAGTAAGTAAATTTCAAAATTCTTATACAGTGTGGAGCGACGTATAACATTTCATGGAAGCGAGTTTACTTACATATTTGGCGTGTTAAACTTTCTTTCGTAATGGCAAATATGTGTGAGAAGGACAGAGTTAAATGTAACGTGCTTTAATTGTAGTATATTTCTGAGTTAATATATTCACTACCTTTGGGACTGTATAGATTCTTGTTCTTATTTAAAACTTCTTTAAATCCTTTGATTCCTTTAAGTTATAGTACTAAATAATTATTACTCAAGCGAATGCCTTACTTCTAAAGCATTCTATAATGTGCCGGGCAGATAATTTTTTTCTTAGTTTAATTATTTTTGGTAATTGTGACTTTAGAGTATAAATGAAAGGAAAGGGAAAACAAATAAGCAGATATTTCTGTATTACTTTAGCAATGGCCACGGGCAGTTAATGTTTTGGTACTACTCCCGTATCTATCAATTAAAGTTTTACAATAAAATTACTTACCAAATCGAGTAACGAGTGCGTGTACAATAATCCTGAAAGTTAAATGTTTTTCGAATGAAATTATCTAGCCCTGCCCTTTATAGCTACAATATTTATATAGAAGAAACTGGTGCCATTTTGATATGGAAGTCGCTAAAACAATCGGCAAAAAGTCGCTAAATCAATGTCACCAGCATTTGAAGATCGTTGAGGTTTAGCTTTATAGATACTACGGCTAACTTAGTGGCTTAAAGCCCTCAATCCTTAGGGCACTTGCAGGTGTTGGCAGCACTCCAATCCTTCCGCTATGTTCGAATTATTAATGTTGGCAGCGGAAATTGTCTCATAATGCCTCGGTGTGATGCGTGTTCTATGTTAATTGTTTATAATGCACAGAGCTGAATTAATTGTGATGTTTTTCATAATTTATGTTATCTGCAGCCTTAATTTGTGTTATAAAATGTCTTAGAATGTATATATTTGTGTAATGGAGTACCATAGTTATGATTATGCGTATGGTGATTCCGAGCAATTGATAGATACAGGAGTATTACGAATATTTTAATGCAATTGGCCATGCAAGGTTTTGACGCCCAGCTTGCGCTGTTTATCTAGAGATATTGAGTCTATTGTATTTCTGCACGTGTATGCTTTGGGCTATATTACGAAATGTAGTTAAAATAACCCTGTCATTGAGTTAAATCAACTCAAATTCACATCTAACGCTTCAGTTACCCCATATGTTTGCAATGTTTGTGCTATGCTACTGTTGCTGGTAGGTGCACAGTTTGAGGTATAATCTGCCCGCTGTGGGAGAGGTAACGACTTTGGGGTAAAGTCCACAAACCACTAATTGCGCTGCTGTCGACCTGATCTATGTATGTGATATATACAAGCCACTCGTGGTTCGCTTTACCTGCAGAGGTATGTACATTCATAATAATTCAACAAGGTGCAAACCGAAAGTTTGGCTTCGAACTCATCCCTGTGCCGAAAGATTCGGGACTGGCTGTTACTTTTTCTAACGCTTACCTAAGGCAGGTAGAGGAGATATTGTATATAACCCAAAAATTCGAAATGAGATCACAGCGGAAATACTAGTTTTGCGTCCACGAAAACAAGTGCATTTTTAGAAACAGGTCCGTGCATCAACCAATGTGTTTATAGCATAACTCAAAAACGAAAAGTCGGATAAATACTAAAATGGAAATTAAGTCCAGCATATTTCATGTTGTGCAATAAACATTTTTACGAAAATCTCCCATTCCGAACTATTCTTATATGGAAAAATTCTTCTTCTATTTATTGAAGTGAAACTTCTTTAGGCATGGTAGGGAAAATTGGCTTGGATCTGACGAAAAGTGAAACGCTTTCCCTTCTCCGACTCCAACCGGTAGTTATTGCATACGTCATAGACAACATACGCGCATGCGCCGTATGTACTGTAGCCTGGATCAGACGAAAAGTGAAACGCTTCCGTTTCTCCGACTCCAACCTTAAGTTGAGAAGAAAGAGAGGGGGAATAAATACTCCAGCTATCATAATCCCCTTTCTTTATTCGAGTATATGTTAATGGAAATTAATGAATAAAAAAAATTTCATTTAATTAAGGGAGATTTTCTTCAATCAAATTCCACCATTTCCTAATCCTGAAATAATCAAATCGTCAACAAATGCAAGCACCTAAGAAGTTTCACTTCTAACGCGAGAGTGTCATGCATTCTTTTTACTTTCTCATAAATGGCTCTAACATATTTAATTAAAATATGTTTCACATACTGACATTCAATTGTATATCTGGAATTTTCTGGGAATTATGTGCAGTCATCTTTATGCGGGCTGTATTTTGTATAAGGTTACTTAACCAAGAAATTACAAGATATATATCTAGGTACAAAAACTTTTAAAATGTAGAGCTCATGAGAATATACAAATTATGTAATACTTTTACTTTCTCTGTTACTTAGGAACTTAAGTAGGGGAAGTATTGCATTCCAACCAAAAATTCGATACCGACAGTTCACTGGAAACACACGTGTTTTGAGGTCCCCAAATACAGGAATTCAAGATTTGCAAGAGTATTCCCTTGCCCCAAACTAAATTTCCATGGCAAAATGTTCGTTATTTTTGATTTTCTTAAAAACGGGTAACGAGTTTTATTAAATTGCCATATGTTTAAGATATTTCCATAACAAATAAAATACACATCTTGAATACTTTGTGAATAACCTGTGAATCCCTCCTTATTCTAAATGACATGTGTGTAATTGATAAACCGTAAGAAACAGACAAAAGCTTACTATACAAAAAAATGCAGATCTCAGTAAAGCACACAATTTATGTGACAATTTTTATGATGTTAACGCTTCCATGTATTCTTTGTTATTGATTTGTTTTTTCAAATATACTTTCTTCGCGAATTAAACCGCTGTTCGTTTTTGCTCGCTTGGTCATGCAAAGAGCCTGGAATTTCAAAACCATCATTAGCGACAGGCTTTTTAAAAATCTGACTAACCCTTTAGCCTACTGTAGCCTTCTTATACCTACAACGAAATATGTAAATGTATAATGAAAATATATCTCTATTAAGAATAACAATGCTGTAGTAAGATTAGTTTGTGGAAGAGTGAGTAGAGAAAGTCACGTGAATGCATTACGTGAGATTGTTTTCATAGCGTTAGCTATTTTCGAAATACCCCATGCTGTACGAATAGACATTTTTTTTGTAATTATAAATTCATCTTACGGAAGATACCTAAGTTTGCAGTTTTTATTCTATTTTCCCTTCACAAGAATCCGTTATTACGGTTCTGAAAAGCATTTGATTGTTATTTCTAAATATTTCACATAACTGAATACGTATACATTTGTTTCCTAATTATGTGTCCCAGTAGCATAATATGGGTAAAAGAAACACGTTTTAATGACGTACTGTAATATAATACCGTGTGCTTCATATTACAGCACGGGGTAGAGAAAGGCGGTAGAAAAAGCTTTTTATTATTCCATTTATACCCCGCCTTTAACTCATTGTCATATTGGTGGCCTAAGAAAGGTTGTGACTGCACCACATACGAAACTCCGTAATCAACGATTCATTTTCGTTGAAAATATCTGCCTTAATGAAAAGAGTCAGGCATGTGACATATGACCAAGGAATGTAGGGGACACCTCGCACCTCGTCCCAACGCGGATACTTTTACCGCCCCAGGAGGAACAGATGAGGTAAAGAAACCGCAGGAATGTGTAGTCATAGAATAAGCCTGCCGACATAGATGTGCAGAGGTCCCTAAGCATTCTAAACTCGAGGACCTAGTCACACCGGCGGGCTGCTCAGAAAAGGCTTCCCTCTGGTAGAAACGGGGTGACCAGAGAAGGCTGCCATCTGACAGCCGAAAAGAACTTTTCAAAGGCAGGCATCTGCCTTGTATTACACCGAACGACACTTCACAGCCCCTAAACCTGCCCAAACATAAAATGGGAAACGAAATGAGGAAAGGAAATCTGTGGCAGAAGAGAAACCATTCCAGCATTCGCCTTACCAACCAGGTAAAATCACGAAAAACCCATGATCAGAGTGGCCGGCCGCAGAAATCGAACCCAAAATGTCCGGAAGGTTAGCCTCGCACCTTATCATGGAGTCATCTCACTCGGCGAGTCAGACCTAAGTATTCTGGCAAATGGTTTTTAACTTGCATGAAAAAACAGAAAAATATCAAATTGATTAAATCTTATCTTTGGATAAAGCTATAAAAGACAATTTCAACAAGTTTAAGAAAACATTTGGTCTTCACAGAAATATATACATATTCCATCTAATATAGCGGACATAACAGAACATATGCAAAATGATATTCATTCTATCAATAAAACAAAATACGAGAGTGCAACAAAACTCGAGACTGTCTCTCTGATCTAGTGGGCAGTGTTCTGACTTCCCAAACAAGAGGGCCCGGGTTTATCACTGCTTGGAGCGGGGAAATTTTTCATTAATTAGAATGAATCCCTACCCTCCTCAGCCTGGAAGAATGAATGTGGGTGTAAATGGGCTTTTATGACAAAAATTGATATAATTCAACTTTAAAAACCTTCCGTTCAACGAGTTACTGACAGCTCAGTCGTTTATCAAGTGTAAGTCCTCTATATTGAAACTACCTCTCTGTACAGAATCTAAAACTATGTATTTGTTAGGAATTTTAACTTGTGGGGACTCCCCCTTCATTGTTCAAGGGTGTAAAACTTGCTCCATTCGGAATATTGTGAATAATTATCTTAATATATATAAAAGTCAGAGTAAGTGAGTGAGTGAGTGAGTGAGTGAGTGAGTGAGTGAGTGAGTGAGTGAGTGAGTGAGTGAGTGAGTGAGTGAGTGAGTGAGTGAGTGAGTGAGTGAGTGAGTGAGTGAGTGAGTGAGTGAGTGAGTGAGTGAGTGAGTGAGTGAGTGAGTGAGTGAGTGATGCAACAGTTATCCCACCTATAACAGAAAAGCATAAAAGCAGACAAAATTCCACTTCTTATTCTTCTTTACCTTCATATCATTGTCGCAATGACTACAAAAGTCTCTATCGTGCCCAAACATTACTAAGATAAGAGTAATAAATAGATCAAAGTTCATATCCATTCATTCTGCAGATATTGAAACTGAGTTCTTATTTATATACGCTCTTAGCGTCCCATTCTATATTGGGCGTGAAAGACCGGAAAGTTTGCTCAGAGGCCTCTTTATCAGGCTTGAGGTTCTTTTACGTGCCATTCATTCTACGACCATACTCCAATGTTCGGATATTCACTTATTATAATCTTTAGTTTCTCATTTTTGTAAGAAGCGGGTATCTTTCCTTATGGGAAGTTTGTGATGCATTTATAAGCAGAAAAACAAAAACAAAAAATGACAGTGGGCATGCATAACAACAACAGCTTCAAACCGGAGGAAGTGTCACTTCTTATTGTTACTCTTATCTTATTATGATTATTATTACACAATTTTATTAGCAGAAAACACCATATTCCAAGAGGAAAATATATAAATACAAACATTTTTGATCGTAGAGCTCGAATCATTGAAAGTCGAAAGAGAGACAGCCAGACGAAAACTGAAATATCTAAAACCGCGACATAATTAAATGGAAAGAAAATTTAACACATTTATAAGTGACTGGATTACCAAATAGATAGTAAGAAAGTGCATAAATTTATATCGTCTCTGAAAAATCAAGAATGTTAGAGAATTCCAATTACAACAAATACCTACAGGATTTCCAAAGATAAGAAGATTGCGGAGGCATTCACTAAACCTTACAGTAAAGCTACACCACTGGCTAAGATATTCAAAGAAGAAGAGAATTTAATGTAGAGAAGATTAAAAGAAGCCTGTAAACAGAAGAATACAGAAATGTTCAGCAATCATTTCAACTGAATGAGCTACATCAAATAATAAAGGAAACAAACACAGGGAAGAGCCCAAAGGAGTGACTATATCTGTGCAGAATTCCTAAAACAGCAGAGCAAACTGGATTTCGTAAAAACTAATCTACCACTCAGAAAGTGTTAAAACTCAGTCAGCAAATAAAAGAAGCATTAGATGAAAGGTAAACTACTATGGCGTATTTGTTGATTTCAAAAATGCTTGGGACTCATGTGGAAAGATAAAATTATAGATCAACTAAGAAAATTTGGAGTAAATGGAAGAATGCTGAGCTTGATCAGAAACTCTCTAACCCAAAGACTGGTGTGCAACCAGATACAACAATGCCACTTCAAAATACAAGCAACAAAAGATGGGATTACCCCAAGTATCAGTACTGAGCCCTGTATTATATGTCATTATGATTAATGAGCTGCCTATCTTACTCACCAACGCAACAGATATTGATCAGCTTGTATGCGGACTACCTTGTCATGTGGCTGTCCGTACCCAGAAAACATCACAGTAAACTAAATGGAATGATGAAACATGGATTGAGAATCATGGGAAAATGTGCAGAGAAGAATAGGATGACAGTTAACACTGATACAACATTCTACAACAGGTTTACCATGGCACGTTGACTTGAAATACATCGGTGAAAACTTGCAGCGAACAGACGAACTAAATATTTAGGTATGCATTTGGACCCGAAGATGAATTGGTAAACTCACGTCAAGAAATCAGTTTAGAAAGTGAGATCTACACTAATCATATTGAAAAGACTCACGAAATAAATGGGGATGCTCCCTCTTTGCACTAAAATGCACCTACAACACTTATATTAAACCAGTAATGCTGTATGGCTGTGAAAACTTTATATCTGCAGACATAAGAGAACTACAAATAGAGCACAACCAAGCGATGAGATTAATAGCAGGTGCTACCAAAACCACACCAATTACAGGCATTGCAAATTGCAATTAGTAATGCTCCTTTATCCCATGATGTATACAAATTGGCTTGCATACAATATGAGAAATTTATTAGACCACCTGCAGAATCCTTCTAGAGAGAAGCAAACCTGGGAAGCTAAAAACTACGAACGCGTTCATCCAGTGCACAGATGCGATAAGAAACAAATATATCCCCCATGAAAGTTGAAGTACTTCAGCAACCAATAAATTTTACAGAAGTCACTACTAAGTTAGAGCCAGTAGAACATGTACTCAGATATTCTTAAATGTATCGCTCTACAGACAATGAACACATTACATCCAGAAAACGAATGGTTCCCCATTTTCACCGATGAATCGAAGTTGGAAGACAGCGATCACGTAGGTGCAGGTGTTAACTGCAAACTCTTTTCATCAAACTTTGATTGCGAGATAGAAGCAATATATGTGACATTTTCTCAACTAATTTATGGACCCATTCATTTGAGAAAGCTGTGGTACTTTTTGATTCAAATTCAACAATACAAGTTATGTTAAATGCTAAATATACTTGACCTCGAGAGTTACAGGAATAAACCATAGCCTAAATAAACGGAGGCTAATGAATAAAAAAATTAATTTTCAGTGGATTCCCTCACATATTTGAATACAAGGGAACGATACAGATGATAATTTAGCAAAAAGTGTTACTGACATAATATCGAACAATAATTCCTCTATCCTTTAACTCAGCAAAACTCGTAATTAAGTGGTCTTTCAATGCAGAAAATCAGTGCTTTTGCATAGTGTTTTCTCAGTACTTTAATTATATTCATCTTTATAGAGTCATGGGAATTTTAATTAACTCTTCAGTATCTTGCGTAATCACTTTAAATTCCTCCAAAGAAACGCAAGGCTACTGGGTAAGGCTAAATGTTGTTGGGATAAACGTCAAACCACGGACAACGCCTGATATTTCAGCTAGCGTGTAATAAGATTTTGTAAACGGATTAACACTTGATTTCGCTTGTCTATAGTACCTCTCCTAAGGCCAAGCCCTTAAAGAGTAATTTTGAATTACTTTTGAACCGAGCAACCCCTGAAACCTGCCGCTTTTAGAGGGGCACGTTACAATATGACAATAGGGATTTTTCTATCAATGACAAAGTCACATACAGGTGCGGAGAAACAACGTGCAGAAAATTGTAGAGTAGAAAGGATTATGGGACATGTGTTCATATGAACTGTTTTCCTTCTTTTGGTGTGAGGAAACCATACCCGAAGTTTGTAAAAGTATTTCTGAAACACTGGGTATAATTTATATAATAATTAATCCCTACATTACTGAGGATATAATTATTTTTACCTAGGAATTGTTTCAAACCAAGCAAAAAGTTTCAACATGCGGTAGAAAGCAAGAATCACAAACTATTAAGCATGTCTATTAAGTGAACTTGAAACATTTAATAGTGTTAAAACTGCTAACCCTACGAAAAAATACAATACACGTATAGCTGTGTATTTTAATGAGCTCTAAATGTTTCCTGTAGTTCGTTTATATCATTATTTTAAGATTTTCTTGTTACACAAAACAAAATTTGTTGAAACAAAGGCAAGTTCGCAGGATATTCATAGAAAATTTAGACATACACTTTATTTCTGATATCAATGTACTAAGCATTTCGTATTTTAACTACCTTTATGAGAAATTTAAAAATTACTAAAGCTTTACCATGTGAAAAGGTGGTGGGTGGAGTTATCCGAAAATCTTCAAGTCATATTCTTGGAAGATGCTGAGCTTAACCAACTTGGCATTTAACACTTTTCGTCTTTAGCTATGCTGTTCATACACACGCGACTTTTTTCTAATAATGCTTTTTGGGTGGGAGGTTCAGTTGGTCCTAAAATATTTATTTACTTTAAAATTTCCATATCAAATTTTTGGTGGAATACATTACTTCTTCTTACGTGTAATAGATAGGGGTAGAGAAAGTAATACTCATCTACACCAGGATTACAGTAGCCTCCAGTAACCTAAGTTAACGTTCTTGTAAACGAAATCTCCTCGAATACAAGATTTAATTATACAATATCAACAACAATAAATCGTAACTTCTAAACGGAGATCAAATCCATTTTCATATATCTTCTGACATAATACCCTGTAGATTACCAGTTTTTGGTAATTAAGTCCAGCTCCGCTAAGAATAAACTGCAAGACAAAAATACCAATGCTATCCAGTCTTTCGAAGAGGTGACAAGCTGTGTCATTAGTGACTGAAGGATCATTCATATCCTACTTTGAGGCACCCAAGACAAGTCAAACTTAAAACTATTTTGTACTCGTAAGGTCATGATGACTTAGCAAATGAGTTAATTTGAGACTACTGCAAACAGAAGTCGTTTAAAATATTATTGCAAGCAAATAGCCAACGCATTTAACCTCTAATATCCTCGTGTGAACCATGAGAGACCAAAGTATTGAATGAAACTGGGTTTGTTTCCCCAAACTGCAGGTTTCACCATTGCAATGAAATATTTTCTCTTCATCTTTATTATTGTTGTATCGTAATTCCTAAAGCACGGGTGAAGAGCTAAGAAAAGCATAGATTTCCTTGCATACCCAGTACAGACTATTGCGTCTTTACAGAAGTAAACAAGCGAGTGGCGAATCGCAAACACTGACCGGTCCTTACTGCAGCATCCAGAAGAGGGCTTTTGACGTAACCGATACTGTTTGGAATTGCCCTTTCTCCTGTGCTTCCCCCTTTAATCAGTAGAATTTATTAAATAGGTTTTGTCCGAAATTGGTCGGTGACGGTCTGCAGAGCCAATGTGCAATGTAAATTGGCAGTATACCTTCTTCCAACAAAACACCAAAATACTGTTTACATCACTGATACAAGACTACATCATGGAAAAGAAAGGGAAAATTGATCCACATATTCGCGGCAACAATACTATCTAGCTTTTGGCTGAGTACAAAATTGGGGTACAATCTTGAAATCCTTTTCTACAAAATATTAGTAATCGGCTGAACAGTTAGGAGTTTGTTCGCGATATAGCATGCTACTTCAATCCATCTTCAAGTAGAGTAGCTAAAAGTTCCCACACGTAAAGGAAGAATGTTTATTAGCCTCCAGCACTGCTAAACCACCTAAATATTCGTTGAAATAACATCCTGATTATATTAGGGGTACTTGAAGGGATACGCAAACAAAAGGCATTCCTCTCTCTCGCAGAAATATTAGACGGCACCGGAATTCGATAGTAGGGTAGGCTAGTCTGACTCCAACAGCAGTCGAGTGCTTGAGCTATGTCAAGAGACTAAGGACGCTTCTTGACCTGCATTCCATACCAAAGCTTGACCCCAATTGTGTTCGTCACGCCCCAAAATGAGAAAAGCGACCGACTGTAGCATTCAGCGGATTTAACTCCTAGACAGGAGTGCAAACATCTTGTATCTGTAAAGCTTTTACAAGTAGTTTTGCTGCAGCTGGTACGCTTGCACTCTAAGCCTACCGTGTCTTTATGCCAGGTTAAGATTCCAAGATAGAGAAGTGTATTGAAATACACTTTGTTTGTGTGTCTAAATTTCAGATTAACAAACTTTATGCATAAAACAAAATAAACAGTGGTCCACCAACGACGAAATTGCATACATCTACCAACAAAGCAATTTTAAAACCTATATAGAAGTAAATTAATCTACTTAGGCTTTGCCACCATACACCTTGGAGCAGAAAAGCTACCCATTCCCCTACATCACAATAGTGTGTTTTTCCTCCGTAAGATTTCCACGTTTATCTAACCTAAACTAGATTACGCCCGATCCTTATTACGTCTCTCTGTAATTGCTTGATTAAAAGAAATCAAAACAAACATGAACCAATCAGCTATGTTATACTCTAGGTAAAACCAAGGAGGAGTCCGAAATTAACTCTATTAATGAATTCTGCTCCAGTTAGCTCTACATGGCTAACTCAATGTAATACGAAGAGGGGCCCAACTTTGTATAGGGAAAGGCATTTTTGTTTTGTTTGTTTGTTTTTGAGAACTTGGGCCCGTCTGCAAAAGCTCCGGTTGCACTGCAGCCTTGTGCTAAACCTATAATGATGGCTACCTTTTCACACTAGTCCTGTGTTTCTCACTGGATTACAAGGCCCAATAGTGTGCTAAATTAAATTGAGTGTATTTACGGACACTCTTTAACTGCTATGGTCCTTAGCGTCCCATTCTATATTGGGCGTGAACGATCGGTAATTTTACTCAGAGGCCTCTTTATCGGGCTTGTCGTAAACCTACGACACGGGACCACCGGCTTTACTTCCCTTACGAAGGAAGCCGTGCTAAAGATTTTTACGCCCGAAAAAATCCATCGCCCTCCGCTGGGTTTGATCCCGCGACCTCGGGAACTAGAGGCTAGTATCGTAACCACTACACCACGGAGGACGACCAATAGTATGGGATAGTATTCCTTTGGTTCCATAATAAATTTCCCAAAGAAGGGAAAGGCGTTGGTGAGAAACGAGTTACGAGGGCGACGCAGAAAATTTTTAGAAACCAAACAAGGATTAGTTTTAAAATATTTAAATGGCGTTGTTGTTTTTCAAAATATTCCCCTTTAGCATCAATACATTGTTGCATTCGATGAACCCAGACCCTAAAGCAATAATGCCACTCTTCCTGAGGTACTTCAGAAACCAGGTTTATGTTCCATTGCTTCATCTGATAACGAGAAAGCGATTCCACGCATTTTATCTTTAATTCTTAGAAACAAAAATAAATCACAAGGTGCTAGATCAGGGCTATATGGTGAAGGGTCCATAGTGCTGATCTTAAGAGCATCCAGATATTTATAGTTCTTAGTTTTGCTGTATGCGACAATACGTTGTCAGGATGTAACATTACTTTTCCTTGTGGGTGTTTTTCACGAAATTTCTCAAAAGTATGCGGTAAACAGACGTTTGTATACCAATCGGTAGTAACAGCACGTCTATCTTCTAATGCTATAGAAGCAATATCACCCGTTTTAGAAAAAAAAACTAGTAGCCAACTTTTAACCAGCACTGCGAATTCGTCGGACTTCGGTAGGCTTAGGTTCTGTTCGAAATACCCGTTGAGCCGATTGATTTTTCTTTTCGGGACCATAACAATACATCCAATATTCATCACGTTGATGCTTTTGAGGCTGTTAAGTCCGGAGTCAGATTAGGTGGAATCTATTGACAACAAAGTTTCCTTCCGTCTAACTGTTGGTGTAAAATGTTTTGGATTTGACTCATACCAATGCCCAATGTAGTTCAAATAAATTCATAAGATATCCGTCGATCTTCTTCAAGCATTGCTGGAACAGAGGCAATATTCTCATCAGTAACACCAGTTCTTGGGGGTCCTTCACGAAATTCACCACTAAAAAAAGCGATCTCTTTTGAATTCGCTGTACCAATTATAAATTGTTGGCTTAGATGGGTCTTCTTCGCCAAATACTTTTCTTAGCTGATATTCACATTTTTTATGATTTAGAATCGTAACAAATCATAGCCGGAAATGTTCTGTAGTCAAATTCATATTTGGGTGAGCATAAAATCTTTAAATGATGATAATCAACAAACTATTAGAACAAATCGAACAAGCTGACGTAGGTAATTCTTACTGCCACGTTTAAGCGCAATATGACGCAGCCACGCTCCGTCCTCCAACAATGAAGCAATACCTTTGCCTCACGGTTGCTGCTTGTCTCCTCTCAGTTGGTACTTCTTTTGCCACGGCTGCTCCAGCATGAAATCTTAACCTCAGGGTATGCGTGGGTGTGTACAGAGAAACACACAAACGCTGTCTTGGAACACTTTTATTCACTATTTAAAATAATACTGCGGTTTGCCGATCACTATTAAATGCATACGAAGTTACTTTGTCTTTACCAAGAACGAAGAATATTAACTACAGCTAAGTGTTCTACCCTCTAGCATGTTCGTCGCCAATGTTCACAACTCGACGAGAATGGCGTCCCGTCCTCGGCAGGCACTGATCTACTCACGCTAATACAAGGAAAACCAACGCCAAAACTTCCCCTCTCTCCCCTCAAACATTCTCCTCAAACTTAGCGCCATGATGCCTAGAGCAGCTGTACTCGGCTGGTTACCAGGAAAAACTTGCTTCAATGGTATTTACCCTTTATACCTGAGGCTGGTCCCTAATTAACAAAACTGTGCATATCTGGTCTTTCTGTCGCTTTTACAGTCAACAATTTTCACAATGCTTCTCCTTTTTATACATACACTGATTTTAAATATATTATTACTTATTTTATATCACTATCCTTCTCAGATTATTATGATAATTGTTGCCTTTATAATTTCGGCTGCAAAGCTAAAAGGCAATAAGCTCGTAAAACATTAAAACGTAACTATCAAATATAAACAAGTTTCATTTGATTTTAGGAACATGACATTTTAAAAATCTTTCCAATACGCCCTCGTACCTGCAGCGCTGAAATTTACAATAGTCAAAAAACTAAAATTGTCGCCATGAGAATACTATCTCAAATTATTTGTGAATTTCAGTAATTGCTTTTGTGTATAAGTATTTGGGGATAATAATTATAATTCTACTACTTCCACCAATATCGCCAACACTCACTTAATATTATTAACGGCATTCAACCATCAGGACATAAAGCAACTCGTCATGTTACGCTCTGTCCATTTTTTTGGGGATGAAGCAAGCAATTTGTCAACTAAGTGACTAGAGGTATGTAAGAGGAAAGGCAGAAGGGTGGCGCTTGGAGAGTGTTATCTTAATTCTATCATACAGGACACTTCCATTATTAATATTGTCACATATCTTTATCTTTCAAATCAAGTGAGATGAGACGGGTCGGTTACTCGTGTTTAACCATTTACCGTATTAGCATATACTACCTCATCAGATAGAATGTCTTCTCAAAAATGTTATGCAAACTGATGCATATATGATGTTCAGAGACCCATTTTCGGCCAATCAACAAGCTCACTGTTACTCGAGTGACCAGTGACAGTTGAATTATGCTGATCATTCTTGTTATGGCGTACGCACAGTATGGTCGAGCAGTGTTTAAGAAAGCTTTAAGTGTCATTCAGAAACAACTTCAGTATATGGTAAATACTATGACCAGGGGAAATGATAATCGTCATTAGGCCTGTTCCATCACTTGTTTCGTTTGTAGGAGATTCAAAACAGAATAGTAGAGTTTAAGACTTGGTCAAATGTCACGCATTTAATTGGTTTGATTTGAAAATCCTCTTCCAAAGGGTTTGTATGTTTATTATGTAACCTTGTATCTTCGCTTTTGTGGTTAGTATGGTTTCCTAATTCATTATTTGCAATTCATGGGTCTATAAAATATGAATAATTATATTAAATATAGTTTATACATATGAACATCCGCTCTCAAATTTTAATTCTCGTTAACGTAGAAGTGATGAAGATCGAAACTAGAACGATTTCAGATATACAGCTGCTGACAATAAAAACAAGAATTAGGTGTCCAAATGGTAAATAGAAACGATAAAATTATGATACCGTAATTATTGGCGGGAAGATATAAATTATTAAATCATCAAATGATAGTAAGATAGAGAAGTAATTGCAATAAATGATTTATACTGCACCACTATGTTTTTCCCATTCCTAGAGATGCTAAATGTTGTGGAAAGGTCTATTGCGTAGGAGCTAGGAATTGAAAATAATCACCACCACATATTTTAACAATTTATTATAAAGTTTTGTTAACAATTCCACCATCAGCTTGCTTTAACATTTTAAAAGCTTTCTGATTTACAAATAATATGCTCGGAGACAATGTAATATACTCTTTCACCTTTTACAGTTTAAATTGCCTTACAAGATCGAGAATATTCCTGAAACAGCGACAAATACAATGCAATGTTACACAAAGTGAAAAATATAAATGCTTCTCCCGTAAATATAATTTAGAAACACAGAGTAAAGAGGTTACATTTTGCAGCTTACCAAACAGTTGAAAATAATTTAGAAAAGCCAAAAGGTTACTCTTGGTGGTTTACGCCAAATCTCGCCGTCACAAAACCAGAACACAAATCTGGATACTATCCACTCGGTCCCTGGCCGAAGAGTGCGTCTGCTGCCTGGCCAGGAGTTGCTGAAGTTGACCACGAGAGTGATGGCGCTGCCGTCAATAGCGTTAAGCAAACCAGCCAATGTAACTCTGCGCGACGCTTTGAGTTGTGGAATGATGAATTACGACATCTTTCTTGAAGCTTCGGATGTTAATGTTTCTCTCGTCATCATTTCCGAAGCATTGGGCCGTTCTCGAGCTGGTTGCATAAGTCATGACTAAGGGTGAGGGGAAAATGGCACAATACATTAAATCAATGTATAATATAATAAGCCTGAATTGAGGATTTGTCCGGAGAAAAAGGTAAATAGCGAGTCATGGTAAGGAAATAAATTAGTATAAAAGTTCCTGGAATCGAGTTAGAGTGAATTTTAGTAAGTTTTCAAAGTCACATAGACAGGAATTTTGTAAATGAGAAAGGAAATTAAATTCTGAGATTCGGGGAGATACCGCTTAGTAACAATGTCAGAAGCGCATGCGTAGAATTATAGGATTAGTCCGCTTGTGTAACATTGTTGGTAGGTGTAGCGATAGGTAGGCAGAACTTAAGTTAAGAAAAGGGCGTGCATTCTAAATCAGAGAGACCTTTTACTTAATTCTGTGACTTAATTGTGTGATCCTTGTGAATTTGAATTTCATCTTAGGTTTTGGAGCGCTCAGTTCCATGTTTGGGTGAGAAGGATTTAGGGGTATTGCGAGGCATCCTTACGAGTAACATTTCTGTGACTTACGACAACGAACGCTTCGCATTATTATTATTATTATTATTATTATTATTATTATATTGAAATAATTTAATTCTTTAAGACAACATTCGGCGACTCTTTTCGGTAAAATATTTTAGTCAACATTAAAATTTATCAGCTAACTAAACTCGTGATACCCTTTCACATTAACTCCGCATATTCTGAGATGAAAAACTCATAGCTATACCACTAGAGCAGCTGGCACAGAGACAACGCAGAACGAGCTACGATAAGACATGATAAAACTCGTCAAAAGAGCAGGTAACATTAAATGTTATAAAAACTTTGAAGCAGGGAGCGGTATCAAAGTTGTCTCAACGAATCACTCACAGAATAGACAGTTATTATTGGTCCAAAGACAAAATATATCTATTCCTATTTGGTGATTTAATACTAAATCATCGAATTATTTCACAATTTCTGTTTGATAAAGCCTCTTCACGTGTAACTCGTGATATTGCACGGCATATTAGCTGTATACTTTCAGATAATCTAATTTTAATTTCAGTGTTTCTGTAACATAAAATGGTTTTGTGTCCAGCTAACATTTTTACTTGTATCAGAAAGAGTGACGCGCGCTAATGAGCTGTCCGACTGTTTCTTTTCTGTCTAATGAATTGTCAAGCACTCTCAGCCGCGCGTGAGGACACATGTCGCAACAGTTAATAACATTTTCATGTTTAAAGACGCTGTCCTTTACAGTACTGCTTTAGTCTTCATTACGCAAAATGACATCCATAAAGCAGAACAATTTAATTATTCCGACTACCTCTGTGGTCTGGTGATTAGCATGCTAGCCTCCAAATCTAGAGGTCCCGGGTTCGATTCCCGGCTGGAGGATGGGAATTTTTCCTTCGGCAAGAATTATTTTCTATCCCCCCTAGAGTCTGGAAGTATGAAAGGAGTCTGAAATTAAAGACAACCCAATGATCAACACAAACAGTAAAAGAATGAACACCATGAGCAGTGGTTCCAAAGGTAAAAGCAAATAGTGACGATGGATATTTCTTTTTATTTTATATTATTTATGTAATGGAATTCTATGAAATATGTTCGATTGCATAGAGAGAACTGCTAGCCGGAACTTTGTGCTAGCTCATAATCCCTTGCACAACTTGAAGTTCTGTAGGTTATTTACACGAATAAAGATCACTAGCTGTTTGTGTGTTCCAACAGAAAAAAGTAAACACAGGTAATCTCCTGCTTCACAGAACCCCACTTCAAGCAAATAATGATACTGGTTCCTTGTGTTTAGTTGTACCCCGTTTGTTTGAGTGCGCTGATGTCGCGAATGAATGCATTCCGTATGACCAATGTAAAAGCAAGACGCTTCTGAACTTATATATTTTGATGTAAGTAAAACATATAAGCCTGTAATGAACGTTAATTTAAGCAAACAATGTTATAGCGAGTACTTCTCTTCCACCTCAAACTACAATATAATCATTGCTCCTTTTTCATTGTTTCAAGTCCTTTCTAAATTGCTGTTGGCAAGACTTTATACAGCTCAACTTTCGTCTTGCTTGGTCATTTTGTAAACAGTGAAAATGATTTAGTAGTAAATGCTCTCTGTTGCCAGTTTATTCCCAAATTGTTTTTGTCTCTTTAGTTATTGTAGAGGTTATTGAAGCCAACTTGGCAAATCTGCTATATCTGTCACCCAAAAAAGTGTAAAAAAAAACCATGAATAAATTTATAGCAAAATAATTGCGGAATGTCAATTGCACACAAAGAATTGCATTTTATTATACTGTACATGCATAGAAGAAACTGCCAACCTATTAAATTCCCTTCATAACTAACTCAGGCGTCATAATCTAACCTCAGGCTAAATTTAGACACCACATGACCCTGTCATACCGTTCATATACACACACCACCTAGGTATCATAATCTAACCTTGTACTAAATTTGGATACTACATAACCCTGTCAGTCCGCTCATATACACACACTAACCTATGTATCATAACCTAACATCGGACTAAATTTTGATACCACTTGACCCATAAAAATTGAAGAGTTTTATTTGTGGACGCTCTTTAACTCCTGTGGTCCTTAGCGTCCCATTCCATAATGGGCGTGAAAGACGGTAATTTTGCTCAGAGTAATCTTCATAAGGCTCGAAGTTCTTTTATTGCCGTAAATCTACGACACGCAACCACCGGGTTACTTCCCTTCCAAAGGTAGCCATGCTAAGGATGTTTACGCCTCACATGACCCTGTTATACCATTCATCACACCCACTAACCAAGGTCTCATAGCCTAACCTCGGACTAAAGTTCTAAACCACATCATCATCCCGTTCATATACACGCACTAACCTAGGCGTCATAACCTAACCTCGGACTAAAGTTCTAAACCACATGGCCCTGTCATCCCGTTCATATACACGCACTAACCTAGGCGTCATAACCTAACCTCGGACAAAATTTCGATACCATATGACCCCGTCATCCCGTTCATAAACACATAGCAACCTAGGCGTCGTCCTCGGACTAAATTTCGATACCACATGACCTTCCATCCCGTTCATATACATACAGTAACCTAGGTGCCACAATCTAACCTCGGGCTAAATCTTGATACCACATGACGCTGCTATCCCATTCATATACATACACTAACCTAGGTGTCACAGTCTAACCTCGGGCTAAATTTCGATATCACATGACTCTGCCATCCCATTCATATGCACAGACTAACCTAGACGTCGTAAACCAACGTCGGGCTAAATTTCGATACCACATGACGCTGCCATCCCGTTCATATACATACGCTAACCTAGGTGTCACAATCTAACCTCGGGCTAAATCTTGAAACCAAATGATGCTGTCATCCCGTTCTTACACATACAAACATAAATTTTGTAACCTAACCTCAAAATACATTTTGGATACTACATGACGCTGTCATCCGGTTCATACATACACACACACACTAACCTAGTCGTCGTAACCTAACTTCAGAGCAAATTTCGATACCACATGACCCTAACATCCTGTCCATACATACATACACTAACCTAGGCGTCGTTACCTAACCTCAAACTAAATTTTAAACAACATGACCCTGTCACCCCGTTCATGCATGTACACACACACACTAACCTAGGCGTCGTTACCTAACCTCAGACTAAACTTCGATGCTACATGACCCTGTCATCCTGTTCATACACATACACACACAAACAAACACACACATACTAACTTGGCCGTCATAGCCTAATCTCAGGCTACACTTTAATGCACCAAATTCTGTCGATTTTGTTCATATGCACACACTAATCTCGGCGTTTAGCAACTCTGTCGTTTTACTGCTAGTTTTTCACTCAAATGTTGGCAGCTGTTCAGCCCTGAAGTGCATCAACTGCGAGAAGCAGAAAGTAACCCCCACTGCCGGAAGAGTTAAATAACCAGAGGCGACCGATAAGGAAGCTTGTTCGTAGGTAAAGATTGGTTATTGTTGTACTAGCTAACAGAGAGATACAGTTTATGTTCAGTGGTAAGAGTAGGCGACCTAAGATGACATGCTTACATAATTTAATCTGGTATTAGTAGCCAAATCACCTTGATTCGAACCCGAGACCGACACGCTATCCCGGCTTTACGGAGATGCGGGAAAATTGACTTAAATCTTATAGGGTGAAGGCCGTGTATGACGAGCAATGAGTCATCCCAGTGGGTTATGATCTGTACCTTTCTAACATAGACGTATGGCTATCATACTTTCTGGATGCAACAATAGATTTCTGAAGTTAAGACGGTGTTAGCTTCAATAAAAATACCGCAAGGGACATTATATGGCTTGAAAGTTAGTTTGGGATCTAGGTATCGGTGATTTGAAGCTTAAATACTCGGTGCTAGAATTGTGAACTATTAATACAAACGTATTCATAATGGCATCGATTATTGTTTCCATAATGGATTGAAGAATGCAGATGCTGCAGGCACTGCTGTAAAACTTTGTCCTGGTACATATTTTCGCCACCAACATTCCAAGAAATACCAGTGTAATTAGGTTACGCTCAAAATATTCTCAGCAGAGAATAATCAACGGAACTTTAGCGACAAAGGGCAAGTTCCCATCAGCGGTCGGCCTGGTGTTCAGACTAGGAAAAGCCCTATGCGAATCTGCACCGGAATATTACTCAATAACTTGCTTGTTCTTACGCCTGGACATTGAGTTTATAAAGTAGGTTGTGCTACCATATTGTTACACGTTGGGTAGAGGCCTAAAGGTTAACATGAAAATTAAATTAATTTCTAATACCCAGCACGCACATTGAGGGTACGTTAACTGACTTGGCTGCGGAGGACGAAGTGTGGTGTGGAGGTTAAGAGTAAGGCGTGGGTTTTTCACTGTACAAAATCCATAACACAAATCTACTTACATATAACTAGGATTTATTTCCCAACCGTTTGGGCTTCCTACATTATTAAATATGAAAGGTGAGGGTAAATGTCTACCGATCCAAGGACCAGCTTGGACGCGCGATCCGCTTCACTCGGAATCCTAACTAAGACAGACGCCATATCCCCACCACTCGTGGCTAGCAAAGCTATCAGCCAGGAGGGACGTAAACAACAATGTGTCTGGTAATGACAATGTAGAACAATAATATATCTGGCAATGGAAATGTAACCCTCCAAATTATTAATACGTCACAATATACCTTAACTGTATGGATGTTTCTAATTGCTCCACAAAAAGCTAAGATATTAATTATTTATAAACACTGTGAATGAACCATCATTCATTAGCGGAACTATAGAATTTAACTAGTTCACTAAGGTTAATGCCGTATTTGAAGCGACGATCGTATATGAGAACGACACGGACTCGCTACACACATAACATACTTGCAAATACCTACTTTCATGATCTGTGAATAGATGGCAGAGCAGGGCGTTACCGTTCATTTTCATGTTTACTATTATTTTATACCTAAGGTGGAACTCTGGGTCGTGGTATTAAATATCCAATCTGGTATTTACCTTGGCGACTGAGGGAAAGCACGAAAAATTCCAGAATCGTCCCACGGGATTTGATCCCAGGGCCTCCCGGATGAGACCCAAAGACGTCACCTCCTGAGTCATTCCGCTCGGTAAAAGTGAGTGAGTTGTGCGTGTGAAATATATTCCTTTGACAAAGTTTCACGTAAAGGTAACGTTTTACAATTTTCTACTCTCTCTAAGACATACCTAGTGGATAGAGAGATCATTGTGTTCTATACCCAAGAATTCTATATCGAGTTTCAACAGAAATACGTGTTTTAAGGTTCCTTTAGTCCAAGAAATAAACGTTTCTAGAAAAATATCTGTGTGTGGATACATTATAGGTAACTCAAAAACGAAATTCGATTAAATATCTAATTTGGTTTTAAGTTCAGTGTCTTCCAAAGCTGCGATACAAGAAGTTTTAAGAACATGTCCCACCCCAAACTGCCCTTTACTGCTAAAAATTGTCGTGATTTTTATTTTCTCAAAAATAGCTCTAATGAGTTTGATTAAAATGCCATATGTTTAAGATATTTGCATAACAAGTAAAAGGTTGTATCTTGAATTTCCTGGGAATAGCCTCTGAAGGGGTCTTCATTCTTAATCATTTTTGTTTAAATAGTATAAGAGATAGACAAACTCTTACTAAACAAAATAATTTGAATATGGTTCAAACACACAATTTATGTCAAATAATATTTTTGTGGCGTTAACCATTTCTAGTAAGTTTTCACCTCAAAAAGGTGCCCCAAAACAACATTAGCTAAAGTAAATTACCATTTCAGTTTGAACAATCTCAGATTTGCAATTGCGACTAGGCCGCTAACATGTTACCCTTTTTACTTTCTCTACAACGTACATAGAAAGTAGAGGAGGTATTGCATTCCACCCAAAAATTTGATTCCGAGATTTCACCGGAAAGACATGTTTTGAGGTCCCTAATTAAAAACTCATTATTACTAAAATGTATGTCGGTGCGTTTGCATGTGTCCATGTGTGTGTAAGTGAACAGCGTAACTCAAAAACGAAAACTCGCTAAATAACAAACTTGGTATTCAAATTCAGCATCTTCCAAGGACAAGACACGAAGATTTTCAGTGAATATCCCCATGCTAAACTATCCTTTACAAGAAAAATGTCTCGAAAATATTGATTTTCTCAAAAATGGCTCAAGAGTTTTATTAAAACACCATGTGCTTAAGACATTTTCATGGAAAATAAAATGTATATGTTGAATCTTCTGGGAATAGCCCCTGAAGTCCTCTTCATTCTGAATGACTTGCATAACTGGTAAACAGTAAGAGATCTTATTACACAAAAATGTACTTCTCGTTAAAGCACAAAATTTATGTCAATTACATTTTTTGTGGAATTAACAATTTCTAAGATATTTCAGGTTATTGGCTTGAATTTTCCAATACTTATACTTTTCTCAAATGGGAAGGCCCCTGCATGTCCTGGTCAAGCTGAAAGAACGGAATTTCAAAGCCATTCACATAGCAACCAGCTCTTAAAAGATTTGATAATCGCTTAAGCCCACTGTATTCCTGTATTTCCATTGTACGAGGGCAGTCCCAGAAGTACCCGACCTGACGTATATATAGCGGTTGTTCTTTCAAACAAATGACTGTGGTAGCAAGTACCACCCTTATGAAAATTAAATTTGAAGTTTGTCGATGCTATGTTGTTTAGTAATTGTTTGGTAGCCATCAATAGTGAACTCTCTCAGCGAATTTGTAAACATGGATAAAACTGGCCATCGTTATGTGATACAATACTTTCATTTGAAAGGTCTCAGTCCAACTAATATTAAAGCTGAGCTAGATTCTGCTCTGGGGGAGTCTGCTCCTTTGTATAGAACAGTAAAATATTGGGTGGCAGAGTTTATACGAGGCCGTACGAGCTGCCAAAACGAACATCGCAGTGGTCGACCAAATGAGGTGACCACGCCAGAAATTGGAAGAAAATCCACAAAATGGTATTGGATGACCGTCGACTGAAAGAGCACGAACTAGCAGACATCGTAGGCATTTCAAAAAAAATAGACATGAGAAAGCTGTGCGAAAGATGGGTGCCGCAGAACAAACGCAGCGTCGTGAGGATGTTTCAGTCGAGTGTTTGGCGATGTTTCGCTGCAATAAAGCCGAGTTTTTGTGTCGCTTCATAACCATGGATGAAACGTGGGTCCATCACTTCACACCTGAGACGAAGGAACAGTTAAAACATTGGACTGAAAGGAGAGAATCGGCTCCAAAGAAGGCGAAGACAGTTCCAACTGCAGGCAAGGTCATAGCGTTAGCTTTTTTGGGATACGCGTGGGATAATTTTCATGATTATCTTCAAAAATTAACAGCAATCAATAGCGAGTATTATGCAAAATTATTGCAGCGTTTGAATGATGAAATCAAGCAAAAATGGCCGTATTTGGCGAAAAAGAAAGCTCTGCTTCATCAAGACAATGCACCAGTTCACACATCCATTATCGCCATGGCCAAAATCAATGTGTTAAAGTTCGAATTGCTTCCTCATGCACCCTATTCGCCAGACTTAGCTCCCTCTGATTACTTTCTGTTTCCAAAGTTGAAGAAATGGCCTGGTGGTAAAAGATTTGCCAACAATGAAGAGGTGGGGTTTACAGTTGATGGCTATTTTGCAGAACTCGACGGCTCTCACTATAAACAGAGTCGAAGCTATTGAACAACGCTGGGAAAAGTGCATTGAGCTGAAAGGAGACTACGTAGGGAAATAAAGATGTTTTTTCCCAAAATTTTTGTTTTATTTGTTAGATCGGGTACTTTTGGGACAGCCCTCGTACTTACAAAAATAAACTGAGGTTTTGGACACTCTTTAACTACTTAGGTTCTTAACCTCCCATTCTATAATTGGCGTGAAAGACCGAAAATGTTGTTCTGTGACCTCTTTATCAGGCTTGAAGTTCTTTTATGCGCCGTAAATCTACGACATCGGGCCACTGGATTTATTTCCCTTCACATGGAAGTCATGCTAAGGGTTTTACCACGAAAAAAGTTCATCGCTCTCTGCCGAATTTGAACCTGGGAACTCGGGAACTAGAGGCTAGGATGATACCCTTAGACCACGGAAGGTGACGATTCTAGGAGTAAAAGACATAGTAGGTATGTAATTGAAGCTAAAGGTCTCAAATACTTTTTTGGATATGATGATTATAAATGGTGAGCATTTGGCAATGCAGCCATTAGCTCTATTTTGGGTATTTTTTACTTTCTCTACTACGTATAGTAAGTAGGGGAAGTATTGTATTCCACCCAAAATTTCGATACCGAGATTTCACCGGAAATACATGCTTTGAGACTCCCTGAATCCAAAAAAAGCATTTTCGGAAACATGTCCGTGTGTGTGTCTGTGTGTCTGTCTGTGTGTCTGTGAACAGCATAACTCAGATACGAACAGTCGGATAAACACCAAACTTGGTATTTGGGTTCAGTATCTTCCAAGGATGCGACACGAAGGTTTTCAAGAAAATCCCCCACCCCAGAGTACCCTTTACATGGAAGATTTTTCGAAAATTTTAATTTTCTCAAAAATGGCTCTAACGATTTTGATTAAAATATCATATGTTTAAGATATTTTTATGACAAATAAAATGTATATCTTGAATTTCCTGGGAATGTCTCCAAAAGTATTCTTTATTGTGAACGACTTTTGCATAACTGTTAAACCATAAGAGATAGGCAAACTTTTACTACACACAAAATGTAGATCGCGTTAAAATACACAATTTATGTCATATACATATTTTTTGTTGAGTGAACCATTTTCGAGATATTGCTTGTTATTCCCTAAAATTTTTACTTTCTCTACTACGTATAGTAAGTAGGGGAAGTATTGCATTCCACCCAAAAATTCGATACCGAGATTTCACCGGAAATATACGTTTTGAGACCCACTGAATCCAAAAAACGCATTTTTGGAAACATGTCCGTGTGTGTGTCTGTGTGTGTGTGTGTCTGTGTGTGTGTGTGTGTGTCTGTGTGTGTGTGTGTGTGTGTCTGTGAACAGCATAACTCAAAAACGAACAGTCGGATAAACACCCAACTTGGTATTTAGGTTCAATATCTTCCAGAGATGCGACACGAAGGTTTTCAAGAAAATCCCCCCATCCCAGACTACCCTTTACATGGAACATTTTTCGAAAATTTTAATTTTCTCAAAAATGGCTCTAACGATTTTGATGAAAATGTCATATGTTTAAGATAATGTCATGAGAAATGAAATGTATATCTCGAATTTTATGGGAATGTCTCCAAAAGTATTTTTCATTGTGAACGACTTTTGCATAACTGGTAAACCGTAAGAGATAGACAGAATTTTACTACACAAAAAATGTAGATCGCGTTAAAATACACAACTTATGTCATATACATTTCTTTTGTTGAGTGAACCGTTTTCGAGATATTGCTTGTTATTTCCTTAAAAGTTTCAATACTTATACTTTTTCTCAAATTCGTTATTCATTTTTACTTTCTCTACTACGTATAGTAAGTAGGGGAAGTATTGCATTCCACCCAAAAATTCGATATCGAGATTTCCCCGGAAATACATGTTTTGAGACCTCCTGAATCCAAAAAAAGCATTTTTGGAAACATGTCCGTGTGTGTGTCTGTGTGTGTGTGTGTCTGTGTGTGTGTCTGTGTGTGTGTGTGTGTCTGTGTGTCTGTGAACAGCATAACTCAAAAACGAACAGTCGGATAAGCACCAAACTCGGTATTTAGGCTCAGTATCTTCCAGAGATGCGACACGAAGGTTTTCAAGAAAATCCCCCCACCCCAGACTACCCTTTACATGGAAGATTTTTCGAAAATTTTAATTTTCTCAAAAATGGCTCTAACGATTTTGATGAAAATATCATATGTTTAAGATAATGTCATGGGAAATGAAATGTATATCTCGAATTTTCTGGGAATGTCTCCAAAAGTATTCTTCATTGTGAACGACTTTTGCATAACTGGTAAACCATAAGAGATAGACAAAATTTTACTACACAAAAAATGTAGATCGCGTTAAAATACACAACTTATGTCATATACATTTCTTTTGTTGAGTGAACCGTTTTCGAGATATTGCTTGTTATTTCCTTAAATTTTCCAATACTTATACTTTTTCTCAAATGCGTTATTCATTTTTTTTATGTCCTGGACATGCAAAGAAAATGGAATGCGCCACATAGCAACCAGCGTTAAAATATTTGACTATCGCTTAAAAGCTACCATATTTCCCTTGCATCTACAAGAAAATTACCAATAAGATTGACATCTCGATATCTCGATTAACATGACGCATATGGAGAATAGGCGTTTGTAAAATTAGATTGTACAAGAGTAGAGAAAGTCATGTGAGAGTAACACATCAGATTTTTTACTTTCTCTACTACGTATAGTAAGTAGGGGAAGTATTGCATTCCACCCAAAAATTCGATACCGAGATTTCATCGGAAATACATGTTTTGAGACCTCCTGAATCCAAAAAAAGCATTTTTGGAAACATGTCCGTGTGTGTGTCTGTGTGTGTGTGTCTGTTTGTGTGTGTCTGTGTGTCTGTGAACAGCATAACTCAAAAACGAACAGTCGGATAAACACCAAACTTGGTATTTAGGTTCAGTATCTTCCAGAGATGCGACACGAAGGTTTCCAAGAAAATCCCCCCACCCCAGACTACCCTTTACATGGAACATTTTTCGAAAATTTTAATTTTCTCAAAAATGGCTCTAACGATTTTGATTAAAATATCATATCTTTAAGGTATTTTCATGACAAATGAAATGTATATCTCGAATTTTCTGGGAATGTCTCCAAAAGTGTTCTTCATTCTGAACGACTTTTACATAACTGGTAAACCATAAGAGATAGACAAAATTTTATTGCACAAATAATGTAGATCGCGTTACAATACACAATTTATATCATATACATTTTTTTTGTTGAGTGAACCGTTTTCGAGATATTGCTTGTTATTCCCTTAAATTTTCCAATACTTATACTTTTTCTCAAATGCGTTATTCATTTTTTTTATGTCCTGGACATGCAAAGAGAATGGAATGCGCCACATAGCAACCAGCGTTAAAATATTTGACTATCGCTTAAAAGCTACCATATTTCCCTTGCATCTACAAGAAAATTACCAATAAGATTGACATCTCGATATCTCGATTAACATGACGCATATGGAGAATAGGCGTTTGTAAAATTAGATTGTACAAGAGTAGAGAAAGTCATGTGAGTGTAACACATCAGATTTTTTACTTTCTCTACTACGTATAGTAAGTAGGGGAAGTATTGCATTCCACCCAAAAATTCGATACCGAGATTTCATCGGAAATACATGTTTTGAGACCTCCTGAATCCAAAAAGAGCATTTTTGGAAACATGTCCGTGTGTGTGTCTGTGTGTGTGTGTCTGTGTGTGTGTGTCTGTGTGTCTGTGAACAGCATAACTCAAAAACGAACAGTCGGATAAACACCAAACTTGGTATTTAGGTTCAGTATCTTCCAGAGATGCGACACGAAGGTTTCCAAGAAAATCTCCCCACCCCAGACTACCCTTTACATGGAACATTTTTCGAAAATTTTAATTTTCTCAAAAATGGCTCTAACGATTTTGATTAAAATATCATATCTTTAAGGTATTTTCATGACAAATGAAATGTATATCTCGAATTTTCTGGGAATGTCTCCAAAAGTGTTCTTCATTCTGAACGACTTTTACATAACTGGTAAACCATAAGAGATAGACAAAATTTTATTGCACAAATAATGTAGATCGCGTTACAATACACAATTTATGTCATATACATTTTTTTTGTTGAGTGAACCGTTTTCGAGATATTGCTTGTTATTCCCTTAAATTTTCCAATACTTATACTTTTTCTCAAATTCGTTGCTCATTTTTTTATGTCCTGGACATGCAAAGGAAAGTGGAATGCGCCACATAGCAACCAGCGCTTAAATATTTGACTATCGCTTAAAACCTACCATATTCCCCTTGCATCTACAAGAAAATTAGCAATAATATTGACATTTCGATATCTCGATTAACATGACGCATATGGAGAATAAGCGTTTGTAAAAGTAGTTTGTACAAGAGTAGAGAAAGTCATGTGAGTGTGACACATCAGATTTTTCAATAAGTTTCTCAAATGGGAATTCGTTATTCATTTTTTTGTCTTGGATATGCAAAGAGTTATAATCTGTGGCAAAGGGAATGGTGCTGCACCTAGCAACGAGCTATTAAGAGATATGTATGTGCTTAACGGCTACTGTTTTTCTATATTGCCCTTGTAAATATATTTTCCCCTACATCTACAAGAAAATTAGCAATAAGATAGAGTTTGCAAATGTTTATCTCGATTAACATGAACAAGATGGAGAATAAGCGTTTTAAAAATACTTTGTACAAGAGTAGAGAAAGTCATGTGAGTGTAACACATCAGATTTTTTAATATAACAACTATTTTTAAACCTTTGAGCAAATTTCAGCTGCAACAAAACTCTGAAAATCCAGGTTTCAAGTTATTGCTCTTGAAGAACATCATATTAAAATGTCAAATAGGGGTCGTCGTGTATGCCTTAAGCCTGGGCCAGGAAAGCAAATCCCCTCCGTTAAAGGTTTTAGACATTATTTATTTACGAGCTTATTACCTAGTGTTTTGCTTCGCCCTCCAAGCCAGCGTAAACTCCATTAACAGAAGCAGGGGCCGTTTCCTTCGCATTAAGAAGGCATGGTGTTTAGTTTTTACTGGGCTGTGGCTTTAGTAACGTGCTAACAAAGGGTACAAAATTTGTGGGCAGCTACCCGAGCTGAGGAGAAAAAATGTTGCATTTCTCTGGAGAGAGCGGCAACGTTATGACAGCGAGAAAGTTCACTGATGTGTGTTTAGCAACCGGGGTGTTCTTATTTCACAGCAACTTTCTCTCCTTTTTTTCCAAAAACAAAAAGGCAACTCTGATATCTCGGGTAGTACTCACTTTTACACAAACAAAATTTGAGCTGTTACAAAGCGGAAGATAATTACACTTCCAGCGTAACAACACAAACTACCACTACAGTTCTGGTAATGCAATCTAACAGAACGGTCAGAGGATTCAGAACGCATAACATCATGAAATCATGAATTTTTACTTTTTCTACCACGTACGTAGTAGGTAGAGAATCCATTGCATTCCATTCAAAAATTCAAGACCGAAAGTTTACCAGAAATACATGTTTTAAACCCCCTGAATAAAAAAAATCATTTTAGTAAAGGCCTATGTGTGTGTCTGTGAACAGCATAACTCAAAAACGAAAAGTTGGATAAACACCAAAAGTTCAGTACATTCTAAATTTTCAAGAAAATCCCCCACCCAAACTATCCTTTTACATGCAAGATTTTTCGAATTTTTACTTTTCTAAAAAATGGTTGTAACGATTTTGATTAAACTACCATATATTAATGATATTTACATGACAAATAAAATGTATATCTTGAATTTTCTGGGAGTATTCTGCGAAGTCCTCTTCATTCGAAAGGAATTTTGTATAATCTTGTACTACAACAAGTTAACGTTAAGCGATAGACGAAAACGTACCATACAAGAAATGTGGTAAAGCACATAATGTATTTCAATATAACTTTACTTGTTGCATAAGCCATTTCCGAGATATCCGTCATTAAAGGTTCAAATCGTTCATTACTTGGTCATTCCCTTGAAGTCCTTTCAACATTCAGCTGTTTATCGCGATTGCATGGAAACACTATGGAATTTTAAGGGCAGTATATAACACCCTATTCTTAAACAATTGGCTATTGGTGTTCTCTTTGTATCTATAACGAAATGTGTAATGTATATATTTCTGCAAAGGTTTATTTGGATTAAAATGAAGTACATAGCAAAATAAGCTTTAGTAAGAATAGTTTGTATACGAACTTATGAACGATAGAGGGTAGAGAAAGTCATGTGAATGCAACACATCAGAATTTTTGTTTTCCATTCCAAATTATTCTACAAAATTGCCGATTAGCAATACAACACTTGTTGGTTTAGAAGTGGAAACATTCTAATATAGCTTTTAACTGATGGCTGCGGTATCTAATTTGCTATCATGCAATGAAAATCCCCAGCATGGTTTATGTTCAGCTTCGTGGTGTAAACTCCTAAAGACTAAGGAAGCATATGAGGGTTATGATCATAGAAAACACGTTTATCTGCAAATTTCTTTTGTTAAGAAAGGGGTACAGTGTTTAGAGAACTGGAACACCCAGAATTATTGAAATACTGCGTTTATTAGCGAATTCAAAATCCAAATTAATCTTTGCATAATGTCATCTGTACCAGACTTCAAAAGAGTATGTTTATTGCAGCAACATACTACAGTACATTTATTTCACACTGTGGCCACCGCACGGCACATACACTATGTGATCAAAAGTATCCGGACACCCCCACAAACATACGTTTTTCATCTTAGGTGTATTGTGCTGCCAACTACTGCCTAGTACTCATTATCCGCGACCTCAGTAGTCATTAGACATCGTGAAACAGCAGAATGGGACGCTCCGTGGAACTCACGGACTTCGAACGTGGTCAGGTGATTGGGTGTCACTTGTGTCGGAAGTCTGTACGCGAGATTTCCACACTCCTAAACATCCCTAGGTCCACTGTTTCTGATGTGATACTGAAGTGGAAACGTGAAGGGACATGTACAGCACAAAAGCGTACAGGCCGACCTCGTCTGTTGACAGATAGAGACCGCCAACATTTGAAGAGCGTCGTAAAGAGTAATAGTCAGACATCTATCCAGACCATCACACACGAATTCCAAATTGCATCAGGATCCACTCCAAGTACTATGACAGGCATGAGGTGAGAAACCTTGGATTCCATGGTCGAGCAGCTGCTCATAAGCCACACATCACGCAGGAAAATGCCAAACGATGCCTCGCTTGGTGTAAGGAGCGTCAACATTACACGATTGAACAGTGGCAAAACGTTGTGTGGAGTGACGAATCACGGTACACAATGTGGCAATCCGATGACAGGGTGTGGGTATGGCGAATACCCGGTGAACGTCATCTGACAGCGTGTGTAGTGCCAACAGTGAAACCCGGAGGGGGTGGTGTTATGGTGTGGTCGTGTTTTTCCTGAAGGGGGCTTCCACCCCTTGTGTTTTGCGTGGTACGATCACAGCGCAGACCTACATTGATATTTTAAGCACCTTCTTGCTCCCCACTGCTGAAGAGCAATTCGGGGATGGCGATTGCATCTTTCAACACAATCGAGCAACTGTTCAAACTGCACGGGCTGTGGCGGAGTGGTTACACCAAAATAACATCCATGTAATGGACTGGCCTACAAAGAGTCCTGACTTGAATTCTATAGCATACCTTTGGGATGTTTTGGAACGCCGACTCGTGCCAGGCCTCACCGACCTACATCGATACCTATCCTCATTTCCGCACTCCGTGAAGAATGGTCTGCCATTCCCCAAGAAACCTTCCAGCACCTGATTGAAAGTATGCCTGCGAGAGTGAACGCTGTCATCAAGGCTAAGGCTAAGGGTGGGGCCACCCCATATTGACTTCCAGCATTGCCGATGGAGGGCGCCACGAACTTGTGCGTCATTTTCAGCCAGGTGTCCGGATACTTTTGATCACGTAGTGTATCTTGTCATAAGGAATGTTGGAAATGTTGTCCCTCTCTACCCACACATTTCTGGCCCCTTTTCAAGAAATTTTCATTTATACTCCAAAGTTTAATATCTGAAATTGAGTGAATTTCTCGCCTGATGTTTTGTTTTAGTACTTCGAATGTATGAGGGTTAGTTGCATACGCTTTAGTTTTCAAGTTCTCCCATAGATGAAAATCCCATGCAGCTCAATCAGAAGATCTTGAGGGCCATAATGCTTTACCAAATACCCTATCTTAAAAAACCTCCGGAATTAAATTTAATTACTCCATTAACTGTATGCGCGATAGCAAAACTCTTGTTCGAAATACCCAAACCCACAACCAACATCGGTCAGCTGTTTAAAATATGGTGTAAGTCATTTCTGTATCTCTCTGCATTTATTGTTTGTTCAGAAAGTATAGGTCCTATTACTCTGTATGCGTTTATTGCACATCACACACCAATTTTTGCCTCATGCAAGGGAATTTCGTGCGTAAAATCGGGTTTCTTTGTACTTCAGTATGTTATTTTACGACGGAACCTACCCATGTACATAGAATCATGCTTCGTCTCAGAAGAATATTAAGCGTGGATCAGTTACGCGTCATTAAAATTTCGCAAAATCCAATTACAGAAATTTACCCAACTTTGATGATCAAGTGAAAAATAAAGTGTATGCAACAGCCCCATAAACTGAAATAACTGAAGAAAACATCAGGCGAGAAATTCACTCAATTTCAGACATTGAACTCTCGAGTGTAAATGAAAATTTCCTGAGAAGGGGCCAGAAATGTGTGATTAGAGAAGGCTAACATTTTCCAATATCCCTTATGATAGGTATGTGTTTATCATCACTGTAATTGTAACTATAACTGTGAGAATGTGAGCGGTTCCGCGGATATTACAACTGTTTCGGCTGGATTCCGAGCTGTAGCGGCCAGCGCGCGAGCCGTCTTGTGGTAGCGACAGTATGAAATAAAAGCATTGTATATATGAGTGAATTTAACGCTTCAGCAACATTCTGTAAATATAGGATGAACTGTTTGAGATGTCAGAAAAGTGAAACGTTATATATAAGAGGTTAATGCACACATCTCTGAGCAATTTGTTGTAAAATAAACGGAAAAGATGGAAGTTAACAATGAATGATGTTTCAGACCTCATCTGCTTGGCAAGGCAACACTATCCTGTATAGGAGACAATAGTGAAAGTTCGTGGAAGTCCTCCATTACTTATCAGCAGAGCAGAATACGCCATACCCAACGTTTTAAGAGGATTGTTAGACAGTACCTAAGATGCTTCCATCCATATTCAGTGAAAGCGTGCTCATCTCTAGTTTGCTGTCATGATGTGTGAGAAGCAGAAGGTAGACAATCAATGGTAAAAACTGAAGGATGTTCATGGACAAAGTCACATTTCATACGAGTGGCCGAGTCAACAGGCTTAACTGAATTATTTGGGAAACCGAGAACCCACACGTCTCATTTCACATACCATACAACACTGAGTGCGCGTTGTGTCATGACCACCATTTTGTCTCCTTTGCACTTAAGCGCTGCCATACCATGCGGATGAAGTCTGAAGCATCACGCATTGTTAACTGCATCCTTTCTGCTTATAATACAGAAAACTTTTGAGAGATGTGTGCATTATACTCATATATAACGTTTTACTTCTCTGACATCTCAAACGGATCATCCTATATAATCAAAGCTTAGTTTAAAAAACAGGAATGAAAATTGGTTTGAACTGCATTTCTACAATGTAAACGTTGGACACAAGTGTTAATCAAACAAAGCGAAAGGCAAAAGATATCCGTAAAAATGCAAGACAATCCCTAGGCAAGACTAAGATAAAACTGGAAAACTTGTACTAGCAGGATGATGACCCAGATAGCACCGCCTTTTATGGAAGCTCTTCAACTACTATGGTTCTTAGCGTCCCATTCCATATTGGGCGTAAAAGACGGGAAATTTTGCTTAGAGGCCTCTTTATCAGACTTGGGGTTCTTTTACGTATCGTAAATCCACGACACGCAACCGCCGGCTTTACTTCCCTTCCGAACATAACCATGCTAAGGATTTTACGCCCGAAAAAAACCATTGCTCTCCGTGGGTTTTAAACCGCGACCTCGGGAAATCCCAGCCTATGGAGCTGGAATACACTGAAATATGTTTAGAAATTTCCAACATTTTAGATAGCTTTCTAAAAAGTACATTTTTTACAGTATCATAGAACCCATTATCTTAGCTTCTGTGCAAGATCTTAGTCTGAAAATTTACACATATTCTCCATGGGTGTGCACCACTTAATACTGTTCGCCACTGTTTAGTTCCTAAAATATAAAATACCGTAGGGACTATGTATGTGGAGTTCGATCCACGATCAAAGAATTGCATCAGATTGCATTAAGTTTAGAACAATGTGATAATATAGGAAGAATTGGCTCAGGTTGCTTACCTGGCTCTCAGAAATCATATATATTGACTACGAGTGTGGTCATGTCTCTACTCTCTACGAATCTCGAACGACACCGAGACCACATCCGTCAAGGGCTCCGAGCCCCGCCCTAATAAGTTAACATTTAACCTTGTGTATCAACAAGACCTACGAGATCTCTACAGATAATCAATGTGTGAATACCATTAAGTTCTTGCACTCACGACCCCTCTACCCAGAGGCCCCAACGCTAACTTAGTTATCTGAGAATATAGTTACCTTTTTATATAATCTGGGATCTTATTTAACTCCCCCTAGAGATCCGAACAACACTATGGGACCTTACCCCCCGTACAGACCAACTCTATCAGCTGAGCCTACCTCCCCCGTTGTGAGCAACCCCCGGGGCTAGCCGCCGTAAGGGTCGCTACAATATTACAACCATTTTCTTACTTCCCTACAATTTTACAAATAGCCAAGAAAATCTGCCAAGAATATTATTAATAACCTATAAATAAAATTTCATAAAAGTGTCATCCTCCTACCTTTTATATGTAGTTATTGAAAAAATGGGTCATTAAGTCGTTTAAATTTACCATTGTAGGGACAGGTCATTCCGAACTCCCTTAATGCTCCCTTTATTTTAAAATGTAATGCTGATAATTTGGTAAGAGACCCAAATACATTAAGAGATAAATAAACATGTAATTTTTTCATGCAAAGAGTAGTTTATGGCGGGAGAGAGAGAGCTCGTAACATATACGTGCTTTATCATTAAAAAAATGTTGAACACAATACGACGTTTTGTCTATATTTATTTTGCGTTTTTAGTCATGTTCAGGCAGGCATACTACATAGAATGGACAATTTTATTTTGGAGGGGTTCTTCATGGCCCTCAAAGCGCGCATTTTCAGTGAAATATCGACATCGAAAGCTTCATTAGATTACGATACTTCCTCTACCGCCAAGAAGTAACCACCGTTTGCGTATTACCGTTACGCAGATCCCTATCGGGCTTCTATCCGAAGTCAAATTGTTTTCTTGAATTCTTTCCTCAGTATTGTGTGGATGCCACTCGAAACAAATTGTTATTGTGCATTCTGTGATTGTTCAAAATTAACTGTGTGATACAAAGTCCTGCCGACCCCGAGGTGAGAGGTATGAGATTTTTAAGTGTTCGGACGTTGATACCTGCAGAAACTTAGTCAGCTAAAGGAATTGTATAGTGATAACAGAAATGAAGGACAGAAATATGAGATAGTAGATTAAATGTTCAACAATGAACGAAAAAATGTGATGACGAAACTGAAACCGGACGCCTGTTACTCACCAGAGGTAATTTGAAGAATCAAGTGAACAAAGTCGTACAAGACAGACGCGTAACTCCATATGAGTTACAGACTTCTTTCCCAAACATTTCTCCTTCTTTTCTTGGTGAAATTGTGTTAGAACATGTTGACTTAACGGATAGCCAACTATAACACGGGAGTTCTAAAGCTGATAGGCAGGCAAGTCAAATACTTAAATAACAGAGGTGATTATGTCGTTACTTTCTGGATGACCCTTGTACTGTAGGTGAGCAATATAGAAAGCGTAAAGATTAATTGATGTCGCACAATTATTTATTTTCATATCCGTTCTACAAATTATTGAAACAATAGATTATTACTTTATGTATTAGCTATGATGCCTCCAGCATGATATACACTACCTGATCAAAAGTATCCGGACACCTAGCTGAAAATGAGGTACAAGTTCGTGGCGCCCTCCATCGGTAATGCTGGAAGTCAATATGGTGTTGTTCCACCCTTAGCCTTGATGACAGCGTTCACCCTCTATACCCTCAATCAGGTGCTGGAAGGTTTCTTGGGGAATGGCAGCCCATTCTTCACGGAGTGCGGAACTGAGGAGAGGTATCGATGTAGGTCGATAAGACCTGGTACGAAGTCGGCGTTCCAAAACAGCCCAAAGGTGTTCTATAAGATTCAAGTCAGCATTCTATGCAGGCCAGTCCATTAAAGGGATGTTATTGTCGTGTAACCACTCCGCCACAGCCCGTGCAGAATGAACAGGTGCTCGATCGTGTTGAAAAATGCAATCGCCATCTTCAACAATGGGAAGCAAGAAGGTGCTTCAAATATCAATGCAAGTCTGCGCTGCGATCGTACCACGCAAAACAACAGGGGGTGCAAGCCCCCTCCAGGAAAAACACGACCATACTGTAATACCACCACCTCTGAATTTCACTGTTGGCACTACACACGCTGGCAGATGACGTTCACCGGGAGTTCGCCATACCCACACCCTGCCATCAGATCGCCACATTGTGTACCGTGATCGTCACTCCACACAACGTTTTGCCACTGTTCAATCGTGTAATGTTGACGCTCCTTACACCAAGCAAGGCGTCGTTCGGCATTTTCCTGCGTGATGTGTGGCTTGTGAGCAGCCGCTCGACCATGGAATCCAAGGTTTCTCACCTCACGCCTAACTGTCGTAGTACTTGGAGTGGATCCTGATGCAGTTTGGAATTCCCGTGTGATGGTCTGGATAGATGTCTGTCTATTACGTTTTACGACCCTCTTCAAATATCGGCGGTCTCTGTCAATCAACAGCCGAGGACGGCCTGTACGCTTTTGTGCTATACATGTCCCTTCACGTTTCCACTTCACTATCACATCAGAAACAATGAACCTAGGGATATTTAGGAGTGTGGAAATCTCGCGTACGACTTCTGACACAAGTGACACCCAATCACCTGACCACGTTCGAAGTCCGTGAGTTCCACGGAGCGTCCCATTCTGCTGTTTCACGATGTCTAATGACTACTGAAGTCGCGGATAATGAGTACCAGCCAGTAGGTGGCAGCACAATGCACCTAAGTAGAAAAAACGTATGTTTGTGGGGGTGTCGGTATACTTTTGATCACTAAGTGTAAGTCAAAGACCTCAGTTTTGTCTTCCCCATCATTGAACCTTGAGATTCGCTGGCGACTGACTGTATTGCAGTGTGCATGCTTGATAGCGTGAAGCGCTCGTTAACAGGTTCTGCTCTTAATCTGCTCTAGTTGGTCGATATAATAGCGTACAACACACACACACACACACACACACACACACACACACACACACACACACCACGAGATCTCGCTAAGGACGAGGGATCATTTTCCAAGCCAAAGACGTTATCGCTTAACTCCTTCATGGACGAGCTGCACAATGTGTGACGAGGCTAAGATACCATGGTTGATCAGAGCTTTGCCTCAAAGTGTTGGGTAAAATATACCTCAATCCTTGTTGTCTATACTTACAATGTCAATTTAAGAGCTTTGTAATATTTCATATGAACTGCTGTGACCATCAAAAATTGTTACATGCCCAGTACTTTCTCTACTCACTATCGTTTACTTTTATATATAATGCACAAACTATTCTTCGTCTTAATCGACAAAAATGTTTGCATAAATAGTTTCATTACACATTTCGTTGTAGGTGTATTATAGCTGTCCATCGAACGAGTTTTTGGTGATTAATTTGTACCAATCATGCCTTCGAACACAAATACGCTTCTATATACCATCGAGTCGGGTATACCAGAACTCGAACGGTGTCCCGCTCTCAGTGCATTTGTTTGGTACACAAAGGTGTATCATTTCCTGTTCGAACGCCCAATATAACCAGACTCAAGGACCGAGCGGGATAGCTCAGGCCGGCAATGCCTGTGACCCGCATTCGGGAGGTCCCGGTGACCACCCACTCTGACCCATGGGTTTTTTCGGGGTTTTCCCGAGTCGTCAGGCTGGAGTGGTTTCTTTCAATATCCGGATTTCCTTCCCTTCATTTCACTCTATTATTTATTCTATTTCATCCTTTATCCCGTCGGTCTCTTTACAGGGTCGGTAGTGTCAGCGAAGTGTTCGGTGCAGCGTGGCAGGAAAAAGATGCTATTTTTAAATTTCTCTGTCCCTTGGTTTTCGGTTGGCTTCCGGGATATTCGAACCACCTTTGAGGGACGTTGGACCCCTCTGTGTGGGGTGGGATCTTACATACGCGAATAAGAATGCCGGCCTTTTTAATACATTACCACCAAAACGAAACATGTTTATTTTTCTTCATAACCCGGTATTATTGGTATTCGTGTAAGTAAGAGAAATTAAACAAGTCGAAGCTAAGTTTTCGGCCAGTGCTGAGACTGAAATATTTCGCGAGGGACAGCACGGACTGCCATTCAGCAGAAGAAAAGAGAAAAATTATACAGGAATATAAAGCACCAGGCAGGTAAACTGCACAAGGACAATGATTGCCTATCACGCTTCCCCGTGTAGCCACTTGACTACCATATTGTAGCTTTATATTCCAGGTTTAACAATTTAGGATTATATTGCCAAAAGTTATACACTAATTACTATAGTAATGTTACTGCCAAATGCGCCGTGACAATATGTAGATTTAAACTCTTATTCACCATACTTTGTATATAAAGCAACCCCTGAATTTGGGAAACTGAAAGATAAATAAATATTTCAATTATTATTATTATTATTAAATTAATTATTAAATTATGCGATTGGCGCACACAATTTCGTTGACGTTCCTGGCATGAGCCTCGTCGGTAGACGTCGAAGAGCGTCTTGAACGAGGGCCTTTTTAACTTCCATCCGGCCATTTTTAAACCGCGTGAACCATTCGTAACACCGAGTAACGCTTAAGCACTCATCATGTAGGCTTCTTACATCATTTGGTGTGTCTCTGTAAAGGTTTTCTTGAGCTTCACGCAAAATTTAATGCTGACGCGTTGCTCCTCTAACTCTGCCATCTCAAAATTCACAAACTGTGCGACACAAAGTTCTACTCAATACAGCACTGAACAATAACTAACAGACATAGAATAATGAAACTTCCGGCAGCTACACATTAAACACAGACGTGTGCAGGGATGCCAACCGCATTGCGCTCCAACACTCCATTGGCGCGAAATTACGAATTTTACGATATTTTTTGAACAGACTTCGTATATGACATTTCAATAAAAAATCATTAGAGCGATTTTTAAGAACATCAAAAATAAGCAAACATTTTCCCTGTAAAGAGTAGTTAGGGGTGGAAGAATTGTTTTAAAAACCTTCATGTTCCATCTTTGGAAGATGCAGTATTTAAATATTAAGTTTGGCTAAAGAAATTCAAGAATTACGTTGAAACTGTCGACTCCAAAGAGCTTGACGCTACAGAGTTAGCAGCAAGCTTCTCCCACTTTAACCCAAAGGCTTTATATTGCATACTGCAGTGTCATTTGGAAGCCATTATTATAGAGCGATGGCTTGAATTGAATGTGCTTTTCTGTTCTGTAAACAGACTTCACGTGGTTGTTTTGGTTCGAACCTGGCGCGCTATTTAATGAAATAATTGAACAAAGTTCACAACAGGGGCGGAAAGCGTACCATTAACTTAATTAGCTAGACAGGCACTTTCAGTGCCGTGCTAGTTCTTTATGAGCAATGCCGGGTACCTCACACCAGTAAATTGTGGGAATGGTAACCGAACATGCTGGGGGTGGCGCTCATTTTACATTCACAGTGTCAGTTCAAGTTCCATTCACCTTCTCGACTCTGGAAATTCACGCCGCGTAACCTTAATGGAACAAAATTAACCGCCCATTTCCATGTCTATGATTGCTTGCGAACATTACGGCGGGTTACCTATGTGGTGAACCATATTATTATCAGCCGACAGCCCTAGATCAAACAGGAACAGAGCCCGCTGAATCCAAGTCCATTGTAACCCAAACTCCGCAAAAGGTAACGCCTTCATTATCTCTAGGTGTGTTTGTTTTACGGCACAAAATGTAATGATTGGTACCATTATAACTATTTCGAGAAGTTTTAAAATCATAATTATTCTTAAATGTATATCAGTTATAATTATTCAAAATATGTAAATAAATTTGCTTAAAAGTTTAATTATAATATTTTATCTCACAAGGAATGTCCCATTAAAAACTGTATTGAAACACTCTGGGTTTCGGTACAAAGTGGTAATTAGGACGTTACTGCAAGGGACGTGGTAATAGAAGAAGCTGGACTATCAGAGTGAATAACAGGCTTGCACATTAACGCTCAGCGCAAGATCAACAACTCAAAACTTCAGTATTTGAAAACAGCCCTAAATACCTATTTGGATGGAAATTGTTTCTCAGCAGCTACTGGTGAAACGCAAACACCGGTTTTGAACGAGCGAAATGCCTCTTGTTAAAAAGAAATGGGATATAAAAGGGATAACTATTATAGTTTTCCATATTTCCATTATTAAGAACATTTACGATGTTTGATTTTCCTCCACTGGGTTTTCCACTAAGATACAAGTTTCGGTATTTTCCACCACTAAACCGCGTTAAAATATTTTAAAATACAGGAAATGTAAACTCGCCCACGAAAGTTAATCTGAAGTTTAAAATGTTCGGCTTTCACAAATTTTATCGTGTGATTAAAACCTGAAATCCCTCAGAAATATTCCTTCACGTTTTACCCACATTAAAATGCAGTAAACTCTATATGGATTTTATTGAACAATATTCGTCTCTCATTTTTGGAAAATCAAATTTGTTATTTCACCGACCTTTCAATTTTTAGTTATACTGGTCTCCCATACACACACGTGAGGCGGATCTTTTTCTAAAAATCTTTTTTTGAGGTTTAGTGGACCTCTAAACGTGCATTTCCAGTGAAATCTCGATGTCGAATTTTTGGGTAGAATATAATACTTCCTCTGTTTACTCTCTGTCTTTGTAGAGAAAAGAAAAATACTGGGTCTTCATTTCAAAGTGTGTCATTGTTTTGAGTCAATTTTTTGAAGCAAATGTCAGCTCCAAGGGATAGGACCTTACGTAACACAAGTGTGGCGAAGAAGCTGCCTAGAAAGCACGGCGTTCAATCCAAAGAATGCTAATATAGTGACGACATTAATCATAAAGTACAGACCAAATAACGTGCCTCAAGAGTAAAATCAACATAAACAATCAAACATGTTAATCTTTTTTGCATAATCCTGCCAAAATCACACAGACGATGTTTTTGTGTAAATTCACTGAAGGGAGCCGCAGCACACACTGTTGACAAATCCATGTTGCCTTAGGTAATGATGATAAGCATCACAGCTTTCACGGACCAAACAAAACACAGTGAAAGAGCTTTTGGTATGACACACACAGTTCAGACCGCCTCTAGTGCTACGACGTGCTTTATTAGGCAACTTCTTCGACACACGACACTGCGGAAGTACTAAGTGGATTAAATTCTAGGCTCAGTGGCTAGACGAGTAACGCCATACAGCATGTGATGGTACTTTCAAATGAACACCCAGTATACTGCATAGTATCCTGTAACGCTAGTTAAGTTCGATTTAATTTCTTGGTCATATCGCGACTGTTATTGTAGGTTCGTTGGTCACTTGCGTCAGTGCATGCTTAACAGATGACCTTAGTTGCGCAGCCATCTTCCAGTGCCGTACAGGAGGGAATTCGGACCCCTTCAGCTGCCGTGGTGCGAGCGCTGCGGACCCCTAGCACCCGAAGATTTGAGCCCCTCCCGAAAGGGAGTTGTTCGGATTGGGTTGGACTCGGCGGGCAATGGCTCCCAAAACCGATGGGAGATTGGGTACATCTGGGCGAAGCCTAAGCGGGGTCGTGAAACGCCTTAGTATCCTTTAGTACCAACCTGGAGAACTGGTAGACGGTGGCTAGACACTGTAACCCCCTCTGAGGTGTTCAGTAATGTTCCCTTTCGTCCCTTTGCAAAACAGGAGGCTGGATATAAAATAGGGATAACCCTAATGGAAAAACCCACGAGGAGAGCCACTCGAATGGCGCTTCCCTAGGCAGAGAAGCTGAGCTGAGTTGCCGGCTCTCTAGCTTACATCTTATGTACCATCTATTTTATTGCTATTGATTTTGGTGGAATGTGGACTTTGCCAACGTGGAGCTGTTGGCTTTTCTTTAAATGGTTACGTAGCCAATATGATGGTCTTAGTTGCGTAGACACCTTCTTTACCATCTATTTCTTTTCCTTTTCTTCTTGGTTCGTATGATTGAATGTCCAATCCGGTATTTACCTGACAACTGAGGGAAAATTAAAACAAAACGCTCACAAATTGTCCGGTATGGCATTTGAACTCGCAACGTACAGAATGTGAACCACAGAAGCTACTAGCTTGGGATCGGGATGGGATTGTGAAGCGGAGGGGGTTCTGCACTGATCCAAGAATGAGGATATTATACCGAAGAACCACGAGGGGCTGTTTCCGGGAGGGAGTGGGAAGGTGAAGGGAGACACCGTCGGCGGGAATCAGGCGTGATGGCACAGCAATGACAGGGTCTCTACAGTTTCCAGATTGAGACTCCCGGCAGTACGATAGGCAGACCGGGTACCCCACACTGATTCCAACGCCCCCAGGGGACGGTCCTTACACCCTAGCTACTAGCCAAAGGTCAACTTGAGAAATTTCACAGAAAGCATACTTTTTCCCTGCCTCGCTGCACCGTTGCCGACACTTCCAATTCTGAAACAAATCAAACAGGATGAAGGATGAATTAAATGATTAATATAACGAAATGGAGGTATAGGAAATTCGGGGAATGAAAAAACAAACCACTCCAGCGTTCGCTGATGACCCTGGAACACCCCGAAAAAACGTCATGGGTCAGAGTGAGCGGTCACGGGGAATCGAACCTGGGGTCTCCCGAATGCGGGCCACAGACGTTGCTGCCTGAGCCATCCCGCTCGGTAGCTGCTACCTTAGCCCATGTCATTCCGTGCTAGTATCAACTTCTTCACTCCCTTTTCACGTAACAGTGCTGACAGAGCGACAGTTGACTTTAATGCTCATGGACGCAGAACATTGTCACGTTCTCCAAATATCCCATAACACAGGCGGAAGGACACAAGAGTTGTAGTGATGAAGAGCAGTTCAAAGCGAATATAAATAAAATTGCAGTTTACGCGGAAGGACGACAGTTGAATGTCGAAAGGATTGTAAAGTGTTTATATTTTTAAAACACAACTTTAACGTGTTTTACCACAATACTAATACAGCCGAAATCTCTCAAAATGCATTTCTTAAATAAAAAATTTCTAATGCGTTGCATTCATATGACTTTCTCTACCCAATCTTTTGCGAACTGTTCTTATTAAGGCTTGTTTTTCCATCCACTTCATGTTAATTCCAATAAATATTTGCAGAAATGCGTTTAATATTCATTTCGTTATATATTCAAAAGACTTTAAGTGACAGTCAAATATTTAAAACGCGGGGCGCTATTTGCTGGAAAAAGTGAATAGCGACTTGCCACTCAACGAAATATGAAGTATTTGAAAATTCAAACAAATGACAATGAATATCTTGGAAATGGCAAATGTCTCAAGAAAGAAAGAAAAATAGTTTTCATGAATTTTACGTTTTAACGAGATCGACATTTGTTGTTTGTAATTTGTTTCTGTCTTACAGTTTATATGAAATTACAAAACAAAGATAATAGTTACGAGCGAACAGGACGTCACAGGCTATTCGCAGAAAATTGACTATAAACATTTTATTTGTCATGCAATATCTGAAACATAGCGTACTCTTTAAATCAAAATCGTTAGAGCTTTTTTTTGTTGAGAAAACCAAAAGTAAAGAAAATCTTGTGTGTAAACCTTATCTTGAAGTAGGGAGAGTTTCTTTAAAATGTACGTGTTGCATCCTTGAACGATACTGAATCTAAATACTAAGTTTGATATTCATCTCATATTTCGTTTTCAGAATTATCGGTGTTCACAGAGACGCACGCACATGCGTTGAACTTTTTCTAAAAGAAATGCTTTATTTTTTGATTCGGAGACTTTAAACGTGTATTTCTGGTGAAACCTGTGTACTTAACTTCTGGCGGAGTACTTCCTCTACGTACTGTAGGTAAGCAACACAAAAAATAAAAAGAAACGTATACATGCAGTCGCTATTCCAAATTGGTCCTTAAGCAGTATTAACTTTACGCAAATTATACTTTAAATTATTCTACTGGTGGAGCATTTTAAAAGAGCGTAGAATTTCTTTTCAAAAATACTTTAAGAATTTTTGTCCAAAATAATTCCACCGTGAATCTTCAAATTTTTATGTGAGCATTTGTACTCGTAACTTTCTACATTTTATAAGGAAATGCGTTAAAATTGCGGAAGTTTAAATTTTCACAGAGGTCCACCTTTAAGCAATAAAAGTTTTGGGGTAATTTAAGTTAAGAGGATTCCATCTCTATACGATCACTAGAGTAGGTGAAAAAGTTAAAGGCATATAAAGGCGGATTGTATTGAAGACTCCAGAGAATCCTACAAGGGCTGCCGAATACGGTGTATGCATCTTATGCGCCTGAACTAAGAACGTGATGTTCATTAATTACTCTAGGATAAATATTCAAAAAACATAGATGTCAATCTAACAAATAGTCAGAACTTTATTCTCCGATAATGGCTGTACAAAAATTCTGACTCTGCGATACTTAAAACGCGAGTTATGCACCTTTTATCTTCACATGGTTATCGTCACTCAATATTCATTCAAAAGCCTGAAAAACACAACCATTCCTTCCTCACAACGTTTAACTCAAACATAAACATACAGTATATTATGAGAATACAAACCGCTCGGTTTGAAAAGGAATGAATTAATATTCAGTTCGCTTTCAGAGTGTCGGTGTATTGTTTTATTATTGAAGTGACCGGACATATTCGTGTTTCAAACTCGAACTGAAATACTGTTAACATATAAATGAAATTGTTATATTTCTCTTTTCCACTGTGTTTGTGATACGGGTGTTGAATATGTCCATCGAAGCTGAGATAAGTGAATTAATTGGTGGCCATGGCAGGAACACTGTATTTAAGTATACTACTTTTTTAATTGTAACTCAAGACGACTTGAGTTCGAGTTAAGCTCGCAAAACAGCTTCAGGAGGAAGGTTTCAATAAAGAAATTGCCGAAGATGGCACTATGAAGTCGATTATCATTAACTTCAGGGATGAAAGTGACGACTTCGAGCTGCTTGTCGTTCCATTACTGTAACATGTATTATGGGTTAACACTATAAAGAATAAGATTTTAATGTTTTAAGGATATTTAATGTGTTCTGGTGTTCAGAGTTACCACTGGCACACAACCAATACGCTTGGCAACAGCGTTCTGCGCGAGTATCTGCCAGCGTTCATATGCCATAAAATTTTGCACTTATGTTTGTCCTTTATTTAGAAGTAAAATGCATTTTTAAGTAGTTATTTAATTACTTCATTATATATTATTTACAGCGCTGTGTAAATGTTTTCTTTTGTTCTTTTCTTTTCCCTTTTTTTCATGGTCGTCAAAAGAGAGCGAGGGAAACAAAAACCTGTTTCAAAGACAAGTAGCCGAGTAAACAGTTCTTTTTCTGGAGACACAACAGAAGAGAAAAGGGTGTGGAGAAGTAAACCAGAAGCGCCTCCACTTTTTTTTCTTTCTTCTTGTACTTAACTTCCCGAAAGTGGACCGAAAGGCTTTCTACGTGGTAGTTACCAAATGTGGCTGCTGCAGGGAACTCCGAAGAATAGATTATGACGTACGAATGTGCAAAAGTTAAAATATTAAACAACGTTAATCAATATTTTCTAGTTATAAAATTAGTATTTGCAACACTGTGGAAATTGTTTTCTCACAAATATACTTGTCTACAAAATGCAGTACCTATTGTGACACAGCTCTGGATAGAGCTGAAAACAGAACACGGAACAATGTTTCGTTGGCCGAGAAGTTAAGAAGGCATGAGCTCCTCGGTTCAAATCTCGCATTAGTTATTGTTACTTTTATGTTGTTAATCTTATGACTGGCTGTGTAAACATAATATTGTATTAATATAGCCTTAGCATTTTAAGTTTTAGGCATATCCATGCGTACAAAAACATATTTCTACTAAAACACTCGTTTTAAATAACTAAAGAAATAAATACAAATAAGCTATTATCTTTCAAAACTAAACCAGATAAAAATTAAACAAAATTAATATCGAGTGTATGAACACTGAGCACTATAACTGTCCTCAGTTTTCGGGTTATAGATTAAACTAAATCCCTGTGGTAACATAGACGAGAAGCTGCATCATCCAAGACTTGTTGAACTTGTGCCCTTAAGCCATCTTTTGTTCTTCGCACATCTGGAGGGAACTTTGAGCGCAGCTCCCTTTTCACACATTTTCAATAGGGTTCAAATCTGGTAAACAGGGAGGCCATACTTTCACTCTGATATCCTGCATCTCTGAAAATCAATTTGAAACCTTTCGACATGTAGACAGGATGATTATTCTGTACGAATTCAACAATTCCATCAGGATATCTCAGCCTCACAGAGGGAATCAAAATGTTCTCAAGTATTACCGTGCATTGCACAATGTTCAGTGTATCGCCAAGCTGCCACAACACACCTAGACCGTCCCTTGATATCCAACAGATACTCAAACATGATGAAATTTGAAGCCACTATTTTGCATCGTAATAACTATTCTATTATGAACCTTACTAAATGCCGTGTACGAAATACAGTATATTGAAAATAAATAGTCACTATGTGTTGATTAAACATCAACAGAAGAAAAAAGTGCTTGCTACATACGAACCTGCGTTCTTAAACATAGAAGCCACAGCGCTACAAAGAAGACACATGCAAGGTAGTATCTTTAGTAATGTCGTACTGCTACATGCTACACAACTGTAATGCGTATGGTGTAAACAAGGCGCTGTGCCATGTAGGAGTTAGAACATTTTGGCGTGCGAAACATGACTCATATTTTTGTCCACGGGTGTACAATCCTGGGATAACGTGAAACGTGCGCAGAGTGCAGCACAAAGGTTCAGCCATTTTCGCAATATGTTACATGATGCAAAGTCTCCAAAATTAGACCCGTTTAATGAATTTGGTTTGCAAACCGTGCGCTTTAAGCACTTTATGGTGCACCGCAGCCATGTTGCCGTCCCTCATTGGCAGGTGCTCGAGAAATTCTGTTAGATTTCATTGGAGTGGGCAGTAGTATTAACCTGACCGTCCACAAATTGAATCTGTAGTTGTCAAAATGGGATACACTCAAAAGCGATGTTTTGCAGCTCAGATAGGACTATTTGTGGATTACTGTATAGCCTCGACATAGTATAGATATCACTTTAGAGGTGATTCTGTGCACTGGCAATTAAAATACCTCCATTCTTTGAACACTTATTTTAACAAAAGTTTTTGCTTGTTTGAAGCCGCTATAATTTAGATCTGAAATAATTAAAGACTAGTCTTATCTTATATTTCAAATGTGTAGTCCGGCAGTGTGCACTTTAAATGGGGATTCTTGACTATGGCTTTATCTGAAATAAATAATAAGCTTTTGGCTCATGTTGGAAGTCCAAAAAATTCAAATGCTGTACGTTATTGACATTTAGGGTATTAAAATAGAATTTTAGCTTCCTAATTTATTCATAGCTAAGCGCTTCCGAAACTCGAAACACTTGGAACGTATGTTAGCTAGAAGTAAAATACAGATTAATACGGTTGGAGCAAATGTATCCGTAATGGACTGCACCTCGATGGGGGGGTTTAAATCGGCCGTTTTATTTTAATTTTACTGTCGGGCCTTAAGTATAATGCAATGCTGCTGTTGAAACTAAATAAAGCATTCGAGAATCTCATAGATTAACAAAACTACCACACAACTGAGCCATAAAATCCCCACAAGGGTGGGGTACGCTTGCTATTAAAAACACACAGGTACATAGGTTCACAAATACGCCTGAAGGAAGGTGCTGGTTTTATATTGCATACACCATAGCAACTTCGAACCGTATATTATGGACGGTGTTTTTATTTTCTCTTATTGAATACTTACATATATGTACTTTTATTATTTATAGAAATGTTTTAAACTGCTTTATTTTCATTTTTTTCACCAAATTGTAGATAAACATACAATAAAACCTCTCTAACCTGATCACTTATGCTTCAATAAAACATCGTCCAACCCAACGGGGTGTCCAACGAAGAGGTTATTTAATTTGTTTTTGTTTGCGTTCAATGGAAAAGAAATGAATGTAGGCTACATAATGCTAAGCAACTATTGTATCAAATAAAAAAATCTACAAATATTGTACAAAAAATAACGTATGTACTGTATTATAGTTCTTTACATGTTAAATCACATTCAGTTGAAATACAGTTTTAGCAATGCCCACTGTTTCTGAATATCTGGTTCAATTCCAAATAAAAGTTGAATCATTTGTGGCTGACCATGTGGAAACGCATAATTCTCCAATTCCGTAATGCACTTAAGAACTCGTTGATGGGTGGGAGGGGGGGGATTTTCAGGAGCAGAAAACGCATCATCTTCATCTGAAGATATTCATTCTTGTCATTGGTTGATAAAACCTTCTTTAGCACTTCTTGAGTGGTAGCAGGAACATCTTCACGGACCTCTAATATATGGCTGAATGTCACATAACCCTAACAGGTACATACATGGCATAAATACACAATAGAGCTAAAGAGTTGTCCAAGATAGAATCATGGGGTGTCCAATTTACAGAATTCGGAGGTGTCCAAACACGGTCTATTGGACATAGGAGTTTGTCCGGTTCCAAGAAAATATGTCCAACATAATGAGATGTCTAATATGCAGTGGTGCCCAACTATAGAGCTTTCATTGTGTAAACCTTTTTTTTCTGTTTAGCAGTTAAAACTATTATCTCCATTTGTTTTTAGTTTAAGTACGTTTGGTTTAATATTATTCTATACTCGTTATCGGAAAATACTCCAAGACTTGATTATTCCTTTAATGTTGCCTTTACTTGCATTATCAATAGTAGTAATACTATCTGTGGAAAGTTCGCGTTAGACTTGGCTTTCCCTCACAGATGGAATAGAATGTAATGGAAAATGTATTGGAGAGGACTCGGTACCGATCCAGGGAATGCGGATGTTGTACCTATGCCCCACAAAGGGACGCCCCCGTGAAGAGAGGGAGGGATGAGGAGACAGGAGGCTGCCAGAACCAGGAGTGACGGCACAGTAATGATAGGTCCCCGTAGTTTCCAAATATAGACGCCCCAACATACGGACAGGCAGATCGGGGACTCCAATCCACATAGGGTCCAACGCCTCGGCAACGAGTTCACAGAGAGCATCATTTTTCCCTGCACGCTGTACCATCACTGACACTTCCAACCCTGAAAGAGACCGAACGAGATGATGGATGAATGAAATGGTTAAAGGAACGAAATGGAAGGACAGGAAACTCGGGGATGAAAGAAACCACTTCAGCATTCTCCTGACGACTCGGGAAAACCGCGGGTCAGAGTGGGTGGTCACCGGGGATCGAGCCCAGGACCTCCCGAATGCGGGCCACAGAAGTTACCGCCTAGGTCATCCCGCTCGGTTCCCTCACAGACGACTGCAATAACAAAGAGGAAAGCTGGAAGTTACTGAAAGGAAAGCTCTAGATTGCCAAAAATCGTGATTTCTGCAATATATGTTCATGTTCAATTTAACTGATATTAACGTAAATGTTTTAGAATAATTTAATTATAACAATAAATATTTAAATTGACAAGCTAATAAATGCAGTGCAGACCATTTCTAACCCACCGGAGTTATAATGAGCCGGCCGGCCGCTCAGTGTCATTCTTATGTAGATATTGTTAAAAACGTAAGTGTTACAGTAAATCTCTTGTTTACAATGCTGCGGTATAGTGTCGAGCAACGAATAATGCGCTTTTTATCTCTGGTAGAATTTAAAACAGAATCAACCACATACTCTTAAGAACCTGAGAATAATTTTAAGCGAGTACTCAGTGAAATTACGGATAGAGAGTTGCAAAATATGTTTCAGAAGTTGGCCGTTGTCACCTTTGTATCCAGAAATATGGACATCATTTTCAACATATACTTTTTTAAAAGGTAAGACCAGCGTTAAGTTTCCTTGTTACCTTCTACTTTATATGGGACGGTAGACTTAATCTCCGCTATTCATTGCATATGGAATTTTCTATCGTGTGAAAGCGCTCTCGCATCTCCCCAGTAAACGCGCATTGTACGGCCCGCTAGAACGCCGACAGGTTTGAAATGGTCCGCACGGTATAACAAGTTATTTGACGTTAAGAGGGAGGCAGCACATTTTACAACATCAACAATTATGTCAAACAAATTGTTACAACACAATTGCAATCCAGGAATAAAATTAAATTCCCCTATGAATGTTACATAATACTGTGACTTCGTCCAGTTTTTCAACTTTCATTTCTCTCAATTCTCACTGTCACTCTTCTAATTTCTTATCTAGTTCAACTTCACTGGGAGTTCACTTCGTTCAGACTATCACTTCACTCTGGTGAACTAGTTCAATTCTCCGTCACTTCACTTCCTTTGTGACGCAGGCTCTTCAGGTTTACGGTGTCCTGTTGAAGCAGAAGCAGCTGAATTTTGATAATTTTTATGTGCAAAAAAAAGCAAAAAAGGCCAAACTGGAAGCGGAGCGCTAGCTAGCCTTCAAGTCTCCGCTAACCTGCCTACAATACGCATCCCAGCTACGTTTCTAATGATATAGCGTGGCCTTATTTACAGTTATGCAGCGCTGTTTACGTAATGACCGCGATAGAAAAATGAGCTGCTTAATATTAATTTCGTATGGACTTTCTTATATCATTTTAAATTTTCGTATTCATAAGTTTGTAACAGATCACTCAAGACTACTTTACACAATGCACCTGTTTTGCTATTGGTAGAAAAAAAGACCCGGATTGAAAGGAATATTAAATTGTCAAACTTTAAATTAGAGAGGTGCATCTAAGACGATATTGGAAAAATCCAAAAACCTTTCTATCTTTCCCATATTTGTAGAAAAAACACTTTAGAAGTTCGTAAAACGCACAATTTCTGAACGAGAAAATTCGCGGGTAAGGTGACGGGTGCATATAGTGGAATATGCGCCGAGTTTTCTTTAATTATCGAATTATGAAAATATTAAATGTAAAGTGAATTTTATATATATATACCTGGCAATCAATGTGAACAACGATATAATAATTTACACAAAAAAGCATGGATATATTTGGTTTATTGTGTAATTAGCTTCCACCGTCTCACTTTGACATGTCTTTAGTTACGAAAGAAATTGTGTTACATTACCTTACATGGGACTTAATAATAAAAATCTGATGTGTTACATTCACTTGAATTTCTCTAACCTTTAGTGGGTAAAATATTAGTGGGTATACAAATTTTTCTTACGAAAGTTTATTTCTCTGTCTACTTCATTTTAATCGAGATAAACCTTTGCAGAAACAGCTACATTACACGCTTCGTTATACATGCAAAAGGAATAGCGACAGTCAAATGTTTAAGAACTAGACGCTATATGCTAGCCTTAAAATTCCATACTTTTTCATGAAATCGCGAGAAAACTGAAAATCGACATAAATTAAACATGACAAAGTACTGAACACATCGAAGCGTTAATAATGGATATCTCGGTGATGGATGATGCCACAAAAAAGTTATTTATAATAAACTGTGTGTTTTAAAGGGATCTACATTTTTAGTATAGTATATTTTCATCTATTGCTTAACGCATACCAGTTATACAAGATTATACGTACTAAATTCCTTCAGAATGAAGAATACTTCACAGGTTATTCCCAGAAAATTCAAGGTACACATTTTATTTGTCATGTAAATATCTTTGATGTACGGTATTTTAATCAAAATAGTTAGAGCCATTTTTTAGAAAATAAAACATTTCGAGAAGTGCACCATGTGAAGGGTAGTTGGGGTGGTAGATTTTCTTGAAAATCTGTGTGCCGCATCTTTGGAAGGTACTGAATCTAAATACCAAGTTTGCTATTTACTCGACTTTTGATTTTTATATATGCTGTTCACAGACATACGCGCGAGCACACACGCACAAGCACAGACCTATTCTTGTTGGATTCAGGGGTCCTCAAAACATGTATTTCCGTTGAAGTCTCGGTATCGACTTTTGGGTGGAATGCAATACCTTCTCTACCTACTATGTACGTGATAAAGAAAGTAAAGAACACATGTAAGGTTCAATATAAAGGCAGCGAAAGTAGACATTTCGAACAAGTTTTGGTAACATTTTCGACTAAGTAATGTTGGGTGAATTCAGTTTGGGTAGTAAGGTAGCATTAGTAGTCCCACACTCAGGGAGTATGCATTGCTATGCTCGGTTCGCTTTGTTTATACCTTCTGCACATAAGGGGAGAGAATATGTCACGTCTCAAACCCGGACGCAATTTGCATGCAATTTGAAACCTGCGTTGCCGCGAATGTGTTTGACCATTTCACTGCTCAATCAGAGTTACAATGTAAGTTTTGCTCTCATTCTAAAAGGATTTACAGGAACCAACACAAATCCCATCTTGTATCCTGTTGCTTTAAGGGAAGGAAATTGCCACTGGCAGTTAAGATTCTCCCTTTCTAACCACATGAATACCTGAGTACGTTAACGAGGAACATTAAGTTATTGTATGGATATGTAAACTGACTTGCATAAAAAGTGATCTCTTCCCTTAGATCGCAATAGTTTTTCGCTCCGTAAGGTTTTCGCCTTCAGCAACCGGTAACAGCTCAGTATGTGACTGACCTGAAAACAATTCAAGGATATAAGTAACGAAACACTGAATTATGTTATAGTGATGTGAATTGAAGGGATGATTCGGATACCGCCTCTATAAAATACTTTCGTTACTTTTGGTACACAAGGAAAGGATAAACCAATACAACATGCATTCTAGAAGGGTTGAAGAATTATTTGTATGTTACGCTAAACTGGACGATAGCTGCGGCATTTATATGAGGGCTTTCATCAGCAACATGGAGACGAAGGTTAAAGATCTTGCCGCCATTGAATGGCAATTATAAAACCGGCATTAAGAAACGGTAGTGTAGCATGAAAATAAGTTTTAAGTGCATTAAAAGGGAAAAAACAAAAATGTCTGAACTTCCTTCTGTATTTCTACCTTTTTGTTCGTTTTTCCTAACTAAGTGAAGCATTGCCATAACTGTGCTTCGCTAATGAAAACATGGACAACTACAGTGATTTTCTTTCACACAGTGCCCATATCACATAACTAAAATGATAACACTAGTCTGCATGATATCGGATGACTAAAAACTAATATGTGATTCTGACTCACTTTTGTATGTTGATTTCAGAACTGCTTTTAGTTTTTTTTTCTGTCACGTACAATTTTTTCACAATTTTACTTTAAAAATATAGAGATATAAAGATATTGCTTCCCCCACTACACACAAAATTGAGCTTGATGAAGCAATTTTTAAGGGCTCTACCACAGGATGGACCCTGCTTCAAGTACCTTGCCAAGAAGTTTCTCTTCACTACACAAGACAAATTAAAGGCTGGAATTTTTGTTGGTCCTCAAATAAAGAAATTGATGAAGGATGAAGATTTTGAGAAGACCATGAATGAGAGAAAAATAGAAGCATGGACCGCCTTCCGATCAGTTACTGAAAACTTCTTAAGCAATAACAAAGACCCTAATTATAAGGCCATTGTCGAAACAATGTTGGAAAATTTAAAGAAGATGGGTTGTAACATGAGTGTAAAGGTGCATTTTCTGCATTCACATATCGACTACTTTCCAGAAAATCTGGGACATTATAGTGAAGAGCAGGGAGAACGTTTTCACCAAGATATTAAGGAAATGGAGAGGAGGTAATAGGGGAGATGGAATGAAACTGTGATGGCCGACTACTGTTGGATGTTGAGGAGGGACAGTCATCTTCAAGGATCTGCAAGGAAGTCAAAGAAGAGAAAGTTTAAAAAAATAAATGAAACACTTTGGCCTCTTGATTTGTTAGAATGTCATGAAATAAATTAGGGGAGTTCTTGAGAGTATTCTTAAAATATATCTTGAATAAAAACTTACCTTGTGTGAAATAGTATTTGAATACTTTTCTACGCTCATTAGTAAAATTGTCAAAACGCTACTTATTTTGTGTAAAAACCTGACGTGATAGAAAAAAACGGAAGTTATTTCTGGAATCAGCATAAAAACTTGATTCAAGAACACCTACTTTTAAGTAATCATCTGAAAAAAAATTGAAAATGCAGACTAGTGTAATAAGCATATATCTTATCACAGATATGCTGGAAATTTCCTCCGTCTCTATCCGCATATTTCTGGCATCTTCACGGGAAATTTTCCTTCACACTGGAAAGTTCAATATCCGAAATCGAGTGAATTTCTCGCCTGGTGTTTTCTTTTAGTTCTTACAATGCATGGAGTTTGTTGCATACACCTTATTTTTCAAGTTCTCTCGTAGATAAAAATCACATACAGTCAAATCAGGGCATCATGAAGGACATAATTCTTAATCTTCAAAAATTCCCTTAATTAAATTTAATGACTCATCAGCTCTATGCATCATAGCAAAGTCTCGTTGAAAAGTCCAGACTGATATTCAAAGTTGGTCAGCTGTTCAAAAAATGACGTAAATAAGTCATTCCTGTACCTCTGCATTTACTTTTTTTTAATACAGATCCTATTATTCTCTGTGCCTTTGCTGCACAACAATTTTCGGGTCATGCAGCGGAATCTTGTGTGCAAACTCGGGTTTCTCTGAACTCCAATTTCTGTTATTTTGCGATGAAACATAGCCATATAAATGGAAGTATGCTTCATCAGAAAAGAATATTAAGTTTGGGTCAATTACTCTATCATTTCGCAAATTCAATTACAGAAATTTACCCGACTCTGGTGATCACGTGAAGAATAAGGTGTATGCAACAAACACTCATTCACTGATAAGGTATGTTTATTGTCAATATAATTATAGAGAATGTGAGACGGTCGGGGGCATATTAAAACTGTTTCGACCGCGGCCGGCGCGCGAGCCTCCGTGTAGTGGCCACAGTGTGAAGGAAAAGCCCTACAGCTTGTAATGTTAACCTTTGACAGTTCGACCATATTTTGGAGGAGGTCGAAAAGTAAATTACCCTGCCAATCCAGTGGATAGAATTATGCTCGAGGAACACAAGTGGTCACCCTGGTGGAGGTTGGGGCTAGATTTATCAGAACCAACATAACACCTCGTTCCATTATGGACGACATTTTATACACTTCAGTATAGATTGAAAGCAACCTGTTATTTACATTATTGGCTAATTTTGAGAGGAAAACCTTGAATTGTATTTTTGTAGCCAGCACTTCCGCGGAACGTAATTTATTTTGCTATACAAGAGAGAGGGGGAGAGTAGCAACTTTATTAACGTGATTGCATCACGTGTGTCAGTTTCTCTCCTCAAAGGACTACTTTCCCTCTCTTGCCACGTGTGTTTAGTATGTAAGGAACACTGCGGTAGGCATGACGGAGGTGTAACTTCACGCAAGTGTACGCAGTATATCTGTACAGATGAAGATGCCTGTATCTCTTCGGCGTCACTGAAAATCCTATTTTCAAAACTTTTGACTTTCATATAAAATCTTATCACTTCGTCCTATACTGTCACATATGCTGCTTGTATACTATATTACACGAAGTTAAATATTTATTACAACTTATTAAGAGTCTAAATTCTTTCAAGGTATGATATTTTAAAGTTTTATTTAACTTTCTTGATTTGGGACATTTCTAAACGGAACTTTCTGCTTTACCTCTTCCGTTGACAATGTAAGTGACATCACTTTCCGCTTAGTAACAAGGAGAATTATGTTGAACTCGGAACTGCCACGTAGTACTTTAAACTGGGCGCTGGTTTACCATATATGGTTAACCTGCGTCACGATGTCGCGCTGTTCCATAGGCAACCGCGAGACTATATAAGATGTAGCTTAGTGCACCCCACTCTGCGCTCTCCTGAGACTCCTGACTTGCGAGGAACTTTGCTGCTCCCGTAGTGCTCACCGAGATGCCGCCCGAACCATTGTTGGATCCGCCGTAACTAATCCTCTAGTATGTGACATACTCTTGAGGGTAAGATGTAATCTCAATTGTTAATTAACCTTAGCTACTAGAGGACTAACACTTGCAATAACCACTTTCAGAGTTAGATCCTTCCCTTACAGCTAGTCGCCCTATACTTGTAATATTCTATCCTATTTAATAAATAACATGGCATGCTATTTGGTCTTTTTGCTCCGCCATCTAATCCTTTGCCTACGCCTCCCTAGTCACAAATTAAACCGTGACAGTATAAACAGCGAGTAGTTTTAAAATAAATTCAAATTTTTGTTATTCTAAATGAGCAGATTATTTATTTAACCACAGCGTGTAAAACGTTATCAATTTTATACTGATTTCAAAATCAATTTTGATAAAAATAAATATCGTATATTTCCAGTTTAAGATTCTTTACTCCTCAAAACCCCTCCTCAGTACGGAAAACCTGTGACAAATATAACTATGAATTTCTAGAAGGAGTTTGAACTTCTTCAAAGAAATTGGGTATCTGTAGAAAATTTTGGATGAGCGAAGGTGCTGAGAAAAATGATCGACAAAACGTCAGATGTTAAAGATAACTATTTGATGCATATTTTAAAGAAATGCTTCAAATGTGAATGAGTCACAACGGTCCTGCCAGTTCAACGCTTCGATTTAATTTTTATCTAGCTTGACGTACAATCCCCTCCACTTCGTGTCACCAACTGTGCTTATTTTAGTCAATACTCGTATTAGTCGGCCACGATATGAATGCACTTGCAGGAGGGCGCCACTGTTTTTGTTCACAATCAAGGCTCGGGATCAGAGGAAATCGAGGGGCAAGGCGATAGGGAAATGTACTGTCGCACAATGAAAACAATGAAAAGTTTGCCCCCTAGTATATGCAATTTGGAACTGTGGATGTTTTCTTTCCCTGGCTGTCTTTGCGATATCCTGCCCACTTATTTCGTAGCCATTTAGTTCCTCTTCCCAGCACATGCACTCATATCGTAGCCGACTAGCACAGATGAAGCTCAAAACTAAAACAATTTACCGCATAATATAGTTCATAAATACTTTTTATGGATAACTATCTGTGAAAAAAGGCCAAAAATTTCCAAAATTCATAAATATAGGTTTTGCATTATTAAACACCACAAAAGTTCTTCTTTAGTTCTATGTGGCTTTTATACCTACACGACCTTTGAAAGCATACCACAGAGCAATTTAAATATCTGTCTATAAGCCTAGCTTCCTATAAAACTGTAACAAAAACTATAAGTTTTGCTTACATTAAAGTGAAAAAATCGCTCAAGAGAGTCCTCAGGAATCTTTAAATACTAAGTTAGCTCTAGAGGAGCAGAAAATTACGAAGGATGACACTTATATGCACTAAATGTTTTTTTTGGAAACATTGAGAAACAGTGTTGTTTTAGTGTAATAATTTTCAAACTCTATTTTCTCTGGTTTTAATTTGTTGGCTGGCACATTTTGATTTTCAAATTGTTCCATACGATGTGCTTTACGGTATAAATGAATCAAATATGTTATACCTTCTTATATATAATAAGATAAAAATTATGGAAAAACTTTGTTAACATGAACAGTTGGATTTTTTAAATAATAATACCCATATTGTGTAAATCTGTAGTAAAAGGTTTGATTCATATATTTTAACACTTATTTTCCCCTAAACTAGTAGAGTGATTAAAATTTCATATATACAATTTATTGCTATACTACTAAAAAGTTTAATTATAAAACAATTCTTTCAAAAAGTAATTGCATCGAGTGAAGCAGATTTTCTAAACGGTACAAGAATTGATATCTATGGAACTAGTTTTAAAATATGGATGAAATTAGATGTATACATTATACTTGATTGCTATATTAAAATTTAAAATGAACTGAAATGAAACTGTTGATTTAAAATTTCCATAGATGCATTGAACACATTTTATGGATATATAATATTACTGCTTTATTTATGAAGCACACAAAATAAACAACTCGAGCGCCAGTTTCCTCAAAATAAACCCTGGAGCCCTCCTACTACTACAAGAAATATGATGCGGTACAACTATATTACCTTCTCTATCTACTATTGCTTATTTTTACGTAGTTTATACAAATTATTATTGCAAACTCATATCTTTCTAGTTACTTCATGTTAATCGAGGTAAAACTTTGCAGAATTATTAGGATTACACATTGCGCTGTAGATATGAAAGGATCACAGGCGATAGCAAAATGTTTTAAATGCAAAATCGCTAAATGCTGAACTTGAAATTCTATACTCTTTGCATGACATTGCGAGAAACACTTCAAAAGTTGACAAAGTATTGAAAAATTCAAACTAATAATAACAGATAGCTTGGAAATGGCTGAAGCTACCAAAGAAATATTTGAAATGAATTGTGAATTTTAAAGAGATCTACTTTTTTTTAATTCTTATGGTTTACGAGTTATTGCAAATTATACAAAATTATTTCCGTATGAAGAGGACTTCACAGACTTGTACCCAGAAAATTCAAGATGCATAGTTTACGTCATGTAAATGCCTTAAGCATCTCATATACTAATCAAAATCGTTAGTCATTTATATAAAATCACATATATCGAGCAATTGTGCATGTAAGGGGGATGTTGTTGAAAATGTTTGTACTCCATTTTTTGAAGATACTGGACTTTAAAACACCAATTTTAGTATTTATACGTAGACATTTTTCTAAAAATGTTTTTTATTTTATTATTCACGGGCCTCAGATCAGTTATTTCCGGTGGAATCTCCACATCGAATTTTTGGGTGGATTGGAATGCTAGCTCTGCGTACTACACACCTGGTAGAGGTAATAATAATAATACTCTGGACTTTTACTTTACTTCATATAAAGGAAAATGTTCACAATACAATTATTTAAAATTGATTTGAACTTGTAGACAGTAATTTTGCAACTACTAATTTTAATTACCTCTTTATTATATATCAACAAAGTAAAGAAATAACCTTATTTGAGCTAGACCTAGATGGTATTCTTGTTGCCTGATTCAGGGTAGAACTGAAATCTTTTGAGACAGTGGAAAGGGATGATAAGGAATTCGCGAGGCCACACGGTAGCTACAACAAAGAGCCGACACGAAGCCGACCTTGCCGCGATTAACCGGTTATCTATCTGCGCCTACCGCTGTTTCAAGACTCTGGACAGACAACAGAGTTTGCTTTGAATATTAGAAGGGGACAAATGTTCCAGACATTTGTCTTAATTGCTCATTTATATCCCGCCTTTAGCTGCAGTGGTCAACCTCGCGGCCTTTGCTTTTGAAAGTATTACCTATCGGTAATCGTGTAAGCTCATTTACGCTTAGTTGTCATTAGATTTCTGATTCTTCTTTGGGTCTTATACATTAGCTCACACACACACACACACACACACACACACACACACACACACATGCAGACTCTCATTCATACTTTCAGACTCTGGGGAGGATAAGGAATAATGTTGGCTACAGAGAAAATCCCATCCCCAGCCGGGAATTGAAACGGAACCCCTCGCACAGGAGACAGCTGCTTTACCGACTGAATTATGACCCAGGAATTTGTTTTAACAGTAAACTACAATTTAATATCAGACACACAAGCGTTATGTTGAAACTATTGGCCTGATACTCTCAAGGTAAGAAGCGTGTTAACGTACAAGAAGCAACCATAACTCAATACGATAGAAAGTAATTCCCCATTTTAATGAAATAGCTAATCCGTATGAGCGCAGGTTTCAATCCATTAAGCGTTGATAGGGTTTTTAGCTCAGGTCAAAATAATTGTACACGCATGGTAATTGCTTTAAATAAATTACTCTGCATCTGGATTCTGCTTTATTAATTTCGCTAATAACTCGGATTGAATTACTAGCTAATGATATAATATATATTCGTTTAATAAACATTGTACACAAAGGGTAAACATGTTCAATAATATATTAACATTTAATTGGTTTTGTATGACATTGTATTACGTGATAATGCATAAATTGTGTTAACAGGAAAGGTGATAGCAATATTCTAAATGGTGGTGCATGGGAACATACGCGCTTTGATTTATAATAGTCATCTCTGCAGAAGTTGATACCACACATGCCAAAGTGACGCTAAAACGAGCTTCAGTGCCAGCTATAGAGGTTACAATATACTAGAGGTTACTTAAGTGCAACTTATACATTTTTCCACCATTATGGGATAGGTCACTAGAATCTGGTGATATTCGAGTTGTTAGATTCCATTTATAACCGGCAACTCCTCCGCAAATAGGCACCTGTTACACGTACTGAGGCTAGTATACTGTACGTATCTGCTACATTGGAGCCTTATTTTTATATTCGTAGGTGTTCATACTTTGCACGCCGACCATTTAGTCACCAATTGACACAATGATTATAATATTAATTATAGTAATTATATTACTATTTATATTAGATTCGTTAAATTATTAGGTTAATTATAGCAGAATTTAATTATTGTTAGCTTATATCATTAGTTAGTAGATCTTAAATTTGCAGTTAACTAGAAATTTGATTTCTTTTTTTTTTCTTTTTTTTTGAAATTTATGATGCATTTATCTGTTTCTGAGGGGTTTTATTTTTAGACCTGTGTAGAAGAAAACAAAGCAATTTAATTGTTTGATTTAGGTAAGTACGCCGAAATCATATTAAAACGTAACTATAAGTTGTTCTTCATACTATTACAATACAGTAATTTGCAACGTTTAATAACATACGCATGTTTTAAGTCCATAGCACGATTCAGTGCTTAATTTAACCTTGAGGTACGTACATCCAAGTTATAGGTAATCAGTGATTATGGCGGAGAAGGAAGGTGATGACCAAACCTTTGCACCGAAGAAAATAATATTACAGAAAAGTATATATGATATGACAATGACTCATAATATTAGTTCAGAAGATCTAAATAGTGGGACTTTTGTAGATAGGTTTGCTGGTGATTTCTGTGGTTATGTATTTGCGACTCGAGTTAGAACGTTGACCGCCCTGACATGCGGCATAAGCCAACTTTATTGTTTAGCAATCTGAATTATGCTGCTGCCGCTATATGCATGAGGACTTTAGTAGCGACACAAACTGGAAGCGTACGTGATGTAACGAGTCAATGAAAAGGAGTGCGCGCTAGGAATATGGGAAAGCGAACTTAAAATAAGATGAATGACTTTATGGCGTTTTGTTACTTCCTCAACTACATATTTACAGTAAGTAGAGGAAGTATTGTATTCTAGCCCGAAAATACATGTTTTGAGGCACCCTGAACCCCCAGAAATTGGAAAAAATGTGTGTATGTATTTCTGAGTATGTTTGTGAACAACACAACTCTAAACAATAAGTCGGTTAAATACGAAACTTGGTATTTAAGTCCATAACTTTCCAGGATGCGACACGAAGGTTTTGAAGAAAATTCCCCCACCACAAACTACTCTTTACAGGGAACATCTTTCGTTATTTTTTATTTTCTCAAAACGGCTATACCGATTTTGATTAAAATACCATATGTTTAATCTATTTTAATAGCAAATAAAATGTATACCGATCATGAATTCTCTGAGAATAACCTCTGAAGTGCTCTGCACCCTAAAAAGCTTTTTTATAATTGGTAAACCGTATGAGATAGACAAAGTCTTACTACACAAAACATATAGAGGCCGTAGAAGCACACTATCTATGTCAAACAAACATTTTTTGTGGAGTTAACCATTTCCGAGATATTCTTTATTACTGGTTTGAATTTCCAGATGCTTTTTTAAACTTAAAATCGCTATTCTCTTTTTCTTTCACACTTATTCTCTTTCCTTTTCGTGTCCATACAAAGAGAACAGACTTTCAAAGCTATCACATAGCGAACGGGTTTTAAAACATTTGACTATCGCTTTAGTTTATTATATTTTTCTTATACCTTCAACGGAATGAGAAATGAGTAATGAAGGTTTGTCTGTATTAACAAGAAGCAGATAGAAGAATAAACTTTTGTAGTATGTTGATTAGAGAAAGTTATATGAAAGCAATACGTCATATTTGTTTAAACAACGAAAGAGGTCGAGGTATCCAAAGTTTAGCACACAAAAATTATACAAAAAGCAAAACTTTTAACTTAACACACTCACCGAAACATTTCTAAGAAGAAAATAATTAAGAACCTTGTTGGTGAGGTGTCATGAAGCTAAATACATATTTAACACAATTAAAATTCCATTATTCCAGACGCTTAAGTATATGTCCATCCACTTGAAACAGTAAAACAGGCATAAAGAGCGATATCCTATGCATTATCGAAATCGAATCACCAGTGAGTGTATGTTTATAAGAGCAAAGTGTGTTTTGCTGATTATCAAAGAAAACTAATCGTAAAATTCTAATGAATAAATGTTTAATTGTTCGTAACGCATTAATTTGTTAATAAAACCGATAAAAAACTATACTGTATTTCAGTTTCACAGTATGTTGCCATTAAAAATACTTTTCCATGAAGAAATTGTGCAAAACACAGCTTTATTTAGTTATACATTTAAACATAGTTATTATATGTAAGTGATGAGTAAAGCTATTGCTCAAAGTTATATATTCATATGAGAATAATCTAGAATTGTGCACGTTAAACAGGACGCCACTGCATGCGCGAAAAGGTAAACCGATACACGCACCTCCTTCTTGTTACACATACTCCACCTGTGGTCAGTAGAATGTCTGCGGGGACGGCATAAATGGAAGCTAGTGTACGATACAAAGTCCCATTTTACAAAGGTGGCCTCGCAACTGTCAACATCTACTCCTTTTGCTAGTCCTCTGGGAGAGGCACTGGTGATAAACTCGATTTAAAATATTAACGTCATGCGCAGACAAACGAATGATGGCAACGGCCTAATAAATCTGAAGAGCAGGTATGCATACATAATATATACATATTAATTTATATATTGCTTGGAACTAAATATCCGCGGAATTTGTTTTATTTTACATGCATATTCTGTGGAGTACGAACAACTATTTTTTACTCCGTGACAGTCTCAACTAAAACTCACTGTCTTCTTTATAACTCCAATGTGTTCGTATTCAAGTACAAGGGCTTTGCTCGTAAATCCTGTTTTATATTTTAGCAATTTATGAAATCAAATAATCTGTTTTATAAAAAAAGTGTTACACTCACTCTCTGCTCTTCTACAAATTATTTTTACAAACGCTTATTTTCCATCTACTTCATGTTAATCGAGATAAGCGTTTGCAGAAACTATCGAATTGTTAATTTTCTTGTAGCTGCAAGGGGAATATGGTAGGATTTAAGCGATAGTCAAATCTTTTAAGAGCTGGTTACTATGTGGAGCATTCCATTATATCCAGGACATAAAAAAAACCAATAACGAATTCCCTTTTGAGAAAAAGTAAACCTTGTGCTGTACGTATGATTATCCATTAAACACAACTCGGGTTCTTTTATCACTAAACCTGCGAGTTTCAATGCATGGTACGATGTTACTTTAATAATGGCTCAACTTCTAGTGAAGCTGATACACACATAGTGTGCTTTTCAGTCAGGGACCGTGAAACCCTTATGGACGATGAAGGCATTACTTCCATATTGTTAAGTGTACGCCAATAGCTACCAAGTTGTACTTGTCATTTCGCCAAAACATTACACCACCCTTTCGTCGTGCAGAATCGACAGTCAAATGTCACTATATGCTGGCCTTGAAATTCCATACTCGTTCCATGAAATCGCGAGAAACAGCTGAATAGCGGAAGAGCTGTTTTAAAGTGACTAAATACTGAAAAATTAAAAGTAGTTCTAACGGTTATCTTGGATATGGCTAATACCAGAGGAACAGTTATTTGAAATATGTTTCATGTTTTAAGGACATCCTCATTTTTTGTCACTTTATTCAAATTATATAGGATTTTCCCAAAAAAGAAGACTACACAAGCTTTTGCCAGAAAATTCAATATATACATTTTATTTGTGAAGTAAAATTTTGAAATATATTACATTTTAATCAAAATCGTTAGTTATTTTTAAGAAAATAAAATTTTCAAAATTTTTTCGATGTAAAGGATAGTTTAAAGGGTGGAGAGTTTCTTGAAAATCCTCGTTATCGCATTTTTGGAAGATGAACTTAAATACCAAGTTTTGTATTTAACCAACTTTTGGTTTTTAATTATGCTGTTCACACACACACGACCCTTCTTTTCTAAAAATGCATTTTTATTCAGGGGACCTCAAAACATGTACTTATATACTTTGTATATAATTTTTTGTGGAATGCAATACTTCCTTTGCTTACTGTATGAAGTAAAGAAAGTAAAATATCATACATAGCATTTACGTGAATTTCTCTAATCCTTCTTCTACAAATTATTTCTACAAATGCTTATTCCTCTAATTATTTCTTGTTAACACAGATATATCTTCATTATTCATTTACTCATTTCGTAGTAAGTACAAGAAGAATATTATAAGCAAAAACGATAGTCAACTATTTTCAATACCGGTCGCTAGGTGATGGCTTTGATATTCCATTCCTTTTGTATGAACACGAAAAAAGAACTTTGATGTATCATTACTTTCAAATGACTTTCTCCACCCATTTTGCAACAGACTATTAATACCAAAGCTTATCCTTCTGTAAATCGAGATAAACATTTACATAAGTTGTCTTATTGAACATTCCCTTGTACGTACACGGGAATACAGTAGGATTTAAGCGATAGTCAAATCTTTTAAGAGCGGATCTTTACGTAATGGCTTTGAAATTTCGTTCTCTTTGCATGACCAAGATAAATTAAAATGAACAGCGATTTTCCTCGTGAGTAAAGAATAAGTATTTGAAAATTAAAAACATTAACAAAGAATATCTCGGTAATCGTTAATACCCCAAAAATTTCATTTCACATATATTTTTATTACATGTTTATGTAGTAAGATTTTGTCTAACTCTTAAGTTTACCAGTTATACAAAAGTCATTCAGAATGGAGAGGACTTCAGAGGGTACTCCCAAAATATTCAATACATACATTTCATTTGTTGTAGGAATATCTTAAACATACGGTATTTTAATCAACATCATTAGAGCCATTTTGAGAAACAAAAATCGAAAGCTTTTCGATGTAAGGGTTAGTTTGGGGTTGGTGATTTGCTTGAATATTTTTGTGTTTTTCATATTTCAAAGATGTTTCTTAAATACCAAGTTTGGTATTTAATCGACTTTTTGTATTTGAGTTATGGTGATCAAGCAGACACACACATACACATAGGGCCTTTTTAAAAAAAAATTTAATGGTCCTCTAAACATGTATTTCCGGTGAAATCTCAGTATTAATATTTTGAGTAGAATATAATACTTCCTCTACTTACTGTGAGTACTAGTAGAGAATGTAAAAACTGCTTTAAATCATAGTTATTTACGATATTAGAACGTTAACACGCTAGCACGGTCGTATAACATTAACCCAGAAGGATTTTCACTTCATCGATTCCTATCATTATACGCAATCCATTTAAGTTGTGCTGTGATACGAGCATTCACAGTTCTTCCTTTCGAATAAGTTTTCCGTTCGCATGCAGCACTGAACAGCGGAAAACCGCTTCACTTTATGGATAGCTGAAATGGAGTCCCTCTCCATCAGACCGTGGGATTTCAGCGAGGGCGGCACAGTGGCTTCAGAATGCGATGAGCACATACACGATCCACGAGCAAATCCTGAGCCGAGATATGCCTTACAGAAAATCTCTGACAGACTCTCTGTCCAGCGAGAATGCTTATCCTGTCTTCGGAGCAACAGAAAATCAGGTTTGGCACTGCTCCCTTTACAGAATCTGCTACCCCAGTTCTGCCAGCAGAGTTAAAATCTCACGGTCGTCAAACTAGATTCTGGGTAAAAGGAAACTATAGTAGAGGCTCTAGTCAAGTCAATGTTCGTAATTTCCTTTGCATTCTAGATCATTTGAAGGTTTGTGTACTTAAATTAGGACATAGTGGAGTAGATTCCAGAACAGACGTTTTTGATTAGTTAGAACTAGACTTAGTAGCGGTTCTGCCATAATTTTACGATCCAACATGGTACAGTATGAAGACAAAAGACAACCTCACTGTTAGTTTCAAACTATTCTCCAAAAACCAGAAAGCATTTCTGGCTAAACATATACAGTACTTCAACTTTTACCGTAAAGCTGCGTGTTCAGTTTATAAAGGAATTACTGCAGTTTTACATTGTTATTTCAGTAATTTTACAGTATCACTAAATCATGCTGTGGGATGAAGATTTAACAATCATTTCCCTGATTACGTTGAACTAAGATCAGTGAAAGGTAAACTGTTTAATGCCACTTAATGGATAGAAAAAAGTTAATCTGGTTATCAACTTATAGATTTCAGTTTGGAACTTCTAGTGGCTTGGTATGAAAGGGTATATCGTCCTTCCTCTAGCTAACTATATAATTATAAAAATATGCTTCAAGATACCCAAAAATTAACTTTTGCTTCTTTTTAAAGAGTAAATTGTATATGGTCTGTCTCAGATTGCTGAAGCATATTGTTGTGTACGTACCACACAAGCTACAGAAACCCTGCTTTGCCATAGTCTTCGTATACAAATTGCAAGAGTGGTTGTCTGTTTGCTCATTCATCAGTTGTTTCACTTTCTCTAGCTTATCAGAGAAAGAACGATGCGTGATCCATGAGCCAATTTTAAGACAAATATATTCTTTCAACATGTCGTCTTATAGAAAATCTCTCACCGTCAGGTTCTCTTCCAAAAGAGATTTTTATGCAGCTTCCGCAGAAACGGCTCTGCACCCCTGACAGAATCTGTGAAATATTCACTTCTTTCGACGCGTAAAATGTTCCGACAAACTAGGATCAAAGAAAAATAGATGCGCTGTCAGGTTAATGGTTATCATTTCTTTTACAAACTGCTGCATTCACATATGTATTTGAAGCAGGCCACAGGACTTCGTAGACTGGGTAGACAAGAGATGTTCGATTAGTGGAAACGTGGAATAAATACTTCTCTTGCCATATAGCAGCAAATCAGTATAGTACGAGATATATGAAGACAAACCGCTGAAGCCAAGTGTTAAAACCTCAAAACAGAAAAATCTGTTTGTAGTGCTTCTTATTCCTCTTATGGATGGTTTAATACCGCTGCTAGTTGATCTTTGAGTCCGTGTATTCCAAAGAAAATATTCAAGGCTGCAACAACACTTGTTGGACGTATGTCTTAGGGATGCATTCTGTAATCCTCTCACTGCATCAAAGCAGCGCCAAGATTTGAAATATTTCACCTTAACATATACCAATCTTATAGAATAGAAATAACGAACTAATTCATTGGTTGCGGCAAGTCTACCATGTTAGAAATTTTAGAAGAATGGGGTGAAGATAAAGACTTCTTAAACACTAAATAGAATTACTCAAAAGCTTGCATTTGGGACGTAGATATAGGATTTGCGTTTGGTTGTGCAACTATTCTTGCAGTGCTTCGATCACTTCATTGTCCGTTGAAAATTGTCGACATCCTAAAGGAGATTTGAGGGATCATAGTGGTAATAATCGGAAGATAGAACTCTGTGTTTTAATACGAATTGCGGATTTCACATTATGGACCAATATCACTGTAACTTGCACTGTTATTCAATCGTACAACGCTTTTCAGTTAGCCTTCTTTTTTATTGCCATAGCATTGTCTTTCCTTGGGAGGAATGAGCCCCACTCCATAGTCGGAGGTTTGATTGCTGTTTGATATTTCATCCTCTATGATTGGTATGTTTAAACTCCGTACCTTCATGTCTCCATTGTCGTAGAGTTCGATAAAGTTCTGACAGAGCTCAACACACCTGTACTTGTGCTCTGCGGCAATCTCTCTTGATACCCATCTCGCACAGAATTCATGGAAGCCGAGCCCATCGTTTTGGATGATTCGATAGGGAACCAAGATTGATCTGCAGAGATCATGCTACTTCATCTATGATAACTCATCAGTAAGCCACTACCATCTTTCCACCTTGTGAATCGTATGGCCAAGAAAATTGGTGGACTTCCCTTTCCCTCTTCATGGATCAAGTTTGTCCACACACATATTTCTACACGGTAGAGCACTGCCCACTATGAAAGCCTATTTGATGAACACTTCCGTGCATTTCAGCCCAACATAGGCTTTCTGAGCAGAGAAATCAAAACATCATTATTTGCTCTTCCTAATGACACACCTCTGGTCGCCAGATTTATACCAGCAAAGGAAACTATGCGACCAAACTTCGATCTGGTGATCACAGTAATACCAATTCCAAGCATGCGTACGCAGAAAGTGATGCAAAATAACCTCATGCAAGTAGTTTGTTACAAACATATACAGATTTGTCAACTGTTAATGTCATATGAATATTTAGGTTCATTTGTCTTACGTTCGTGAACAGATTTGTGTCTATTTACAAACTGATATAGAAATAAATAGAAATCTACAACTAATTTTGCGGGTTCCAGCTTTACAACCTCCATCACATCCAAAACGGAAATCACTAGAGTTTCACTTCAGTGATCTCCATAGAAGTTGCACAGCGTATAAGTCTTTGCTGTATTACGAAATCATATAATTCATCAGTTTCTACAAGTTTTCTGTTTGCATTAAACTGCGATCAGGAAATATTTTACGCTTTGTCTGGGCATATCCACCTTATGAAAGAAGGAAGAGAAATACTCCTGCTTATCAAACCGTGGATTTCGGCGCGGCGTGAATGGCATAGTGATCCACAAGCCATCCTAAGCCTGAGTCTCTTTTTCAAACATCACCGTTCAGAAAATCTGCCTCCGCCAGATTCTCTGTCTAGCAGGAATGCTATTTTACTTTTTCGGCAACAAAGCAGTAGTGGCTTTGTTACTCCGACAGAAGTAAAATCTCGAAACAGGATTGTATTCTCACGGTCTGACAAATGAGGACTGAGAGAAGAGGAAACTTAAACATTAACTCGACACGTGTCTACTTATTTACCTTCCACTGCATAATGTGTTTGCTTTCATGTTTACTTTGAGAGGCGGCTGAACAGGACATTCAAGTTCATCATAGAATGCGGAGGAGGTAAGGGCGTTTAGAAGCGTAGAATAAATAGTCCTGCTTGTGTAAACATATACGTTATGGCATTAAATAGTAGGTCACCGAGTAATAACATTCACTGGCTGTTCAACAGGAGGAAAATTTGAAAACTACTGATAGACATAAAAATGAGAAATAACAGCAATTTATTATGTTAGAGATTAAAATAATATTTTAAAATAGAGTCAAATACGTAATGTCCTTTCTGAGGATGATAATTTTCACGAAATTCCAGTATATTTTTTTTTATCATGGATGGCATACAATATTTTACTTGTTGCTACAATGTAAATGAAAGTAATTATTTTAACTAAATACGTAGATTTATAGTTGCTGAATGGAAACGTGATGGCACAAATGCTGGTTGTCTTGGATATAATGCATATAAATAAACTGAAATTGGTGTCAGATAATATAGGTTCGTTGTTCATTAGTTATCTATGGCATAATTGTAAATTGAAATTAGTACGGAAAGGGGGAAATATTTTTTCCTCAAGTCGTTTTAGTGGATGCTCAAAGCGCAGTGAATTCAGCGTTTCCTAAAAAAAAAAAGGTCTGGTTTTCTATATGATAAAGCGTACATTTAATTTTGTAAGCCGAGAAAACGAAGCAGCTTGGAGGCAGTTAACGAAAATACTGCTCTAACATGTCTTTCAGAAAACACAAGTAAATCCCAAGCATCGCCATTTTGGTTATACTATTCTGTGCCAAAGAACACGTTATGAGACATGGATATATTATGTAATTGTTGAGAACATATTTCTGTTAATTACTATTAGCGACATCTAATTTCAGAAAAGAAATAAAAATATTGTAGCAATGGATTAAAACACCTTAATTTTCTGGTGTATGGCAGTAGCGGATAAATAAATACATTTGTATTCAAAATTACGCACCATGTATGTAGACAAAGCTTTTCTAACATACAATTCAATATATTCTTTAAAGATCTGAAGAAACACGTGAAAGAAACAGCTCAAAAAGTATAAAAACATTGTCCCTAATGCTGATTATTCCCTTACAGAATGTTTAAGGTTCGAGTTTCTGGCAAGTCCTTGAGGACATGTACCCTAGAGCACATGCTAAAGTCGTTGGATTTACAAGACATCCCATCTCCCAGCCTCTCACTCTCCATTTCTGTTCATGTAATATGTAATTTCCACTAGCACAAGATATACAAATGTAAATAAATGTGTGATTTCTAAGCTTAAACTGTTTTAACAGTTGATTTACATCCGTGTAATTCTCAACTAGTTGATAATCGGGGATTGCTGCAATTTTGCCCAAAACGAATGCTATACGAGGGCAGTCCCAGAAGTACCCGACCTGATGTATAGATAGTGGTTGATGTATGGATGTGGTAGAAAGTACAAACCTTATAAAGCTTAAGTCTGTAAAGCTTAGCAATTATTTGGCAGCCATTAATAGTGAACTCTCTCAGAGAATTTATAAACATGGATATAACTGGCCATTGTTATGTGACACAATACTTTCATTTGAAAGGTCTTGGTCCAACTAATATTAAAGCTGAGCTAGATTCTACTCTGGGGGAGTCAGCTCCTTCGTTTACAATAGTAAAGTATTGGGTGGCAGAGTTTAAGCGAGGCCGTACGAGCTGCCAAGACAAACATCGCAGTGGTCGACCAAATAAGGTGACCACGCCATAAATTGTAAAGAAAATCCACAAAATGGCATTGGATAACCGTCGACTGAAGGTGCGCGAGCTAGCAGACATCGTAGGCATTTCAAAAAATGTTGTACATCGCATACTAACTGAAAATTTAGACATGACAAATCAGTGCGCAAGATGGGTGTCGCGTTTACTCACAATGGAACTAAAGCAGCATCGTGAGGATGTTTTTATTCGAGTGTTTGGTGATGTTTCGCTCCAATAAAGCCAAATTTTTGCGTCGAATCATAACCATAGATGAAACATGGGTCCATCATCTCACACCTGAGACGAAGGAACAGTCAAAATAGTGGATTGAAAGGGGAGAATCGGCTCCAAAGAAGGCGAAGACAGTTCCACCTGCAGGCAAATCATGGCGTCAGTTTTTTGGAATATGTGTGGAATAATTATCAGTGATTATCTTCAAAAAGGAGAAGCAATCAATGGTGAATATTACGCAAACGTATTGCAGAGTTTGAATGATGAAATGAAACAAAAACGGCCGCATTTAGCGAAAAAGAACGTTCTGTTTCATCAAGCAATTCATCAGTTCACACATCCCTTATCGCCACGGCCAAAAGCAATGGCTTAAAGTTCGAATTGCTTCCTCATGCACCCTATTCGCCAAACTTAGCTCCCTCTGATTATTTTCTGTTCCCAAAGTTGAATAAATGGCTTGGTGGTAAAAGATTTTCCAACAATGAGGAGGTGGAGTTTGCAGTTGATGGCTATTTTGCAGAACTCGGCGGTTTGCACTATAAACAGGGTATCGAAGCTATTGAACATCGCTGGGAAAAACGTATCGAGCTGAAAGGAGACTATGTAGAGAAATAAAGATTTTTTTCCAACATTTTTGTGTTTTCTTTGTTAGATCGGGTAGGGTACTTCTGGGACAGCCCTTGTACATATGGAAACCAAATCAAACTGTATGACAAAACTTAAGTTCTACACTTTCGACCAGTTATACGTTTGCAATGAACTGCGCCAATAAAGTGTAAATTATACATCCCCTCGTTGTCAGTTTAAGGATACCAGGAAGAGAGTTGTACCTGTACCTGGCATAATGGTTTCGGGATGGGAAAGAACTTTGTGGTCGACGAACCTGTTCTAAGCTCCAAGTATTCCTTCAGCATATTGTCTTGCAGAGAACCTGACAATAAGGTTCTCTGTCCGACGGCGATGCCTATGTTGCTTCATCAACAACGGAATATCAGGCGTGGCTTTGCTCGTCTAACAGAATCTGGTAATGACGTAATGGGTTTGAAATCTCACGGTCTAACAAAATAGGCATTGGGGTAAGAGGAATTGATGGACTGCTCTAGTGTTTCTAACGATCTCAGCATTCCAACAAACACTGACTATAATATAAACCTAAAAAAAACCTGGTGTGTTGCATTCACATGACTTTCACTACCCAAATCTTCAACAAACTGTTCTTACAAAAGCTTATTCTTCTATATACTTCACTTTAATCGAGACAGACATTTGCAGAAATAGTTTTATTTCATTTTACCTTGTAGGTACAAGGGATTAGGGGAATAGAGTAAGCCTAAGCCGATAGTCAAATCTTTTAAAAGCGGATCGTTATTTAATTCCGGGATTGCTATTTAATTCCGTTCTCCTTACATGATCACGAAAAAAACGAATGTCGATTCAGCAGTTGAAAAAGAAATAAGGTACTTGATCATTCAAATCAATAATATTTTACGTAAATTCCTTGTTTTACTGAGATATGCAACTTTTGTGTAGTAAGATTTTGTCCATCTCTTACGATGTACCAACCATAAACAGAATTAAGAGGGCGTCACAGGCTATTCCCAGAAAATTCAAGATATGAATTTTATTTTCCGAAAATATCGAAAACATATTCTATTTTAAGCAAAGTCGTTAGAACTATTTTTGAGAAAATCCAAAATAAAGAAACATTTTCCATGTAAAAGATAGTTTCTGTTGGGGGATTCTTTTGAAAATCTTCGTGTCGCATATTTGGAACTTAAATACTAAGTATGGTGTTTATCGGACTCTTCGTTTTGAGCTATTCTGTTGACACACATACGGACCTGCTTCTAAAACTTTTGTGGGGAAGATTTGCGGCGCTTCAAAATATATATTTCCGGTGAATTTTGATTGAAATACAATACTTCCTCTACTTACTGTTAACTGTACAGTAGAGAAAGTTAACATGTGCGGCTAACACCAATGTATTGTGATTTTTGGCTGTAATCGTTGGTAGTACTGAATTTGTAACAGAGCTAAACATCAGTTGCTAGCAGCTAGTTGTTGGTATCAATTGTTCAGTATCAGGGCTATTCTGTAACGTATTGTTAAGATTTAATAAAATTTTAAAGCGTTAACCAATTGTTACACGCTATTTGGCATTCTGTAACTTCGTAACAAAACAAAATTTTGTTAAGAATAAAGATTTGGTTGTTGAACGCAACAAACCCCGAGACCGTCTTGCTAACACGTTTATTACACAACAGATTCGCATAGACATCGTTTTAATGCTGTTGTAAGAGGAAAAGCGTGATAAAAATTTTATTTATTAAATGTTTATTTATTCGTTATAGCGCAAAATATAAATGTTACAAATTACGTTTGAATAAGTAATGTTCCGTGTGATAGCATTGGTAAAAGATTCTCCCAACATAGCTTTGAAGAGACATATTTTAATAACAAAATAAATATAATTCTTATAATCATTTTTTCTACTTAATGATCCTTAAAATCACGAGCTTCAGTAACTTCTTTTCTCCCAAGAGAGTTTCCATATTTTATAATGAAGCAGAAATACTTTTTTATTGTGAAATTATCATCTTTCCATATTTTACTTGTTCAAGTTCAGATTAAATGTTTACTTTCTCTACCACGTACATAGTAGGTAGAGAAGGTATGGCATTATACCCAAAAATTAGATACGAGATTTCACCGGAATATATGCTTTCAGGCTCCTTGAATACTAAAAAGCAGTTTTAAGAAAACATCTGTTGTCTGTCTGTGCGTATGCTTATGTGTGTGATCGCCATAACTCAAAAATGAAAAGTTGGATCAACATCAAACTTGGTATATAAGTTCAGTACATCCCAAAGATATGACATTAAGACTTTTAATAAAATCCCTGCACTAAGCTACCCTTTGCATGGAATATTTTTCTAAAGTTTTGATTTTCTAAAAAAAATGGCTCTTACGATTTTGATTAAAATACCATGTATTAAAGATATTTACACTATAAATCAAATTTACATATTGAATTCTTTGGGAATATCCTTTGAAGTCCTCTTCATACGGAAGGAATTTTATATAATCTTGCGTAATTGGTAAACGTTAAACCACAGACGAAAACGTACTACACAAGGAATGTACTCTCTTTAAAACACATAGTTTATTTCAAATAACTTTTTGTGGCACCAGATTTCCGAGATATCCGTTATTAATTACTCGAATTGTTCTTTTAAAGTCCTATCAACATTCAGCTATTTCTCACGATTTCGTTTTTCTTTTTTTTTTTACTTAAAATTCCCTTGTGATACCTTGTGATAATACTGTGTTTTACTGTTTTCATACCACTTATTTCCGCAACACACATACACACACACAAACACCCATGCCCGTGGCGGGACTCGAACTCGCGACCCTCAGCTTGGCGGAGCGCCGGAGCGACCACTCCAGCGATCACGACTACGAGGGCCGGCTAAGTTGAAACAGTATGGGATTTTAAGGCCGGCATATAACGTCCAGTTCTTAAACATTTGACTATGGCTGTTCTCTTTGTATCTATAACGAAATGTGTAATGTAGCTACTTCGGCAAAAGCTTATTTGGATTAAAATGTAGTGGATAGAAAAATAAGAGCACCTGCCTACTGTGCGAGGGGTTCCAGGTTCGATTCCCGGCTGGGGGTGGGGATGTGCGTGTGTAATCTAATGATTAAAATACCGAAAGTGCAAGAAACCCAACGATAAGAGTTACACGAGTTAATACCATTGCCAATAGGCAATAAGTTTCAAAGGAAAGGCCGCCGATAAGACGAATGTAGTTAAAGGCATGGGTATAAATGGAACTAAAAAAAATAATAATTTGTATACTCACTAATAAATGATAGAGGGTAGAGAAACTATGTGAATGTATCTAATCAGAATTTTAATATAGGGTTCAGAAACCAATAATGTGTTGGTAGTTGTGTAACCCTATGTCTATTCTGAAGCTAAGTAGTCCATCACGAAAGCCTTTTCTTAGTTTATTTCTGATTGATCTAGAGGAGTAGAGACAGTTTCTTTGTGTCTGTTTCCAGCTCTTCTTTCCGCTTCTTCAGTAGCTATTTGACTCGCCACTTCCCTGGTCTCTATAAGTTTTTTGAGACACTACAAAGTGCAAAGTATTCTCCTCCAGAAATAAGAAACACACTTGAGGTAAACAAAGGCTAGAGGCGGTCCCAAGCATGTGGCTGCAGTGAATGCTCTCATTAGCCCCTGACCGCAACACGCAACCTAAAAGTAGAAAAGAGATCCAAACTTTTCGTTGTGTTATTACCTTGAAAATGCATTAATGGGTACATTTAATGATTTCAATGCAATATGCTACATATCAGTGTTATTTGAAAACAGATACTAATCACTTTATTGAAACTGAACGTTTATCGCATAACTAATACGTATGCTGTGCACGTGTTGCGCGGAGTAATACAAAGGTGTGTTTCTTAAAGCTGACAGCGCGTTTCTTAAAGCTGTATGTGTAGCTCACATGTTATGCCAACACTGCAAGCACTACTCAGCACGCAATCGCCTGGACTCTGTCCTTCCTATTAGCCTAACACTTACATTTTAGTAGCGACTGTATTTATTTGAAATATTTTTGCATTCGTTTCTTCCAGATCCTGTGTGGATAGTGAATGACCAATCAAAAAAGGATTGCCCTGCTTCAGAGCCTGGAATAGAACCCTCTCTGGACTATAGCCAGAAAATACTATTAGAGCACGAGACAGTGAATGGCTCCTAATTCCCCCATCATTGCTAATTACTCCTTTCTATTTTCGGAATTCTTCACTGCTTGAGCATTTGTTAGAATATTCACATTTAACGGTGCTTATTACTTGGCAGCTAGTGAAATCAGAGGCTGTGAATCTATATTTGTGCTCTGTCGCTTACGTTGGTAAGCCGTAATTTCGACAAGGAGGCTTAAACCACAGAGATACCGGGCCAGTGGGACCTGGAGCTCACAAAGAGCAGGATCGACTACACATCCTGGTTTCTGCAAAAGAGTCTCTATACCTAACACAAAAAACAAAACACTGCAGCAACTGCTCGTTTTTCCACAAGCTGGAAATTCTCCCTGGAGAACGAACAAACGTGAGGATGTGAAGCGTTGGGAGAGGGAGATGTTCAGAAAACAACGTAGGGAGGGGGGAGGGGGTGCAGGAGGCTAACAGAACCAATTAAACTTTGACTATGACCCGTATTTGTGGAGCCAACGCAATACTGCTAGAGGCATTAATGACCAAAGGCCCAGCAAGACGTCATTTCCTGCACATTTATCACATGAATTTCCTTTATAAGCGTAAAATAATTACTCCGGGCACCGGCTGGCACCTTTTGCAAGTGAAATGCTGCGGAAATAAGTTTAAAAACCCAATTGTGCCACTATGAAATATGACCGCGAGAGAAACATTAGAGCCCGAAATGAATTTATTTCCACCCTTCCCCTCCCCCCTTTATTGCTACTCAATCTCCATTTCAACGAGATGGAGGGGCTAGAAGAAGATGAGCGAGAGCAAGAAATGAAACAAATGGTTTTGCACCGTCACCCCTCGTAGAATCGATGTAGTAATGAATCCAATGGAAGAGAGAGGCGCTGTATAGTTCATCACTAGCAGAAATTGTCTTAAATCATCCTGCAACACTTGCAAATGGAACAAATATGATGTATGTACTTTACCAGGCCTTTTACTGTTATTACAACCGAGCTCGTGAGGTTAACATGCGGCATGTCCATTTCGGGGCGGATTAACACTTAGAGCTCGGATTATTGAATATAATCTTTCACCAATAATTCCTTTCTCTTAAACAATTGAGCTACATGCATTTATAGCTGATAAACAAGAATATAGACAGCTTGCGTCGCCACCATTGATGTTATATACTTATGAATCACTTTTAGCCAGATTCTGAACAACAGATTTGACTGCAATCGCTGCTGTACAAAGGGAGCGTCATTTTTACTTTCTCTACAGTTTACCTATAATAAGTGGAGGAATTACGAGGCATGTTTTTAAAGTAAGTACCGATAACTTTTTTAAAAAATAACAGAACATTATTTTCCAAATAATTTACCATCATTCATTACCTTACAACTAACACTACTTCTTCACATAGCGCCGCCGTTATTCAAGCACATTTCGTAACCAGAAATCAGTATTTCTGTGCCTTCGTCAAAGAATGATGCCGCCTGCTATGAAAGCCAAGTCTGCATTTCTCGTTTCACATCGCTGTTGAAATGTTTTCCACCAAGAACTTTCTTCAGGTGAAGAAACAGATAAAAATCGCTTGGTGACAAATCCGGACTGTAGGGGGGGGGGGTGTTCGAATAATTTCCAACCAAATGATGCGATCAGATCTTGAGTTTGTTTGGCTGTGTGTGGCCGAGCATTATCACTCATTAGTATTTTCCCATAAACCTCACACAAAGGGCGATGAATGTTTGCTGGCGTAACATTTCTCGTATTCAGAAAAGGAATCACTGATCTACTTCACGGTCGTTCAATTGATTTGAACATTTCTAAACGCTCTGACAACGGAAAAACACAAAGTGACGACCGCTCACAGCTACGTCTGGTTTCCTAATGAATGCAGGAAGTGATCGTGCTAAAAATTGCTACTGGAGCGCTGCAGTGGCAAAATACTAAAACGGTGCTTTACTTTAAAAACACACCTCGTACTGCATTCCACCCAAAAATTCGATACCAGAATTACACTGAAAATACACGTTTGGAGACTTCCTGAATCGAAATTATTATAATTTTTAGAAAACGTTCCGTGTATAGTGTGCGCCTACGCGTCTGTGAACAGCATAATTCAAAAACGAAAAGTCCGTTAAATACCATACTCAGTGTCTTCTAAAGGTGCTTTACGAAGGTATTCAAGGAAAACCTCCAACCTGAACTAAACCTTATATAGAAAATGTTTACTTAAATTTTTATTTTATCAAAATGGCTTTACGATTTGGATTAAATACCACGTTTTAACACATGTGAAGGATAAAATGTATAACTTGAATTTTCTGGGAACCGCCTGGACGACCTCTTCATTCTGAATGAATTTTGTATATTTTGTATAATTGGTAAACTGTAAGAGATAGACAAAGTTTTACTATACAAAATATGAGATCTTATTAAAGCACGCAATCTATGTCAAATGTTCGAGTGACCATTTCCGAGAAATCCTTCATTAATTAGTTGAATTATCATATGCATTTTTCAAATGATAAGTCGCTATTGTTTTGGGGTGTTTTTTTTCGTGATTTTGCAAAGAGCATGCAATTTCAAAATCATCACAAATAGTTTGTAGAAGAGTAGGTAGAGAAATTCATTTGAATGCAACTCATCAGATTTTTACAATTTATTATTTTACGTCTGATATACAATATCATAAATATTTGGAACGATGTATTCGTAAATCAAGTGAATATTGCATATTCCTTATACAGCGAGTGTTTGGTATTTTAAAGCTTCATTTTTAATTAAAAGATATATTGTTGATAAACTCCATCCAGCCGATACAATGTCCTCAGTGGTCTAGAGGTACCATGCTAGCCTCTAGTTCCCCAAGGTCGCGGGTTCAAACCCGGCGGAGGACGATGGGTTCATTTAATAGTAACTGCTTAAATTACGGCTTACGTCAAAACTTTGTCAGCTTCCTTCCTTTCTTCCATAATTCAAAATACCTGGTATTTAGCAAGTTAGCTCACATATAAAATGTGTAAAATTATTTTTTATTGTATTGGTTAGGAAAACTATCAGTAAAAATAAGATTTCTTGAATATTATCTCATACTGATTCTAGGCATTAGTAAATTAAACATTGAACTTCAGCAGATATGTATATGCCGATTCTGAAGTCGTGTTACTTATGTTATTCCTGCGTGTTGAAGCCTAGATGTTTCTAAGATGAAATAAAACTAGGGAGAAGTCACATTGCAAACATAAATATTCTCTATCAAGATGCAAGCTTATTTCTATTTTCTAAGGATCTTAAACCCTATACCACGTTTACTTAGGCTACGACTTAAATGCCATAAATATTCTGTGTGCTGTGAACGATTTTTAGGTTATTCTGGATATAAAATTGCACAGCATAAGCAATAATTTGCTATTTCTAACTGAAACAATTAGTAAACGTAAATCTGCGGATATACCTACTAGTCGGCCACGATATGAGTGTGGGTGGGGAGAAGAACTAAACAGTTACGGAATAAGTGGACGGGGCATCGGAATGACAGGTAAAGAAAATATCCGCAGATCACGAGTCTGAGGGCTCCACTAGATAGTTTTCATTATACAACTGTACATTCCCCTATCCCTTGCCCCTCACTCCCCTCTGATCCCTAGCCATAATAATGTTAGGCAATGTCAACAAAAACACTGTCACCCTCCTCCAAGCGCACTCATATCATGACTGACTAGTACCTGAGTATTTGAAGACAAAAGTAATCTGTATTATCGCTGTAATATCCCATATTTGTAAACAAATGCGTAAAAGTTCTAATTATTCCAAATTCTACTAGACATTCTGAAGCATCTGACTACAAGAGGACAAGGTCCTCCGTAGTTTAGGAGTACCAGGTAGCCTCTAGTACCCGAGGTCGCGGATTCAAATCCGGCGGAGGGCGATGGATGTTTTCGGGCTTAAAATCCTTAGCATGGCTTCTTTCGGAAGGGAAGTAAAGCCCATGGTCCCATGTTGTAGATTTACGACACATAAAAGAGCCTCAAGCCTATAAAGAGGTCTCTGAGCAAAATTACCCGGCTTTCACGTCCAATATAGAATGAACGCTAAGGACCACAGCAGTTAAAGAACCTCCGTAAATAAAACTTAACTTCTTTATTTAACAAGAGGATAGAGCCAATGGGAAAGGAAACTCGTTTTGCGATAGGCACACTCACAACTCAAACCGCGAAACAGACCAGCTGTATGTTTTTTGTACTGTGGTTACGTATCTCACGGAGTCAGCATACACTATTGCCACATTTTTATTCGTACTTCTTAGTAGCAAAATCCGTTTCCTTGCTCCAAGAGCAAAATAAAACGTGGCAACAGTTCATTAGCATATGGAGAAATTAGTAACGCTTGAGACACCGATGTTAACGGAATGAGTGCGGCGACGATGCATACTTCGCTCAACCAGAGCGATTCAACGCTTAGAGCTTGTTCACCCTATACGCGATTTAAAAACGTATGTTTATACTGACTTTTCTCATTTACAATTGCTGGATATGGTCCCTGTTGCTTTTCTGCGAATGTAGGACGGGACACGCAGCATCAGCCATGTCAACATTTAGCTCAGCAAATACAAACAAAATGTGTTATACATATAATCACCAGCACTTTGTGTAAATAAGGAGGTATAAAATCATATTTAAAGTAAAAGCCAAAAGGAGAACCAGAGTCACACCGAGAACATACAGCACGTTCAACAACTCGGAGAAGAAAGCAAGCTGCTGACCGTGGAAGACGACATTAACAGTTAAAGGGTTAAGTTTATCTTTCTGCCTAATAAGGGTAGATAGCGAGTCGCCTACCACTAAACTTGGGGAATCAGCGTAATAGGGAAGCAGTTTGTCTTTCTCGTTACACTTCTGTCGACAACTGAAAGAGAACTGTGACGTAATCTTCCTCCCCCACAGCGGAGGATTCGACAAACTCGAGTGCACTAACCTTACGCATGTCATTTATATTTCCCAAATATTTTGCTTATATAAAACAGGTGTACTCTTAACTTCCAGCTATAATATTGGAGCTAGTCTAAAATAATCACAGAAAGAGTTTGATTACTAATTACAATTTAACAGTTTGGTAGTTTCGGTTTATTCTTGAAATGATACAGACGTCAAAAACCTTCATGTATCATTCCTTGCTATTGCTTAGAAATAAATACGACTATGGCAGTGCAGTAGATACTGCTGGAGCACAGATCTCCTCCAAGCAGTATGATTGCGAGAAAGGATTCCCTTTGCTCTTTAAGATTTAGCTGGCTTCTCAACGTGAATCCGCACTACATTTGTCTTTGTAAATTACAAACAAAATGCAGCACTTTATATCACAAACTCATAACAAAACTTAATAGATTATTGTAGATCCATTTAGGAAAATTAGTACTTTGAATTTCTTTATCGAATATTTCCGAATTACTTTGCAAAAAACTCCCAACATTTCAATCAATTTGTTAAGTAGCTCCCGAAAGATTTCTCCTTTTTTGTAATTACCTAGAGGAAAATATCTTGCAGTGCAATTTTCAAAATTTCAAATGATCCTTTTAACGTGTTTCCTACGCACTTATCACAGGATTTTCATATAAAATATTAATTATTTTAGGAAAAATTTAAAACCATAAACTTATGATTTTAATCGATAAAATAATGTTAACATTTCCAAAGATATAACACGATATTCTTTTTTTCTTTTTAAAACTTGAATGGTAAATTTTACAATAAAAATAACCTTATGCTTTAGTATTTTATTGTCATAAATAGTGGCTTAGTGCGTTATTGTTTAATAATATTACCTTTTATACTCTTTATACTTTATACAATGTATTTGTGAGCAATTTGTGAGACGAGATTTTCTCTTTCAAGTGAGGTGCTAAATATTCGCCATTATTGTTTATATTTTATGTAGTATTTTTCTGGGTATAAATTTAGTTGTTTGTGCATGCTTCATTAATTGTATTTTCCTCACAATTGCCAGTTCATAAGTATATATCTGTTGTGAGAACTTTTAAGTACTGGAAAAATCTCTAGCGTAAGACGCAGTTCGTAAGGCATAGTGATGAGCAATGAAAAAAAAAAAAGAAATATACTTTAAGCATAGGCAAGTGAAAATGTTCAGTATCTGCACTACACGTACTAACATTTCTTTATACAAAAAGCTATATATTTTTCACAATTTTCAAAATATGTTCAAAAGTGATTCCCCTTAATCCGAGAACTACGAAACGTAAGTACCGTTTTAATATTTTGCCGTCGCAGCGCTGCAGTTGGATTTTGAGCATGCGCGATCACTTCTGCATTCATTAGCCAGGTGCAGCTGTGAGCGATCGTCACTTTGTTTTCTTGTTCTTATAGCGGTTTGAAATGTTCAAAACAATCAAACGAACTACCGGCTGTGAAGTCAGATCAGTGATTTGTTTTTGAATGGGAAAAATGTTAAACCAGCAAACATTCATCGCTAATTGTGTGAGGTTTATGGGAAACAATAATGAGTGATGGAATCGTGAGGAAGTGAGTTATACACACTGTCAAACAAACTCAAGATCTGATCGCTGATTTGGTTGGGAAGAATTCGACCACCTTCCACACAGTCCGGATTTGGCACCAAGCGATTTTAATCTGTTTCTTCGCCTGTATAAATTACTTGGTGGAAAACATTTCAACGACGATGACGATATGAAACAAGAAGTGCAGATTTGGCTTTCATAGAGGCGGCATCATTCTTTGACAAGGCATACAACAACTGGTTTCCCGTTACGACAAGTGCCTGAATAGCGGTGATGACTATGTGGAGAAGTAGTGTAAGGTAATGAATGATAATAATGTATTTAAAAAGAATGTTCCGTTATTTTTTAAAATATTATCGGTAATTACTTTAAAAACACGCCTCGTATTCGGAAAGGTCAGTTAACGTAGAGGTAACAACAATTGTTGGATTTGTGGACGCGTAACTTAACAATTATTAGCTCATTAACAGTGTAAATACCCTTACTTTGATAATTATACGTCGAAGAGATGATCATAACACTGTAGAAAAGGAATGAACATCAAATAATTAGAAGCTTAAAATCAGTTGGTGTCAGTAACTAAATGTGAAATAAACAATCTGATGATATATTCAGACGACCTTCTCTACAAATTCACATATATCCTTTAAATACTATGGCATTTGTAAAAAATATATATTTTTTCTATCCTCATTACGTACTCACGATATATTTTTGTCTAGGAATTGTTTCAAATTAAACAGGAAGGATCCAATATACGGAAACAGCCTTCAAATATTCGTGGTAACTAGCTTTTTTATTGAAAAGAAAGGGGGAGGAAGAATCGCAAACTTTCACGCAAGTCCGTTAGGTGACGCTTAGAAAGCCTCTAAATTTGCAATATGGAATATTTAGGAGAAAAATACACTACGAATAGGACTGACACAAATTGTGTATTTTAATGAGATCTATTTGTTTTTCTTTAGTACATTTTTGTCTGTCTTTAAAGATTTCTTGTCATATAAAATTTTACAAATTGAGTCAAACAAAGTATATTCATCAGATTAGGATTCACGTCTCCAGTTTGTCTCATGTGAATGTTGTAGCGTGTATGTGTGTATTGTCACGCCAGACACATTATTGTGTCGTTGGCGACAGTATTGTTGGAGTAATTCTTTCAGCTTTGGGTTTGAAGTTCCTCTGGCGTGACGACTCGCCACCTTTTGGCAGGCGATCCTAGCCAGAGGTGGAGAAAGTGGGGGAAATGAGCGTTACTTCTTTGTGTGTTGTGTGTTGAGCGTCACTTTTGGTCGAGTGTTGAGTCTGAAAGATTGTATGTGAAGTTGTGTGAATGTAACCTCGTGTGTGTAGCATTTCCCCTAAATTTCTTCCTTTATCTTTTGTGTGTGATGCAGGTGCACCGTGCTTATACTGAATAAACCACAGGTAATGTGATTAATGTGAGATTCTGTGTATTTTGTTATAACTATCCCACGCCTGCTCTGGAATGTGTTGTTTAAGGTCCTGATCCTTTCGCTGCCTCTGCAGCTGTGCCTCACAATGTGCATGCTGGGTTAACTAAAATTTAATATCCAGCTGTAAACCTTTTGGCCTCACTCCAGAATGTAACAATATATTAAACATTTGATATTTAAAGAGCCGTTTTTAGAAAATAAAGCTAACTAAATTTTTTTATTGTAAAGACTAGTTTGGGGAGGGGAGATTTTGTTGAAAATCTTCGTGTCATATCCTGGGAAGACGATGAACTGAAATATTAAGTTTGTAAGTTTCAGACATTTCGTCTTTGAGCTATGCTGTTCACAGGGACAAAGAATAGACAAACAGTCACATGGACTTTTTTTCTAAAACGGAATTTTTTGGATTCAGGGAATCTCAAAACGTGTAATTGCGGTGAAATATCTATATCAAGTTTCTGGGTGGAATGCAATATTTCCGTTACCTATTTAGTTAAGTAGTACAGAAAATAAACAATAATCTGTTTAAATTGCTTTTGAGTGCACTAAGGTAGCTGAACGTAAAAATCCTATCTTTAATTCTATTAAAGGCGTGGGTCTCCCATAGTTACACAACCTATCCGCAATTTCCATTGCCCGCAATATGGTTATGCTCCAGGCTGCTGTAATGCGTCTTTTTGAGGGGTTGAAACACCAGGAATTAATAGGTTTTATCAGCTATAATAGAATTCGAAACGTTCTCTCTGTTGGGAGGGAGAATGCTACATTTCTGAAACCTATTTAAGTGATAATTCAGTTAAATTACTTCCTGGCTCGCCTTCTTATTGAGCCACTTAGTGTGTCTCGGGTAAAGGCAAGGATGAAAAGGAAACAAGAAGGCAATTGACGAGATAAGAAAAGTTGAAGAGGAAGAGAGACTATTTTTCCTTTTGAGGAAAGGATGAAATGTTGGTTCAAAGAATATTCTCATTCTAGTGAGTGGTTTACTCTGTTCAGACACAAGGATAGACCAAAGATTAGTACTAATAGTAAAATTAAGTATTTAAATTGTTCCTCGAATTCGTATAATTAATAGAAATTGTCTTTTAGAGAAAGGCTTCTTTAATGTAATTTTAACTTCAATAGCTTACAGAACAAAATAATGGTGATGAATAGAGGTAACTTTTATGTGCGTGCACTGGCAATTATAAATATTTTAAATATCTTCAAATAATGTTATTTACAAAGTAAAGCCATAGTGGTGGATGATGCAAATCAGAACGCATCAAGACTAAATTATTCCTCGACTTCATTACTGCGTACATATATGTATTTATCTAGGGTGCAATACAGGATATAAAAGGGCATATTTACAAGGTCCGATGGTAGATAGATGTACACTGTATGAGCATACTTTGTTCATAAATCCATGTGCAGAAACTCTGTTTACGTGTTAGTCTCCGAAAGGGGAAGCGGGAACAAATCACAGACTCCGCGACAAGCAGTATTCAGAGTATTCATTAGTTAAGACCAATGGTACTACATCAGCTGTTACGTGATACACAGCAGTCCATCATACTTATATTGTTGACGGTATTACTCTGTTTAGTATTTTCATAACCTACAGTGTTCATCTGTGTTGCTATCATCAAGTAGGAATGAACAATGACGGCATAATACACAATTACAGAGTATACCGAGATGCCCCTTATCTACGGGGAATCCCAAAAAAATGTAAGAGAAGCTTACCGGCGTTATCAACAACATTATCCCAACAGATGTCACCCAGCCCACATCACGTTTTCAGGATTGGAGCGGCGTTTAAGTGAAACAGGTAGCTTACATTCTAACAAACACCACTGCGGACTTACGCAAACACGACATAGGTATATTACAGTTTTGAACTCTTTCCAAGAGCTCCACATATAACCACAGGGGAACAAATTGTATCGAGGTTAATGGCAGTCGTTTCGAGTACCTTCAATAGTTTACTGAAACTTTGTATGTTTACTTATAGTATTTCAGTTGTCTTTCTTACTTCTTTCTCCATTTTTCAGAGCCCTTAGCACGTAAACAAAGCGTTTCTGGACATAAGTTTATTAACAAAATATGATTACATGGAACCCGTCTAACACCTAGTCTTGTAATATGTATTTATTTATTCCTCCTACACTATTCGACAAGCGAGCTAAACAAACGGAAAAATATGCGTAACAATGGCAATATTTACTAGTCTTGCTCTTTTCAGAAGAGCAATAGTAATAAACACTATCAATTTTATGCTTGATTGGTTAGTCAAGAAGTAACATGTATAAAAGATAAGGATTGGAATGCTACACTGACTGATACACTTGGTCATTAGTCGAGTAGGAATAGCAACTAATAAATTACTCTAAATTCTTTCCAGCTGTCCATGTGAATCGTAACAGGGACGGTTGCCAAAGACAGTCCTCCCTTAACACCCTCTTACTTCACTGATAGCTAGCCAGATGGTAGGACTGCTATTAAGATTCTTAACATTTACGAGGTGGCGGCCGTGTAAGCCGTGGTACCAGTATTTATTCCTAAATAGCATTCCAAATTGTTATAAAGTTTATATATTAAACGTAATAATTGATGATCAAGGCATAAACAAAAAATATATATAAGAAAAGAGACATTAATCTCCTCTTATATGAACTATACTAAAGTATTTTTGAATTTGTCAGACAAAAGTTGCTAGGGAAGACGACGACTCTTTTCTATTCTTGTACATCCCTGCGAGGTGACACATCACATGACCAAAGAACTATACCAGGTGAGTCAGCCGCCCCTACTTTCTCTGTTTTATGTAAACCGCTCCTGTGGTAGGATCTACCGAAAGTGTGTAACATGGATGTCTTTGGTTGCAGACTCAACGATATTACTAATTATATAGTCGATGATATAGCATCTCCTGTGAATACGCTCGTAATTAGATAGCTGATGTTTGCTCAACTGAAAATGTATACTGGGACAAGTAAATACGCCAAAATTATGATAAATTGAGTATGCATCTCTCTAGATAGTTCAGCTGGAACACGATGTAGTTTGTAAATAATCCATCTGCAGTATACGCTGCTCAAATCACCTGCGTGTACTAATTCTTTTGCAGCGTTATAATATTCATAAATAATCTTGGTTTAAACTAATATTATGTTTAACATTGTTTATTATCATTCTAATTTGCAGTTCTTATTACTTTCTCTACTACGTATAGTAAGTAGGGGAAGTATTGCATTCCACCCAAAAATTCGATACCGAGATTTCACCGGAAATACATGTTTTGAGACCTCCTTAATCCAAAAAAAGCATTTTTGGAAACATGTCTGTGTGTGTGTCTGTGTGTGTGTCTGTGAACAGCATAACTCAAAAACTAACAGTCGGATAAACACCAAACTTGGTATTTACGTTCAGTATCTTCCAGAGATGCGACACGAAGATTTTCAAGAAAATCCCCCCACCCCAGACTACCCTTTACATGGAACATTTTTCGAAAATTTTAATTTTCTCAAAAATGGCTCTAACGATTTTGATGAAAATATCATATGTTTAAGATAATGTCATGAGAAATGAAATGTATATCTCGAAATTTCTGGGAATGTCTCCAAAAGTATTCTTCATTGTGAACGACTTTTGCATAACTGGTAAACCATAAGAGATAGACAAAATTTTACTGCACAAATAATGTAGATCTCGTTAAAATACACAATTTATGTCATATACATTTTTGTTGTTGAGTGAGCCGTTTTCGAGATATTGCTTGTTATTTCCTTAAATTTTCCAATACTTATACTTTTTCTCAAATTCGTTATTCATTTTTTTATGTCCTGGACATGCAAAGAGAATGGAATGCGCCACATAGCAACCAGCGATAAAATATTTGACTATCGCTTAAAAGCTACCATATTCCCCTTGCATCTACAAGAAAATTACAAATAAGATTGACATCTCGATATCTCGATTAATATGAAGCATATGGAGAATAGGCGTTTGTAAAAATAGATTGTACAAGAGTAGAGAAAGTCATGTGAGTGTAACACATCAGATTTTTTTTATTTGCATTTAATACGTTATTTAGTTAGCGTTTCTTTATTAGTTAAGTCCATGGAAGTATGTATTTAAACGCGACATAAGTATATTTGATGTAGTTGAAATCAGAATTATACACATTCGATCTAAGACAATAAAGAAATTGCACATCACAGAGCACGGAGGTTTTAATAGCTTCACGATTTTGGTTCTTTGATCCAGCTGATATAAACGTATTTTCTTATATTATCATCTCGTGTTTGGTTTTAATGGGAATACAAAAAACACATCTACAAGGCCTAGACGCGAACCCAAGTTACCGGCGATATTGCATAGTATAATCAGAATTCCACTAAGCCGCTTGAATGCTTGATTGAGAGCATATTTTGGGTCTTTTAAGACGCTTTAATTCTCTGTTAGACGTTTTAATATTATTATTTAAATGGAATAAGCTATTATGTATGTTATTTGAGATATACGATGCGTAGTTTACGCCAAAATTCCAATAAACTGTTATTTAATAATCTGTATGCCTTGATTCTATAGCGTCCATTACGGAGATAAGCGTACCTCTAATTTGTCGTAGCCTTATTTCCCCATTTTCTTTTTGACTAAGTTTTTACTGTGGATTGATATGATAAGTCCATTTTATCAAAGGCGTTTACTGAATTGCATGGCTTGTACATTGTGAAAGTTTGTAAAATCGGCTGCCAACAAACCCGTAATCATCTCTCGGTAAATGAGTCATGTGTTTTTGAGTTGTGCTTTAGTGCGTAGTACTTTGTGTGTCTTAAATCGTTTTTCCTCTGAATTTTGAACTATCGTCTACCTAAGAAGGCAAGGAATAGCTGTTGGTAAGCGAAGAAAATGGACTTACAATGCAATTGTAGCTTAAAGGATGGCGTATCTTGCAAAAACAGAAGACGAGACTGATTCACCTAGTATATTATATTACCCAGGTAAAACACTCCATTGGCAACTTGATGACTCACGCTCCTCAAGAGTGTGCAGTGGCCACAAAAGGTAAAAGTGGAAAAATTCGGTGATCATAGTTAGAAATGTGCCTATTTTGTCCAGTATCAACAGCCTCAGCTAGTTCAGTACCATCTTTATTGTTAGTGGCCTTAGCGAAGGATAAACATCGTCCTTCCACCATCTTATCGGAACTGGTTCTGAAATGTCGACATCAGGAAAAATAGTCCTAAGTCCTACGCCGAAAACCTGATTCTTCTGTTTTTACCTTTCGGGGCACTGTATATGGAAGCTTCCGTCCCACGTAGAGTTAGTGCACTCGATTAGCGTCTTATGATTGATTAAACTTGTAACGGCTGTAGCGTGAAGACTGTTGTCCTTATATCGTTTAAAATTTCTGTATCTGATGTATTGGGGAGCGAGTTCGTTTAAAATAAGACCTAATAACATCCTCCATAAGATGAGCACTTTAGTACATAGTCTTAGCTAAGTATATCATAAACGAAAGAAATTGGAGTCATGTGCATTTTTAAGTTTCTACAAGTGTGCTAATTAAATCAGTGGGATCAGCCCTTAGAATATCTTGCGCTACTTCTGCCGTTCACTCAATCCTCTAGTCTTCATGTGTTGAATCTTTCTTTTCGGAACTGTCCAGGCTATAGCCCAGCCAAAATTTTAACCACTACCATCAATAATAATAATAATAATAATAATAATAATAATAATAATGTTGGTATCTCGTAGCAATATCAGTATAACTCAAGTTTTAAGCACGCTTCAACTGGAGTGTTGACAAGTTTGACCAAACAGCTTGAGTGAGCGCGGGACCAACCGGGTCTTGTAAACTGTAGTACTACAGCACTGTACTGGCGCACTGCTGTGGTTATCTTAAAGTAAATTGGTATTCTTCATTATGACAATGCAAAGTACTAACATTAGAAATTATTTTCAAAAGGCTTCGCAAATTGAGGACAAGGAGGAGGATGAGAAGAAGGAGGAAGGTGCGTATTTGCAGTATACGAATAGAAAGTTTACTGGGCAGTTAAAGAACAGACAGTTCTACATGGGGTGAGTGTGCACATTTATTTTTTACTGGTAAATCATCCGGAGTAAAGTGTCCCGCCTCTGCCACAAACTATATAAGAAGCTATCAGAATGCTAACGAATACACTAAGAATTAACATTGCTTTGCCACGAGCTACGCCTTGCAAATTTTGCCCTCCAGATATCAGTAGTGAACAGTTTCCACCTCTTCGGCTGCCGTCGTGCGTGCGCTGCGTACCCCTAGCACTTCTGACGTGACTACAAGTACGTCGGACAGAACATCTGAGACCCTCCCGTTGGGGAGTTGTGCGGAATGGGTTAACTCGGCGGGGAAGTGGTTTCCGAATAACTATGGGGATTGGGTAGTCTGAGCAGTGCTGTTCAGGCGGGATTGTGAGATGCCTCATTGTCGAGAGTGCCAGCCTGGAGAGCTCAGAGATGGTGTGGTAGAACACTGTCGTCTCCACCAAGGTTCTTCGTAGTCTTCCTTTTGGGGTTGACGCGCGTAAGCGGCGTATCCACTTTCGTTTCTAAGCAAGCGGGAAGGGGGAGAGCTTTTAGGCAACTAGGTATTGGCCTAATAGAAAACACCACAGAGGGAGAGCCTCTCGATTTGGGCCTCCTAGGTTTCTAGAAGGGCAGCTTCGGCTCTGAGCAGACATCGCTCCTCTGTGCCACTAGTAACTTCGGACTCTCTTTTTCTAAACTAGTTTATCAATTTTTGCTTATTAAAAAGTCAAGGAAGTGGGATCCAGGGAGAGAAGTATCATAACTTGTGTACCTAGTACTGCATCCTTAGTTCAAAACATTCCGATTACATCCGGTTGTAAATTTTACGTTTGTTTTAAATGCTGATTTGTTAAAATATTGAGCATCATACAATACACCTTTTATTACTGTTCCACGTACCCCAATGCCAAACATTTTGGACCACCAAATGATTTTTCACGATACTTGGGAATCTTAGCGAAAGCAAACTATGTTTGCAGTAAGTTCTGCCGATTCAAAGGAGCGAAACCGTGACCCCAACAGCTGTTGCAGCCAACATTAATGCCTTTGCTATGAAGCGCCTCCGCTAATAAACCCCCATAATTGGATCTGTGTAAGACGCTGAGTGGATCATCGCTAATGTCTTGCCGTAGGGCATGCTGGAAGCAGGCCAGCACACATCCCTTACAGTGCGTGAACTAATGGGCAATTAATTTGACAGACAAAATGCTGAGAGACAATGCCTGACGTGGTGCAGTGAAATTAATATACCTTGGCAGAGAAATGTCGCATCATCACTAATATTATCCAACTGGGGAGAGCCGACACAGCAAGAAGACCCGTTCCTTATTTATCATCCCTAAGGTACGTACTCCCTCTCTTACCATTGACGAATGGATCCCTTAGGAAGGTCCAAAATTCAACCAAACAACATTTCGCAAAGAGAAATAGAAGTATCATGAAAAAAGTGACATTCGAAGTTTGTTTATATACTAGATCTCAAAAACTGGTCCATTAACTGCTTTCTCCCCTTCTTTCAGTCCCCCTCAGAGGACCTTCCTAAGGTTCATGGGTACTAACCGATTGCCAATTGTTTTATAGATAGATATTCTTAAAATAATTATGTAATTAATTCAAGGAAACGTGTTATCCAAATTTCTAATTTCGTTGTTTATCAGAATTTAATAATTTTAGAAATATATGGTTTGTGCATACTAAATTTCATTCAGATAAATAATTATTTTGTTTTAGAGCAATTTTGTATTAAAAAATTAATATGTTACTTAGAAATAAGATTGTTAACAGTCAAAGATAATTTCCTTATAATTCAGCGAACATTCCTTTCTGTGGAATTGTGGATTGGTTTTAGTGAAGCTTTAGTAGTCCAGTTATAATTCAAAATTAAGTTTTAGTTTTCAGTTATTTTTCCTTATTCTAAGGTAAACTGTTTTTCATTTTATTTTGTTGAGTAGGGAAGTATTAATGCATAGTTTCATGTTTCTATACTGTCTGAGGCAACGTGGAACTTTTCATGTGTATATTTCAAATACTTTAGAAAAAATTTATTTGCAATATCTTAAAATGCTTTTAAAAAGCATTAGTAGTTTATTGAGCTCTAGATACGTTATAATCGTATATTAAATAGCACAGAATTTCAGAAAATAGCAAAACAGAGGCGCCTGTAAATTGAATACCTTAATAAACTTCATACAGTCAAACTTCTCATAGATTTCGCACTTTCACTAGCAATATTTTTCATCATGAAAAACTGTCATTTTTCTCTTATTTCAGCACGTAGCGCATATCTTCAAAATGACTCCCCATCAAACAGGAATAAATGTGGTCCCTTATCTCCTTTCTTCAGTTGGTAATGAAGTTGAAAACAACCCTTAAATACCAATTAATACAAAATGTTTCACGTAACACACATGTTTTATTAAAGAATTTCCAAGCTTATTAATTTGAAACTTCCACTTCTGTGAATCCTAAGATTATATGTAAGTAGGATTTCATTTCTTTCTAATGTTTGCCGAAAACACGTGGCTTCTAATCCATCAGATAGCAAATCGCTATCTGATGTAGGAAGTCAGTGAACCTCTGCCGTGGTATTTTGGCCTAAGCTGTGTGCTAGGCCTCCCGTTATTGTATTAATGTGAAGTTGAGCGTGTCAGCGCTAGATGAAGAGTTGTCTCAAAAATGCGGTTCTTCCATAAATTATAGAATTTTAAGCTAAGTGCTACAAAATCTAAACAGTATGTGTAATCACAGCATGCTTAAGAATAGCATAACTACACGATGCAACCAAATTTGAACACAGTGCTTTCCTCTCCCCTTAAACGTATAAGGCTTCAAGCTTGGAAAGGGGGTCTTGTAGCGGTACCCCACTTGAGGAACTGCAGTTCATGAACACAGTGTTAAGGATTTCATTCAATATATTCGTTCGTCTCAAAAATACACCGAAACTTTTTAATCACTTTCTAAATGAATTATTAGGATGTGTTAAACTGCGAAAATGCACATAGAATAAATGCAGTAAACAATCATCTGAATTATAAACATGGCTGACAAGTCTTCCAAACCTTTTAGAAAAGGAGGTTATTCCCACAGCTTCCCTAGTAACTGGACGGATTTCAACGCGTCCTCCTTAATGAAGAAGTAACTATAAGGAAAGATATACATCTTATTACGGGTACACTGTACAGTAATTCATGTTATTGTTAGCGTCTCTCTTAAGAAAAAATGGTGTTTTCACACGTGCTTGGCTTGCATTTCGCGGTGATGGCAATGGTAAAACGAAATACCGTATTTCAGCGACCACTCAGTAAAATGAAGAATATGGATACTGATATAAAATTTACATCTGGTATCTCAGTTCTGTAATAAATAATTTGCGAGAAAATCCTCAACAAAGAGCTAATCCTTCAAACATTGGGGTTGCGCCAAGTGTTGGTAAACCTTTAAGTGAACAGTGTTACTCTTCAACCAAACATAAAGGATAGTCAGGAGTGATGCAAAGGACCATCTGGGTCCTCCACACAGGAACGAGGATTATCGGAAGTACTGAAACACGCACATGGAATACAGGAGGATGCCTACTAGCTCCAAGAACTTACAAACGATGTAAAACAAAAGAAAGTAGACATTTATATCGCAAAGGAGAAAAAAATTTCTGATGCGTTACACTCACATGACTTTCTCTACTCTTGTACAAACTATTTTTACAAACGCTTATTCTCCATATGCTTCATGTTAATCGAGATATCGAGATGTTAATCTTATTGCCAATTTTCTTGTAGATGCAAGGGGACTTGCTAGGCTTTAAGCAACAGTCAAATATTTTAAGAGCTGGTTGCTATGTGGCGCATTCCATTCTCTTTGCATGTCCAGGACATAAAAAAGAATAACGAATTTGAGAAAAAGTATAAGTACTGGAAAATTTAAGGGAATAACAAGCAATATGGTTCACTCAACAACAAAAATGTATATGACATAAATTGTGTATTTTAACGCGATCTACATTTTTTGTGTGGTAAAATTTTGTCTATCTCTTATGCTTAACCAGTTATGTAAAAGTCGTTCACAATGAAGAATACTTTTGGAGACATTCCCGGAAAATTCGAGATATACATTTCATTTGTCATGAAAATATCTTAAACATATGATATTTTAATCAAAATATTTAGAGCCATTTTTGAGAAAATTAAAATTTTCGAAAAATCTTCTATGTAAAGGGTAATCTGGGGTGGGGGGATTTTCTTGAAAAACTTTGTGTCGCATTTCTGGAAGATACTGAACCTAAATACCAAGTTTGGTGTTTATCCGACTGTTCGTTTCTGAGTTATGCTGTCCACAGACACACACACAGACACAGACATTTTTTCCAAAAATGCTTTTTTTGGAATCAGAGGGTCTCAAAACATATTTCCGGTGAAATCTCGGTATCGAGTTTTTGGGTGGAATACAATACTTCCCCTACTTACTATACGTAGTAGAGAAAGTAATACTGCAAGGAAGTGGATGAATAATAACCGAATAAAAGCAGCAGTATGACCTGCTAGAACTCGTATTCAGTTTATTTATAATCAATAACGCGATCACATATTGCCGTTGGAGTTTAATTCTAACACAACTTTAGTAAATTCTGTTTTAGTGATAGTCCATTTGCGAACGGAAGTAAAACATATATAAGTACTAGAATAGGGGCATGGGTATGACACTGGACTAGAAATACATCCCTGATGGATGGCCTCGAGGAAGCCAACCAAAACACTACACATGTAAGCTAGATCCGTTTGAGAATCATGGTGTCTTGTAATACACCTAACATAGAACAAAATGGTGATATGTTGCATTCACATACTTTTCTCTGCTCCCTCTTCCACAAACTATTCCTACAAAGGCTTATTCCCGTATCTACTTCTTGTTAATCTATATAAGCTTCCATTACACATTTCGTTGTAGGTGTAAGAAAATACGGTAGGTTAAAGCGATAGTCAGATTTTTAAACAGTGGACCGCTATGTGATGCCTTTGAAATTCCTTATCCTTTGCATGTTCACGAGAAAAAATGAATAGCGACTTGCCACTTGAGAAAAATATTTCAAAATTCAAACCAACACCAATGAAGAGCTCGGAAACGGTTAGCGCCACAAAATTTGTATTTGACATAAATTGTGCTGTTTTACGAGAGCTACATTGTTTGTGCAGTAGAATTTTGTCTATTTCTTAAAGTTTACTAATTATACAAAAGTCACTCAGAATGAAGAGGACTTTACAGATTATTCGCAGCAAATTCAAGATGTCATGAAAATATTGTTACATGTTGGGGTAAATGCCCAAAAAGGTTACCAGAAAATGGAATTAACGCACATGGGGTGGCGCAACTCGCTGGCAGCGAGTGTCCAGGACCTTGGTGCGTAAAACGATAAGAAGGCGTGGGTTTTATACTACACTGAAAAATTACATAACACACGTTACCTTTACATACCTGGGATTTATTCACAGCACGTCTGACGACTCTAAATAATGAACAAAAAAAGGTGGAGAGAGATGCCACTAAACCGTAGACCGGCCACATACACGTCTAACTGCAACGAACACTTCCACTAGAGTGAAGCTTCCTTACCCCCACCAACCGTGTCTAGCCGAAACCAGACAGGGTCGACGTCATACCAGACAACTTCAGAAAGATCTTTCCCTTCGGCGTGGTCCGCAGCGAAGGGAAAAACCGTAAGCCAAAATATGACTAAAGAAACACAACAATGCTACATCTGGTAGCAATAAAGCAGCACAATGGTGCGTCCGGTAATGACAATAAAATTAATAATACGCCACAATATCTTTAAAATGTGGTATTTTAATCAGAAGCTTTAAAGGCATTTTGAGAAATAAAAATAACGAATATTGCTCCATGTAAAGGGTAGTTTAGGGTAAGGAAATTGTGTTGCAAATCTTCGTGTCGTATCTTTGGAAGACGAACTTAAATACCGTGATAAACACACTCGCACAGGACCTTCTAAACATGCCATCTTTAGGTTCAAGGATCCTCAAAACGTATATTTCCGGTGAAATCTCGGTGAAGGATTTTTCGGTGGTTTAAAATATTTCTTTTACTTATAACACGTAAGTAAGCATGTGCGCATGTATGTGTTCTATTCCCATACATAAAAACTAAGTGCAATGTTTGACGGGTCTGCCTAATTGCCATTGACTGTTTTATTTATTAATATGTGTACAACAAATGATGGGTTGGCTCTTGGAGCATGCAACACAAGTAGGAGTATTTCGTCTCGGAACAGCATGCCAAGTTGCGAATTTTAATGCTAATCTTTCAAAACTTCCTAAAAACTCAATGGTTAAAGTGTTTGCAAGGCGCAAACCATTACACCACACAGCAACTGTTTGGAATTGGAGTTCTTAAACATGTTAACAGCGTTTCGGCCAATACCCTAGATTCAGTAATGGTTGTATTTTGCTTATAATGACAATAACGAGTATTATATAAAACAATCTTACATGTTTCACTCATATGACTTTCTATATCTCTATCGTTTGTTGTTGTATATTTTCTAACATTTATTCTAACAAGTGAGATAAGCGTTCGCAGAAACAGTATAATTACACAGTGTGTTATAGGAACAAGGGCGATACAGAAGTCTAAAGCAATAGTCAAATCTTTAAAAAGCTGATCACTATATGCTGATTTTTAGTTTTCATGCTTTGTATCACCTCGAAAAGCAAAAGAATGGCGTTTAGCACTTCAAAAAATGTTTGAAATACTTAAAATGCAAATATAACGAATATCTATGATATATTTAACACCACAAAAGTTCATAAAATATGTTTTTAAAGAAGCTTACATCTTTTTCATAAGTTTTCGCCTGCCTGTTGCGGTTTACCGGTTATAAAAGGTGTACAAAATTTAGGATGAAGAGGACTTCAAGGGCTATTCCTAGATAATTCAAGACAATACACATTATTTTTCATGTATATATCTTAGACATATATTATTTTAATAAAAAACGTTACCATTTTTTGGGAAATAAAAAATAACGAAAGCTTTCCCATGTAAAGATTAGTTTGGGTGGTGGCGTTTCTTCAAAATATTCACGTTGCATCCTTAGAAAATAATGAACTACAAATACCTTTTGTTATTTATCTGAACATTTCGCTTTTTATTAATGTTGTTCACATACACACCATTCACTAAATATTGTTTTTCTTAGGGGACCTTAAAACGGTATTTCCGTTGAAAACACTATATTGCATTTTTGGGTGGAATGCAGTGCTTCCTCTACCTAATATAAGCAGGTGCTAGAGAAAGTATTAAAAACAACACGTTTATTTCTTCCCGTCGGTTTACAGTCACGTGCTCAGATATTTCATTGCAGGATTCTTTTGGCTGACCAAGTTTCAGAGATTTTAGCCTCGTTTTGGAGAAATTCAGTTGTAGTCTCGATTCGAAAGCTCATTATTCTAACAATAATGTTCTGCCAATTTCAGCTAAATTTTGTGTGTGGATAAATTTGGTCGAAATACTAGTGCATAAAATTTCAACTCTATACGAGCAGTAAAAATGGGTAGCAGGATCTTCATCCAAACTATCGATGTCATCCAAGTTTATACGTGTCGACAGATTTTCTTCGACAGATTTATTAATTTTGTTTCACAATCCTGAGTCAATCATGACTCAAAGGTTTACAGCAAATGAGCACCATAATATGAAAGAAAACAGATTATGGGAGCCCATTATTTATTACAAAGTAATCAAAGCCCTTAAAATTTTTGTGAAGCACTGCTAAAAGAAAGGATTAGTAAACAAAAATTACTTTTTTAATATTTTATTCTCATTTAGTTTTTAACTCTTATTACAATAGACTTGTAAGATTTTTCTTTGAAATTAACAGTGGGAGAGTATTGGAACAAAGCTTATTTCCCATGTTACAAGGCGTGTTTTTAAAGTAAGAACCGATAATTTTTAAAAAAGATAACAGAACATCGTTTTCCAAACATTTTATTATCATTCATTACCTTACATCTTACACTGCTTCTCCGCAAAGTCATCACCGTTATTCAGGCACTTGTCGTAACGGAAAACCAGTTTTTATATGCCTTCGTCAAAGAATGATGCCGCCTATGATAAAAGCCAGACTTACACTTCTCGTTTCACAACATACTCGTTTAAATGTTTTCCACCAAGGAATTTCCTCAGATGAAGAAACGGGTGAAAATCACTTTATACCAAATCCGGACTGTATGGAGAGTGATCGAACTGTTCCTAACGAAATGATGCAATCAGGTCTCGAGTTTTTTTGGCTGTGTGTGGCCGGGCATTGTCACTCATTGTTGTTTCCCCATAAATCTCACACAATTGGCGATGAATGTTTGCTGCTGTAACATTTCTCGCATTCAGAAACCGAATCACTGATCTGACTTCATAGTAGACGGGTCGTTCGATTGTTTTGGACATTTCGAAACGTTTTAACAACATGAAAACACAAAATGACGATCGCTCATAGCTGCGTCTGGCTTCCTAATGAATGGAGGAAGTGATCGCACATGTTCAAAATTGCGACTGCAGCGGCAAAATATTAAAATGGTACTTGGTTTAAGGACACGCCTCGTACATTCCTACAACCAGTGTTTCGATTTCCTATTCCGTATTTGAGTTTGGCGAACTGCTTCATGTGTAAAGACGTACAGACGGAAAAAGCATGCTAATGGGCGTCCAAAGTTCCAAATGGGCGTCCACTCCTAAAAGCAATTAAATCACGCTACGGGTCTCGAAATAGTTTCGTTAAAGGAACCTATACTACTAAATGTTTAATGCGTATTTAATATTGATATTAGATATGAAAATGCATTAAGTTCTCCATAATAGTAATTTATTCAACAAATTCGAGCAAGAGTTTTCACGAGTGTCATATTAAGATGATCCACAAGCTGGATACAAAATGTTATGCAGTATTAGCATTATAAATTGGAGTAAAAAAATCATGAAACAATTTGGCATCTAAGGCTAACATACGTGAGAGTATATGTTATGAGAGCATGTCTTCATATGTTATGAGACGTTAATTTCTCTCCCTGCATTTCATTTGTTATTACCTGGTGTGTTCAAGCGATAAACAAGACAGCCACTTGCATGTATTTCCTTCCTGGGAGAGAAGTGAGCAGATGTTACAGGTGTAGCCTATTTTCAATATAGTATGGTAGGTAATTACAAGTTCAGATCTTAAATAATCTATATTATTAAAGTACAGAGAGTTTTTCATATTCGTTGCTCAGAGAAAATAATATCATTGGTTTCATTTTCTCTATATAAGTTAAGGCAACTTGGAATATTAAAATTGCGTTATTCGTATAGAAATACGTCATTGCCTACTAGTGGTATGCGTGCCATGAGCCAATTACGCACAACATTGAATACAGCAACACACTGTTTATAATGGTAGAGTTGCATAAACTTGTATACATAAAAGAATTTTATTATAAACACAATAGGAAGATAACGTTATCAATTTATAACTAATATCCAACATTGAGAAGACATTAATGGATCAATTTGCCTTCAGTTAGCTTTATGGTGTGTATAATTGCTTTAGTACATCATTACATTTTTCTAACGCTACAATATTTTCCTCTTTATCATTGTTTTATCTGTAAATTTCTATTTTGATGCTCTGACGTTCCCCTTTTAATTTTTCTATTAAGGATGTTTTCCAAACGTTAAACTGCACGTGTATAAAACATTTACTTTCTCAGTGTTTCTTGTGGTAGTTTACTATTTTCTGGAGCGGAGTTCTGAGCATGTAAATCAAGTTCCCATAATTTTGTAGGCATAACATTAATGTAGTCAGCATGGAAGTGGTGGAAGTTAAAATATTACTCAAGTCTTCGTAAGTCTCGTTAGAGAAAACAAACGAGCCTCAGCCAAGGAGTAATTAAAGACAGTGCCTACTATAACTACCAAGCTGCTTCGTTAAAATAGCCGTTATTTAAATTTTATTTTACACTAAAGTACTCTTTATAGCTTGAATATAAGAACCCTCAAAAACACATATCCACCGTTTACAAGTTCATTAACGTTTTCAGAAAGCGACAAAAATAAGTCAAACTGTAATAAATAGGTTAATGCTTAAAAAAAGTAAGGGATGCGTTTTTTTATTAATTTCTATTTAGCCCATTTGTTAAACTTAATAATGGAAACAAGGCCATCATTAACTTAGGAGCTAGCGTGTCTGTCCTCACCAACAGGAGAGAATGAGTTCAATCTCGATTGTAGCTATTTACTGGGGCAATGTTTTCCGCACGTTTTTCCTTTATCTTAAGAATACAATTATTGTCAACTAAGTTCTATGGCACATCGTTTTATTTGAGCATTATTTTCTTAAATGTATTCACGGCTCGATAGGATCTGCCTATTAAAGGAATTTAAAACTAAGAATTAAATATTGGAAACATCCTGAAAACGCTCTCTTTTGTGAAATTTGCCATCTAGGGGTAACAGTGCCAAAACTTTTGTTTTCTTTATTTGCTTAATAATCTTGTAGTGTCCTTTATAGACCAGAAACCTTTAAAAATCGGTGTATGATGAATTATGAAGGTTTTAGAAAATTTCAAAGTATTTTTAGAAAAGTAATAATATATCCTAATTGGCTTCTCATAGTAGACTATATTATGTTTTATTCTTTCGCTAGTTGAGGACAAATCCTCGGTTCGTTGTCTCTTTTAATTATTAGACTCGAAAGTTGAGAAAATATTTTCAGCCATTTGTTAATATAAAGAAATACATTTGAGGCGATAATAATATCATAAAATTTTTAACTATATCTGCTGATATTAGTTATGAAAAACATGTATTATTATAAAAGGTTAAATTTGTATTTATGATGATGTGCAGGAAGATATTCAAGTCACACAAAGTGTGTGTGTGGGGGGTGAAGCACATGACATTAGCTGTGCATTCGCCTTCTTGTACCATCCACTTCAGTGAACTCCCTCATAGAAGGCCTCAGTTGCGTACTGATTTATCTGTAGCACCTGTATCTATTCATTTAGACGGAAATTGAAATTTTTGGAGTCGTAGGATTTAATTCTTCTTTCCGTAATAGAACATGTAAACAAACCGAAACCAACAACAATAAAAAGCCAATATAAGATGCAAGTTTACTGCATAGTCACTTTCCTATATTATCATCTGCTTGGAAACTGAAATTGAGTTTTATTTATGGACGCTCTTTAAATGCTATGCTTCTTAGCGTCCCATTCTATGTTGGGCGTGAAAGACCGGTAATTTTGCTCAGAGGCCTCTTTATCAGGCTTGAGTTTCTTTTGCGTGCCGTAAATCTTCGACAGGGACCACCGGTTTTACTTCCCTTCCGAAGGAAGCCATGCTACGGATTTTTACGCCCGAAAAAACCCATCGTCCTCCGCCGGGTTTGAACCCGCGACCTCGAGAACTATCATCTGCTTGGGAACCTGGGGATGAGCTTTCAGTGAATTTTATTTTTACAGAAATACGTTCTTTGAACCGTAGGAAAGTCTTTTTTTTTTGAGTCCTGGGGAAGTGTTTCGTCTTGGGGGAAAATGACAATATTGGACAACTCAATGCAATAAATGACATGACTTGACTAAGACACAATGTTGCAAAACATCTTTGAAATGTTCCATAATTTCGAATTTTTCGCTAATTTTAATTAAACGCTTTACGTTTGTTATAGAATATCTAAGGTGCAAACTAAAATGCAAACTCTTAATTGTTTTAATAATTTAAGCTTTTATAGCGTTAAAGTTTAAAAAAATGTCAATATTCAAAACTGTCAGAATAATTAAAATTATTTTGTATGAACAATATTTAAAATATCTTAGAAGTATTTAAAACATCTTAAAACTTCTATAAAAATTTCAACATTTTGTGTCCAAATAAGAAGAGTATTCTTGGAGGTTTTGAATTTGATGCTCATTTGCATGTTGTAATTATTTAAGAACTGATCTCGCAATTTAAACCTTCAATTAAGATGACATTTTGTACAGGTATTCACCACACGAAAATGTTGTTAATTTAATAATTAATGTGTAAGTTTCGAAACTCGTTCCTGCTTCCCTTACGTAACTTGACGGATGACCTCTGTAGTACAGTCGCCTTCCTGGATCATTTATTTTATTTTTATCTGGGGTGGATCTTTGTAATGAGGCAACCAAATATCCGATTCGATGTTTACTTGGCGTATGAGAGGAATCGTGGATATTAGCTCGTAAAAGAGTTAAAAAAACGGGGACCTCTTGGGCAAATATTCACTTATAATTTGTTTGAATGTATTAGCATTATTTACACAAATCTTATCTCTCAACATTCCATAAATGATCACTGGCAGCCTCCGGAGACCTAGACCGATGCATTACTAGCTTTACATTATCACAGGCAACTCCAGAAGGTATAGCTCTGAAGAAAGGATGCAGTACCGACAACGCATACTGAATCAGCGCAGGCATCAAGGAATCTTCAATGTTTGTACGTTAAGGCAGCTCTTATTCATGAGTTGCATCAAATATGATAAACTTGGTGTTATAAAAACATTTCCACGAGAGCTATATTGTACACAATGTTCTCGTTACTGCACTTTCTCTGCCACTTACCTATAATAGGTATAGAAATATTGCATTCACCCCAAACATTCGATATAACGATTTTACCGTAAATACACTGAACCCAAACAAACAGCCTGTGTTTATCAGAACAGCCTCGAAACGAAACATCTGAAAAATATCAAATTTCAGATTTGAGTCGAACATTATTTAAGTACGCCAGGCGGAGATCTTCAAGAAAATACTCCACTTTTAACTACCCCTGATATCGAATTTTTTAATCTCAAAAAAGGCTCTAACGGTTTTAATAAGATGTCATACTGAACGGGATGGTTCAGGCGGTAAAGTCTGTGCCCACATTCAGGAGGTCGTGCGTTCGATTCCCGCGGCCGACCTTCCTGACCCATGGGTTTTTTCGGTAGTTTCCCCGGATCACTAGGCGAATGCTGGGAAGGTTCATTACATCCCTCCCCTGAATTTTCTTTCCCTCAATTTCACCTCCATTCTCATTTCACTTTTCATCTAATTGATCTGTTTCAGGGTTGAAAGTGTCGGCGGGGGTCTCGGCGATGCATGGCAGGGGAAAAGGATGTTTTCTATAACCCTTCGTCCCCGTAATGTGGGCAGTCTACGACTTACGCCTCCCCCCAGTGGGATGTGTAGGCCTGCAAGGGGGAGAGTATCCTGTTGCACTAGCTGCCATCCAGGGAGTTTCAATCTGTAAAAGGTAGGGACCTTGCCCTCTGCCTTGCCGTGCTTCCTGATCCGACCGCCCTCTGTCTCCTCTCACTGCACCCCGTCAGCGGCTTAGGCACAAAAGATCTTAAGGTTGAGGGGCTAAGTCCCCCTCTGCACCTGGTCCTACTCCTATTCCTTAATAAAATGACATTATCCTCAGGACACCTAACTAATTAAATGTATCTCTTGACTTTTTGTGAATAAACTGTAGGAAAACATAGAGAGACACAAATATTTAGTTGAGGAAAACGGTACAACTTATTAAAACGTCCAATTTGTGTCATTTTTTTTGTAGCGTTAGATAAATATTTTACACCATCTGTTTCAAATGGGGCGTCGTATGACGGAAGGTGCTTGAAAGTTTCCGATTTCTTTTCCTTCTCAAGAGGTCGTTACTGTGAGTTCTGAATGTATTTCTCCATAAAGCCGATAAATATGGACTCAGGTTCGCATTTTGTATGGAACCAACTTGTTATTGCCTAATTTGAAATGTTTTCTAGACAAAAATGTGTAACGAATGACATAACGTGAATAAAAGAACGTATTTTAATGAATGCTATCTTAAATATGATATGCCTGCGAATTTTAATGGGCAGAGAAAGTTTTATAGTTAAATAAAATCATAAGGAAGTTGATAAGGAATTAATGCATTCCATCCAAAAATTAGATGTTAAGATTTCACCGGAAAAAGGTTTGTGTGTAATATCTGAACAGCATAACTCAAAAATGAAAGGTTGGTTAAACACCAAACTTGGTATTGATGTTCAGCATCTTTCAAGAAAATTTTCAAGAAAATAACCTTGTCCGTTCGTTACCTATAATTGTCTAAAAATACCTCTAACAATTTTTATTAATATACCAAATGTTTAAATATTTTCATGACAAATGAAATGTATATCTGGAATTTTCTGGTAATAGTCCGTGAAGTCCATTTCATTCGAAATGACTTTTGTATAACTGGTAAATAGGAGGAGTGAGACAAAATCTTACTACATAAAGATGCAAATCTCGTTCAAGCACAGAATTTATGTCAAACACTTTTGTTGGCGTTAACCACTTCCTTGCTATTCTTTTTTATTAGTTTGCATTTTCAAATACTGTTTTCAAGTGGTAAGTAGATAGTCGCTTTTCTCGTGATCATACAAAGAATATGGAATTTCAAAGCCATCACATAACGATACGCGTTTTAAAAATGTGACTATCGCTTTAGACTACTGCATCATTCTTATACCAACAACGAATCTGACTAGAGAACATTTCCGGGCTATGGATTTTTTTAAGATTCTAAATCGTCATTAACGCCTAAAAATGTGAATATCGGCTTATAAATACATTTGGCGAAGAAGTCCTATCTAAGGCAACAATCTTATAATTGATACCGCGAAATCAAAAGAGTTCGGTTGTTTCTTAGTGATGAATTTCGTGAAACGCGCCCAAGAACTACTGTTACTGATGAAAATATTGCCTCTGTTCGAGCAATACTCTGTTCGACGGACATCCTATAAATTTATTCGGGCAACACTGGACATCGGTATGAGTCAAATCCAAAACATTTTACATCAACAAATAAACATGAGAAAACTTTGTTGTCGATGGATTCCACGTAAACTGACTCCGGATCAAAAACAACGCATTGATTGGTGCAGAAAAACTCTGGAAAAATTCCAAGGCGGCACTTCAAATTTGTTTTGGAATATCGTTACTGGTGATTAATCCTGGATTTATTGTTATGATTCTGAAATGGGTTCAATGGGTCTTTCGAACAGAACCTAAGCCTACAAAAGTCCGACGAATTCAGATCGCTGTTATGAAGATGATTGCTAGATTTTTTCCAAAACGGGCCATATTGCTATTATAGCATTAGAAGATTAGACGTGCCGTTGCTGCCGATTGGTACACAAATCAGTTTGCCGCAAATTTTGAGAAAGTTTGTGAAAAGTGCCCAAAAGGAAAAATTAAGTTACATCATGAGAATGCTTCGTCGTATAGAGCAAAGCTAACTGAGTATGTGGATGCCCTACAGGTTAACACCACGGACCCTCCACCATACAGCCTTAACCTAGCACCTGGTGATTTCATTTTGTTTCCAAAAACTAAGGATAAAATGCTTAGAATCACTTTTGCGACATCAGATGGAGGAGTGAAACATTATAAAAACTTGGTTTCTGAAGTGCCTCAAGAACAGTGGCATTATTGCTTTAAGGATTGGTTTCATCGAATGAAAAGTATTATTGATATTAAAGGGAAATATTTTGAAAAACAATAAACTTTTTAAAACTAATCCTTGTTTGATTTTCTAAAACTCTTCAGTGTCGCCCTCATATTCTTTGCTACTGATTTAAATTTTCAAATGGTAGGCCTGCAGTTGCTTTTCTCGTGGTCATGCAAAGAGAATGGAATTTCAAAACCAAAACATAACGACCCGCTTTTTAAAAATCTGACTATGTCATTAGCCTACTGTATCTTTCTTACAACGAATGTGTAAATATCTAATGAACGTTTATCTCTATTAACAAGAAGTATACAGAAGAGTGAGTAGGAAACTCCATGTGAATGCATTACATCAGACTTTTTGCGTTATTTCGACGGGCTAAATTTCACCGAAGTATTAAAAGACGTGACAGAGTAATATGAGTCTCTGAGATATAACCTGGATCCTAGCTCGGAGACATGGTACAAATAATTGCTGTCTCAGCAATAAAGAAAGTGCTTTAGAATATTTTTCGGCGCAAGAGGTGGTTTTTAGAATGGACTCTTGATATTCCGCAGCCTCCAAGTAATGAATGTCAGTGCCATCTAAAAAGAGGTTTACATTTCCGTCTTTTAGTGTTGAGTATTAAAAGAGCCCGTGGCAAAGCACAGCGTGATTATTTCAGTAGACTGTGAAAAATCTTTGCATCGCCTTAGGACACATTTCATTCATGCTTAGTCCATGACTAAAGTAACATTCTTTCCTTTTGCACCGTCTTCTCTCCTCCCTTCTGGTCTTGAAATTAATGAGTAGAGGAATCTGAGACTTGCTAAGTTTCTTGGATCTATACAAAGAAATATGCGCTTTATTCAGCAATGAGAACATTTTAAAACAAGTCTAAAATAGGGCACTGTTAGCATACCTTTCAGAGTTTTGTGCGAGTTACGTTAAATATTTTATGTGAACACACATAGCTTTCTCTGTCTACTATAAATTCATATACAGGGTGCGAAAAAATAAATTGTAAAAAATTGTAGAGCAGAAAGGCAGTTACGAACTAGCACTTTGAGGTTAGGAGCATCACGTCGTAGATGCAGTATAACAACAGGAATTATACTTCATATTTTATTATAACCAATGTGCAATTAAACCATTTCTGCAAACGTTTATCTCTGTTAAATGAAAAAATAGGTTTTGTAAGAATCCTTTGGAAGCAATAAACTATAGTTGGTGGAAAAGATCATGTTAATGTAACACCTTTTAAACATTTCATTGTCGCCTCAGTCCTCCGGATACTCCTGTGTACCTTCAAGAAATCATTTAATGAAATAATTTCTGTCAGCATTAATCTTAACAAGCAGATGGAAAATCAGCTTGTGTGAATAATTGTCATAGTTTTCACGACAGATATAAAAAATAGGCGTTAAAAAACTCAAGATATTTTTTTAAAAAAAACAAAGGTATATTGCTAACCAATTCATTTTTTTGTTATTGTTACTAATTGATTCGTTCATGACATTATGGTCATTTCAGGGGCTTTGACTTTAGAAACAACTAATCGTTTGACTGTAGGTTTTTACTGACATCCATTAGGAAACACTCGCTCCACATTCATACTTCCATAATCTACGAAGGATAGGGAATGATTATAATTAAAGAAAAACTCCCCGCCCTAACCGGGAATTGAACCCAGGACCTTTGGCTTGAGCAGCCAGAATGCTGTCCACTGTTCTACAGCGACAGTTTCAACTCATCTTATGATATTTTTATCTATCTTCTCCGGAAAAATTTTTACATGACCTTTGTCAGATTTTACTTGAAGAGGAACCGAATCAGCTATCTCAGCAGTTCCATTGCAGCAGCCAACCGCGAACACCTCAGTTTCACACCTCGCTGCTATTCTGGGTCCAGCAGTTTGTACTGCAGCGCCTGTCTGCCATTGACTAGGCTACATCTTTCTGTTCCCAGCTTAACATGTCGTCTAAGTGGCAGGCGAGCCGGGATTTAACTTTCCTTCCGCTTTTGCTAACAGTTTCCATCGACTCGAGTTGCTCATTGTAAGTGGCGGCTGGTTAAATAATATCAGCGTCGTGTTGTGATTCATTTTCTATAGCACTTGGACCAAGACGATTTTTCGCAACAAGCCAACTCCTGTTTTAAAAAGAATTTGTAAGTTAAGAATTATTACGTAAAATGATGCGTTAACGCAAGTTATGACTGCCAATGTGAACTCGCAGTGAAAGATACAACATATTTAATGTACTCAGAAGTATAAGACCAATGACCTAGGATTTTTGTATGTATAAGGGGCTTTTGATTAATTTTATTAGTTATTTCATGATTTGACAGTTGGGAAAGGGATCTACGAGTATTCGTTGAATCTATTCAAGTTCGTTAATTATCAAACAGCTGATTCATTGAAACGGTCGCGTAGAAATATCTAGAAAACTTGGCTTCGAGAAACCGCTCACTACGCATGCGCGGATACTAGTGTATGCGCTAATAATTGCTTCTCCCTGGAGGTATTCAGTGGTTAGATAGCACTCGGTGTGGAAGGAACCTCGTGTGCTAGTCCCTGTCCGAGTGTGAACTTATCTATAATAGATATTTGCAATGCCCGACCCAGCGCGATTCCTTCCCTTAAGCGTTTAACATGTAAATATTTTAGTAAAGTATAACTGGGTCACCTCTTGTTGCCAGGCGAGCCGTCCCCGTTGCATTAATTGGTGTGATTTTGTGTTTAAATGTAAAGCTAATGTAACATTATTACTTTGTCTCCCGCTTTCTTAAGGTAGAGAGAGATTTGCATTCGATCCATAAAAAGATAACCAGACTTCGCCTTAGATGAAAAGTTCTAAAGCATCTGAATTCTGAAGGTTCAGAGCTCTAAAAAGATAAATCAGTGTGTGCGTGCGCACTATACAAAAAGGTAAACACTCAGAAATTCACCTTCGCCCCCAAACAATCCGTATACGGAGCAACCTAGCGCTCTCTCTTATTTTCCGTAATTTTACTGTGAAGTTGTCTCGCCACTTTGAATTACTAGAAAACTATTTAAAATAGACAGTAATTTACTACTGGAAAGCTGTATCTGTCATATATGAAACGAGCTTATTATGCATGTTGCGTGATTAGTGGAGGATTATTTTATTTAGAAAACAATAATACCAACACAAACTTGAAAGCAGTGAAACAAAGCAAAGATAAAAGAACAAAAGCTCTATTTTTATCCATAAACAAAACACAAATGTTTAATAGGCATGGGACCATTTTCAGCCTATATTTCATTCCGCAACAATGCGTTGTTCCAAGTTTATTATTCTAGGGTATTCATATCTAGGGCAGTGGCACAACTGTTAACAAAATCCTACTTTTGCAGAAGATCTGATATATTACATTTACAACTATGTTACAACTATTCTTAAAAAAGCTTATTCTTCCATCTACTTCACGTAAAAGGCTTACAAAAATGTTTTTATTACCCGTTGCGTTGTAGGTACAACAGGAATAGAGTAAAAATGGATAGTAAATAAATTTAAAAGATGGTCACTATGTAATGCCTTTGAAATTCCATGCTCTTTGTATGACCACGACAAAAAATCAACAGCAATCCCTGAGAGAAGTATAAACTCTTTGAAAATTAAAACAATTAACAAAGAATATCTCGAAGATGGTTAATCCACAAAAAGTCTGTTATATAAATTGTGTGATTATTTGTATAATATTAAACACATATATTTAATTTGTGTGCACTATCTTAAAGATATGATATTTTAATCAAAACCATTATAACCATTTTTATAAAATAACGAAAATAATTGTGTAAAAAGCAGTTTGGGGTAGGGAAATCGTCTTAAAAATCTTCGAGTCGCTTCTTTGTAAAATGCTGAACTTTAAACATCAAGTTTTGTTTTTTTTAAGTTTTGCTGTTCAGACAGATATAATACAGACCTTTTTCTAAAATGCGTTTTACTTCCTCTACCAAGTACATAGTAGGTAGAGAAGCTATTGAATTTCACTCAATAATTCGATACCGAGATTTCACCGGAAATACATCTTTTGAGGCCCCTGAATAAAAAAAAAAGAATTTTTAGAAAAAGACATGTGTATGTGTGTGCGTGTGCAGCAGCATAACTCAAAACGGAAAAGTTTAATAAACACCAAACTTAGTATTTACTTTTTGTTATTATTGTATATAAATTAATTCTATTTTATATAGAACTTAGCCTGGTCTTGGCAAGTTTTTAATATAGTCTGGGAAACAACTTGAGTCAATTGGGGAATTAAATGTCCCACCGGCATGTTCGCACAGCAGCTCAATGGTTAGAGCAACATAATAGAGAGTGGGAGAACCGTGTTCAAATCCCGGCTGTGGCATTGAATTTTTCAGGTCACTCTATATTACAAAACTTAGTACTTAAGTTCAGTACCTTCCAAAGATACTATACGAAGATTTTCAAACAAAACTTCCCATTGCTAACTACCCTTCGAAATTTTTTATTTTATAAAAAATAGCTCTAACGATTTTGATTAAAATGTCATATATTAAAGATATTTACGTGACAAATAAAATGTATATCTTGAATTTTCTTGAAATAGCCTGTGAAGTTCTCTTTATTTGAAATGAATTTTTGTAATCTTGTATAACTGGATATAAGAAATGTACATCTCTTTAAAACACATAATTTATTTCAACATAACCTTTTTGTAGCATCAGCCATTTCCGAGATATCCGTTATTAACGGTTCGATTTGTTCAATACTTTGTCATTCCTTTAAAGCCCCATTAATTTTCAGTTGTTTCTGGCGATTGCATTAAAACAGTATGGACTTTTAAGGCAGCGTATACCATCCAGTTCTTAAACATTTGACTAACGCTGTTATGTAATGCAGGAAATTCTGCAAAGGTTTACGTGAATTAAAATAAAGTAAATAGAAACATAACTTTTCGTAAGAATACTTTTTATTCGCACTAATAAACAATCGAGGGTAGAAAAAGTCATTTGAATGTAACATACCAGATTATTCTTTAACACAGTGTCAGAATTACTCAAACCGAAAACTATTTTCTGAAATGCAATCAATCTAAACATAAATGTTGGTTCTAATCAATTCTTTTTGACATTCCTTCCTAGAATGCACTCAGCGAGTTTGGCTAGACGTATGTCTATCCTAAATAAATAACTAGTTGCAGATCTAATTTAGAATCTTCTCTTCTTCTTCTCCATCAAGCATTAAACATTTCCAAGGCTTGTTGCGTGCTCCAAATGTTTAATTTATTAATTTATCCATCGTTTCCTGGGTCTTCCGACATTTCGTTTTCCTTTAGGTATGTAGTAGAGTATTTTCCTTGGATAGCGTTCCTCATTCATTCTCTCTACGTGTTCTAGCCACTTTTGTCTGTTCCGCTGTATTTCTTCATTTAGGTTAAAGATCATGTTTTCTTATATCATCATTCATTATTCTATCTCTTCTAGTGACTCCTAATGCTGTTCTTAAAAATCTCATTTCCAGTCTTAATTAATATTATCATCGTGATCTTGACATTGATATTCTAGTTTATTTTTTAATTTTATGGACGTATATTTGATTAATTCTATTGACTATGAGTGGTCTTGATTTGCTGATTCATAATGATCTAATGTAAAGATTGGTTCAACGTTTTACCATCGCCAAGCTATTGTTAGCATGTATCTGAATTACTATGGTACCAGTGAGATTTCGATTTGTATTCTGAAACTTTCCTTATTCCATTTGCATGAAATTATTCGTAACTCGGAGGGTTAATGTTCAAGAACTGTTATAATTAATCCCTTGGAGAAAGACGCTTCTAGAAGGACTATCCCAAACTTGAGAACAACAGTTTATACAGCTGTGCCTCGCATCTCTATTATGTAGTAAACGCAAACTGGATGCAAGAGGAACACAAAGTATTATGACGCAGCGGTTATGTCCCAAGTTTATGGGGAGGTCGGCGCCGAGCGGTCCTTGTAAACAACGATAACACCGCTTGCCAGAGTAAACACCGGGCGCGCTATCGGGATATAGCGTAAAACTAGAATTTTCTGGAAGCTTTATCTACCCCTTCCTCTAGAAATTGTGTCGAAATAGTTGTAGAATCTTCAACAACCTTCTTAGAAGATTCCACTGGCTATATAAGCGAGCGTTCTCGAGGGCCGTGAGGCAGTCGCGAGTTGAAAGCGAGTCGAGTGCGACAGAGTGGAGTCAATGCGAGGTGAGTGCGTGTCGGGGCGGGAGTTTTCCGTGCGACATCAAGCGATTCTCCGAGCGAGTTGGTGACGGCTTCTGTGAGGTGAAGCGAGTGCTATTCCGGAGCGACGGTTGTGGAGGTCTTGTATTCGACTCCCGAGTACAGTGAACCGTCCAACGTGAAGAGGCTGCGTCGCGAGGGAGGTGAAGATTTCACCGGAAATACATGTTTTGAAACACCCTGAATCTGAAAAAAACTTTTTAGAAAAGGTCCATGTATGTGTGTGTGTGTGTGTGAGAGAGAGAGAGAGAGAGAGAGAGAGAGAGAACAGCATAACCCAAAAATTTGGATCAACACCAAACTTGGTATTTCAGTTCAGTACCTTCCAAAGATGCGACACCAGGATTTTCAAGCCCCATCACAAATTACGCTTTATATGTAGTGGAAATGTGAAATATTTTTCGAAAATTTTACTTTCTGAGAAATGGCTCTAACATTTTGATTAAAATATTATATATTAAGGATATTTACACGCCAAATAAAATTTATATCTTAAATTTCCTGGGAATAGCCTTTGAAGTCCTTCATTCGTAAGGAATTTTGTACAAACTTGTATAAATGGTAAACTTAAGCAATAGACGAAAACGTACTACACAAGAAATGTAGATTCTTTAAAACACACAATTTATTTCAAATAAAGTTTTCTTGTATGAGCCATTTCCTAGATATCCGTTATTAATGGTTAGAATTGTTCATACTTAGCCATCTTTTAAAGTCCTGCCAACATTCAGTTGTTTCTCGTGATCGCATGGAAACACTATGGACTTTTTTAAGGTTATTGTATAGCGTCCAGCTCTTAAACATCTGACCATCGCTGTTACCTTTGTATCTATAACGTTATGTGCAATGTAGCTATTTCTGTAAAAGTTTATTTGGATTAAAATGAAGTATATATAAAAATAAGACTGGTTTGTATACCCACTAATAAACGATAGAGAGTATATATGTATCACATCAGTTCACTAATTTCAGAAGTATAAATCAGAGACAGACAAACTACAGTGGACTGACTAGCCGCCACTACCGGAGGAGCTAGCTTCAGGATACGGGCAGAGTAGACGGTTGAATTGATCAGAGCATCGAGTGTGTCTAATGGATGGAACAGCGTTTGGGTGGGAACCCACATGTGGTTACGGTTCAAGGGAAAGGGGGATCTACTCGAGAGTTACGTTCGTTCTGGTGGAAGCTATCAAATTCCTGGACGCAAGTTCTTGCCAAAGCAATTAAAACTTATTACTCCCAAAGGCTCTTCGAGTAAACCGCATGTACTTCGGAACTACAAAACCTGAAACGAGTTTTTGTGGTTTAACTCCCTTTGCAAATATTTTGGTGTTGCTGAATATATTCAAAACATACAACATACTCCCCGTATCTCGCCGAGGGTTTTTGAAGCCAAATTATGCACTAGAGTTGTTTCTCAAGTGCCAAAGTAAGCAATCTGAACTACACTAATGAACTGAAATACCAGCAAACTACAGATACATAATCAACTAAAGAATTGTGTTTTCGTCCATTTTTATGCTGAAATTCACACTGTTGTAAATTTGTATCAGAGTTTTCATCATTTTACCAGAGAGCCCTTTGTGGTGAAGTTTCGCCCAAAGGGCATTCCTCTGCACGCTATCAAACGCCATTTTAAAATTAACAAAAGCACAAAGTTTCCTCCTCTTTCTATTCAAATTTGAATCAATTAATGTTTTTAATACGAAAAGAGAACAGGAATAGGGTCAGTATGGCTAAAGAGCTCAAACAAATGACAAAAACATATGGAAAGGTGTCAAAAGAAGACTAAGAGACATCAACCAACAGCAAATAGAATCAGACTGTAAAATTAAACCTTCTCTAAGTCTAGCAAATTAAATAAAATTGAACTGGGGTAAAGAGGCATATATACTTAATTTAGGAAGAAAGTAAAGATCAGGAATGGCATGGTTTAGACTGGGGGCTGGAGGGCACAGAAAATTCTGGCAGGAGAATCTGCCCATTCTGGGATATGGATGAGGACTGGGTACATATTTTGGCGGAATGTGCACAGTGGGAGAACCAGCAAACGATTAAATTGAAAGAAAAAAATTTAAACCCCTCAAGAAAGAGATTGGCATGTTGGGATCTGCTGGCTGACCAAGAGAACTGGCAAACATTGGGCAATTTTTTGGTTAAAGTGCGCGAAGCTAGGTCAAATTTGTTCAGTTAGACTAAGGTAATTTATCTCTATTTCCCTTTTTCTTTTTCCTTTTTGTTGTTTTCTTTCTCTGTTGTTTACTTTGTCACCCTATTGCATCTTAAATATGCATGTACGGTCAATGACCCATGCACTAAATACTTGTGAAATAGCTTCAATAATTTGAAACCAATAAAGATACCTTATCTATCTAACTAAAGAATAAGTATTAAGATATCTCAGCCTATAAAACATAAAGAACTGTTCTTGTTGCCTTTACACAATTAGCTTAAATGTAACTTGTATCCGCCCACAAAAGAATTGCTAGAATCAGATAAGGGGTTGGTATTGGACGCAACAAAGGTACTTGAACCTCCCAACTACGTTTAGCATATCGGTACGTTTCAGCAACTTCGAGTATATTGAATTGAAGTTTACAGATTTTTCAAAAAAGCTACACATTTTAAAGGTGGATTATACCGTACAAAATTAAGGATAGTTTATATGGAGAGTCTCCCAAAAATGTGAAACCTTGTGAACATACGACTGACAAGTTGAGGAGGAGACACCCAACACCTCGACCCCAATGGATCTTTTGTGAATACACCCCCTAGAGGACTGGATGAGGCAAGGGAACCGCAGGAGACATATGGGCTGCAGAGGCCGGCGCAAGTCGACAGAGACGCGCAGAGTTCCCTAACAGTTCCAAGCTTGTCCACCCGGCCATGGGGCTCTCTCGGAGACGTCCTTCTAGTGAGACCGGGGAAATACAACCCAGCAGGGGAGGCTCTACAGGCTTCCCTCTAGCAAGACCGAGAAGAAGTTCCAATTCGCAAGCCTCTGCGCCATCTGCCCGACCGACCAAACCACAGCCCCGGAATCGACCTGAAACATGAAAGAGAGAAATCAAATAAGAGGAAATCCGTGGTACAATACACCACTCCAGCATTCGCCTGTGCCAATCGGGAAAAACAACGAAAACTCCATTGTCAGAGTGAGCGGCCACGGGGAATTAAATCCGGGACCCCCCCCCCGAATGAGAGCCTCACACTTTACCGCGGAGCCATCTCGGACGGTTTGTGAATATATACGATCTTGTTTGTTAATAAATATTTTCAAGTTCAAATACCATTAATTGTGCTACGTAAAATAAACTGTACTCATATCTGGAAAAAACAATAAATAGTACGTACTGTCTATGAAGTATCCTACTGAAGTCACCACTTCATAATTTTTAAAGCACTTTATAGAATCTTAAACTTTTTCACTTAGCAAAAGAGTCCCGGCAGAATACTAATGAACCAGCAAGGAAACTTTAAGACTTTTGCCAGCGATAATTTATCTGAACTAGAAATCAGACAGACCAACGTCAAATGTCTAACAGATTTACTCTTTTACTTTCTTTCCAGCTTATTATACACAAAAGAAATCAGCTGTCTAATACTATTTCTGTGTACGTCCAGCCAATTTAAAACAAAAAAGAAATTATTTGTACTTCAGTAAAGGTATGTTTAACTACGGACATTCTCCCATTCCCTTCCCTCTCCCCCCTCCATTTTCTAAATAAATCTTTTGGAAATCAGTAATGCGAAACTAATAAAAATTAAAAAAGATGTTTAATAGTACGCAAACGTGTGCCTGTTGCTGGTCTTTATTACATGATTTGTACTCTGTTGCTCTTCATGGTAAAGAAAAAATCTGATGTGTTACACTCACATGACTTTCTCTACTCTTGTACAAACTATTTTTACAAACTCTTATTCTCCATCTATTTCATATTAATCGAGATAAATATTTGCAGAAACGATCTTTTGATATGCAAAGAGAATTACATTTTTACACATAGCGACCATTTTTAAAAGTATTTGACTATCGCTTAAGGCCTACTATGTTTCCCTTGTTTTGTAATTTCAAGGGCAATATAGAAATACAGTAGCCTTTAAGCACAGATATATCTCTTAATAGCTGGTTGCTAGGTGCAGCACCATTCTCTTTGCCACAGATTAATACTCTTTGAATATCCAAGACAAAAAAATGAATAACGAATTCTCATTTGAGAAAAAGTTATTGGAAAATTTAAGGGAATAACAAGCAATATCTCGAAAATGGTTCACTCAACAAAATAATGTATATGACATAAATTGTGTATTTTAACGCGATCTACATTTTTTGTGTAGTAAAATATTGTCTATCTCTTATGGTTTCCCAGTTATGCAAAAGTCGTTCACAATAAAGAATACTTTTGGAGACATTCCCAGAAAATTCAAGATATACATTTCATTTGTCATGAAAATATCTTAAACATATGATATTTTAATCAAAATCGTTAGCCATTTTTGAGAAAATTAAAATTTTCGAAAAATGTTCCATGTAAAGGGTAATCTGGGGTAGGGGGATTTTCTTGAAAACCTTCGTGTCGCATCTCTGGAAGATACTGAACCTAAATACCAAGTTTGGTGTTTATCCGACTGTTCGTTTCTGAGTTATGCTGTTCACAGATACACACACGGACATGTTTCCAAAAATGCTTTTTTTGGATTCAGCGGGTCTCAAAACATGTATTTCCAGTGAAATCTCGGTATCGAATTTTTGGGTGGAATACAATACTTCTCCTACTTACTATACGTAGTAGGGAAAGTAAAAATGTCAAAGATCCAGAAATGTGTACAATAATCTCTCAAATATTGAGTATATTGAAATTTTATGACTAAAATTTGTTAAAAAACATTACTTTTGTAAGCTTTTGTTCAATCTTTAAACAAATTCAATAGTATAAATATTTAACCCTTTTTTGTTTTGCGCCCCAATACAACTTTCTGTTCTCTGAAAGACATCTAATGTTTGTTATATGCTATGTTTCACAGAAATTTGGTTCCGCATTCTCGAGTGGAAAGTTAACCTATAAAACAAAATAGCTTTAAATGTAATTTTTGCCTTTAGGATAGTCTTTATGAGAGATAAAATTCTTATTCATTCAAAACCGAAAACTAACAACAAAAAAGAAGTCTTGCCGTTTAACTATGTGTACAGATATTCAGAGTGAAACACTTAAGAGTATACAAAAACATGCTATAGCAACGATGTTTTTGTTAAACCTGCATTAAAATGAGCAACAATAAAAGAAGTTGATTCTGTATATGCTTCAGATTGCGTCAGTGTTCGGCATTATGGCTATATATTGTTTAAACAAAATTATATTTCAGAATTTGTGAAATTTCATTTACCTCTGCCTCTAAAACACGTACGTTCTTCTGCTAAACTGAAGCCAGTTTAATGGCAAGGATAGCAATAACCAGCTAAGAATCCGGGACAACATTAAGAGTGAAGTTGTAGCGGGAAAGCGTTGTTCCTCTGGTTGATGCCATCTGCTGCAGTGTTCTTGACTCCGGCTATTGTTGCTCAGCGGCTGCTGATTTCTCCATTACTAATAAATTACCTATCTAATTTCACGGGTCTTAGGGTTTTAATAGGTGAAGCAAATTAAAATACACTGCATTTCCCTTAAAAATGTGGTTTATTGTCAATAAAATACTTATGGGAGGCTAGCTTTTCCCCTCTGTAACAATTCCCACCGTAATAATAAATTAGGAGCCTAATCTAACTGCACACGCTTCCCACCCATATGTATACACGTGCATCCGTCGTCCAGAGAGTATCACTGTGTGTCGACGAAATTCTATAAGAGAGTGAACATACGGGGCTTTCTTTCCCCTTTTATACGTAAGCCTAGTGACGCTCACCTTCGCGCCTCAAAATGTAATGACATTTATAATTGATCCTCAGACCGCGTTACCTTATTATATATGAAAATATTCTACTCCAAAGTTTTTGCATACCGTCCTAGTAACGGTACGGAAGCGGATTCAATATCTCTGTCTCTTTCCTTTCCATATCTGTCTCTTTCTTTTTATCCTAATTGCTACCATTTCCTTGCTCATTAGTTTGGTGAAAGGCTCTACCTAGAATTATCTTTTACTTGCTAAGTTACAATCTGATTTTTATATTTCTTGGCTGCTAAATATTCTAACATCTTTCTTGGTGAATTATATTATGTACAATTCTTATTTAATATTTATTTATACGTCTATGTGTATATGTATGTATATATATGTGTGTGTGTGTGTGTGTGTGCAGTTTCAAAGTGCCGTTACTGTGCATCGACTAGGGTGGAGTGAGGTGGCACATTGGAGTGTTGTTTACCTGTGAGGTCGTGTACAATCCCCTTCGTGACTAGAGGTATAAGAAACTTCTGTCTCTATTACAGAATGTGTCCCACTTCATTTTCCAGCATCACTAGACTGTACTGTTGACAGTAGTAAACAAGATACAGTATTGGCGTATTTGTTTACATCAACAATACTGTGTTTAACTCTATAGTAAGGTTAACATACAGTGGTTACTAACTTGTCCTGGATCCTTAGCGTGCCAATAAGAGAGCTGGAAATTACAAACACAACTCTCTCTCTCTCTCTACCCATAAAAATCACAGGAGTACCTTATATAATATAGCATTAATTAAAAAAATATTTTTCTAAGCATTTTACCTTATTTGCAATAACTTTTTGTCTAGAGATGATTTGAAATGCAGAAATAAGTACTTAAATTATAAACAACGTACGAGAATGACGCTCCTACGTCTATCGAAAGCACGGTGATATAAATTCAAAATTCACAGTAATATCTCTTGCGAAGGAAAGTAAATAAAGAACAAATGTAAAATTCCAAGTATGTTATGTTAAATGACGTCCTTACATTCAAAATACTCGTATATAGCATGAAATATTTCTAAATCAACTAACCCTACAAAAAAGGAAATTTAATGTGTTCTATATTTTTTCTTAAGCACGTTTTCGTGCTTGTTAGTTTAATAGGTGGCGCAAAAATTTAAGGAGCTTATAGAAGAGTATAAATACAAGTTTAGAAAAGTAAATTGTGATACAGAAAGTGTTTACTGAACAATCTTGTTTTACAAAAGGTGTTCAAACATGGCGAGCACCACAGCCAATAAATACTGTAGTAGACAATTATGGCTCACTCTACCAACTACATCACGTATATCAGGAACCTCATCAGACGCTGCAAGTAGCCTAACGAGAAGTGTTTCTTGGTTGAGAACTGGTGACACGTTCACGAGTCATTTGATATGCCCCACAAGAAGAAACCAAGAGGCGTCAGATAAGGAGAACGGGGCAAGCATGCAATTTAACCTTCCCTTCCTATCCAGTGCCCGGGATGCGTATTTTAGTATTTCACCTACTACAATAGAAAAGTGTGCAGGTGCACCGTCTGGTTGCATCCACATCTAGCCGACTTCATCAGTTGCCAGCATCAATCGAACCCTGTGCCTCATTGCAAAGTAAGCTCACATCTTCCTGATATCCCTATGCTTAAACTGACCTAAAACTACTTCCTAGACCATAAGTTCCTTTTCTGAAGTTGTACTTTGAAATCTTGTTAAAACCATTTCTAAGAAAATGAAAACTAACGAACAGTTTCCCATGTGATAGATGGTTTAGTACTACGTGGAGATTTTCATTAAAATCTTCCCCTACCACACTTAAACAGCATGACTAATATATGACATTTGGTATTTTACCAATTTTTCGTTTCTGAGTATGCTATTTACAGATACAAATCTCTTTCTAGATGCTTTTTCGGAGTTCATTGGATGGACCTCAAACGTTCATTGTGATGAAATCTTGAAATTAGTTTTTCATGGAACACACTATAAGCAAGAGGTAGAGAAAGTGAAAACATTTTGGATAACAGTTTAAGTGTCATATTTTGGATTATCGCGTGAAAACTGAATACTTGATCGCATTTTCACGTAACTAATTGGTTAACCGAATCGCTTCCTGTATGTTTTGCAGCATCTCCTCTTTTTGCAGTTATTGCTCCAACACTCAAGAACCTCTTATCTCCCCAGACTCATCTTTTCTTAACACCCAGACCTCGCATTCGCATCACAAAGGAGCATGGCTGAGCCTCTACTATAAGGATTCCGGCTTACGGCTCGCCTATATTCAAGTCACGATCCTTATTTTTTTTGGCAAGGCAGACTTTCTGCGTTGTCTGCTGCGGGTCCCGGAGTGCTCCCCGGGGAGGAACGTCCTAGACAACGAGGAAAAAGCTGGAGCTCTTTGGGGACCGGAATCCTCTTATGCGCTACTGTCTTAAAGTAAACCATTGTCTAAGCTTGTGACGCAATAGTTTGGGCAAACCTGCATATTTATGATATGATCAGTCCAGAGATGTCAGTTTTCACTGGAGAAGCATTTGAATAACAGAAATTTATCTGAGGTTTGTGCATTACGATTATATTTGGACACTGACACTTTCCTTAGCTATTTGGTGGTATTACACTCCAATTGGTGCATATAGGGGCCTCTAGTGTGGTTTCCTATAATTATTCAACTTTCTAAATGAAACCGTATTGCACCACGCCAATTGGCGCCGTAGTCGTCACTTTTTTTTAAGCCGTACCCTTTACTCCAATATTTGCTGTTGAATCTGCTGCCGGCTGCTGCAGTGGTTGGCTATGAGATCTTTATTTCAGGATATACGTGAGTGTATTTTTAAAGGATAATATCAGTTTAAATTTACTGAGACATTTTATGTGATCTAATACTGAAGCTATTGAAGCAAATTGACAAACGTTTGAAGATAAAGAATGAAACTGTTATGAATTGTAGCACTCGAAACTATAACAATTGAATTATTATACCTGCTAACTTCTGCGTATCTTGCCGTGAGCCTCTAAAATGCATACCGGTAAAACCCCTCGCGGCTATGCCGTAACTGACCGAATCTCAGAATTTCATTCCCTTTCTCTTTCACAGAATTTCTGTCTGCGTGTCTGCAAACTTACTGAACGTAAAAGCTTGACTGCATTTCAGGAACCTTTATACTAACGCGTTCGCTCCTCAGCTATTACTAATGACTTTGCTCGCTAATTACCTTTTTTCTCCGGATAAATCTTTTCAACTCAAGCTTGTTATATTATACCTTGATTTAATATACGGAAATTATTTATTGCAATTATTTTTCTCTTACTATTATTTATTTTATTATTTATATACTCCGGTCAATAATTACTGTATATATAAGTGTCTACCATATGCCCTAGAGGCGATAGTGATGAGCAGGCATTGGAGTCAACATAAGGAACGCAAGCTATTGGAATTCACCAAAAGCTAACAGTGAAATGCTTCGATTATAGTGCTCTCTGGTTACTTTCGGTGACATTCTGCATGTTAAGTTGACATCAATACCGGCAACTGTTTCTAAAATATACGCATTATAAATATATAGTCGTAGATGGTGTTAATGCAGCTCTTACGTTAACGATACAGGCATTACCTTGCAGAACGTCAGCTGTTGAGTTTAAAATGAATAATTCTTGCCTGGGAGATTCCGTTATGTTCCACGTGTGCATTTATTTGTAATTTCTTTAGTGCTTATATAAGTGTTCCACATCTTTTAATTTTTAAACACATTTTCCCATTAAATACAATACAATACGATGGGATATTTAGCGCTGGGAAGTGATTTAATCAACTAGTGTTGTTTCAAAACAAGATTTGATTTACTACTGGGGTGAAGCCAAAAGGTTTTGCAGCTAGATATTAAATTTAGTTACCCCGGCATAAACATGGGGGACGTAACTGCAGTGGCAACGAGAGGACCAAGTTCTTAGCTGCACCTTTTAAAGCAGGCGTGGAACATTCATAACAAAATACACATAATTTCACATTACCTGTGGTTTATTATATATTTACCTTGGTGCCTGTACATCATTCACAAAAGATTACAGAACAAACATTGGAGGGAGATGTTCCACACTCACACGAGACACGCACGCTACATACACAACCACTCGCCCTGAAGAGACAACGACTGACTGGCTACTACTGACGCTACCAAACAAAGAAAACTAACGCTCGCTTTCCCTCCCTTCCTCTCTCCACCCCGGATTAGGAGTTGGGGAGAGAAATGCCGCACCGGACGAAATTCAAACTCCCAAACGAAATAATTATGCCCAACAATGTCATGCTACAAGGCAATAATGTGTCCGCCGCGACAATGCACACGCATACACGGTACAATATTTAGCACTAGGAAGTGATTTAATCAAATTATGTTGTTTCAAAACAAGATTTGATTTACTGACTGACTTGAAACTGTAATTCCCACCCTAAGATTGCCAGTACTTCAGTTTGGTGTAAAGTCGGATACTATGAATTCTTGGAAACTGTCATTAAATTGTTTCCCCTATACAAATAATATAAACAGCAGCAGCCAAAGGGGGCACAAAACATGGTCTGGAGCTGTGTCTGTAAACCCCAGCAGATTATACGAAGGATAGCGAGGTGTAGTTTGTTACCTGCGACGTCCTGCCTGAAGTCCAGTAACGGTTCAACTTTTATTTCATTTCATCCTGGCTTCAAAGCTTAGAAATACCTATGGTTGATGATGAGCAATTATCTCAAAGCTTGAAGGATGGCACAACTTGGGGAAGATCAGGATATATTATGCTGGCTCAATATTCTTGGGAGTTGGGGAAGGAAGATACTTTGTCATGCCTGTTCAAAACAGCTCATCCAAACTCCGAAACTGGTAAGTTATTTAACCCAAGGGTTCACAAACGTTTTAGACCCGCGGCTCCCTATATCTACAGATTATTTTCAACGGTCCACCCAATATGCACGCACACCCACTAACAGTCTTAGACCTTGTATCCTGATGTCACAGTACTGTTGAAGGCAGTGTAAGCTTACGCCCTCTTGCGGTGCTAGGGCAGTCAATCGAGCGAGTGATTGTCAGTAGTGAGACAGCCGCTGCGCACAGCTTGGGAACGTCAGATTTAAGCAACTTGCCAAAACTGCCCTCACGACCAGCATCCAAACTGCGCAACTAGCGGCAGACATATGATGTACACCTTGTGAATAGGTCACATAGAGCAGTATTGTATTTTTACTTTAACATTTATAAAAGGTAAATCGTTATTATTTTAAATACTATAACAGAAGAATGGCGAGAAAATATTAAAGGGATTTAGCGAAAATATGGACTAAAGCTCGAGCTACGTGCATACAATCATATTCAGGAAATATTCTTATCCTAATGATAACATTTGATTTCTGAACACATAATATTAAATTCATTTATCAAAATACGGCGGAAAACCCACGTACGAGACATTGGGTCTTCTACGAGGCGTGTTTTTAAAGTAAGCATAATTTTAATACTTTGCCACTGCAGCGCTGCAGTTGCGATCACTTCCTCCATTCATTAGGAAGCCAGACGCAACTGTGAGCGATCGTCACTTTGTGTTTTCCTGTTGTTAGTGCGTTTCGAAATGTTCAAAGCAATTGAACGACATGCGAACTGTGAAGTCAGATCATGATTCTCTTTTTAATGCGAGAAATGTTACGTCAGAAAGCATTCATTGCCAATTGTGTGAAGTTTATGCGGAAACAATAATGAGTAACAATGTCCGGCCAACACAGTCAAACAAACTCAAGATCTGATGGCATCATTTGACTGGGAACAATTTGACCACCCTCCCTAATGTCCGGCTTTGGTACCAAGCGATATTCATCTGTTTCTTCATCTGAAGAAAATGAAAAAAATCTGAAGAAATGTGAAACAAGAAGTGCGGACTTGACTTTCATCACAGGCGGCATCATTCTTTGACGAAGGCATATAAAAACTGGTTTGCCGTTAAAAGTACCTGAATAACGGTGGAAAAGTAGTGTAAGGCTTAAGGTAATGAATGATTATAAAGTATTTGGAAAATAATGTTCCGTTATTGTTTAAAAAATTATCGGTTCTTACTTTAAAAACACGCCTCCCATCTGAAAAATAAGTTACAGAGTTCGGATAGGGGGACTAATGGACCACTCCTTGCCTTTTCTGTCATAAAAAAGTTACCAAGTTAGTACATCCCCGTTCAAAGAAATCATTAAATTAAGGTGTTGCCCTTAAGTGAAAGAAGCTGGCATCTCATCAAAATTAATGAGACGATTGGATACTTTAAAGTGACACGCAAGGGACGCATTAATGAACCGAAAGGTAAAGAAACAAAAATTCACATTCTCATTTAAAATAATGTTTATGTTAAATACCTAAGTTTCAACCAGTTGTGTATATGTGATACCTTTTTTTACCTTTTTACTTTCTCTGCTACGTATAGTAATATATGTTTTGAGACCCCTGAATCCAAAAAAGCATTTTTGGAAACATGTCCGTGTGTGTGTGTGTGTGTGTGAACAACATAACTCAGAAACGAACAGTCAGATAAACACTAAACTTGGTATTTAGGTTCAGTATCTTCCAGAGATGCGACACGAAGGTTTTCAAGAAAATCCCCCCACCCCAGACTACCCTTCACACGGAACATTTTTCGAAAATTTTAATTTTCTCAAAAATGGCTCTAACAATTTTGATTAAAATATCATATGTTTAAGATATTTTCATGACAAATAAAATTTATATCTTGAATTTTCTGGGAATGTCTCCAAAATATTCTTCATTGTGAAGGACTTTTGCATAACTGGTAAACCATAAGAGATAGACAAAATTTTACTACACAAAAAATGTAGATCGCGTTAAAATACACAATTTATGCCATATACATTTTTTTTTGAGTGAACCATTTTCGGGATATTGCTTGTTATCCCCTTAAATTTTTCAATACTTATTTTCTCAAATGGGAACTCGTTATTCGTTTTTTGTCTTAGATATGCAAAGAGTATTAATCTGTGGCAAACAGAATGGTGTTGCACCTAGCAAGCAGCTATTAAGAGATATGTCTATGCTTAAAGGCTACTGTATTTCTATATTGCCCTTGCAAATACAAAACAAGGGAACATAGTACGCCGTAAGCGATAGTCAAATATTTTTAGAACTGGTCGCTATGTGTAAAATGTAATTCTCTTTGCATGTAAAAAGATCGTTTTTGCAAATTTTTATCTCGATTAATATGAAATAGATGGAGAATACGATTTTGTAAAAATAGTTTGTAGAATAGTAGAGAAAGTCATGTGAGTGTAACACATCAGATTTTTTGTAAAAGCAGTGAGTCCTCAACGGCGAGGGTTCGCCGTCCTTACTCCCAGAAGTAAACCAGTGCTACGAACATCTGCCGCTGCTAGACTTAAAACATTTGAAAAGTGGAAAAAAGCAATAATACTGAACAAAGCTAAGGTCCGCGTGTTGGTGACAAGTGTTTATAGATTCCTAAAGAGAAGGTAGCGGCTGGCAAACTTCCCATTCCTGATAGGAGAAGATTGCGCTGGACATCCAGCAAGATAAATTTATCAAGTGGAAGATACATCTTAATAGTATATTGCGACACAATTGTAGTAAGTATATCATTGAGAGCAAGGAATAGTTGAAAATACGCAACGAATCTTCTATACTTACGAGAATATGCAATGCACTTAACGCGTGTGTACTGCATACGACAGTAAATAATAGAAATAGCAGTTAAGCGAAAATAAAATTAATTACTAACACCTGTTGAACATGGTGATTCCATTAGCAAGGTCACTAACATTAACATTGCTAGAGACTGGCGACCAACTACAAAGCCTGGTTGTTGATGTTTAAAAAAGATCAGTTGCAGCTCATACTTACTAGTCAGCCACAACATGAGTGCGCGTGGTAGGAAGAGGAACTAACGGTTACGAAATAAGTGGGCGGGGCATCGGAAGGACAGTCAGGTAAAGAAAACATCCACATTTCCAAGTTGCATTTACTAGCGAGGCTGATGCCTGTGAATGTAATACAATTGTCACTGTGCAACTGTACATTTCCCTATCGCCTTGCCCCTCACTCCCCAGCCTTGAGTGTCAACAAAAAAACAGTGATCCCCTCCTCCAAGTGCATTCATATCCTGGCCGGATGGTACCTGGTGCATGAGTTATAGTGTAAGTTAATATTTACAAATAAAAATAAAAGCCTACTTAAGATTTAAGTGGTAAAATTCAACTACTAAATATGATTATATTCCATGTCTGCAATAATAAATTTAGCAAGTTAGAGGATGTAATTCAGTTCATGCACATACGTGCAGTAAAATAGACAAAACAGCAATTAGGTTATGTTGCCAGCACTGAATGCAGGAAATTCAACCTTACAACATAGCAGCATGAACAGGAAATGCATAAAAAACACTATAGTCGAAAAACAAATTTAGGGGTTGTTACCTGTTTTACTAAAGCTATACTCAACATTTTCTGCTAGAAAAAAAGTATATTCAACTTTGATTAATAATAATAATAATAATAATAATAATAATAATAATAACATCAAACAGAGTTGTGATCTTCTGCCAGGTTCGGACTTCCTTATACATATACCATTTATGTTCGTATATATTGCGTCCAAAAACAAAACGGCACGGTTTCAACTCTTTTACTCCAAAGAGCAGAAGCCGGTATGCGTCCATAGTTTGGCTGTTGATGTAAATGGCCCAATACTTCTTAGTATAAAAACATTTCAAATCTATGCAGAAATCGCTTAAGCATTTCCACCGGAATGTTACTTCTAATTCGGCTTGCGAGAAGTGAACTACATTTGAAGACAACTGAGTGTGTTGTAACCTTTACAGAAAAGAGATAAAAACGGTTTGATTTGGGCAGTATTATGTCCTTACAAACATCGTCCATGCGTTTCATAATTGTAACGTTACAATAATGAGCTAACATTTAAAAGTAAATTCGGGTTTCGTAATTCTAAAAAACCAACATGTTCGTCTATAAGTTCAGGTTATACAACGGAGGGGGACACCTTGCGTACTGCGACCTACACAGATCTATTGTGTCTATCACCCCCAAGGAAGAAGGGATGAGGTTAAGAAACCACAGGAGACTACAGTTCCCAGGCCACAGAGACGCGCGTAAGTTCCCAACAGATCCAGACTCCAAGACTGTTGGAGCTGCCCAGAGAGGGCGATGAACGACTCATCGACCAAGCACTCCTCTAGTGTCCACGAGAAGTACTGTTTCCTTTGAGGAGGTATCCACGCCATCTATCTGGCACCGGCATACGCTACGAAAGCTAGAAGCACACCTGAAAGATGAAAAGGAAACGGAATGAAAGGGAAATGATAGTAAATCATGGTAAATGAGAAACCATCCCAGCATTTGCCTACCGACCAGAGAAGACCACGAAAAACCGAGGTCAGAGTGGGTGGTCGACGGGAATCGAACCCGGGACCTCCTAAACGCGAGCCCCATACGTTACTGCGGAACCAGTTCACACAGTAAGGTATGAGTGTTGCTCTCAGATTCTTTCAATTCAGTGGAGGGCTAAGAAATGAATGAAATATTAAAAACTGTTTAGTTTCTAATGAAATTAGAGCCGAACTGTCACTGTCATGTTTGTTTTAATGCAGAAAATAAACTAAATATTAGAGCAGGAACATTAAGATACGCATATGAGGTCAGAAAAGTTAGTTTTAGTATGAGAGTTGTTAAAGCAGAACTGTTCAGGTTGGACAACTTGAGAACTACGTAACACCTCTTCATCTCAGCGAGCTGAGTGGAATCGGTTGACACACTCTCAATCACAATAGCTTGTTTATACAGACTTGTAAGAGGCGAGGCGAGTCCTTTTTGTGGAATTACCACTGGAGTTTCGATTCAGCAAATAACAGCCTTGCTTAAAATAACACTGAATGCCTTTGTCTATCACTTTACTTTCACTTTCATTACTCTGGACAATCGCGTTTAAACTGCCGCGCTCGATTAGCCATACGAATATTCTCAACATTAAATCAATTTCTTGCTTCGTTTCTATAAACAATAGTTGTCTAATATTTCTAACTGCGTAAGAGTTTATAATAGTACCATAACCTTTAATAAATTCATGCGACTCCACTTTAATAAATTCTAATAGCCAAATACACAAAAGAACAAATGTTCTGGCCTTTCTTCAGGCTTTTTATTTTTGTAATTTTATAACGCTTTGAAACTTTCACCGGTTTTATGCGAAGTTCACAGAAGTATTTGATATGCATTTAGTAGAGAAAAATGTTATATAATATGTGACAATATCACCAGAAAATGATTTAAACTGACGAATAAATAAATGCTTTAAGTTGCAAAAACTGAATTAATAACAAAGTTCGTAAAAACGCTGTAAATTTCTGACTGATATTATTTTACTTCTTAGATCAAAACCTATTTTCACGCTAATTTTTGTTATTGTATCTAGTGAATAGATAGACAGCGGCGCTGTGACCGAGTGGTTAGACCGCTCGCCTCCCACCAAGGTGTCCCGGGTTCGATCTCAGGGACTCGTATGTGAGATTTGTGGTGATGGACAAGGCGGCGTCTGGGTGGGTTTTCTCCGGGTCTCTGGCTCCTCCCGGCGTTCATTCCACCAATTCATCACCTTTCCTTTCACCTATTTCGCCTTCATTTCATATCACTTTCCTTCCTCACACTCATACCTGGCTACAGGCCGATTCCCCCTTCCTGGTTCTTCGTTCTCTGATTCAATATTTGTATGCTCCTCTGCAGGCCTCTGATCATAGGCACGGTTGTAAGACTTAGGGGACTAGGATAGGACAAAATAAGACTAGGAGCGGAAGGGTCCTAGTAGCTCGGCCTATGCAGATATTTTGTACCTAGGCCCCTGACGGGCGCCCCCGGGAGGGACGAATAAGGTGAGAGGAGACAGAGGGCGGCCGGAGCAGGAGACACGACAGGCCGAGGGCAGGGTCTCTACCGTTTACAGATTTAAATTCCCAGATGGCAGCTGGTGGGGCCAGCTCCCTCCACCCCTGGAGAGGCTCGCGACCCGGGAATGAAGGTTTACTCAGAGCATCATTTTCCTCTGCCATGCATATGCCGAGCCCTCAAATAAAATTTAAATTGAGTTTTATTTATGGACGCTCTTTAACGGCTATGGTTCTTAGCGTCCTATTCTATACTGGGCGTGAAAGACCGGCAATTTTGCTCAGAGGCCTCTTTATCAGGCTTGAGGTTCTTTTACGTGCCGTAAATCTACGATATGGGACCACCGGCTTTACTTCCCTTCCGAAGGAAGCCATGCTAAGGATTTTTACGCCCGAAAAAAACCATCGCCCTCCGCCGGGTTTGAACCTACGACCTTGGGAACTAGTGGCTAGCACGGTACCACTAGTCCACGGAGGACGACCCGAGACCTTAACCCGACACTTGCAATCCTGAAAGTGACCAAACAGATGAAAGGTGAAGTGAAATGGAGGGACAGGAAATTCGGAGGATGTAACGATTCTTTCCAACATTCGCCTAGAATCCGGGGAAACCCCGAAAAATACCCGGTTAGAGAGGTCGGCCCCGGGAAGCGAACCCACCACCTCCCTAATGCGGGCCACAGACGTTACCGCCTAAGCCATTCCGCTCGATTAGGGGACGAAGTAAGTAGGAATACATTTAGAATAATTTTCTATATATAACACACGAAAATGTTCGAAAAATGGTTACATCTTAAAAAACACAAAACTAATAACATCTTTTAAAAATTGGGAAAACTGCAGAACACGTAAACAGTAATATTTAATTTAGCTGCTAGAATTATTTCTAAATTAGAGATGATTTCTTTCTGCAATCGCAGTATTAAGGTTCTAATTTCATTTACTTTATTCTTCTGTGGGGAAACCATCACCAATGGATAAATTCCCGATAAAAGTATATAATTGAACCAAGCAGATTCTTTGTCTGATTGACGCGGCAAATATCCCGAATTAAAAGTAAACTATTACACAAATATCACAGAAGTAAAAAGTAAGGTGGCAAATTTGTTACGAACCGATACAAATAAGGTACAACTTTTGTGACAAATGTAGCAATTTTATGAAGGAAAGATGTTGAAATCTCATTTTTATGTGTATAACTATGCTTCTCACGCAGTCTACTTATTGTAAGTTAAAGTATTTGACTTCTTAGTACGAGAGTCTTTCTTCGGAATGCATGTCAGCCACAATAATAATGAGTAAGATTTAAGAGTGATCAAAGGTGGGTGAATTAAATGTGACAAGATTATGGAAGAAAACTCTCGTGTTGTGCTCTGGAGATCTACAAGAGCTTTTGCAAGTAACTTTGCTTCAGTCAACCAAGTGACTGTTTTAGAAGTATATTTTACTATTCTATCTTCAGTTACGAAGGGCATTCGACACCGATCCAGAGTGAATATTGTACCTATGTCCCACGAGGGGGCGTCCGGGGAGGAAGAATGAGGCGAGAGGAGGTATCAGGCGGCCGGATCCAGGAGCGATGGTACAGCAATGACAAAGTCCCTAATTTTCCAGATACAGACAGTCCGGCAGACGGACAGGCAGACCGGGGACCCCACCTCACACAGAGGGGGTCCAATGTCCTTCAAAGTGGATTCGAATACCCCGGCAGTCAGCCGAAAGCAGAGGGACGAAGAGAGTTACAAAGAGCATGGAATATCCCTGCCATGCTGTACCGAGCACCATCGCGGATACCTCCGACCCTGTAAACAGACTAACAGGGTGAAGGATGGGATGGAATGAAATGAAATCAAGAATGAAAGAAATGGAAGGACAGAAATTCGGGGGCTGAAAGAAACCGCTATAGAATTCGCCTGACGATCCGGGAAAGAAAATGAAAAAAAAACAAAAAAAAACATGGGTCAGAGTGCACGGTCAATCGATTCGAGACCTCCCGAATGTGGGCCATAGATATTGCTGCTCAATATTATTTACTATTAAATAGGATATTTGTTAAGCTGAGTCCAAAATATAGGTTGCCCTATCCTGTTTACTTTCTCTTCTACTTGCCTATAGTAAGTAGAGAAAGTATTTCATACCATCCAGAAATTTAATATTGCGTTTTCACTGAAAAAACATGTTTTAAGATTTCTTGAATCCAAAAAATAAGCATTTTTGTAAAAAGGTATGTGTACGTAAACTAAAACTCGATTAAACAGCAAACTTGTGACGTTCTTCCAAAGATGTGACACGACTTTTTTCAAGAAAATCCTCATAAGTCAAACTACCCTTTACATGGAAACATTTTCTTTGCCTTTTGTTTCCTAAAAAACTGATGTGCAAGACTTTCTCTACTCAAACATGCAAACTATTTTTATAAACGCTTATTCTCCATCTACTTCATGTTAATCGAGATCTTATTGCTAATTTTCTTGTAGATGTAAGGGGAATATGGTAGGCTTTAAGCGATAGTCAAATCTTTTAAGAGCTGGCCTCAATCCTTTGAATTTTTCTGTATGGGGTCCTTAAAAGTGTAGTATCAAAAGTATCCTCAAAGGTATCCTGTTGACACCGTTGAAGTACTGGAGCAGAAAATTGTATGTGCTTGTCAAGAACTCAGATTCGAAACTCGCTGCAGAGATGAGTGCGGTTGCATCCAGATGCAAGGACGACACCTTGAACACCTCCTTTAACGAAGAAGTGTACAGTGTTAATAATATGTAACATACTAAAGTAGAATTGTATTCCTTGTTAAATTCAGCTATGAGTGAATATTGAAGCAGCTTAGAATGGCAATTATTAATCTAAAAGTCTACATTTGAAGTTCATACGTACTAATTAGGACGATGTTGCTTAATGAACTCAGTGGCGGCTTGTAATCACACATTTGCAATTATCTCGCACATGGCTCGTTTGTGGACCCATACTTACTGGAACGTTCTTGCTTCTACTATCGTATACTTCCAAATGTTTCAGTTTGGGCTATTAATTATGATAGACCCTACATATAAAAACCTTTACCGAACGGAATGGCTGAGGCGGTAATTTGGGAAGTCCCGGCTTGAAATCCCATGGGCCGACCAAACTCATGGGTTTTTTCGTGATTTCCCTTAATTGCCAAGGTAAATGACTGTTTAATAATATGACCCAAAGTCCACCTTAAGTCTAAAAGAGTGGTAAAAAGGAAAATAAATGGTAATACCGAATGCGCTGCCTCTATCGACGAATAATGAAAGCAGATAAACTGGACGGTACCCTAATGACATCCGACCATCATGTACAGAAGTAGAGGTGCAGTTGCCTAGCACTAGGGCAATGCGTGACGAAGCAAGATGGTATGATACAGTGATGAGACCTAGATGGCTAACTGTCCGCCACACATGGAGACACGATGTATCTCCTCTCAGATCCAGCGCGATATGTCCCGTAGCCAAAGCTACGTAAAATAAATAGAAAACATGTCTGGTGTGCTACTTGTAAAATATGGAAAAATGTGAATTTATCATATCTACTCCCTACGTGCCATGTTGCCAGTTGACGCCCGGACGTTATTTTGTTTACTCTGTGTATTTAGTTTCACTAAATCACAACCCATCATATTTTCCAATGTGAACAATGGTTTTATCGTAACCCGCTTGTTTGAAACGCAGAAACCGAAGCCCATATTAAAATCAATACAAATACTGTGGTTTCATTGAAAATCACCCCAACGCCATTCAAAGGGGACGGCGAACAAAGGGTAACACCTCAGTTCCTTTGGCGACGCCAACTCAAACACTCCCTTTCAGCAGCAACCACAGTCGAACAGTCCTAGCTGTAATATAACTCCAGTTGACCGAATTTAAGCAATAAACTTAGATAGCACATTTTATCAGTCATTCGCTTAAATATAGCGTTCTTTAACAGTCGCTCAGATGTTTGGGGCTGGAATATTCGTACAACTAGTGGGATATGAGAATCATTGCCGTTCGAATGTGTTTTGCGTGAAATAATTGAATGATGGCCACTTCAAAAACGACAAAATATTGAAAAATACAAACCAATAGCAATGGTGATACCGTAATTATTGACAGGAAGATATAGATAATTAAATAAAGAAGTACTAGTAAGATAGAGAAATAATTGCAATATAACTAACTTCCGTGTATCAAATTAATGTATAATGTAATAGCTCGAGTTGAAAGATTTGCCGGAGAAAAAAGTAACTATTGAGCAAAGTCATTAGTAATAGCTGAGGAGCGAACGCGTTAGTATAAAGATTCCTAGAATTCAATTAACGTTATAAGTTCAGAAACGTTTGCAGAGTCACGTAGACAGAAATTCTGTAAATGAGAAAGGAAATGAAATTCTGAGATTCGGGTAGGTACGGCTTAGCAAGGTAACAAACGCATGCGTAGGGGTTTAAGATTAGCCCCGCGCGAGAAGGAACCTCGGTAGGATAATTCTAAAGTGGGCGTGACTTGAGTTATTAAAAGAGCGTATAGTGCTAAAATTAGCGTGCTTATTTCTTTTCTTTCGTGTACAGCCTTGGGACTTACAGTCGTTTACGGTGATCGGCAGTTCATAGCGCCAAGACCGCGCTGGTTTATCAGTTACTTAGCGATAGCCGCCTGGGCTTTTGCCGGTAAGCATTTTAGTGACTCACGGCAAATTACGCTTCTAATGTCTTTTATTGCGGAAAGTTATTTAAAACCGTAAAATTGACACTGCAGAAGTTAGAAGGTATAATAATTCAATTGTTATAGTTTCGAGGGCTACGATTCATAAACAGTTTGATTCTTCATCTTCAGATGAAGCTGATCAATAGCTCAAGTATTAGATCACAGTAAATATCTCAGTCAATTTAAACTGGTGTTATCCTTTCAAACTACACCCACGCATACCCTGAGATAAAGATCTCATAGCCAACCACTGTAGCAGCTGGTAGCAGAATCAGCAGCAGAATACGACCATCGCCCGGATTCAGAGAGCAGTAATTCTTTACTATGCATTCCTCATTGGTCAGACATCACCCGTAGCCACAGCATTGACATGTGACAGGCTTGTTATGCGATTAAGGAAATTGGAATACTGGTAATAGGAATAAGATTGTAATATAGTACTGGATTGGAGGTTTTCAAGAATTCAGAGAAAAGGGACTAAAAGCGCAGTCAAAGCCGACGATGTGTACAAAGAAAGACAAATCCAACTTAGCCTATAATAAAATTCGTTCCATACGGATGAAAAAATTTCAAGAGAATCGTAGTTGTCAATCACTCTAAGAGGACGGCTCCATGAGGCAGGGATTCGCCATAGAAGAGCAGCAAAAGGAAATTCAAATGACGAAGAATATTGCCGCACTCGCTTTACAGTATATCGCATATACGGATACGTTTTGTATGTGGTAATGTTTTCAAACGAAAAGTTTTTCTGTTCTTACGAGGCTAGTAGACTGTTCATATGGCATCCCAATTATATGCGCTATAATGCATATCTCTAACAAGCTTTGTCCTTTGGGGATGGATATCTTGTTTAGGGCCGATGCAATAGTTGATGAATCAACCGAGGAGCCCTTGAGTAAACTATGATCCCTACCCTAACAGAGTCATACCCTGCAGATCAAATGGCTGTGATCCTTTTTTTTTTGTAACAATAGTAGTGTGTAAAGTCGAAGGAAATGGAAGTTTGACTTCGGTAATTAGTTGTTGAATATAAACCCTGTTGAGAATGTCTTAGTCTAATAGATCAACGGTTCGAACCAAGGCAGGAAAGGACCAAACACCACTTTATTATGTATGAAGTTGGGAGGATATTAGAATGACATCACACGTTTGCCTGTTAATCTATCAAACAATCAACAAATGGGTGACTACATGCAATTTTGTACATCAATGGCAGCTGGACAGAACATTGTTGTTTTTATGTATGCAGCCACTAATTAAAAATAGGAAAAGCTTAACGAGAATGTTCCTGAAAGACTGAAAGACTGGAAAGTATATATCAATTAAAAGTTTAAATATATTCATTGGACCAAAATATAGATTTACATAGTTTCTACTTTAAATGAGTGTAATTGCTAATTGTTTAATTTTTAATTAAAACGAGAAATTCTGCTTTGAATTTCTAGCAATGCTTTCAATTGAACATTAATCTAGTAAGTTTTCTTTAAGGAGAAGATATTTATTTCTTTATCAAATAAATGCATAAAGTATGCTAATTAAGTTAGTGTGTTCTATAAATACTTTATTATTTTAATTATTCATAAGATAAATAATTTATATTTATTAGTAAGAAATTATTTCACTTAAGGAAATGCTTCTTATTGAAGTTTAACATAATTCGATGCCAGATTAAGATGAGTTTGCGCGAGCGCGTTCTATCTTTCTCTCTCTCTCTCCCTCTCCTCACACACACATACCTACATAAAATAAAAGTGTAACGAAGCATTTTAGATGAATAACTAATACTAACGTACATATATACGTACATAAAATTATCACGTAATAACGGTTGAACAGGTTATTATGAAAGTGAAATGTAGGTCCCAAGTAGAATATAGGTTATTTGCACTTAAACTATTTTCCCATAGTGGAAGGATTATAAAGCGACAAAAGTATAACTAAACTATCTACTCAATAGGTTTTGCAAACATGTTTCATTCGCTAACATTATAACAATTCCTAGGCATTTTGTTGTTTATGAAGGCATAACATTAGAGTATTTAAGGAGTTATAGCAGTTTTTCCTTATTATCACGCACAAAATTATTTAAGTTTGAAACATTCTATTGCCGTTTACTGGTTATCATTGTAAACCGCTATTGCGGATATCTAAAGCATACATAGTGTTTCCGAATCACCGTACATTTTGTTCGAGCAGGCAACCCAAATGACATCAGACATGGTAAAACATATCTACTGTTTTATTACTACATTACACAGGATTACATGCTTCTGTTTCAATTATTTTACTTCAAAGTGTTCTGGTATTACTAACAGTCGCCGCATATAAAGCAAGTGTATTTGATATAAACAGCTTTGTTGCATCCACCTACACCAAGCGAGATGTCTCTGCGCTAACGTGAGAGGCTCGCATTCGGGAGATCTCGGATTCGATTCCGTTGGACTAGCCATTATGACCATGTTTTTTTCGTGGTTTTCCTAAGTCAATAGGCTAAGGTGGTTTGTACAATGCCAAAAATTTTCCTTTCAGTTTGTTTCCTGCATATTTCAGAGTGGAAAGGATCAGACGAGTGAGCGATGTGGCGAGGCATGTAGTACTGGTATTTGCTTTGAGTAACAGCGACCTTTCTTTGGGGATCTCATACCTGGAGACATTAAGGACCCCGCCTGCGTCCGAATGTGGTCGCTGTGACCTTCGATTCACCCTTCCTCATGGAGGTTCAGTATGTACAATAGACCTTCTGTGAGTTTCCGTGCCAAAATCCTCTTTCTTAAAGGTGAGGGCACATATCACGGAAGGACTCCTGGAACCGGGGCACAGCACAGCAAGTACCGCAATGGTCGTTTTTGCTTCTATCGTGACTCCTGGGAGGGAGGGATGAGTGGAGAGACACGAAGGACGACCAGATCCGGATCCCGACGGGCGCAAGCATAGACGGGATCCCTAACGTTTCCAGATTGAACGTATCCTGTGCCGACCGGTCCTATCCACACGCCAACGAACCTCCCGGCAGTCCCCCCATCGGGTAGAGCCCACTTGGGGGAAAGTCCCCGCAGCGATGCCAGGGAAGAAATCTCTACAAGGGGCAGCCGCAACCCTCCGAACAGCGTCGCTTGGTCCTACAACCCTGAAACAGATGATAAAGAAGATTATGGTAACGGAAATGAGGGGCAGGAAAGTCGTGGTAGAAAATGAACCACCCCCAGAGTCATCCATCGCGGTCTAGGGCTACCTTGCAAGCCTCTAGTTCCCGAGATCGTGGGTTTAAACCCGGCGGAGGAAGATGGATTTTTTTGGGCGTGAAAACCCTTAGCACGGCTTCCTTTGGAAGGTAAGTAAAGCCGGTGGCCCTGTATAAAGATAAATGCTGTACTTTGCGTATGCATCTATGTATAGAGCCACAACTCGACTGATTTTAAAATTTGTGCCACCTCTGAAGCAGTGTTGCCAACTTAGCCATTTTATGGCTAAAACTAGCATTTTCACAGTAGCGTTTAGTCATATAAAATCGTAAAATGCTTATAGCCTAAAATTTAGCCTATTCAACAAATCCCTTAGCCAAAATCTAGCCTAAATAGCAAAATTTCATTTGCGCTTTAGGTATGCGAAGGATAAATGGATAGGGTGTTATTCCCCATGTAATTTAAAACTGAACTGTGTTGCACTAACTCGGTGGTTCCAATTCATGTTTATATTTTCGTTTGTTCTGCGAGAAAAGGAGAGGGGAAAAGACGTAAACTTGTAGATGTATACCAGGCCGAACACTACCTACAGCGATGCCAATTTAGTCCTTTTATGGTTAAATCTAGCCTTTTTGAAGAGCCTGTTTGCCACTAGTTTGCCAAAAGGCCACTAAAGGCATTTTACATAATGATTGAGCCAATTTTAACTATTTTTCTAAGTATTCAACCATTTCTAGCTATTCTTCAGTTTCTGTTGTCTAATTTTTAAATAAAAATCACCGAAGTATCAATGAGAAATATACATATATAATACATGCGTTAATGAAAAATTGATCGACCAGGTAAAACATCTGATTTACAATCTTTCATTTGTAAATTTCCACACTTTGATGTCTGTGTTTGAGGAGTGGAGACAGGGAGGTTGCAGCCTATAGTCATTTGCAAGCTTCAAGTTCATATTTGTGTGGACAATTACTGTTTATATGTGGCATGTCACATGAAATTTGGGACTGGTGAATGCTCAATCCTAATGTTTTATTTCACTTTGACTGTTTGTCTAGCATGACTATACTATTCGTGAAGCATTTTAATATGAGAAGTCAGAAAGCATTTCTGAATGAGATAAATTCCTTTGACAAGCCAGAAAAATTATTATACAGGGATGGAAAATTCCTGACATTTTGTTTTATTAATATTAAATCTGATTTGCCTACTTATAACTATTTATAAACTATCCCTACTTAGCCATTTCTGGCCTTTTCGACAGTCACTTTTAGCCACTTTTCATCACCAAGAGTTGGCAACACTGCCCTGAAGGCATACCACGTGCCGTGCACAACTGATATATAACTTCAAGAAGTGCATGGACGTTGCAAACACGTGTATATGAAAATGTATGTGCTGAATAATCACTAACAGTATTTTCTAGTAATCAGTGGAATTTATGCTGGCATAGTATTGCAAACAAAACGCGGGTGGGCACAAAAAACGAAGAAACGGCCTGCAGAAGGAAACATTCTCACTTCATTATGACGCCATAAAATACGTCAGCTACACACTACAACATTAAAACACAAAACCTAACATGCAGCTAATTATAGCGAACATAAAACTTCTCAACGTGGTTCTATTTTAGTGCATGTATGTGGAAAGTTAGACTGGCTTTCAGAGCTCCACAGAAGTATGAAATAGTAAAGCCGGTAGCAACCTACATTCGTAATCAAAAGTTTTTTTTAAATTGCATTGCTATCTCTGGCGAGGAAAATCCTTAAAGTTTTCTCGTTTAGTGCATTCGGATTTATAAGAGAAACTTTCACAAATGCATCACCTCAGACCCGCCGAGGTGTTGGCTTTTATTTTATATCCATTCGATGCGTAGCAATACACCAGTGTCGTTTCTGCATATTCGAAAGAAAAACAGATTGGTAAGTAAAATACCTTTCCCAGAAAATGGGTAAAAGTGATATTTTCACATAATTTTGCCATTCCAATATAATGACCGCGACATTTACACCATAAACTATACTGTTTCAAAAAAATATATTTATCAGTAATACTTCCACAACTATACTGCTAGATATCACAAAACTCTACAATATACTTTGCAAAAATATAGTAAAGGATAAAAAAGCACAGCCACGTAACGTTCTGTGACGTGCATGCTTTAATATGCACAATTACATTAAAATCATGAGAAACTAAAATAACACAAACAATATTTTTAAAGCACATAAGAGATGATTGGCTCACATTTTCTCTGGAAAATCTTTTAAAAACTGTGATGTGTTACATTCACATGACTTCTCTACCCTCTATCGCTTATTAGTACGTATACAAAGTATTCTTACGAAAGTTTATTTTACTATCAACTTAATTTTAAACAGATAAACCGCTCTGGAAATAGCTGCATTACATATTTCGTTATAGATACAAAGTGAGTAGCGACATTCACATGTTTTATAAACTCGACGCCTTATGCTGGCTTTAAAATTCCATACGCTATCCTTGACATAGCGAGAAACAGCTGAAAATCGACAGGACTTTAAAACAATGGTTAAGTATTAATTCGAGCCATTAATAATGGATATCTCGGAGATGACTGCTGCCATAAAAATGTTATTTGAGATAAAGTGTGTGCTTTATAGCAAGTTTTCGTCTATCGTTTAACGTTTATCAGATACACAGGATTGTACAAAATTCCTTTCGAATGAAGAGGACTTCAGAAGCTTTTCCCAGAAAATTTAAGATGTGCATTTTGTTTGTTATGTAAATATCTTTATATATGATATTTTAATCAAATTCGTTACAGCCATTTTTCACAAAATAAAAGATTTCGAAAATCTTCCATGTAAAGGGTAGTTTAGTGTATGGGAATTTTCTTGAAAACCTTTATGTCGCATCTTTGAAAGAAACTAAATCTAAATACCTAGTTTGGTCTTTATCCGACTTTTGGTTTTTTGAGTTATGCTGTTTACAGACACACACACAAGCGGACCTTTTTTTTAATTTTTTTCGAGGAGACTCAAAACATGTATTTCCGGTGATATCTCGTATATAATTTTTGGGTTGAATGCAATACCTGCCTGCCTACTATATACATGGTAGAGAAAGTAAAAAGGGAACGAATGAAAGGACCTCTAAGGACCCATAAAAAAGAAAGCAAAAAAGGAGGTGAAACAATTTGAATTGCAAGGTTAACGCAATATGATAGAATAGCGCAAAGTGGAGTGCAGCGCGTCGTTCATTCTTTGCTGTTTGAAAACACTCCACCCACGTTAAATGTTTTTGGCAAGGGTAAACAGTATGATACCCTACCAATTTATCATTTTGTATCTCCATTTTTCTTTTATAATATATATTTTTATGCCTGTAAAATCGTATTTCGAAGCACTACAAAACAAAGAGGAGACAAAGTGCAGTGAAAATTAAATGTTTTACAAATAGCAGTGCAGATGTTTCATTATAAGGTGATGTATCGTTCACAAGATGACATTAAACTGGTAAACCGATCGCAGCTGGGCGTCAAAGTTGCGAGCGTATGTATATAGTATGGTATGCGCCATTTAACCTGCACTGTCTTTAAACGTGAGACGCGCTGTAGTATGAAGCAACATACAGTACTAGCCACAGACAAACTAATACAATAACTTATTAATGTAATAAGGTATCTAATTCAAGCTTCTCAGTATCAAAACATTAATAATTTATTTCTTTAATATGTTTGTTCTAAGTTTCACGTGTTATGTATTTTCTTTGCTAATAGTGTACGTATAATAATTAATAGGATGCTAAAAACACATATATTCATAATGTACACATGGTATAGAATACGTATATAACGTTATAACATATAAAATATAATATAAGATGGAAAGCCCATTGTTAGCTATATAACCAGTAATATAAGATTACGAGAAATGCAGTAGTATCTACGTAAGCATGTAACGGACTTTGGATTCATTATTGACATGGAAGTTGTGGCAGTATTTTTAACACTTAAATGATTTCAGTCTAATTATATAATATATAAATTCAATAACAGCCCGCCTTAAAGCAATATGTGTATGTAACAATATATAAAAGGTGCATATTAGAGTCATTGTTTATGCTTATATTATTGTATACATGTTTAATAATGTTATGTGAATGTATTAAGTAATTTAATAATGTAGGAGCTGTGAGAATAATAGGTTAAAAGTTGCTAACAATGAGGTAGCCTTGAGTCAACAATGAGTAAGAAAGTTTAACAACACTATTTGTGATTCTTGGAGTAACAATAATGTAATTTTTGTTACAGTTTATAAAATAGCCAATCAACAACCAGAAAAAGCTTTAGTTAAATAAAAGTATTATATTGGATTAGGAATAGCGAATCAGAAACTTTAATATAGCAAAATTTACAAATCTAGAAGTCAGCTGCTTGTCGACAGTGCTCATAACTGGACGCGTTGCTAGCAGACAGTGTTACTAATCAGACGCGAGATGCGTCCTCGAGAAATTTAATACGTATTTTGTGTGAGAAAATAGTTAACGTGTTTAAAAAGTGCAAGTAATTAACAAAAGAATCTCACAGCTCTCTATATCAGTGAAGTGTTATTTAAATCGTGTCAAGCATTAATAAATGGAGTGAAGAAAAACTTAAAATCTGTGTAAGCCTACATTCTTCAGTCGCCCTGCTAAGACATCCATGTCTCTAACAAAAATACTGACGCAGCCGAGGCAAACATAAATATATAATATTTAAAGAAACAGTCAAAATTTCAAAGTTAATATTTTTAAATTTGGGACGAAGGCTACCGGATACCATACGTGCGGTTGCTACTACTTCAAGTTCGGCTCCCCAACATAAGAATTATAATATAACTCCTTCAATACAAACCATCTTCTCAAATTGGCTCTCAAAGCGTGGAGCAAAAATAACAATATAAAAAATAACCTTCTTCAAAATCTGTAAACATATATTATGTAACATAAACTATTATTGGATGTTATTGGATAGTAGCACCAATCAGGTACATTGATACATGCCTATAATTCAAATACGTACGTTAAGAAGAACTGTTGAAGAGAACGCTAACAGAAGCTTGTCAGTGTTCGAGCAGGAAGGTAGTGTATAAGCTCGTCTCTATATAGACGCTAAAACTACGTATTTAAAGTCAGTTATACATATTTTAACACGATAAAGGTATAGTGAATATGTATAGTGTTTATTTAAAATACAAGGGAAATAGTTAACACAATACGTGTGTGCAAAAGTATTTTAACATTCTCCATACCAACCCTGACAAGACACAAGTGCTCTCCGACACAAATACAGCAGCCGTGGCATAATTATAAAATAACAATTACAACATACTAACACACACACAAGAATACAGATATAGGTCATCGGATTTCAGTCTACGAGAACGTCGTGATACATCAAAAGAGTGTGGGCATCAAAACGGCCTTAGGTGCGTAACACAGCATCGACCATCATCAGTGTACTGGGGGCCTACCAAGGAGGAACCGCTACAAATAATATAATGTTTAAACTTCAGAAAATTACAATAAAATGATATCAGGTATGCCAAGAATAGAAAGCTGTAGAGAACATTTCCGCACGCTAAATATCTATACCCTATGTAGTTTGTGTATGCAACAGCTTTAAGCCAAGAAGCACAAAACAAATTACATCACCAATGCACAAGATCGTTCATATAATAGTATAATAACAACAATGTGCATATAAACACTCGTGAAGCTATATAAAACATCCTTCAAATATAATAGCTTAAAGTCAAATAGTAAGTTATCCGAATACTTAAATATTACTTTGATGAATGTAAAATAGAAATACCTAATTCTTACAATAAAAAAACTTAAAATATTGTGCAGGGGAGAAATATCTCTCTTTTCTTGAATCAAGTTTAGATTTTAAAATATATCACTAACGTTAATACTGTTGTCCTTTAATTCATGCAACAGAGCTGAAGTCTACACTCCACAACCAGACGCCGAGACTACCAAAGAGAAATACTTTTAGTACTAAATCAAATAAAATGTTGGTCATATTAACCAAGAAATCAAAATTGCAAAGCTTTTAAATATATTAATGGTGACCTTGATTATTTTGTGTATATATATAATTGTACATACTTTCTTGACAAAGCGTATATGTCGTTGCGAGATCACGGTTACCTAGTAAATAAATAAACAAAAACATATAGATTTACCTACACCTTTAACACCGATACCAATATTTAATAAAACCGTGTAATAAAACAGTACATAGATATTTACAGCCGAGTCCGAAGTATTAGGACCGTAATAATTATTCGAGTAGTAAATATTGCCCATAGTTATCCAAAAATCTGAATATTTGGAACCATCCCATTTCGAACTAATCGAATAGTTACAAAGTTCCAGTTATTTCAAAAGCTCGAACGGTTCTGAATGTTCAAAATGGTAAACCAAATAGTTCATACTATCCTGGTAAAATTATTGACAAATGATGATACTCGAAAGTTCGAAAATCCCATTACATTTTACAGTAAGTAACGAATTGCATCGCGTTATTATAGTTGTGTTTTATATTTTTGTGGAGTGGCTAATATGCAACGCCACCAACAAAATTGAGCTATTTAAAGTAGTGGTGTTAGTATAGGATTTCATAAAATCGGAATACTTGGAGCATACGATATTTTCGAAGGTTTTAAATATCAAGCTATCCGGAACCCGGAGTTCGAGCACCTCGGAAAAACCTAAAATTTCTTGGTTTTCTAACGGTGCTTCTACTTCTATATAAAGATGTTTCTTGTGTAAACGTTCTCCCTTCCATGTCTTCATGCCCCTTGTCAGTAGTGGATAGTGTATTCATGGCATACCTAAAACTTTCTGTAATCACAAAACATGGTCACATAGCATCAAAACCTTTCAGTTTTACTTTATCTATAGTAGGGGAAGTGTTATATTCCACCCGAAACTAGGTTCAATGAATCCCAAAAAAATAGCATTTTAGAATAACATAGAGTTATGTGTGACCACGTGCCCCTATTCGTCAACTTCAACTTGAAAACGTAAAGTCAAACACGTCAAATTTCGTATTTAAGTTCAACATTTTTCAAGGATATAAGGCAAAAATTTACAACAAAGATCCATCAACTTGAAGCAGCTTTTACCTATAAAATACTATTTCATTTTCTATTTTAAAAAAAAACTAACTATTTTATTAAAATATCGAATATTTACGATATTGGTATGAGAAACAAAACCTATATTTTGAGTTTTCTGTAGGTTCCTTATGAATTTCTCTTCATTTCCATTGAATTTTAATAGCGAAAGCACAGTAAGAAACCATAAAAAACTCGCTAAAATATACAATTTGTGTCGTAAATTTTTCGTAGCATTAGGAGTTTCGGAAATACTAGTTGTATAGTTTTACACTTTGCAGTAAACGCATCATTCAATAGTTTTCCTATACTTCTCTTTCCTGTCGGTTTTTTTATACCTGCAATTTCCTTTAAGAATTTCATTTCACTTACTTGAAGTATATTACTATTACTTCCTCTATTAGGTAATTACAATAAGTTAAATATTGTATTCTGCCCAAAGATTCGATGTCGAGATTTCAACATAAATACGTTTTGAGACCTGAACCCGGAAAAAGCATTTTTACAATCCGAGTGCCTATGTGTCAGAGAACAGCATGACTCAAGAACGAAAAGACGGTTAAATACGAAACTTGGTATTTTAAGTTCAAGTTCGTCCAAGGATGCGAAACGAAGATTTTGAAAAAAAAAATCCCTCCATCTGAAATTACTCTTTACATGGAAAATTTTTAGTTTCCTCAAAAATGACTCAAACGAATTTGATTAAAATATCATATAGTTAAACTGTTACGTTCTGTACTACATATAGTAAGTAGGATAAGTTTTGCATTCCACCAAAAATTTGATACCGAGATTTTGCGGAAATAAATGTTTTGAGGCCCCCTGAATCCAAATAAAACATTTCTGGAAACATGCCCTGTGTGTGTGTGTCTGTTTGTGAACATCATAGCTCAAAAACCAAAAGTCGGATCAATGCCAAACTTGATATTTAGGTTCAATATCCTCCAAAGATGCGACACGAAGATTTTCAACAAATCCCCCATCCCAAATTTCCCCTTACGTGGAATATTTTTCGAATGTTTTTATTTTATAACAAATTACTTAACGATTTGGTTTAAAATACTATATATGAAAGATATTTACATTAAAAATAAAATGTATATCTTGAATTTTCGGGGAATAGCATATGAACTCATCTTCATTCGGAAGGCGTTTTGTATAATCTTGTATAATTTGTAAACGTTAAGCGATAAACGAAAACGTACTATACAAAAAGTATAGATCTCTTTAAAACACACAATTTATTTAAAATAAGCTATTTTGTGTCATAAGCCTTTCTTGTATATGCGTTATTAAAGGTTAGAATTGTTCATTTCTTGGTCATTCTTTTAAGTCCTTTCCATATTCAGTTCTTTGTCGCGATTGCATGGAAACAATATGGAATTTTAAGGCCCGCATATAGCGCCCAGTTCTTAAACATTTGACTATCGCTGTTCTCTTTGTATCTATAACGAAATGTTTAGTGTAGAAATTTCTGCAAATGTTTTTTTGGATTAAAATGTAGTAGATATAAATATATGCTTGCGTAAGAATAATTTTGTATACCCACTAATAAACGATAGACGATACAGAAAGTCATGTGAATGTATCACATCAGATTTTTGTAATGACAAAGTGTATATCTTGAATTTTCTGAGAACAGCCTAGAAGTACCCTTTATTCTGAATAACTTTTGTATAATTGTTAAAAAAATATTTAACACAAAAAATTCAGATCCCCTTAAAGCATACAATTTATGTGGAATAAACTTTTTTGTAGCGTTAACTTTTACGAGATAATCCTCGTTATTAATTTGAGTTTTCAAATACTACTCTCAGCTGCAAATCGCTATTCTTTTTGTTTGCTTTTCTTTCTTTCCTTTTCGTGTTCATGCAAAGAGAACAGAATTTCAAAGTCATCACACAGCGACCGACTTTGAAAAGATTTGATTTATATATCGTTGTAGCTTATTGTATTCTTCTTATACCTACAATGAAATAACTAAATGAGTAATGAAGGTTTGTATTAAAAAGAAGTAGGTAGGAAAATAAGCCTTTGTAGGAATAGTTTGTAGAACTTTGAGTAGAGAAAGTAACGTAAACGCAACACATCGGATTTTTTGCCAAATCCAAATTTAGCTACCATATAATACTTTTGGCAATGACATCACTTTATATAATTTTATTACTGTGTCTCATCTTACGTCATTTTTAATTTATTCTATAAAATACCATTCAAATAATTAACTTGTATATGAACAGCCTTATGCGTATTCAAGGGATAGCAAGATAGAAGGATAAGATGTGGTAAGGGAAAGAGAAAAATATATTACAAATAACATTTGTCACCAGTGTTGGGGAATGAAAATTCATCCCGAAATACTCAGTGTAAATTAGCCTTTGTAAAACGTGCAAGAGTATTTATATCAGTTTATCTCGTCTAACTGAATTAGGAACGTGCTTCTTGGCATATCTGCATTTCCTGAAAACCTTTTTATTACTGCTGAAGTTCCATTACGCTGGGAACTACCAGGCGTGTCAAGTGCTATATTTTAAGCGCCGAGGTAAACAGCGTCAAGAGAGAACGAGTCCTTGGGGATAATGCAACCAGCCTTGATATAACTGCACCAGCTGTTCTGTCAAATGGGTTTGTGGTTCAGGTCACTGATAATTTCACAGGAGAAAGGGTTTTTCGTTTCAGCTTATGAAAATCTTGTATTGAAAATATTGTTACATACTGGGGTTAGGGCCAAAAGGTATTAAATTTCAATTACCCCAGCATGCACATTGGGAGACGTAGCTACAGAAGCAGGGAGAAGACCAGGACTTTGAACATCACATTTCAGTGCAGACGTGGGATATTTATAACAAATTACACAGAATTCACATTGTTCACATTTACTGTGGTTTATTCAATAAAAACACGGTGCCCCTTCATCGGACAGAAAAGAGATAAAGAAAGAAATGTGCTACACACACGAGCTACATTCACACTCTTCACATACAACCGCACTCACTCGACTCCCAAATCAAAGTGACACTAACACAACACAAAGAAAAGTAACGCTAACCTTTCCCCCCTCTCCAACCCTCGCTAGACCCGCTAGCTCGGACTGGAGAGTGTCATGCTAAAACGAACTTCAAACCTAAAGCCGAAAGAATTACCCCAACAATGCTGTCGCCAATACGACGCAATAATGTGTCTGGCATGAAAATAGCTACTAATTACCTAATACGCCACAATATCAGATAAGGGTGGTTTAATTCAAGGAAAATTACACAAGTTAAAGACACACGAGTAAGTAAGTTATCACCAGGAAGAGCGGTTTTAGTAAGTGGACCATCAAGTTAAGAACGCACTGAGGTTGGTGGCGAGGGAAGATGGAAGCGACTGTGACCTTGCAGTGTTCTCTGTAAACAAATGAACAGTTGAAGATACTACACCCTGCTTCAAAAGCAAGTACATCAGGATTAAGAAATATTCGAAGTAAGAAAGCAATGTATATATTTTTAGCTATTGACAGGTGCAATTAGTTTGTGAAAGCTAGGAAACAATCATTTCAAAAAGCGGTACATTTTTAAAGCAATGTTCGCCCTTATTAGTGTATGACACAGATGGTCGAAAAATTCTGATCCGTAGTTTGGGGCTGAGGAGGTTGAAGGTCCGCTTTCCTCATTGTCATATATGCCTTGTGTTTCATTGAATTACAGGTTGTTTAACATGGTGTTTAAACCTTTTTTGAGCTATATGTTGCATCTGATGGTTTCACCATTTGTGCTGAAGTGTTTCCTGCACATTCCACCACCAATGATGCTAATTTTTATGTATAAACTCTGCTTTGCTTTAGGCATATTGCCACAGTTCTCACTGGTGAATATTGTGCAGCGGATAAATGGAAAGTAGAAATGAAGACGGCTGTTGTGGAGGGGAGGAGTATGTCCGTAGTATCTGACGCCACCTAAAGTCCTTGTGATAACAGGATTGCTCAGCTTACTTACTAAAATCCCTCTCCCTGGTTATTACAACATTCTGCTATGTTACGCATTTTTCTTACGTCTCAGACGTCCCCTAGCGATTTCATGTAAGTCCTGCAAAAAATGTAAGATGAATGGATATACTTTGTGCTGAATGGGAAGCGTGTATTCAACATGTTAATATTTGCAATCGCCTTATTCCTCCTCAGAATATTCACTTACACAATGAACGGAAATTCGAGAAAGAACAGAATGTGGCCCTTCAGACTAAATGCTTATAAACAAACAAAATTAAATTGTGTTTTATTTATGGACGCCCTTTAACTGCTATGGTCCTTAGCGTCCCAATCTATATTGGGCGTGAAAGCCTCTTTATCAGTCTTGAGGTTCCTTTACGTGCCGTAAATCTATGACACGGGGCCACGGCTTTACTTCGCTTCCGAAGGAAGCCATTCTAAGGACTTTTACGCCCGAAAAAAATCTCTCGCCCTCCGCTGAGGTTGAACCAGTGACCTCGGGAACTAGAGGCCAGCATGGTAACCACTACACCGCGGAGGACGACATTTATAAAAACACACCTCCACCTTAAACAAAAGAAAAAGCTCTATCTTTTGATTATTGATGTCTCCTGCCTCAAAGGAAAAGGAGTGAGCATGTATATGCGGAAACTCCTAAGGCTAATTCATGGATGTTCAATGAGTCACCTCTTTTTGCTTCTTCTTCTTCAAAGTATATGTCAGTGAAAATGTCATGTAATGTGACAGCAGTAAGATCGGTTCCCGGAAGAACATTCAGCAAAACCCGTTGCCGCCAAATTAAATGTAACGAGACATAAACACTTTGGCATGTGTTGGGTTTCTGCTGGAGCGCTGAGCTGCTGCCTAACAATAGTCACAATAGAATTAGGACAAGCACATGAAGAAGTTCATTGTGTTTCCATAGACGACTAACATGTTCATCCTATTGATGGCTGTCAATAGGCAGAACGATGCTACAGTGATATTAGATCCTAGTGTTTGCTTTGAAAGAGACCTAAAACAAGCAGAGGAAGTGAATTTAGCAAAACAAACAATTTATGAGCAGTGCATTCCATTCCTATCTGTGAAGTTCAATATTCCAAGAGATAATGGACTACCAGAGGTCTTCTGTTTGAATCAAGAAGTACCCTTCCTAGTATGCCAAAAATAATTTATAAAACCCAGATTTTGAATTTAAATTCCACGAATTAAAGAAGATTCTCATTCAGATACTAAGAGACTCAATCGAAATATTACACTTCCATTTATGCCTGAACCAAAATATAAATGCCTAAGATACTTATTTCCAAATAAACGTTGTAAAAACTTAAAAATGTTAACATAAATAACTGCAACATAATTATTTTCAGAAACAACTGGCTAGGACAACTTATTTTCAAAATCAGTTGTAAACAGTATTAAAAAATCTGATACTTTCACATGAATTTCTCTGCCCTATATCGTTTATTAATGGTTACACAAACTATTCATTCTAAAGCTTATTTTTCTATCCACTACATTTTAATCCAAATAAACCTTTACACATTTCGTTAGAGATACAAAGAGAACAGCGATAGTCAAATGTTTAAGAACTGGACGCTATATGTTGACCTTAAAATTCCAAACTGTTTCCATGCAATCGCGAGAAACTGAATGCTTGAAGGACTTTAAAGAATGACCAAGTAATGAACAATTCGAACTTTATAACGGATATCTCAGAAATCGCTTATGCCTCTAAAAAGCTTATTTGGAGCAAATCGTGTGTTTTAAAGAGATCCACATTTTGTGTAGTACGTTTTCGTCTATCCCTTAACGTTTATAATTTGTACAAGATTATACAAAATGTCTTCCAACTGAAGTGGACTTCACAGCCTATTCCCAGAAAATTCAAGATATACATGCAAATATCTTTAAGCTATTGTATTTTAATCAAAATCGTTAGAGCCATTTTTAGTAAATTAAATTTTTTTAAAAATGTTCCAGATAATGGGTAGTTTGGGGTGGGGGATTTTATTGAAAACCTTTGTTTCGCTTCTTTGAAAGATACTGAACCTAAATACCAAGTTTGGTATTTATCCAACTTTTAGCTTTTGAGTTATGCAGTTCACAGACACACACGTACAAACATGCGTTTTTCTAAAAAAAATTGTATTCAGGGGACTTCATAACATGTATTTTTGGTGAAATCTCTATCACATTTGGGGTGCAATACTACACTTCCCCTCCTTACTGTACGTAGTAGAGAAAGTAAAAATGTTCTAAAGTCTATTTATTCTGGATCTATGTGGTCAACCTCACTGAAGGGCAGATGATTTGTTAATAAACCTTTCTCTCTACGGCCATCATAAAAGTTTGAAGTATACCACGTGCAAGTTCTACAATTAAGTCAAAAATCGAGCTTTTACTTCACCTCTTAATAGCTAAAATGTTCATTTCTTCTAAATTTTTAAGGAGGATGTGGGTGAAAATCACCAATTTTTGTGAAAAAATCTCTTTTTCGGTTTGTTGTGGAAAAAAGTGAATCAACCCTTTTTATCCATCCCTCGAGTTTCAAGGCTCTAAGATACTTGGAACCTTAAGAAGTGATTAATTTTAAAAGGATGCGCTATCCTAATTAACTGCAATGTAAACTTTAAATTAGGTTTTTCACAATTCTATTTCTGAAACAGTTTGCTGCATTCAAAAATCTCCTCCTACAAATTGCATACAATATTATTGCAATTTTTACTGGATGTATTAAAGAATTTAATTTGTGAAAATAAGTATCGGATTTCCTATATCTTATGTTGTTCTTAAAACACAAATATCCGATAAAGTTTACAAAAATTCACAATTTTAATGTTTAGTATATTCATTATTTTTATGCATCTCAGGAGCAAGTATTAAAAATCTGAATACTTTAAAGTTTTATACACAAGTAGATGGTACTGTACTGTAGGACTTTTGAGAACATTTTTGGTCAAAGTTAATAGGATTAATAACTCAAAAACTATTAATACAACAAGATAAAACTTAATAGCTTTATTAATATGCTTTGAAAAATGTGTGTGCCAAAAATGGAACTTCTAGACCAAATACTATAGAAAATAGAAATTTCACTGCTCCCGCTATGGTTAAATATCATCGGTATTTACTGATTATTTACAAAGCTAAACCTGGTATAAAATTGAATTTTTATTTATGGACGCTCTTCAGCTACTGTGGCTCTTAGCGTAGCAATCTATATTGGGCGTGAAAGATCGGAAATTTTTCTGAGGCCTCTTTATCAGGCTTGAGGTTCTTTTACGTACCGTAAATCTACTACACGGGACCACCGGCTTTACTTCCCTTCCGAAGCAGGAATGCTAAGGATTTTTACGCCCGAAAATTCCATCGCCCTCCGCCGGGTTTGAACCCGTGATCTCGGAAACCAGAGGCTATCATGGTACCCCCAGACCACGCAGTATGAGAAACCTGATATGACGGTGCACATTAAGCAGCAATTTTTAATTACTTGTGGTCATTCTGTAGTTCGTCTTAGAATTTACTACATATTCTAGCAAAACTAGACGTTGAGGTTTGAAGTTCACAAATATGTTTCAAATCACATAATTGTTACATTTCTGATAGTTGAATTGTGTCACAATATTGTTGACTTTCTTTGTTGCCTACATATAATAGGTAAGAAAAAGTAATGTATTCCACCCAAAAATTCAATGTTGAGATTTCACCGGAAATACATGTTTTGACACCCCTGAATCCAAATAACCCTTTTAGAAAAATTGTGAATAGCATAACTCAAAGTAATCGAATAAATATCAAGCTTAGTACTTAAGTTTAGGATATGACACAAAGATTTTTAGTAACATCCAACCATACCAAACTACACTTTACATGGAAGATTAACCGAAATTTTTATATTCACAAAAATTTCTAACGATTTTGATTCAAATATCGCATGTTTAAGGCTTTATTTACTTGACAAATAAAGTGTACATCTTAGTTTTCTGGGAATGAACTGTGAAGCCCTCTTCATTCGGAAGGAATTATGTACACGCTCATATTACTGGTAAACCGTAAGGGATACACAAAAATGCAGCACACAAAAGTGTAGATCCCTTTAAAACACACAATTTATCTCACATAAACTTTTTGTGGTATCAGCCATTTTCAAGATATCCCTTTTTATTGGTATGAATGTTCAATACTTGTCATTTTTAAAGTACCGTAGCTTTTCAGTTGCTTCTCGCGATATCGTGGAAAAAGTATGGAATTTCTAGGCCAGCTTATAGCGACTCGGTTTTTAAGTATCTGACTAGATTCGGTTTCATCCATCCATCCCTCTTGTGCCTTCAAGGAAATGTACAATGAATCTATTTGTAAGATTTAATTCGATTAACGTGAAGTAGATAGAAAAATAAACTTTCGTAATAATTTGTAGAAGCCGTATACAAAATAATGGATAGTAAATAGAGAAAGTCAAGTGAATATAACATAGTGATGTGATCCCACGTTAAGTAGGGATTAGGATGAACTTGAATGAACGCGACGGGACGTAACATGAAGTTAAGAAATGCTGCTAAACTAAAGGTTTAATTAGGATGCACTTGACGTAGTGGGAATGACTCTGGTTGGTAGCTTTTATTATTCCATGCTACTGCTTCATGCCATTGATTGCAATTATCAATTATCAATTATCAAGCTTAACGTAACGGGAAAGAAAAGACTGACATGAGAAACTCTTAAATTACGTCGCGTTTAAGACACTAAATGTCGAAAATTGCCCAAAAAAATGACATTTTAGCTTTTTACGCAACATTATAAATTACAATTTTCTCTTTAATTTGACGTATATTTTATCGCTGTAGACACAATACTTATACTTTAAATATATTTTTAAAAAGGTTACTACATGTTCTGTTTTCTATTGTGAATTCTACCATTTCACAGGAAAAAAACAAACCGTAACTCCCACACATTTTTCTCCATATAAAGGACAATTTGGGGTGGGAGAATTTTCTGAAAATATAGTGTAGTATCCTTAGAAAATGCTGAACGAAAATACGAAGTTTGGCCAACTTTTCGTTTTCGAGCTATGCTGTTCATATACTCGTGCGCTAAGACCTTTCTATAAGAATGTTTTATTGAGTTCAAAACATATATTCCGGCCAAATACCGATATAAAAGTTTTAGTTAAATGCAGTACTTACCACCTTTGAGGTGGATAAAATAAAAATTATTTTAAGAAATAATTATGCACCAAATACTCTAGATTTCGTTAACTACTAAACACTATGAAATAGCCAGCAAACTTACAAGGTTTCATACTTAATGGTTTCTTATATGAGGAGATATAACTGTACTTTTCGAGAAATTACAATCAAACATAAAAAGTCCAGCGTGCTACATTCACATAGCTTTCTCTCCGATTATCGTTTGTTTTTATATCTCCTGTGTAATCTACTGTTACAAAAGTTTTATTTTTCTATCTACATAGGTTGATAGCTATAAACATTTACAAGTATATAGTGTCATTTCACATTTCGTTGTACAGAAAGCGCAATAATCAGATGTTTTATAAAGATTCGCTATATGCTGGCCTCGACATTGACAGAAACAACAGAGTGATGACTACTTCAGAAAATAACAATCACTATACACCAGTTCATCCGCACCGTCTCCAAGTCTCTCTTCGGCAACCTTCATCATGTCCAGGAAGCAGTAGAATACAACCTCTAAACAAGAAATTGTAGACCAACTCGGTCGAAGCGCAGACCACTACAAGATCTGTTTCTTAGTGGTCCCACTCACTGAATTGTGTGTTCATCGACTATTTTGCTTTCTACTGACTACTATTTCTTCTATATCTTCTATTTACTGCATTGTTCATTTATTTTCTTAGTTCGAGGAGTAATATAGGCCAACCTCTATGTTATTTCCTGGGTTAAATGTTCATTAAGTTCACTACCATCTGCAAAGCATTACTGCTGAACGATATATTTGCCACAATAAAACAAAGAAAATAAGGTATTGAAAAATGCAAACGAATAACAACGGGTAGCTCCAAAATAGCAGAAGCTAAAAAGTATTACATGAAATGATTTGTGTGTCTTAAAGTGGTATACATTTTCTGTGGAGTAAGCTTTTGACTATCTCTTAAGGTTTACCGGTTATATACAAAATTATTTCTAAATGAAGAGAACTTAACATGCTATTCCCAGAAAATTCATTTATTATATACATATCTTAAATATATGTGATTTTAATCAAAATTTATAGAACCATTTTTAGAAAATAAACCTGAAAAAGTTCCATGTAAAGCGTAGTTTGGAGTAAGAGATTTTCTTGAAAAATCTTTGTATCGCATCTTTAGAAGGTACTGAACTTAAATAATCAAGTTTGGTGTTCATCCGATATTTCGTTTTTTGTTTATGCTGTTCATAGACGCGCGCCGGTTGTCGTAATGCCCAGAAAATCTTCAAGGATTACTTACTAATTTGTTAGATATGGTAAATGCCTTAAGGTCGCTTAAGAGTAGAAAATTCCCTATTCAAATAACTGTCTTCATAAGCATTAGTTAATTAAGTTCTGATTTATGTATGTACGGAATTTTGTTAAAATAATTGATAAGGTGATACGAATAGTAATACAATTACATTTAAAATCAGTAAAAAGTGTTGATATAATTGTGCATGAAGTAGTCTAGATTTTTCATGAATTTCTGTATATTCGGAAACAGCTAGCAAACGTACAAGATCTCTTACTTAACTGGTTTCTGAAATAATGGGTTATTTGTATGAAAAGGGACTTTTACATAAATTTCAATGAAACATAAAACAACTAAAGAAAATATTTGTAATACACAATTTGCAATTTACTGCTTTAAATTGTGCATCAAAATAACATATAAAATATATATCAAAACCAAATGATATAAATAAATAAGGTCAACCAGTTTTATTCCTAACTTCGTCTAGTAATAGAGGAGGAAATTCGACTACAACGGACACTACAGAAAGTTTATATCGAACTACAAGTTATGCCGGAAAAATATTTTTTCTGCCAAATAAAATGCCCATACCAAAAGTGTGTTTTTGTTGCAGTTTCTTATTTCGATTCCTGCTATTGGTGACACTGAATGTAAATAAATTCACCACATTGCAACAAATAAATAAAAATAACAAAAGCATATCACTCACCAAGGCACCAATGTTTCAGTTTATCGGGAAGTTATGACAGTTCCGTGAAATTTCACAAGCACGTGTTCTGTGTCTCGCATATCACAGTATTTAACACAGAAAGGAAACACAATCACCACAATACCAACACACTTTCCTCCAATCCGTTGTCATAGCAGCGTGTGACAGCGTGGAGATAACAAAAGCGAAACGACGACGACGTCCAAATGGGGCGAATATAGCACCAGGCATAGAAAACGTCCACTCCCACCGACCCTCCGTCGCAAACTGGAGCGCGCCGTGCACTGCAAGGGCTGAAAACAGCCCCTAATAGTCCCCCCACCATTAGCCTCTTGTAATACAGCTAGGATAATGCGTCTAATAGGCACTGTGTCTAGATTACGCTCAAAAATACAAATATCTTAATAATGTCTCAAAATCGATAAGAAATAGTATTGAAATGTGCTATTTTAAATGTTCCAAACTTTTATATAGGGTCTTTCAACAAGAGTGTCCCTTGAACTTAAATAAAACACGTTCTATAAATGATAGAGGTTTATTTATTTTTTACTTTCTCTACTACGTATAGTAAGTAGGGGAAGTATTGTATTCCACCCAAACATTCGATACCGAGATTTCACCGGAAATGTATGTTTTGAGACCCCCTGAATCCAAAAAAAAAGCATCTCTGGAAACATGTCCGTGTGTGTAGTCTGTGTGCCTGCGAACAGCATAACTCAGAAACGAACAGTCGGATAAACACCAAACTTGGTATTTAGGTTCAGTATCTTCCAGAGATGCGACACGAAGGTTTTCAAGAAAATCCCCCCACCCCATATTACCCTTTACATGGAACATTTTTCGAAAATTTTAATGTTCTCAAAAATGGTTCTAACGATATTGATTAAAATATCATATGTTTAAGATATTTTCATGACAAATGAAATGTATATCTCGAATTTTCTGGAAATGTCTCTAAAAGTATTCTTCATTGTGAACGACTTTTGCATAACTGGTAAACCATAAGAAATAGATAAAATTTTACTACACAAAAAATGTAGATCGCATTAAAATACACAAATTATGTCATATACAGTTTTTTTTGTTCTTTTTTTTTGTTGAGTGAACCATTTTCGGGATATTGCTTGTTATTCCCTTAAATTTTTCAGTACTTATAATTTTTCTCAAATGGAAATTCGTTATTCATTTTTTGTCCTGGTAAAGCAAAGTGAATGGAATACTCCACATAGCAACCAGCTTTTAAAATATTTGACTATCGCTTAAAGCCTACCAATTCCCCTTGCATCTACAAGAAAATTAGCAATAAGATTTAACATCTCGATTAACATGAACCATATGGAGAATAAGCGTTTGTAAAAATAGTTTGTACAAGAGTAGAGAAAGTCATGTGGGTATAACACATCAGATTTTTATTTTGGAACATAATTAATATCATTACGTGTGGAAGAAAACATCAGTTAAGTGACCGCCGCGACTTCGTTGGGTTGCGCGTATACGGTTGACCCAATTTTCAATGACAAAAGAACGTAAATTAGGTCCAACTTCACGAATAACACGCGTATTGTTATTCATAAGATCATTTACTGTTTCTGGCTTGTTGACATAAACTCGAGATTTAACATAACCCCACAAGAAGTAATCCAACGGCGTTAAATCACATGACCTCGGGGCCAGTAATTAACATCACCACCACGGGAAATGATGAACCCTCTGAACTTCTTCAAAACATTGATTGTTTCGAGAGCAGTATGACATGTGGCACCATCTTGCTGGAACCAGATGTTTCTGAGATCCATACCATCCAATTGAGCCCAAAAATAGTCCCTAATAAGAGCCCGGGATCTTTCTCCATTGGCAGTTAGAGCTTCTCCATCTTATCTTGGAAAAAATATGGACCAATGATTCCATCATACCAAAATCCACACCACACAGTAACCTTTTGGGGATGAAGTGGTCGTTATTGAATCTGCATTGGATTGTGATTGCTCCAATAGCGGCAATTTTGTTTGTTAACACAACTATCCATTCAAAAGTTGGCTTCGTCGCTGAAGATGATTTTTCGACAAAAATCCGGATCAGCTTCCAATTGCTCCATAGCCCAGTCAGCGAATTCATGGCGCAACCTATGGTCTTTAAGCTTTATTTCTTGAGTTAACACCATTTTGTAAGCGTGAAACTTCAAGTCCAGATGCAGAATTCGCTAAGTTGTGGTCGGCGAAAGCCCAAATTCTTGCGCTCGACGAGCAATTGATTTGTTTCCGTTCTCACGTACACTCTCACGAACGGCGCCTATGTTTTCGTTGGAGCGCTTTCGTCGATTACGTACAGGCGTTCTTTGATCGCTGACAGAACAACTTCTTTCAAATTTATCGATCAAACGCGAATCGTTCTCTCGCAGGGACGATTATGCACACCGCAAACTTCACGCAATACACGGAAGGTTTGGCGAACAGATGATCCATTTTGATAATAAATTTTCACAATTTCTACGCGTTGCTATTTTTCAATAACAACTGTAACCACATGAAAAAAATTACTGTTGTAACTCAATAACAATGGAAGCTATCATGTTAAAGAGAGGACACTCTTGTTGAAAGACCCTATATATGTTTCCAAATTTATTTTCATTGGAACTAGGACGTAGCTGAACAATACTTGTATCGTTTAATTAATTGTATCGGAAGTTTTATTATAATCTGTAGTTTTATATTATCATGGTTGAAAAAGTAAATTATCTTTTATGATATATAGTAATTATTGCTATACTCTAGTGTATAAAGCGTTTAATTTACCTCATTATTATTATTATACTTAAATGTCAGGGTCAATTCGCCGTTACTATTGCGCCAAAATGCTGTCCCAAAGGAGCTGCCACATGCCAGTAAATCTACCGAAAAGCTACCGTATTTAAATATACCTAAATATACTCGTCCCAAGCCAGGAGCGAACCCACAAACTTGAGCACGGAAATCCAACGTTATAACACACTGTGTTCACCTAGGCCAACATATATCATACACAGTGAATCCATAAAGTATTTATCCTAATTTTAAAAATGATTCTAGCGAGGAGAAAATTCTCATTTCTAGTTTGTAGAAAGAATGAAAGACATTACATTTATTTGTTTCCTGGCGTTTTCCTAGATTTTTCATTTTATTACCTTTATAATTACTCTCTCTACTACGTATAGTAAGTAGGGGAAGGTATTGCATTCCACCAAAAATGTTATACCGATATTTCATCTGAAATAATGTTTTGAGGCCTCTGAAACCGAAAAAAAATTGTAGAAAAAAGTCCGTGTGTGCACGTGTGTCTGTGAACTCCATAACTCAAAAACGAAAAGTCAGATAAATACTAAGCTTGGTATTTAGGTTGTGTCTTTCATAAATGCGACGCGAAGATTTTCAAGAAAATCTCCTCACCCCAGACTACCCTTTACATGGAACATGTTTCGAAAATTTTGATTTTCTCAAAAATGGCTACAACGATTTTGATAAAAGTATCATATATTAAGATATTTTTATGGCAAATTAAATGTATATCTTGAATTTTCTGGGAATATTCCCAAAAGTCCTCTTCATTCTGAATGGCTTTTAGATAACTTAAAACCGTAAGAGATTGACAAAAGTTTTCTACACAGAAAATGTAGATCTCGTTAAACATACACTTTATGTCATATACTTTTTTGTGGAGTGAACCATTTCCGAGATATTCCTTGTTATTTGTTTGAATTTTCCAATACTTATACTTTTTCTCAAATGGGAATTCGTCATTAGTTTTTTATATGTCCTGGATTGCACATGCAAAGAGAATGGAATGCTCCACATAGCAACCAGCTCTTAAAACATTTGACTATCGCTTAAAGCCTACCACATTCCCCTTGCATCTACAAGAAAATTAGCAATAAGATAGTTTCTGCAAATGTTTATCTCAATTAACATGAAGTAGACGGAGAATAAGCGTTTATAAAAATAGTTTTTACAAGAGCACAGAAATTCATGTGAGTGTAACACATCAGATTTTTTTTATTTCCTCACCCAGTTTTCAACTTTTGCATGTGAGGTATCTACACGCTTATTTAGCATTTTTACATAATACCTAGCTATGTCACGACATACTATTTAAACTAATGGAGAAATAAGTTTGTGAAGTCACAAAAATGCTGTGTTAATGAGGAATTTCAGTGAAAACATTGATAATTCCTGAGTTTAGCTTTTTTTTTTCCTCCATCAGATCAAAACCCATTTTCGCCGCGATTTATGTATTAACATTACTCTACTAAACACATGTAAAAGAACTTTATAAACAGCACACATGAATAAGTGGAAAAATCGATGCATTTTCCAAAAGTTATAAAATTAATAAAAAGCAAAATGTGGAGAAAAAAAACTGTAAAACACGTAAACTGTAATATCCTTTGTTCTTTCTGCGTATTAAAACTTAGAATTTTCTCTCCAATAATTTGGCTGCCAGAACTTTTAAAAATGGAGTCACTAGATATATTTCATTTCAGGCTTCCACGAAATCCGAGAACTGATTTAGAAGAGTAGGACTGTATGCTTATTTTAAAGAAAAAAATTTTATTAGAATTAGCAACAGAATGTTTTCATAATTTCATCTCAGATAGTTGTGTCTATCTACTTGCGGCAGTGAAAACCTATACAAAATGAGCTCAATATGCGTTTTATGTTAACAAAAACTAATCGAGGGCATCTCATCGATAAGCAAATAAAGAAACGTAACTTGGGCTAGTACTGTGAGTCAAATGGGTAAGTGTATTAGAGGAACAATGAAATATTAACTACCTATATTATTATATTATTATTGAAATTAATTATACTTTTTACAGACCTTAGCCTGGTCATAGCAAGTTTTTAATAGAGTCAAGTCTTGCCAAGTCGCCACTGGGATTGTCATCTCGAGTGAGGTGCCTTGGTGATCTGTCTGGAAAATAACTTGAGTCAATTGGGGAATTCAATGTCCCACCGGCATGTTGTTCCAGTAGCTCAATGGTTAGAGCAACGGAAAGCGGGAGAACCGTGTTCAAATCCCGGCTATAGCATTGAATTTTTCAGTTGACTCTATTAAATACCTTCATTCTCATTAATCGTTTGTGAGAAATTGCTTCAAGAAGGAACCAAAAAGAAAGGTTTGCCAATAAACTGAGAACGTGTGGCATTTAAGAGAAATGTAAACGATTGAGTAAATATTTAAAATATTCTTTTTGAAAATGCTGTATTTTTGGTCCACACTTATAACTGAAACTTAAAACAAGGAAATAAACAAGCAGGACTAGGAGCGGAGGGGACTTTGACCTACAAGATCTTTTATGCCTTTGGTCATCCCGAAGTGAGGAGTGAGATGAGAGCGACCGGATCAGAACACACAACAGGGCAGAGTCCCTAAGTTTTCCAGATTGAAACTCCTCGAATGGATCTGGTACAACCGGCTCCCCTGCCCCTGCAGGCTTGCACATCCCATGGGAGTCCGGAACTCGGAGACCGCCCCCATTCCTGGGACGAAGACTTCCAGAGAGCATCCTTTTCCTCTGCCATGCAACGCCGAGACTTCCACCGACACTTGCAACCCTGAAAGAAATCAAGCAGATGAAATGTGAAGTGAAATGAGAATCGAGGTGAAAAGGAGGGATAGAAAATTCGGGGGATGTAATGACCCTTCCCAGCATTCGCCTAGCGACCCGGGGAAACTCCCGAAAAAAAACACATAGTCAGGAAGGTCGGTCGCTTGATTCGAACCCACGACTTCCCGAATGTGGGCCACAGACGTTGCCGCCTGAGCATCCTGTTCGGTAAATAAACAAGTAAATAATACCTAAATAGAATTTGACACATCATTTGTTAGTGTTGATACATTTTGAGAGAGAGGCCAGCCATTTCTAAGAATGCTTTCCTTGCGTTGAGTGGACCAAATTTGTATTTCCGGTGAAATCTCAATATCGAATTTTTGGGTGGAATGCACTATGTGGTGGTAGTAGTAGTGTAGTGTAGTTTGAGGGACGAAGGATTTAGAGACCCTCGCACCTCGACTGTGCTGTCCCTTTTACCCGTATGGAAACTCACGGGCCCAAGTACTTATGCCCATGGTGGGATTCGAACCCGTGACCCTTTGCACCACAAAGTGCCGAAGTCAAACGCTCGAGCGACCGCGACCACCGAGGCCTCCCACACTGTCCTTTAGTAGTAGAGAAAGCACAAACACGTTCGGGTTGCGAGAAACTGCACAAACGCAATCTGTTAAAAGTTTACGCAGGTCATTGCTGCATCAAGATATTTCAATGAAGCTGTGTCCTTATGCAAGGCACCGTCCCTCTATGTTCTCAGAAATGTTTCTATGGCTTCTGCTGCCTCCACTTTTCGATAGAAAATCTTACTCCTATAATCATAGATCGAACCTCTGAAAGGAAGGCAGATTCTACTTCGTACTTCATAAAATAATAACTTCATAGAATACTCCAAAGAGAAGAAATGAGAAGTCTTAAGATCTATTATTTCTCTTGTTGATGCGCAGTTCTACAAATGTTTGCCTTCCCAATATAGTATCCTCGTTTCCGGTTGCAGTTTGTTACTGACGCAGGAGGTAAAACATCTGATGCATTTGTGTTTTATTTTTATCGATATGTACAGTGCTTGTTGATTACATTTTTGTTACAACTATTATGGCTGTGCCTCAGTTACTAAGTTTTATAGGTATTCATTCATGTTTTACTCTTAATTTCTGGTATATTGTTTTACAAATGTTATTGTGTTGTAGCAAACCGGAACAACTTATGTGTATTATGCCTTCATTTGTCAATATTGTTTCTGTTTGCTTTACTTAGAACAATGCATGGATTTTAAAACAAGGATATAATACACACAAAGCTAACAATAGCGTATTAGTAGAAATCGTTGGTTCTTTTAACAGTTAATATTGACAAAGCGTGTTTATGAGGACAGTTTCTGTTTGGACTTTTATCGTACTTCGACTACGCAAAAAAGACTAATAGATATCATCCGACAGGAAACTGAATCAGATTGTGGAATTAAACCTTCTATCTAAGTCTAGAAACTAAGTGAAATTGAATTGGAGTAAACAGGCATACATAGTTAACTTAGTAAGAAAGGAAAGATCAGGAATGGCATAATTTATAGAGGTTACAATATACGAGAGATTACTAAAGTACAATTCTGACATTTTCCGCCAATATGGGATAGGTTACAAGAATCTGGTATATTCGAGTTAGGTTAAATTCATAACCGGCAACTCCTCCGCAAATACGCACCTGTTACATGTATTGTATATTGTATGTGTTACGTTGGCGCCCTGTTTTTATATTCGCATGTGCTCAAACGTTGCACGCCGACCATTTAGTCACCAACTGACGCACTAATTATAATATTAATTATATTATACGAGGGCTGATCAATAAAGACTGAGATTGATTTTTTCTTGTAGCTTTCTTGAGAGTTTCCTGTCTCTACCATGAATATTTGAAAAGAGCGGGGTTTCATGTATAGTATCCATAGGCGGCAGCACTCTCGTATCGGTAGGTTGGTAGTAATGCTGTATATTGTTGACCCTAGTTGAATTTCACATACCATAAAATGAAGGTGACACAAGAGGAGCAATAAAATTTTGTTTTCCTTTAAATCATACAGCCTCTGAAACTTTGGAAAAGCTGAAGCAAGCATACGGTGAAGATGCACTACCTCGTGCAACAGTGTTTAGGTGGTTCAAAGACTTCAAAGTAGAGCGAGTCCTCTGTGCTAAGCAAGGTGGGCCTGGTGCTTCGGCTTCTGCTATGACTGAAGTCAACATCAACACAGCTGCTGTGATTGTTGTTCCCACTCACACCACTGTTACAGCAGCGTACTACACGTCAGTATTGGCTACACCGAGGAAGCACATTGCAAGGAAACATCCAGAACTTATCACAACAACGTGCGGCCTCACGTTGCAAATCAAGTCCAGGAATTTTTGGCTAAATTCAACATTACCTGTTTAGTGCATCTGCCTTATAGCCCCAATATTGTCCCCTGTGATTTCTTTTTATTCCCATCACTAAAGGCAAAGCTTCGGGGCATTCGATTTGAGAGCACTGAAGCAGTGCTGAAGAAAAGTGAGGCGATTCTCAAAGACCTGACCATGTGTTTGAGGACTGGCAGAGACGCTATAAAAAGTGCATTCAAGTAGGAGAGGACTACTTTGAAAAAGACCATGTCAACATTGAAATGGAGTAATAAATATCTGTGAAAAAAGTTAGTCTCAGTCTTTATTGATCAGCCCTCGTATATTGTATTACTATTTATATTAGATTAGTTATACGTAGTTGTATTAATAAGATTAATTGTACGATCATTTCATTTTAATTATTATTCGGTTATTAGGTTATTATTAATTATTAGATCTTACCTTTCCAGTTAACTAGAACTTTTAATTGCTTTCGCAATTTTTACTTTCTCTACTACGTATAGTAAGTAGGGGAAGTATTGCATTCCACCCAAAAATTCGATACCGAGATTTCACCGGAAATACATGTTTTGAGACTCACTGAATCCAAAAAAGCATTTTTGGAAACATGTCCGTGTGTGTGTCTGTCTGTGTGTCTGTGTGTCTGTGTGTCTGTGTGTCTGTCTGTGTGTCTGTGAACAGCATAGCTCAGAAACGAACAGTCGTATAAACACCAAACTTCGTATTTAGGTTCAGTATCTTCCAGAGATACGACACGAAGGTTTTCAAGAAAATCCCCCCACCCCAGACTACCCTTTACATGGAACATTTTTCGAAAATTTTAATTTTCTCAAAAATGGCTCTAACGATTTTGATGAAAATATCATATGTTTAAGATAAAGTCATGAGAAATGAAATGTATATCTCGAATTTTCTGGGAATGTCTCCAAAAGTATTCTTCATTGTGAACGACTTTTGCATAACTGGTAAACCATAAGAGATAGACAAAATTTTACTACACAACAAATATAGATCGCGTTAAAATACACAACTTATGTCATATACATTTCTTTTGTTGAGTGAACCGTTTTCGAGATATTGCTTGTTATTTCCTTAAATTTTCCAATACTTATACTTTTTCTCAAATTCGTTATTCATTTTTTTTATGTCCTGGACATGCAAAGAGAATGGAATGTGCCACATAGCAACCAGCGTTAAAATATTTGACTATCGCTTAAAAGCTACCATATTTCCCTTGCATCTACAAGAAAATTACCAATAAGATTGACATCTCGATATCTCGATTAACTTGAAGCATATGGAGAATAGGCGTTTGTAAAATTAGATTGTACAAGAGTAGAGAAAGTCATGTGAGTGTAACACATCAGATTTTTGTATAAGCGTTGTTCTGTTTGTGTGGGGTTCTATTTTTAGAGGAAGAAGATCTGTGAAGAATAAAACCAAGAAATTTAATTGATTGGTTCAGATAAGTACGCCGAAATCAGATTAAAACGTAACTAACTATATGTATGTTGTTCATTATACCAGTTTCAATGTTTAATAACATACGTATGGTTTATAAACTTAGTCCATGGCACGGTTCAGTACTTAGTTTAAGACTTAAGGTGCATCTAGATTATAGGTAATCAGCGATTATGGCGAAGAACGGTGATGACCAATCATTTGCACCGAAGAAAAGAATACTACAAAGCAGAATATATTATATGACAATGACTCACAATACTAGCAGAAGAGCGTAATAGTATTTCTTTTGTAAATGGGCCCTTTAGTGACTTCCCTGGTGATTTTATCTACTGACTCAACTTAGAACGTTGACTCTGGCATGCGATATCCACCATTTTTTTAACATGAGTTATGCTGCGTCCCCTATAGACTGGGAAGGTGAAAATGACTAACGATTATGACAGAGAAGCTGTCCGTTTTTTGGCGGGGATGAAGATTGGATACATAACCAAGCGGGATGGCTCAGGCGGTTGATACTGTGGCCTACATTCGGGAGATCGAGGGTTTAATTCCCGTGGCCGACCTTCCTGACCCATAGGTTTTTATGGAGTTTTCCCCAGATTGGCAGGCTGGAAAGGATCCTTATACCCCCGAATTTCCTGTTCCTCCATTTCATTCCATTAATCATTTCCTTCATCCTTCACCCCGTTTGGTCTATTTCAGGGTTGAAAGTGTTGGCGATGGAGTTTCGGTGCAGCGCGGGAGGGAAAAGATCTGCTCTCTGTGAACCTTCTCTGTCCCTCGGCCTTCGGCTAGTTGCCGGGTATAAGGACCGCTCCCGGCGGGGGCGTTGGACCCCATGTGGGCTGGGGTTCCGGTCTGCTGGGGCATTTAGGGACCCTGTCATTGCTGTGCCGTCGCTCCTGGTTCCAGCCGCCCAGTGTCTCCCTTCACCTTATCCCTTCCTCCAGGTACAATGCGTCAGTGCCGCATCCTCTCCGCTTCTTATGTCATTCCATTGGGTACATATTTTGGCGGAATGTGCACGGTAAGAGAACCAGCGAAAAATTAAATTCACACAAAATTTCTTAATTCCAGCTAGAAAGAAACTGGCATGTTGGGATCTACTGGTTGACGATAGGAACTGACAAAACACGGGACATTTCCTGGCTAATGTGCGCGAAAAAGCCAGATCACATTTGTTCGTTCAGTCAGAGGCAATTAATCACCTATTTGTTTCTTTCTTTTTTCACCTTTACTTGCACCGTAAGTATGCAGGTAGTCAATCATCCATAAACTAAGTGTTTGTATAATAACTTTAACAATTTTACATCAATAAATATATCTTATCCACTTTACGCAGAAACTATTTGATGTAGAAAGTTCAATTATTATGCGTACCATTAAATCAAAGAAGAAATTTACAATGGGTGGAAAATATATTTCTCAAACGCATTTTTAAACTAAAACCCTATCAAGTATAAAGGTTACTGAAAGAATGATTTGCGGAGATAAAATTAACATTTTTCCTTGTCTTTTTCAAAAAGAATGCCTTATGTTTACACAGACTTTATTCATCATAACCCGGGATCAATGCATTTAGAAAATAATGTTATTAAAGAAGCTTGCTGAAAATTGTGTTAATGTAAATAACCCGAAGAACAAAATTAATTTAGGACAGAAGCATTGTACCAACATATGGGATTATTCAGAAAGGAGCATAATTCAGATTTTTATAGCAAACAAACCATGGAATCCAGAAACACACTGGAGAGAGTGAAGTTCAGAAGTTTGTAAGCAGACTTAGAACTACCAATCAGTAGCATAAAGCAGTGCTGGTTGTTTATGCAAAAATGAAGAAGGAAAAATATTGTACACTGTAATTTGTTGTGAGTTAATTAGGAGCCAATTGGTTTATCGAGTGGGATAGATTAGGCGGTAGCTTTGGCCCGAATTCGAGAGGTACCGGGTTAAATTTCCGTCGAGCCGATCACCAAAAACCGTGGTTTTCTTAGTCGGTAGGGAAATTCTAAGGTGCAGTAACTTTGTGTAGAAGTTTTCTCCCGGGAATGCTTGTTGGTGGCTCTCTCCGATGGATTCTTTGTGGTGGGCTTGGCATCGGCTTCCAGAAGGCATATTCTGAAATCGCGAGAGACACCGCCTTCGCTTACCCAGCGCCGCCTTTCGGATCTAGTAGTCCTTCGATATCCTTCATCTCACCTTTCTCTCCTGGAGATTGCTATAAGGCACAACAGGGCCACCTGGGATCTACGCCATGTGCTTGAAGGTCTACTTTATCTTTTACAAATCCACTGTTAGCGTCTGTCTTTCACAGTTTCCTTAATACAAAAACTTTGAATACGTTCCTTCTTTTCGAATGACCCTGCATTTACAACAAAATAAATAGTAGGAAAACAGCATGGTTCAGGTGACAACGATGGAATATAATACTTCCTCTAGCCACCTTGGGTATGAGATAGAGAATGTAAAAAGCCAGATAAGGGCAACTGAATAAATAATTTTGAAATAATGATGAAACGAACTCAAAACAAGTTGTTATATATAAACCGAAAGGAAGACGATCACTAGGCAGACGTAGAAAACGTCAAAATGGGAACGAAACAGACATGGCCTTCCCTACTTGCCTCTGGAATCTTCCGTATCCGGCGATATTATCCAACTTTTCTTTCACATTCCTTGATTCTCTAACTTGTAGTAAGCCAATAATTTATATTATATGAAAATAATAGTTATTATCATTATGTTATGTTTGTATTATTTTATTTTTTATAGAAAACGAAAAGCACTGAAAGTTAGGGATTAGAAACGGAGGAGTATTTCAGCACTGCGACCAAGGCTAGGCCTATTGTGCCTACTTAGCCTGCACGAGGAAGAGATAAGGCTAGAAAATTCGAAGGCCACGCGGCCAGACCTAATGAGGTTCCAGATTCAACATCCCCGGTCACCCCTTCAATGCCCTCCCCCATTCCCACGTTACATGCCGGGATAGAAACAGTTCTCTCCTCAAAGCAAAGCTTACGTCGCACAGAACCTCCTACCGCGCTTAACTCTTGCTACCGTATAAAATGAAGTAAAACGAAATGAGAGGAAATGAACGACAGGAAAATACCTGGTAGTATATAATCCGTCTACTCATCTAACTCACTCACTCAGTCACTTGCTGCTGGCAGGCTGACGTTCAGCCTGCGTGCCCACACTCAGTAGGAGATTACCGCAGGGTTTTTATTTCGGGATGGGTGTTGAAGACGGCTTTTCTGGTTTGGGATGGATAGAAATAAATAGGAGGAAGCATGTTACTCCATGTCTGTTAGGATGCAGCCTGGTGGGAGTGGTTTTAAAAGCTGTGATTTCATTGGTTGATGTATCCATCTAAGAAAATCATGAAAACAAATGCCCAAGATCAAGATGATCGATCCAATGGGAATCGAACCCTGGACCGCAAACCTCTTACGTTACCTTGTAAAGTACCTTATAAAATATATGCCGCAGACCAATGACTGAGTCTCTGTAGTTAAAATAATATCCAGAATACGTTGCAAAATGCAATCAGTCAGTATCGTGGTACCCAGCTATAATTGCTTCCTTTAATTGAATTTAGCAATCATAAACAGTGATTTTCTCTTTTTCATGTCAGAGAAAATAGTACAGCTGTAACGAAAATGCTCATATTAACGAGTCTGAAACCGCCATTTCATTGACGTAATATACACGTAAGTGTTGATACACAGATCATTTGGGGTTGCTAAAGTGTATTCACTTAAGACAGTTTTGTGCTTTTAGAAACATACCGTCTGTAGTAATTATATACACTTCATCTGGTGCTTCCTGCCCCTTACATTTTTCAAGTAACTCTTCCAGCTGTTCTCTAGAAACCCCATATATTGTTACATGCTGGGTAGATGGGCTAAAAGTTCACATGAAAATTAAATTAATTTTGAGTACCCAGCACGTACATTGAGGGGACGTATACTTACTTGGCTGCTAAGGACCGAAATGTAGTGTGGAGGTTAAGAGGAAGGCGTGGGTTTTTCAATGTACAAAATCCATAACACAAATCTACTCACACATTCCTAGATTTATTTCCCAACCGTTTGGGGTCCCTACATTATTAAAAATGGAACGTGGGAGGAGATGTCTACCGATCCAAAGCCCGGCTTACACACGCGATATCCCCCACCACTCGTGGCTAGCAAAGCTACCAGCTAAGAGTGACGTAAACAACAATGTGTCTGGTGATGACAATGTAGAACAATAATGTAATCCCCAAATTATTAATACGCCACAATATGATGTACAATACACAACATAGCGTTTAAGCAAACTTAGCACCGATACCAGGAATTAACATCAGATTGTTGTTATCAGCAAGCGGAGGAGTATTTTGGCCAAGGACACAGAGGGAGGCGTGATTCGGGGCCGCAGGCTCGGACACAGGCGGGGCTCTAACGTTTTTAGATATTACATTCTGTCGCCGGCGGTACCTCCCAAAGGCCTACTTCTACTTAAGGAGGGGTCTCTCTACATACCGAACATTAGGGCAGACAATTCCAGAAAGCAAACCGCCATACACCTCACCTGCCGTCCACTTGTCAGATCCTTCGAACCTGAAGCATAATAAGGAAATGAAAATGACACGAGACTTGAAAAGTCGCGGCATTATACAATCCATCCCAGCATTCGCCTAACAACCAGGGAAAACCGCGAAAGATCCCAAGGTTAGAATGACCGGCCAACTGGAATCAAGACCGAACCTTCTGAATGCGAGCTCCGCACATTACCGCGGAGCGATCTCCCACGGTATCAGATTATATACTTTATCACTGAACAGATGATGAACAGTTATAAACGATAGTCATTTTCCGTTTCGTTGGCGAATAATGTAGTTAGCCATGAGCATCGAGCCAGCCGGCCGGCCTTTAGTAATCCTTCCTAATACCACAGAACACCAAAGTACCTAATACTCCGTTTTAGTAAGGTGTGACAATATTTGTTACTTTCTACATCACTACCTATAGCAGGTAGAGGAAGTATTGTATCCATTCAAAAATTTAATATCATAATACACTGGAAATACAACTTTGGAGTTCACTGAACCAAAAAAGAAACCTTATGAAAAATGGTGTGTGTGAGACCAACATAACCCATAAATGAAAAGTTGAATAAAAATTAAGTTTGATATTTAAGTTCATCATTTTCCAAGTATTTTGCACGACTAGACGACCATTGTCAAGAAAATTCCCCTCAAACTACAATTTACATATTCAATTTTTCATTATTTTATTTTACTTTCCCAAAATCATAAGGGATATTCATTACAGTACATCTTATTTAATCTTCCTTAACGGAGAGGATTCGACACCCATTCAGAGGGAGAGGGGATATTATACTTACGCCCCACGAGAGGGCGTCCCCGAGAGGAAGGATGAGGCGAGAGGAGGCATCGGGCGGCCGGATCCAGGAGTGACGGTACAGCAATGACAGAGTCCCTAAGTTTCCAGATATAGACACCCGGCAGACGGACAGACAGACCGGGAACCCCGTCCCACACAGAGGGTATCCAACGCCCCTCAAGGGGGTTCGGATAGCCCGTAACTAGCCGAAAACCGAGGGACGGAGAGAGTTCACAGAAGGCATCCTTTTCCCCCTGCCACGCAGCACCGAAACACCATCGCCAACACTTCCGACCCTGAAAGAAACCAATGGGATGAATGGAACGAATTGGAGGGACGAGAATTTTGGGGGCTGAAACAAACCACTCTAGCATTCGCCTGACGACCCGGGAAAACTCTCAGAAGAACCCATAGGTCAGATTGGGCAATCGCCGGGAATCGAACCCGGGACATCCCGAATTCGGGCCACAGACGTTACCGCTCGGTTTACAATACAATAATATGAAGAAGATGTTTGCATGACAAATAAAGGTTATATTTCTGAAATGTCTGCGAGTATTCTGTGAAGTCCTATTATACCGGCCGATATTTTTTTGGCAATTTTTCATAACTGTGAATTCATAAGGGATCAGCAGAAACTTACTGCAGAAAGCATGTAGAACTGATAAAAATAGGCAATTTGTGTCCAATAATTTGTTTGTAGTATTTGGAAATGTTCCATTTTTATACTTTCCCAAGTACGTCGTTTGATAGTATGTGGTTCTTCATTTCTTTCTCATCCTGTAACCACGTCTAAACATTTGAAAACCAAGATTTTATTGCTTAATTTTAAATCAGTCCCATACTAAAATTTACAATAACTAAGCTTTCGTATGATTATTGCACCATTGGTGGAGAAAGTCATGTGAGTGTTTCCATGAGATATTTTTATAGCTTATGTTGAAAATAGAAGTTTATAAATTTTAACAAATTATATCACTTAATAAAGTGATTTTATACATTTTGATGCCCGTAATGGAGTTATAAATGAGGATTATCTAACTCCTAGATCTGCATCAGATCAAAATGTCGAGAATAAAGAACGACATTCTGTTGACAGAGAAATTGGGCGCGACATGTGACCGGTTTGTGAATTTTAAGGACGTAAGATCTGAAACTGAACTATAAAACTTGAGAAAATTATTCTTTAGTGTGTGCGCTATAAAATGAAGAACAGTATGATCAAGGGCTAAAAGTAGGGTTTTATTTTGGGAGTATGAATGTAGGATTCCTACCAGCTACTTTTAACACGTGTGGCATATATTGTTTTTAAGACAGCGCTCGAATTTGTAAAATATCAATAACATGTTGATTCATGAAACTAACAGAAATCACGTTTAGAACGCGGTCCTTGAAATAAGAGAGAGATCAGATGTTTTGATACTTTGTTGATTCGCTAGCAGTCATTTTCAATAAAATTGTTTTCAACATATTTTGCCTTACACCAGGCAATGAAGGGATTAAATGCTATATAATATTGCTTTCTGCATTTTTTGGGTAAGTACTTCTAATTTTATTCTTTCTGTTGCTTCTGTAATTTCACCTGGCTCTTCCATTTCAATTTCTTCTGAATTCATAATTTGGCTATTTAATATTTACGTAGGTTAAATAAATGAGAACGTTTTAAACCAAAGAAAGCTGCCAATATAACGTATAGGTTAACTCTACAACCAATTGCAATAAATTGAAGTATGACGATTTGTATTGTGAACAGATAAGGCGAGCGTCATGAAAATTATTCATGTAAAAAGACACAATGAAAAGTAAAACATAATCTAAACAAGTCGAGTTATTAAACATGTGCAAATGCAAAGGGTAATTACCATGTGATTGAACTTGAAACTAAAGTTGATCACAATGAAGATTATCGTACGTATTCTTCATTCCGGTTTTCTTTAGCATACTGTGTGCCTGGGATGTCAGTTTATTCTGATATTCAACAGCTATCCTATTTAAATATCTTTTCTTATACTTAGAGAGTTCCTGTTCTCTAAAATCGCTATCCTTCAACTTATCGGAAAAAGTTGGTTTCGTTCGAGCGAAACACGCTTTCTCGTTTATTCTTATCGTCCTTTTAGACACGGGCAGGTCGATTTGTAGAATGTTATTTCTATATCGGAAATTCTCCACGGCAAAATCTGTGAAAGGGTATGTGCCAAAGCTATTGAAATCACGCAACTTTAATGGTCAAACAAAAAATAAAACATAACACAATTGTGTTGGCTATGAAAGCTAGCGCTGGTAATATTGTTCCCAATTTGACTAAGCAAATAACGGCAGACAATTACCACACTAACTGCCTAACAACTCGATATGCGTAATTGCTAAACGCTGTATTGAAATATAGTTCACAAAATCCCTAACAAGGGAGGCACAACGCTTAGCCTTCTTCTGAAATACTGATATCAAGTACCAGTAAGAGAAATTCGGCATATTATTTTACATTACAGGCTTCTAAACTTCCATTAAAATGTACTTGCATTTTCTAACGTATTACTTTCTCTACTGCATTAGCTATAGTAAACACAAGAAGTATAATCTAAAATATTCCCGGAAATACACATTTTGAGACTCACTGAATAAAAAAGACAGCGTGTATGCCTGCCCGTCTGCCTTGTGTGTGCGCGCCTGTGTACAGCATAACTCAAACACGAAAAGTCGAATAAATACAAAACTTCGTACTCAAGCTCAGCGTCTTTCAAGAGGATGCTATAGGAAGGTATTCGAGAAAATCTCCCCCCCCCAACTACCTTTTACATGGAAAGTATTTCATTATTTTTTATTTTCTCAAAAAGGAATAATATAAACATACCATGCGACAATTAAAATGTATATTTGAATTCTCTATGAAACCCTCTTCGTTTGAAATAAATTTTGTATAGTTTAACTATAACTAATAAACCATAAGGGTTATACGAAAACTTACTGCATGGAAAGTGTAGATTTCGTTAAACCACACAATTATTGTGTGTTAATTTTTTGGTGGCGCTAGCCATTTCCGAGATATTCGTTGTTATAACAAGTATTTTTATATACTCCATAGCTGTTTTAACTGGTGTAATAATTCAGTTGTTTCATGTAGTGTAATGGAAAGAGTGGAATTTCAAGGTCAGAATATAACGATCTGCTTTTAAGCACTTGACTGTCCCTTCGACAGTCCTGTATTTCTCTTGTACCTGTAACAAAATGTGTAGTGAAACCTTTTCTGCAAATCTTCATGTCGATTAAGTTGAAGCAAAGCTTTTGTGAGAAACTGTTATAGAAAAGTTGATAGCGAAAGTCATGTGAATATAACATAAGATGTTTTAAGTACTGAAATCAAATACCAGTAAGAGAAATGGAGCAAATGATTTTATGTTACAACCTTCTTAACAAACGCTTAAGTTGTAATTTTCATTTTCCATTGTATTAGTTTCTCTACCACTTACCTATACATTTTACCCAAAAAGTGTGATAGTATAGGTACAGATACAGACATCGATCAAAAAGGACTAGAACTAACTGCGGAGGGGCAGTTACCACCTCATCCTACAATATCTTTAGTGCCTAAACCTCTGACGGGAGGGAGAGGAGTGGTGAAAGGAGACAGAAGGCGATCGGACCAGGAGACAGAGGGCAGGGTCCCTACCTTTCAAGGTTGAAACTCCCTAGATAACAACTGGTGCAACCGGCTTCCCTCCCCCCTTGAGGCCCGGGACTCGGACACTGCCCCCATTCCTGGGGTCGAAGGTTACATATAGCACCCTTTTCCCCTGCCATGCAATGGCGAGACTCCCGCCGACACGTTCAACCCTGAAACAGACCAAGCAGAGAAAAGGTGAAGTGAAATGAGAATGGAGGTGAACTGGAGGGACAGAAAATTTGGGGATGTAATGAACCTTCCCAGCATTCGCCTAGGAACCCGGGGAAACCCCCGAAAAAACTCGTGGATCAGGAAGGTTGGCTGCGGGAATAGAACCCACTACCTCTCGAATGCTGGCCACAGGCGTTGCCGCCAGAGCCATCCCGCTCAGTATTCATATACGTAAATAAGTTTTTTTATATGCTGAAAATGAAACGAAACTAGGCACATAACAATTGCAAATGTTGAGTTTGCTTCTCTTTGGGCATCTTATAAAAGTATTCACAGTCCTTACAAACATTTTAAATAACCCTAATATTAACTGTTTTACACTTCGGAATGAAATATTACAGGCGATGTCTGAAAGGGAGAGTTGTAGACTTAAAGAAAGGCTGCTGAAAATATTGAAACTTACAGAGTATTACAAAACAAAGATTTAGGTGCCCAGCCACTAACGTGAAGCACATTCAGCGCTACTGCTGCTTAGCATCGTATATCAACATTTATGGGCCATAATTATCACTTCAACATTTAATGGCCCTCACCTGGAGAAGCGGCTCGCTAATGGTGATAAAATAAAACAGTTAATTCCATTTACACATAGGGCAAGTACCTACTTATCATAATATCAGAAGAAACACAGGGTTTTAGCCGATACCAGCAGAGCCATTCCAAGTTCCATATGGGGCAAATTGCGCTCCCTTTCTCTGAGGTTAATTACGGATATTATCTGAGTTACGTCACAAAGTTCAATTTACGGTTGGAACTATATTTTAAGTAAAAAGCATGTCTGTGTAAAGGCTAGTTTACATGATGACGCTAGGTTTCGCAAGCAAGTTTCGTAATTATCGTTTATTTCACTGCGCATGCGCTAAAGTTAGTGGTGACACTAGCTAGTTTCAGCTACTTCTAGCTTTTGAAGAAACGAAACTAGTTCTAGCGTTTGATTTTGAGGTTATGTTGTGCTTGCTGTTTGCAGAATAAAGTGGGGAAGCGAGGAAATAATTAAATGTCTGGATTTATATGCAGTGCAGAAGGGCTTTTGGGACTTTAAAAAACTTTAAAAAATAAATCGAAACACTGCTGCGCTTGAGTTAATTTTAAAAGAACTTAATATGGATGAAATGACAATAGAACTGAAAACGTGAATTTATTCCACAAGAAGGACATTTACACATGAAATACGAAGATTTAAAAGAGGAAGTTTGGAAGTGTACTGATCTCAGGAACAAATTTTGAAATTAGATTTTTGGGAGCCGGTACAAAAACTGTAGCGATGAATATGAGTGGCCGCTTGCAAGATGTCTCAATGTAATTTGTAATTTCAGCTCTGGTGATAATGCTTCAATTATTATAGTATGTTCTTTCTTTATTCGATCTGTTACCTTCCAAAACTAAAATCTAAACTCCTCCGAGATCATTCTCAAATGATTGTAATAACTTTCTGGATCCTCTACAATTTCCTTCAATAAAATTGCAGAGCACCCTAAAAATGACCTCTGAATCCAAGATCTAGCCCATATTCGTCTCTTTCGCAATCCCTAATTTTTTTAAGGTCAGTAGTAACATCCCTGCTGCTACTTTAGCTGCTGCAATTTCTTGACCATCCATTTTTACAAACTACATCTCCAGAAAGATGTTAAAAACTCTATGGAACTACAGTACACGCAAATGTCGCCATGTAAACAACATCTTATGCAAATAGTTTCACTAGTGTCGTCATGTAAACCAGGCTTTGTATTTATTTCACGTTCTTCATGCACTATCGTTTGTTTTTATGTAACTTCTACACACTACTCCTACGAAAGCCCATTTTTATATTCACTTCATGTAAGATGTAGGAGTGTTTATTGGAAGGGGACATATCGCATGCGACCAGCTAAATCTATATGGCTACCCCCCCGAGAGGCAGAGATGAGGTGAAGGAGCCATAGGAGGTCTCAGGATCGCAGGCAGACGAGCCCACAGGGACGCGCAGAAGTCCTTAATATTTCCAGTTGAACAGCTGCGTACCAGCATAGGCAAAGAGTCCCGAGAGAGGGCGAAGAAGCAACCCTAAAGGGTAGGACAACGCACCCTGGCGTTCACGAGGACAAATCTCCCCAATACGCAAGCATCTGCGCTATCTGCCGACACCGCCAGCACCACAGGACCTGAAAACACACCAGAAATGTGAAAGAGATAGAGGAAAATTGGGGAAAGGAGAAATTGTGGTAGAGTACACCACCCCGCCATTCACCAGGGTGACCAGGGAAAAACCACGAAAAACCCTATGGTCAGAGTGGGTACTCATCGGGAATCGAACCCCGGACCTCCCGAATGCGGGCCACAGACGCTGCCGCCTGAGCCATCCCGCTCGCTCATTCACTTCATGTCAATCAAGATAAATATTTAAAGAAACATTTCATTACAAGTTTCGTTGTAGAGGGATAGAACAAGCCGAATCGATAGCCAGATGGTTAAAAGGGGTTGCTATAAGCTGGTCTTTAAATTGCATACTCTTTCATTATCATCACGAGAAACAACTGAATAGTAACAACCCTTTAAAAATGACAAAATATTGTAAAATTCAAACCAGTAATAGCGGATATCTACGAAATTACCTATACCACACAAAAATTCATTTGAAATAAATTGTGTGTATTAAAGAGTTCTACGTTTTTTATGTGGCACGTTTTGTGCCTCTCTTTTAAAGTTAAACTGTGAACAAAATTGTACAAAACGCCTTTCTAATGAAGAGGTCTTCACAGGCTACACCCAGAAATACATAAGTTATATGTATGATATTTTAATCATAACCGTTACAGCCATTTTTGAGAAAATCAAAAGTATCGAGAAATGTTCCTTATAAAGTGTAGTTCGGGGTGGGGAGGTTTTTCTTAAAAAACTTCATGTTGCATTTTTGGAAAACGCTGAACTTATATACCATAACATATATAAGGTTTGGTCTTATCCGAAATGTCGGTTTTGAGTTATGTTTTTTGGACACAACACACAGACAAACATAGACACTTTTAAAATGCTTGTTTGTTTTAAGGGTCTCAAAATATGTATTTCCATTGAAATGGTGATGTCAAATTTTACCTCCTCAAGACTTGCTCTACCTACTTGGTAAGTGGTAGAGAAAGTAAAAACTCCCCCAACAAACCAGGAATTAAAAGTGGACCCCTGATTTGAGAATGTCGACTACTGAGACAGTCGCATTGTTACTTTCTCTACTACGTATAGTAAGTAGGGGAAGTATTGTATTCCACCCAAAAATTCGATACCGAGATTTCATCGGAAATACATGTTTTGAGACCCCCTGAATCCAAAAAAAGTATTTTTGGAAACATGTCCTTGTGTGTGTCTGTGTGTCTGTCTCTGTGTGTGTGTGTCTGTCTGTGAACAGCATAACTCAGAAACGAACAGTCGGATAAACACCAAACTTGGTATTTAGGTTCAATATCTTCCAGAGATGCGACACGAAGGTTTTCAAGAAAATCCTCCCATCCCAGATTACCCTTTACATGGAAGATTTTTCGAAAATGTTAATTTACTCAAAAATAGCTCTAACGATTTTGATCAAAATATCATATGTTTGAGATATTTTCATGACAAATAAAATGTATATCTTGAATTTTCTGGGAATGTCTCCAAAAGTATTCTTCATTGTGAACGACTTTTGCATAACTGGTAAACCATAAGAGATAGATAAAATTTTACTACACAAAAATGTAGATCGCGTTAAAATACACAATTTATGTCATATACATTTTTTTTGTTGAGTGAACCATTTTCGAGATATTGCTTGTTATTCCCTTAAATCTGTCAATACTTATTTTCTCAAATGGGAATTCGTTATTCATTTTTTACTTTCTCTACTACATATAGTAAGTAGGGGAAGTATTGTATTCCACCCAAAAATTCGATACCCAAATTTCACCGGAAATACATGTTTTGAGATCACCTGAATCCAAAAAAAGCATTTTTGGAAACATGTCCGTGTATGTGTCTGTCTGTGTGTGTCTGTCTGTGTGTGTCTGTCTGTGTGTCTGTGTGTCTGTCTGTGAACAGCATAACTCAGAAACGAACAGTCGGATAAACACCAAACTTGTTTGTCTTGGATATTCAAAAGTATTAATCTGTGGCAAAGGGAATGGTGCTGCACCTAGCAACCAGCTATCAAGAGATATGTATGTGCTGAAATGCTACTGTATTTCTATATTGCCCTTGTAAATATATATTCCCCTTACATCTACAAGAAAATTAGCAATAAGATAGAGTCTGCAAATGTTTATCTCGATTAACATGAAGTAGATGGAGAATAAGCGTTTGTAAAAATAGTTTGTACAAGAGTAGAGAAAGTCATGTGAGTGTAACACATCAGATTTTTCGTTCTCCGCCCCCCTCTTTGGATTATAGGCAGCACTTTTTTTTAAGTTCCCTTGTTTTACCCTGTTTATGATACTGTGTTTTTACTGTTTTCGTTACCTCTTATAACTGCAATCGCACAACACACATACACACAAACGCCCATGCCCGTGGCGGGATTCGAACCCGCGACCCTCACCTTGACGGAGCGCCAGAGCTATGCATTCCAGCGACCACGGCTACGAGGGCCGGCTTTTCGGACGAAGCGGACCTCCGCCCCTTGAGTATCTACTATACGCCGAGCACGCAAGGCAAAGAAGTTGCCTACATGACTGCTGTATATGGTACGCCCTAGAGAATGATGCTACATTTTTTCATACACGCAAGTCGAAAAGAAGTTGCCTAAACAGAAAAATAGAACCAGGTAAAATGTAGTTCGTTTTATTTCTATTTATTTATTTATTTTCCCCCTAAATCTACTGCGATTTTAAAAAGTATTCATTTCCACTTCAAAAACTTCTAGATGCAAAGTTAACGGAGAGAACATTTCGATTTTTAACATGTTGAAAGAACAAATAGTATTACGGTTTACGTGTTCTGGCAGTTTCATAAGTTTACGAAAATTGCATGGATTTTTTCAAATGTTTCATGTTTTATGTTTTACACGAATTTTGGGAGAGCATTAGAGTTGGTGTGGTTGCCGAGGCACAAAGGAATCCATGGCAATGAAAGAACAGATTATTTGGCGAAGAAAGGACCACAGAATCCTTTTGTAGGTCTTAAACCTAGACTAGGGCTATCGTATGGATTAGTCCGGGGTGCAATCCGGGAATGGATTTGGAGTAAGCACAACGAGTGCTGGAAGTCCTTATCAGGACACAAGCACTCAAATGCTCTTATCAAAGAGATGATAAAACAGCAGGAAGCAATCACCCTTAAAATCAGTGTAATTGCACTAAAAGGGACAGTTTATCTATTAGCAGGACACTATCAGTTGCATGAGCATCTCTACAAAATCGGCAAAGCAGTCGATCAAGTATGTAGAAGATGCAGGAGAGCGAATGAAACAGCATCTCATTTGCTATGTGGCTCTCACAGAACTCTCGCAATTCTTAGGGTTAAATACTTTAATCAGGAAATAATGCAATTGCAAGGATTTCGGGAAGTTCCTTCTAAGAGGCTTGCAGAGGTTTGGAAGGAAGCAAACATCTTAGGGGACTAAATGAAGGGAAGCACTTTAGATCACAACCGGTCGTAGTGCATAGTGCATTTATCCCTTCCTTTGTTTCAAAATAAAAAGAATAGGGGTGCAAATCTCTTCAGAATAACATCTGAAATAGCGGCGAAAATAGGTTTTGATTTGAATGAGGAAAAAAAAAGATGCCAGGGTCAGGAATTACCCAATTTTAACCGAAATTTTTCATTAATGGCTCAGTTTTTATAGTTTTACACATTTATTTTTCCGTCAGTTTAAAACATTTGTTAATGACATTGTCAGATAGGATATTAACCTGATATGTTGCGTTCACATGACTTTCTCCATTCACTATCGTTTATTTTTATTTAGTTTCTACAAATTATTCTTACAAAGGTTTGTTTTTCTATCTAATAATCGAGATAAACCATTGCAGAAATAGTATCAATATATTTCGTTGTAAGCACTAGAGGGTTACGGGAAACGCAATCGACAATTAGATGTTTAAAAGCTGTTTGCTATATGCTGGCCTTGAAATTCCACACTATTTCCTTGACATCGCGAGAAATATGTGACAAAAGTATTGGGAAATTCAAACCAACAACCTCGGAAATGGTTGATACCACGAAAGTTATTTTGAATAAGTTGTGTATTTTAAAGAGGTCTACAGTTTGTGTAATATGTTTTGGTCTATCTCATATCGTTTATCGTTATACAAAATTCCTTCCGAATGAAGAGGACATCACAGACTATTCGAAGAAAATTCAAGGTATACATGTCATTTGAAATTTAAATATTTTAAATATACCGGTGTCCCAAGTAGTATTTCAAGTGTATAGATATCCCTTCGTACCTTAAAAGAGTTGAAAAACTCAACGGGGAAATTCCAAGTAAACATAGGTCAGTGGGGAACTGGCGAATCAGCGTGAGTGAGCTTCTCTTATTTATTTATTTATTTTATTGTTTGTTTGCTTAAGTTCCATTTATACTCCGCCTTTAATTACAATGGTCTCATCGATGGTCTTTCCTCTGGAACACATTATTGCCTATAGGCATTGGTGTTAACTCGTATTCTCTTGTCGTTGGGTTTCTAGTAAACTTTGGGCTTTAATCATTAGATCACACATTCACACTCTGGGGAGGATAAGGAATAACCTTGGCTAGAGAAAAATTCCCACCCTGGCCCAGAATCGAACCCAGGACACCTTATACAGAAGGCAGATGCTCTACCGACTGAGCTACGTGGCCATTCAAGCTTCCTTTACTCTTCTTGCTTATCAGCAAAGACGATGAACGGATCGCACTCATTGAGAGGCACTTCCAAGCTTGCAATAGAGTGTACAGACCATGATGATAACCAATAGACCCTTGCACAAGAGTGTACTGTCCGTGATGATAGACAAAAATAGACCGAAAATGTGTTAGAATTTCTCCACTTCATTTACACAGGCTTTATTTTCGAGGGAATAAACTCACTTTTCAGACTGATAAATAATTAAAATGCCTTTATTTGACTTATCTGTATCCGGCCACAGCTATTCTTTTAATTGTGTTTATGCTGTTCTTGTCCAACTTTACGGACTGTAAGCAACAAACATGAGAGCGCGCAGTGTTTTACTGCCATTTCTCGCTTGCTATTATAATTTTGATGTTGTTATTATTATGATCAACTAACGGTACGGTTATGCTGACTTCATCCTTGAATAGATGTTCGAAATTTTGCCTCCGTTGATTGATGCGATGTTCCTACCGTCCCCGTATATCCATATAGACGTTTCTGAGAACCGCCGATGCAGTAGTGGTGGTGGCGGTGGCGGCGGTGGCGGCGGCGGCGTTAGTGGTGGTGGTGGTGGTGGTGGTGGTGGTGGTGGTGGTGGTGGTGGTGGTGGTGGTGGTGGTGGTGGTGGTGGTGGTGGTGGTGGTGGTGGTGGTGGTGGTGGTGGTGGTGGTGGTGGTGGTGGTGGTGGTGGTGGTGGTGGTGGTGGTGGTGGTGGTGGTGGTGGTGGTGGTGGTGGTGGTGGTGGTGGTGGTGGTGGTGGTGGTGGTGGTGGTGGTGGTGGTGGTGGTGGTGGTGGTGGTGGTGGTGGTGGTGGTGGTGGTGGTGGTGGTGGTGGTGGTGGTGGTGGTGGTGGTGGTGGTGGTGGTGGTGGTGGTGGTGGTGGTGGTGGTGGTGGTGGTGGTGGTGGTGGTGGTGGTGGTGGTGGTGGTGGTGGTGGTGGTGGTGGTGGTGGTGGTGGTGGTGGTGGTGGTGGTGGTGGTGGTGGTGGTGGTGGTGGTGGTGGTGGTGGTGGTGGTGGTGGTGGTGGTGGTGGTGGTGGTGGTGGTGGTGGTGGTGGTGGTGGTGGTGGTGGTGGTGGTGGTGGTGGTGGTGGTGGTGGTGGTGGTGGTGGTGGTGGTGGTGGTGGTGGTGGTGGTGGTGGTGGTGGTGGTGGTGGTGGTGGTGGTGGTGGTGGTGGTGGTGGTGGTGGTGGTGGTGGTGGTGGTGGTGGTGGTGGTGGTGGTGGTGGTGGTGGTGGTGGTGGTGGTGGTGGTGGTGGTGGTGGTGGTGGTGGTGGTGGTGGTGGTGGTGGTGGTGGTGGTGGTGGTGGTGGTGGTGGTGGTGGTGGTGGTGGTGGTGGTGGTGGTGGTGGTGGTGGTGGTGGTGGTGGTGGTGGTGGTGGTGGTGGTGGTGGTGGTGGTGGTGGTGGTGGTGGTGGTGGTGGTGGTGGTGGTGGTGGTGGTGGTGGTGGTGGTGGTGGTGGTGGTGGTGGTGGTGGTGGTGGTGGTGGTGGTGGTGGTGGTGGTGGTGGTGGTGGTGGTGGTGGTGGTGGTGGTGGTGGTGGTGGTGGTGGTGGTGGTGGTGGTGGTGGTGGTGGTGGTGGTGGTGGTGGTGGTGGTGGTGGTGGTGGTGGTGGTGGTGGTGGTGGTGGTGGTGGTGGTGGTGGTGGTGGTGGTGGTGGTGGTGGTGGTGGTGGTGGTGGTGGTGGTGGTGGTGGTGGTGGTGGTGGTGGTGGTGGTGGTGGTGGTGGTGGTGGTGGTAGGTTTTTAGGGCACTAAAGCTCCAGTTCCCCACTGACCTGTGTTTGCTTGGAATTGCCCCGTTGAGTTCTGCAACTCTTTTAATACACAAAGGGTTATCTGCACACGTCAAATACGGCGCGATTGCGCCAGCTGGCATAGCATCTTATTCAAAACATTGAATGGAACCATTTTTGAAAAAATCAAAAATAACTAAACATTTTCCATGTAAAGAGTAGTTTGAAGTTGAAGAATTTTCTTGAAAATTCTCGTGTTGCATCTAGGAAGGCACTAAACTTAAATAACAGGTTTGTCAACATCTTATTTTCGAGCTATGCTGTTCACAGTCTCATACACACGGGAACTCCAAACATTAACCGTAAAATCTCGATATACCATTTGTGGATGGAAAATCGTGCCATTTTCAAAAATAATAAAACTGCAGTTTTTTCCGTATTCTGGAAGGGCTGAGCAGAAGCTGCAATTTCTGGCCCAAAAGTCGCATTTCTTGACTTGCTCCTTCCTTCAAAGTGAGGCCTTAGGGAAAGAAGAGCCTTCATACGAATCTTGTTATAGCCAATATTCTACGTATTATCACTGAGCTATGCCGATGGAAGACACTGATATAACGTCAAGCATGTGTTTAACCTATTCTGAGGTTCTCTTTGAAAATCATTATTTTGCTTCTTTATACTAGCACAGTTTCTCATTTCCATACACATAATAGATTCAGCGCGCCATCAAAATTCGTACCTGGGCAAGGAGGAGAAGATACGAGGCCATTATGGAGCCTAGAGTCACCAAGCGCGCTATGAAAAGACAAGCATTTAGCAGTGGCGGCTGGTGAGACGCGTACCACAAAAGGAGAGTAACATACTACTTCCATCTTAGCTTCCATGTTAGCTTCTAGTTCCCAAGTTCGCGGATTCAAACCCGGTGAAGGACCATGGATTTTTTTCGGGTGTAAAAATCCTTAGCATAGCTTCCTTCGGAAGGGAAGTAAAGCCGGTGGCCCCGTGTCGTAGATTTGCGGCACGTAAAAGAACCTCAAGCCTGATAAAGAGGCCTCTAAGCAAACTTTCCAGTTTTTTATGCCCATATAGAATGGGACTCTAAGAAACGTCCATAAGTAGAACTCAATTCATTTTAGCTTCTTTATCCTCCTTAAATGCATTGATTATTTTATTTGTTTAATTCTTTGGTTTACTAATTTAACTATTAGCTATACGGTTTGCCTCCACGCCCCTATTTCCAAAGACTGCTTTACTTTTATGATTACAGACACTAGAGGCGTAGTCTGGGATAAGGCGGGAAGGTTAAATCAATCCAGTACAAAACCCATAACCTAGAACTAGGTACGAAGGTGGACTTAGCACATGGAACTACAACATCTTTTGTGCCTAAGCCCCCGTGAGGGAGGGGCGAGGTGAGAGGAGACAGGGGTCAGCCGGACCAGGAGGCACGACACAGGGTCCCTAACTTTTCTCTCCGGATGGCAGCTGGTGCAACCGGCTCCCCTTCACCCTGCCGCTTGCACATCACACTGGTGGACCTGGGACCCGTAGACCGCCCCTATTCCGGGGGACACTTGCAAACCTGAAACAGACCAAGCAGATGAAGTGAAATTAGAATGGAAGTGAAATGGAGGAGCAAGAAATTTGGAGGATGTAATTAACTTTTCCATCATCCGCCTAGCGACGCGGGAAAACCCCGAAAAAACTCATCGTCAGGAAGTCGGCCGCAGGAATCGAGCCCACGATCTCCTGAATGTGGGCACAGACGTTACCGGCTGAGCCATCCCCCTCGGTTACTCATAACTTAACTCCGATGATTAGCATGTATATTTTAACTTACCTCACTTCTTTCGGAGAGAAGACAACATCTATACTAATATCACAAAAGCCCACCTCTGTGGTGTGGGGGTAGCGTGTATGCCTCACATTCAAGAGGCCCCGAGTTCGAATCTCATTAGTGTGAGTTACCTCGATAAGGTTTTTTCCTGGGTTTTCCCTTACCCTGAAAAGATGAATGTTTGGTGACCTCTAAGCTCATGGCCTCGAGCTCATTTGACCATCAATTCACACGTCTCATTCATCGTTTGATATGACCTATCCAGTTAAACGAAGTTAAGCTTAAAAACTCTGATGTGATACATCACACGACTCTCTCTCTCTCTCTCTCTCTCTCTATCCATATCGTCTATTAATGGGTACATAAACTATTCTTACTAAAGCTTATTTTTCTATCTACTACATTTTAATCCAACAAACCTTTGCAGAAATAGCTACATTACACATTTCGTTGCTGATACAAAGGGAACAGCGGTAGTCAAATGTTTTAGAACTGGACGCTATATGCTAGCTTTAAAATTCCATGCTGTTTCTATGCAATCGCAAGAAACAGTTGAATGTGACAGGACTTTAAGAGAATGACCAAGTAATGAACAATTCGAAATTTTAATAACGATATCTCAGAAATGACGTACGCCACCAAGAAACATATTTGAAATCAATTGTGTGTTTTCAAGAGATACAATTTTTTGTGTAGTACATTTTCGTCTACTGCGAAACGTTTACCAGCTATACAAGATTATACAAAATTCCTTCTGAATGAAGCGGACTTCACAGGCTATTCACAGAAAATTCAAGATACACATTTTATTTTCCATGTAAATATCTTAAACAAATGGTATTTTAATCAAAAGTTAGAGCCATATTTATGAAATCAAATATTTTGAAAAATGTTCCATGTAAGGGCTAATTTTGGGTGCAGTGATTTTCTTTAAAATCTCTGTGTCATACTATGGAAGAACTCAGCTTAAATACTAAATTTTTATTTATCGGACTTTTCGTTTTTGAGTTATACTGTTCACAGATATACACTGGATATGTTTCCATAAATGCTTTATTTGGATCCAGGGCGCCTCAAAACATGTATTTCCGGTAAAATCTTGGTATCGAAACTTCGGATGGAATAGAATACCTTCTCTATCTACTGTGTACGTGGTAGAGAAAGTAAAAATACTGTAAAGCGAACATGGGCTATAAGATGGCTTCCAATTACAACCCCTAAACGAGTAAAATGGAATTACAACATGAACATTAGAATGCAAACATGTTGGAGTCGTAAAAGAAGATACTTGAAAAGAAGGTTTTTACGTTTCTTTGAGATTGCCATGGAGAGAAAATAGTTGTTACTTCATAGTAAATGCACGTAAAATAAGACAAAAACCGTGAATGTTTCATTCCATACATTATACATAGATGGTCACGATTTGGCAACAAATAAAACAAGACGCAGCAAAATAAAAGACAATCGCATCTGCTTATAATTGCATGATATGTATATGATACTTGTGTCATAACGTTCAGGAACCATTGTGTAAGAAAGTTTTGTCATTTAATGGTACACTCGAAGCAGATACGACAGTCACGCTGCTAAACAAATAAAATTAAAGACAAGTTGATTCTTCCTCCGTGCCAGCACCTTCACTGAAAGTTAGCTAAGTGCTGTCAGACTGCTGCAGCTAAGTCACTAAGTAGATTGCGATAATTACACAATTAAATAAGACACGGTGCACACCAACCTGAGGAAAACCACAAGCAGCGCTAAGCTTGCAAGGGATGCGATGACGTCATAGCCATACCATTCTGTTGCTGCCCCGCCCAATGAGAATTAATGGCAAGAGGATCCAGGGTGGAGAGAGAGAGACGGGCAACTATGACGTCACTAGACGACCTCCCGCCGCCCCGGTCGCGCCAACTGTAGGGCTCTTACCTGAAAAGCTAACACCTTTTCACGACCACTTTTCCAAAGAAAGAGCTTTACTCGACCGTCACTCACTTAAGCACAAGTTACTATAAATTAAATAAAGTACAAAAACTTCAAAACTTGCATTCGGGAGGTCGCAGGTTCAAATCCAATCTGACTGGCATTTTTCGTGGTTTCCGTCACATGCCAGGTAAATACCGGACTGGATATTCAATACCACGACCCAAAGCTCCAACATCAGATCAAAAGAAATGGAAATAAAAACATATTATACAGGAAGGTGACTATGCAGCTAAGCCCAACTATCAACAAATTACCTAAGGAGATTGTACAGAAAGGCGACTACACAACTAAAGTCATTTCTCCAGCATCATAATGACTACGAGTACACTCAAAAAACAGCCAACAGTTCCACGATTTCAAAGTCCACGCTCCGCCAAAAAAAAATTAAATAGTAACAAAATATATGGTACACGAAGTCCACTATTTGTAAGTATGGCATTAAAAATAAGGATAATTGAGTTCTGAACTTTATAATTGTTGCTAGATTCTAAAATCCAGGTGTATTAAGTTTTATCAAAATTACACCAAAAACAATCCCTGATAATAATGTACAATGAAATCAGAGAGAATCTACTGGTATGAACACGATATACAACATCCCCACTTCAAAAATAAATGTTAAAAGTGCTAAATGTCTCATTTGGCTTTGGGGCAAGTCATTACGAAGTTGCTATAATCGCAATAAAGGATCAAAAATCCTCTGGTATTGATATACAACGAAACAGAATAAAAACTGGACGGTATGTATTTAACGCCCCTCTCCTAAGCTTTAAACTTTTTGGAATTATTTTATAGCCCATGTCAGTCCGAAAGAACAGTGTTTTTCAATTGTAAAAGGAGTATTACAATCGGTTGAATAATTTTTTAGATTACCTACACACACACACACACACACACACACACACACACATTTTCTCGCTTTATAATATTAGTTTAGGCTTCTACTTCTTTAAGGTAATCTGCTCACACAACCACACAATTTTGTTCGTTATAATTTATTGTATAGCTATTCTATAATTATTTATATAAAGACCTATTTTTCTCTCTGTCTCCTTTTAATCATTACAACTATTCACCAAAATGGCCCTAATTCACTTTTTGTTACAGTTACACCGGAGCATCTAGGAGGCAGAGGCAATAGACATTTCGTTAGAAAGTAGGTCTGGATTATACTGTGCTTGATAATGCATACCCTTTGCATGATTTTATGAGGAACAAACGAACGATGACTTAACAGTAAGCAGCTTACTACTTAAAATATTCTTTTCAATGCTCCATAACGACCTTCGAGAAATCCTCTTTCCACCAAGCGATGGCTGCAGCCATGTATTAGCTGGAGGCACCTTGCGGATGGTGTCCCCTACCTCTGCCATACTAATTACAGAAATTTCAAGACATACATTTAATTCGTCATAAAAGTTAAACCTATGGTATTTTAATCAAAATTCTCTAGTGACTTTTTGAGAAAATCAAAATTTTCGAAAGAAAGTTCGTGCAAAGGGTAGTTTGGGGTGAGCGAATTTTCTTTAAAATCTTCTTGTTGTATCCTTGGAAGATGCTTAACTTAAATACCAAGTTTGGAATTTAACTGAATTTTAGTTTTTGAGTTGTATTTACACAAAGATGCACACACAAACGTTTTCCTAAAAAGCCTTTTTTTATTCAGGAAACCTCAAAACGTGTATTTTCGGAATTTTTTCGAATTTTTTATGGAACGCAATTCTTCCTTTGCTACTATAGGTAAGCAGCAGAAAACATAAAAATTCCCTCGCCTCTGTTAAGAATCTAACCAGGGACCTTTAAGTTGAAAAGCCAGCACACTTTGCTTTGTACTGCCTCAGGCTACAAAATCTATGTTCCTTTACTTGAGGCCCTGTAATGCCAGAATTTATTGTGATTAATAGAAATTAGATAGAAAAATTATTATTTTATATCAATAATTTGTACAACAGTTATGAAAATAAAGGATAATGGGTAGTCAGTAGTGTTATTGGTACTACAAAATATTTTTGTTTATAAAACCAGACGTCAGAAAGTAAAATGCCAGAGGAATTCATATTTTAAAGATTTCGCCGTTAGTTTGCGCACTTACACGTTTTAACTAATTTCTTATACTTCGACACGTCTCATTTAAATAAATACAAATTAACTCAATAAAAATTAAAGTAAAGAAATGAATAGCGCATACTTCAGTATACATTAAATTTACCACGTAAGATGGGCAATACTAGCACATATGAATGCAGGAAAGAACTGCTAATGACCCAAGCATTTATAATAAGACGACCTGAATTTATCCTTTTCAAGGTCAGTGTTTTACATGTTCCTCCCCTATCTTTTCCTCTATTGAAATTCACGTGCTCAGCTGAAATTGCAGGAAGACGTGTTATAACATCGGTGGAGAGGACATGAAATTCTATATTACAGCCATAAAACGGAGACATTAAGGGAGCATAAGAGCATCTTTAGAAACCAGGTCAGGAAGGATTTTAATTGACATGTTCTCTTCTTAATGAGGGTCAGGTCGTAAAGGTGAATTGGTATCCCTGCTTTAAGGCAATGGAAAGTGAGTGACGCATTTGGTTTTCAGGTTCTTCGTGTTTATGTATCTCAAGAACTCGTCTTCTTCACGTGAGTTAATCATCTATGTCATATTAGTCTATTATGTATTAAAACCGCAGTCCTTCTATACATCCGTCGTGTGCCTTACCAGAACACGTGCTATTTTACAAAGTTACCTCTTCTGTTATCTCTGGAGCAAGTTGTACTCCAATACGTTCTTAAGTAAAATTCGTCGCAACATGTAATGAGATTACATATACATATATTACACCCACTTAACCTTCGGGAGGAAGTAGTGAAGAAGAGAGCAAGAAAGGTGGCCAGATCTGATGTCAGCAAGTCCAGCATATTGGGGTCTTTGACGTTTCCAGTAGTGATGGGGCGATACTCGATACCAATACTGATTTTTGAGCACCGATACTCTATACTCGGTTTATAAAAAGTTGTAAAGAAATAGCTTGTTCACTGAATTATGTTCTCATTGCTAGTTTTCTGCGTATAAACGTAACCAAGTATTGTATGGTAATTCCAAAATTGTTCCTATTTGACATTCTTCAATTATTTGCAGGAACTGTTTATCTTAATAATGCCACGAGTTATATATTCCCTATTGTTAATAATAATACTTTCTTTGATTCGCTTTTTATGTAACTATATTTTGTGCTGAAAATTTTCATTTAAAGGATTTTCTACCCATAGAAAAACAAATGCTAACAATTCTTTATTCTGTAACCTTGAAAATCTAATCAACATACGTATATTTTACATGAAACTCAAACAACTTAAAATAACAAACATTTCCATGCTTGTATTATGTCACGTCCCAAGTTCTGATTTGTTCCTGCTGGATTCACAGATTTTGGTCACCGGAGTAGGTAAATGATATGGTGAGAGTGAGTCATCAAGCTAGGAAACGTGCTTTAGTGGCGTTAGCTAAATCAGCTTCATTCACAACTCAGTTAACGCTACATGTTACATGAGTACCTCTATTTCTTCTCTCATTGCTTTTCATGTTTTCATTTAGACACAAGAGTCTACAGAATGCTGCATTTATCTACAGGAAACACGGTCAAGATCTATCAAGAACTATAGTCCCGCAACTCTTTGGGGACGCGTGCGAGGCAATAACCTGAAATCTCTCATTCCTTATCTAGCATAAAGTTAAACACAACAGTTTTCAATAATACAAAACTTAAACATTTAAAAGTATCGAAGGTTTACCTCAAATTATCAGACATACTTCGATATTACCGAGTATCGAGGTGTCGACGTATCGAGGTTTCATCCCTAGTTTCCAGATTGAGCATCCCCGGAGGCTCCCTCGATGCCTCATATACGCACGGGCAGGTTCCGGCAGAAGATTCCGTACCAGGGAAGAAACAGTTCTCGCTTCAAACCCCATCCACCGTATATGCTACACACCACTACCCATCCCACATGGACCTGCAACCCTGAAAAATGGAAGGAAACGAAATGAGAGAAATTAATTTTCAAATCATACTTACAATTTGTTTTTTTTCGGTTATAAATATTTGAAATGTTACTTACAACTTAATACAAGTAAATACATCCCATACTTGCTAATATACGCTGGGAACGAATTTCTTAGTCTAAAACTGAAACATAACAACGCGTCTATCACACGCCGGGCCGCCTTGATGTACGATTCTAGATCCGAAACCTGTAGTACGCATTATTACGACATAATGGCCGTGAAATACCACTAGGAGCCATACTGTACATAGGGTTTGACGAAGCTACAGAAAGGAGATGCTTTGAGCTGTCAAAAGTATTGGATCATCATAAGAAGGCCAAAAATCATTATGATTATTTCGGGAAGAAGTTGAACTTTATAGAGTTTAACACACTATAAAGACTTCACAGAAGTTAAATGAGTAATAACGAATAAATGAACAGTTGTTGGCTCCTGAAATTAACTTGTATTTGGGGGGGAAGGAGGGGTTCTTCAGATAGAAAACGCTTCCTGATGAGAAAACACCTCAGTAGAAAGTTCAGCCAGGCATCTTGAACACAATTTGGAAATAAATTTGAATCCGAATCGCTTTTTAATGCTTTCCAAGCAAAGGTCAGTGTTTCAATTCCTGGTGAGATATAGGGTTAGGATTCTCTACGATTCGGACATCATAACCTCTATTCAGAAATCACGATTCGGGAATAATTACGAATGGTATCAATCAAATTATGAGCATTTAACCAACTATATAAGCGTTTTAAATTCATTTTAATGTCTTAAATGAAAAATCATTTACATGTTTGGGATTTATGGAGTATTTAGAGGAAACACTTTTTAAATACGTCAAAATCCTAACTATTTCAATAGAATGTCTTAAATAAGCGTATTTAAAATCTATTTTTAAAATACATGTTGCCAGATATTCTATTTTAAATATAAAATGGTTTTTATTTTATTTTTCACACGCGCAACAAAGGAATAAGGGTGAAATAACGCCTGCTAGTATAGGCAACACATTCGGCTCAGCTGAGGCAACCTTTATGCAAGCCCCAGTTAGTAGGAATTACTGCACTGGTGGCTGTGTGCAAGCATTACTAATACTGCTTTCCATTTATGCATAAACCAACCCACTAATAATGTAAGTGCTACGAAATGCAGAACCCAAAGGCTTCTAGGGTTGGTGAAGCAGCGTTTTATGTGCGTTCGTTACTGCAGACCCCAGCGCAGAGTAGTTCGTTTGTTTGTGGAACTGTGCAGTATTATCTTATCCTTCACATTATACACATACTTATCGACGGTATAGCCCGCATTCGGGAGGTCCTGGTTTGATCCCCAGCGACCGCCCACTCATCCATGGGTTTCTTCGGGGTTTCCCCGGGTCGTAAGGCGAATGCTGGAGTGATTTCTTCCCCCCCCCCGAATTTCCTGCCCCTCCACTTTGTTCCAATAATCATTTCATTAATCCATTTGGCGTATTTCATTGTTGGAAGTGTCAGCGAAGGAGTTTCGGTGCAGCGTAGCAAGGAAAAGGATGCTCTCTGTGAACTTTCTCCATTCCTCGGCCTTCGGCTGATTACCGGGATATACTGACCGCCCCCGAGGAAGGCGTTGGACTCTATAGGGTCTGCCTGCCCGACTGCCAGGTCGTTTATATCTGGAAAGTGCAGGGACCTTGTGATTGCTGTGCCGTCACTTCTAGTTCCGGCCGCCCGGTGCCTGCCTTACCTCATTCCTTCCTTTCTATCGGTAGCCCTCTCGTGGGGCATCGTTATAGTATCCTCATTCCTGGATTGGTGCCGAATCCCCTCATCTTCACAACCGAATTCATTTCAATACACATACTTGCAAACAAGATAAATCAGTCATTATTACAAATCAAATAGAGGTTCCCTGGCAACCACTTCAATATGTGAAATTTGTTCACAAGGACATACAAGACTACCTCGAGTAGTCATCTCAATCCAGAGGTCCCGGGTTCAATTCCCGTCTGGGGCGGCGGAATTTTCTTTAATTACAATCTCTCACTACCCTCCGCAGAGCCTCGAAGTATGCACGTAGTAGTGAATATGAATGAGTTTCACGATTAAACCCAACGTTAAAGAATCTAGCCAACGAGTTGTTAGTCAAGTCAAAGACCACGATTTGACCATAGAAGTTAAAGGGGGTTATTCAAGCAAAATGGCTCGACGGTAACGTGTGAGGGGTTCGATTCCCGTCGATCAGGCACTCTGACCTTGGACTTTTCGTGGTTTTCCCTAGTCAATAGGTGAATGCTAGGATTGTTTCTCATCTACCAGGTTTCCTTTCCATCATTTCTCTTTCAGTGCATTTCCTTCTCATCTTTCAGGTGCGCTTTCAGGTTTTGTGGCGTGAGGCGGTGTCCGACGCGTGGCGCGGGTGCTTGCTCAAAGGAAAGAGTATTCCCCAAGGACACTACAGGGCTGCTTGGTTACCGAGTTATTCATGGCCCCCTCTTGGGACTGGTCTTCGGGCATGGAACTGTTAGAGACTTCCGCTTGTCTCTGTGACCTGTCTGCCTGTGGCTTGCAGCCTCCTATGGTTCCTCCACTTCATCCCTTCCTCCTGAGTGATAGTAGCCACAATAGATCTCTCTTAGGTTGTAGTGCGTGAGGTGTCTCCCGCCGTTGTATATCCTATACCCTATAAAGGGAGCTATATAAATGAAACATAAAACATACATTGTCTAGTTGTATGGAAATTTAGTCCATGTTCCAGTATATTCAAATAAATAATATAATAATAATAATAATAATAATAATAATAATAATAATAATAATAATAAACTTACGAAACTTGGTATTTAAGTTCAGCATCTTCCAAGGATGCGACATTGGGATTTTCAAGGAAACCCTCATACACAAACTACCCCTTAAATAGAAAAACGTTTCATAAGAAAACGTTTCCAACTATCTCGATTAAAATACCGTATGCTTAAGACATTTATATCTTGAATTTTCTGCTAATAGCCTGTGGCGCCCTCTTCATTCTGAATAAGTTTTGTATAACTTCATATAAAGGATGAACCATAAGAGATAGACAAAGAGCTACTGCACAAAACGGTGTGGATCACTTTAAAATACATAATGCATTTCAAATAGTTTTTTGGCGTCAGCCATTTCCGAGATATTCGTTATTATTGTTTTGAATTGCCCTATACTTCGGCATTCTTACTTTCTGTACCATGGAGGTACATAGTAGGTAGATAAGGTATTGTATTCCAACCAAATATTCGATACGAGATTTCATCGTAAATACACGTTTTGAGGCCCCTTGAATACAGAAAAAAACACTTTTAGAAAAACGTCGGTGTGTGCGTATGTGTGTATGAGAGAGAGAGAGAGAGAGAGAGAGAACAGTATAACTCAAAAACCAAAAGTGTGATAAGTATCAAACTTGGTATTTAAGTTCAATATATTCCAAAGTTGCGACACGAAGATTATTTCCAGCAAAATCCCCTCACCCTAGCTACCCTTTCCATGGAACAGTTATCTAAAATTTTGATTTTCTAAAAAATGGTTCTAACATTTTGATTAAAATAGCGTATATTAAAGATATTTACATGAAAAATAAAAGGTATATCCTGAATTTTCTGGGAATGGCCTGTAAAGTCCTCTTCATTCGGAAGGGATTTTGTATAACTGGTAAACATTAATCCATACACGAAAACCTACTGCACAAAAATTGTAGAACTCTTTAAAGCACACAATTTATTTCAAATAACTTTTTTTAGCATCAGCCATTTCCGAAATATCCGTTATGGTTGAATTGTTCAACACTTAGCCATTCTTTTAAAATCCTGTCGATTTTCAGTTGTTTCTCGCGATGTCATGGAAAGAGTATGGGATTTTAAGACCAGCATATAGCGTCAAGTTCTTAAACATTTGACTATTGCTGTTCCCTTTTGTATCTATAATGAAATCTGTAATGTAGCTATTTCTGGAGATGTTTATCTAGATTAAAATTAAATACATAGGAAAATAAACTTTCATAAGAATAATTTGTATCTATATCCACTAATAAGCGATAAAGGGTAGTGGAAGTCACGTGAATGTAACACATTAGATTTTTTTAATCAAGCTTTCGCTTAAAATTTAATTATTGTTTGTTGTCACGCGTTAACGTAACAGCGTAACAAAAAAGCAATCACCGTGCCACGATAGATCTTTATTCATAATGATGGTGGTTAATATTATATAGGCTTAAAATGTAAAATTAATAGGTTAAGATAAAACGCTGTATATCATCTGTGATATAGTAAATTCATACTATTATTATCTGTTCGTGATAATTTGGACCATTTGCGCTTATGCACTCATGTTTAAGCACCTCTATAAATAACAACGATATTGAAAGGCAGAAGATATGCAGAAGTATATAAAATAACAACTCTTTGAAATTTTACAGGAAAATAAAAAAGAATGGGGTAGAGAAAGATATTTAGAGCAGTGTAATGAAAGAGAAAAAGAAGAGTTAGCTTGGATAGAACGGGAACGATATTCTTAAGTGGATTAAGAGATAATGATAATGGAATATGTGAATTTGTGATAGTGAGAAAAGTGTAGAACATTATCTAACTGAATATAAAGGTTTAAAAAATGGAAAGAAAATGTGGAATAATATGTTGGGGGGGGTGATTAGTTGCATTGAAAATGTTAACAAGCAAGTAGGAAGAAAGAAATAGGAAAGTAGGGAATTTTTTAATAGAAATGGATGAGGAAAGTCAAAGAAAAGAAGAGAGAGGGAGGAGAGGTAAGATAAAATGAATTGTAATGAGGCTTTAACAAAGAGAAGTAAATGTTGCACAGCAATGTTGAGGACCAGGGAGCTATGGCTATAAGGGTTGTGCAACATAAAGTAGGATACCAGGCATGTACATAATAAAGTAGGAGTATGATAAATAAATGTAACAAAATTTGTAATTTGTAACCTGAAATGTGTACAATAAACTTACAATACGTACAAATAGCACACAGTTTAACCCGCATATAATACTTGTATAAATGATTATTATTGTTTATTATCAAATGTATTTTCAGAGTGTAAAAGGTAAAGATGCTGACGAATGGAAGGGCCCCCGAAACCGGGGCAGAGCATCGCACACAGGCCATTCGGTCCCTTACGTTTCTACCGTCTTCCCTGAGAGGGAGGGATGAGGAGAGTGACCCAAAGGCCGGATGACGACGGGCGCAAGTATGAACGGGGTTCCTAACGATTCCATATTGACGCATCCAACGCCGCCCGGCCCCATCCCCTTAGCCCCTATGTTCTGCGAATCCTCGAAGAAGCGCCTGCCCGAAAGCACCCGGAGGAGAGTCGTAACTGAGCTGTCCCTGGAACGACGCCAGCAAAGAAACCTCCACAGAGAGCATAGCCAACATCCAGCCGCAACCCGAACACCATCGCGTGGTCCTACAACCCTGAAACAGTTGACAATGAAGATGAGGGGAGGAGAGTCGTAGTAGAAGATAAACCACCCCAGCATTCATCTGCTGACCCGGGGAAACCACGAAAAACACATGGTTCAGAGTGGGTAGTCACCAGGGATCGAACCCAGGACCTCCCGAATGCGAGTCGCGCACGTTACAGCGGCTCCACCTCGCTCGGTATTTTCAAAGTGTAATTAATTATGGGGTCCTACTATGGGGGGCTTCTTATATCCGAGATATATTAATTTTTCAAAAGCAAGCTACTAGTATTATGGTTAAGAAATTTGGTAGAGTTCATTGTAAACCTTATTTTAGAGTTTAATATTTTTACAGTTGTAAATTTATGTGTGTGTCTACATATACTTACCAGGTGGCCCACATAAGCCGTCCTTAGTTGAAGTTAGTTTGTACCGAATAGCGCGAATGCCAAAAGGTTTGCCTAAGCAGAACTGTAAAGGGGACTCCATACCAACAGAGAGAAAACCGCTAAATGAAAGAACATTGCTCGAAAACGAACAGTTTAACTGCTATTACTGGTCCCAGAGCTCATTCAGAAGAGAAACTGCCTGCTATAGGAGGTGTTCCGATGTCGATTCCCGAGTGGGCTCCAGAAGGTCTTTAAACAAAAACATTTCATGGTATGCCCAGAGTCTGGTGCTTCAGTGTGAGAGTACATATGTGTGTGATGTGTGGGGGGGATGTTTCGTTTATTTAATAACCAATTCACTCATTAACAAGAATTTAGAATTGCCGCTTGACGCAAACCTGAGCACACGTGTTAAGTCATTTAGTTCCATGACAGTTAATCTACAATCAATAGAACTATATAGCACCAATTGGTGCCGCAAAGTTAACAAGATTAAACAAAATTCTATTTTATTATATTTATGCAGCCTTAACAGTGCGTTAGAATTAAATTATTTTATTATTACATTATTCATAATAAGCATGTGCAAAAACATGCCCACCTTGATGGACCAATTGATGTAAGGGCCTCTCAGGCCCATGTTCTACTTGTAATAGTCTATAATTTCTTTTAATATTATTTCTGTGCGTTAAAAAAGGGTGTGCAGAAGACCGATGCCGCGTCTGAAAATGTTCAGAACACAGCCTTCGAGTCTCAGCTGCATTTTGGTGGCCGTGATTTTGCAGACCGTAACCATATCTGTGTGCTTGTTATTGATGAACGTTGACTTTTTGTCTCAATGGCCCGGCTCGAACTGCATGCAGGTAACCACGCGACACTTATCAGTACGAAACTACCACGTGACGTGAACACCTGCAAACAGCACCACTACCTCAGTGACCTTCGCTTTTTACCTGCACTGCCCCTTTGAACAGCTGTGATGCGGCAACTTCCTTTGCACCAATGTATGCAGGAAACATTAAACTGCAAAGGACGGTTTGTTTGTGCCACCTGGTGTATATATTGCATTGCTATGTATGAAACAGAATCAATATATGTATGACTTATTGGTATGTATCTATGAAGATCCGATATGCATAATTATAGTATTCTAAATTGCCAAATGATTGGAATTTCTCAACATAGACTTAATAAAACTACACAAAGTTACCTTTATATTAGCATTAAACCTTTTAATGCATTACCTCAAGCTGTAATTGCACTACCAGATAAAATACTTAGTAAAAGATTGCACTCTTCGCTTGTGAATAGCCCATTTTATTCTATCGATGAATTTACCCTTCCTAATGCATCTGTAATCCATATTTAATTTATTATATTCTTATATTATTTTTAAATTTTAAATTTTGTATGAGGCTTATATTGCATTGTATGTAATTAATTTGTACTTTATTGTATCTATTGGCTTGGTCTCTTGCAGGTTATCTGTTATAACTGTCTAACGACAACAGAAATAGCTAATTGATTGATTGGTTGTTGATCGATTCAATTATTTACCTAAACATACATTTTTATATTCCGGAATGGTGTTTCTTTCGTGCCATGTTGCATCTTAACTACAAACAAATGAAAACTGAATGTATAGCATATGACAAATGCACATCAAGTGCAACAATTTCATAGCTATTCGAGCATCAGATACGACAATCTCATTTCCATAACTTCATGGCTAGAAACTACAGCAATACTAGGCGATAACAAATAGCTGTCATATAAACTGAATGCTTGTAATAGTTATTTACGATATAAGACGTTTATATAGAAGTAAGCATCTTGAGTACTTTGTAACGCTTGTATGGTTGAATGCGCTTTATAGTATCCTGAATTGTAAATTCGCTTATGCTTAAAATTAGTAACTGAAAAACAGTTTTGATTATCTCGACTTTAGCAGACCGTAGCGAAATGCCATCTCTTTTGTTTGGCAACAATGTCTGAAAATAAAACTCTGTACAGTAACAGTCCAGAACACCATAAATGCTCGTAGAAAACAAAATTGTTTGTTATAAAGTTGAATTGAGATTTATCAGTTTTAAAGAAATGGATATTGATTTAAATGACGTTGAAGTTTGGTAAGAAGCTGAAGAGGCAAGCAGAAAACTTATACTTAAAAACTTGCGTGTTTGCTATAATAAAGGATTGCACGCTTTTAATTTATTTTGGTTGATAGCGACCGGATATGGACAGAATTTGTAATTGTAATTAATAGATACGCGGTAGTAGTAGCGAGAGAGCCAGTGAACTAAGATCCGGCTTCGCGGTGTTTGTTTCAATGAACGTGCTGACACATGATTCCGCGTGCTGCAATGAAGCTCATGCTACTGACGCGGCTTTGCTCTGCTCTGGCTCTGCAATATTGAGTTGACATTATATGGTGTAATTGTTCTTCCGCCCAAGCCGTGTGTTGGACAAGGTTGGAAAGATAGAATCAGACGACTGAAAAAATTCTAAGTTGCCATTAGGGTATGTCATCTCAATACAATTTGAGATCTCCTTGTGTGGCTTGCTGGGAAAAATGGCGATTCAGTTGGAAAAGTTAATGTCATACTGGGATATTACCATTAAGCTCAGTGGTTAGAGCAACGGGAGATACGTGTTTCAAATTCCGCGATAGCATTTAATTTTTCAGTCGTCTGATTCTGCCTTTTCGGTGTATGCTGTAGTCCAGTTATTAGGAGTTAATTATTATTTTGTCCTGTATTAATCACAAAGTATGTTATATATTTTCTACTGCGCAATGTATGTTTGTGGTTGGTATGTGTTAACTCAGTCATCTCGTCAAGTAAAAATATTTAATATTTTTCTCGGACGAGGCTTAGTTCCACCTTCATGGATATGTGTGTACACAAAATAATCATTATTGGAGCTCTGACAAACCTAATACTGTTCATGAAGTACCCCTCCACGACGAAAAAATTATTGCATGCTGCTCCATAAGCGGAGAAAGTTATAGGGCCATTTTTTTTCGAAAAGTTGACGCCCCTACATATGGGAATATAATTTTTTACCGTTTTTTTTACAGAACTAACAGACAGGTAGCGTGATTTCGCCTTTTTTCAACAAGACTCTGTCACAGCTCATATGATGAGAACGATTGAAAGTTTGTCTGAGAACAGAATTATTAGTAGAGGTGTGTTCGTATTCTAGTCATAGGCTTTTTAAGTCAGTTTTAGACTTTTAGTAATTTATGAATTCAAACTATAAGGTGTTTTGTAGTCCATGCCCGTCAGAAAGAATAGAGATTTTCAAATTATCAAAACGGTTGAGTGGTTTTTGAGATTAACACAGACAAACACATACAAAGTTTCTCTTTATAATATTAATATGGATGTAAACCTCTAATCAGTTTCAAAACAAAAGTGTACGTATCTGTTTTGGACCATAACAATAAAATACTCTGCCTGTGCCAGGAAATAAAGCTGAAAAACAATCAAAGGGAGGGACAGTTCATTAATTGATACACTGGTGTGTCACTTTCATGTAACTCTCAGTAACGCCGACATATCTGATTAATTAAAACGTTCATACGTCAAAGGGAGATTTTGGAGCTTTACGTTACAAGCTGTTTAACAACGAAGATCACTCTTGGTTTGTATTGGAGATGAGCACGTCGTTTAATTAATGCTAACACTGGAACAGAATAGCCTACACAACTTCACCTGTGTATCTTAACACAACATCTGATGCGTCACGACCTTCTCTACCCATTACATCTTCACCTAATACCTTATACATTACACTATTCATAAAAAAGGCCATTCTTCTATTCACGTTTCGATATTCAAAATAAATTTTGATTACAAGTAAGCTCAAAAGAATAAAAAATCCTGATGTGTTACACTCACATGACTTTCTCTACTGCTGTACAAACTATTTTTACAAACGCTTATTCTCCATATGCTTCATGTTAATCGAGATGTTAATCTTATTACTAATTTTCTTGTAGATGCAAGGGGAATTGGTAGGCTTTAAGCGATAGTCAAATATTTTAAGAGCTGGTTGCTATGTGCAGTATTTCATTCTCTTTGTATTACCAGGACAAAAAAATCTGATGTGTTACACTCACATGACTTTCACTACTCTTGTACAAACTATTTTTACAAACTCTTATTCTTCATCTATTTCATATTAATCGAGATGAACATTTGCAGAAACATCTTTTGACATGCAAAGAGAATTACATTTTACACATAGCGACTGGTTCTAAAAATATTTGACTATCGCTTAAGGCGTACTATGTTCCCCTTGTTTTCTATTTGCAATATAGAAATACAGTAGCCTTTAAGCATAGACATATCTCTTAATAGCTGGTTGCTAGGTGCAGCACCATTCTGTTTGCCACAGATTAATACTCTTTGCATATCCAAGACAAAAAATGAATAACGAATTCCCATTTGAAGAAATTATTGAAAAATTTAAGAGAATAACAAGCAATATTTCGAAAATGGTTCACTCAACAACAAAATTTATATGACATAAATTGTGTATTTTAACGCGATCTACATTTTTTGTGTAGTAAAATTTTGTCTATCTCTTATAGTTTACCAGTTATGCAAAAGTCGTTCACAATGAAGGATACTTTTGGAGATATTCCCAGAAAATTCAAGATATACATTTTATTTGTCATGAAAATATCTTAAACATACGATATTTTAATCAAAATCGTTAGAGCCATTTTTGAGAAAATTAAAATTTTCGAAAAATGTTCCATGTAAAGGGTAATCTGGGGTGGGGGGATTTTCTTGAAAACCTTCGTGTCGCATCTCTGGAAGATACTGAACCTAGATACCAAGTTTGGTGTTTATCCGACTGTTCGTTTCTGAGTTATGCTGTTCACAGACACAGACACACACACACGGACATGTTTCCAAAAATGCTTTTTTTGGATTCAGGGGGTCTCAAAGTATATATTTCCGGTGAAATCTCGGTATTGAATTTTTGGGTGGAATACAATACTTCCCCTACTTACTGTACGTAGTAGAGAAAGTAATTGTCTGTGTTCACCATACAGAAAACAAAACACAACTCGTAAGTCACTTTTTACTTTCTCTACCACGTACATAGTAGGTAGAGAGGTATTTCATTCCATACCGAGATTTCACCGGAGACACATGTTTTGAGGCCCCTGAATCCAAAAACATTTTTAGAAAAAGGTCTGTGCGTGCGTCTGTAAAAATACCAAGTTTGGTACTTAGTTCAGTATCTTCCAAATATGCGACACGAAGATTCTCAAATAAATCTGTCACCTCAACTACCCTTAACATAGAGAATATATCGACATTTTTTATTTTCTAAGAAATGTCTTTAACGACTTTGATTAAAATGGCCACGTATTAAAGATATTTACATGTCAAATAAAATGTATATCTTGAATTTTTTGGGAACAGCTTGTGAAGTCCTCTTCATTAAGGAATTTTGTATAATCTTGTATAACTGGTAAACGTTAAGCGAAAAGGCGTAAACGTGCTCCACAAAAAATTTAGATCTCTTTAAAACACACAATTTACTTGAAATAACTTCTTTTGTGGAATAGGTCATTTTCGAGATATCCGTTATTAAGGTTCGAATTTTCAATACTGTCTCTTTCCGTCCATTTTCAGTTGTTTGTCGCGCTGTCATGGAAAGAGTATGGAGTTTTAAGGCCTGTATATAGCGCCAATTCTAAAACACTTGACTATCACTACTCTCTTTATATATCTACAACAAATGTGTAGTGTATGTATTTCTGCAAAGGTTTATCTCGATTATAATGAAGTAGATAGTAAAATAAACTTTTGTAAGAATAGTTTGCATACCCACGAATAAACTATAGAGGGTAGAGAAGCTCATATGAATGTAACACATCAAATTCTATTTATTTAAACAGTTTAGGTGCAATTTTCAAACTTTGCATAACTATATCTCATTTCAGAATAAAAAATTGCTAGTTTTTCCATGTTAAGGGTAGTATGCGGGAATTTCCTTGAAATTTTGATGTCGCATCCCTGAAAGATACTGGGCTTAAATACCCAGTTTGCTACTTATCTAACATTTTGTTTATAAGTTATGATTTTCACACACACACACATACAGAGAGAGAGAGAGAGAGAGAGAGAGAGAAATGTTTCTCTAAAATATTTTTTTTAATTTTATTCATGGGACCCCAAAACAGTATTAGAGTGGAGTACTTACTTCCTCTACTTACTATAAGTGCGAGTAAGTGGTAGAGTAACTGAGCGAGGTGGCGTCGTGGTAACGCGTGGATCGAATTTTGGGATCCAGGATTCGATTCCCGGCGACCTGGACGACCTCTCTGGCCCATAGGTTTTTCTAGAGGTTTTCCCGGGTCGTCAGGCGAATGCTGGAGTGGTTTCTTTCAGCCCCCGAATTTCCTGTCCCTCCATTCCTCATTTCATTCATCCCTGTTAGGTCTATTTCAGGGTGGAAGTGTCGACGACGTTTTTTCGGTGCGGCGTGGCAGGTTAAAAGAACTTTCTCCGTTTCTCGGCTTTGGGTTGGTTGCCGGAATATACAGACCGCTCTTTCGGAGCGGTGTGGGACGAGCGTTCCCGGTCTGCCTGTCCGACTGTCGCGGCGTCTCAATCTGTCATTGCTGTACCGTCACTCCTGGTTCTGGCCGCCTGGTGTTTCCTCTCACTTCCTTCTCCTTCCTGGAGGCGACCCCTTGTGGGAACCTAGGTACAATATCCTCACTGGAGCAGTGGCGAACCCCTCCAATCATCAGGTAAAAAAGTGGTAGAAGAAGTACAGATATGTTGCCAAAGTAAGAATGATATGTATCCATTAAATGTCACGTTTTTATTGCGGATACTTTCTCAGATTATCTAAGAAGCTACTGGGATTTTGTGGCAGGAGATTATTTTGAGGTTATATCTTTGGATTTTGTAATTTAGATCAAAGTTCTCAGAATCCTTTACCACAATTCATGGAAGAGCACGAAAAGGGCTTTGCAAGGTGGCTCTTAAATTGTTAGCTTCCTTTGGGCTTTGTTTACGTGAGCCTAAAGTAAAGTTATTGGAAAGCTTACGAAGACTTCGCCTGGGACACGTTTGCTCCCAGCAAAGCAACTCCGTTGTGTAAAGTATCATTCTTTCATAACTTCGTGGATGTTCTCAAACATTTTTGAAGTTTGATTAACCGCTTAATACGAGCTGTTACATTCTGTCGTTTATTTTATCACATTCTCTCTATGCACTCAATTTCATAACTGTAAACTTCCAGGCAAGAAACGATTCCTGCTTTTAAATAAATGGAGGGAGAGTGAGAGAGAGAAGAGAAAATCATATGTTTAACGTTCTCACGATGTTTTCTGTGTGTTGTATCTATTACTTTCTCTACTACTTACCTATAGTAAGTAGAGGAAGTATTGTATTCCACACAAAAACTCGATATCGGGATTTCACCGGAAATACACGTTTTGAGGCTTCCTGAATACAAGTAAACATTCTGAGAAAAAGTTTGTGTGTGTCTGTGAACAGTATAACTCAAAAACGAAAAGTCTATTAAATACCAAACTTGGTATTAAAGTTCAGCCTGTTCCAAGGACACAACACGAAGATTTTCTAGAAAATCCCTCACCTTTCTAGAATGATTCACAAAAAGTTTCATAAATTTTCCCACCACAAACTACATATTAGTTCTAAATTATTTCATTATTTTTTACTTTCTCAAAGATTGTTCTATTTTGATTAACATCCTATCTGTTTAAGGTTTTTGCATTCCTAATAAAATTTATATTTGTAATTTATGTAGATAGTCTATGGTATGTTTATTCTGAACGAATTTTGTATAAGTGGTAAACCACAAGAGATAGACAAATATTTACCACATAGAAAAACGCAGAGCTCATTGAAATGTCAAGTTTTTTAGCATTAGCTATTTTCAAAATATTTCTTGTTACATCTTTAAGTTTTCCAGGTAGAATTGTGATGCGGCATCTACAAATCATCTTTGAAAATTTGCTGTTCTTCTGTTTTCTCGCAAGGATTCATTAGTAATAAAACATATGGTATGTTACATTCACATTACTTTCTCTACCCTTTAGTGCTTATTAATGGGTATACATATTCTTACGAAAGCTTATTTTCCTATCTTCTTCATTTTAATGAGATAAAACTTTCCGGAAATAATAGCATTACATATTTCGTATAGATATAAGGATAATAACGATACTCAAATGTTTAAGAACTGGACGCTATGTACTGGCCTTAAAATTCCATGTTCTTTGCATGCAATTCGACAAACAAATGAATATCGAAAGGAGTTGAAAAGAATGACAAAGTATTGAACAACTCAACCCATTAATAACGGATATCTCGGAAATGGCCAATGGCACAAAAAAGTTATTTGACGTAAATTGTGTGTTTTATAAATGTCTAAATTTTTTGTGTAGTGCGTTTTGGTCTATCGCTTAACGTTTACCAGTTATACCCGATTGAGGTGGACTTCACAGGTTATTCCCAGAAAATTCAAGATATACAGTTTATTTGTAATGTAAATATCTTTAATTCCGGGTGTCTCAAAAGCCGCGTGCCAAGTGGGACGTTCATTAATGTTACATTATTTTATTTTTTACAGGTGGGGCACGATAGTCGACGCCAAACGCAAGGGTCGACCAAAAACAGCCACCTACAAAGATCACCGAGCCGATGTGATTTGCAAACTTACAGTAAGTCCTACCAGGTCACTCCGCTACGTGGCCAGGGAAAGCGGCATCAGTAAAGATTCTGCACACCGAATATTGAAATTGGCACATTTCTGTTCCTACATATTGCAGCATAGACAAACGATGTCCAATGCTGATCCAAAGAGGATACTTGAGTACTGTAACTGGAGGTTTAAGCAACAGAGAGGAATCCACATTTTCTTCGAAATGTCATGTACAGCTATGAATGTTTGTTTTTCTTAGGTGATCATGCCCATACACAGAATGCCAGGTACTGGTCCCCAGAAAACACATATTCAATGCGTCCTTCCAATACCCCAGATGCTCTACGGGTAATGGTATCCTATTCGATACCAATGTGGGTCCGTACTTCTTTGATGGCCATGGAAACAAATACCTATGGTGAACTGCTTGATTCTGTTATAATGGAACGTTTGTACGGGAGAGATTCTCAGGACGAAGGTGCCCCGACAGGAAAACGTTTGAAACCATTGATCGTCGTCTTAGGGAACATGGGGCATTTCAGCCTGTACTCGCGACCAGGGGAGGCCTAGAAGGACGAGGACACCGCAATGGGAGTTGACGACGACCCTAGTGTCAGTACAAGATAAGTAGCTGCAACAGTGAATGTTGACCACATAACTGTCTAGCGAGTGTTGCACGAGGTCCGGCTGTATCCATACCATTTACAGCGTGTGCAAGCACTATCAGCAGCTGATTTTCCTGCACGGGTACGCTTCTGCGAATGGTTTATACAACAAAGTGTAAACCCTAATTTTAGTGCAACGGTGCTGTTCACAGATGAGGCGTCGTTTCAACAAGATCAGATTGTAAATTATCACAATCGGCATGTATGGGCTGACGTCAATCCTCACGCAACTGTTGAAGCAAGTCATCAACAAAGATTTTCTGTCAATGTTTGGGTCGGCATTGTTGGTGACGGTTGAAAGGCTCACGTTCTTCCATCCAGGCTCAACGGACAAAGTTACCATAATTTCGTAGAGAATGTTCTACCTGATCTGTTAGCAGATGTGCCTTTAGCTGTGCGACAAAATATGCACTTCATGCACGATGGAGCACCTCCTCATTTAGTGTTAATATCCGTCGGCTTTTAAATAACAGATTCGGTGACAGGTGAATAGATAGAGGTGGACCAATTGCCTGGTCTCCGCGCTCCCCGGACCTAAACCCACTGGACTTTTATTTTTGGAGGCATTTGAAATCTCTTGTGTATCGATCCCCAATACCAGATGTTCAGAGTCTCCGTGCCCGTATTATGGAAGGTTGCGAAACCATACGCAATACTCCAGGGATACATCAGCGCATCCAGGATTCACGGCGGGCTGATGCATGTATCAATGCTCACGGAGGGCATATTGAACATCTCCTGTGAGAAAGAGTTGCATGTGGTATGCTGGTACGTTCTATTCTTGTGTGTTTACCATGATTAATGAGTTGGAGAAAATGAGTTGCAACATGGTAACAAAGCGTTTGCAGACCCATGTTCATATAACATAACTTGTTCGTCTACGTTTGAGGAAGGTGTCCTGCAATTTGTGCCATACATTTATGTTACATCCTGTATAGAGCAGCTCGTTATAAAATAATGCTTGGAGGAATATGATTTTAAAAATAGGTACAATGTAGAAAGAAATGAACAGAATCATCATTATAGAACAAATAACAACAACATCGGTGCCCCCGGATCGTATTGGTTTATTCTGCAATGAAAATAAATAACCGAGAATTTCTATCTTCAGTTCATATGACATGAAATATCTGCATCCCTCATTCTACCTGATGCATTATTAAACTGCCAATTATACGCAGATAAAATGCATCCACGAGCAGTATATCGACAGAATGTTTTTATGCGACACATTTGTGTTCCATATCATAATTTATGCTTCGGTCTATTACAAACACGAGACGGAACTTAATGTCGAAAAAACAACTGATAATTAAACTTGGGGAACTAAAACTCTGAAAATTGTTGCTGTTTTTTTTAAACTTTCCAAGGAAAATAACTTGAAACATATGCATAGTACTCTCTGATTGTTGTGTTCTTCTTCAGATGACAACAGATAGTAACATTTTTAGGTTTGTAACCTAAATCCAATTGGTATAGGCAAACCCATGTTGCATGTGTTGCTAAGAAAGTAAATAAGGGCTGGTTTATATTATAAGTACTTAAAAACAATATAACCTTCGAATCACTTATTATGTTTGTAGTCAGTTATGTTTAAACTCACAGTTATAATACTATTATGGGGTAACCATGCTTCTGCATTAAGATTCTTATATTGCAAAAGTCGGCCTTGTGAATAATATACATAGCTTCACTCATGTCCCATTGTAAATCACTTTTTATTCAATCAGTTTACTCGCCTTGCCCTCGATGTATGTTCCTGTCTCTAGTTTGTAAAGAAACATATACGTCATTTTACTATTTGTGCCTCTGTATATAGCTATACAATGCCCTAAAATCCTAACACATATAAGAAAATACAGTATAAATGTAAACAGCTTTATGGCACCTCATTAAAGCTTTTAACAGAATTCCTACGAATATAATAAATCACTCACTAAAGTCATTCAAAAGCAGGATTAGGCTGTCATTGGTTTTGAAACCTCTATACAGTGTTGATGAATTTTATAGAGTAAAATGTGAGCTATTTTGTTCTTTGACAATGTTATATCTGGAACTGAATTTGTACATGGATATGTAGTTTACTGAAGTCGTGAATACTTGTATTCTAAAGACTAATAAGTATATCTAAGTGGCCACCAAGCATTCTCCAAAGAAATGTAGAATACCATATTGTGACTTCCTCAGATAAACCACGAGAAGATCACTCAGATATGGAAGCAGCATTAGAACAGCTCATACACACGTAAACTGCATGACGTCTACTCCCCTCGCCCTCCTAAATACCCAGTGATTTCCCTTCCTCGCAAGGACCAAGTTGCTCTCACATGATTACCATAGGACACACAGCCATCACCCACTCCTACCTTATATCTCATGATCCTCCTCCACTTTGTATCTTCTGTAATTGTCCACTTACTGTAGCACATATGATCGTGGATAGTCATCACCACAAGTTGCAAGACGAGATGTGAAATCCGACAACATGTGTGACGCCATCAGCAATCGTGTTTTAAGAAATGATGCTTAAGTATGTTATACAAACCAAGATATACGCCAAATTATAATGTTGTTTGGTTAATGTAAATTTACAATGTAATTTATTAATTGTGGTTTGTATCCTTATGGAGTCGCGATATGACCATGAGTTCAAGCGACTAAACTAAATAAAAAAGTCTATCTATCTGTCTGTTTGTCTATCTATGTAATCTATCTATCCAACTATTCTAACTATCTGTCTAAGCTATCTAAAGTATTTGTATAATCTATCTAATCTATCTTATCTATCTGTCAATCCATCTATTAATTCATTACTCATCAGCATGGGTTTACGTTTTACTGTGAACAGTAATTAGGGATAGTACTATCTAACACCTATTCTGTCTTGGTGAAGATAAGACTGATTATTTTTCTTCCTTCTTTCGCGCTAGCTTGTAACTTTCTCTATCGCTTACCTGTATTAGGTAGAGACAGGAATGCATTCCACCCAAATAGTCAATATCGAGATTTCAAAGAAAATAGGCGTTTTAACACTCATGAATCATTTTTACTTTCTCTACTACTTATTTATAGGAAGTATAGAAAGTATTGTATTCCACCCAAAAATTCAGTATAAATATTACACGGTAAATACATGTTTTAATGTCTCATGAATTCGATAAAGCACTTTTAGAAAAGAACACGCGCATGTGTGCGCATTTGTGTGTGTGTGTGTGTGTGTGTGTGTGTGTTTGTGAACAGTATAACACAAAAACGAAAAATCTATTAAATACCAAACTTGGTATTGAAGTTAAGCATTTTCAAAGATGTGACACGAAGATTTTCAGGAAAATCCCTCACCTAAATCACTCTTTACATGGAAATTGTTTCGTTATTTTTGTATTTTCCCAAAAATGGCTCTAACGATTTTGATTCAAATATTGCATGTTTAAGGTACTCACGTGAGTAATAAAACATTTTTAACTCTGTGAATATCCTGGAAAAATCTATTTATTCAGAATGAGCTTTATGTTGTTTTGTATAACTATCAACCATAAGGAACAGGCTTAAGTATTAAATTATTACACAAAATAATGCAGACCTCATTAACACATATAATGTATGCGAAATTTTATAAATATTATTGTTACTCTCTATGTTTTCCCAGATTGAACTATCATCGGTGTCCAGATGATATTCTTTCATAACCTGGACAGGCAGTAGTGTTTTGTTTTCTTTATTGTACATGCAACCAAGTCATAATGAAGAGCATTCACAGGTTTTTTCACATAAAATTAAGATATAAATTTGATTAGTCATGCAAAAATCTGAAACAATAGTGTTTCTTGGGGCTAATTTTGAGAAAATCAAACATTTAAGAATATTTTCCATGTTAAGTATGGAGAAATTGTTGTATCACATATTTGGTAAATGCCAAGTTTCAGCACTTAGTGCACAGTTCTCTATTATGCTTCTGAAAACCTTCAGGAGGAAAGGATGAAGCGAAGGACACAGGCGGGGTCCCTAGCGTTCTCCAGATATTGCATCCGTCGGGACCCCCAATAGAACCATCTCTCCCCCAGGAGAGGTCTCTCTGAGTGCAACACAGCAAACTTCACCGACATATGCCTCGCTCGCCGTCCACTCGCCTGATCGTACAACCTTAAAGCATGAGAAGGAAATGGGGGATAGGAGAATTTGCGGCATCATATAACCAACCCCAACATTTGCCAACCAGGGAAAACGGCGAAAAAGCCCAATGTCAGAGTGGCCGACATAACGGAAGTCGAACCCGGGATCTCCCGATGCGAGCCTAACACGTTACGCGGTGCCAACCGACACGGTTACACCAACGATTATCGAGCGTGGTGACTCCGCGGTAACGTGTACCACTCGCATTCGGAGGTCCCGGCCTCGGTTCCCTGCGACCCATGGGTTTTTCGTGGTTTTCCCGGGGACGACAGGCGAATGTTAGGGTGGTTTCTTCTCTACCATGATTTCCTTTCCATCATTTCCCTTCCATTCCGTTTCCTTCTCAATTTTCAGGTGTGTTTCTAGATTTCGTGGTGAATGGCGGTGCCGGAAAGATGGCGCGGATGCATGCTCAGTGGAAAGAGTATTCTCCTGGACACCAGAGGGCTGCATGATTGGTGAGCGGCTCATCGCTCTCTCTCTCTCTCTCGGCCGCTCCAGCAGTGGGACGGGTATGCGAGCTTGGAAGATTAGGGACTTCCGCGCGTCTCTGTAGTCTGTAGCCTCCTGCGGGGTGGATCAATAGATCACTGTAGGTTGCAGTGCGCGAAGTGTCCCCTTCCGTTCAATAACCTATACCTATACTAAGGTAGGAGTAGGACTAGGTAAGGAGGTGGACTTGCACCTCGACCTACACAGAACTTTTGTGCCTTAGTCCCTAACGGGGCGCCCCCGGGAGGGAGGATGAGTTTAGAGGAGACAGAGAGCTGCCGGACCAGGAGGCACAACAGGGCAGAGGGCATGGAGCCTACCTTTTACAAATTGAAACTCCCCGGATGGCAGCTGGTGCAATCGGTTCCCCGCCCCCCTACAGGTTTGCACAGCACCGGGGGCCCAGCACTAAGAGACCGCCCTCATTCCGGGGGACGAGGGCTTACATAGAGCATCCTTTTCCCCTGGCATGCAATACCGAAACTACTGCCGACACTTTTAACCCTGAATCAGACCAAGCAGATGAAAGGTGAGGTGAAATTGAGGGACAAGAAAGTCAGAGAATGTAATGTACTTTCCCAACATTCGCCTAGCAACCCGGAGGACCCCCGAAAAAACCCATAGGTCAGGAAAGTCGGCCGCGGGGATCGAACCCACGAGCTCCCTAATGCGGGCCACAGACGTTACTGCCTTTGCCAACCCGCTTGGTTACACTTAGGTAGGTACATGCCATTATCACCCTTCATAACACTTGAGTGGAAAAATAAAAGGCTATACTTTACACGAATACGTTGAAACATTAGCGGTTTACGCTTTTAACAAACCCATAGTAATATTTAAGCGCTTCACAGTACATCTGTTAGAAAGGGACAAAAAGTGTGTATCTACCGTACCCACTTGGGTGGCAGAATGCCTGCCCACTGAACCGGAATTGGTTCCGCTTGGTACACATTTCCTGGATGAGGTTTCTCCCACACTCTGGAAACGTGGGTGCCAAGTAAATACAGGCGCCGGCGGAGCTTCGCTATGCCACGTGCATAGCGAAACCCTTCCTTTATCTATCAGCGCGGATGTGTGTCACATGTAAGGTTACATTATAACAGATAGAAAGTAATTAGCAGGGCTAGGATTTTTATAACCTAAAAATCACCATAACATCCAAAACAAAATACACTGTTATGACTTAAAATTTATAAAAAATTATGCACAATAACTAATAGAATATGACCTACAATATTACGATTAGATAAAATTTCAGTTGTAAAATACATTAGTATTGTGTTTATGGCAAAGAAATAATAATTTAAGAATAAAATACACCAAAACTATGCAAGCTAAACTATTGTAGTATGCTTTTTATTTTATTAAAACTATAAGTACATTTAAAGCAAGCTGTAATTTTTACATGCTTCTTTTTACTTCAGTTTGTGACCCTGAGTTGAAGCATACAACGAATACCTTGTGCAAGTTTTTAAATAAAAAAGTTCTTATTGTCAGCCAACAAAGACTTCTACTTCGGAATACGTCTCTCTACTTCAGTTGACACAACAGGAGCATATTTGAAATCGATATTGTTATATAGTGGGATGAGGCCAAAAGGTTTGCAGCTAGGTATTAAATTTTAGTTACCCCAGCATATACATTGGAAGGCATAGCATCAGAGGTAGCAAGAGGACCAGAAACTTTAACTACACGGTTTAGAGAAGGCGTGGGATGTTTATAACAAAATACACAAAATTTCACATTAATCACATTACCTGTGGTTTATTCAGTATAAACACTGTGGCCCTACATCACACACAAAAAATAAAAAGGAAGAAATTGAAAGGAGAAGTTACACACACGAGACTACATTCACACGATTCACATACAACCTTTCATGCCAGACTCTCGACCAGAAGTGACGCTAACACATACCACACAAAGGAAATAACGCTCACTATCCCCCACATCCCCCACTCTCCACCGCTAGTAGCATTACCAGCTAGACAGTGGCGAATTGCCACGCCAAACGAACTTCAAAATCCCAGCCAAAAGAATTACACCAACAATACTGTCGCCAACGACGCAATAATGTGTCTGGCGTTATATTACACACACACACGCCACATTTAAAATCGATATCATTTGCATCTAATTCTAAACGATTAAGAGAAAACTTTTCACCCAACAGCCATTGAAATGGAACACAATGTATAATACCCTTCGTTTTTTAATTTCTCTGTCACGTACATAGTAGATAGAGAAGTGTTCTAGTCCACCCAAAAATATATTGATATATTGATATATTATAGGAAATACATGTTTTGAGGTCCCCTGAATCCAAAAAAACAGTTTTAGAAAAAGGTCCGTGTATATGTGTCTGTCAGCAGCATAACTCAAAATTGGAAAGTCGGATAAGTACCAAACTTGATATTTAAGTTCAGTATCATCCAAGGTTGCGAAATGAAAATTTTAAATAAAATCCCCCAACCCCAACTACCCTTTATATGGAACATTTTTCGAAACTTTTTATTTTCTAAAACATGGCTCTAACTATTTTGAATAAAATACCATATATTAAAGATATTTACATGAAACATAAGATGTATATCTTGAATTTTCTGGGAATAGCCTGTGAAGTCCTGTCATTCCGAAAGAATTTTGTACAATCTTGTATAATTGGTAAACGTTACGTCATAGACGAAAATATGCTACACAGAAAAATGTAGATCCCTTTTAAAACACACTATTTATTTAAAAATAAGTGGCATAACCGTATCTGAGTTATCTGTTATTAAAGGTCCGAATTCTTCAAACTTGTCATTTTTTTAATCTCATCAGTTTTCAGTTGTTTCTTGCGATTGCATGAAAACAGTATGGAATTTAAGGACGGCATACAGCGTCCAGTTCTAAAACATTTGACTATCGCTGTTCTCTTTGTATCTATAACGAAATGTGCAATGTAGCCATTTTTGCAAAAGTTTATTTGGATTAAAATATAGTAGAGAGAAAAATAAACTTTAGTAAGAATTGTTTGTATACCCACTAATAAAGATAAAGGGTTGACAAGGTCATGTGAATGTATCACATCAGATTTTTAATAGTTAGTATTGTTCAATACTTAGCCAGTCTTAAATTCTTGTCGACATTGTTTCTCGTGATTACATGGAATTTAAGGCCAGCGTAGCGTCCTGTTGTTAAACATTTGACTATCGCTGTTCTCTTTGTATCTGTAACAAAATGTGTAATGCAGCTATTTCTGCAAAGGTTTATCTCGATTAAAATGAAGTAGATAGAGAAATGGGCTTTCGTAAGAATAATTTGTACAGCCAGTAATAAACGATAGAGGTTAGAAAATCATGTGAATGTAACACATAGATATTTTTTCTCCTGGTCATGCAAAGAGAACGTAATTTTAAAGCCATCACATAGCGACCAGCTGTTAAAATATCTGACTATCACTTAAGGCTACTGCATTCCCCTACTCTCATTGTATCTACAAGGAAATATGTAATAAAATCATTTCTACAAATATTTATCTCGATTAGCATTAAGTAGATAGAAGAATAAGCTTTTTTAAGAATAGCTTATTGAAGATTGGGTAGAGAAGGCAGCAGACGCTACAAGACAGCGTTCCCAAGCAGATGCTACAAGATTGCGTACCCGATCGGTACGATACAGGTTCAATGTGAGACATAAAACTTCACTGCGGTGAGAATAATATAAAGTTTACGTGTTTAAAAAGTGCAAATAACAATAATCTCACAGCTCTACTGTAGGATATATCAGTGAAGTGTTATTTAATCGTGTGAAGGATTAATAAAAACAAAGTACAATACAATTATAATGTGTATAGGCCTTGTTCTTTAGCCACACCAGCCCTGCTAAGAGATACGTGCTCTGAAAATTACTACTGATGCAGCCGAGGCATGCATACATAATATTTAAATAAACATAAAAATACAACGTTGATTTTTTAACGTGAGGGCGATGGCCACCGGAAAAGTGAACGTGTTGGCGAAGGCCACCGGAAAGTTTGTATCGTACGTGGGGCGAACACTCCAAGAAACAATTCCCATACGTGGGGCAGCAATAACCCCTTCATTGTAACACGTGAGATAGAGAAAAAGTGTGTGTTTGTGCTTTTTTTTTAATAGGAACAAATGTAGCCAGGAGGCCGAATATTACAAAGTGTAATAAATACGTATTCTTCTTCCAGCGAAATTATATTTTCTTAAAGCTAAAAATGGTTTAAACTTCAAGCAAACGCCCGATGTTATTATAGTACACAGGTCGTATTCCATAGCAGGGAATCAGGTCCCTAACAACAATAGCCAAATGTCACATCGCAAGATAATCCGACGGGACCGTCAAGAGATAATTACTCTCTACCTGAATACCTGTCCCGCTGGATCTAGCCACAAGAGGTCACTTCATGTCCTCTGTAGGTAACGCTCCAATTATGAAATCCCGGAGAGAGAGACCTACATAATGGATCAAAACTACATATGACTAATGAGGACATGTTTCAAAAGCGCTGCCATGCTCTGGGGATTTGCCAGACCCTTCAATACAGTACGATAATGATAAAGTCGTGTAGCAATGATTGACAGCTGAAACAATGCTGAACCAAACAAGGTTATAACCAAATATGCATCCCCTACATGACTCAAGCAGTTCTCTTCATTATTTTCTCTTTGCTTACCTGTGATAAGTAGACGAAGTATTGCATTAACCAGTATATGTGTGTCGGTTAAATGCCAAACTTGGTATTTAAGTTCAACATGTTCCAAAGATGCGACACAAAGATTTTCAAGAAAATACTCCCACCCCAAACCACCCTTTACATGTAACATGTTTCGTTACGTTTTATTTTCTCAAAAAATGCATCTCACGATTTTGATTAAAATACCATACTTTAAGATATGTATTTGCATGACAAATAAAATGTATACGACTGTACGTTAAATTTTCTACGAAAACCTGTGAAATCCCCTTTACTGATAATCATTTTGTATAATTTTGTATAACTGGTAAGCCATAACACATAGACAGAAACTTACAACAAAAATGTATACCTAGTTAAAGCTCACAATTTATATCAAATAAAATTTGTTATGGCATTAACCATTTCCAAAATATCCTTTGTTATTGATCTGCATTTTCAAATATCCTTGTAATCAAACAAAAGCATGTAATTTCAAAACCGTCACATAGCGACCCACTTAAAAAAAGAAGAAAACGTTGACTATCACTTCAACTTACTGTATAACTCTTGTTTCTACAATTAAATTTATACCTAATAATGTCATGTGTGCAAACCTTTGTCTCGACATTAACTAGATATAAGAATAAACTGTAATAAAACAATTGTTTGCAGAAGAGTGGGTCGAGAAAGGAGGGAATGTGAATGTAATACATTTGTTTTCTGAGTATTTCGTATCCCTCTCCCTATATTGACAGCAAATTGAGCATTTGAGGATAACAAAACAAATCTGATGTGGTACATTCAAATGGCTTTCTCTACCCTCTATCATTTATTGGTGGTTATACAAACTAGTTTTATTAAAGCTCATTTTCTATCTACTACATTTTAACCCAAATAAACCTTTGCGGAAACAGCTACATTACACATTTCGTTACAGATACAAAGAGCACAGCGATAGTCAAATGTTTAAGAACTACACGCTATACTCTGACCTTAAAATTTCAAACTGTTTCCATGCAATCGCGAGAAACAACTGAATGCGGAAAGGACTTTAAAGAATGACCAAGAAAAACATTTCGAATCTTTAATAATGGATTTTGTAGAAATGGCTTATGTCACAAAAAGATTTATTTGAATTAGGTAACTGTGTGTTTTAAAGAGATCTACTTTTTTTTGGATGAAGTGCGTTTTCGTTTATCGCTTAATTAGGAGTTGTACAATTATACAAAATTTCTTCCAACTGAAGTGCACTTCACAGCCTATTCCCAGAAAATTCAAGATAAACATTTTATTTCTCAAGTAAATATATTTAATATGTTGTATTTTAATCAAAATCGTTAAAGCCATTTTTAAAACAAAAGATTTGAAGAATGTTCCATATAAAGGGTAATTTGAGGTGGGTGGATTTTCTTGAAAATCTTCGTGTCGCATCTTTGGAAGATACTGAACCTAAATGCCAAGTTTGGTATTTATCCGACTTTTTGTTTTTGAGTTATGCTGTTCACAGACACACACACACGCGCACACGGACCTTGTTCTAAAAATGCTTTTTGTGGATTCAGGGGGCTCAAAACATATATTTCGGCTGAAATCTCCATATCGAATTTTTGGGTGGAATGCAATACTTTCCCTACTTACTATACGTAGTAGAGAAAGTAAATATCTCTTGTCATCCCACTTTCTCTGCCCATTACAAATTCGCATAACCTGATGAAAGGGAAGCTGTTACATTAATTTAAACCGGTTACAGATCTCATTATTTGGAACACATTTCTACTGCGTACAGTAAGCAGGGGAAGTATTATATTCCACCCAAAAATTCCATACCGAGATTTCACCGGAAATATATATTTTGAGGCCCCTGAATCCAAAAAATCATTTTTAGAAAAAGATCCGTGAGTGAGTGAGTGAGTGAGTGAGTGAGTGAGTGAGTGAGTGAGTGAGTGAGTGAGTGAGTGAGTGAGTGAGTGAGTGAGTGAGTGAGTGAGTGAGTGAGTGAGTGAGTGAGTGAGTGAGTGAGTGAGTGAGTGAGTGAGTGAGTGAGTGAGTGAGTGAGTGAGTGAGTGAGTGAGTGAGTGAGTGAGTGAGTGAGTGAGTGAGTGAGTGAGTGAGTGAGTGAGTGAGTGAGTGAGTGAGTGAGTGAGTGAGTGAGTGAGTGAGTGAGTGAGTGAGTGAGTGAGTGAGTGAGTGAGTGAGTGAGTGAGTGAGTGAGTGAGTGAGTGAGTGAGTGAGTGAGTGAGTGAGTGAGTGAGTGAGTGAGTGAGTGAGTGAGTGAGTGAGTGAGTGAGTGAGTGAGTGAGTGAGTGAGTGAGTGAGTGAGTGAGTGAGTGAGTGAGTGAACAGCATAACTCATGACAAATAAGCCGGCCGTCGTAGCCGTGGTCACTGGAGTGTATAGTTCCGGCGCTCCGCCAAGCTGAGGGTCGCGGGTTCGAGTCCCGCCATAGGCATGGGTGTTTATATGTGTGTTGTGTAATGCGGTAATAAGCGGTAACGAAAAAATCTGATGTGTTACACTCACATGACTTTCTCTACTCTTGTACAAACTACTTTTACAAACGCTTATTCTCCATATGCTTCATGTTAATCGAGATATCGAGATGTCAATATTATTGCTAATTTTCTTGTAGATGCAAGGGGAATATGGTAGGTTTTAAGCGATAGTCAAATATTTAAGCGCTGGTTGCTATGTGGCGCATTCCATTCTCTTTGCATGTCCAGGACATAAAAAAATCTGATGTGTTACACTCACATGACTTTCTCTACTCTTGTACAATGTATTTTTACAAACGCCTATTCTCCATATGCTTCATGAGATATCGAGATGTCAATCTTATTGCTAATTTTCTTGTAGATGCAAGGGGAATATGGTAGCTTTTAAGCGATAGTCAAATATTTTATCGCTGGTTGCTATGTGGCGCATTCCATTCTCTTTGCATGTCCAGGACCTAAAAAAATGAATAACGAATTTGAGAAAAAGTATAAGTATTGGAAAATTTAAGGAAATAACAAGCAATATCTCGAAAACGGTTCACTCAACAACAAAAATGTATATGATATAAGTTGTGTATTTTAACGCGATCTACATTTTTTGTGTAGTAAAATTTTGTCTATCTCTTATGGTTTACCAGTTATGCAAAAGTCGTTCACAATGAAGAATACTTTTGGAGACATTCCCAGACATTTCGAGATATACATTTCATTTCTCATGACATTATCTTAAACATATGATATTTTCATCAAAACCGTTAGAGCCATTTTTGAGAAAATTAAAATTTTCGAAAAATGTTCCATGTAAAGGGTAGTCTGGGGTGGGGGGATTTTCTTGAAAATCTTCGTGTCGCATCTCTGGAAGATACTGAACGTAAATACCAAGTTTGGTGTTTATCCGACTGTTAGTTTTTGAGTTATGCTGTTCACAGTCACACACACACACACACACACACACAGATACACACACGGACATGTTTCCAAAAATGCTTTTTTTTTATTCAGGGGGTCTCAAAACATGTATTTCCGGTGAAATCTCGGTATCGAATTTTTGGGTGGAATGCAATACTTCCCCTACTTACTATACGTAGTAGAGAAAGTAAAAACAGTAAAAACACAGTATCATAAACTGGGTAAAACAAGGGAACTTTAAAAAAAATAAAAAATAAAATGTATAGAATTGCCTAGCAATTGCCTCTGTGGACGTGTGACGAAACAAGTTGGTAAGGTACCGTGATGAAGGTCTGCCACGCACCGATTCACAAGGTATCTCCTAAGAGATCCGTCGCGATATGATTATGTAGCCAAAGCGACGTAAAATAAATGGAGAGAGAAGAAAAAACACTGGATTCACGTAGCTCTACTCTATAAAGAGCAAACAGGCAATATCGATGTAATCAACTTCAGATATTGCAATGTTGGATATTCTCAAGTACTACAAGAATCTGATGGACATCGTGGTATAGAACCGATACGTTATAAAGCGATTGCAGCATAAAATAAACTGAAGTACACTTTACTCGAGGGTGCAGGTTGAAAATACAGAAAACTGAGAGTACACTTCAGGTGTACTTATATGCTTCAGAATCGATGCCTCTTTCCCATCAATTTTTACTTTATCTACTTACCTTTAGAATAGAGGAAGTATTGCATTCCACCCAAAAGTTCGATACCAGGATTCATCGGAAATGTACTTTCTGAGACTGTTTGAATAAAAACCAAATATAAAAATATCTTTGTGTGTTGGGGGTGTGTGTCCATAATTAAAAAACACCCGGTCGGTTAAATATCAAGATCAGCATCTTCCAAAAATGGCATGCGAAGATTTTTAAGAAAGTCCCCCCACCCCAACTACCGTTTAGATGAAAAACTGTCCTTATTTTTTATTTTCTCAAAAATGGTTCTGACGATTTTCATAAAAATGTCATTTTCATGACAAATAAAATACGTATCTTGAGTAGAAGAACTAAAGTTCTCTTTATTCTGAATGACTTTTGTATGATTAGTAAACCTTAAAAGATAGACAAAATTTCACTAAACAAAAATGTAGATTCGTAAGCATACAATTTATGTTAAATAAAAATGTTCCTAGCGTTAACTATTTTCAAGATATTCTTTGTTATTGGTTTCAATTTTCAAATATTTATGCTTTCAAGTGCTAAGTCCCTATCGGTTTTTTCTCGGGTAATGTAAAGAGCATGGAGTTTCAATGCCATTACATAGCGACCTGCTTTTTAAAAATCTGACTATTGCTTTAGCCTACTTTATCCTTATAACTAAAACGAAATCTGTAAGAGCATAATGAAACTTTATCTTGATTAACAAGTATAAGAATAATTTTTGTAAGGATAGGTTTTAGAAAAGCGAGTATAAAAAGTTATGTGAATGCCATATACATCAAATGTGTTTTCTTTTCTAGTTTCCAACATAATAATTTTAGTAGCATCTCAAAAGAAATATTTCTTTCTTATGCAACCATCACGTCACGTGTTATAACAGAAGCTCGTAAGTTAGAACCCCGCGAGCCCTGCGGCCAACTGAGCATCTTCATTGATGTTTTATTCAAACAGTGTTCCGATTATTCAGTAGCTACATTGATGTTATTAAAGAACTCCAACATATTCAGTTCCATAGCACACAATATTCCAAATCAGACTTTATCGTATATGATTCATTTATATCCACTTACTGTTTAAAGTCGTCCTCCGTGGTGTAATGGTTACCATGCTAGCCTCTAATTCCCGAAATCGCGGGTTCAAAGCCGGCGGAGGGCGATGGATTTTTCGGGCGTAAAAATTCTTAGCATGGCTTCCTTCTGAAGGGAAGTAAAGCCGATGGTCCCGTGTCGTAAATTTATGGCATGTAAAAGAATCTCAAACCTAATAAAGAGGCCTCTGAGCAAACTTTCCGATCTTCCACGTCCAATATAGAATGGCACGCTAAGGACCATAGCAGTTAAAGGGCGTCCATAAATAAAAAAATAAAAAAAACTTACTGTTTAAACATTACACTTTCATGTGACCACTCCGATTATTTTATCCTTAGACTACCACAAATGCCCAGGGATACACGAGACTTTAGCTGTTTTATAAAATATAAATTTTACAAATATTTATTTATTGAAACCAATATGAAATATTACAATTACAATATTGCTGGTTCAATTATTTTAATTTGATCGCCTCACCTTAATTGTGCAAATTTCCCATTCGTACTGAAAATCCTCCAAATTACCTGCTGCCCAACATTTTTCAATTGCATCTTTTATTAGAGGTGTTTTTTTCGTATTATCAGGCCTAAAAGAATAAAGAGAGCAAATTATTTATCCAATCATTATTGGGAAAACAGGCCCACTCGTGCTGAATATTCTCAAAGTGTCCCCTTGCCAAACATTTCCCATCCTCTCTCCCGTTGGAGGGTGGTTCTTGTTATACCAACCCTAAAAGAGTAAAGAAAACATGATTTACATTTATATTTCGTAAAAGTATTAGAAACACAGCCTGTTCATGATAAAAAAATCTCAAAATTGCTTCCCATCGAATATATTCCGTCCCTCTTCAGTTAGGGGTGTTTTCTTGTCCCGAAGAATGTGTGTGTAAAATTTTCCATGTCGAACTGTAAATCCTCTTAAATGTCTCCCATCGAAATATCAACTCCTTATTCTAATGGTAATGGTGTTTGCTTTAACGCCTCTAAAAGAATAAAGGGAGCAACATTTATATTTTCATTTAGCAACAATATTGAAAAAACAGGCCTATTCGTGCTGAAAATCCTCAAAATCGTCTCCCGCTGAATATTTTCCACCCCATCTTCCGTTGGGGGTGTTTTTTGATACCACACCTACAATATTCTTATTCTTGCCTAAACAGGTGTGTGTGAGTGTGTGTGTGTGTGTGTAGGTGAGTGTGTGTGAGTGTGTGTGAGTGTGTGTTTGTCTGTGTGTGAGTGTGTTTGTCTGTGTGTGTGAGTGTCTGTGTGTGAGTGTGTGTGTGTGTCTTTGTGTGAGTGTGTTTGTCTGTGTGTGAGTGTGTATGTGTGTCTATGTGAGTGTGTGTGTGAGTGTGTGTGTGCGTGTCAGTGTGTGTGTGCGGGTGTTTGTGTGAGTGTGTGTGTGTGTATGTCTGTGTGTGTCTATGTGTCTGTGTGTGAGTGTGTGTGTGAGAGTGTGTATGTGTGTGTTTGTGTGTCTGTGTGTGAGTGTGAGTGTGTGAGTGTGTGTGTGTCTATGTGTGAGTGTGTGTGTGTGAGTGTCTGTGTGTGTCTATGTGTGAGTGTGTGTGTGAGAGTGTGTATGTGTGTGTGTGTCTGTGTGTGAGTGTGAGTGTGTGTGAGTGTGAGTGTCTGTGTGTGAGTGTCTGTGTGTGTCTGTGTCTATGTGTGAGTGTCTGTGTGTGTCTGTGTGTGAGTGTGAGTGTGTGTGAGTGTGAGTGTCTGAGTGTGAGTGTCTGTGTGTGTGTCTATGTGTGAGTGTCTGTGTGTGTCTATGTGTGAGTGTCTGTGTGTGTCTGTGTGTGAGTGTCTGTGTGTGAGTGTGAGTGTGTGAGTGTGTGTGTGTCTATGTGTGAGTGTGTGTGAGTGTGTGAGTGTGTGTGTGTCTATGTGTGAGTGTGTGTGTGAGAGTGTGTATGTGTGTGTTTGTGTGTCTGTGTGTGAGTGTGAGTGTGTGAGTGTGTGTGTGTCTATGTGTGAGTGTGTGAGTGTGTGTGAGTGTCTGTGTGTCTATGTGTCTGTGTGTGAGTGTGTGTGAGTGAGTGTGTGTGCGAGTGAGTGTGTGTGTGAGTGTCTGTGTGTGTCTATGTGTCTGTGTGTGAGTGTGTGTGTGAGAGTGTGTATGTGTGTGTTTGTGTGTCTGTGTGTGAGTGTGAGTGTGTGAGTGTGTGTGTGAGAGTGTGTGTGTGAGAGTGTGTGTGTGAGAGTGTGTATGTGTGTGTTTGTGTGTCTGTGTGTGAGTGTGTGTGTGAGAGTGTGTATGTGTGTGTTTGTGTGTCTGTGTGTGAGTGTGTGTGTGAGAGTGTGTATGTGTGTGTTTGTGTGTCTGTGTGTGAGTGTGAGTGTGTGAGTGTGTGTGTGTGTGTCTATGTGTGAGTGTGTGAGTGTGTGTGAGTGTCTGTGTGTGTCTGTGTGTGAGTGTGTGTGTATGAGTGTGTGAGTGTGTGTATGAGTGTGTGAGTGTCTTTGTGCGTGTGAGTATGTATGTGTGAGTGTGTGTGTGTGTCTGTGTGTGAGTGTGTATGTGTGAGTGTGAGTGTGTGTGTGAGTGTCTGTGTGTGTCTGTGTTTGAGTGTCTGTGTGTGTCTATGTGTCTGTGTGTGAGTGTCTGTGTGTGTCTGTGTGTGAGTGTCTGTGTGTGTCTATGTGTCTGTGTGTGAGTGTCTGTGAGTGTCTGTGTGTGAGTGTCTGTGTGTGTCTGTGTTTGAGTGTCTGTGTGTGTCTATGTGTCTGTGTGTGAGTGTCTGTGAGTGTCTGTGTGTGAGTGTCTGTGTGTGTCTGTGTGTGAGTGTCTGTGAGTGTCTGTGTGTGAGTGTCTGTGTGTGTCTGTGTGTGAGTGTCTGTGTGTGAGTGTCTGTGAGTGTCTGTGTGTGAGTGTCTGTGTGTGTCTATGTGTCTGTGTGTGAGTGTCTATGTGTCTGTGTGTGAGTGTCTGTGTGTGTCTGTGTTTGAGTGTCTGTGTGTGTCTATGTGTCTGTGTGTGAGTGTCTATGTGTCTGTGTGTGAGTGTCTATGTGTCTGTGTGTGAGTGTGTGTATGAGTGTGTGAGTGCCTTTGTGTGTGTGTGTGAGTATGTATGTGTGAGTGTGTGTGTGTGAGTGTCTGTGTGTGAGTGTCTGTGTGTGAGTGTGTATGTGTGAGTGTGTGTGTGTGAGTGTCTGTGTGTGAGTATGTATGTGTGAGTGTGTGTGTGTGAGTGTCTGTGTGTGAGTGTCTGTGTGTGAGTATGTATGTGTGAGTGTGTGTGTGTGTGAGTGTCTGTGTGTGAGTGTGTATGTGTGAGTGTGTGTGCCAATTTGATCGAAGTCAGTGTAAAGGTGTAGCAGACAATAAAGGCACACACGCACACATTGGGATGGATGGGAGGATGGTTGGGTAGGTGGATGGATGGAGGGAGGGAGGGAGGGAGGGAGGGAGGGAGGGATGGGAGGATGGTTGGGTAGGTGGATGGATGGAGGGAGGGAGGGAGGGAGGGATGGGAGGATGGTTGGGTAGGTGGATGGATGGTGGGAGGGATGGATGGGAGGATGGTTGGGTAGGTGGATGGATGGATGGATGAATGGTGGGAGGGAGGGAGGGAGGGAGGGAGGGACGGATGAATGGATGGATGGATGAATATTTTGCTCCCACCTTCCCTACACTTCTAAGTGAGTTTCTATGTCTGCGCCAGGAGCAAGAGAGACTTGATAGGTGAACGTCACAGAACTCTCAATTGACTGACACAGGTATTTCTTAAGTCTGAGTACAGTGATGGACATACGGAAAAATGAGCCACTTAATTCGAGCTAAGAATCAAAATGAGTATTTTAACCTTGCTTTCAATCGTTATTTTCACTGCTGCAAGACTTTTTGTTTGAATTTCAGCTTCAAAAAGCGTTTTACATAACTGCTTGATGAACGATTACACTAAATTCTTCTTCAACAAGTCAATCGTGGCATTTTGTTTTATCTTCAGCTTGTTTCTTTCCTCGTGCGCTTTCTGTCGGTGTATAAATCGAAAATGCGCTCAGTTGCCACAAATCTGCACTTAACCCTAAAAATCCTATGATGAAAATGTCTTATTAGTGGGAACCGCGGTGTAATTTTCTGAAATGGAACTTTTCTAATCGCTCGGTATACTGCCATAACTCAAATGTATTGAAGGTGGAAGTAGGGGTCGAAACACATTTGGCAACTGCGGGAGAATTTCAATAAAACTTACTTGGTTAGTGTCTCAAACAGAAAGCTAGAAAAGAATGAGACACAAGGAGAGGAGTAAAACAGCAAATGTACTTAATGTTTCGATTCTTAAGATTTACTCTCTTGTGAAACATGTGCTACACGTTTTCTCTGCTCCATGAATTTCTTATCGCAAGTTCCCTCGGAAAGTGAATGCGAGCGAAAGTAGTAAACAAACGACCAGATTGCAATGTTCATAAAGAACACTTGTGTTTCTCATGTCAAATAAGAGCTCCAAGGAGAAAATGTAACCAACCCCATCGCCTTCGCTCGTCTCTTGGGAATTATAACCCCAGAACACGCCGCTTGATACGTCACCAGGTAACTCCATCAGCAGCTTAACCTGAGTTCCCCTACAACCCTTACAGGAGATGCTTGGACACAACATTTGCAATAGCTCCCCAAAATAAACAAAATAATTGTAAAACTTATCACACCAGCGGTGCAGAAGCACCCTTCAAAGCAGCCGTCGAGAAGCAAGCTTGCTACCTCCTTACATTCCACACCTCATTCACACCCGTCACCTTACAACCCTCTTCCTTTTCAACAAGCGGTTAAAACATCACGGTAGGTACGCTTATAGTTTGGACAGAACGTAGTGACCCTTTTTCGCAGGAGAAGGGAGAAAACCTTCCCATTCCACTCGTAAATTTTATGAAAAAACAAAATTTGTTTTCATGCCAAACACCGCCGGACTTCAACAAGTGTGGTTGTCAGATCCAGCAATTTTACAGCGTTTCCTCACTTCGCAACGCTTGCTTGTATGGGGATGTGCTGACAGAAATGAATCTGTCTGTTATATTTTGACGCTGGTTAAATGGCGAAACATCTCCCGAACATGACATCAAGGAGGTTCAAAATACTGTTTCTTCATCGCAAAGGACACCGACTTATGGTATAATTCATTAGATATTCATATTTCTAAATAAAATCCAATAAGAAAAATTATGCTTATCAGTATTTTTTCTCTATTTATTTTACTCGCTTTAACTACGTGGTCATATTGTCGTAATCTCTTATATTATCACATATCACGGGGGGTAGAGCATGGTACCAGGATCTAAATCATATCAATCTACACGAGGTCCGACGGAGTGAGCTAATAAAAGTTTCTAAAACACCTGAAAACTCTCAAAATACTCCTAGATCATTATGGGTAGGGAAAGAAGGATCTGTCTACATTAATGAACTACATAGTATCAATTTAGATGGAAGGATTTAATAAAGATCAAAGATGATACATGTTACCTCCTGCTTGACGAAGCGTCTACTCCTAACACGTCTACACTGTTCCCTGGATAAGTTACAAGAGTTCACAGAACACCAAAGCACTCAATATACAACCGGTTTACCCCCACTCCTATTACGTCATTCCGGTCTGTGTTACCAACTTTGTCACCCAAACAAATGTTACCATAACCACATGTGTTCTTACAAATGTATTACCACAACCAAATGCCACAATATGGCGACGGATCTGTTAGGAGATATCTCGTGGATCGGTGTGTGGCGGATATATAGCCTTCTAGGTCTTATTCCTGTATCATACCATCTTGATTTGTTACATGTCCACAGAGACCTTAGTGCTAGGCTTCGCATCTCTATTACTTGTGTCGGGCAGATGACAACTTCGACTCGTGTCCACACAGACCTTAGTGCTAGGCAACTGTACCTCTGCTTCTATACGTTACGGGCAGATGACAACTTCAACACATGTCCACAGAGACCTTAGTGCTAGGCAACTGTACCTCTGCTTCTATACGTTACGGGCAGATGACAACTTCAACACATGTCCACAGAGACCTGAGTGCTAGGCAACTGTACCTCTGCTTCTATATGTTACGGGCAGATGACAGTTTCGACAGGTGTCTACAGAGACCTTAGTGCTGGGCAACTGTACTTCTGTTTCTATATGTTACGGACAGATGACAGCTTCGAACGTGTCTACAGGGACCTTAGTGCTAGGCAACTGTACTTCTGTTTCTATATGTAACGGACAGATGCAGCTTCGATACGTGTCCACAGAGACCTTAGTGCTAGGCAATTGTATCTCTACAATTATATGTAACGGGCAGATGCAGCTTCGATACGTGTCCACAGAGACCTTAGTGCTAGGCAACTGTACCTCTACAATTATATGTAACGGGCAGATGCAGCTTCGATACGTGTCCACAGAGACCTTAGTGCTAGGCAACTGTACCTCTGCTTCTATACGTTACGGGCAGATGACAGCTTCGACACGTGTCCACAGAGATCTTAGTGCTAGGGAACTGTACCTCTGCTCTATACGTAACGGTCAGATGACAGTTTCGTCACGTGTCTACAGAGGCCTTAATGCTAAGGAACTCTGCACCTCTGTTTCTATATGTGACGGGCACGTGACAGCTTCGACACGTGTCCACAGAGACCTTAGTGCTAGGCAATTGTACCTCTACAATTATATGTAACGGGCAGATGCAGCTTCGATACGTGTCCACAGAGACCTTAGTGCTAGGCAATTGTACCTCTACAATTATATGTAACGGGCAGATGCAGCTTCGATACGTGTCCACAGAGACCTTAGTGCTAGGCAATTCTACCTCTACAATTATATGTAACGGGCAGATGCAGCTTCGACACGTGTCCACAGAGACCTTAGTGCTAGGTAATTGTACCTCTACAATTATATGTAACGGGCAAATGCACTTTCGATACGTGTCCATAGAGACCTTAGTGCTAGGTAATTGTACCTCTACAATTATATGTAACGGGCAGATGCAGCTTCGATACGTGTCCATAGAGACCGTAGTGCTAGGCAATTGTACCTCTACAATTATATGTAACGGGCAGATGCAGCTTCGACACGTGTCCACAGAGACCTTAGTGCTAGGTAATTGTACCTCTACAATTATATGTAACGGGCAGATGCAACTTCGATACGTGTCCATAGAGACCTTAGGGCTAGCTAAGTATCTCTGCTTCCACACGCGCCGGGCAGGTGGCATTAGGGCGCGTCAGTCTACCTGCTTTTATTTTCTGTGGATAGATGGCACAGCATTCACTGTTACCACATTACTATTGTTTTAGACTAAAGGTGGAACTCTGGATCGTGGTATTAAATACCCAATCCGGCATTTACCTTGCTGACTGAAGGTAACCACGAAAAAAAAAAGCTACATTGGTCGGCCCACGTGATTTGAACCCAGTACCTCCAGAATGCGAGCCACAAGTATTGCTCTGAGCCATTCCTTTCGGTTTATCAGTCTTTGTTATCTAATAGTAATCGTGATGTTTTATTTAGACCCATTTGAGGAAGCAATTCACATAAATACCCTATTTTGTGACACGAATCTTGTATACGAAGCTTCATAATAAACGTTTCAGTTGAGTTTTATTTATGGACGTTCTTTAACTATTATGGTTCTTAACGTCCCATTTTACATTGGGCGTGAAGGACCGAAAATTTTGCTCAGAAGCCTCTTTATCAGGCTTGAGGTTCTTTTACGTACCGTAAATCTACGACACGGGACCACCGGCTTTGCTTCCCTTCCGAAGGAAGCCATGCTAAGGATTTGAATGTCCGAAAAAAATCCATCACCTCCACCGAGTATGAACCCGCAACCTCGGGAACTAGATGGTACCCCTAGGCCACGGAAGATGACACAGTCAGTTATTCTTGCGTGAAAGGATAATAATAATAATAATAATAATAATAATAATAATAATAATAATGTGCTACCAACAGATTATTATTTAATCACCAAATGTGTTACATGACTTTCTCTAGCCCATCCTTTATTTATATACCTTCAACAAACTATTCTTGAAGAAGTTTATTTTTATGTGCTTCGCGTTACTCGAGATGATGTTTGCAGAAATGTTCTGTTGCACATTTTGTTGTAGGTGCAACAGGGATACAGGAGGGTTAGCGATAGTTAAATGTTCCAAAGAGAGTAGCTATATGCCGGCTTTGAAACAGCATATTCTTTCAACTATTCAGTTGTTCAGAAAAACAACATCACTTCAAAAAATGACACAATCAAACCTATAATAATGAACATCTCGGAAAAGTAGAATGCTACAAAATCTTTTTTCTCTCTCTTTCTATTTATTTTATGTCGCTTTAACTGCGTGGTCACTTCGCGACGGATATGTAAGGAGGTACCTCCTGTTTTGGTGTGTGGAGGACATTTAACCTTCTAGGTGTCATTCCTGTACCATACCATCTTGGTTCATCACGTGTCCGCAGAGGTCTCAGTACTAGACAACTGTACCTCTGCTTCTCTGCGTGACGGGTAGATGGCAGCTTCGATAAGTGTCCGCAGAGACCTTAGTGCTAGGCAACTGTACCTCTGCTTCTACATGTGATGGGTAGATGACATTAGGGTGCCGCCCAGTCTACCTGCTCTACCCTTATTATCTCTGGATAGATGGCAGAGCCTTCGCTATTATCATCTATTTTCACTTGAACTATTGTTTTAGACTTAAGGTGGAACTTTGGGTCATGATATTAATTATCCAATCTGGTATTTATCTGGGCGACCGAGGGAAATCACTAAGGAAAATAAAGTCAGATTGGTCGGCGGCCTACGAGGTTTCAACTTGGGACTATACTAATGCGGGCCACACACGCTACCACCTGAGACTCCAAACTGGTGCACGAAATAAAATGTGTTTTAAAGAGACCTGTGTGTTTTTATAGTAATAGGGCGATATTTAAATGTTTAGAAAATTAAATCAGCATTAGTTTTTAAAGATTTAAATTATTTTATTGTTTTTTCAAAATATTCCCCTTTAACATCAATACATTTTTGCATTCGATGAAACCAGTCCTTAAAGCAATGATGCCACTCTTCCTGAGGCAATTCAAAAACCAGGCTTTTATAATGTTTCACTGCTTCATTTGATTACGAAAAAGTGATTCCAAGAGTCTTATCTTTAATTTTTTAAACAAAAAGAAATCGCAAGGCACTAGAGCAGATGTATGCATGTATGTCTATAATGCTGACCTTTAGGGCATCCAGATACTCAGTTGATAGTTTTGCTGTATGCGACGATGCATTGTCATGATGTAATACCATTTTTCCTTTTGGGCGTTTTTCACGAATTGTTTTCAAAACTTTGCTGTAAACAGACATTTTTATATCAATCGGCAGTAACGGTACGTCTATCTTCTAATTCTATAATAGCAATATTGCCCGTTTTAGAAAAAAAAAAGCTAGCAACCACCTTCTTACCAGCACTGCGAATTCGTCGGACTTTTATGAGCTAAGGTTCTGTTCGAAAGACCCATTGATCCGACTGGCTCTTCTTTTCAGGATCATAACAAAAATCTAAAATACATCATCAGTAACGTTTTTTCAAACTAAATTTGAAGTACCGCCTTGGAATTTTTCCAGAATTATTCTGCACCAGTCAGTGCGTTGTTGTTTTTGATCAGGAGTCAGTTTATGTTGAATCCATTGACAACTAAGTTTTCTCACGTCTAGTTGTTGACGTAAAATGTTCTGGATTTGACTCATACCAATGCCCAGTGTCACCCGAATAAATTTATAAGATATATGTGATCTTCTTCAAGCATTGCTCGAACAACGGCCATATTTTCAGCAGTAGCAGCAGTTCTTGGGCGCCCTTCACGAAATTCATCACTAAGAAAATTGGAATTCGCTGTACCAATTGTAAAGTGTTGTCTTAAATAGGGCTTCTTCGCCAAATGAATTTCTAAGCCGATTTTCGCATTGTTTAGGCATTAATGACAATTTAAAATCCTAAAAAATCATAGCCGGGAAATGTTCACTAGTCAAATTCATTTTTGGGTGAACACAAAATTTTTAAATTATAATAATTAACAAACTATTAGAAAAAATCGAACAAACTGCACGACAATCAACTCGCAAAACATTAGAAAGTATATGTATAATATAAACAAATTTCATTTCGTTTTAGAAACATAGCATTCTAAAACTTTTTAGTATTGCTCCCGTAAGTTTTTGTGAATCTCAATTGTTAACCAGTTTTACAAAGTATTTAAACTAAATTCCTACTGAAGTTTACTTCACAGGCTAAGCGCAGAAAATTCAAGATACATGTTTTATTGTGCTGCAAATGTCTTAAATATTTAGTATTTTAATCAAAATCGTTACAGAATAAAATGGTCCATGTAAGAATTAGTTGCATACTCATTGAACTAATTCAATACCTAATTTAGGAATAGCAGATAATAAGTTAGTAATAACTGTAGCACCTCAAAAGGTGGCGAAATTTTCTTGAAAATGCTTGTGTTGCATCCATGGAAGATGCTGAACTTAAATAATAACTTTTGAGATTGTTCCTATATTTTATTTTTGAGTTATGCTGTTCACAGACAAACTCACTACACCGATTTTCTAAAAATGCTGCTTTTAGATTCAGTGGTTCTCGACTTGGAATTTTTGGGTGGAATATAATACTTTCTCTACTAACTCTAAGTACCTAGGTAGAAGAGAAAGTAACAACGAAACAACTAGAACAACATGTTGCAAAGAAAAAGCGATGAAGTGAAAGGTGTTTTATCTGAGTTGTGTGTTCCCGTTTCCAAGTTTCAACTGCAGCTGCAGCATTATTTTCCTTTCTTCCACCCCAACTGCCGCCAGCTGGAGTTGGAAACTGTAACAGAGTACAGAACAAACACAAGCCCTTCTTCTTCTTCTTCCCGTTGTCAATATGAGAACTATCATCTCCACAGAGCGGAGTTCAAGAGCGATTTGCTAAGCTTTCACAGAGATCACCCTGGGCAAATCCCTCTTGTATTATTCATACAATAGTCAGTTGACCACCAAGAAAACGTAAATATTACATGAAAAAGAACAAATTCCAGTTGTACTAAGTTTTATTACTTCCGTCCAGAGCGATGTAGGGCAAGAGGGGGAAGCAGTTCATCATTTTAAATCTCTGCATGCCCCAGTTCTTATCTCCGGTTGCAAGCCGACGTATTTCCGCATTTTTCTCAGTTTGAAAAGATTGATATAAGTGGCGGAAATAATTCACAACTAACTGGGTTAAAAAGCAATCCATTGCAGTGGTACTTCAGGGCCTCGCTTTCGAGTTCCGCTCGCGTTATTCGGTTCAATGACGAGGTGCCCCATAACGTTTCTTTCTCTCTCGGTAACGTATGTCATCTAGCGGTCCCAAAATCGATACCAACACTTCTTTTTACTTTCTCTACTACTTATATATAGTGGGTAGAGGAAATATTGCATTTCGCCCAAAAATTCTATACCAAGATATCACTAGAAATACGGGTTTTTAGACTCCTGAACCAAAGAAAGCATTTTTAGAAAAAGGTATGTTTGTGTGTCGGTCTGTCTGTGCACAGCATAACTCAAAAAAGAAAAGTCGGTTAAAAATATAGTATTTTCGTTCAGCAACTTCTAAGGATGCGACATGAAGATATTCAAAAAATCCTTCACCCTAAACTACCCTTACCTCCCTTAACGTACGCCGGTTAAGGGCTTTACATGGAAAATGTTTCGTTTTTTTATTTCCTCAAAAAAGTAACGATTTTGATTAAAACTTACCACGCGTTTAAATCTTCGCATGACAAATGAAATGCAGTTCCTTGAATTTTCTGCGAATAGTCTCTGATGTCCTCTTCATTCTAAATAACCTTTGTATAATTGGTAAACCATAACAGATAGACACTATGTTACCACAAACAAATTCTGATCTCGTTAAAGTACACGATTTATGCCTTGTTTTTTTCTTTCTTATGATTTCCGAGATATTTTTTGTTACTGGTTTGAATTTTCAAATATTTATACTTTTCTCAAACGGGGAGTCGCTATTTGTTTTTCTTCCCCCTCCTTTCTCGTGATCATGCATAAAGCATGGATTTTCAAAGCTAGCCATCACATAGCGACACACTCTTTAAAAATCTGTGTTACACTCACATGACTTTCTCTACTCTTGTACAAACTATTTTTACAAACGCTATTCTCCGTATGCTGCATGCTAATCGAGATGTTAATCTTATTGCTAATTTTGTTGTAGATGCAAGGGGAATTGGTAGGCTTTAAGCGATAGTCAAATATTTTAAGAGCTGGTTGCTATATGGAGTATTCCATTCTCTTTGCATTACCAGGACAAAAGAATGAATAACGAATTTGAGAAAAAGTATAAGTATTGGAAAATTTATGGGAATAACAAGCAATAATCCGAAAATGGTTCACTCATCAAAAAAAATGTATATGACATAAATTGTGTATTTTAACGCAACCTACATTTTTTGGTGTAGTAAAATTTTGTCTATCTCTTATGGTTTACCATTTATGCAAAAGTCGTTCACAATGAAGAATACTTTTGGAGACATTCCCAGAAAATTCGAGATATACATTTTATTTGTCATGAAAATATCTTAAACATATGATATTTTAATCAAAATCGTTAGAGCCATTTTTGATAAAATTAAAATTTTCGAAAAATGTTCCATGTAAAGGGTAATCTGGGGTGGGGAATTTTCTTGAAAACCTTCGTGTCACATCTCTGGAAGATACTGAAACTAAATACCAAGTTTGGTGTTTATCCGACTATTCGTTTCTGAGTTATGCTGTTCACAGACACACACACACACACACACACGGACATGTTTCCAAAAATGCTTTTTTTGGATTCAGGGGGCTCAAAACATGTATTTCCGATGAAATCTCGGTATCGAATTTTTGGGTGGAATACAATACTTCCCCTACTTACTATACGTAGTAGAGAAAGTAAAAATTTGAAAATCGGTATACCTACTATATCGTACAACAAAATGTGTAAATTTGAATTGAAAGTTTATCTGAATTAACAAGACATAGCTGGAATAAGTTTTTGTAAGAATAATTTGTAGAAGAGTGGGTAGAGAAAGTCATGTGAAAGCAACTCATCAGTGATACATCAGCGAAAATGAAATTAATTTCATATTCTACAACCTGCCTGCTGAAGCTTTTCTCAGTAAATATCGAGTAAACTTATGCGCATCGGCTCGCATTCAGGAGAAACAAAAGAACGGCTCTTTAAATTGTATTGCTTAAAATACTGCAAAAATCAAACGAACAACTGCGAATAAAGAATAAACTTATTTCAACAAATGCTATGGTTTAAGAAGAATTACATTTCTGCTAAATAAAGTTTTTGTTCATCTCTCGCGGTTTCCTAATTATATAAAATCCTATAAGAATCAAGAGAACTTCGTGGGTTGTTCGAAAACATTCAATATATGCAATTCATTTGTCACATTAACACCTCAAACATATGACATTTTAATCCAAATTGTTTTGAGCCATTTTTGAGAAAACAAGATATAGCAAAACTATTCCCTGTAAAAAGTAGTTTGAGGAGGTACATTTTCTTGAAAATCTTCGCCTAATGAACAAGTATGAATTTGGTATTTATTCCACGTTTCATTTTGAGCTGTAATGATTACAGACATATGTGCTTATACCGCACAAGAGAAACACACATTTACATTTATATCGCCCCTTAACTCCTCGGACTAGGACTTGACTTGAAACAACTGATGGTGTTAATAACTCTCAACTGCGGGTCTTAATGTTCGGTTTAATCATGTGTGTGTCATGAAACACTCACAATCATACCTCTAGATTCTATGGAGAGTAGGGAATAATTCTGATAGTTTGCATTCATATTACCATTTCTACTTACTCTTCTACAAACTAATCTTATAGAGGCTACTAAGCGGGGATGGCTCAGGCGGTTTCGTCTGTGGCCCGCATTCGGGAGGTCGTAGGTTCGATTTCCGTAGCCGACCTTCCTCACCCATGGGTTTTTTCGGGGTTTTTGCAGGTCGCCAGGCGAATGCTGAGAAGGATTCTCACATCCCCCGATTTTCCTGTCCCTCCATTTCATCTCCATTTCTCATTTCACTTCATGTTTCATCCGTTGATCTCTTTTAGGGTTGGAAGTGTCGGTTATGGTAATTCGGTGCAGTTTGACAGGAGAAAAGGATGCTCTTTGTGACTCTCTCCGTCCCTCGGCTTTCGGCTGGCTGCTGGGGATATCCGAACCCCCTTGAGAGGCGTTGTACCCCCTCTGTGCGGGGGGTTCCCGGTCTGCCTGTCTGTCTGCCGGGTAGTCTCTCTATTTGGAAACTTAGAGGTCCTGCCATTCCTGTGCCGTCACTCCTGGTTCCGGCCGCCCGGTGCCCCCTCTCGCCTCATCCTTCCTGCCGGGGACGCCCACTTGTGGGGCGTAGGTACAATATTCCTATGCGAATCCCCTCCGTAGCTAATCCAATTCTTACAAAAGCTTGTTCTTCTATCTGCTTCTTGTTAATCGAAATAAATTTACATTATACATTTACACATTTAGTTGTAGGTATAATAAGCACTCAGTGGGCTAGAAAAATAGTGCTATTTTTAAAAATCTGGTGTGTTGCATTCACATGACTTTCACTATTCTCTGTCGTTTATTTATGAGTATACAAACTATTATTACTAAAGCTTTTTTTCTTTCTTTATACTTAATTTTAATCTAAACATTTGCAGAAATACTCGTAGCTACATTATACATTTCATTATAGATACAAGGGAACAGCGACAGTCAAATGTTAATACGCTGGTCTTAAAATTCCATATTGTTTCCAAGCAAACTCGAAAAGCAACTGAATGTTGACGGGATTTCAAGAGAATGACCAAGTAATGAACAATTCGAAACATTAATATCAGATATTTCAGAAACGGTTGACACAAAAAAAAACTTATTTGAAATAAATTGTGTGTTTTAAAGACATCTACATTTTTTGTGTAGTACATTTCAACTATCACTTATCGTTTACAAGTTATATCAGATTATACAAAATTCCTTCCGAATGAAGAGAACTTTACAGGTTATTCCCAGAAAATTGAAGATAAACATTTTATTTTCTCATCTGTAATATGTGGTATTTTAATCAAAATCGTTGGAGTCATATTTTAGAAAATCAAAATTTTCGAAAAGCTTCCATGTAAAGAGTAGTTTGGGGTGGGTGATTTTATTGAAAATTTTCGTATCGCATCTTTGGAAGGTGCTGAACCTAAATACCAAGTTTGGTGTTGACTTTTAATTTTGAGTTATGCTGATCACAGACACACCACACACACACACACACACACACACACACACACACACACACACGCGCGATTTTTGCCTGATTTGTCTTTTAGTTCTTCCAATGTTTGGGATTGTTGCATATATGTTATTTTTCATATGATCATCAAAGTCGGATAAATTTCTGTAATTGGATTTTAGAGTAATTGACCCACTCTTAATATTCTTCTCTGACGAAGCATAGTCCATTTATATGCCTATGTTTCTACGCAATATATATATATGGATTTCACAGTCCAGGTTCGTTTGCATGACGCGAAAACTGGAGTGCAATAAATGCATACAGAATAATAGGACCTATATTTTTTGAACAAACAATAAATGCAGAGAGGTGTAGCAATGACTTACACCAGTGGTGGCGAAAACGCGACTGCAGGCGCAACTCCTTTTCTAGCCGTCTATTCATTTGTTTTCCATGTGCTGCTGAGTGGTGTAGTCCGTGTTGCACATTTGATGACTCGAGAGAGAAAGGCATTTTCGCCACCCTTGACTTACACTATTGAACAGCTGACCGACGTTGAATGTCAGTCTAGATTTTTCCAACAAGACTTTACTAATGCGCATACAGCCGACGGGTCATTAAATTTAATTCAGAAAATTTTTGAAGGTAGGGTGATTGGTAAAGAATTGTGGCCCACGCGATCCCCTGATTTAACTGTATGTGGTTGTTATCTATGAGGAAACTTCAAGAATAAGGTGTATGCAACAAACCCCATACACTGTAAGAACTTCAGGCAAGAAATTCACTCAGTTTCGGATATTGAACTCTCCAGCGTGAATGAAAATTTCCTGAAAAGATGCCGAAATATGTGGATAGAGGACATTTTCAACATCTCATATGATAAGGCATGTTACTATCATTTTAACTGTAAATACGAGAACGTAAGGCGATTGCGAGGATATTATACTGTTTTGGCGGGAGTCCAAGCTGCAGCGGCCGGCACCCGAGCCAGCCACAGTGAAGGAAAAGCACTGTAGTATTCTATAACAACTGAGCTTCACATACAATTTCTCAAGGGAGAAAGTAGTGAAACAACCTCACCTAAGGAGGGTGTAATTTACCGTCCTATTATCCGTAGGTCATGTCGGACAGTAAGGAACGAAATGGGTGAATGATTTTCAAATTTGTTCCAGGAAAAGCCTTATCCAGCTAACTCACCCCAAACGAGATTTGAACTAGGTAACTCGGAATATGAAGATATGAAACATCTATCCCGCACCGCGGAGATGAAAAGACGAGGTACGTTATTTGCGTTAAGACCCTCATGGAAGAACAGGGCGAAAAGAACGTATCGTTTGTTTACTTCTGTGGTGACGACTCTTCCTCCTTGCGTCCCGTCTCGATGACTCTCAGATAGTAAGTATTGTCTGTTCGGAGTCTTTTGAGACAGTGCTAGGCGCAGGTAGAAAACCGTTAGTCGCGGCAAGGTCGCCTTCATGTGGCGGCTCTTTGTTACTGCTACCGTGCCGCCTCGCGAATTCCTTATCTCCCCTTTCCACTGTCTCAAAAGCCTCTGAACAGACTATGCATACATTTCCTTTCCGCTTACGAACTTAATATAGCAATTACGAGTGTGTCCCTACCTAAACATTGCCATTAACATAAATTGATTCTGGGCTGCTTCTATGGTCGAATGGTCATAGTTCTAGCTTCCAACCCTGGGATCGCTTCGATTCCTGGCTGGGGTGAAAGAATGTTTCTTTAATTAGAATCATTCCCTACCCCGCAGTCTGGAAGATGAATGTATGAGTCAATGTAAATGTATTTCATGACAAAAATGAAGTCAACGTAAAACAAAACCGGTGTTACATTCTCATTACTTTCTCTACCCACTCGTCTACAAACTACTTTTACAAAAGATATTATTTTGTTTACTTTTTGTTAATCGAGATAAATGTTTGCAGAAATGATTTTATTACACATTTCGTTGTAGATACAAGAGGGATACGGGAGGCTTACGCGATAGTCAAAGATTTAAAAGGGTCACTACATGCTCACTTTGAAATGGCACTCTTTGACACGAGCAAGAAAGAAAGAAAGAAAAGCGAACAGTGATTTAGTACTTGGAAAAAAAATATCAAGTATTAGAAAATAATTCAAACCAACAACACAGAATAGTTTGGAAATGGCAAATGCCACAAAAACATTTCACTGAAGTGTGTGTTTTAATAAGATCTGCATTTTTGTTCATTCTCTCATTCCGAATTAAGCTTCATAGATAATTTTAGTCTTACAACTATTTTAAACATATGGTATATTAATCAAAATCGTTAGAGCCATTTTGAAGAAAATCAAAAGTAACGAAACGGTTTCTATTGAAAACAGGCTGTACCAGTTTGGGTGCACGCCAGGGAGCAGCGGAGTACTCACGACTCGCAGGAGTCTGCCTGCAGCATGCAATACAGCTCGGCATTGGGGCCAAAGCGTCGTCAGGCTGAACGAAGTGGACGGAAGCGCAAGTACCTGTGCTATGACCTTCATCCAGTGACGTATTTGGCTATCACACTCGTCCCCCAGCCGGGCTCTGAGCACTGTTCCTGCGCAAGTGCTCTGACTCAACCAAGCAGAGTTGGAACAGTCTGAATTAAAGGCTAGTTTGGAAGATGCTGAATTTAAATACTAAGTTTGGTATTTATCCAATTTTTTTAGATACACTCACGCGCGCGCGCATGGACCCTTATCTAAGTTTTTTTATTCTTTATTCAAGGATCTTCAAAATGTGTTATTTCCGCTGAAATCTCGATATCGAATTTTGGGTGGAATACAATATCTTCTACTTCTACTTTACAGGTAAGCAGCAGAGAAAGTAAAAAACTACAGTTCAACTTATACCATCAATTGTTTCTCAAGTCAAAATCCCTGGTATGAGCACAGAAAATTGATTCTCTAATTATGTCATAATAAAGATATGATAAGCTAAAAACAGAAATGCGCATATATTCTGAAGTGATCCTATTAGAAATGTGCGTTATAACCAATATTTCACCTAACAACGAAAAAAATATTCATTCTGCCCATACGACTTAACGCTAGAATAATATAAAAGAGTAAACATGGACTAGTATAAATAAGCAAAATACGTTACTGCAATATATATATATATATATATATATATATATATATATATAAAACAAGCACTGACCCACCTCCACAGTGTGGGTTGATACGTCTGCCTCACATTCGGAGCTCATGATTTCGAATCTCTGTAAGGGTGATTTATTTGAATACATTTTCTGGGGTTTTCCCTTATCCTTAAAAGACGAATGTGTAAGTCTTACTATATTGTCATATTGGCTTAAGTACATAAAACTATACACTTGTGATATTAATTTTACTTCTACACGTATTCTCATTAACAGCAAAAGAAAATCTTAATACCGATCTGAGATGACCATTATTCACTTCTCCCTCTTAGCACAACAGACTAGTAGGTCAAGAACTACGCACGGCTATTGTATGCTCTACCGCCGACCATGTACAAAATTAAATTGAGTTTTATCTACGGACGCTCTTTAATTGCTGTGGTCCTTAGCGTCCCATTCTACTTAGGGCGTAAAAGTTCGGAGGCCTCTTTATCAGGCTTGAGGTTCTTTTATGTGCCGTAAATCTATGTCACGGGGCCACCAGCTTTACTTCCCTTCCGAAGGAGGCCATGTTAAGGATTTTTACGTCCGGAAAAAATATTCCATCGCCCTCCGTCGGATTTGGACCCGCGACCTTGGGAACTACAGGCTAGCATGGTACCCCTAGACCACGGACGACGACCCGCCCATGCATGGAATCATGTAATGAAGTAATGGAAATGTCAAGTGATCAACATGCTACTTTCCCCATCTGCTCTGACTTCATTTCGTAGACCACACCCATCGTTTATTATCATTGGCTTTGAAACGGCAACTCTAGGCCGAGCCCGAGAACTGTAATTATAGATAATTTATTAATTAATTTTTATTGATGTTAAATCATACTATGTACATATCTTTTTCTTTTTACTGCTTGTATAGTTTAAGAAGGGTGATTTAACGTTATGTATGTATCTAGGTTACTAATATTAGAAGAGTTATAAATGGTTTAATGTAAATAATTTAAGCGTAATGTTAAAATACTGTCCACGACGAAATGTTTTAGCTACAGGAACTGTCTTCGAAGGCAGAAAATCTAGTTTTACGATGTCTCTCTGGTCGCAGGGTCATTGTTCATACAGCGAGGGTGTAAAGTCTTTGTCCTATTATTCGATAATTCGCCGTGACCAAGTGAGAGAGACAGCTATCTTAACGGTAAATTTAGGAAAAGCCGCGATTTATGTTAAACTTGGACCAATGAGATCCCTGTAAGTTTATACGAAATAGTGAGACGCGTCGAGTGGCGCTAAAAAATGGACCAATAGGAAAGGAAGCAGCCCCAGAAGCCTGCGACTATAAATGGATCTGCTAGGAACAAATTCGAGGCATGAGATTCGAGTGGTAGACACCGCACTGTAAGCATCGTGCTCGTGTTGTGAAGTTATTGTGCCTTAAATATAGCAGAAAACTGTTCCACTTCTTTCTACGTGTGGCTGCCTAAATGGGCTGCACTTAAAAACTGTACATAGCGTACATTAAGTGCTGCGCGACGAGAAAGTGTATTTAAAATACCGTTGCACCCTGTGTAAACAATGTAAATACGTGTATAGGTTTTGTGGAGTGAGTAAAACTGTGTTCTGTGTCTGTGTATTGTGTGTGTTCCATGTGTTTCGTGTTTAAAACATTGTAAAGTGCTAAACCTTAAACGCAAGTGAAGCAGCGTGGGACGCGCCAACGCGTCCCAACGCAGAATAGGCATCTCCCAACAGTCTTTGCGGCTGGTGGTATTGGCCTCGAACTTCCAAGATGGCGTCAGGCGCATCAGCTGCCGATCCTCACTCTGCGACTGCAGGCTGCGAAATGATCGCCTCAGTTTTTTTTTTTTTTTTTATTGGTGTGGCCCCTCCTCCGCCACACCAGGTGACGATCATCCGAAAGGGATCTACATCGCCTCCCCTACCATGCACTAACTACAGCTAATGGATGGGAGAGGGAGTGGTGCTAGTGGTGCCAGGTACCGCTTGCGCAACCTGGGGTTAGTGGGTAACTCTACGAAAGACGCCGGCCTACCAGGGGGTAGACAGGCAGAGGTGGATCCAGGGCCATCACTTGGCTCGTGGCCCAGTGCTGGTGCCTGGTGTATGTTAGTGAGGTATTCATGCTCATGCAGGTGGAATTTTGTGTTAGGTGTCGTGCTTAGTGATAGAGTAGAAGTGACCATGCTTACTTACGTGTCGGGTCTCTGTTGGTGTGGGTTCGTCCTGAAAGGAAACATAGAATGTGAGTTTCAGTTACCTATTCGTGTTCCATGTTAGCGCGGTGGTCGTCATAGGGGCGTTCAGTCCTCATGGCGGGATAAGATGCATTAGGTACTATGTGACAGGGTCGGGGCCAGTTTGCTTGGTGATGGGAAGAGATCTGTCAAAAAGAGACAGGGGTCGTTTGTGCTTGTCTGCTTCTGTAGTGTACTGGCCTAGGCCTTGTATCAGAGGGTTATGGTGGGTTTTGGATCATCTGTATAGATCGTAGGCGAGTTTCTTAATAAATTCCTCTATTGTGTGTAATTTGAGTTCGTCGTGCAGTATGTCTGCGGGTGTGCTCTTTGGTACTCTTGAGGCCATTCTGATTATTTTGTTTTGTATCGTCTGCAGCGTGCGTATGTGCGAGGGGGCACAGTGTCCCCAGACCGGTGCCGCGTATGTCATTATCGGTCTGATTAGGCTCTTGTACAGTGTGACGCTAAGGGCCGTGCTTAGTTCCGTCTTTCGGTTAATTAATGGGTAAATGCGCGTCAGTTGTGCGTATGCTAGTCTCTTAACTTGTTTGACGTGTGGTCCAAAGGTTAGTCCGGTGTCCAGTGTCACGCCTAGATATTTCACCTTGTTGGTCCAATGGATATCGCTTTGTTGAAGTTTCAGCGGAGTTAAGGGTTTCTTGTGGGAGGTTCTTTTTGTGAAGAGCATTAGTTGTGATTTTGTGGGATTGACTTTAATGCGCCATTGCCGGAGCCAGGGTTCCAGAAGGCAGTCAGGCGGCCGTATTTATAGGCGCGGCGGACCAGGCTGCAGATGGCTACGCCCCTCCCTCTCCTCGCCCATTGGCACAGCCTCCGGCCAACAGAAGCGCATCTACAATGGAAACCAACACGTGGGAGGAAGAGCTGAACGCAAGATCGTATCGACAACTAGAAAAAGAAGTCCGGGACCTCAACAAGGAGATTAATTACTACCAGAATCTCCTTCACACAATGGAGGAAGGTGGTAACTTCAGGAAAATTGCCCTAGACCTAGTATACTGTCTGCAGGAACATGCTATCAAGAAACGAGAGCTAGTGGACCTAGGTGAGGGATGGCGCGCGGCTCCGGCCCGCAAGCGACCTCTCCGTGGTAGCGGCGGCGATACCGACTCGGACGCGGAGCGTTCCCGACCAAAACCCGGGAAAAAAAAGAACAAGACGGGCCATCTGACACAGACGCCGCTACCGACAAACAACAGGTTCGCAGCTCTCACAGACAACGACGAATCAAGCGACGAAGAGATAGAGGACTGCGCCACCTCAAACGCAGCCCCTCACCCCCCTCAATCTCAACCAAAATCCCAGCGGCCGACACGCACACCGCCGCCTCCACAACAACCACAAACATCCACTTCCAAATCCGCAACCACCTCTGCACCCAAACCGAGCACAAAACCACCGCAAAATCCAGCAGACCAGAAGCCGCCGAGGATCATCATCCCCGACGGCCGCAAAGCCACAACGGTTCTCCACCTCCTCCGGAACTCGCTCCCGGCGCAGAATTTCAAACTACAAAATACGAGAAACTGCCTTAAGCTCTTCCTCCAGAGGAAGCAAGATGTTGCAGCCACGATGCAACGCCTGAAGGACGCCGGCGTGGAGCACTACAGCTTCACCCCCCGAGGAGACCAACCCCTTCGCTTCGTGGTGAAGCGGCTCCCCGAGGACCTCGAGGACTACATCAAGGACGACCTCGAGGCGAAGGGCTACACCGGCGTCCAAGTCCGGCAGATGCAATCCCGTGGGCGGCCTCTGCCCAACTTCCAAATCTCTCTAGAAAGAACCACCGGCAACCAGCGACTACTACATGAAAAAGAGGTATGTCACATGATGGTTACCGTGGAGGTCTTAAAAACCAACAATCATATCACCCAGTGTTACAACTGCCAACAGTTAGGGCACACATTCAGAATGTGTCATATGACCTCCCGGTGCGTCCTCTGCGGTGGCCTCCACCGCTTAGCTGACTGCCCCAAAAAGGCCACACAGGACGTTCAACCCCACTGTGCAAACTGTAGGGAGACGCATCCTGCCAGCTATCGCGGTTGTGAGACGTTTCGAAACGAACGCCACCGCCGCCAACTGGCATCTATGGCCAGGAGCCCTCCAGGTGCTCAACCAGGGCCACGCCCCATTCTCAACCCGGCTCTGGTCAAGGACGGCGTCTCTTTTGCAGGCGCCGCCAAGGGGCAAAAGGCACCCGTGCCACCACCAAGTGGTCCCCCCTCAGTTACCCCCCCCCCTCCCAGGCGCCCTCTGGTGACCTGGGTGGGCTAAAAGATCTAATCGACCTATTCAAATCTTTCAATCTCCCGGCACTTTTGCCGAAGGTGCAGCCTTTTATTGCTAAGTTTAAAAGCTGCACTAGCACCTGGGATAAATTAGAAGCCGTGATATGCCTCCTCTCAACTATTTTCGACTAAATGGCCACTGTAAGGGGAGGCATAACATTAACTCGCGCGCTCCTGTGGAATGCCGACGGCATCTACCGGCAGCAGCACGAACTTGAAAACTACCTGCGGCGTAACAAAATTGATGTCGCATTTATCTGCGAAACAAAATTAAAACAGGAGTACACTTTAAGCTCCGGGGTTACCAAATTTTTCGGACTGACAGATTTGGCCGACAGGGGGGTGGCACCGCCATATTGTTAAAAAACTCAGTTGCTCATGCTCCTGTTACGCTGCCAGCTCTGGCAGCGCTAGAGTGTACGGCTCTTAAAACTCGTATCAACAACACAACGGTGATGTTGGTAGCGCTCTACAGGCCCCCTGACTCCCCATATTTTTTACCAGACCTCGAATAAATCCTCAATTTAGAGGAGCATGTTATAATTGCAGGGGATTTCAACGCTCGGCAACCATGGTGGCATTCTCGCCGAGCAAACGCGGCTGGAAATCTCCTGGTGGAGCTTATAACTGAAAATGACGATATTGAGGTTCATTTCCCCCCCCAGAACCCACATTTTGGCATAAATCAGGACACTGGGACCCTGAAATTTTGGACTTCGTGCTGACAAAAAATGCGGCTCTTTCACAAAACTTTACAGTGTATCACAGCTTAGACTCTGACCATTTACCTGTGCATTTTGAAATCTGCGGCGCAGTCATGGCCGGTTGGAGCGGCCCGCCGCGGAGAGCAGAGACAAACTGGCCAAACTTCACGTCGGACATGCACAGGATGGCTCAGCCTAAGCTGTCATACTACAGTGAGGCAGACATCGATGTCGCCATTGAAAATTTCACTGCCTCGCTACGCACGGCCAAAAGAAACGCTACCACGTACACCACAAGTCCACCTAGTTTTTGCACGTACCCGGAGGTGGAGCAGCTCATTGCCCGGAGGCGGCGCCTGACGACACTTTGGCGGCTTACCCGCCAGCCCGAATACAAAGTTGCAGCAAAATGGCTACGCAACATCATTCGGCAACAAATTCAACTTAACAAAATTGAACAGTGGGAAAATAAAATGTTAAGTACCACACATTCGGACAATTCTCTATGGAAATTACTAAGGGCATTCAAGGTCTCCTCTAGCGTCAACTCCGGCACTGAGGCGCTTCACACTCCCCTCGGCCTGCACTTCTCCGGTGAGGAGAAAGCCGAGGTTTTCGCCGACTGTCTCCAAGACAATTTTCTGAGAATCCTACGACGAACCCCGCACAAGAACGGGAGGTTCTGACATGGGTACAAAATTGGGTGGCGCAGAAGCATGAGCAACAACTGCCTATCATAACGCCGCTGGAAGTGTACAAGCTCATTAGGCAATTGCCTAATGGGAAAGCCGCCGGCCCGGACAGGGTGACTAATGAGGAACTCAAGCATCTCCCGAGAAAAGCCCTGGTACAACTCACAAAGATTTTCAACGCCTGTTTGAGGCATAATTACTTCCCCACCACTTGGAAACGAGCCAAGGTAATAATGCTCCCGAAGCAAGGGAAAAGCACCAGGCAACCACAAAATTACCGCCCCATTAGTCTCCTGTCTGCTGTTGGAAAACTGCTCGAAAAACTTATACTTTGTCGACTCCAAAAACAAGTTTCGGAAATACATGAATTATCAAAATCTCAGTTTGTCTTTAGAAAAGGTCACTCCACAGAATTGCAACTATTACGCTTTGCGGATGACGTCACTGAGCAGTTCAACAATGATGCTTCAACGTTGGCGCTATTTTTGGACGTAGAAGCCGCATTCGACCGGTGCTGGCACAATGGCCTACTTTATAAATTGCACCACAATTTTCCCGGCCTTCAAAATTTCATGTACCTCATTCAGAGCTTTTTAGAAAACCGGCGCTTCTACGTCCAAGTGGGCCGCTCCTCTTCTCGGGAGCGAGTTATGCGGGCTGGCGTCCCTCAAGGGGCTATAATGTCCCCCTTTCTATATACATTATTCACCAACGACTTTCCCGTGGACGCCAGATGCAAAATCGCAATGTATGCTGACGACACTGCAATCTACAATCACCACAAGAATCCTCGTTTCGGCCTTTTAGAAATGCAGCGGTATATTGACCGCTTCCTCTCGTGGTTCCACGATTGGAAGATAGAAATTAATGCAAACAAATGCCAGCTGATTTATTTTTCACGTAAGCTGCGCCTTCCGGCCATGGACCTAACGGTCGGTGGTCAAAGATTGCACTGTCGCCAGCAAGTTAAGTACCTTGGCGTCACCTTGGACCGAACATTGCGGTGGACTGCCCACCTAAAAGATAGCGCCAACAAAGGGCGGCAGCGGTTAAAGTTATGCGCCCCCGTCTTCCGCAGCAAACAGCTGAAACTGAAATCCAAACTTATTCTGTACAAATCCTTCATTCTGTCGGTGGTTCTCTACGCATGTGTGGCCTGGGCAAATGCATCTGCATCTGCAAAAAGGCACGTTGAAATCCTTCAAAACCTCTCCCTCCGAAAAATCCTCCGTGTTCCTCTCCTGACATCCAACCGAACCATCCTCCGTGAAACAAACATGCCCTCCATCCCTGATGCCATTACAAAACATGCCTCGTCGGTATGGGCGCGCATACGGGGACACTAGAACCCCCTAATCTCCAGCATCGGCAGTGGCGAGCCGAAACACAGAAAACACAGCCGTATTAAAATGTTTTAACGGCATAACGGCTCGCCATTTAAGCGCACCCATCACACCAGGCCCCAGGCCACCCCAACTACTGCAGAGGCCGTCACCACGCAACAACCATCCTGCTACAAGCTGCCGCACAGCAAAACCGCGGACTGTAAATATTGTGTAAATAGTGAAGTGTTGTGTAATTAGTGTATATATTTCGTGTGATAGTGTTTAGTTTTAGTCCTGGGACGTGCTTCGCATGGCCAGATGTGTGTATGTGTGTGAGAACGTGTGTGTGTGTGCGTGCTTGGTGTGTGTGTATAGTATAAGTTGTGTATATGTATATATATAAAAACAAAAACTTTTCAAACAAAACAAACAATCAAAGATCAAAATACTTAATAAAACTGTTCTCGGTGACCTAAAGATGGTCACCGCATGGGTTCTAAATAAAACCCAAAAACCTTTTCTCATAATATCAGAAAAATGTAAATGATGTAAATTTATGCCTGTTAGCCGGGCCAAATGTACCGGCACCAGGTCACACTTTTTTCAATAAATAATCAGCAATCAGCAATCAATTCGAGGCATTTCATTTTGGCATTTTGGCGTTTGTGGGCAGGGAGAGATGCTGCAGGATGTGTGAGAGATATCGCGCCAAAAGGGAATATAAAGACAGTTTTCGAAACACTCCTAAGAACCACTACTTGTAAAGAGATAATAAGCATATTTAAACTTCGTGCCATATCCGCGCCGCGTTTTAACAGCGGTGGACAGTATTTTAACGGCGGTAATATCAGTGTGGTGTGCTACTTGGAGTAGTTAAATAAAAGAAATTGCATTGTCATCTTTTCGTAACCAAAGCACGTCTATTTCTCCTTTTTACCACGACCCGAGGTCTACGCTTCCTTTACCAAGGATAAGTCCATGCTCCCACCTAGTTTTAAAGAAAATTACTGCAGCTAGCCGAGGATAAAAATGCAGAGAACCAGCACACTGCGAACATCTGGAGACAACATGGAGGATGCAGCAAGGTAAGCCGTGAGCAACGGACAGGAAGAGGTGACTGCCGCAGCTTAATAAGTGGAATTAATTAGTACTGGCGAAACTAAAGAGAGAGAGAGAGTTTGTGTATGTGTGTGTACGCGCGCGTTTATTTTTAATTTTCTGTAAATAGCTTGCGAAGATCCCCTTCATTCTGATTCAACTTTTTTTAATATGAAACCACAAGAGGGCATGGAAAAAAAATATAAAAAATCTGATGTGTTACACTCACATGACTTTCTCTACTCTTGTACAATCTATTTTTACAAACGCCTATTCTCCATATGCTTTATGTTAATCGAGATATTGAGATGTCAATCTTATTGGTAATTTTCTTGTAGATGCAAGGGGAATATGGTAGCTTTTAAGCGATGGTCAAATATTTTAACGCTGGTTGCTATGTGTCGAATTCCATTCTCTTTGCAAGTCCAGGACATAAAAAAATGAATAACGAATTTGAGAAAAAGTATAAGTATTGGAAAATTTAAGGGAATAACAAGCAATATCTCGAAAACGGTTCACTCAACAAAAGAAATGTATATAACATAAGTTGTGTATTTTAACGAGATCAACATTTTTTGTGTAGTAAAATTTTGTCTATCTCTTATGGTTTACCAGTTATGCAAAAGTCGTTCACAATGAAGAATACTTTTGGAGACATTCCCAGAAAATTCGAGATATACATTTCATTTCTCATGGCATTATCTTAAACATATGATATTTTAAACAAAATCGTTAGAGCCATTTTTGAGAAAATTAAAATTTTCGAAAAATGTTCCATGTAAAGGGTAGTCTGGGGTGGGGGGATTTTCTTGAAAACCTTCGTGTCGCATCTCTGGAAGATACTGAACCTAAATACCAAGTTTGGTGTTTATCCGACTGTTCGTTTTTGAGTTATGCTGTTCACACACACACAGACACACACACAGACACACACACACACAGACACACAGACACACACACGGACATGTTTCCAAAAATGCTTTTTTTGGATTCAGGAGGTCTCAAAACATGTATTTCCGGTGAAATCTCGGTATCGAATTTTTGGGTGGAATGCAATACTTCCCCTACTTACTATACGTAGTAGAGAAAGTAAAAATATAGAATGCATTAAAATGCCCACACAAGTGGTGTTATGTCACTTTTTGGAATCAATAGTTCACACCCATACATATGTGAATACAATTTTGCCGCCCCTTTTTTGAGAATTAACAGAAAGGGAACGTGATTTTTCCTTTTCTCAACAAGACTCTGCAACAGCTCATACGGCCAATATTTCGATGAGAACAATTGAAAGGACGCTTGAGGATAGAATTATTAGTAGAGATTTGTAGCCCCCTCGGTCCCCCAACCTAACCCACTGCAATTTCTATCTCTGGGGTAACTTAAAACAGTACAAGACAAACCCACACAACTTGGAAGAATTAAAACAAAATATCCGCTCGGAAATTGCCAGCATTTCTCAACGTGAACTACGGCATCTACTGAGGTGCCAAAAACGGAAAGTAAAGCCTTTAAAGGTAGTTTTAAAAATGTTGTATGGTTTCATCCGCGCCTTTCTACGATAGCGGCAGACGGCAACGAGCGCCGAGGACGCGGACAGGAAAAACACCGGGCAGTTTTTTGGCTCTCTCTGTAACTTTTAAATAAAGATTTAAAGTCTCCTGCTTAACCAATGTAATAAATCATGATTTAAAATATGGTAACCCTACTGCTTAGTGATACCACAGTTGGCCTAGCAAAAGTCTTCAAACAGTTTCAGGAACAGCAGACAAGGCCTATGGTCGTAACATTGCTTCCGGACCACCTTTTCTTCGTTTCTTTCCAGCAGTGAAAAACAGCATAAGCAGGAAGAGTTTCCACCCAAGGAGTTACAACCTATAAAAATGATTCTGCACCTTTGAAGAAAACAAGTGGCAATAATGCTTTAGTACATAATTTCAAATATGATGGGGACTACTGTGGAAGTTGCAACACTTACAATAAACCAACATGTTACACCCAACTCACAATGAAAAGCAAGCACAGTAGCAACATAAATACAAAACTTTGCACCCACGTTATTTAAGGAAAGATGAGAGGGTGTAGGGTATACAACAAACACCTAGTGTACTGCGACCTACAAAAGATCTATTGCAGCTTCCACCCCCAAGAGAAAGGGATGAAATCAAGGAACCACAGGAGGCCACACTGTAGGCATGCAGGCCACGCGAGAGTGCATAACAGTTCCTTGCTCAAAGATCCATACCACTACTGGACCTACCCAGAGAGGGTAATGAACAAACACATCAACCAAACAGCCCTCTAGTGTCTAGAGGGAATACTCTCTCCTTTGAACAAGCATTCACGCCTCTGTCCAGCAGCGCCTCAATCACAAAACTTAGAAGCACACCTGAAACATGAGAAGTAAACAGAATGAAAGGGAAATGATAGAAAGGAAATTGTGGTAGAAAAGGAACTACCCCCGCACATTGGGAAAACCATGAAAAGCCAAGGTCAGAGTGGGCGGTCGACAGGAATCGAACTCGGAACCTCTGAATGTGACCCTCAGTTAACATACAGCTATCTCAATCCATAAGAAAATTCTTTTTTTTTCTTTTTTTTTTCATTTTTTAAAGAATTATTTTGAAAATCTCTGAATAGTAAAAGATTATTGGAATGCTAATTTCTGAACTTTAATTTGAAAAATTCTTACAGGCACAATTCTGGGGGGCAAATGACTCCCAAAAGTATGATTTTTTTACTTTTTAACTTACACAAATCAGCCATTTTTAAATTAATTTGCTTATTTTTCATTAAAATATTGCCAACTAAATTATTCTTTTCTAAAAAGGAAATTGTAACCATCCTGATAGTTATTTATGGAAAAAGAATTTTAAAATGAAACCAAAGTTTCCTAGTACACATACTAATTCAGTATTTTGGGAGGGGTTAAATTGCATATAAAACAACTCCCTTCTTGGAGAAGCTTTAAAATTTAATGAAGAACTCTAAAAACAATTACATAAAATACTTCTAAAGATATTGTGATGTAAGGGTGGTGAAAATGCCTTCAGCACCTTCATCAGACATCATGTATAGGATGGGGATGTAACATCGGATGATATCCAGAGACTGCGGTAGGTGGTAGGGTGGTGAAAGGATGGCACATGTAGTTTCTGTTCCCAATCGTTCTAGTCTCTAATCTTTCTAATATAAACTAAACTACATTTCAGAGGGAAATATACAGCTGGCAGGTTTATCTGAAAGACAGAGGAAGTCTGGCAGTCCATCTTCATCATCCCTGGTGCCTACATTGAGGTTGCAAATTAGCACTAAATAAATTTTAAGGAACCTACCAACACAGGGCCCTGCTAAGCACGTGGTCAACTAAGAGAGTGCCATCAAAAAAATCCTAAGTTTAAATAACTGAAAAAATGCTGATTAGTGCCTCGCTAGTAACTGACATAAGCATGTCAACAGAAATTACATAACTCACCCATGTGTCAGACATGAGGTGATATTTACCCTAAACAATGTGCCACCAAGCCTCTGCTTACTTTAACATCCAGGGAATGACTCGCAAAAAATCTAAAGCCCAATTTCCTGGATTTACCTAAACAAAGTTTGTCCCGAATGTCTCAAACTTTATAAATTATATTTATCACAATCTTTTAAAATAAAACTTTAACCGTCACTATATTCAATATTACTGAGTGCAGCAATACTGGTTCTTACAAAAATTTATTTTTTCCTTTGGTTATAATTTTGGTGACAAGCACTTGAAAACAAAAGTATTTCTCAACAGTACAAGCTGAGACTGTTTGAAACACTAAGAATCTCTCATCTGGTGTCTAGAAACACCTATAGGCTATGTCCTAAGATATGTATTACGAAGTAGGAAGTGCGAAACAAGATACTAATTTCAAATACAAAATGCTCCATGGGTATTTAAAAATCCCATCATTTAATGGGTCAAATCATGAACTAGGGTCTTAAATGGTTAACATTTATTGTATACACCTTAAACTTTAATTTTATGGAAAAATTGAATTTGTCAGGGTTTTTTATACTTTTGATGTACCCTCTTCCCTTAACAGAAGCATTCACATAGAGCCCTATAATGCACTATGCAACATAAGAGATTGTAAACTCCAAACTTTATGTTTGCATTGCATACATAGAGGAAGAATTTTGCATTTCTTTCTCCATGTATTGCCAGATTCCAAACAGCATACTATCACACTGCTACTGTACAGTTATGGTGCTCTTTCATTTGGCCATGCCACACCATTTTAAATGCTGAGCTATATGTTGATCTGTCTTTTGCTTGGTTAAACACATTTTAAGCCCTATTTATCTATAAAGACTGGATGAATTTTCTTGTTGGATATTACTGGTTATGTTATTCAATTTGAAACTTGAGGTGCACTTGGAAGATTTCCACATTGAATTTATGGATCCAGAAACCTGTGACGTGTTCTTGCATTCTGGCTATGGCTGGACTGCAAACGACCTTACCGCCTGTCATTATATTGCATTATGTTAGTGTTATAACTTCATTGTGAATGGAGCTAACAGTTCTATTGCATCTTAAATCTTTTGCAGTGACCCTTATAGAGGGAGTGCCAAAAAACATTGAACTGCCTGCGCGGTGTTTTTCCTGTCCACATCCTTGGCGCTCGTTGCCATTTGCTGCTATCATAGAAAGGCGCAGATGAAACCATACAACATTTATAAAACTACTTTTAATGGCTTTACTTACCAACTTCAGAAATGAGATGCTGAAACTGGCCACCGTTGTTGTCCATACATTTTTGGCACCTCTTTAGGAAACTATCCAATCACTCGCCAATTTTTTTTGAGTCAACAATTGAAGCCCGTACATATGTAAATACAATTTTTCCCCCTTTTTAGTGGGGGGATTAGCAGCCAGGGAGCGTGATTTTGCCTTTTTTCAACAAGACTCTACAACAGCTTATACGGTCAATATTTCAATGAGAAAAATTGAAAGTGTGTTTGAGGATAGAATTATTAGTAGAGATTTGTGGCCTCTTCGGTCCCCTGACCTAACCCCCAGTGATTTCTATCTCTGGGGTAACTTAAAAGAAAGTATACAAGACAAACCCACACACCCTGGAAGAATTAAAACAAAATATCCGCCAAGAAATTGCCAGCATTTCTCAACGTGAACTACGGCGAGTGATGGATAGTTTCCTAAAGAGGTGTCAAAAATGTATGGACGACGGTGGCCAGTTTCAGCATTTCCTTTCATAAAGTTGGTAAGTTAAGGCTTTAAAAGTAGTTTTAAAAATATTGTATGGTTTCATCTGCACCTTTCTATGATAGCGGCAGACGGCAGCAAGTGCCAAGAACGTGGAGAGGAAAAACACCACACAGCCAGTTCATAGTTTTTTGGCTCATCCTGTATTAGCAAGGTTTTACTGCTTATCAAAAGCACTGTTCACTTACCTTCTTTTGTAAACAAAATCACATAAACATTGAATAGTAGCAAAAAACATAGAAACAAGTATTGTAATATTCAAAACTTAATCTTTATTAAAATCATGCTTGTGTGAATACTGAATATTAAAATACTGAAATAAAGAAGCATTAACAATTTACAAATACAGAATAAACAAAAAAAAAACAAAAATATGTAGCTCTATGCTACAGTTCTGGCACTTTCAGCATTCAAAAAGCTTAGTCTTTCTGCTACAGGATACAGCATTAGAATGAGTTGGCTTTTGTTATTAAGAATAATAAGAATATATGGATGGGCATCTGCAGATATACAAAGGGATCAAGTCAGTTTATGAAATTTTAAGTGAGATTGTCACTATTCTTGTTGAAGAACCTGGGTGTAAAAGCAATGCTATATAAAATTAACATAAAATTTCAGATCTACAAATAATTGGAGTTCACCTTGAATGAGTGGTAATGAAGAACATCATAATACATGCTCTTGCATGCAACATTTCACTGTTACAACACAGGAACTATTTTTAGATAATACAATTCATTCACTCACATTCCTGCATAAATAACTTGACTTCCAGCTTGCTCTTTTCTTCACAAGAAATAAACGTAGCATGCTATAACTCATCAGATATTATGGAAGTTGTGCTAGAGCATTTGCAGTAAGATATAGCGCCTTTGCTTCAACGCGTGGCCATATTATGGGGAATTGCTTGCCTGCTGCTGCATGTTTCTAACAGTTCTGTTCCCTCTACACGTGTCAGTTAATCAGATAAGGCCAACTCTCTCCTGCACAGAGATTGATACATTGTGAGACACTTGTTTTAGCATTATAGTGTATTAGTGCTGTTATAATCCCAAAAAGTCTGGTCCTTTAGGACACAGAATCTTTATGTATGACTCCTTTGTGTCAACAAACTCTAGTAGAGAAGTGAGACAGTGATTTATAGACAGTTTCCCTGCTGTTCATGTGCCTCAAGAGAAACAGTCCATAACCTTGTGATTAGATTGAAGGAAACAGGATCTATTCTTGATAAGAAACCGAAATTAAATTGTCATGTTCTTACAGAAAAAAAAAATGCAATGACATTGGAGAAAAGTTAAAATGAAGTCCAAAGAAATCTCTGAGAAAGCTTGCACAGGAATCACAATTCAGCTTGGAATGTCACTTAACTTTTAAAATTAAAACCCTATAAGTTAACAACAGTTCATTATGTGAGTAGACTTAATTTCTGCAAATGGGTGTTGGATAATGTTAGGGATCGCTCTATTGAATTGCATTTAATTTCTTTTTACAAATGGTTTTATTTATATGCGCAAGAAGAATCAACAAATATTAATGCAGATTCTTTTAAAAGGCCTGAGAAATGTGTGACAGCACAAGGATATATAATTCCCATCATCTTCTATGACAAGGGTATGTGGTTATTGTAGTTAAATTCACATGAGAAATCTATGTGCTTGAATTTTAAGGAGCTAAGAATATATGACTCCTCCAGTAAACACAGTGCTTCCTGGTACCTACAAAATTCTATTAGGCAGGCCACACGTTCAAACAAAGGCTCTGTAGTATGTCATTTATTTTATGTTCACAAGAATAAGTTTCTAAAGCTTTTGCTTTCATCTTTGGCTAAATACAACTGGCATAAGAAGCTGCAGATGTGACATTGTCTTCTTCTGGTGGAAATGATGCAATGACCTATGTAAGGGCCAGATCCCATTTAGTGGAACTTGATCAAAATGGAGCAGAGCAAAATGTCTCTCTCACTCGTGATTAGTAGATTCTCAAAATTGAATTAAATGGAATATTAACACCTTTATAAGAAGGAAAGGAGGAAAACATAACATAACAAGAAGATGCTCTCTTCAAGAAATGTTTCGTTTTACTCTCTAACCAATTTAATTTAAAGCATCTTTTCACGGTTGGTGTTGGCAATAATAAGCATTTTCCAGTAACCTTACTAAAGGAAACACAAAAACTTAATGGTGGGTGACAGGCAGAGCTGGCCACTACAAAACCCAATAAGAAGCATACTCCACCTTGCAGCATTGCACAGTAAAACTGCTGATTTAAACATCATTTGCGCCCATGAAATTTACTGGTGCATAAGAAAAGGAAATAATCTCTTTGTGAAGAGGCTTTTATTTTGAAGTTTACGGTCTAAAAACCAGCTTCCTACATTAATATTCTGCTCTTGATTCTTGACAAAACTCCATTGGAATATTTTGTGACCTAAGTTGAACATTTGACTGCGTAAATCATAATTTGCTATTGAAAAAACTTGAAGTCTATGGAGAGTGAGGAGTGGTATTTCAATGGTTTTAATCCTAATTAAATGGAAATAAACATATGCTGAGATTTCTCACATATCTGGAAACAAGTAGTTCATATGAATCACCATTGAAATACCTCAAGTTTCTATCCTTAGACTCCTCTTATTTCTTTTGTATGTTGGTGACCTACCTTTGAGCTTAAAACAATGTTCTGTTACTACAAATATGTAAGTATGCTGATAAGACTTCTGTTGTGATCTCTGCGGATAATAATGGTTCTGTACTAATAAGCTACATCCCAATGTTATAAAAACAGGCTTTATAAATTTTCACAGAGTGCAAAATAAAGAAAAAACAAATTTAAACATAAAAATAAAAAATGTAAACATTAAGAGAGGTCTGATGTCAGATTCTAGGTGTAATGTTTGATGAATGTATGGACTGGAATCAACATTGTACTTGCCTAATTTCTAAATTAAATGTGGTTACCAATTAAGAATATTGAGCAGCACGATGGGTTATGAAACTCTACTATGTTTTTATTGTGCTCGTTTTGAATCCAGATTTAGTTACGGCACTTGCTTTTGGGATTCTTATCCCATAATACAAAATATATTTGTGATTCAAATGTGCATCTTATATTGCATTTTTAAAATAGTGCCTAGGAGTTTGTGTAAAGACTATTTTAAACATTATATTGACAGTAAATTGTGTGTATCTTTTAAGTTTAACTGAATGTATATATGGTGATATCACTGATTATAGTTCTAGTAGGAAATGTCATGATTATAATACAAGAAACTGTAACATCTATATAACATCAAAACATAATTTGTCCAAGTAAAGCAAATCACCCATGGTCCCAGGTTTAAAATTGTTTAACAACCTACCTGAAAATATTAAACAGATCAGAGAGAAAAGAAAATTTAGGAAACTTGTGAAAGAATATTTAGTAAATCTATGCCCTTATGATGGCAAAGTTGTTTAAATGTGTCAGTTTAATGTCATTTTATAATTGTTTCTGATTTGATTTTTTAGTTGCATTCTATATTATTATGCAATATATGGAAAACTGTAGCCTTCGGGTTTCTAGACAATAATCTAGATTAACAAAAAAAGATAACTGCTTGCCAATATTGTAATGTATGCTTGAACTCATCTTTTAGCAAGGGGTGCTGCTATGAAACAAAGCTTTCAAGCCGCCTGTCCAACTCTCTTTCTGTCTCTTTTGTTTATTGTCACCACATGATAAAGAAAAGACACTAGACACCATGTTCAGCTAAGTGACTAAGGAAAAACCATCAGTAGAGGTTATAGCTTTCACATTAACACTAGTAAATTCAGTGAGCATTCACAGAACAGTTACTGTTATTGTGTTTGTTCTATTTTACTGGTTTTTAGCCATAATGTCACTTAATGAACAACGCATGAACAGTGACTATGAATCAATAATAATGTTTTGCATCATCAGAGCAGAAATATACTTTACAACGTTTTTAAGAAAAAACCTTCCAATACAAAGGAACTACTTTGTCATAAGGAGTTTTCTGCTTAGCCTGCACAAGTTTAGTTATTGTTATCACGGTGAGACTTTCAAGTTACCTACTTTCCTTGCTGATTTAGAAATACATACCAGGTTGTATTTGCTTAAATAGTACAGTAATTTTCATTTACACTTGATACTTGGTTCCACCCTTTAACATGTCACGAGATGTGTTTCAGAGTATGTCTGTGTGCACTTGTTTCCTGTTGAACAGTGAAATTTATAATTCTGAGCTATAAATTCACTCCATCATTTACTTATCATAGCCAACCTTCAAGATTAAGAGTCTGAAAGAACATCAAGCAACAAAGAATAAGATACATAATTATTTCATGCATTAACATTTAACATGTGTTGTTGCTATTCCTTCCAAATCAGCACACATTTGTGACCAGTACCCTTACCTTTCCTTGTTTCCCATCTTTCTAACAGTGAACTGTCTGAGTGGCAATTGTCATCCACCGCCTATATTCGGATGGAGACTCTAAACATCATGACCTTCACACTAATCAGGGTAGCCAAGGCCATTAAAGCATGCACTAATGAACAGGTGGTCTGTGAATCAAATCCCACCAGAACTGTCCTCCCTGACAGTTCTCAAAACTGGCAAATGCCAGGGAGGTATCCTAAACCTAGGCCTGGAACATTTCCTTCCCAAATTTCCTTTCCCAATTATAATTTCATTTCATGTATCGCTAGTTTCACCACCTGTACTGTTATAAGTAGTAAGAATGGGCATTAAACACTATTAATAAAAAAATCATTAATGAGTTAACTACTTCAATCCTACACTTCTATTTCTCAGAACAATAAGTGCACCAGTAGCAGTTAAATGCAGTAGACACATGGTGATACACATTGGTTATCAATTTTAAAAACAGGATATTAAAAATTAGTCTATTTTGTCTGAAAAATGTGTCTTATACGTGCATAAATATGGTACACTTCTTGAAATTCTTCCAGACAACATAATCATTGACTAGCTCATCAAACATACCAGAAGGAAACCACTACAGCAGCAACTTCTACTGCAGAGCATATCAAGACAAAAGTAAAAGCTTTAGAATGCTAAGAAGTTACACTGCAATACCTTAGTTTATCAATTGCAGCTAATATTTTGTAACATAATTGTTCTACTTCCTTCAATAACATTGCAAATTTCTTCCACATTTATACAATGCAGGAATGACAATAAATGAAAGACTAGTCATACAGTATGATACATATCACTGCAACTCTTATGCTTATTTTTAAGTTTCTCCTCCTTAAAGCCTGCTTGAAAATAAATAGATTCATAGCAGTACTAAGTCAATAAATTAAAACTAATTTCAAACATCATAAAGCATATACTAAGGCAAGCACTAAATATTATACTACACCATAAATAAAGCACATAATATTACATGTTTAAAGTCCTTTTATAGCATTTTAAGTACCATTGCATTTTAGTATTTGCATAATACTATAATAACTAAACACTGCATAAAGCAGCAACAATTTTTGGCAACTTTTGTGTAACTGATTATGGTAAAGTGCATAAAGCATTCGCTTAAGGAGACAAGGTACTCTGAAATGGTTAAAAATCCCTTTTTTTTTTGTTTTAGGCACTAATAAAATTTCTATTATTTCCAGTTTTAGAAAATATATACTTTTTTGGGGGGTTAAGAGGTTTTTAAGACATTTAAATGCCATTTAAATGCTAGTCTGCATTCCTTTAAAGCTGTCATGGAACTTTTTGTATCTTTCAATGACGAACGACTACATCTTGCACAGCGAGCAGTTCAGCAATTAACAAAAGAGGCCAGGACCAAGAGAAGGCAATCATAAAAGCTGAAGCAATCCAGGAATGAAGGTGCAGATAATTATGGCCCTGGAATGTGCTGAATTTTAATGTTCAAACTTTACATTCGGTTTTCTGAAAACAACATTTTTGGATACAAATGTACCTTTTTCTCAGAAAGTATGAGACTACAGAGTTGAAATTTTCAGTACATGTATACAATACATAGTTAAACTTTGTGAATCACAATCATAATTTTATAATTTATTTTACTGATGATAGAAAGCAACACTTTGCAAATTTTCCACATTTTTACTGTTTTGACTTTGCAAATTTTTTTTTTTTTTTTCGATTTCTATTGAACTGATATACATAACTAAATAATTAAGGTTCAGAAGATAGCTGATTATACTAATAACAAACATGCAAAAGTGTGATTCTGTATTGCAAGCAGTATCAGAGAAAAAGGTACATGAATTCACATGTTTTAAAAGTAAATTTTATTATTTTTCTGCTGAATGAAATACTTTTTACAGACTCAGATACACAATCTATCAATGCAAACAACCACTTGAAATAATTGTCATGATTTATAGAATAATTCATAAAAATTTCAGGAAAAGTTCCATTGAGAACTTTAAGATCAGTGGTAATTTAATACACTTAAGGTGTAATTTCCATATGTTCAGACTACCTTGTCCCCTTAAATAAAACATAATTTCAAAAAGTTTCTGCACTTTGTGTCCTGCATTGAAAATAGAAAGACTGTGAAGAGTTAAGTTTGACAGGATCTATAATGTCGGATTGGCATGACAACTGTGTTAACTTTGTGCTTAGTCTATGGGTTACTTAACAAGGGTATCATGGCATGAATAAGTGAAGCAAAGATTATTTTTCATATAAAATCATGGGTGGACCAAGGGAGGGACGGAGAGGAGCTATAGACCCCCACCTTAATTAAAGAAAAAACATGGCATTTGTTACACTTAAGGTTATGGTATTGCTTTGCCTTCGTGAAATCAAAACTAACACTTTTATTTCTATCCTTCAACCAGATGAACCAGTGTTCGTTTTTTACTGGACCATAGATGGCAAATATACATGCTTTGTGCATTATTACACTATTTTTCCATTCTAAAACTCCCCGTTACTTACTCATACACTATAATGACTAGTAACTTGTTATAAGTGTGTTGAAATTGGTGTTCATCTGCATTGAACATTCCTGGCATTACTTGTCACGAGGTTGTAATTCATGAACAATAGTCACTCTGTAGGGTTTCAATTTTAAAAACTTTAGCAGCTCTATGAACACAGGTTTTTAAAACACCCACTTGCTGTGCAACACATCCATGACACTCCTTTGGAAAGTGTTTAAATGATTCACCAATCTCATCAATTCTTTCCACTGTTGGAACATATTTTATTTTTCGCTTCTTAGGTTTAGCATTTAGCAATCCATTATCCAAAACTTATTAACCATACATCTTAACAGTTTCTCTACCTGGAACTGGGAAATTTCTCCTGAAAATATCCACACACCTTGGCTTTACTCTGTATCGTTCATAAATATTCTTGGTTCAAGCATGAATTTTTCGGTAGGCATTTCAGTGGAATAATAAGAATAATCTGATGTAATTCACACGCAACACAGATGTCTTGAATAAACTTTCACTTTCGAGATGCACAATGAACAAACTAGTATTTACAGCTCGAACAGAAGGCAGAAACTGACACAGTGTAATACAGCTGATAAGTGTAGCCTTGAGAGGATCATTCACCACTAGTGAATGTCATTGCTATGCATATAAGCGATCTGTGGCCCTGTATAAATTAAGCACATGGTGAGAATTTACCTTAGCAGTGGACTATATCTCAACAGATTTTCCACTATCTCCAGAAGAAAAAGAAACAGATATACTTCACAATTATAGTAAATAATTTCTGAACAAGAATTAAGCTCTGAAACAACAGGAGCAAAAACTTACTGCAAAACTGAGTAATAAAACTACTTAAATATTATGTTTAAAAGGAAATTTGATTTAATCAATCCTTTATATTTTCTAAAAATTTAAATTAATCTTTGCATAATCTTTGCATCCAAAGGATGGTCCTTTGATCACTTACATAATTTTTGAAAATCTAGATAGGTAAAGTGCTCTATTCTAGACTGCATTTTGCTCTTTGGTAGGGTATGCTTCAAAATGTGTTAGTCCCTCCCTAAAGAATTCTTAGATCTGTCTCTGTATGAAATATCTGATACTTTTTAAGCAACCTGTACCAGCCAACCTGAAATGTTGCTTTACGGACTCAATCAAGCAAAGATCGCACCTACCTGGTGTAGGTAGGGCAGGAACATAGGCTACTGGCTACCAAAAATGAACAGGACAAGAAGTAACAATGGTCATGCTCCTGTATCAACAGTCATTTCACTTTCATGACTTGTGTGAGCACTACAGCTGCGCTCTTTGTTAACATAATGATGGGGATGTGAAAACAATAATGAAGATCATTATGAGTGTTGGGCCAAAATTAGAGGTGCCATCAGTTTTGTTTGAAGATTTACAAAATGGACAAGGAATACACAGGGAAAGTATAAAGTATTTAAGATGTTTACCATGTTGATATTTACAGAAACACTGAGCATACAAGGAATGAGCATATTTTGTCAACACACATGATGGCAACTGTAGCAAGCAGTATTTTAATGTGGGAAGTTCAATGTTTTTTTCAGTGATAAATAAAAGCATTAAATAAGCAAATGCTAATTAAAGTTTTCCACAGATTGGGAGGAAGAGGGAGCATTCATTAACATAAACATGTAATTTATTAACAAGCAAACTCATAGATGCATCTTTCATTGTCTTTTTTTAACCTGTTCACAAGGTTCAACTGTATCAGGTGAACACACAATGAATTTTACAGTCTGATTCTACTTTTCCAATGACATTTTTTCTTTTTATTTCTAGTCACTTTAACTTCTAAGCTCATACTGTGACAATTTTAGGCATCTGTTTGAATTTACTTCTGGTAAGAAGTTCGGCTATGCCAAACAGATAACCTACGAGTTTCCTTCTCTATCATGTGTTTTTTCTGTTTATGGTCACCAAGCTTAAGAGCGCACTTTGCCTTTATTGCTACTTCTGCTACCATGAGGGGTTTGGGGTCATGGAAATTGTACTTCAACCTTGCATTTGCGGTATGTCTAGCCTATACCTCCAGAAATCCTGATTGGACTGGTCAGAATAAGAATTTTAACCTTAATTCTTCCCAAATGTAGCCTCAATGTTACCGTTTTGTTTGGAGCCAAAGGAACTGGTAAGATGCCTAGAGAAGCTTAATGAAAAGAACAGTGATTATGTGGAAACAATCATGCAGTTTTTTATGCATTTTTGAATTCAAGTAGTGTGTTAGAAGTGCATAAACTTTTTGAACTATCCTCATACAAAGCACAAAAAGAAAGAGATTCAAGAATAAGTAATATCCCAATAGTAAAATACAACTCTGATACTAAAAATAATGCTTAACAGTTAGTTTTATGCTTGACAACACAAAATTATTACACACTTAAAATACTACTAATGACTTTAGAAATTATTTTGGCCAACTTATGTCAAAAAAGAATTTTAGGCCAAAGTGCTTATTTAATACGTATATTAATAAAACATACAAAGGGAGACATAATGGTACATACATTCCCTCTCACACCTCATTGCCACAGTCTTTATGCATACATTCAGTTAATTACTCATTAGATTTACCTACCCTACTTAATACATCTTGTGAAAGAATACAAGAATATTTATTTTTGTGTCAAAGATTTTAAATTCAAACTGAAATAAAACGTAATTGCCATTTCTTCTGGCTTCAAGTCACATTTTGCTGTAGTTTTGAAAACTACATTTTAGAAAAGGGTTTCATTTCTATTAGAAATATTATTTCATCACAGCATTTCTTCAGTTGCATAACCTAATCTTAAACATACACAGAGCCATTCATGTTATAAGAATATTCTGTTTCAAAACTGTCCAAAATTAATTGCGTTCCATATCGAGTTCACAATGGAGGGTTCTGAAGGCATCTTCAAAGAATTCTTGGAGGCATCGGATGGCTTGGAAGAATGCGGCAACAAGCAGTGAGAGTGAAAGTGACAGCAATTTGCTTGGGACTATTTCTGAACTATCAGAGGGTTCTGCCCTTGTAGGGGATGGTGCAGCTATGATCACGACACTGTCTTCCAAGGGAGGTTCTGGCGAAGACCTAGTCTGTCTATGCGAGATGATGACCAATGCTGGATCCGGTGGGGCAAGCTCTCTGCTAGCCCTTATCTTCAATCAGGTGACAATGTTAGAGCCCTCTTGCCTCACAATCACATCCACCTCCTCGGTTGTGGAAGATTGAGCAATGACTGGAGTTGCTTCTTCTCTGGCATTGCTTCGTCTTTCAATGGTAAGGAACACCTATATATAAATAAATTTATTTTACTTCCCTTACTACTCATTTTAAAGGAACTTTACATTATATATGCCATTACTTTTGAGACAATTTGGCAGCAGTGCTTGAAATTAATATGCTTTGCAAAACCATTATGGACTGATTGCAGAAATGGTAACTTGCTTAAATCCTCAGATATTGTCTAGCTAAACAATGTTTAAGTTACACAATTTCCATAGCTTAAATAGTACACTGGTGTGCAAAACCTATGGACGAAAGTAATCTTCACATGCTGTGACATTGCCAAGTAACATAGCTCGATGAAACTTGAATCATACATAGAAGGAACTGCTATGGTTGGCAAATAAATGAAATATGCAATGAGACGAACAGAAATGCCACTTTTATTCATAGATCATAAGCTACACTAAAGTCAATACGACATTTGATGGCTCTCTAGATTTACAGAAACAAATACATGGTGCTTAAAAGGGTGTATGATCACACCATGGACAGCAATGCATGCTCTGCATCTTGCTCCCATGCTGGCCACAAGGTTCTGAATTGCCCGCCTGAGTTTTTTTAATGTCTGACAATACCTGTCTGCATTTATTGTTGTCCCAGGATCCATAAAGTCGACCAACAATATCCCCTTTCGATCCCAAAACACAGTTGCCATGACTTTACCGGCAGACGTGTTCTCTTGAATTTTTGCGGCTTGGGTGAACCGGAATGCCGCCACTCACGTGATTGTTGTTTGGTCTCAGTGTGAAGTGGAAAGCCCAGGTTTCATCACCCGTAACTATTGAATCCAAAAGGTTGTCCTTTTCATCTGCATAGCGTTGAAGAAATTGGCAGGAAGTTTCAGCTCGTTGCCTTTTGTGATCTTCTGTCAGCATTCTTGGGACCCATCTTGCGCACACCTTCCGAAATTTTAACTCTTCAATCAAAGTCCAATGAATAGTGTTTTGAGAAATCTCAGGAACAACAATGCAGAGCTCATCGAGAGTGATCCACTGATCTTGAAGCACGGTTTGTTCAACCTTTGCAATTGTTTCGTCAGAAATGGACAATCTCCCGCTTCTTTCCTCATCATCAATTTCCATGCGACCATTTGCAAATTCTCTACACCACTTGCGGACATGTTTGACATCCATACAAGACTTTCCATACATTTCCATCAACTGTCGATGAATTTCGACAGGTTTAACCCCTTTTGCACTCAAAAAGCGAATAATTGCGTGAACTTCGCACCCGGCAGTAGTGGCTAACAGGAGCTCCATTATAACTGGCTGCTAAGCCAAGACTTAGGGTGCTAAGGTATGTGCGGTGGTTTCTGAAGAGAGTGGAGAGAGGAAGGAAAAAAGCAGTATGGCCAACATCCACACAAACAGTTTCCCTGCGATCCAGCGCTTTGGAGACCTTACTTTTGGGATTACCCTCGTACATGCATACTGATTACATCAGATACGAACTGATGAGGAGCATGCTTCTCGAAACGCATTTTGACTACTTGACATATGTGGAGTGCATTTGTTTTTAATAAAATTGTGTTAATACTTATCATATAACTCCACTGTTAATAATGAGTTCATTTTAATTTCATCACGTTTTTGTTTTAAGAGTTACCTCCATTTTTTGTTTTTTTAAACAAACCATACCCAAATGAGTTGTAAATACTACTGTCAAAGATAAGGCTGTCCTTTCTGACATCATAAAGTGATTTAGATTAGATATTTGACAGGGAGATGAACAGGAGGGACATACCCCTACCTGCTCGCACTGAAACCTTAGGTTTATTGTATGGTTTCTTCCTTGTCGTTTTTTTCAAATCACCTCCCTAAACTCTAATAAGTCTTAGGAGTCCATTGATTAGGTTTTTACTAGATACTATCTCATTTGGATCAACAGTTCCAAACCGATTGTATTTATTCACACTAGAATATTAAGTGCAAGACCGTTTCCTCCTACACACCACACAACCTGCATCTTCGGTCTTCTGAAAGCCCCATTATCTGCAGGTGTTTTTTGAAACTACCATGACCAGTCATCAAACCCATCATCAGTCTCAACTGCTTCCTACTTAATTTAAGGACTACTCCTTCTAAGACATGACTGTATCATCACTAACTTTCAATGTCTTTGTCCCTGGATATGTTTCCAGTATTCTACATGCTGTCTTTGAATCCAGTCTTATAGGTTTCTCCTTACCGTTAATTTGGTAATACCCAACACAGTTTCTGGTTCTGTATTTTCATTTCCAATCACCCCAGTGTGGCCAGCGAACCAAGCTAGAGTAAGTTTCTTGCATTCCCTAGCCTTTCTAAGGCTTCTTGACTTTCCTTAATGATCTTTGATCTCGTGAAGGGTGCTGTTAGTGCCCGCAATGCTGCTTGGCTATCATACATCCAAATACTAAATTCCTGTAGCACCTGACCTCACTCTCCTCCACACAAGCCCTGATGGCATATAATTCTGCCTGGAATACCATGGTCAAATCTTCCAAGGGATACCACTTAGTTCCTGTTCCATCTTTTGTCTTGGATCCATCTGTGAACCATACAATGTCCCCTGATCAGTGTTAAGCCTCCCAATGACCTCTACCTTCAATCATAACACTGAAGGACTTATTAAAGCAGAGGGACGACTTCATAAAGTCTCTTGGCATTTCTGCAACTGGATTTATCCCCACTTCATCTAATACTCTGGTATGATGTCCCAGATATTACGTAGGTTTCCAGTTGCCCCCGGTCTTTAATCTACATGCTCCAGCCATTGTCTCCATTTTAACCCATAGGTTTAACAGAGGCAAACTAAGCATAGTTCCCATTCCAGCTGTAGCTGTGCTGTCAATTCCACCGGTTGTGGCTATATGGGCCACAACCTGTACCTTCCCCATTCCTTGACAGCCTCTACCTACTCAATCTTTTTCCACCAGACCAGTGACTCATAACTAACTATGGGCCTCACTACAGTGGTATAAATCCAGCGGATGCATCTGGGACTTCAACCCCAGCTTCCATCACAGGCTCGTCGTAAAGTGAACTTGTAGTGGGAATTGAACCACAGACAATTTTTTCATAGGCAAAGGAAATTAAAATGTTTATAAAGGAATACATGTATTCATGGAAAATGCAAAAATAATGTAAATTACAATTATAAGATTACTGTTGGAAAGAAATATGTAATTATAACATTTATATACAGGATAAGAGGAGAAGGAGGAGGAGGAGGGAAGAAGAAGAAGAAGAAGAAGAAGAAGAAGAAGAAGAAGAAGAAGAAGAAGAAGAAGAAGAAGAAGAAGAAGCAGAAGAAGAAGAAGAAATTTAGTTTTATTTATGGATGCTCTTTAACTACTATGGTTCTTAGCATCCCATTCTATATCGGGAGTGAAAGACCGGAAATTTTATTCAGAGGACTCTTTTATCAGGCTTGAGGTTCTTTTAAGTGTCATGAATCCACAACACAGGACAACTGGCATTACTTCCCTTCCAAAGGAAGCAATGCTAAGGATTTTTACGCTCAAAAAAAATCCATCACCCTCCACACTGGTTTGAACCCGTGACCTCAAGAACTAGAGGCTAGCATGGTACCACTAGACCAGGGTGGACAACCAAGAAGAAGAAGAACCAAAACATCCAAAACATGTAACAATTCTTCACTTCAGGTGAAACGCAGACAAAATTAGATACATTTAATTAAAACAATATAAAACAAGAAAGTTTGGAATACGCACATAGCTAAAAAGGAACTGTCTAAGTTGTAATATGTTTTCTAAAATAAAAATTTATAAATGTTAACTATAAATATACTACGCCTGAAGGGAAAACAAAAGAGAAACAATAACTTTCATTTCCAGGTATAGTAAATGGGTAGGAGAAAGGGTATGCTACATTTGCCAATAGGCAACAAGACACTATTGACAAATACGAGGGTGGTCTGAAAAGTTTCCGACCTAATAAAGATGCAAGACATTTTTTCAGAATTTTTTTTTCTATTTTCAACATAGTCTCTTTGTAACTCTACACACTTCTCCCAGCGATGCTCCCATCTCTGTAACCCATCCAAATAGTACTCGGCGTTTTTCTCTGCAAAATAATTGTTCACAAAGGAGATTGCCTCTTCATTTGACGAAAATCTTTGACCTCCAAGCTCAATTTTCAGATGAGGGAATAAAAAGAAGTCGCTTGGGGCTAGATCTGGTGAGTAAGGCAGATGGTCAAGCAGTTCAAACCGTAATTTGTGGATTTTCGCCATTGCAACCGGTGAGGTGTGAGATGGTGCGTTGTCTTGGTGAAACAGGATTTTCTTTTTCTGTAAATGTGGCCGTTTTTCCACAAGTTCAGCTTGTCAAGTATTGATGCGTAGTATGCTCCTGTAATGGTTTTTCCTTTCTGAAGATAATCGATTAAAATAACTCCATGACTATCCCAAGAAACAGTCGCCATCACTTTCCCAGCTGAAAAAAAAGTTTTTGCTTTTTTTGGAGCCGGTTCCCTCTTTGCAGTCCACTATTTGGACTGTATTTTTGTTTCAGGCGTATGGTGTATCCAAGTTTCATCTACAGTAATTAATCGGCGCCAAAACTCGGATTTATTGCGCCTAAGCTGCGTTGGAAATGTTCATTCGAACATGTTTTTAGACTAACGTGAGCAAATGCGGCACCCAACGCATGGACAGCTTTCTCATGTCTAAATGTTGATTTAATATGTGACAAACACGTTCCTTTGACATGTTCATAGCCTCTGCTATCTCTCTCTTACTTTAATTCAGCGGTCGTCTAGCACCATTTGGTGAACTTTGGCGATGTTTTCATTGGTAGTTGCAATTTTTGGACGTCCCGAATGTTCATCGTCTCCCAAGCTCTTACGGCCACATTTAAATTCAGCTGCCCAAAATTTCACTGTGGTAAATGATGGTGCAGAGTCCCCATACACAGAATCCAACTCATCTTTGATTTGGTAGGCATATTGCCTTTCAAAAACAAATATTTAGTGACAGCTCGATACTCGATTTTGTCCATTTTCATAAAAACACTCACATCACCTTACTCAAACGACTGTTACATAACAACTGAGCATCCAAACTGGCTGAAACTTTGACGAGTAACTGCCAACAGATGAACAACGAAATTCACTAGCTTTTATTTACGAGTGCTGCCATCCTCATGTTGAGGTCGGAAACTTTTCAGACCACCCTTGTAGAAAATATACCATGCAGCATGTTGCTAAGATAAAGAGCGATAGAAATGGGTTTGAGGTAAATGAAAGACATAGATGTAGTAGGAAGAATTCAAACAGAAAAGTTTTTTACAAGCCCCGCAAAAAACAGTGTACAGCAAAAACTTTGTTTCCCCATCGAAGGAATACCTTTGCTGAAAGGATAAATACAGTTGATTAAATATATACTTGCCATAAGATAAAAATAAACAAATTTTAATCAGTAAAGACATGAAATATTGCGCAAGAAAATAGTTTACTAACGTTCATCATAAGCTATGGTTTTAAGTCCGTTACTAGTTCATTAATGTTAAATTTTCATTTTTATAATAATTCATTTTCAAAGTTAAAAAAAATAGTAGATTATGATAATAGCAGGGTTTTATTTTGGAAGTAGGAGTGTTTGCGAAACTCAGCCTACACCTTTGTTTTGCAATCCTACGAGCAAAATAAAACCACTTTAACCCTTGTATTGTGGCATATACTATTTTTTTACACAGCACTCAAATCAGTAAAATATCAATAATATTATATTAATTCCTGAAACCAACAGATATCATGTTTAAAACGTGTTCTTGAAACAAGAGAAATTATGTTAAAAAAGCGAGATGTTCGATGTTTTGATGTTTTGTTGATTCACTAGCAGTCATTTTCAGTAAAATTATTTTCACCATGTTTTGCCTTATACCAGGAATAAAGCAATTAAATGCTATATCATATTGCTTTCTAGTGTTATTCTTTCTGCAGCTTCTGAAATTTCACTTCCACTTCAGTTTCTTCTGAATTCATAATTTCTGCCATTTAATCTTTATGTAGGTTAATAAAAGACTAACATTTTAGATCAAAGAAAGCTGCCAATGTAACGTATAGGTTAACTCTACAACGAATTGCGATAAACTGAAGTATGATGATTTGTATTGTGAACAGATAATGCGAGCACCATGAGAAATTAATCATGTACAAACACATAATGAAAAGTAAAACCTAATCAAACCAAGTCAAGTTATTAAACATGTGTAAATACAAAGGTTAATTGCGATGTGATTGGACTTCAATCCAAAGTTGGTCACAGGATGATTATCGCATTAGTTTTTCTACTAAAAGCAAAAGAATGCTAGGAATTTCACTTTGCCATCTAATTCAAAAGGATTGGTGCGATCAGGCAGAAGTTTACAATGAAGAGGATGTCTTCAAACTTCCAAAATATCTCTCCGATATTGTCTCCACATAGCAATGAGGTTAACTTGATCCACTGAGTGCAGGCACTAACCTCATATCGCAATATAAATTTTGAGGTCAAACAGTGTTCTTCAATGGCGTTTTAAATATAGGCTCTTCGTAATGTAGCAGTCTTAATTACACAATGTCTAACTTTAACCATTGTGTAAACATTGTTTCTGCAATCCATCCAAAGTTTCATGACAAGTTAATTCCTTTTCAATGTTTTATTTAATTTGAGTTAATTTCATTTTTCATATCATATCAGAATACAGAGTGTGAGTGTGAGTATAATGCAAAGAAAAAATAAGACTAAAAGTGTCCAATAATTCTTTTACAAAATCATTTTATTTCGGAGTTATGCAGGGAATTCAAATCTGATGGCCAGGCTGGCCAAACAACTGGTCCTGCATAGCCTATTTATTTATTTGAATATGCAACATTGAGATACACCTTTACTTTGTATGAAATGTGCAGGGGCACCATCATGCTAGAACCATAAGGTGGCTCATATAGTGAGTGAGATATCTTTGGGAAACAGACCAAGCAACTAATGTTCCAAAACCTGTTCATACATTTAATCATCCATAGTCATTGCATCCAAGTGGTTGAACACAACAATTCTTCATTAATGAATAACAACGAATAATATAGTGATGGATTGAACGTAAAGATAATATGGTAACCAGCATCATTAAAGCATGAACAAATATGCATACATATTGCAAGTTTAAGGTCTGTCAACTGATTTTATAACAACTTTTTTCGGAGTTACATGAGGGTGCATTTTATCTTTAATAAAAAGTAATTATTAGATCTTACACTAAGTATTGCTTTTGTTTAGCAATTGAATTATTCCCTTGTTTGAGAATGTTCATGTAGCACCCTCTGGCTTAGCATTAGACACTGCTAGGCCCGATACGCAACTGTGTTTAAAAGATGATAATTTTATTGTAAAAAGGGGTAGACCAATTATTGTTAACATATACAAATACAGATGAGGTTTTTTCTTTCTTTCTTGCTACTCAAGTAAAATCAGTTTAAGTTTTTAAAGTTGCAGTTCTGCAAGACTGTTATCTGAAGCAATGATCTTGCATTACTTAGATCAGAGGTTCCCAAACCTTTAATCCATAGCTCTGTATTTGCTTTCCAAAGAATGGAGTTAAAAGATTAAGAAACAAAATGTAAACTTAAAATATGAAAACTAGACACAGTATTTAAGACATAGGGTAGGTCTCGGGCACTCTATCATAGAAAATTATTTTAAAAAGTTCTGTGTGATGCAAAATGTTTGGGAACACCAGACTTAGAGACATACCGTTTAAAACAACGAAAGGCACATAGTATTGCAATTAAATGAACTTCAAGTGTATATAAATGGAAAAATTTGTTAAATTACACTGCTAGAACATTAGCATGTGTGAGTTTTGGAAGGATTATTATTTGCTTCAAACAATTATAAATGTATAAACGCATTTCACATTACCTTTGGCTCTTCTAGACAAATGTATCTGAACTCTGGCACAAAGGTCAGCAGAAAGAAGCAAAATGATATTGCTACTATCCATTCAGAAGCAGTGCTTACAATATGCAGTTCCCAGCCTCCATCCGCAGGGTACCATTTGGCAGGGTTTGTTCCTGAAAAGCAACAAGTATAACACTCACCAACATATGTATAAGTGCACATGTGTGTGTTTTTTATTAATGTTCGTATACAGTATGCTCAATTACAATAATAACAATAATATATGCTCTGTACTTAAAATGTGTTCCATGTATACATACAACAACATTAAAACATTTGATAGCCCTGTTCTTACTTTGGCTTTTGACGCTATACTCCATCCAGCCCAAAAAAGTGTCCTGGTGTAAACAAATGCACATGCTACCAATGCGGCACACCTCTCAAGTGAATGAAAATAGTTTGTTACTGCACTGCATGTATTGCCTATCACACATTTTATACTTCAAATAATAAAGACAGTGAATTGGCATAGCATTTTAATAATGGTTTCATTTAAACATAACTTAAATAATAATTGGTTTCTGTTTATTATGCCCATGCAGCATCAGTATACCCATGTAGCAGTGAAGCAACAGTCATGCTAATCAGTGTTGGTGTTACAATCATGTAGCAGGTCAGAGCAGTGTAATTAAACATATAAGTAGCAAACCCCTTAAATGGTGAGAAAACAATAGTTTTGAATGTGTTCAAGTTTTTGTTTGAATATTATGATATCCTTGCTGTTATGGTGACATTAAATTAACATCAAAAGCAACTGGTGTATTGTGAATGCCTTGCAATCATGTTGCAGATAGGCTGGTTATAAACCTGGAAGATGACTCAAGTGATATCACCATTTCTGATTCTGAGCTGTGTGTTGCACTAATACTAAAGGACTCCAATTAACTCGTGCGTTTTTACTAATAAAACATATTTCATAACATTTCTTCATCCATTGTTGAACCAGTACATTTTGTTTAACAAGTATAGGAGTATGTATTTCTTTAATACTCAGTGTGGTACAGTGAAAGATACGAGGGCAGTCCCAAAAGTACCCGACCTGACGTATATATAGCGGTTGTTGTTTCAAACAAATGACTATGGTAGAAAGTACCACCCTTATAAAGCTTAAGTTTGAAGTTTGACGATGCTACGTTGTTTAGTAATTGTTTGGCAGCCATTAATAGTGAATGCTCTCAGCAAATTTGTAAACATGGATAAAACTGGTCATCGTTATGTGATACAATACTTTCATTTGAAAGGTCTTAGCCCAACTAATATTACAGCTGAGCTAGATTCTACTCTAGGGGAGTCTGTTCCTTCGTTTACAATAGTAAAATATTGGGTGGCAGAGTTTAAGCGAGGCCATACGAGCTGCCAATATGAACATCACAGTGGTCGACCAAATGAGGTGACCGCGCCAGAAATTGTCAAGAAAATCCCCAAAATGGTATTGGATGACCGTCGACTGAAAGTGAGCGAGCTAGCAGACATTGTAGGCATTTCAAAAAGTGCTGTACATCGCATACTGACTGAAAATTTAGACATGTGGAAAGCTGTGTGCAAGATGGGTGCCGCGTTTACTCACACTGAAACAAAAGCAGCATCGTGAGGATGTTTCAGTCGAGTGTTTGGCATTGTTTCGCTGCAATAAAGCCTAGTTTTTGCATCGATTCATAACCATGAGTCATAAAACATGAATCCATCTCTTCACACCTGAGATGAAGGAACAGTCAAAACAGTGGATTGAAAGGGGAGAATCGGCTACAAAGAAGGTGAAGACAGTTCCATCTGCAGGCAAGGTCATGGCATCAGTTTTTTGAGATACGTGTGGGATAATTTTCATTGATTATCTTCATAAAGGAAAAGCAATCAATGGCAAGTATTATGCAAACTTATTACAGAATTTGAATGATGAAATCAAGCAAAAATGATCACATTTAGCAAAAAAGAAAGTTCTGTTTCATCAAGATAATGAAACAGTTCACACATCCATTATCGCCATGGCCAAAATTAATGAGTTAAAGTTCAAATTGCTTCCTCATGCACCCTATTCGCCAGACTTGGCCCCCTCAGATTATTTTCTATTTCCAAAGTTGAAGAAAGGGCTTGGTGGTAAAAGATTTGCAACAATGAAGAGGTGGAGTTTGCAGTTGATGGCTATTTTGCAGAACTCGATGGTTTTCACTATAAACAGGGTATCAAAGCTATTGAACATCGCTGGGGAAAAGTATATTGAGCTGAAAGGAGACTATGTAGAGAAATAAAGATGTTTTTTCCCAAAATTTTTGTGTTTTCATTGTTAGGTCGGGTACTTCTGGGACCGCCCTCATAACACGTAGTTAAGGTAACATTGGGAGGTAATAATGGCACTTTCTTGAAATCCCAAAAGTAAACAGTTGAGCAGCTTTTGAGGGGAAAGCAGGGAGGTTCTCCATACATTCACAAAATGTCAAAGCATGGAGTGATATTATGTGCATTGTTTATGTTAGGATCCATTCTCGGGCTGGAAGGATTATAGTTTGATATTTGGTATTTGAGTTATGAGCGATAAGTTCTATCTGTCTGAATATTGTTTACAAGTATGATCTATTCCATGACTTTCCATCATTCACTAGTAGTCCACACCTTTATTCAGTTATTGAAATGATTGTTATAGCTTTGTCCAGGTTTATATAATTAACATAGTTTGTGAATTCTTAGTGTACTTATGCACTAATTTAATCTTGTTATTGATCCACTTTCCATATTTTCTCAAAATCATAGTCCTAAATGATTAATGTTCCCTTTCGAATATTTGGCACTCGAATAACACATGTTCTGCTGTCTGGTATTCTGCCCCACATGCGTAGAGTGCACTGTTTTTGAAGCGGGAAAAGGTGGACAATGAGTTTCTATGTCCCATTAAAAAGGTAGTGACATTATTGTTAAGTGGTATGCTTATTTTTAGCCTATCTTTAACACTGAGGAAAAATAATTTGGTTACAGCACTGTTTGTAGTCATATTTCACTCCTTTTCCTATTTAACACTTGAGTTCAATTAACTTTGAACTTAAAGGAATCCTGCTGTAGTTCACTGGTAGGTTTCTGTTGTTTGCTTCTTGTTTGGCTAGAAGATCTGTGGTTTTGCTCTCTGCAATTCCTATGTGGCTTTGGTCCAGGTGTAACAGATGCTTAAGTTCTGTGTTTCCAGTTGTCATGCCTCTTATTTGATTAATTCTATTAGGTTGTTGTGGTTGGTTGGGTATAATGACAATTCCACTGTTATTCTGGTCTGTGTAGATTGCTGCTTTTTTCTGGTGATTTTCAATATCTGTGAAGGATTCAATTGTTTGTAAAAGTTTTAAAACTGCAAGCTGTTCTACTTGATTATTTGAACATTGGTCATATAGCCTGTACTGTAGCTGTTGTGTTAATTCCTTGTGAGTGTAAATGGTTATTTCTGATCAGACTCCTGTTTCCTATTTGCTGCCACTGGTGTAGACTTCAATATTATAGCCCGCATTGTATGTTTCTTTCTTATTACATATGTGTCTGCTGGGTGTGTACAAGACATTTATGTCCTGGGAGTCTACCGTAAACTACTTATGAATCCTGTTTTAGTCTGCTGGATCTCTAGAGTGATTGGGGTGGATTTTGCTAGAATGCACAATGCTTCATTTGATATTGTTCTGAAAGCCTTCACTATTTTAATTTTGATGAGTCTTTGTACTCTTTGGAGCATCTTTCAGCTCCTTTGTTTGTTGATTGTTTCTATCCAGACAAGGGCTCCATATGCTATTAGTGATAGATGTCTCCATATATATAGTTCTCATGACATTTTGATTAAGTCTCCAGTTTATTTTTGCCAATTTTGCAAGCTTGTATGCCAGCTTGGTATATTTTTGGCTCACATATTCTCTGGTGCTGGTGGAAGCTAAATTTGTTGTCTATTATGACTCTCAGATATCTCATGGTTTTTGGGTGTTCTAGGTTCTGTTGCCAATGTAGATTTTTGGATCTTTGCTTTTCTCAGCAAATGACTAATTTTGATTTCTGCTCATTGAACATGATTTTTTATTTTATTTTTGGCCTAGCTTTCCGTTTTTTGTAAGTCAACAGCAAAATTTTCCAGCTCAAGAAGACTTCTGCCTTTGATTATCATCAAGAAATCATCCATGAATGCAATGACTTTTGTGTGCTGTCCATATTTAACAATGAATTATATTGGATGTTCCAAACGCAGAGACTGCAGCACGAGCCTTGTGGACATCCTTTTTACTGCACTGTGAACTGACACTAGTTATTCTATAGGTAGCACTTCTGTTTCTCAAGTAGCTTCTGTAGAGTTCATAGAGGTTACCAGGACACTGGAATTTTTTTAGTGAAGTGAGAATGCTGGGGCACCATGCTGCATCAAAAGCTCCTTTTGACATCTAAACTTATGAGAGCTACGTATAGCCTTTCACTGATGCCCTCCTGCACTATTTTCTTTAACCCTTTGCTGCGCATAGAGTATTAGCTGGTTGTTCTCCAAGCAGAATTGTGTCCATTTAAATTCTGAGCTGCTACTACAGATGTTAAACTAGAAGTGACCTATATACACGCATAATTATATCTTTTAGTAGCTAAATTAAATTGATTAATTAATAACTCATTTAAAATTGGTTTGAAGTAAATAAGATTAAATATTATTTCAATAATTTATAACTGCAAACATCAACCCCTTTGTAGACAAACAATGCTTATATACATGCGCCCCTTTGCAATGCATCTTTATAACTCCACAATATCAATGGCAATAGAATTTGTTACTTTAGGATACTAAAAACCAGAATAAAATCTGCTATACTTAAGTAAAATAAATACAATAATTTCTGCAAAATTATTATGGTACTCACCCTTAAAATTTTTACATCCCTGCCATTATTGCAGCGAAGATATTGCAGCATGTCCATAACATGTTAGCTAGACTATTCTCTTGCACCATACAAATGTTATATATACACTTAAGATTATTAATGGTTTTGTATGTACACCCTTGTATTAGTTTTGAATTTCCACCCCCTTTGCCTCATGATAATTGAGGAAGCACCCAATTCTACACAACGCAATGTCACACTGTTTGCACTTGTATTGTGACTGTATGCCACGACCTGATGGTGTTTTGCTTTTCTTCACTATGCACTGAGCACACGACTTCACCCGGCCTTGAATTTTTACGAGGGTGTGAACATAACTTGGTGCAGGAGTAGCAGAAGGTAGGCTACGCTGAAATCTCGCTCGCTTACGTGACATGAAATCTGCGATTAACTGTTGCACTAAATTTTGCCTGCAGTAAAGAAGCCTATTGCCATGAGCTGTAGAAGTAGGTCTGTTCGAAATGTTGTATATAATAAAACTATTAACGATAGCAACATTCACTACGAAATGGAACAGGTATTTCCACCATTTTTTTGAGGATCGGCAGACACCGTAATATTCCCTCCTTTGGTCTGCCAGATCAATCCCTGCCATATTACAAGTTTGTAGATAATAAAAGAAGCCAAACAACAACGCCTTCATGTTGCAGTTTGCGAGATTCGCCCCTTTTCAATTTCAGTTGTTTTGGCTTTGAAAGTTGTTTTGGCCAGTCTTTCCTTCCAGCACGAGTTGTACCACACGCATACATTTTCCTGTCCAAAAGTAATTTCATTAGCTGCGTGGAAGTAAAAGAGTTATCAAATTATACGTGATGCCAAAACCCTGTATATTTTTCACACATGTCTAAAACAACCTGTTCTCCAAGTAGAAGATCGCTGTTTCTCGCCTCTTTTTTTCTCAGATAGATTTTACATTCCAATAAATACCCACTTTTACTGTCTGCAATACCCCATGCCTTTATCCCCCATTTTGTTGGTTTAGCAGGCATATATTGTTTTAAAAAGAAGCGTCCTTTGAAGCCTATCATCGCTTCGTCAACAGAAAGTTCACAATTTGGTTTGTAGACACTCGCAAACTTTTTGATTATGTCTAAAGCAGGTCGTACTTTATACCGATAATCGTAAGAATCTACCCCTAATCGTGGCCTTGCAGATTCGTCATTCAGGTGAAGATACTGCGATAACTTTTGAAAGTGGAGCATGTGACGGTATTCTTTGTTAAGTTTGTTAGCTCCACGTTGTGGTAGCCAATTTGAGATGGTATTAGTGTTTGTTTGAAAGAATGCTACTGTTTATTTGCCGCACGTATAAAAGACAATTTGTTGCGGTCACTTCGTGTTATCTTTTACTGAGCGCCTGTTATTGTATTTAATTTTTGGGTTCACTGTCCTCCGGCTAGCTATGATCTCTCGGTCAAGCACTTATCTTATACAGGTGTGTAAACGGAAAGGAGTTTTTATCCAAAGATAACACTGATGAAAGAATTTGTTTTACACTTTTTATTGTCTTAACACATTATTCACTTTCACCTATTAATCGTGACACTCGCCAAACTGAAACTGTTATAATAACTTATTTACTGCACATTATTATTTCGCGTACTTCAACTTTTTGTGTAATTAACTTTACGACACGAGATTTTTCATAACTTTGCTACGCGTAACCTGCGAATCGATAAACTATGCTATGTATTCACCATGACTGTTTCTGTTGAACTCAGCGACGTGTAATGCACAAATGTTTCCGATGGACTGGAGGGATCTACCTCTGACTTAGCCCTTTTTATACTCCCACACTCTGATATACCTAAAGATTATAACCGAGCTGCTATTGGTTAATAAAATGCGCCAACATTAGCATCTATTTTTATATCCAATGAAAATTACGAAAACATATGCTCTAGGGAAAATGTTCCAGCAAATTCTAAGAAAAACGCGCCAATATTACGTCATTTGCTCGTCTCTAATAATGATAAACAGCTCACCCCCTCGCTACATTATTGCACGCTATTATTGTCAGCTTCAGTAAGGCCGTATAAACCCACTTCTCAACAATGCTTACAATCAACAAACATCTCAAATCAATGTCACACAATAATGCATATTCACACTATAATCACTCTTTCCATTTACATAATTTGTGACACAAATTACTGCGTCATATGCCCCACTAGAAACATAATTATAAATATTTACAACTTGTTTGGAAATTTTATAATTGGGTTTTTAGTCTCCTGAATCTTGGAACACACGCTATTTATCACTTTCACTTAACACTTCACACGCATTTAACACACGTCATATATTTTGCCTTTATCTCGCCACTATTTACTGGCTCTGGTTTAATGTGTTTAGACATTAATCTGACATTACAATTTTTTTTTATATACACATCATTGCTTGTCTTACAATTGGACAAATGCAAAAATCCCCCCAAAAGTAATCTCTGGTTTCAGGTAAATTCACCATCCCCATATATATCAAAATACCTAACTAGGCCTGTATCTCCCTTGAATTTGTAACTTCCCATTTTTAATCCACCTTTTTAGCTTGAATCTGAGCTGCATATCTGTTGTTTTCCTCCACAATTTTTCCGCAAAAATTGGAATCTATAAAAAGTTCAAGATAATCTATTTCTGGACTTCCTGTAGGAATAGAATAATTTGCACCTGTAGGGGATGAAAATGTTTGTAACTTATTGAAAGTCAAATTGGAAGTCCACTGTATCGGTACTGCTTTAGTTTTAATTTGTCTTTCACTAGCTTTAGCCCCCTGTTCTGCTCACTATATCTCAGCACTCTCACTGTCACTTTGTTCCTTATCACTGTCTTCCACTAACTCACCAAAACAAGTTTCGTCAGAGCTACTTTCACGATCTAATTCCTCGTAAACTACTGCAAGTATTTCCTTGTCTGTTACCAATACCTTTTCACTACAACCTTTTTTAGACCGTGATGTACTTGGAACAGCCTCCATCATACCGATATGGCTATAAATGCGACAGGAAACTGCTTACTTACACAAGTGCACCCGGCTGTAAACAGTGCTATTTATGGTTTGGTATTACATTCTGGCTTGTGAAATCGCTGGAACAATGCAGCAGGAGTACGTTTATATCTACACAGCTCCTAAAAGCTGAGGTCAGCATAAGCAAAACCTATATGAAACGATAAACACATTTACTACGTTCTACTACGCTATGCGTCTCAAAGGGTTAAGTACATCAATGCATCTATTGTACTGGTCTGTGGTATGAATCCGTATGGTTCTGTTGAACACGTTATTCCTGTGTAAGTGGTGCACTATCCTATTAACCAAGTTTCTCAAGAACCCTAGCTGCTGCATTTAATACCCTAATTGGTCAGAATTTAGATACTTTGTCCGAATTTTATTTCCCTGGCTTTGTAAAAGGGATTATTTTTGCGCGTTTCCAATTCTGAGGAAAGCATCCTGTCCTAAGGCATCTGTTATATATGGCAGTTGTAGCTCTGGGCAATATGTTAAATAGTTGGTGTAAGATTTCTACTGTGACTCCATTTTTCCCTGAAGCTTTATTTGTGTCCATTTTGTTCAGAACTGACCTTATTTCTTCCATTGTAAACTGTCTTTTGTTTGACGTGTTACCATGGTAACTCAGTTGGTTAGAGCAACCAGACAGAAACCAGAAGATCCATAGTTCAAATCCCAGCTATGTTATTGAATTTTTCAGCCTGATTCTACTGTGGCAGAAATATTTATTGAGAATGTTTGACTTATATGTGTATAAATGAAATAGTTGAAGCCTAAGTTATTTGTCATGATGTTATATGCATTTATATGTGGCATTATTCACACATCTTTGATGTTATTATTGTGATTATTGCATTTATTGGTTTAATCATGATTGTACTCTTTATTTATGCATATATATCCAGAAATTAAAATTATTTATTAATAAAGTAGCAATATGAAGGATATCTAGCCAACTATAACAACATTTATAAATAAGGAAAATTTATATACATTACTTCTTATGACCTTGGAATAAACAAAGTTGTTTATTTCTACAAAGAAAACTAAACAAAACAAACAAGGTATTGCCAAGGAGACATTAAGAGCATTCTCTTCTATGCAGTTACTAATCAGTTCTCATTCAGCACTCATCCAGAGCACATCAAGTTCTCATTCAGCACTCATCCAGAGCGCATCAAGTTCTCATTCAGCACTCATCCAGAGCGCATCAAGTTCTCATTCAGCACTCATCCAGAGCACATCAAGTTCTCATTCAGCACTCATCCAGAGCACATCAAGTTCTCATTCAGCACTCATCCAGAGCACATCAAGTTCTCATTCAGCACTCAGCCAAGCGCATCAAGTTCTCATTCAGCACTCATCCAGAGCACATCAAGTTCTCATTCAGCACTCATCCAGAGCACATCAAGTTCTCATTCAGCACTCATCCAGAGCACATCAAGTTCTCACTCAGCACTCATCCAGAGCACATCAAGTTCTCACTCAACACTCATCCAGAGCACATCAAGTTCTCATTCAGCACTCATCCAGAGCACATCAAGTTCTCATTCAGCACTCAGCCAAGCGCATCAAGTTCTCATTCAGCACTCATCCAGAGCACATCAAGTTCTCATTCAGCACTCATCCAGAGCACATCAAGTTCTCATTCAGCACTCATCCAGAGCACATCAAGTTCTCATTCAGCACTCAGCCAAGCGCATCAAGTTCTCATTCAGCACTCATCCAGAGCACATCAAGTTCTCATTCAGCACTCATCCAGAGCACATCAAGTTCTCATTCAGCACTCATCCAGAGCACATCAAGTTTTCATTCAGCACTCATCCAGAGCACATCAAGTTCTCATTCAGCACTCAGCCAAGCGCATCAAGTTCTCATTCAGCACTCATCCAGAGCACATCAAGTTCTCATTCAGCACTCATCCAGAGCACATCAAGTTCTCATTCAGCACTCATCCAGAGCACATCAAGTTCTCACTCAGCACTCAGCCAAGCGCATCAAGTTCTCATTCAGCACTCAGCCAAGCGCATCAAGTTCTCATTCAGCACTCATCCAGAGCACATAAGTCTTTCTTGAGCACTTATTCAGTGCATACTTACATTATGGATTATTAATCAACTGCACACATCATCATACCATATTAATATCCTCTGGATGTATACATGGATTTATCAAATTAATAAGAATTTGAAAATTGAAAATTATAAATGTTAAATGGAATTTTATTGAATGAGTACGAATTTATGTTGGGAAAGTATACGATTGTACTTCAGTCCTATATTAAAGAATCTCACCTGTTTCCATCGCCCTGCAAATATAAAAGAGATCTCACAGCTCAAGATAAAAGGTACCCAATGACCAATTCTGTTATACTACCTATCCAACCTTGTCCTACACATGGCTTGTGAGAAAGAACAATTAATTAGGATGGACTGACCTAAAAAGCATCCACAATATTTAAGGTATATCTGTTGTCTCCAACATCATGCAGTGCATGCTTGTTTAAATGATGTCCTAATCCAAGTTAATGAGATGGAGACAATTGCTACCTGAAGATGACTTACACTAGCCTTCTATTTGGTCTAAAAACAAGTGATTTTATTAATGTACATCACCTTTTAAGATAAGTGAAAATGCTATTAACAAAACTCACTCTAAATGGCACCTAGCATCATTGATTTAAAGAATGAATTTTACTTCAATTACATCCTGTATAAGTGCACTCCTAAAATGGTAACAGTAATTATTCTAATGCTCAATGCAGCTTGAGCTAAGCAATGCTTAATAGGCTCCACCAATATTAATACTGAATAAGATTAGGGGTACGTACCATGGTACCGCAAGCGAGACATGATGCCTGTAATAATCAGAATCACATAGAAGATTGTGCTAATCATGGACAATGCTACACGCACATGTGCCATGTAGATGCTGTTTGCCATTGGATGCAAGTAATATGAGCAGATGGCCTGAAACACACAAAAATCAACATAACTTAATGCTTAATACTAAAGCTTTTCTACAAGTTTTCAGGCAAACAGATAATTGCATGCACCTTTATGAAAATAAATAAAATTTGACCTTCATTACTAAAGCCTTTCTTCAAAGGGTTAATCTAAGCTTACCAGCAACAAACTAAAAATCCTAGTTTTACAATAAAATCCTGTCAAAGTGTCCATTAAATTGGATATAATTCAGTTTTGAAAGGCTTTCTAAACATAAAATGTGTTGCAAAAACACAAACTTTGCACAAAACAATACTGCCACACTAATACCATGAATGCAGATAAAACTTTTCACAGCATTTTGTATGCTATTAAAGACTGATATAACAACTTCCATGAGAAAAAATTATGTACAATGCAAATCAGCAAAATATCATGAAAGTAAAAACATTAATCCTTCTCTTTACAAAAGGAATTAAAAATGGTTGCAAATCTATGAAATGGTGCACATGACACCAGTATATTTGTGGAATTTGGAATAGCTATGTCTAACATAAGAAAGAAAAATCTGATGTGATACATTCACATGACTATCGTTTATTTGTGGGTATACAAACTACTCAGCTTATTTTTTCTATCTAGTACATTTTAATCCAAATAAACCTTTGCAGAAATAGCTACATTACACATTTCATTATAGATACAAAGGAAATAACAATAATCAAATGTTTAAGAACTGGACGCCATATGCTGGTCTTAAAATTCCATACTGTTTCCATGCAATCACGAGAAACAACTGAATGTTGATAGGACTTTAAGAGAATGACCAAGTAATGAACAATTCAAACCTTTCATAACAGATATCACAGAAATGGCTTATATCACAATAAAATTTATTTGTAATAAACTGTGTGTTTTAAAGAGATCTACATTCTTTGTGTAGTATACATTTTCATCTATCAGTTATACAAGATAATACAAAATTCCTTCTGAATGAAGTGGACTTCACAGGCTATTCCCTGAAAATTCAAGATACGCATTTCATTTTTCATGTAAATACCTTTAATATATAGAATTCTAAACAAAATCATTAGAACAATTTTTTTAGAATATCAACAATTTTGAAAACTGTTCCATGTAAACGGTAGCTGGGAGTGGGGGATTTTCCTGGAAATCTTTGTGTTGCGTCTTTGGAAGGTACTGAACCTAAATACCACATTTGGTATTTTATCAAACTTTTCGTTTTTGAATTATGTTGTTCAGAGAGAGGGAGAGAGAGGGAGAGGGGGAGGGGAGGGAGGGGAGGGGGAGGGGAGTGAGAGGGGGGAGGGGAGGGAGAGAGAGATGCACACGCACACACACCAACGCACGTGCACACACACATGGACCTTTTTCTAAAAATGCTTTCTTTTTATTCAGGGGCCCTTAAAACATGTATTTCAAGTAAAATCTTAGTATCAAATTTTTGGGTGGAATGCAATACCTTCTCTACATACTAGGTACATGGTAGAGAAACTAAAAAAGTGAATTTGTATCAGTTGCATTGAAGTGTAATGTGGACAAAGAAACTAGTTAAATTAAATGAATGTGGTCACCAGTAGAAACATTTTGTTATATTCACTTGACCTTCTCCACCCACTATCATTTATTTTTATATAGTTTCTACAAACAATTGTTATGAAAGCTTATTTCAAAATAGCTCATGAAACGATCAACAAGAAAAGGTGAAAGTGGATTAGCCATTTGCTGATAGAATTTTCCATTAAAATTACAAACATTTTGATCCAAACAAAGATTGGTAAGAGTTAACAAAATCATTTATTTTTTTATTTAATTACATAGAATTTAGCTCTTTTTTCAAAAATATCAAGTCCTTCTCCAGGAATACTTGGAAATAATGCAGTTACATCAAAGGAAACAAATTTATCATTAGTAGACAATACCATATTGCTGATCTTTTCTACTTGACGTAAATAAGTAACGAGTATATGAAGAAGTTGACAATGTAATCAAGTGATTACAAAATATGTCCTGTTGAATTTATATTTTGAGAAGATAAGTAATGTTGTCAATATATAAATATTTTATAATTTATAATACATCCTTCTTTGTTCCAGTAAGTGAAGCAAAAGCCATCTTAGATGATTATTTACTGTCACAAAGATTATTCGTATTTGTCTAAGCTTTTAATATATGCCTTTAATAAGAGCGAAGCTCACCTGAATCCACATGTAAACGGTACCTAAACCGAAGCACAGAAATGCCCCTGTGAGATGCACAACTATTACATTTGTCTCTTGAAAGTTTGCAACCAGGCTGAGACCAAAACAAGCTACATAACCCAGCCATTTTCCAATCTTGCTCTGGCGACTTAGAGAATCTGACAATCCATAGCTGAGATAAAATTCTCCCACTTGCCTGTGACGAATATATATCATAAAAATCACTGAAAATGAAAACATACATTAATTAATCTCACGAAAATAAATATATAACCATCTCTAAACTATGTTTATATTAGGGGCAAATTAAATGCTGTAATAAGATGAAAATATTTAGAATTGATTTGTGTTTCACGAGGATTGCAATCCATGTCAAAAAACCTAATTTTAGAAATAAGTTTTAAGCTAAATGTCACATTAACATTAAATGGTAATTAATTGTTCTTTTACATAAACTGTGTGTAGGACAAGGTTGAAAACATAGAATCAGATTGAAAAAATTCAATGCCATTGCTGAGATATCAATCATGGATCTTCTGTCCAGTTGCTCTAACCAACTGAGCTACCAGGCAACATGCCAGCACGACATTAAATGATTTTTCCCACTAAACCACAAGGAGATCTCAAATTGTTTTGAGATGAGATACCCCAATGGCGACTTACAATGTTGCACGTACTTTAAGTCCTGGGTTTCATAGTTTAACAACTATTAGCCAGAGATGAGGTATGTAAGATCTGCAACACACTCACAGGGTTCCAAAGGAAAATTTTCCCAATCACACATTAGAGGAACTAAGAATAAATCATTATTATTCCATACATACCTAAAGATTTTAGTTTATGGCTGGCCAGCAAAAGGCACTTTGTGGTTATTCTGGCCTGGTCTAGATTAAGTGCACATAGGCTAAGAGAAGAAAGGAAGGGAGCAAATTTGAATAGGTGTCATCTTTGTGGAGAGGCAGATAATGATTTGCATTATATAATTGAATGTGAAGAAACTAAGTTGTGGAGAGATCAGTTTTTACCTAAATAATGGGAGAATGTTAACAAAGAAGTATTAAAAGTTAGGATAATGAAAATACAAAAGGAGAGGGATATAAAAAGAATAGGAGATTATATGGGGAGAGTAAGAGAAAAATCTGATGTGTTACACTCACATGACTTTCTCTACTCTTGTACAAACTATTTTTACAAATGCTTATTCTCCATCTACTTAATGTTAATCGACATAAACGTTTGCAGACTCTATCTTATTGCTAATTTTCTTGTAGATGTAAGGGGAATATATATTTACAAGGGCAATATAGAAATACAGTAGCCTTTAAGCATATACATATCTCTTAATAGCTGGTTGCTAGGTGCAGCACCATTCTCTTTGCCACAGATTAATACTCTTTGCATATCCAAGACAAAAAAAATGAATAACAAATTCCCATTTTGGAAAATAAGTATTGAAAAATTTAAGGGAATAACAAGCAATATCTCGAAAATGGTTCACTCAACAAAAAAAATGTATATGACATAAATTGTGTATTTTAACGCGATCTACATTTTTTGTGTAGTAAAATTTTGTCTATCTCTTATGGTTTACCAGTTATGCAAATGTCGTTCCCAATGAAGAATACTTTTGGAGACATTCCCAGAAAATTCGAGACATACATTTCATTTGTCATGAAAATATCTTAAACATATGATATTTTAATCAAAATCGTTAGAGCCATTTTTGAGAAAATTAAAATTTTTGAAAAATGTTCCATGTAAAGGGTAATCTGCGGTGAGGGGATTTTCTTGAAAACCTTCGTGTCGCATCTCTGGAAGATACTGAACCTAAATACCAAGTTTGGTGTTTATCCAACTGTTAGTTTCTGAGTTATGCTGTTCACAGACACACACACGGACATGTTTCCAAAAATGCTTTATTTGGATTCAGGGGGTCTCAAAACATATATTTCCGGTGAAATCTTGGTATCGAATTTTTGGGTGGAATACAATACTTCCCCTACTTACTATACGTAGTAGAGAAAGTAAAAATGGTTTAGAAAAATAAAGCAATATGAATTTGTTATGACCCACCATGCATAAATAACCACGGTGTTAAAATGCATGATGGACTAAAGAAAGAAAAAAAAAAATAGCGACTCAAAGTAATGTATTAAGTAATTCATGCAGTTGATCCTGAAGAGTTGCCAACATTGGAGCAACAATTATGACATAAAAATTTAGCCCAAGGTTCAGCTTACAACATTTAAGTTGGTGTGTGTTTATAATAACTCATGCATGGAGTAACAAAATGTAGTACTTTGATTACTGTTTGCAATGTTTTTGGTATAAACGAAAGTGTCTTAAAAAGGGAAGGTGGGTGGGTTACAAGTCTCTTGAGTGTTCACATCTCCTCCTGAAGCTACTATTATATACCTTTTTGTTCCTAAAGTCATTATTTTTTAGCATCTTTACTATTAGGTAAGTAAGGAACTGTTACCTGTTAAAACTACTCAGTAAAGTGTTATATAAATCATGTGGAACAGATCTGCAGTGGGATAGATAAAGCACTAAGCCTACTGAAAGCAGAATTCTGAGACAAAAATTAAGAAAGGGAAGCATTACCTTATGTTGTAAAAATATGGGATCAACAAAAACTAATTACAACAGAATGAATTTTCTATAGCGTCCAGTTCAGATTGCACAGAATCAAGGATAAAATGTAGGAAACATGATGAAAATGAACAACTCTGATGTGTTGCACTCACAAGACTTTCTCTACTCACTCTTCTATAAACTATTCTTACAAAAGCTTATTATACTATCTACTTCTTGTTAATCCAGATAAACTTTCATTGCAGATTTACACATCTTGTTGCAGGATACAGTAGGAAAAGCAACATTTTTAAACAGCATGCCCCTATATTATGGTTTTGAAATTATATACTCTTTGCATGATAGTGAAAGGGGAGAGAGAGAGAGAGAGAGAGAGAGAGAGAGAGAGAGAGAGAGAGAGCAAATGGCAACTTACCAGTTGAGAAAAGCATAATTCTTTTTAAAAATTTACAAGTATTTGAAAATTCAAACCAACAACAATAAATATCTTGGAAATGGTTAACTCTGCAAAAAATGTTATTTCACATAAATTGTGTGCTTTAAAAAGATCTACAATTTTTGTGTAGTACAACTGTGCCTATGTCTTATGGTTTACCAGTTATACAAAATTCATTCAGAATGAAGACAACTTCACAAGCTATTCCCAGAAAAACCTAGTTATACATTTATTTAAAGGTGAGTCGGAATTGTTACACTAACATCACTTAAGTTTACTCACTTAACATGTTTCGGGAAACGGTTGTTCCCATCCTCAGAAGTTAATTCGACTGAGGTTAATTCTGAGGATGGGAACAACCGTTTCCCGAAACATGTTAAGTGAGTAAACTTAAGTGATGTTAGTGTAACAATTCCGACTCACCTTTAAATAAATTCAATACACATCACTGTTTCTAGCTTCTTTTCATTACAATATCAGCTAGTTATACATTTTATCTGTGATGTAGATATTTTAAACATGTGGCATTTTAATCAAAATCATTAGAGCCATTTTTGAGAAAACAAAACATGTTCCATGTAATGGGCAGTTTAGGATGGGGGGGGGGGGGGATTTTGTTGAAAATCTTCATGTTGCATATTTGGAAGATACTTAACTTAAATACCAAGTTTGGTATTTATCAAACTTTTCATTTTTGAGTTATACTGTTCAAAGGCACACATAGATCTTTATCTAAAAATGCTTCTTTTTTGGGGGATTCAGGGGTCTCAAAACATATATTTCTATGAAATCTTGACATCAAATTTTGGATGGAATACAATAATTCCTCCATTTACGTAAGTATGTAGTAGAGAAAGTAAAAAGATATAGTGAATGGTGTATACAAGAGAAAACTAATATACTCTGGACACCTAAGAAGAATGCCTGATAACAGAATATAAGTTATATGAGGAGCATCGTTTCAAACCCCATTATGTCCATCCCTGGGACAAAATTGAGTTTGACATCATTTCACACTGTTTCTTAAGCAATCTTTTGATCTATAAACCTAAATCGGTTCAAATCTTGTTTTGTCCCAGTGTAAATTAACCTTGAAATGTGGTGGTAGTTTCATATCCCATTATGTCCACATTACTGGCCGCTGTAAACCTATTTTGTCCTCCTTTATCAACATTTGCATGCCTGGGGATTTAATTGTTTTGTGTTGATTATACTGGTACATAATTATTGCTGGGCTATCACTGTGACATATTGTCAGTGAATAATACTATTGTTCTGCTTAAAAATGGATGAAGTTGTTTTAGTTGGAGGTAATTCAAAGCATAGTCAAAGGGGACAGAAGCAAAGGTTAACAAGACAACGCTTCAATATCAGGAAAGGTAAGTTCTGTAATTATATATTATTCTAATAAAGCTACATAATATCCTGAAATGTGCTATAATAGCATTATGTTTGGCGAGGCGCACTTATACTGAAAGATATGAAAACATATTTATAGGCTTATATCTTCCCCAGTTTATGTTACAGAATTTATTTTTGTTCCTCTTTTCACTATAAATCGCAATAAAGATCCAGACTTGAGTGAGTTTGTACCACCATGTGAGCATAAGGAAGGCAGATTCCATTGCTGCAACATTCCTGCTTCATTTTCTTTCCAAGGCCAAAGATAAAGTATTCGCTTGCAAAAGCAAATGCGAGCAAGACCGTCACCTTTCTTTAATGATTCAGCTTTCATCACAAAAAAGGCGCAGGCAGGGGGGGGGGGGAAGAACAGCAACTTCTATGGCTGTGAAGTAATGCAATACTAATAAATGTAAACTTATGAATGGTTTTAAAAGCATTTACATCGGTCTATTCATAGAAAATCACAAGGTCCTCTTGAAAACTGTGTAATTTCATAATGAATATATATCATCATCATCATCATCATCATCATCATCATCATTCTTGCAGATTCCAGTAATAGAACCAGTATGGTCAAAGTTCTTTGGAAAACTCTTTGGATGTGGACAGTGCCGATTAAATACAATTGCTAAGTTCATTAAACCAGGAGAAGGATGCAAAGAGCATAGGGGTGGCGACCACAAAAAGGACCAATATGCAGCCAGAAGAAAGATCATCAGTTTCATTTCCAATCTAAAAGCCAATGAAAGCCATTATAATAGAAGAAAGAGCCAATAGCTTTATCTTCCCTCACAACTCAGTATCAACAAGTTGTTTAAATTGTACAATGCAAATGTGCCACAAGAATAATATATAGAAATGGTTGCAAATATACAATTTCACTAAAATAGGTTCAATACCTCAGAACTAGTTTCAAGGAATCACTTCCTCATCATCAGCTGATTGCAACTAGTTGGCTTTCCTCTGATGGTTATAGATGTCTCGTTATCCCTCTAGTGGTGGTTCTACAAGTTTCGTAATCAAATTTTGGTCCATAGGGATGTCAAAATTCATTAACCTTGGACAAAATTTCCAAAGAAATATTTTCTCCCAAATGTTTAATTCCGTATCTTTTTGTGCCTGCTTGATAAGTGATACTGTGTCCTTAATTTCATGTCCCTGTATCCAAAAATGTGAAGCAACTGCTGATTTTTCTTCTTCCCTGGATTTGATGTTTCAAAAATGTTCCTTAAGCCTCGTTTCTATGTTACGCTTACTTTGACCAATATAGATTTGTTCACAATCCTTGCAATCTATTCTATAATTCCCTGGGTTTTTTATGAGCTGGCATTTTTTCTTTTTGGTTTGCATTTATGAGGAATTTTATGCTGAATTTATTTTCGGGGATGAGTGCCACATTGATTTCATTGAAAATTTTCTTGAATTTGTTATATGTCCAAGAAAATTTTCAGTGATATCAATGTGGCACTCATCCCCAAAAATAAATTCAGCATAAAATTCCTCATAAATGCAAACCAAAAAGAAAAAATGCCAGCTCATAAAAAACCTGGGATTTATAGAATAGATTGCAAGGATTGTGAACAAATCTATATTGGTCAAAGTAAGCATAACATAGAAACGAGGCTTAAGGAACATTTTTGAAACATCAAATCCAGGGAAGAAGAAAAATCAGCAGTTGCTTCACATTTTTGGATACAGGGACATGAAATTAAGGACACAGTATCACTTATCAAGCAGGCACAAAAAGCTACGGAATTAAACATTTGGGAGAAAATATTTCTTTGGAAATTTCGTCCAAGGTTAATGAATTTTGACATCCCTATGGACCAAAATTTGATTACGAAACTTGTAGAACCACCACTAGAGGGATAACGAGACATCTATAACCATCAGAGGAAAGCCAACCAGTTGCAATCAGCTGATGATGAGGAAGTGATTCTTCGAAACTACTGTCCATTCCAAACCAGAGTTCCCTCTGATGTAAACAGAAGCACATGCTTCGGCTTGTCAAGAACCCAAGAATATACTCTTACACCAATGTAAATAGTTCCTTAATACATGTATTGTATTATGAAATATTAGAGCAGGAAAGGTATAGAACTACACATTTTATTGCGGTTATCATAAGAACTCATCGTTAAAGGTAATGGATGTATACTAGCTGTTAAGAGATTACAAAATATGACTTTCGCTTGCTATTGTGCTAACGCTGAGAGCATCTTGGTTGTTAATACCAACCGTATTAACGACTGCCACTCTCTTACATACACAAGAAATGCAGCAATGAATTCCCAGAGGTGCTTCTGAGTACCGAATAAACACTTTGCGTAACACAGGATATATGATAAGCGAACAGTCATTCATAATACACTAACACACAGCTCAGCTCAGGTCAAATCTTGTGATTTAGTCAGTTGGTATTTGAGCTCATGTGGCAGAGGAAGATGCGTGTAGTGTGAATAAACTGTTCAAACACAGAAGCGAGAAACTGTTAAAAAGTGGTTAAAAACAAGCAATACTTCATATATTCAACTCACTATTACAAAAATACCCGACACTTGCATTATTGCATATTACAAAACTAATATCAGACTTTACAGGCATTTCAGTGAGAAGTGTAACGAAAGCGAGCAGGGAATATAAACAGACATAATACAACATAGAAGAGGATAAAATGTGGGAACTTGTTTTAAGTGTGACAGTGCTGTGGAATTGTGGATAAGCTTATCATTATTTTGGAGAGTAGTTCTGATTCCGATATGTCAGGTGAGTTACCTACGGAGAATTCGGATTTGGGTGTTGCACTTTTGCCCGAGGATTGTGATTAACGTAAGTAAAATGTTCATTGCCGCATACTTATAAAATCGATTGATACCTCAGGTTGCATTTTGAATCATGATTCTCACGCAGGGCGCCTTTTTATAGATTAAATAGTGTTCAACAAGCATGTGGGAGGGGAACAAGCAGCCATTATGGGTGGGGATTGCGAACTACTTTTGTGCGGATAATACAAAGAGTTTGTTTTCAGTGAAAGGCACTCTGGTTTGGAATGGACAATAGTTCTGAGGTATTGAACCTATTTTAGTGAAATTGTATATTTGCAACCATTTCTATATTATACTTAATCTTTTCACTATGTCTTCCGATTTAAAATTAGTGCCTTCAAAACTTTAAGATGATATCCTGAAATTACTCAACTGCAAGACAATTCGATCTAGGTCACTCCCAAAGGGCTTCCCCCATAACTAATTCTAAAGATTATTAGGAAACAAAATCTCTCATTCAGCATTTACAGAATACCCACACATACATTACATCCGGGTAACAATTTCAACATGAAAGATCAACAATTCACATTCAAGAGTCTTGCCTACCAACTGGTTCAACTTCCCCTTGACAAAGAAGAATTTCAACGAGAATATGACTATATCCTCCATGTAGCACAACAAACTGTTTACAACTCTAATACAGTCAACATAATATTAAAAGCTTCCATAAACACAAAAACATTTCCTTTGCACACAAGAGCCAAAACAACAATTTTTAAATTAAAAATTTACCTACCATCCTTGTCTAAATCACAATTTCAGTAAAATCTTCAAAAAACAACATAGCACTAACTTCACAGAACAAGTATACTATACAAAACTTGCTTGCTTCCCCAATTAAAGATAAACTCTAGAAGAACAAAATCCCAGCATTTATCTAACAAAGTTTGAAAATTGTAACTTAATGTATGTAGGCAAAACAAAAAGAAATATTGAAATCAGAAAGAAAGAACATTTCAAACACATAAACCAAGAAACAAGTGGAAAAATCTGCCATAGCAAACTATTTCTGTATCACAAAACTGCAATTATAACCTCACAGTTAGACTGTTAAAAAACATCAGCATATCCACAAATTTCAAGTTTGGGAAAGCGTATATGTAATTAAATGCAAGGAACAAATAACGAACTTCTGCCTTTGGAAAACTTGAAAGTTCATCATGGTGGTAGCAGAGGATTCCACCTCCATGCCCAATACATCTAGGAATACAGATTCCAATTCCCTCAGTTAAGAAAAAGATGAAGATGAAAGCAAGTGTTTTCAAATGATTTGCAGATACTAACTGGCTCAAGATTTGATTAAATTATTGTTCCACTTCACTTTCTCCAACGTGGGTATACCACATTAATGATATTTTGTGTATAAACCTGTTTTATTAGCTATGTTTATAAATAATATCTTGGTGCAGATGCATCATAAAAATATCACAGGATGTAGTGAACAATCTTCTTGTAAAAAGACTATATCAGTTGCTACTTAACACTATAAATTAAAATAAACAATAAAGTAAGTGCCACTATACTGCACTAAAGAGCATTTCATATAAGGCTAATTTATCCTCTTCCATTTGTAACAGACATTTGTGTTCTTCCATTTCTACAAACCAGCAAGTATATAAATATTTATTTCTTCAACAAAATATCAGCAACTTTATTGGAATGTTCATAATAATACATTTGCACAAAAATATTTCTACTTAACGGATTTTTATCAACCATTATATTTTATTAAGTACATATAAACATAAATAGACAGATACAACAATAAAAGAAACTGAAATCTCAGCATATACTTCAAATTATAGAATATATTGCATCATGGGGAACATATTTTATTCCTATATATAATCCCAAAAAGACAAAATGTCTGCTTAACGTGGCAAAAAAATGATTAACCTTGAAACATTTAAAATATGTGCATTAAATCCTATTTATTTTAAGTTGTTCATTCTCACCTAAATTACATTTAGAAATTAACTACTGTAATTTGGTAAGAAATGCAGTAAAAAACTGCTTGCAATAGTCGCTGACCTTTATGTCTATGATAACCAGACTTTTAAAGGCTTTAGTTGCCAACTTTATGTAAGGAAATACTGAAACTGGCCACCGTCGTTGTCCATACATTTTTGGCACCTCTTTAGAAAATTATCCATCACTCGCCGTAGTTCATGTTGAGAAATGCTGGCAATTTCCTAGCAGTTATTTTGTTTTAATTCTTCCAGGGTATGTGGGTTTGTTTTGTACACTTTGTTTTAAGTTACCCCAGAGATAGAAATCACAGGGGTTAGGTCGGGGGACCGAGGGGGCCACAAATCTGTACTAATAATTCTGTCCTCAAACACACTTTCAATTTTTCTCATCGAAATATTGGTCATATAAGCTGTTGCACAGTCTTGCTGAAAAAAGGCAAAATCACACTCCCTGGCTGTTAATTCCCTAAAAAAAAGGGGGGGGGCAAAATTGTATTCACATATGTAGGGGCTTCAACTGTTGAGTCGAAAAAAATTGGCAGGTGATGGATAGTTTCCTAAAGAGGTGCCAAAAATGTATGGACAGTTTCAGCATCTCCTTTCATAAAATTGGTAAGTAAAGCCTTTAAAAGTAGTTTTAAAAATGTTGTATGGTTTCATCCACGTCTTTCTATGATAGCGGCAGACGGCAACGAGCACCGAGGATGCGGACAGGAAAAACACTGCGCAGGCGGTTCGTAGTTTTTTGGCTCTCCCTATATAAATAAGATAGGAACCTAACTCTAACTTGCAGTGTTTGCCATGTGTCAAATGGGGTAAGTAGTATTTCCATCTGTATGCATGGGTTTAAACTCAGACTTAAAACCTGGTTCACAACTGCCTGCAAATGGAAACGAGAACCAGAGTAGGAAAAAAGTACACACTCATTTTCAATAATTTGTGAGTATGCACAATTGACAAGAACCTTTCCAGAGCCCAAAAATACAAATGAGAAAGTTGTTCAGGTTTTGTGTTTCCTGTTCCAAATCATAGAATTGTGCATGCCTTTTGTGCATAGCTGTCTTCATTATAGAAGGGTTGCTATGACCCATAACAGCTGTTAGTAGGAGGCTATGAAACACAAAACAGAAATAACTCCCAGTAGTAACAAATGCTTCTATTTTCAGTTTTATTTCTGCTGTCGATAGCAAGAACCTCTATTACTTTTAAAAACTGTTTACCATCAATTTTTGAAGATTTAGAAGCTTGTAACAGTGATGTGTCATAATTTAAAATAGAGAGTTGAGGGTTGTTACACTACATCACTATGATATTCTTACTTGAACGCGTTTCGGGAGACGGCTTGTTCCCATCGTCAGCATTTTCTCTCAACTGATTTTTGCCGGTCATCGTCTGGGGGATGTGTGTGGTTTGTGGTGTTCTCTGGTGCTGGGCTGATGAACCTCCAAAGGCTGTTGGGTGGCGGCAGTTCAAAATTCATTAGGTGATTCCTGTGTTTGACAATATGTATTTTTTCCCAGATGTCCAATTCATTGCTGCTGTTGATCGGTTTTAAGAGTTTTATGTTTGGAGTGATATCATGGTTTGAAGACCAGAAATGATGTGCTACTGCTGATTTATCTTGTTGCTTTTGGTAAATGCATCTCATATGCTCTTTAAGTCTTATTTCAAGATTTCTTTTTGTTCTTCCTATATATACCAGGTTACATTCATTACAATCAATTTGATATATACCAGCTGATTTATCGTTGGGGATAGGATCTTTTGTTCTGTTGCATAGTAGTTTCTGTATGTTGTGGTTATTCTGTGGAGACAGGGTGATGTTGTATTTTTTGAAAATCCTTTGAAATTTATGATGTGTCCAAGGGTGATAAGTGAATTTTCTATATGCTTGTGGTTTTTGTTGTCTGAGTAACGTAGTCATTTGTTGGATGTATTTCTGTCTTTCAAACCTTTTTATCTTCTTATCTATTGTTTTTTTCTGGTATCCATTCATAGTGGCTATGTTGATATTGTGTTGGTATTCTTTCTGGTATTCCTCTTTCTCCATTGGTATATGTACTAACCTGTTTGTAATACTATTTAAAATTGCATGTTTGAGGCTTGTAGGAATGTAGCTATTATTTTTAATATAGTTTTCTGTGTGCGTTGGTTTTCTGTAAATGCCAAACGTTAGTTTGTTGTGTGCATTATTTCTGATGATCCTGATGTCTAGGTAAGGTAATTGGCCATTTTCTTCTTTTTCCATTGTGAATTTTATAGATCTTTTTTGTAAATTTAATAGTTTCAAAGCATCTTCTGAAAGTTCTTTTGGAACAATAGCAAAAATATCATCTACATACCTATACCAGGTTTTGAATAGATGTGGGAAAGATTTAGTAATATGGGATTCAAAATGGCTCATATATAGTTCTGCTAAAAATGGTGAAAGGGGGTTTCCCATAGTTAGGCCTGAGGTTTGTTTAAAGATTTTGTGATGGAATGAAAAGAAATTCTGGTCCAGACATAATTTTGTTAGTTTCAGGTAATCTTCTGTTTGTGCTCTAGGTGTGCCATTGTTTAATATCCAATTTTCTAGGAGTGGTAATAATTCTTCTTTTGGTATGCTTGGGAAGAGTGCAGTGACATCAAATGATACCATCATGTCTTTAGAATTAACCAATCACCTTTCAAATATAAATATATCACCCACAGACATGATGGTATCATTTGATGTCACTGCACTCTTCCCAAGCATACCAAAAGAAGAATTATTACCACTCCTAGAAAATTGGATATTAAACAATGGCACACCTAGAGCACAAACAGAAGATTACCTGAAACTAACAAAATTATGTCTGGACCAGAATTTCTTTTCATTCCATCACAAAATCTTTAAACAAACCTCAGGCCTAACTATGGGAAACCCCCTTTCACCATTTTTAGCAGAACTATATATGAGCCATTTTGAATCCCATATTACTAAATCTTTCCCACATCTATTCAAAACCTGGTATAGGTATGTAGATGATATTTTTGCTATTGTTCCAAAAAAACTTTCAGAAGATGCTTTGAAACTATTAAATTTACAAAAAAGATCTATAAAATTCACAATGGAAAAAGAAGAAAATGGCCAATTATCTTACCTAGACATCAGGATCATCAGAAATAATGCACACAACAAACTAACGTTTGGCATTTACAGAAAACCAACGCACACAGAAAACTATATTAAAAATAATAGCTACAATGCTACAAGCCACAAACATGCAATTTTAAATAGTATTACAAACAGGTTAGTACATATACCAATGGAGAAAGAGGAATACCAGAAAGAATACCAACACATTATCAACTTAGCCACTATGAATGGATACCAGAAAAAAACAATAGATAAGAAGATAAAAAGGTTTGAAAGACAGAAATACAGCCAACAAATGACTACGTTACTCAGACAACAAAAACCACAAGCATATAGAAAATTCACTTATCACCCTTGGACACATCATAAATTTCAAAGGATTTTCAAAAAATACAACATCACCCTGTCTCCACAGAATAACCACAACATACAGAAACTACTATGCAACAGAACAAAAGATCCTATCCCCAACGATAAATCAGCTGGTATATATCAAATTGATTGTAATGAATGTAACCTGGTATATATAGGAAGAACAAAAAGAAATCTTGAAATAAGACTTAAAGAGCATATGAGATGCATTTACCAAAAGCAACAAGATAAATCAGCAGTAGCACATCATTTCTGGTCTTCAAACCATGATATCACTCCAAACATAAAACTCTTAAAACCGATCAACAGCAGCAATGAATTGGACATCTGGGAAAAAATACATATTGTCAAACACAGGAATCACCTAATGAATTTTGAACTGCCGCCACCCAACAGCCTTTGGAGGTTCATCAGCCCAGCACCAGAGAACACCACAAACCACACACATCCCCCAGACGATGACCGGCAAAAATCAGTTGAGAGAAAATGCTGACGATGGGAACAAGCCGTCTCCTGAAACGCGTTCAAATAAGAATATCATAGTGATGTAGTGTAACAACCCTCAACTCTCTATTTTAAACTGTTTACCATATTGAATTTCTAAACAGGTTAACCTACATTCAGACCAAAAAGATGTTACTGGTTGATTTTAAACAATAATCAAGTATACAAAATAAATTTTGCAAGTTGTTATTTATATATTAACTGACATGCTTTCCATTTCCATCCTTAGTTAATTGAAAATTAATAAAAGCCAAAACACTTTCTCTTCTCTTCTGGTTCCCATTTCTGATATACTGTGGAATAATTTTAGAAACTGATATAGTCAAATTGTCAAATTGACGTTAAGACTGCTGTTTCTGATTTTGTTCTTGATTGACTGTGCATGGCACATTCACTTTCCCATTCTGATTCCTTTTTCAGTTCTTGTACTCGGGCAATTGTGCACCAGGCTTAATTCCCAAGTGTCCTTGTTCAATATCCTACAATTCCAAATTGCTCTTTCTTCATTCCAAGAACTATGCACACAAATTTGCTATAATTCCAGCTCAACACTGGGTGGATCGCATGGCACAATATGGAAACCAATGCCCATACAAATAAGCATCACTTGTTTACATACATTACTTTGCAGTTTGAAACACAGGCATAATTTAACATTAGCAATCCTAGACAGAGTACCCACAGTACAGTACTTCAAAAGTAAATTAATTTAAGTAGTTATTTTCCTTGCAGTTCTTGCTGTGCATCTATAGAAGCCAAGAACTCTGAGCTTTTCAGAGACCAAGCATGTGTTGTACTCATCAGATCATTAATCTTTGCTTGACACTTAACTCCAGTTACTACATACCATGGATCAAACCATTACCCCAACTGACTTCTGGATATAATTTATTCTGTTTTCGTAAGGAATCATAATACCTTGACACTGCCTATATCAAATTTCATTACCATAATATTCTCTAGAGAGCATTTAGTATTCATTCTGCACATGGTTTAATGCACATTCAAACAGAAATCATCAACAGCTCAGTGGAAGAGCACTGGCTAGAATGCTAAGAGCTCGTGATTGGTGTTCCAGTGGCAACATTACATTTTTCAAGAATGTTTCTATTTTCAACTGCCTCTCATTATAACTCTCATTCAGTCTCCCTCTCCCTCCCTTTCTTCCCTCTCCACAGAAGCATTTATCCTTTGATCTCTTCTTGCACATTTTACTCATTTTGCTTTTTATTATAAACATAGAAAACTATACCTGGCACCAATCAAGAAGGTCGTTGACATTTCGCGGAGCGAGAGAGGCGACGTTGCCGCTCATCGCGACCACGTGGAGAGCGTGTCAAAGGAGACTGGGTTGTGCCTCCATTGTAGAGCAGATACTATTTATATTCGTATACAAGGACAATTGTAAAATAATGAATCTACATGCAGAGGATAGATCATGCAAGAATATATCAGTGTAAAGATCTGCGTTAACAGAAGAAACATACCTGTGAAATATTGATGCTTATTCTAACGGAAAAATGCCATTGATTTCCGAATCTTAACCACAGTATTCTTACTGATTCCTACAGCTCACGAGGTCCTGTCAGGTACATTAGAGAATGGAATAAGAAGCCCCCTGCTCAATTTCTCCTCTTCGAAATATTCTCTCACAGAGCCTATTATTTCCCGCGCCTGTCCTTTAATTGGGATAGTTTTACCAAATACAGTTTTATTCGGTTCCCGAGTGCACCCAGTTTTTCGTTTGGCTACGCTATCTTTGTCACTATTTTTGGACATTGTTAAATATCCATTAAACACAATTATAAATGCACATGCGCACACCCACCCCCACCCCCACCCCCACCCCCACACCCACACACACACACACACACAAGGTAAATACCATACAAATAGGATGACGCAAAAGAACTTTTCAGTACGCAGGCAATCTCTAAACTGATACAAACACACAAGCAAGCTGGGGCTAAAAGGAGGAATTGTTTATAACTGCAGCGACAGCAGAAGATAAAGACTTCAGGTTGCTTCAGTTCATGTTACTGCAATGGGCGCTCGCCTGGCACGTCATGCCAATCACGTGTTACGATATCGCAACAACGCATTTGCATCTATCGTTGCTATAGAAACGTCTTAGTTCTAATTGGTCCTTCTAATAGTTGCTATGACGACCGCTGTGGCGTATTCATCCCCTCCCATTCATTTAAAGCTTTCCGCCACGTGGTTAGTAACTGTCAATCACCTTCTTGATTGGTGCCGAGTATACTCCCCAACATTTTTGTGGTGTATACAGCATTTTAACATGGAACTTTTGGAAGTGGCTATGTTTGCTCAACCATTTCACAATTATTCTTGTTTAAGCAAGGAATATTGTCATTGCTAAATGTCAGGCCTGCAATAACTTATAACTCAGAGCTTAAATTACTCTACATATCCCACAATTAAAGACAGACAAGTAATTTAGAGAAAAATTTTCTCATAACCCCACATTAATGAAGTATTTTCTTCTTAAAAATCCAGGGATTAAACTATGGTCAGCAAAGGATTTCTTAGCTCTTAAGATGAACTATGTTGACTTAGAACATAAACTTACACAATACAGTTGCAGCATTTATCATCTGGCCAAAAATACAGCTCTCAGGCGTATGTGTTGCTGTATCACTGATATATGGGAACTCTGCCTCCACATGGCCCAAAAGTACTGCTATAGTATAGCTGTATGAAAGCAAAAAGAGTATAAACATTAATCTTCAACTTGATTTGAAAGAACATGCAGCCAAAGTCATGCAGATTCAATTTACCCATAGAAAAATTATGCTGTAATTCTACAAATATAAATGAACTACCAAACTAGTTAAAACTCAAAGGATCACAGCCAATAATTTTGGTCAATTATGTTTCTATACCATTTTTAGTTTCCCTACTGTTTGGGTTCATAAGGTAGAGGAAGCACTGCAATTAACTCAAAAATCAGAATCAAGGTTTTATCATAAATACATGTTTTGAGAACCCCTGAATTAAAAAAATAGGTCTGTGAACAGTGTAACTCAAACATGTAGTCAATTACACTGGTCAACACCAATTCTGCAGTTTAAAAGAAAATATGCGACTTTAATGGAAATCAGTGCCCTGATTTCAAAAATGAAGCCCGTTTTTGGCTATCACATCTAGTTTTTATGATATATGCATATAGGTCTATGGTGCTAAATTCATTCAGCTTTTTTAAAATAGAGAGTTGAGGGTTGTTACACTACATCACTATGATATTCTTACTTGAACGCGTTTCGGGAGACGGCTTGTTCCCATCGTCAGCATTTTCTCTCAACTGATTTTTGCCTGTCATCGTCTGGGGGATGTGTGTGGTTTGTGGTGTTCTCTGGTGCTGGGCTGATGAACCTCCAAAGGCTGTTGGGTGGCGGCAGTTCAAAATTATTAGGTGATTCACCACAACACCACAAACCACACACATCCCCCAGACGATGACAGGCAAAAATCAGTTGAGAGAAAATGCTGACGATGGGAACAAGCCGTCTCCCGAAACGCGTTCAAGTAAGAATATCATAGTGATGTAGTGTAACAACCCTCAACTCTCTATTTTAAATTATGACACATCACTGTTACAAGCTTCTAAATCTTCAAAAATTGAGCTCATTCAGCTTATACAGCTTACTGCTACGTTTCATTATGTTATCCTAAATCTGTTGTTGATTTTCTTCCTAGTTGGCTCACTTCCGTCCTCCCTTATCACCCAGTTGTTTATGTTTATATTCCCAGCACTTATCAGTTCTATGGGTCAGGTCTGTCTTCTTGCGAAGTATTCATGTTTACATTTACAGCTATCATAGATCTCAACTTCAGTTTAGCTGAAAACTTGTGTTAATACGCACGTTCGTCTTCTATATGTGTAGTGCTAAAATAAAAGTTTGAGTATGACTTCCACATCAGGATTACATAGGAGACAGTATCTACAAAGTCCTCAGAAGTTTTGTTACATTTGTGGGTGTCATGTGTTTGATGGGAAGGTACGTAAAATAGATTCACAAACAAAGAAACTATATTACTCATATTTCAAAGAGAAAGTTGGTGATCAGGACAAATCATTCGTGCCTCATACTGCATGTAACAGTTGTGTTGAGGAATTATATAATTGGTATGACGGAAAACAGAAGGCAATGATATGGAGAGAGCAGCAGAATCATTATGATTGTTACTTTTACATGTGCAAAGTTGCTGGCTACAACAAAAAAATAAATATATCCAAATCCGAACTCAGCTACACAGCCTATTCCTCATGGACTCAAACTACCATACCTACACTATTTTAGTGAATCTGAAAGCAGTTCCGTAACTTCCGACAATGAGTTGATTTCTGATCCAGAAGAATTTGATAATTCACCACAACTGTTTAATCAATTTGAGTTAAATGATTTAGTGAGGGATTTAGGCCTCACAAAACAAAAAAGCAAATTACTGGAATCAAGACTACAGGAAAAGAATTTGTTGTAACCTGGCGTTACATTTTTGTGGTATAGGAATCGCAAAATACAGTTCCACAAGTACTACACAAAAGAAGATCAACTTGTGTTTTGTGTGGACGTGTGTAATCTTATTCAACAGTTGGCAGGGAAGCACATGAGCTAAATAACGCGTCTTTTTATTGAGACTTCCAAATGAACTCTTAAGGCACTGTTACTTCATAATGGCAACAAGTTAGCTTCAATACTGCTTGCACATTCTACGAACCTAAGAGAGTCTTATGAAACTCTAAAGCATGTTCTTGAGAGAATTAAGTACCATGACCATGAGTGGCAAATATGTGGTGACTTGATGGTCATTGGTCTGTTACTAGGACAACAGGGCGGATACACAAAATTCCCTTGTTTTCTTTGCAAATGGGTGAGGGACAATTGAGAAAAACTAACCAATGGCCTGAAAGGCAGCAACTGGAGCATGAATCAAAAAATGTTACGAATGTGCCTCTTGTTGTCAAAAAATTCTACTCCTTCCATTACACATACAACTTGGCATGAAAGCACTTGACAAAAGTTGCCCTTGTTTCCAGTACTTATGCACAAAGTTTCCATTATTGTCACAGGCTAAAATCAGAGAGGGAGTATTTGATGGACCACAGATAAGGAAATTGATGAAAGATGTTAATTTTACCAGCTCTATGAATGAAATTGAAAAAGATGCATGGAATGGATTCAGAGAGGTTGTTAAGAAATTTCTGGCAACGTGAAAGACCTCAATACAAAGAAATTGTCAGAAATATGCTGGAAAATTTCAGACTGCTCGGCTATAATATGAGTTTGAAGCTTCATTTCCTCAAGTCACATCCTGACTACTTCCCGTCGAATTTAGGAGCTGTCAGTGAAGAGCAAAGTGAAAGGTTTCACCAGGATTTAAAAGATGTTGAACAACGTTATTAGAAATGTTGGGACGTACATATAATAGCCGGTTACTGCTGGGGTCTTGCTCATGATGAACCTACCAGAGAACACTCGAGAAAATCACGTACACTGAAGTTGCATGGGAAAAAAAAGGGGTACATAAGATAACTAACATACATTCTCAAATTCAGGTACACTTTTATATTATTATTCTTCTTTATTTTCTTTAAAAGTTGTACATAAGTGTGTAATATTTTTGCAAATTTTACAATTATATTTTCATTGAACATTGTCATATTGTCAAAACGAAATGTGCTATGGAAAAAACAGAATGCATTTTTTAATTCTGTGCACCAAAATTACTAAGTCACCTATTTTTAATTGTACTGCAGAAAACAAGTTTTCAATTGTAACCTAGTGTTATCGATTCTGTACTTAAACACATGCCTTTTACGGATGAAAGGTAAGGATTTTCAGAAAGCTATCCCCACCCAACTCAAATCAATATGTGAAATTTCTTTTCTTTTCTTTTTTTCCAAAAATTGCAGAAGCAACTTTGATTTAAATATTATATAATACCTAAGATGCTTAATAAATTGTATATCTTAAATTTTCTATAAGTCCTTTTCTTAAGTCCTCTTCATTCTCACTTAATTTATATCACTTCAAAGACTTCAGAGACAGACAAAAACTTGCTGCATTAAAAAATAGACCTTGTTAAGATAAACAATTAATGTTAAAAGTAATATCACTCATTTCCAAAAAGGTTACTGTGGTTTGTTTTCAGTTTTTTCACACTTTAAGCAATACACTTTGAACTGTTAAGCAACCACTATTTTGTATCTCATGCAAAGAGTAAATAACAGCAGTGCTAGCATGCATCACCCTAAAAGTTTATTATAAAGCAGGTATCAGTTACCAACTTATAATAAAGAAATTGATTCTCCCTCCACTTTCTATCCTCTCCATGTGTCGGTTAATCAGTTGGCACAGGGGCTGTGCTGTATAGAGGTTGACAGTTGATACGTTTATGAGACTATATGTTTCATTGTTACAGTGTGTCGGTGCTGATACAATGCCAGAAAGTCCATATACTTTAGCACATAAAATCTTCATGTATGATTTCTATGTGACAACAAACTCTCAAAGAGAAGTGAGATGGCAGTTTATAGACAAGATTCCCTGCTGTTTATGCAACTCACAGAGAAATGTTTAATAATCTTATGAATAGATTTATAGAAATAGGACCTATTCCTGATAAAAAAAAAAACTGAAGTTGTTTACAATCCATTGAAGTTGTTTACTGTCTATTACCAAAACAGTTTCATTATTTGATAAAATATTTTGCTGTCAACAACCTGACCTTGAATAAAAATAAAACCAAAGTTACTATATTTGATTTAAATAATAAACTCAAACTGGACACAGTAAAAACTGGAAACTCGCTCCAATGATCACTGATGAACACTCTTTCCTTACAGTACAAATTGATAGTAGACTTTGCTGGGACAAACATGTAAACAACATATGCAAATAAACTAAGTAAAACTTAAATATGAGCCAAAGCTTTCCTGGCATTCTGAGTACTCAAGATTTTCTCGGGCTTCCAGCCAGGTGTACAGCTGGTTAGAAACCGACGTTTTGGGAAAGTACATAGTTCCCATCATTCAGTTACCCTGAAGATGAGAATGATGTACGTTCCCAAAATGTCGGTTTCTAACCAATTCTACACCTGGCTGGAAGCCCAAGAAAATCTAGAGTGTAGTAAATAAAACTTTATATTTGCTCAGGATTATCAGGAATTATGTTAATAACCAACTATGGAATTAATGCATTATGAGTTGATCTTCCCACGCCTAAACTATGGAAGTATGGAGTAGTGTTGCTAATATACATCTTAACAAACTATTCATTATACAAAAGAAAACTATTAGAACAATGTACAACATGAAGTGCACTGATTTGTGAAGGGCAGTCTTTCAATTAAAAAGTGTTTCACTGTTAATTCTTTTTTTTTTCTTTTTATACAAAGTTGTCTCGTTAATAGAAGAAAAACCCCAATATAAACTAAAAAACAACAAAATACACACCTATTCCACAAGAAATAGTAATGATATTCACAGAATATTAATAAAAACAAAATAAATAATGACTCATATTATTGATTCTATATTGTGTAACAAATTACCCTCTGCATGCTTTAATATTGTAATTAATGTATTTTGAAGGATATGACTGTGTGTATATACTGTTATTAGTATCACACTTAATTATATATTTACTTTTAAATATGCATATTTTTGTATTATATTTAGTATGTTTTTATAATTTTGTGTATCATGATTTGTGTAAACTCTTAATTTGTTCAAAAATGTTGACCATGTCAGATAGCTGTACTAGCTCCATTGACAACAATAAGATGAACAAAATAAATCACTATGTTCTTACAGAGAAAAACCTTGATAACATAGGAGAAAAATTAGAACGAAGTCCAAAGATATCTCTGAGAAAGCTTACACAGGAATCAGGAATTTTGCATACCTCGGCTTGGAATGACATTAAATTTTTAAAATTAAAACCCTAAGATAACTGTAGTTCAGGAATTGCAACAATGTGATAGTGTGAGTAGAGTTAGTTTCTGCAATTGGGTGTTGATGACATTAATGATTGCTCTAGTCACCCACATTTAATTTTATTTTTTTTTTGGACGAAGCATGTTTTATTTACATGGCCATGAAGAATGAGTGTTAATGCAATTTTTTTTAAAAGGGTGAGAGATGTGTGATGGTACAAGGACAAAATTTTCAACATCCTCTATGACAAAGGTATGTGATTGTTGTAGTTATAATTTGCATGTGCTTGAATTTAAGGAGCTATGAATATCCAACTTTGCTGGCAAACAGTGTGCTTCCTGGTGTCAAGAAATTCCTGTTAGGCCACACATCCAAACGAAGGCTTTATATTTTGCAATTTACAGTTCTCTATACATTTTCCAGGACCTTTTTATTCCAAGATTCAGTGATGCAATTTTCAATGTTTTGGTTGACATACTTATGGAATGGCCCTTAAATATAATCTGACAGACATTTCCCATAAATTGCCTACCCTAACTTTAAGTACTAAAATTACTATGTTCTGGGGTTTCCTTTATGACATATTCTCATTTGCTGTTTGTTAGCAGAGTGATGAATAGATACTTTTTTAAACCCAGCAAAAAAACAGGCAGTCACAAAACATACACTCTGGACAACAGTATGAATACTACTCACTCATATAAAAATCACTGTCCTTAGACTAAAGTTTATGTTGACTGTCCAGTTATATTTAACTGAATTCAGGGGAGTACCTCAAGACCACATTTTGCAATCACTATAGCAATAGACATCTAACAAAACTAAAACATTTATGAGAAGACACTGACCATGAAATTTCTTAAGGCAAAGAAACATAATATGTAATTTTAAAAATATACACACTGTTGAATTCTAATTTGAGACACCATCACAAAACATGACGCACATGTAATCCAAATCCTTTTATATTATATATATATATATATATATATATATATATATATATATATATAATTTTGTTTTTCCTATCATTACAAATTAATAGCAATATATTAAACAGCTACTGCTTGCTACTTACCTCCCCAAAAATGTGACAGGGAAAATCACAAATAAAGCCAGCGGTAAAAGATATACTTTCTCTAAAACCATTTCATGAACTGAAAAAAGACAAAATATGTGGGATTATTCAGAGATTGTATAGAAAGCCTCAATTTGTTTTATCAGAATAAAACTAAGCTTTATAATTTACAATTAGGAGCCTGAATGCATACAATACATTTTTCTAACAGGACTGCCTTAAAACTTAACCCAGTTATACTTTCTTTAGCTATAAAGGTAACACTTTTTTTAAAAGATTTGAAAACTTCACAGAGGAATAAAAAAATATAAGCATTTCTTACATGGCATGGTACTTATGAATATAAAAGAATAAATTTAATTTTGTACAACTGTTCTGAAAACAAGCACCAGTAAATGCAGTATGCAAAAAAGAAAAACACTACATCGAATGTTAAACACATAGCTTTAATGCAGCATTTCTATTTAAAGTATCTTCCAATGATCCTAGGTTCAGCTGAAAGGTACCTTTATTTTAGGTAGATACACTTTAAATGTTCATCTTAGGAGTGTCAACATAAATTCCAGTAGCTTAGGCCTCTTGAAACCTTTATAAGGTTAGCGTTTACGCTGTAAATATGCTAAAAGAAAAGGAAAACGGAAAAGGAAGGGAAAATGCCGGCTCATCGTCAAAGCGCGTTCAATATGAAGGGCATTAAATATTCGAGAGACTCTTATAAATATATAAGAATAGTTGATAGTAATATGCACCATAGCACAAAAATGTACCTTGTTTCAAAATGAAAATTTGAGCAGGAGCATACTTTCAGCTGGAAAACGTGTAGCCCATTATCAGTCTTTTGATGTAAGGTTATAGATGCTTTTATTTAACAACCAAATTAGGCTTTCAGTATGCATCTGAAGTAAACAAGTTTGCCTTATACACACTGAGAGAAGACGGAAGAGTTCGAAGTATGTTATAGCGGATTCACTTACTCATACATAACCTCAGCAACACTCATACTGAGAATGGTGTTACGGAAAAAGTGTATCACCCGATATTATTAAATCATTGCAACGCATTAGTCCACAACATTAAATACCACATACTTAATAAAATCAAAAATACACTTCGACGGAAATACGAGCTAAAACTAAAATATACACGACTCTTACCCGCCCACTTTGTCTAACATCACAGAACAACGGCCTTAATAGCAATTATATCCTGCTCCGATCCTAAACAAATAATAAACAGCAATTTATTCTGGTTTAAAAAGTTATTTTCATCCCTTTCCTTCTTATTCAGCTAGATTACTTTTATACGTTTACTTTAAATACAGAGCGCTTAATCATATACAAGTTATTTAATATTTCAAATATGCAGCATAAGCGCAACATGAGACTCGATAGAATAATAACCATTGTGCAACAATACTGGGAACAGTGATGTTATGTGACCTATAGAAAAGGAATTTATTAACAAATTCAGTTTCCCCCAATTAGAGGCTGCCATAAACACAGCATACTAAACACAACTGAGTTTTATTTATGGACGCTCTTTAACTACTATGGTCCTTGTCGTCTTATTCTATATTGAGCGTAAAAAATTGCAAATTTTGCTCAGAGGCTTCTTTATCGGGTTTGAGGTTCTTTTACGTGCCGTAAATCTACGACTCGGGACCACCACCGGCTTCCCTTCTGAAGGCATGGATGAGGAGGAGGAGGAGGAGGAGGAGGAGGAGGACGTGATAATGGAATTAGATTGTTATGAATAAATTGAGGCAATGGTAAATAATTTTCTAAATAGATATGTATAGAAAACGTAAAGATACCAATGATTAAATGTGCAATTATGATGATTGTTATCATCATCGTCGTCGTCATCATACATCGCTGCCCACCTCCGAAGGCAGGTGTAGTTCCCCTGAAATAATCTTCTTCTGAGGTTTTACTTGTTTTGGAAATATGCAGGATATCTCTAAGCTTTTCGACCACAGACTCATTTAAGCATTCGCTCTTCACCAATTCACCCATCGTCCCTATAGTCCTGAGATGTTAGAAGAACTATTTTAAAATCACGTGTCTGACGATTTTGTTTAAATATCCATATGACTGGCACGAGGAGTAAATAGTATACATATCTGAACTTTCTGTAGATAGCTTCTATGGTTCTCTTTCTGCACAATGAATTTTATATGAATGGGAAAGAATGGAACACAACCAAAAATATTGCATATAACAATCCCGTGATTTCTACGCTAGTTATCGTTTATTTTCACATCATTTTTGTAAATTATTCAAACTTCCTATCAGTCGTGACAAATCATAAATAGCTTTAAAATGTTATATTAGTACGCAGGCTCGTAAATTACCTGTAGTGGCAGTCTACTATTGAAAAAAGGTCGAAAAAGATGCAAGCATTGATACTGCAAGCTTTGCATGGTGTAGTTGACAAACAAAGGTAGTAAGCATTGCTTAAAGTAGTGGAAAATTTTAATGAGTTGCGGGAAATATATTGTAAATGGCTAATGCAACAAAATGTCATTTGTCACAAATCGTATGTTTTAATGAGTTCCAGACTTTTTTCTACGCCAAGTTTGTGTATATCTTATAGTTTCGTAATTAAATAAAATTCAATGAGAATGAAGAGGACTTGAAGCCCTTTTACATAATATTCTAGATAAGTATACATTTTGTTTACATTGCTAATATCTCAAACATGTAGCATTTTGATCAAAATCGTTAGAACGTCTTTTGAGAAAATAGAAAACTAAAGTGTTGTTTGCTGTGGGTAAATTTCGTAAAAATTTTCACCTTGCATCCCTAATGATGCTAAATTTAAATACGAAGCCTGAGATTTATCTGGCCTTTCGTTTTCAAGTTATGCTATTCACAAGCACACTCGCGCACGAGCACGGGCATTTCTGTCAAATTGCTTTTTGGGGGAACCTCAAAACGTGTACCTAATCCCGGCTAAGTCTATAGGTAAGTCGTAAAGAAAGTAGAAAGTAAAAAGAATAAAATAAGAATTCATCGTCCCATTATAGGTTTTGTTTTCTCCATCTGATATTTACGCCGCATGTCTTAGACAAAGGTGATTGCAACAGAAACTCTTTGGATGGCGTGGGTACAAGCATGTCGAGGGTACGTTTTCGTCCCGGTGCTAAATTTGAGTGGTTTCCAAATGAGTCCATTATCTCTCAGTTTAGAATATAACTACATAAAAACCCCTATTTTGTTGTGAAATAAAATGGCCTGCAGTGGTAAAATACTTCACAGTGGTCATTAATACTCGCGTCACAACACATTTGCCGCTTAGAATACACAATACATTCTATCCTAATTTTAGTTCCAATTGCTGCACCTTAATCCGTGAAAATAAAATCGATTTATTTCAATATTTCTACTCAGGATTAATTCATATTTATCATTAGAATTGATACAAATTCTTTTTAAAAAATGGTCACCTATACATAATCCCCCTCTTAATAATTTTCTGCTACGCTACTGGTTTAGAACAAACCACTGGAATTAGGTAGACACTGACTCATATTTCCTTTTCTTCAACATGCATTTTCTGTTGCGGAGAATTTTTATAAAATTGAAAACAAAAAGTTGACTTTTCTTATAATTTCTGAAAGGTTTGCCTTTAACTTTACTTCGCGATAAAAAATAAATAAATGACGTTAAAAAAGTGAAGAGCAGGTATGTAAATCAATTATATGATACTTGCTTGCTTATATACAGAGTGAGCCAAAAGACTCCGAACAGCCTGCACGGTGTTTTTCCTGTCCGAGTCCTCGGCGCTCGTAGCCATCTGCCGCTATCATAGAAAGGCGCGGATGAAACCATACAACATTTTTAAAGCTACTTTTAAAGGTTTTGCTTACCAACTTTACGAAAGGAGATGCTGAAACTGGCCACCGTTGTTGTCCATACATTTTTGGCACCTCTTTAGGAAACTATCCATCACCCGCCGTAGTTCATGTTGAGAAATTTCCTGGCGGATATTTTGTTTTAATTCTTCCAGGGTGTGTGGGCTTGTCTTGTACACTTTATGTTTTAAGTTACCCCGGATGGGTATGTTATGAACAATATTACCGGCTACGCTGTGTTTTTCCACTGGGCGTGAGGAAATATGACAAAAACATGATAACGCACTGATGCTATAAACGAAGTTTATATTATACACACAGCGTGTATTTATTTATAATTCCTATGTGTTAACTCCGTCAAGTGTCACTTCGCAAAGTGAATGTACGATTTGCAGAAAGATTTCCAGGTGTAAAAGTTCCAGGCCGTACAACAATCCATGAACTTTACAGTAAATTTCAGGCCACAGGTTCTTACCGAAGAAACATTAGATGACTTCAGTCGTTTGGAAAATTTCTCCCAAAAATTCCATGATGGACAGTTTCCTAAAGAGGAGCCTAAAAATGTATGGACAACGATGGAGACCAGTTTCAGCATTTCCTTTCATAAAGTTGGTAAGCAAAGCCTTTAAAAGTGATTTTAAAAATGTTGTATGGTTTCATCCGTGCCTTTCTATGATAGCGACATACAGCAACGAGCGCTGAGAGCGCGGACAGGAAAAACACCGCGAAGGCGTTCGGAGTCTTTTGGCTCACCTTGTACTTATTATATTCATTCATTATCTGTTTACCCTCCTCTTACACCCCCCAGGACTTACAGGCGGGTGCCTGGGGTCAGAGGCCCGTCGAGGAGCAGACACTCATGGACCAGACAGAACATCCAGGATGGGTGATCAGCCCGATGCCTGGTATGGGATGAAGGAAGTAGATGAAGCGAAATGTTGGTGAAATGGATGAAAGGAAAGGTGATGATGGAGCAGTTGGTGGAATGAGTGGCGGGGGAAACCGGAGAACTGCTTTGTCCACCACAAATCCCACATGCAGGTCCCTGGGATTGAACCCGGTCCGCCTCGGTGGGAGGCGAGCGGTCTAACCAATCGGCCACGGCGCCGCCGTACTTATTATATAATAATTTATAATCTGGGATAAAAGTTCAAGGAATGGTGACAACTCCTTTGCCTTTGTTATCCTAATCACATTAGCCGATCACAGCTGTGCCGGAAATGAATAACCTTCCTGTTTGGTAAGATAATGGCGGAAACGCTCCCGAAAGCACTTTATTTTTTGTAGATAAAGTACCTAGCGGCAAGAGTTGGCATAAGGTTTGCTGTTTATTCTATTAATCTCATTATACGAATTGAACGACTGATTCTAACCTTTAAAAAATATGAGACTGTGATGGTGTTGTGTTGCCCCACGTATGGGAGCCAAACTTGCAGTAATTGCTGCCCCTCGTATGAGAGCCAAACTTGAAGTGGTTTAATTGTTGTTACACCACGTAATGTGGGAGATATGTTTCTTGGAGTGTTCGCCCCACGTACGATACAAACTTTCCGGTGGCCTTCGCCCCACGTTTAAAAAATCAACTTTGTATTTTAATACTTATTTAAATATTATATACACACATATATATATATATATGTATGTATGTATGCCTCGGCTGCGTCAGTACTTTTTAGAACACGTATCTCTTAGCAGGGCTGGTGTGGCTAAAGAACAAGGCTTACACAAATTATAATTGTATTGTACTTTGTTTATTAATCCTTCACAGATTAAATAACACTTCACTGATGTATCCTACTAAAGAGCTGTGGGATTATTGTCAATTGTGCTTTTTTAACACGTAAACTTTATATTATTCTCACCGCAATAAATTTTCATGTCTCACATTGAACCTGTATCGTACCGCGGGTACGCAATCTAATCTTGTAGCGTCTGCCGCCTGAATTTGTATATTTACCCTATTTCAAGTCTCTGATTGGCTAATCCTACTCCAATAGAATACTTTTATTTAACTTAAGCTTTTTCTAGTTTTTGATTGGCTATTTATAAACTGTTTTAAATATTACATAACATTATTATACATTTACATAATAATATAAACATAATACAATGACTGTAACATACACTTTATATATTATTATACACATATTGCTTTAAGACGGGCTGTTATTAAATTTTATATTATATAATTAGACTGACACTATTTAAGTGTTAAAAATACTGCCTCAAATGTTAAAAACAAACATCCTTTATCTCAGAAGTAATATAACATCTTGTAGATATTACATTGATTTAAACTTTCGGAATTTGTTGAAACATTGCTCGATATAAAAAAAAAAGGAATATATAGGTATATATAATGTGCCGGTAAAAATTGGGTTGTCGGCTTACAACTCAAGTTGAAACTAGATGGGCCACTTGTTTACTCAGCAGCTCTCGAGAAAGAGTCACTAGTATTAAGTATTGTGGGTTTTACTTTGGTCAAGAGATTGTAAAGATTATATATATATTGTTATGTATTACTAAGTGTATAATAAATTCATTAATTCCACTCAGGTTATTCTGGGTTACTATGAACTTAACCTAACGCGACGTAATGTGTATCAAATGGAGCTATTTAGCGTCGACTTAACTTTAACACGACGTAGCTTAAGACGTTGGCAATGTCAACCTTTTCCTTTCCGTTACATCACTGGTAATTAGAATCAATCGGCGTGAAGCAGTAGCATGAATTAATAAAAACTACTACCAATCGAGAGTCACTGCAGTTACGCTAAATGCATCCTAATTAAACTTTAAGTTCAACATTATTACATAACTTCACGTTACGTCCCGTCCCGTTATAGTTCATCGTAATTCCAATTTTGCTGTTTTGTCGCTGGGTTTTGGTTGCCTGTTTGAAATTCCCGCGAAACCAAAAGTTTGCTTTCAATGCTTATGCATTCCAAGCAAACATTCAATTATAACGATTTATCTAACAGTTTTGTGGATAGTAGGAACTTTCTAATTTTATCTATGTATTTAAAATATTTTGTTATATTAGATATTTTCAAAGAGATCTGGCCAGCATTTCTAGAAAGGTGACGTAGGTGTACACCAGAGTGTATAGTGTGTTATATTCTCTGGTGTACAATAAATGCACGATCGCTTGTGTTGAAATTTTGTAAACTTACAAACGGTGTTCATATCGGACGGTAACTGAATGGGAAATATGGAGCATATGTAAAACAAACAATTCCGGCTATACAAATGTTTCGTATAATAGTTATTACACCTTATAATGACCAATTAAAAATTTTCTTTTGTTAAATAATAATCCCCGTAAAATATCATGACTTATTTGGTTAAAGGACGTTAAACTACAAAAGAAAAAACAAACTCAAAATTGATGAAATGAACTTTCCTTTATTATGGGGCTGCCAATGTTATGGGGGGAAATGTTATGAGACAATATCTCTCATTTCTAGACCACCTATATTTCTTAATACTAGATTGGGGAATAAAATTTAAGATATAAATTCCTTTGAGAATACTGAACATTATATTTAACTTATGTATTACAGATTTTCTTACCAAATTTTTATTTAAAAATGATTTTTTTTTTACTGACTCAGAAACTATACAGAATTATACAATGCCGCAGTATGATAGTAGCAATATTATCTTAAAATTTAATAACAATTCAGCAGAAAAACTATCCATTAGTTACAGTAGAGCATATAATATCAAAAAGAATTATAGTTCTATTCTTCAGGTTCCATTAGCATCTTATGTAAATTTCTAAAGCTTGGACACATAAAGGAGTTAACTTGTTGGAAGTAGAAATTAAATTTTTAATTTACCTGGCTGTGAAGGAGGAAGCTGTAATAAAAATTAAGTTGTATCTATGGTAACAATGAAATTACAAGAAAATTAGCAAGACAGCAAGAAATTATGGTTGTGAGGCTAATGTATAAATTTCCACTTAGAATATTAAAAGAATATTTCATTCAAGAGACTGAAGATTGGAACATGAATGTAATTATAAATGAAAGGAAGAAAGATAATATTGGTAAACAGATGTCACGTTATATTTCAATCTCTTCACCATGGTCAGATTTAAAATTTCATTCAAGTTAAACGTTTTCTAATTGTAACATTATTACTTCCTTTTAACATTGTTTCATTGTAAGACTTTGTTCTGTTCTTTTTGTCCTATTCAACCCTTTATATATGTGTTTATTGGTAATTTTGTATTTGTTATGCTCTGTCCAAGAGGGAGCCTTTCAGTAAAGGCTTTAAAATTAATTTAACATATAGGTATTATATTACAACAGATTTAATTGTTTATACTTTGAATCATCTGTATAAAATTGCTGACTGTAAAAATCATGAATATGAAACAAATGCATAAATTGCAGTTTCAGTTTATAGATTAAGATAACTCCTCTCTGCAAGGACCAGCCACATGTGGGTAGTGTAGCCATTCAGCATCTTCTCCCAGTACAATGCAGAGCAAGTTGACCTGGCTTAACTTCAACATGCCTACTCTTGTGTATTTCTAGGAATGTTCTCTAAGGCCAGTTTATATCCCCAAGGCTGACAGCGGCTGTTGGATTTGCTCATGCATTAACATGTCACCAAATTATGCATAACAAATTAACTTGCTAACAGTTGCAACATTGTATTTATAATGAAGGTATTGTAAGCTTAAATTCTAGCTGTACAACAATTAATCCAGATATGGGTTTAATAATATAAAAACCAAAAGCTCTATAAACAGTAACTAATATATGAATTACAACTATCCGGGCTTGTAGGCCGTGGTCTAGAAGGCATCGTGGATACCGACGTTTAGCCAAGTACAGTGCTTGGCATCTTCAGGGTGAAGTGATTCAGTGTCTGTGGCGGTCATAGTCTGAAAGCCTCAGTATGTACATCTATAAACAGTGACCTTTTTTTCATGTTAAATTTAGAATGAGTGTCACTGTCTACACACATCTTCACTTAATAAGTTTTAAAACTAGAACTTTTTAAGGGCATTTGTTCTCATTGTTCAGCAGCTAGTTGAATGAAATGCATGTACATATATACATCTTTTTCTTAAAAAATATTTTTTATTCAGGGGCCTCAAAACATATATTTCCAGCAAAATCTCAGTATAAAATATTTGAGTGAAATACATCAACCTACTACCACATGGTAGAGAAATTAAAATGCTGCTAATAAATTTTGATACACTGCTAGAAGAGAACCTGACCTTCAAGTTCATAAAAAAATCCAACAGATGGAAGTAAGATGCCCAAGTATCCAATATTTGGATCTGATATCAGTCACAACTGAGCTGAAGAAGCACACAAGAGTTCACAAAATGTGTCCTAATAAGGCACAAAAAAGTGAAGCAGTGAAAGTTGTAGCTCGTCAAAACTTAAATGCAAAGCTGGTGTTGCAACAATTATATTTAGCAATAATCTTTCAGCTATTTACTATTGTTGTTTATACAACATTCATTTGTTTAATACTCCATGATTAGTGTACATACAGGATGCAAGATGACCTATGATCATCCTTGAAGAGGAACAGGATGATGCAAAAATTGCTTAACATTAACTCTATTTTAAATTAAGATTTTACAAAAAATACTTTTTTAAATATTTAAGACAAAATTGAAAATAAATATTGCTTGCATGTTTAAATACATTTAGAATTAAAACAATTTGCACTCTTACTATTATTATAAGCTTTCGAAATTTGTCTCAGTTGAATTCATCGTTAGCCACAAGACTACACAACATAACACTGTAAGATCAAAGGAATTGCACTTCAGCTGTTTCTTTATAAAGAAACACACTTCACCTGTTGTTTATTGTTCTTATGGCCTGTTTTCGAAACAGCAGATTATCAGTTACAAAATGGTTCACTTTACTAATGCTGAGTATCTTGAATGCTACTCATTTATGGTGAAACACATTGTAATGCTGCAGCTGCAGCATGAATTTATCAAGAACGATTTCTAAATATACGATCAACATTTGTTTTCATCTGTCAAAAGAGTTCTAAATACAGGAAGCATATCTCATAAATATAGAAATGGTTGCAAATATACAATTTCACTAAAATAGGTTCAATACCTCAGAACTAGTTTCGAGGAATCACTTCCTCATTGTCAGCTGATTGCAACTGGTTGGCTTTACTCTGATGGTTATAGATGTCTCGTTGTCCCTCTAGTGGTGGTTCTACAAGTTTCGTAATCAAATTTTTGTCCATAGGGATGTCAAAATTCATTAACCTTGGACGAAATTTCCAAAGAAACATTTTATCCCAAATGTTTAATTCCATAGGTTTTTGTGCTGCTTGATAAGTGATACTGTGTCCTCAATTTCATGTCCCTGTATCCAAAAATGTGCTGCAACTGCTGATTTTTCTTCTTCCCTGGATTTGATGTTTCGAAAATGTTCCTTAAGCCTCGTTTCTATGTTACACTTAGTTTGACCAATATAGATTTGTTCACAATCCTTGTAATCTATTCTGTAAATCCCGGATTTTTTATGAGCTGGCATTTTTTCTTTTTGGTTTGCATTTATGAGGAATTTTATGCTGAATTTATTTTTGGGGATGAGTGCCACATTGATATCATTGAAAATTTTCTTGAATTTGTTATGTGCCCATGGGTGAAATGTGACTTTTTTGTATGTCGGCTTTTGTTTGTGTGGTTTGAGGGTTGTATTTTCTTTTATCATTTTTTGTTGCCTGAATTTTTTGATTAACCTATCCACCATACCTGTTTTGTAGCCATTTTTTCAAGCTGTTTTTAAGATTTCTTGGTATTCTAAGTTATATTCCTTTTCATTGAGGGGGATGTTCACTAATCTATGGGTCAAACTGTTAAAAACTGCAACTTTGTGTGATGGGGGGTTGTAACTATTGTTTTTTATACAGTTATCCGTATAGGTGTTTTTTCTGTATATTCCAAAAGTTAATCTATTGTTCTTCATGATTTTTAGGTCCAGGTAGGGGAACTGGTTATCCAATTCAGTTTCCATGGTAAAGTTAATATTACTGTCTTGCAAATTCAATAATTTGAGAGCATCTTGTACATGTTTCTTGTTAACTATTTTGACAACGTATTTGTTAAATGTCTTAATACAAGGGTATCACAATGTTACTTATCACCCAGTTTAACACATTGTTAAAGTTAACATTGTTCGATGAAACAGTGTTTGCATTAACTTCAGTGTTAAATTAGTTCAACATTGTGTTAAAATTTAGCATCTGTTGGTGAAACCAGCCCTTAATTAATTTTCTTTAAGATTTTAGCATCAATTTTATTATTCATACCTGTCTCACCTGGCATTGCATTGGTGCATTCTATAAGTACAGGGTTGAAAATAAGGACGGGGTGATTTTTGAAAGTCGTGTGCAGCCTGTAATTTGTACTTTTACTAAAGTATAAGTATCCAAAGTTTTATACAGATTAGTCAAAATAGTAGAATTTGTACAAATGGGTTGAAAAATATGATTATGTGTAGCTTTTTGAAGTTGTATGGTATCCTATAATTTTCACTAAGTCCTATAGCCCAAGTGCACAAATTGTGTCCTGGTTGACCCACCAGTATAGTTTTATCTATAAAGGGATGAAAATACAGTAAGGGTAGCTTTTAACAATTTTGAGTACTATATAATTCATAATAAGGATTAGGTAATTCTTGCAAGTTGTAACATAGCCTATGATTTTTGCCAACTCCTATTGCATAATTGTGCAATATTTTGACCACATGATTTAAACAGTGCAGATTTGTACATAAGGGGTTGAAAATATGACATGGATCATTTTTTTAGAGTTGTAAGATAGCTTATAATTTTCATTAGGTCCTATAGAATAAATGTACAAAATTTCATCAAGATAGGCCACAGAATCTTGATGTGTGTGTTAAGGGTTGAAAATGGGGACTGAATGTAAGGGAGCTTATTATTTTTGTCAACTTCTAGAGTCCAAATGATCCTCGTTTTGTCAAAATCATACCAAAAATATTGTGAGATAAAACTTTAGTGAAATATGAGGGAAATGTGGTGATATGAACAATATACAACTTATCACAAAAGTAATTAAATTTTAAAGTATTTTAAGCCTCCCCATTTACCCCTTTGAGCTCAAAGTCGTTAAAAATCTGCCATATTTGCAATAAAGTGCCAAAAGTAGCCTCTCATATATATATCTTTTTAGCGAAACAGGATTGAAATTTGGTGATGAATATGAAAAAGAAACCTCTAAGTTCCCAATTTTCAAAATGTTGAAACTATTGTATAGCCTGTGACCATTTCAAATCACATTTGGGAACTGTGAAATATGGTGTGCTGCAGGGCACTGTGCTGGGGCCATTATTATTTATTATCTATATCAATGACAAAATACTTCAGTGATAACTTATGCAAATGACACTACAGTTGTATGTTCGAATAAAACAGTAGAGGAATTAAATAAAACCTTAAACAACACCCCTCTTGGTTGCTGAATTATTTCAAATCGATAAATCTACATTACAAGACGCAAAAAACAAAAATGATGCAATTCAATAAACAATATCACTAAAAGTCAATAATAATAATAATAATAATAATAATAATAATAATAATAATAATAATAATAATAATAATAATAATAATATTCTGGATGTAAAAACAAAGTTTTAGATCTTATTGTTGATAACAAGCTAACGTCGGCTGAGCACATTGAACATATAAGTGGGAAAATCAGTAAAGCAGTGTATCTACTTAGATATTTCAACAACCGTAGTGATGGTAACATATAGAAACTAATATACTATGGGTGTTTTTATCCACATATACTCTATGGGATTGAAACCTGGGGTGCTGCTGTGAAAACTCATATGGATAAATTAGTTACATACCAAAAGGAAGTATCAAAATCATTTAAAATAAAGAGAGTTGAAGGTTGTTACACTACATCACTAAAATATTCTTACTTGAACGCGTTTCAGAAGACGGTTTGCTCCCATAATCAGCATGTTTTCAACTCATTTTAGTGATGTAGTGTAACAACCTTCAACTCTCTTTATTTTAAATTATGACCCATCACTGTTACTAGCTTCTAAATCTTCAAAATTAATTATCAAAATCATATTTAATGTATGTAATAGATAAGTACAATCCAGTTAAAAACAACCAACTCCATAAACATAATACAAGAGGTAAGTTGGATTATTTTAGGCATAGTGTGAAAAAGTGTATTTTTAAAGGATATACGTATTTATGCAAATCTAATGTGTACCCCATATTTCAAACTTAAAATTATGGGGGGGAAAAAAAAAAGGTTTGTATCGAATGAAAAGCACATCAATGACAGCATATAAGTAATAGGTATTTTATTTAAATTTATTTAATACAACAATGGATTTATCGTATATATAAACCATCAGATTATAGAATTGAAAGTGCCCTATTGTTAGGTAACACATTGTTAAAGAACAAAATTAGTGTTACACACTGTTTTTTGCATCCTGCTGTTTTGATGATAACTTCCTTTGTCCCTTTCTCAGCAATAGTGTAGTTCCACAGCATATCAAACCAAATTGGTGTCTCATCAGCATTGCCTATTTGCCCCATGAAAAATTTTTTTTCTTCCAAAGTGAAATCACATACCACTGAAACGTTTGTAGTTTGTCCTCAAAATCTGCAGGAAGCTTCAGTAACATTGTTGTACAGCGTCTTAGAGATAAACCTGTCTACTGCATGAAACAATCCACACACCTATGGCTAGCCTTAAACTCTTGTTTCGGAATACCAAGAACTTCAGCCTCCTCTTTAACCTTCTTTTGTATAGTGTCACTAGCCACAGATTGCCCATTCTTCCTCCTTTTACACACAAATTCCAACATCAGTATGCCTTCCTTTGCGAGAACCCATAAATTTCTTCCTACTAGCTTTAGTAGCAACTAATGACAATTTCTATTTTCGCTACAAACGAACATTGCTCTGATACATTGAACTTCCTTCCTGCCTTTCTATTACCATTTTTTTTTCAGCATAAGGGATTACTTTATGCTTTAAAGAAGCATCATAAGACGCTCTTCTCTGTTTGCCTTTGCCCTCCATATCATACCTAAAAATGCTCAATAATAGGCCAATAATAAATGTGCGGCTAGCTTGTCGTGAGTTTCCAGATGCATGTTAACGCCAGCAATCCATTGTGATGTAATAAACAAAAAATTTAAATGAAGTTACTGGCGTTCTATGGAACAGATTCACATAAATATGGTATATATTTCTGGAATCACACCTTCTAATACATTACCACTGGGAATCAAATGCCCATATGATTTAAAGGATTTGTAAATATGTAATTGTATTGACATGTCCAAAATCAGATGTATGATAAACTGAATGAAATAAATATTATTATTATTATTATTATTATTTAGAAGAATAGGGATTTAAAATGGTGAAAGAATTATCAAAAATTGAAATTCATTGGTTGAGTGGTTTACCTTACATACCCACACACAAATGTTCTCTCTTTATAATATTAGTATAGATTTGATAAGCACATGCTAGGCTACTTATAAAAAAATATTTTTCAATAGTTATGTAATGCATATTTATTTGGAAATACATACACATGGTTATCATACAAGGAACAGACTATTCTCATACTTTATAAAAATGTTTTCCTGTATCAAATCTACCAAGGTTAATGAGAAGAGGCAAGATATTGGCAAATGACAATGGAATGTGTACATATGTTCTGAATACACAATGCAATAATTTACATCAAGTTGGCAATATCCAAATCCTATAAATTTAAAGCTGCAGATATGAGTAATTATTATCCTAACATCCTAATATGTAACAGTTTACAGCTATTTTATGAGTATCCTAGATCCTGAGAAGCTGAACAGAGTTTGATCTTATTTCACTTGAGTACATACAAGCTTCTTTATAAAGCATTTGCATGAGAAAAGAAAATAGAAATTAAATTTGCTAGCTAAAAGCATACCCGTGTTTAAAGGTTAGATTCTCAACAATTAGTAAGTCAGTTCAAAGGAATTAATTACTGTTCACTAAAAGAGATAATGCTGTATATAATCATCCCTTAGCATCAGAGAATTAGCTCCTGCCTTTCTTGAACCTTTGTCGAGCTTGAGCCTTAGTATACGATCGATGAGACTTCTCTTCTTTCACAGGCTCAATTACTTCTTCTGAAACCACCTCTTTTGTTTCTTCTGTAACATGAATACAAGGAATATTCTTAGGGATCTGTTTTTACAAAGTCTGAAGGAAAAAAGACATTAGGAAACTGGCACAGAAATAAGCACTCTGCAATATAAAAGAAAATAATTAAATGTTATATCTAAGCAACTTTGTAAACAGTATTTCCAACAAAATAATAGTCTTATAAAACAAATGATTAAAATGAAGTGTTTAAAACAGTGGAGCATGTCAATAAGATGTTAAAACCCTGGTCAGCAGATTAAAAACACTTGTTGCTCCACTTACTTAAAATTCTATTCCAACATGTTTCAAAGAGACGTGCTCTTCATCCTCAGCGAGCAGGCCAACTGATGTACGCGTCAGGCAACTACTTCCACTTCCTTGTTGTTCGGTGTGCCTCTCTTTCTATTGGTCAGTCGTAAGACATCGTCCATCACTGGTGTTTCAAAATTCATGGCTCGATTTATGTTTTCTAGTTATGTGTATATTTTCCCATACCATTAATTCAGTATGGTTCTTGGCTGGTTTTAAAAGTTTGATTTCGTGACTAATATTATGATTGTGTGATCAAAAATGATGGGCTATGGCTGATTTATCTGTCTGTTTATATTTTATATTTCTGAAATGTTCTTTTAATCTGGTTTCCAAATTTCTCTTTGTCTTCCCAATATATATTTTATGACAATCTTCACATTTGATGCAGTAAATTCCTGATAATTTATTACTCGGAGTAGTATTTTTTAAAGGATGGTAGAGCAAATTTCTCACACTATATTTATTTTGTGGAGCCAGTTTTATGTTATACTCTTTGAAAATCTTGCTGAATTTGCTGAACACTTTTGGGTGGTATGTGAATTTGCAGAATCTTCCCAGTGTGTCTCCTGTATTTAATATGCTAGCGTCCTTAATAGTTTTTCGTATTCTATGTTTTTTGATGATTTTTGTAACAAAGCTGGCCTTAAAACCATTCAGATCTGCGACATATTTAATGTGCTCCAGTTCTTTGTTATATTACCGTTAACAGTTTGTTATACAGTTAACAGGATTTTAATCAATCTATATATCACGCTGTGAAAAATGGCATGTTGATGTGTTTCTGGGTTGAAATTTTTGTTTTTAATATAATTATCCACATGTGTTGGTTTCCTGTAGATTCCATATTCTAATCTGTCCATATTTCTCATAATTTTTAAATCAAGAAAAGGAAGCCATCCATCTTGCTCTATTTCAATCGTAAATTTTATAGATTTGACCTGCAGATTTAATAGTTTTAAGGCATCCTGGGCTAGCTTTTTAGGAACGATAGCGAAGATGTCATCAACATATCTAAACCATGTTGTATGGGAATGCTTTAGCAACATGCATTTCTAATTTGCTCAGTATAAATCAGCCAACGTGATTGGGATTGCCCATAGCCAAACCTGAAGTTTGTTGGAAAAACTTGTTGTTGAACATGAAACTAAGCAAGTGGAGCAACAAGTGTTTTTAATCTGCTGACCAGTGTTTTAACACCTTAATAGTGTTATGTTGGCAAGACTTGTAAATTATAAGCTGCATGATTTATAACAAATAACATTCACTCATTCAATACAACAACAATGCATGTGAACATAGTACTACAGACAATCACAAAATGCATTTGCAGGCTGCCAGGAAAACACAAGTGATCAACTCAATACTACTCTAAAAGACATTTCTGATGTGATACATTCACATGACTTTCTCTACCCTCTATCATTTATTAGTGGGTATACAAACTATTTTTACTACAGCTTATTTTTCTATCTACATTTTAATCCAAATAAACCTTTGCAGAAGTAGCTAAATTACACATTTAATTACAGATTCACAGGGAACAGCGATAGTCAAGTGTTTAAGAACTGGATGCTATGCACTAACCTTAAAATTCCATACTGTTTCCATGCAATCACAAGAAACAACTGAATGCTGAAAGGAGTTTAAAGAACGACCAAGTAATGAACAATTCAAACCTTTAATAAGAGACATCTCAGAAGTGGCTTATGCCACAAAAAGCTTATTTGAAGTAAATTGTATTTTACAAAGATCTACTTTTTTCGTGTAGTATGTTTTCATCTATTGCTTAACGTTTAGCAGTTGTCCAACTGAAGTGGACTTGACAGGCTATTCCCAGAAAATTCAAGCAATACATAATTTAATTGAATCTTGAGTCAGTGGATACGCTAAAACTTCACTTAGTTGACATTAATCAAACATGTTTCGAAAGCACCATCTGCTTTCATTTTCAGCCTTTATTCTGACAGAAAAACTGAGTTTTTTTTTTCAGTCAGAAAAAAGCTTTTCATAGTTTTAGTGTATCCACCAACTCAAGGTTCAATTAAATTTTGTTTTGCTTTACTGTCTCTAACTTCTGAATAACACTTCAACATATACATTTTTATTTGACATGTAAATATCTTTAATATACTGTATTTTAATTAATATCATTAGAGCCATTATTTAGAAACCAAAAAAATTTCAAACAATATTCATGTAAAAGATAGTTTGGGGTGGTGGGATTTTCTTAAAAATCTTCAAGCCACTTCTTTGGAAGATACTGAACCTAAATACCAAGTTTGGTATTTATCAGACTTTTCGTTTTTGAGTTATGCTGTTCACAAACAAACACACCACACATATCTTTTTCTAAAAATGCTTTTTGTAGATTCAGGGGACTCAAAGCATGTATTTCCGGTGAAATCTCAGTATCAAATTTTTTAGTGGAATATAATACTTCCCCTACCTACTATACGTAGTAGAGAAAGTAAAAAAAAATCTGATGTGTTACATTCACATAACTTTCTCTACTCTATTGTTTATTAGTGGGTATACAAATTATTCTTACGAAAGTTTATTTGTCTATCTATTTCGTTTTAATCCAGATAAACCTTTGCAGAAATAGCTACATTACACATTTCGTTATAATACAAAGAGAACAGTAATAGTCAACATTTTAAGAACTGGACACTACACACTGGTCTTAAAATTCTGTACTGCTTCCATGCAATCGCCAGAAACAACTGAAAATCCTGGGACTTAAAAACTTTTATACAAGATTATACACAAATCCTTCAAAATAAAGAGGACTTCAGAGACTATCCCAAGAAAATTCAAAATATACATTTTGCCATGTGTATACATATATATATTTCCAGTTTTATAATTTATAAACATTTTTCCGGCACCCAAGGTTACAGTTTTTAACTTCTTATTACTTTTCTCCATTCTTGCCTGTTGGACCATAAATCTTCAACTTCCCAGTCCATCATTGTCCCTTGAATTCCTTGAATCCACGTGCTATGAGGTCTTCCTTTTTTCCTCCTTCCTGGTTGCATCCATTCCATTATTCTTTTGGGTAATCTTTCACCTACCATTCTTTTAGCATGTGCATACCATCCTAATTGTTACTGTTGAATAAAATATAAAATTGAATTTTGAAAACTCATATTTTCTTTTATAATCTCATTTCTAATTTTTTCTCTTTTAAACATCCTAGCAGATCTCCTCCAGTAATTCATTTCTGTTGCCAATAATTTTCTTTTTAACTGACAGTTCAGAGTCCACACATCGGATAATACTTCTAACTACAGTTTTAAAAATTGTTTAGTTTCTTTTGAGAACAGTTTATCCCATAATACACCATTCAAAGTAGATATAGCATACTTTCCTGAGATTATCTTTCATCTTATTTCCCATCTTGTGTGATATTTACTCCCAGGTATTTATATTCCCCTGTGTGTTTAATTATCCCCATTTCGTCTTCCAGTTCCAAATCTTGATGAACATCTCCAATAGCCATATATATGGACTTATTCATATTCACTTTTAGGCCCCATTTGTTGTATTCTTGAATCAATTTCCTTGTAAAATATTCTACGATATTCTTGGGCCAGCATTAACTGATCATCCAGAAATTGCAGGGAGCATATTGTTAAGTCATCATCTATTGGAATTCCCATATTTTTACACTTATTTTTCAAATCTTCTATAGCTTTTTGTGTAAATTTTATATAATGTAGGAGATACACAGCATCCCTGTCATAATCCTTTAACATGAAATCCACATGACAAATATTTTCCCATTTTTACTTTTACATATGCATTTTTGTATAAATTTTGAATTGCTTTTATCAAATTAGGTCTAATTTCCATAAATTTTAAAGAACACCATAATTGTAATAATGGCACATTAATCATAGGCTTTTTCTATATCAATGAACACCAAATGGAGGGGTTGTGTTCTAGCTGTTTTCTTCTCTATCGTCTGTTGTAAACAAAATATATGATTAATAATTGATCTAGCTACTCTAAAGCCTGGCTGTTCTTCTGCTTCCAAATCTTTGTATTGTAGCTCAAGGAAATACTTGATTATTTTACCATAAGTCTACTTAAGGTACTATTTCTTGTAATGCCTCTATAGTTTTTACATTCATCTTTTATACCTTTTTTATGTAATGTGGAAATATAACCTATTTTCCAATCTTTCGGGACATCCTCCCATTCAGGCATTTTTCAAATAAATCTCTGTTGTTCATATAGTTGATTTGTTCCATGCTTTACCAATTCAGCTGGGATACTTTCAATCCTTGGTACTTTGATTAAAATCTTTAGAGCCATTTGTTAGAAACTAAAAAAATTAAAAAAATGTGCCATGTAAAGCGTAGTTGGGGATATCGCATCCTTGGAAGATACTGCCAAGTTTAGAACTTATATGACTTTTCGTTTTTGAGTTATGCTGTTCACAGACACACATACAGATCTTTTTTTAAAAACCTGACATGTTACGTTCACATGGCTTTCTCTACCCTCTATAATTTATTACTGGGTATTCAAACTATTCTTACAAAAGTTTATTTTCTTATTTACGTCATTTTAATGCAGCAAAACCTTTCTGGAGATAGCTGCATTACACATTTTGTTATAGATACAAAGAGAATAGCAATAGTCAACTGTTTTAGAACTGGACGCTATATGCTGGCCTTAAATTTCTATACTCCTTTCATAACAGCACGAGAAACAACTGAAAATAGACAAAACTTTAAAAGAATGGCCAAGTATTGAACAATTTAAACCATTAATAACAGATATCTTAGAAATGGCTATGCCACAAAAAAACTTATGTGAAATAAGTTGTGTGTTTTAAAGAGATCTACATTTTTTGAGAACTACAACATTAGTCAAAACATAAAATTGTTAAAACCAGTTTCCTTATCATTAGAATTGACTAATTGGGAGAAAATATTCATTGTCAAGAATGCAGATAATATTGTAAATTTTAAATCCCGCCGAGTAGTATGTTAGAGCTTTGTCACTCTACCAGTAGATGGCAGCAGGATCCAAATCCAGCCAGGAGAGGAGAAAGAAGAAGGAACATGCTTCAGTCACCTAACTGCTGATCATGAGGACAAATGCTCTCGAAAACATTCCAGTTTTAATAACTTAGTAAGTGAAGGTTTGTGTAAAATTAGTGTGATATTCCTAATTCAACATCAAAAAATTTTGATTTTGTTAAAATACCCAAACTGCAGCAAAAATTTTCTGTGATATTTGTTTAAAAAATGTTCACAATTTTTCATCTAATTTTTCCCACATTTTAAGTAGTAAACTATTAAATGTTGTGCAGTCATTCTTTTGTTCTTCATGGGCTCGTACACAGAGTTTATATTACCATGGCTAATTAATAACAAGTAGAAAATTAAGCTAGTAACAGTAAAACATCTTATAAGTCAGTAGCTGATGATTCACTTTTTCTTAACACAAGAGAAGCATCAGTAATTAACTTATAAGAAATATTAGCACAAAATATAAATGATTTCCTTAAACAGTTGAGTGTCACCTCTGCCTGAATCATATGTATTTTGATGGAATTATTTAGCCAAAACCAGTTCTTATGAACAATTATCATAATTTAAAGTGGATAGAAAAATAAATGTAATAATTACTTCTAGTGCGGCATGCACCAACCTGGAGTAAGCTCTACTTTCGTAGTAAACTACTATTCAAGTCAACACTCGGTGACTTCCATGGGAGAGTAAACTACTTCCGAAGAATTTTACTCCTTTCAGATATTCCTAGATTAAATTTGATGCAGTAATTTGTATCACAAATTACCTAAATGTAAATAATGATTGACATATGAATATGCATTTTTATGTGACATTGATTTCAGATGTTTATTAATTGTAATTATTATTGGGAAATAAGTTTATACGGCTTTACTGAAACTGTCAATAATAGCGCAATAATGCAGCGAGGGGGGTGAGCTGTTTATCATTATTGGAAACGAGGAAGTTACGTAATGTTGGCGCGTTTTCGGTAGAAACTTCTGGAATATTTCCTCCCTTAAAGCAATATGTATTCATGGTTTTCATTGGATATTAAAATAGACGCTAATGTTAGCGCGTTTTATTAGCCAATTGCAGCTCAGTTATAATCTTTAGGCGTATCTTGATGCAGGAGTATAAATAGAAGCCAAGTTAGAGGTAAAGTCAGTCAGTCCTTCAGTTCGTCAAAAGCATTCATACATTACACGTCGTATTCAGGCCAGTTCATCAAAATACTCAATACATTACACGTCGTCGTCAGTTTGTCAGTTCGTCACAAGTTACGCGCAGCAGAATTATGAAAGATCTAAAGTATTGTAAGGTTAATTATACACAAAGTTGAAGTACGTGAATTAAAAGTGATCAGTAAGAAGTATTATAACAGTTTCAGTTTGGCGAGTATCTAGATCAATATGTAAAAGTGATAGTGAACGTGTTCGACAATAAAAATTATAAAACAAATTTCTTCATCAGTGTTCTTTTTGGATAAAAGATTCCTTTCCGTTTACACGACCCTGATCAAGACACATGTTCGACCCAAGATAAGATAATAGCTAGCCGGAGGACATTTGAAATGAAATCAAACAAAAAGCTAACACTGATGCAAATTGCTAACACAAGATGGAGCTACAAACCGAACCTAACAAAGAATGACATCACAAGATGGCAACGCGTGAAGTAAAGACACATACATAAACATCACAAGCATCAACATTATAAGTAATACCGTCGCAAATTGGCTCCCATACGTGGGGCAGTTAAAGTTATGAAACCAAACAAAACAGAAGCAGCACAATATAAGATCTTCAAGTTCTAATAATACGTAAGCACCATCCGTCGCAAATTACCGCAGAAGTAAATGTCAGAGAGCACCACCATGTAGTATGTTACTACGGAATTAAATAGAGCACAAATATAGGTTAGAATTTACTCTTATGACTTGGATGGAGTAACTAAACCTGTCGATTGAACTAGAATACCGTATTGTATTTGTAGGAAGATATTTTTGACGCGTTAATGGATTTCATAGATTACATTGACATCTTAATGAAGAAAACAGCAATTACTTAGGTTACATTGATAATCTCAATGGAAAAACACAACGGGAATGCGATAGTGGTATGCGAGAACCATATGATACTTATACAGAGAGAGAAAGTTCAATGAACATTTCGGTATTAGGAAAGAATCTTCACACGCCTTTTGAACCTGCTTGGAGAACATTTCAACAAAACTCAAAGACACAAATTCAGCTCTATAATCCAAACTGCAATTATTGTTACAGTCCTATGAGTGTTTCGTACCAGAATATTTCAGAATGTGAGCCGGCATTAGGATGAATTTAAGGTAATGTGACAGTCTTATACTGTATTAAATGCAGATATTTAGAATTGACTTAACGTGATGTAACTTAAAAGTTTGGCAATATCAAACTTTTCCTTCCCATTACATCAAGTTTGATTTCACACAGTAATTAGAACCAATCGACACTAGCTCGAAGTAATAAAGAACTATCAATCAAGAGTCATTCCCATTACGTTAAGTGCATGGCAATTATACCTTTAGTTTACCAGCATTTTCATGTCATGTTAAGTAAAGTTCATTGCAATCCCGGTATTACAGGAAATCTTTAAATAAACATTCACCACGCATCTGCTTGCAGTGTATTTCATTGCATTGTTAGAGTGCTTTGAGGTCAAGAGCAAGGTAAGTATACATATAAATATACACGAGTGTTCAGAAAATAAAAGCAATTCTTCTTCACTTTTACAGCTTTCCCACACATTGTGTGCGGAATTGACTGCACACATGATACTATTTTGTACCCATCTGTGAAATGGGTGAACTTTTTCAAAATCAGAACGGGTATTTCTCTATCAACATGCAAGTGATCTGCGATGCAAAATGAGGATTAAAAACATTGTTTCCAGAATTTTAAGCTGCTCTTCAGTACATTTCACTCAAATTATTAAACTCGTCAATCACGACTTTCCAGTATTTCTCTTCCAGCATCTTTATAACACATGTTGGCTATTCTGCATTACTTTGGTCTTCATTGAAAACATTAATAAAAGTAGCCTTCCGTTAATCAGGATCCTAAGCTTATTATAAAAAAACAAACTAGCCCTAACCTAACCTCCCGTAAATAAGAAACGTAAAAAACTAATAAATCTAAAATAAAAAGTAATTAGGAACGCATGCTGCGAGTGTTGACAGTATCTCATTGGCTTTGAAGACCAACGTAATGCAGATTACCACACGCTTTTTACACTCATATTGCTTAAATGGATTTTCTTTATTTCTACCAACAAACATTTATCTCTTTCGCTGACGTTTCTCCCCTTTTCCTATCGCACATAACCTTATTCATGATTGCTCAAGTAAATCGTGCAAACAAAACAATACCTCCGGTAGTAATGAGCTCTTACTTCCGTAGTCGTAACTAAAAGAGTAAATTGTAATTGAGCTCACCAATGTTACTTCTGGAGTAAATTGCTCCCGTAGTAACCTACTTCCGTAGTGGGGACTTCTTAAGTAAACGTTACTTCTGAAGCAATTTACTCCAACACAGTGCACGCTGCCACTAGAATAGCTATGAAAATAAATTATAATCACTGTAGAAAGTTATGCAATAGCTACATATTGGTTTATTTTCCTTGAATGACAAATACACATACACAGCTATTTTTTTAAAAAATAAGTTTATAGGTGCAGATAAACATTCTATATTCATGCAAATGTGTGAGGTTCCAAATTAATAAATTTCTTGAATTACTGTATTTACTTGGCTAAAGGAACCCCTTTTTTTCCCTATTTTTACTTCCAAAATTGGAGCAAGGTCCTATAGGTGCAAACTTCATAAAATCAATTGGTTTGGAAAGGGGTAATTAAAACATTAGCTATTTTATTTAATGCTATTTATGAATTATTTAATTGAAATAAAGTTGCAATATGTAACTAAGAATTCATTGCTCTAATAGAAAGTCTGTTAGCATCTTGCGCAGCGATAACTTCTGCAAGGATGCATAATGTGGTAGATAGGCATGGCTGTAGAAACTTGAATAACATTTGGCTACCTGTAACACAAAGATCCTTGTTTTTAATACTGGTATAAGTAATTATTTAAAATAAAGAGAGTTGAGGGTTGTTACACTACATCAAAAAAGTCAATAAGTAATTATGTTTATGTTTCACATAAATATTTAAGCAAAGAATAGTAATGCAGTACCTACTGTTGTGGAACCACTGCCCAGCCTTGGCTCACTGTAAATTCTGAATTTGAAATACCTTGGTTTTTTTGCAATCTCATGCGCTTTTAACCGCACCATTTCATGTGTTACTGCGTGACCATTGTTACTTGTATCAACAACCCACTCTAACACTTTATCAAATTTATTATTACCTTTCTGGATTCCATGAAAACATTTATGGTCTCTCTTAACTAGCATTAGTTGATCCTTCTGATTGTGCCAATATTGAATCATTTTAGGTTGTATCGAATTCATGAGATGCCGCTCTTATGCCATTTTTATTTGCAAACTCGGCAGCATTTAATTTAAAAAAGACTGTAAAACTCATTGATTCCTGGTACCCATTTATAAGTTTTCATACTTACAGTATGCATTGAAGATAAAGACTGGATGCATGCAAAATAAGCAGCCACGCAAGTGGATGGGCACCAGAAGGGGTTAGTTACCATTCTTCTTCTGTGATTGGCTGTAGCCTGAAAGACTAATTGTCATGGTTTTACTGCATCGTTTGCTTGTCACAGAAGCTAATAAGGCAACGCTGTCAGATTTAGATTGATGTTAAGTAAGGAATTCGTAAATTTCCCAGAATTTTTCATTTTGCTTCTCAAACATTAAAGGCAATGGGTTCCGATAGTTGAGTAAATACATTATATTATTTAACATCTTTAGGCAAAACTATCTGTATTTCAAAGAGTAATGTAACACATATCTGACCTCCTTGCTCGCTGTAGGAAGCAATGCCGTAATGGTATACCCAACAGCCCGCAAACACCCTTCCTTGCAGCTCTCTCCGTGTGCACTACCAAGAAATTACCATTACTTATGCAAACATAAATCATTTTTGGTGAGATGCTTACAGTATTACATAAAAATTAAATCAGGGGAGTATTTACACATTTATCAGAGGTATTTTCTTTAATAAATATGAAATAAAATAATATATCTTGTCTCAAACTTGAAGGAAGAAAGTAAAATCCAGGTTATGAGCTTGATAGTTGAAAATTTGGCCAAATAAAACCACCAGAAATGACAAATCTCACCTCTGCAATTGTGGAATTGCATGTATTGCTTATAATAATCTGAGTTTCTTTCTTAACTATTTTATCTTTTAGTTTAATCTCATTTCAGTTACAGAATATGAATATCCACTCTGCGTGTTTGGGCCAAATGTTTCTTTGGACCTACCATTTCATTTATATCTAATTAGAAGCAAAGTTTCTTTCTGTAAATGTGTAGCTTACTCATTTAGCAATCTGCATGGCAAAGTTCACTGAACTTTGGTAGTATCGTTTGTGCCTGGACTATTTTAAATACATAAAAAATGTGCTATTAGAAATCAATACTGAAATATGCTGAACAACTCCACCAATGAGTTAAATAACTACTTCTCTATCACAGCACTATTTAAAAATGTTCCCATGCAGAAAAACTATATTACATTTCTAAAGGTGATTTAGGCAAACTACAAAATTTATTTACCTATTTTGCTGCACTCTTCCTTAACTTATGAATTTATGACACAGTAACTTACCTGGAAATAAGTCCACTGGAGGCTCAAGTAAGGCTTGTCTTTGGCACTTAACATAATAACGAAAGGCTCTTGCTACTCCATACCCTATCATTGCTATTGAGATGGTTAGAAGTGCCATAAGTATTGGATGCTGAAACAAATAAATCACTATTTTTGTAATGCAGTAATTTTGGAATTTCTGTTTCTACAAGAGAGAAAATCATCCATGGCCTAAATCCAGGCAAAACATTAGCAGCTATACATTAGCAGGCTGTATGAATTAAGTTTTGCAATATATAGAAAAATCTGATGTGTTACACTCACATGACTTTCTCTACTCTTGTACAAACTATTTATACAAACGCTTATTCTCCATCTACTTCATGTTAATCGAGATAAACATTTGCAGAGTCTATCTTATTGCTAATTTTCTTGTAGATGTAAGGGGAATATATTACAAGGGCAATTTGGAAATACAGTAGCCTTTAAGGACATACATATCTCTTAATAGCTGGTTGCTACGTGCAGCACCATTCCCTTTGCCACAGATTAATACTCTTTGCATATCCAAGACAAAAAAATGAATAACGAATTCCCATTTGAGAAAATAAGTATTGAAAAATTTAAGGGAATAACAAGTAATATCTCGAAAATGGTTCACTCAACAAAAAAAATGTATGACATAACTTGTGTATTTTAATGCGATCTACATTTTTTGTGTAGTAAAATTTTGTCTATCTCTTATGGTTTACCAGTTATGCAAAAGTCGTTCACAATGAAGAACACTTTTGGAGACATTCCCAGGAAATTCAAGATATACATTTTATTTGTCATAAAAATATCTTAAACATATCACATTTTAATTAAAATTTTCGAAAAATCTTCCATGTAAAGGGTAATCTGGGGTGGGGGGATTTTCTTGAAAACCTTCGTGTCGCATCCTTGGAAGATACTGAACCTAAATACCAAGTTTGGTGTTTATCCGACTGTTCGTTTCTGAGTTATGCTGTTCACACACACAGACAAACACATGGACATGTTTCCAAAAATGCTTTTTTTGGATTCAGGGGGCCTCAAAACATGTATTTCTGGTGAAATCTCGGTATCGAATTTTTGGGTGGAATACAATACTTCCCCTACTTACTATACGTAGTAGAGAAAGTAAAAATGTGACAAAACTTTTGCACAATTATGAGGCAAGAGAAAAGGAGAGAGAACTAAAAACTGAAAATTGGTATTTAAGTCTGGCATCTTTCAAGGATGGACATGAGGATTTTTACGATATTCCTCCCATCCCAAACTACCCTTTACTTGGAAACATTGTCATTATTTCTTTTACTTTCTCAAAAATGGCTATAACTATTCTTATTCAGATAGCATGTTTTGTTTTTAACTTTGTTAAAATGCATGTGTGTGTGTGCTTTGTTTTTGTTTTGTTTTTTTCTCAACAACGGCTCTAACAATTTTGATTAAAATATTTAATGTTTAAGATATTTTTATGACAAATGAAATGCATACCTTGAATTTTCTGGTAATGTCCCCAAAAGTCCTCTATACATTCTGAATGACTTTTGCATAACAGTAAACCGTAAGAGAGAGATTTTATACATAAGATTTTATTACACAAAAAATGTGGATCTGGTTAAAACACAAAATTTACGTCATGTACTTTCTTTGTCGAGTGAGCCATTTTTGAGATATTCCTTATTATGTTTGAATTTTCCAATACTTATACTTTTTCTCAAATGGGAGTTCATTATTCATTTTTTTTATGTCCTAGACATGCAAAGAGAATAGAATGCTCCACATAGCAACCAGCTCTTAAAAGATCTATCGTTTAAAGCCTACCATTGTCCCCTTGCACCTACAAGAATATTAGCAATAAGATAGTTTCTGAAAATGTTTATCTCGATTAAAATGAAGTAGATGGAGAATAAGCATTTGTGAAAATAGTTTGTACAAAAGTAGAGAAAGTCATGCGAATGTAACACATGATTTTTTTTTTTTATATTATGGCTTCAGATTTGTTTCTGGTTAAACATTTGAATGGCGGTTCTTCTGCTTTATGTAATTAAACACTTATAGTTAAATTTGAAGTAACTTCTAGGTGCATAAAGGAAACACTTCTATATGAATTCAATAATATAAAGGTTGAGTCAGAATAACCCTGCAAAAATGTTATGGTGCAATTCAGGGGTTCTATTTAATATTTTCTTTCACGGAATGTAAATGTATTGCTATTGAGCTAGAAGACATTAATGAACAATTTTTAAACACCACGTCAGGTTAGGTGAAATCTGCCAAACCAGTCACTACACATCTTTTGCTACAAGGCACTGGAAGGTTCTTAAATAAGTGCCGGTATCTTTAATTTTAAACAATGCAAAACTCTCTTAGATTGATTTAGTAACTTGTGAATCTTTATTTTATTATTTGGCTCTAAATCCACATGTTCTGAAGTAGGTCAAAACTTAGTTTAATCGATCTGCAGCTGCAAATAGAAGTTATTGTCAATAACATATGCAAATAATACTATTGTTGGTCAAATTTTCTCCACCAATGTACAAATTATTTGAGAAAAGTTAAAACAATGTTAAATCATGCAAACATATGTTTTTAAAAGGTTTCAAAAATAGTTCAACTAAACAAGAGTTGAACAAGTACATAAGTGTTTATAAAATATGTTCAAAATGCCAACCTTTGATTTTGGAGCATAGTTGATAGTGTCATCATAATGATTGCCGAGTTCTTTAAAAAATACCTATCATATCATGAATAGCATCAAATTCTACAAAGATCCTGGGCATCAACTCTTCACTACTAACTGGCGTCTTGTACACAAGAGTCTGAAATGTCCCCAAAGGAAAAAAAATCCAAAGGGGTTAGATCTGGTGAACATGCTAGCCAGGATTTCGATGCTTTTCTACCAATCCAGCGATCAGGATATGTTACACTTAGGAAATCCCTTACGTCACCAGAATAATGCATAGGTGCCCCATCACCTTGGAACCACATTAACTGGCATATTCCTAAAGGAACATTTTCCAGAAGTTGTGGCAAAGTATGTTGTAAAAGCTGTAGGTAAATGTGGGCCCCATGAGAATGTCTTTCACAATGCCAGCCCAAATGTTCACTGTAATCCGGTGTTGGTAATTTGTAACTCTAATAGCTCTAGGGTTTTCTGTGCCCAGATGAGACTGTTATGTGTGTTAAACATGCCCTCTCTTGTAAAAACCTTCTCGTCCATCCACAATATGGTTGCAGGAGATCTTGGTTAATCAATGGATTTATGAAGAAACCACTGGACAAACTGCAGTCAGGATGGAAAGCCATCTAGCCGCAGTGCTTGAATTTGGGTGAGATGATATAAACGTAATTGCTGTTTGCACAGAATTCTAGTAACAGAAAACTGGCTTGTATGCATGGCATACACTATTGCTTTTGTGCTTGTGGACGGATAATTATGGATCTGGTCAAGAACCTCCTCTTCTAGACCCACTGTTCTTACATTTCTTTGGACTCCCGAACGATGTGCTTGTTTTTGGAAAGTTCCTGTTTCTCACAGTCGTTGATGTACTGCATAAAGGTGCTGAGATGAGACAAATGCCTCCTCCGGTAAAGTTCAAAATAAATATCTTGTGCCCTTTTTGCATTTCCCTAAGCAGCACCATAAACATAATGTGAAAGTCCTTCCAGTAAATGGAGCACTTTAGTGCCCTGATAGCTTAGATTGATAACCTACCCTCTTGTAGGAAAAAGTCACAAAGTGCAGTATAATGTACAACGGAATCTCTTACCACTTAAATAACAAAATGCAGGTTTTTAGGTAAATGTTGATAAGATAAGATACTTTTATTCGTCCTTTAAATACATCATTTTAGGAACACGTCAAATGTTTGATATAATGTAATAAATAAATTTACATATACACAATCTGTATCTACTCTTATACAACTCCACACTTGAATTCCTCTAGGCTATAAAAAGCATTTGTTATTAAATATGTTTTTATTTTCTTTAATTTAAGTTCTATTCTATTAATTACTTTTATTTCTTCAGGTAGCTTATTGTACAGCTCCTTTCCCATACTCTTACTACTACTACGGTTGTTTAATGTACCCCTATATACAGTTCTGAAGCAATCCTCATTGTTTCTTAAATTATGCATGTGAATACCTTTATTTCTTGGTTCGTCATTTCCTGTAAAATACTCTTTATTGTTTCATATATATAGAGAGGCAAGGAACAATTAAAATACCATATTGTTTGAAATTCAATCTGCATGACTGTCTACTATTTATTTTTGCCATTTTTCTAATTCCTTTTTTTGTAATTTAAATTTCCTTTTTGCTTCAGTTGCTGTAATATTACCCCATACCGTGATCCCATACTTTATGTGTGCATATATAAGTGCATAGTATACCTGTTTTAATGTGTCACTGTCCATGTTTTGTCTCACTTGACTCAATATAAAAATGTATTTGTTTATTTTTTTGGCTATATATGGTTTCCAGTTCAAATGTTTATCTATTATTACCCCTAGGAATTTTGTATGTTTTATTTCTGGTATTTTTTCTCCATTTATTTCAATTTTTATATCATTTTTACTGCATTTCCCTATTTCAAAATTTATCCAAGCTGTTTTTTGAGTGTTTAATATCATATTTAAATTTAAATAATGCTGTTGTATTATTTCGATTACTGTCTTAGCTTTAGCTTCCAACCCTGTTGCTGATATAAACAACACTAAAAACGATAATCCAAAATGCAAGGAAAACAAAACATGAATGGTATTCCAATGCCGTGGGGAAACAGGGATCTGTTTGACAGAACTTCATCTAACCCAATGTAGTATTTGAAAAACATTAAAGTCCTCTAGTTAAATAAGACATTTACAGACATATGTTCCCTATAAGAAAATATTCATACCTTAAACTTATTCAGTGTTATTCTGACTCATCCTGTACAAGGTATAGGTCTCTCATTTAGTCTGCTTAATTAAATGTACTTGTTTTACAACTGTCCTCTAGAATATGCAAAAAAGGAGAGTGCATTTATGTGTGATCCAATACTGTGAGAGAAGCAGATTATGCTATTTTAAATCAAAAGTTCATGCCGTGAATGAATTCTACTTACCACGAGGGTAGGTTTATGAGTAAGTATATGGTCAGCTATTACTATGATGACTCCCATGATTATCCCAACACCAGCACCAAGCCATGGAATTTGATCGTCAGCTGCAAAACACAGTACATTTGATATGTGTTCATTCTCTTTAATACAGTATAGAGGCTAAATATGGCAAAGCAGATATCTAGAGAAGCTTCAGTACAGAACCTAATGGTGGTACATGACACCTAACAAAGTAATAATGCACTCATAATAAATAACTTATTCTAACAGTAACTTGAAAGATTTGTTAAGTAGGTTTGTAACACTAACTTCACTTACTTAAATTCAATTTTGAAACATGCTTCAAAAGCAATTGCTTCCATCCTCAGCCTTGGTCAGACTGGCAACACTGGAGAGATAATTGCTGGTGTTGGTTGCAGAGGTGGCATGAAAATGCTGAGGTTATTCAGGCTGGGATTTCAGAATTCATTACATTTTCTTTCCTTTTTATGATGCGGATGTTTTTCCAAACTTTTAGTTCAGTGGACACACTGATATTCCTCAATGTCACTTTTGGATTGACGTCATGGTTGGCAGTCCAAAAATGGTTTGCTACAGTCAATTTTTCTATTTGTTTACTGGCAATGGAACTGAAAATTTTTTCCCTTCTGGTTTCAGTGTTTCTTTTTGTTTTACCTACATACAGCAGGTTGCAGTTTTCGCAGTTGATTATATAACTTTACGCTCGGTGTTTAATGTAGCAGCTGGTAAGCCATCACTCACAACCTGCATAGTTCCTCCTTTGGCCATGGATAAACAAATGCAAAGCTATCTGTCCCAGGTAGTAGTTGCCTGATTTTTGTTCTGGTGGTATTCTGTGTTTCAATGGAGAAGCAAGCTAACTCTATATGATGTACTTGTTCAGTGGAGCCAAATTTATGTTGTATTTCTTGAAAATTTTGCTGAAGCTTTGTTTAGACTAGAATGGTAAGTGAATTTTACAAATTGTCATGGATCTTGTGTGCAGCATAGTATTTTTTCTGATTGTTTTGTTTCTGAAATGTTGCAACCTTGTTATGCACTATGTTGGATTTGAAACCATTCTGTTGTGCTATGGAAAAGATGGAGTTGTATTCCTGCTGATATTCTTTTTTGCTGAGATTACCTTGACCATTTGACCAAACCATATGCAAGACTATTAAATATGGAGTGTTGGTGGGATTTTGGGTTGAAGCTTGAAATTTGTAAAAACTCCACATCACAAAAAAGAAAGAACACTTAATGAATTTTGAAATCCCCCCTTTGAATAATCTCAGCATTTTCATCACAAGGAAACCAGATGACATCACCTCTGCAACCAACATCAGCAATTGTGTCTCCAGTGTTGCCAGTCGGACCAAGGCTGAAGATCAAAGCAATTGCTTCTTAAACATATTCCAAAATCAAATTTAAGCAAGTGAAGTTAGTGTTACAAACCAACCCAACAAATCTTATCAAGCTATTGTTTCATTTCACTCTTTCCAACTTCTAACTTCAAAATCAGTCATTCTAACAGGTTTACATTTACATTTTAAACTATCTCCAAATACTAAAGCAGTGATTAATTACACTTAATCATAATATCAGCGGTAAATTGTGAATTACTCAAAGTTTGCAATTAAACTGTTCTGCATTGGATTTATGAGGTTTGATCAATAAAGACTGGCTGTAATGTTATCAGCATATTTATATCAAAGTTTACGAATTTCAATTTTTGTCTCCTTCAAAGTGCTGCCTATCCAATACAATGCACATATCCCATTTTTGTTGCCACTCCTGGAAAATATGCATTCTTTCAGAACTGCTTCAAGACAATCTCTAAAACTCTGACCAGTGGGATTTCACTGTTGAACCAAATTTGTCTTATTTTAAATCTCCATGTGATTTATCTGATCATAGTGAGCAAATTTGTCAATTTTTTTTCGGGGGGGAGGGGGGTTTGTTAGTTTTAGTTCACAAGAGAATAATTTTTTAAAAATTATTATAAGTAATCTAACAAGAGGTTGTGTTATTGCTAAACAATGAGCGACACAAGTCACAAATGATTTTGTCTAAGGAATAACACAACCTTGCATTAAATTTGGTTTGACTATTTCACCGAATAATGCAAGAGCAGAAGCTAAAAATAAATTTAAAAACTAACTACTTACAGAATATATTAAATAACCTTTTTTTTGCCATACTAGGCCCTCTGAAGTTTATCGGATTATCATAAATATCTTTACTGTTAAATGTCTTTGGAACTATACAACATGAAATCCTATTTTTAACAGTTGCATGGCAATAAACAACTAAGGTTATTTAAAATAAAGAGAGTTGGAGGTTGTTATCACTAAAGGGTTCTTACTTGAACGCGTTTCGGGAGAACAGTTTGCTCCCATCGTCAGCATGTTTCCAACTTATTTTGCCAGTTATTGTCTGGGGAATGTGTGTGGCTAGTGGTGTTATTCTGGTGCTGGGTTGATGAACCTCCAAAGGCTGCTGGTGGCAGTAGTTCGAAATTCATTAGGTGATTCCTGTGTTTGACGATATGTGTTTTTTCCCAGATGTCCAATTCAACCCAGCACCAGAGAACACCACTAACCACACACATTTCCCAGACAATAACTGGCAAAATCAGTTGGAAACATGCTGACAATCGGAGCAAACCATTCTCCCAAAACGTGTTCAAAGTAAGAACCCTTTAGTGATGTAGTGTAACCACCTCCAACTCTCTTTACTTTAAATTATGACACATCACTATTACTAGCTTCTGAATCTTCAAAATTAATTAACTGAGGTCATGTAATGTAATGTAATTTATAAGTAGTTTGTTTTTATATTTACTTTTAGCTTTTGCCCTTGTATTATTCATTAAAATAATGAGAATGCAGCTTCAATTAACAAAATTTAATGGGCAATTTTAAAATATACAATTATTAAACTTAAAAGTTGATGGAATTTCTTTCTTGTTGCAAACAAGTTGTACTGATATTACAGATGGAAGTGAAAAATGTTGCTGTACATTCTCTTGTAGGCTGTGGATTCCACAATTTGTTGATTATTCTTGAATGATGCTGTTCATTAATTTGTTACGCATCAGTAGTTTGGTCAAAGAAGTAATGTGCAGAGATAGGTTTCATTCTGAATTTTAACACTGAAACCTCTAATGCATTTGTGTTGGCAACACTGACCGGAAGCCTTAGATTTTAGCAGGAAGCCATTGATTATGAGGACCACGAGAAATAGTCAGCATAAGTTTATATATAATTCACAAAATGTGATTGCATAATGATGCTCACATAACAAAACCTTAAGAGGCAATGTAAACATAAAACCAACTCAAATAGCTACCACAGTTTAAAGTAGGACTGCTGATATTAAGTTCTCGGAGATTTCGAGATCAAGCAAGAAGTTAGTATGCATGCAGTCACTTACTAACTACATGATTATGCCAGTTTTTATTGTACAAGTGTATCTGTTACAGTGAAAATAGTGACTCCTAAACAAATTTATTCCATAAAATTAAAAAATGCAATCCCTTTATTTCTATCCTGTTAAACTTCCAAGTAATTTTAGAACTTGAATTTCTATGTGGTATACTTGAAAGGCACAGTACACATTAACAGCAAAACAAAATATATACACAGACACTAAAGTAGCATTACAAACATTGGACAGCTAGTTAATACAGCCAACTATCATTAGTGATTAAAACGAGAGAATTACCTTAGGGAAGGTTATAGTAAACTGATCGAGACAGCAGGGAATTTTTGTAAATAATGGGGACAAAGTAAATGAAAAGAAAATGAAGATTGTGGTTTTTGAAAAAGGTTACCAATTACGCAAGGATGAGAAATGGCAGATAAATGGAAGAGAAGTAGGAGTGCTAAGGAGATTTGATTACCTGGGGGTAAAACTAAATTCGAACGAAATTTGGAGTGAACAAATAAAGATGTCTAAAGCAAAAGGTAAAATGGCCACGAGTATTATAAGATCATGTTTAAAGAAATTATCAGACATAATTGTCAAATGGCTTGAAAGAATTTGCACGCCACAGTAGAAAACAAGATGTTGTATGGGGCACAGGTACAGTAGGAACGATGGTTCTGTGCCAGTGACTTTCTTTCCTCGCGCACTGAAGAGAGTCTATGCTTAATGCCAGGCAGCTCTCTGTCCGCCTGCCTGCCGGAAGACGTGGGACTTTGCCGATACAACATAAACATACAACACCACACCACTGCATGACTGGTTTATTGTTACTATTGTCAGATTGCTCTATCATTCTTTTATATTTACACATTATACACAAACCTTGTCACGTAAATGCATTGTCGTAAACTAGCAGGGGCTTTATTAGTGTGATAAACACCCTACACCAGAAATATCACCACCATCGTTTTCTTCTGCAAGACTTTCCCTTTCATCATCATCAGTCTTCTTTTCGTTCGCTGTCACTATATTTCCTAACCTGGATTACAGAACCTTCTAAGACATTTTCAAACAGGCCATGTTGTTCTTCAATGCATTTGTCTTCCTACTTAATGTGTTCAGAGGCATTTTCCCACTTTTCTACGCTAATGTCAACATGTTGTTAGCTAAGCTTAATCAATAACACCATGCAGTTTAAAAGGGTGTTCTACCAAGTTAACCATTGCTTTATATCAGCCCAGATGAGTTCTACTCGATTAAGACCCGAAGACGTAATCGGAGAACATTGTGTGCATGGCCTACAAACTATCAACGTAAATTTTCGGAATAGGTTTTGACCCTTACTTAGGTTGTAAAGCTCCAAACTTAGCATCCTTTCATGGAATGGGGCAAGTTCTGCATCGTATTTTGGTATGAGGCAATGGGGCCTTTTCCAACTGCACACTATGGTATGGTGCGTTATCCATCACCAAGGCAGATCTGAGAGGCAAGGTAGGAATTAGTTTTTCCATTAGCGATTTCTTTGTATTTATTCCCATCATTTTGTGTTATATTAACCTTTGTTATTTTTACATAAAACGTCACAGAAGGCAAGAACCTCTAATACACACACCAAAATACACAATACCTATATGCAATCCAAGTTTAATTACAGAAACGCAGGGGTGTCATTTACGGGCGCAGGGGGTCAATTAGCCCCCTCCCTTAGGTTACAAGCAACATTATTGCTCTACCAAATGAAACATTACAACTGTACTATTAATAACAATATTTCACATTTAAGATATAAAACATTATTTTATTTTAAGCCAAATATATCGTTACAATCCACATGAACATTTGTGAAACTGCTCCAAGCAATCTTGCCCCCCCCCAATGCAGAAACTGAAATGACGCCCCTACAGAAACATATAGTAACTAATTTTATTTATAAATACAACTTTCAAGGTAGCATCAACAGATGGCTGGCAAGAGAGATGTTACTCGAACTACCGCTGCTGCTAGACTGAAGCGATGGCACTCACTGCACATGCCCGAGAATTGGGGGCTCGCTCACTGTCTAGATAACCAGTGCGCAACCAGCCTTCACCGGCACAGAACCATCGTCCCAACTGTATGTGGAGTAATGATGCTCGGAGAGAGGGTGACAAAGTCAACAGATCTTTTTGAAATCTGTTTTAGGTCTATCAACAGCATCACCAAATGGGGCAGTACAGCTGGAACTTGATGGGTACTCCACCAAGATCAAAATTATCACAAGAGCTATGAAATATTTATATAGAATTTCCAATTTGGAAGTTACAGATATTATCAAAGAAAGTTTTCATGTACAAAAGAAAAGTAAGTGGAAAGGGTCATGGTTATTAAAAATTCAGAAAGTTATAGAACAGATAGGTATGAGAGAAGCATGGATATATGCAGTTTATAGCATTAGAGGCTTTTGGAAACAAGTAGAATTAAGGCTAGAAGATACACACAGACAAGATTTTTTGGTATTACAAGAGAGAAAAGCTCCTTGAGGATGTATAGGGAAATAAAAACAGTATGGGAAGAGGGGAAAATACATAGAGATATGTAATAAACTAGGACAAAAAGGATTTGCATGGATGAGAACAGGAGTTAGAAACTTGAAAGACCTAAAGCATGACAAGGATATAGGAAAATGTTCAATGTGTGGTGAAGTGAACACGGATTTCCACTGTATATCATTCTGTAATACAAAAACATGAACAGAACAACTTTGGCAACAGTAATGGTAAAACTTGGATAGGGAAGTATTGATAAAGAAGATTGTGACTGCACAAGGGGATAAAAATATAAAAGCTACGGGTAACTATTTGAGTAAGGTTCAAAGAGAAATGGTTAAGAATGAGTACAAAGAAGACAGGGGTAAAGGAAGATGAAATAGATTAATAATGTAAGCAAGTAGACAATGGGTCATCAATACATGGAAAACCAGGAGTTATGTGTATTGAGACCGTAGATATTCATTCATATATAGTAAACTGGCTGGAAAAAAAGGGGGAAAAAAGGTTTCTTTTATCATTACAAATTTGAGTGTTTCACATCATTTGTTTCTTTTAAATGACTAACCAATTTGTAAGTAGCTGTACAAACTACATAAATGAGCATTTATTAAAACAGTCGATAAAAGGTAACAAATAATTTTGTTATTTCTATAGTGCCTGTCAGGAACAAAAACAGTAAATGACATACGAATGCTGTGCAGATATTGCAAAGGGGTCAAGAGCAATGGTTCACAAGCACGTTTTGGTTTGCATCAACCTGGAGACACATTATTTTGTTGTTAAATGTTAATCTACTTTATTCTTCACTGTTCAATTTTCCTAGTCAGAATCCCATAGGTGTCTGCACAATGGAATCTATTTATAGCTTGAAATTATCGAACTTTGTTGATAAACAGCAAAAAGTTTACACAAACACCCTCTGAAAAGGACTACCGCTAAAAGGCTAAAAAGCACATGACCTTAATGTCAGTGTTTTTGCTACTGCATAATAGCCTTTGTTGGTGACAAGAGACTTAGAAAATGAGATATAATGAAGAAAAAACTGATATCCATTTTTGCTAACTGTAAAACTTTCCCTCCTCCAGCAAAGCAATGACACAAAATTTAGAATGTGTAAAATATTCACTGGAGTAAATGTACAAAAATTACATGTGAAATAAATAGGAATTCCATTTTATGACTCCTTAAAGCCTGGTAGTGGGTAATCCAAATATCTTGCAACAGGAGCTGTGTGACATGCCTAGCTGATAACAGCAGTGCGCTTATGCAGCAGGAGGGAGCAAAGAGCAGTGATAACCGGTTTATTCAAGGTCTCACAATGCAATTTATTCTTTTCTTTCAGTGAGAGCAGCACGTGGAGCGAAGTAGAGAAATGAATAATAATAATAAGCCTAATTATTTCATTCCACTTTCAGTGTTTATTTACAATTCGTATGTCTGTACAGAATCTGCTCATGTTATCAGGAGATTATTTAAAGAGAACTTCACGGAACAATTCATAGATTAGTTAATAAATTTCATGAAATGGGAAGTGTTCTTGTTAGAAGTGAAGAAGGCGACATACATGTTCACGGAAGATACTCTTGATGACATTGGTCAATACTTGGAAAATTCCTCTAAGAAATCTCTTGGCTGTCTTTCTCAGCAAACAGGAATTTATGGTTCCATACAAAGGGCTACATACTTAATTGCATTAAAACTCCATAAATGTACAGTGGCACAAGAACTTAAAACTACATGATTCCAGTGTGTAGGATTAGGTTTTGTGAGTGGATTTTGAATAACTTGCATGACACAGAAATTGATCTCATGATCTTTTCAGAAGAAGTGTGGTTTCATTTACATGGGCGTGTAAATTCTCAAAACTGCCAACATTGGAGTGCCGTAAAACCTAATCTGTTTCACGATAACCTCTTCATAACATGAAAGTAGAGGTATGATGCACAGCTTCTGTTGAGAGAATAATATCAGGCTAATATTGGGCTCTTGTATTGCCCATGCAACAGGAAGCATAGTGGCTGAGCAGGACTCCACCTCAGCTATGGTGCTGTGATATATGTATGACCTAAAGTACTGCTTCTTTCTGTCACACATGGAAAGCTCTTCCTGATACCATAATAAACAAACAATTAGAGGAAACAGCACCACTTACTAGGCTATACACAGATTTCTATCCATATTTCATATACCTTCATAACATGAACTATAAACAAAACCTGTCCACAAAACATGGGAAACTTAGTCCCACAGCCATAGAATGTGAATAAGATAAACTAGTCAGGGAGTTGACTTTACAATTCACATTGTTTATTGTTTAATGTCAATGCTTATTTACTGCTCATTGGTTCCTAAAGGTCACTAGTGGTGCAATCAACTTTTAAATCTGCTCTCCCAGTGCACCTCTGGCCTATAATATGAGGACAGTCCCAGAAGTACCCGACCTGATGTATATATAGCAGTTGTTGTTTCAGACAAATGACTATGGTAGAAAGTACCACCCTTATAAAGCTTAAGTTTGAAGTTTGACAATGCTTCGTTGTTTAGTAATTGTTTGGTAGCCATTAATAGTAAAATCTCTCAACGAATTTGTAAACATGGATAAAACTGGTCATCGTTATGTGATACAATACTTTCATTTGAAAGGTCTAAGTCCAACTAATATTAAAGCTGAGCTAGATTCTACTCTGGGGGAGTCTGCTCCTTCGTTTACAACAGTAAACTATTGAGTGGCAGAGTTTAAGCGAGGCCATATGTGCTGCCAAGATGAACATCGCAGTGGTCGACCAAATGACGCGACCACGCCAGAAATTGTGAAGAAAATCCACAAAATGGTATTGGATGACCGTTGACTGAAAGTATGCAAGCTAGCAGACATTGTAGGCATTTCAAAAAGCACTGTACATCACATACTAACTGAAAATTTAGACATGAGAAAGCCATGTGCAAGAATGGGTGCTGCGTTTACTCACAACGGAACAAAAGCAGCATCATGAGGATGTTTCAGTCGAGTATTTGGCTGCAATGTTTCGCTGCAATAAAGCCAAGATTTGCATTGACTCATAACCATGGATGAAACATGGGTCCATCACTTCACACCTAAGATGAAGGAACAGTCAAAACAGTGGAATGAAAGGGGAGAATCGGCTCCAAAGAAGGCAATGACAGTTCCATCTGCAGGCAAGTTCATGGCGTCAGTTTTTTGGGATGCGCGTGGGATAATTTTCATTGATTACCTTCAAAAAGGAAAAGCAATCAATGGCAAGTATTATGCAAACTTATTGCAGCATTTGAATGATGAAATCAAACAAAAATGGCTGCATTTAGCAAAAAAGAAAGTTTGGTTTCATCAAGACAATGCACCAGTTCACACAACCATTATCACCATGGCCAAAATCAATGAGTTAAAGTTCAAATTGCTTCCTCATGCACCCTATTTGCCAGACTTAGCCCCCTCTGATTATTTTATGTTTCCAAAGTTGAAGAAATGGCTTGATGGTAAAAGATTTGCCAACAAGAAAGAGGTGGAGTTTGCAGTTGGTTATTTTGCAGAACTCAATGATTCTCACTATAAACAGGATATCAAAGCCATTGAACATCGCTGGGAAAAGTGTATCGAGCTGACTATGTAGAGAAATAAAGATGTTTTTTCCCAAAATTTTTGTGTTTTGTTTGTTAGGTTGGGTACTTCTGGGACAGCCCTCGTAGCACTGTATACCAATTAGCATGGTACATTCAGACTAATCATAAGCTGCAATTTAATGCAATAGAATTTAATGCTTTAGTGGTGAAAATCTGTAATACTTTAAATCTGCCCACACACCCATAAAAATGCCTAATTTGCCATTATTGTAAAAAGGCCTCCGCTCATATATTTTATGGGAAAACTGTAAAAGTTGCCAGGTAAGGATATCACAATCCTTTTTATACTTCAAAATTATAACAAAACAATATCAAAACACAACACACTGGGCAAACACTTTTCAGATGCAGAGCTGCATTATTATTCATAAAAAATGTTGTGCATTTAACTCTTGATGGTTCTTAAATCAATATTAGATTATAATTTTATGCTGTTTTATGAGCTAGAATCAGAGGGTCTGTCTGCACATTTTCTTCTTAAAAACGATATGTCTACCACTACCATAGAGTCTTTCTTATGCAGGTTAAATTCAGTCATATACATGTATTCCTATGCTCAGCTATAAGCATTAAGCTATTTCCTGAGAACATTTATTAAATCAGATAAAAGCCTCTGAACCTCACATCAGAGTTTCTCACAAAAGCTGAAAGATTTTATTATTTTAATTTTAGTAAAAATTAAATAAACTAATAAAACAAAAATTAAAATTACATTGCTTGTAAATAAACAGCACAATGTTTTGAAATTCTATGACACAAGATTCAAACATAAGTAATAAAAATTGTCATGCCTACTGCTTATACAGTACCTTCGTTTTATGCCAAGGCCACAACCACCTTATATGCATATCGGCCGAGATGGCAGTGATGTCAGTATTATGTCACTGTGCACAGGTGGCACAGGACCTGTCAAGGGTATGTTTATCAGCTGCCACAGCCATTGCTTTGTCTTTGTGTTGTGAAGTGTTTCAACTATACATGTATTGTGTGTGATTTCCTTATGAATGTTATTCTCTTATTAGTCCTAGGAAATACCTGCCAACAGATTCACGCTTGAACAGCGTATTTTTATGTACTATACATATATGAAAACTGAATCACATAGACAGATGTATAGACAATTTCAGCAGCAATTCCTGTTTATCCAGTTCCGGGTAGAGACACTGTGAGATGTTTGATCAATAAATTTAGAACAACAGGATCATTAAACTCTAAAAAAATCTGATGTGTTACACTCACATGACTTTCTCTACTCTTGTACAACCTATTTTTACAAATGCTTATTCTCCCTATGCTTCATGTTAATCGAAATGTTAATCTTATTGCTAATTTTCTTGTAGATGCAAGGGGAATTGGTAGGCTTTAAGCGATAGTCAAATATTTTAAGAGCTGGTTGCTATGTGGAGTATTCCATTCTCTTTGCATTACCAGGACAAAAAAAAAAAAAAAAAAAAAGAATAACGAACTTCCATTTGAGAAAAAGTATAAGTATTGGAAAATTTAAGGGAATAACAAGCAATATCTCGAAAATGGTTCACTCAACAAAAAAAATGTATATGACATAAATTGTGTATTTTAACGCGATTTACATTTTTTTGTGCAGTAAAATTTTGTCCATCTCTTATGGTTTACCAGTTATGCAAAAGTCGTTCACAATGAAGAATACTTTTGGAGACATTCCCAGAAAATTCGAGATATACATTTCATTTGTCATGAAAATATCTTAAACATATATTTTAATCAAAATCGTTAGAGCCATTTTTGAGAAAATTAAAATTTTCGGAAAATGTTCCATGTAAAGGGTAATCGACACGCACGCACGCACCCACGCACGCGCGCGCACGCATGCACGCACGCACGCACACACACACACACACACACACACACACGGACATGTTTCCAAAAATGCTTTTATTTGGATTCAGGGGTCACAAAACATATATTTCCGGTGAAATCTCAGTATCGAATTTTTAGGTGGAATACAATACTTCCCCTACTTACTATACGTAGTAGAGAAAGTAAAAATTAAGTTTATAGGAACAATTCTTATACCATACACGAATTTATGGACAATATAAAAGTAGAAATTATGAACATTACGCAAAAAGAACTTATGCGTGTGAATGGTAATTTCATCCAACAATGTCAACAATGTTTTCATGCAGTGGACACCACTTTCAACAACACTTATAACAAGGTTAGTACTCATTGCATATATGTTACTAACACTTGTGAGTAAGCAACACAGGAGTTACGGAACAGAAAATCCCATAGTGTAGTAGACAGTGTGCAGAGGATGCATTCATGCGATCTGAGGCCTTGGCATAAAACAAAGGCACTGTATTATTGCATATAAAGTCTCAGCTTACCTTTCATATCTTTCTGCCTCTCCTGAGATGCTTTCATTATAGCTTCTAGAATACTTGGATCGTTGGGTTGCAATTTCAAAGCTGTGCCGTATGATGCAAGAGCATCTGAGAAATGGAAAGTAGAAAACTCAACCTCAGCCTTCCGAAAGTAACCCTGGGGCAATCAAAGATGGCATTTATAAGCAGAAAAATTGTTCATCGCATGCAGTGTTCAGAGCACACATGAACTATGTCACAATAATAAAGTTTTAAGAACAATAGGCAAAGTTTTTGCTTAAAGCTTAATTTCAGCATTGCTTACTTGCAATACCTGACTGTAAAGATTATAAAGATAGAAAAATAATGTTCAAAATTACCAAAAAGGATCAGACTATGTTGTACTTTGAATGCTCCATATGATGCTGAGATAACACACTTATGTTTGGTTGCAGGAAAGTAAATAAAAACTGATCAGTGATTAAGCTGGCTTTGATTGGCGATCAGAAAATTGCTGTTGCAGAAAGACCAACCAGTGTTTGATTGGAGATTATTCTCCCGTCAGAGTTGATCAGCACATGTTTGCTGGTTAGGGGTTCGATTGCCAATCAAGAATTCAGGGATCAAAATGCACAAAACCTAACCTATAACTGCATTAAATTTTGCTACAACATGGCATGTGCAATTATTGTTATAGTAATCTTTATCATTAGAATTTCTACTACCAGATTCTTGTTTGCCTTAATGCTACATGTATAAATATTGTGATTGCAATATATGCTTTTCCACCTAAAACATGACGTAAAAGGTGCAAAACACTACATTGCAAAATTATTTTCAAGTAAAAAAAAGGTAGAAAAGAACTTATTTTTAGTAGGTAATTTGAAACCCTTCCAAAGTGCCTTTACTTCAAGATTTTAGAAGTAGAAAATACATACCAATAAACTAAAATAGAGTGAATAACAGAGAGAAAATTACTTTCTTTGTATTAAAAATAAGTTTTTGTTTCTAAATGAGAGAAGTTTATTTAACAGCACAGACTAATAGGATAATTAACCAACTACGACAAATATCAGTTAACTTGCTTAGTTCTACTGGGAATATTGTAAACAGAAAACCATAAGGGTTATGTTGTTAGTAGCCAAGCATTCTTAAAACACAAACAGCAGCAGCTCTTCAGCTTAACTATGATGTAAACCTCATAAAAGCCACGTATTCTTCACCTGTGAGTTCCAAGCAGTTAGTTTGTTTGTGTTACTTTTCTAAACCAAAATAATGGATTCTTCTGATGGAAAAACCTTCCAACAAGAAGGCAATCAGAGAGAGAGAGACAAGAATTGCTCTTTACATATAATATAGGGAATTTCAACAAAGTTTTAGGTTAAGTAAGGACTCTTGTTTATTTTTACTTTCAAGAATCAAAGAAAGCAATATTAAACAGACTAATCAGAACCTCCTACTTTCTGTGATCAACCAGCCGTTAATCACAATGATATTTTATGCAATTGGGACCTTTCAGGCTGTGTTAGGTGATCTTATTGGGATCCACAAGTTAACTGTTTGTCATGTGATTTCTGCTTTGTTATCAGTGACCTTATAAAGCTACCAGCCTCAACAGAGGCTCCTAATGCTTCTTAAGTGATTAATTTTCACATATTTTAAACTCACAATCAGTGGGTCTTCCACTCATGAAGCTTTAAACAAAGAAAGGAGCACTGTCTGTTGACTGTGGTTCCTAAAATACACTGTTGTCAAATCCATTTCAGCAATCATTGATGAACACTCACTGATTGATGATAGCATTTGTGCAACTCAAAAATTTATAATTGATCAGAGGTTAACTGACCCTAAATCATTAGGTGATTTGATTTGCTTTCCTGTAAATTACAATTAGATATTCAAAATTACACAAAGATTCTAAGAACAAATTTCTTGGAATACATTAGCCTGAAACCCACAAAATGTATTTAGGTAGTTATGTTCAACAAAGTACTGAAACCTTCTCTAGTCCAGAAAAGTACAAGGTTACTGCCATGTGCACCATTCTTGATCAAATACTTGTTGATCGAGGTCAATGAAACATGATCAAACTTAGACTGTGGTTAAATTGTAGCTGTGGTGCATCAATGTTAATTCTCATTCAACAAACCATCATCAGTTACTAGGCTTCGTTTTTGTTTTGATTTTGAAATCTTGAATGATTGGACATTCTATTAGCGATAAACGAAAATGGAAAACAAAAAATGATCTCCAAAACTTTTCCCAGCATGAGATAGACATTCTGTTGAAACTACCTGTCCAATATTAAAATAAAATGGAAAATAAAAGGAATGACTCATGTTCTTTAAAGGACAAGCAGGAGGTATGGATGTGCATAGCTATGCATTTAAACATGACACCAGGCAAGTTTTAATAACCAAATGAATAAATTGCTATTTGTTAAAAATAGCACGAGTCTTTGTGTGTAAACTTTCAGGAAATTAAAAAAGTTATTTGTAAACTGCATTATATCTAGCATTTTGATAATACTGCAGAATTCCTTAATTCATAATGATGTGACATAAATTGTAGGTAACCAAATTCATAATTGAGTTTTTATTACAGTTTATATTGCCGTAACTAACATTATTAAAATGATGACTGAAGTTCAACAAATACTGATGCAATAATAAATCCAGGTCTATGTTTTGCATGACATCTGAAAATCTATCAAATTGATCCATCATAGATTTTAATTTTGCATTCTGTGAGAGCGATACATATCGTGAACAAAGAGAAGCAATTATATCTGACACAATACTGATAGTACGTAATGCCGTTGTTTGGTGGATTTTCTAGAAATATCCCCAATCACAATATTAAAAGTTCCTGTACTGTATGATTTAGTTGTTAAAACTATATTCATGGGTAAAAAAAGGGTGACTGTAGTTCTTAGGGCACTCTAACCTCTCAGCCATTTAATTTACTAGCTACCACAGTGTATCCTTTGATAAGCAGAATTGTTCTTCAGATTTCCTGTCTCCATACTCTTCAAGAGAGTTGCCTCCTTCTACAATGAGCCAGTTTTGATGTTGGTCCTGATTTAAGTATTCTGGGTACATTATCTCATCCTCAGTACCTTCAACAAAATCAAAACGGACAGCCACTGTGCAACTTAACCAAAATCAACGGAATTGATCAGTCCAGCACCTGCGGTCAAACTTGACCATAATCAAATACCTCGTTTAACTTTGATCATTGTCAATGCACCAAAAAATCATGTTGAAGTTGGTCAAATATTGAACTGACCGCAATCAAAGTTTGATCAAGAGCACATGACCATACGTCTACATACGACGGTCACTACCAAAATTTTGAGATGTGAGAAAGTGAACATTCACCCACTTGAATGGAATGCAAGATGGGGTAGCCCCACCCTTTTAGAGTAAACTGGTATCAGGTAGTGGTTCTCCCACTCCAGGAATCCCAGCAACATAAATTCCAGCAGAGCAAGGATGAACAACCTGCCGCATGCAGGTAGTCAGTCCCTGCAACGGAGCTGGAGAAGGTGCACTTTTGCTTAATGATTTTCTACAACTTTAAAAGCAGGTTAAACCAGTGCCAAAGGCTTGAATGTTTGAAACAGGTTTTTGGAGATATTGCTTCTTCCTGTGCCACAGTTTCTGGTGGTTTCAGGTATTTCAAAGTGAGCGAGCATCTTTGAAAATTGAGGAGAGAAGTGAGCATCAGGCAACGGCAGTGAGTGAGCAAAACATCACAGCCATTGAGAAAAAGCTTCGCAAAAATAATTGCGTGACATTTAAAGAAATTGAGGCAGCATTGTTGATTGGTTCGCCAGCAGTTTTGAAAATCCTGCATGAATTCCTTCATATGAGGAAGGTCTCATCCCGATGTATGCCTCACAATTTAACATAAGAACAAAAACACAGCCGTGTTGGATAGTGTGAGGAAATGCTGACAAGGTTTGAAGGAGGGTACTCTAGACAGGTTTCTGACATCGTCACAAGAGACAAAAGCTGGATTTATCAGTTTGATCTGAAGACGAAGTGGCAATCAGCAGTGTGGATCTTTCCTGATGACAATCCACCAACAAAAGCGAAACATCCTCAAAGTGTCGGCAAGAAAATGGTGGCCTCATTCTTCTCAAAGGATAGTAATGTGGCAACTATTCCTCTGAAGGAGCAAAGGACAGTTGCCACTAATTGGTACATGAGTACACCATGGTTTGGCTGCCCAAAGTTTTTACCAAACTTCATGAACAGCGGCCACACACAGGACTGCGAGGATCCTTCTCCATAATAACACGTCTGTACACATGGCCAACATTACCACTCAGTTCCTGGAGTCTATGGAGGTCAAACTTATGACTCATCCACCATACAGTCCTGAACTGACACTGCAAGTTTTTTTTTTTTCCCCCTGTTTTCAATAGTAAAAAATCTCATGCATGGAAGGAGATTTTCAACCCTTGAAGATCCTGTTAACATCTACAAAGGAGAGTTTGCAGCCAGCAAAGAAAATGTGTGGCAGGAGCACTTCCAGAAGTGGTTTCAGTGAATAAAAAGGTGTATACGGTGTAGTGGTAAGTACTTTGAGAAAGTGCATCAGTCAGAATAATTTAAAAAAAATACTGTTTGTGCCTCTCAAAACTTTCATAGTGAACATCGTAAAACATTGGCACGGCCAATACTGTGTTATGGTAGTGAAGCATTGACATTAAGACGAGTGGATAAAAGCAAAGTGACAGCAAATAAAATGTGTTTTATGAGAACCATACACCATATGGGACCATATACAAAATTAAGTTATTATGGAAGAACTTGGTCTGGAGCCTATTTTTCATTTTATAGACACATATAACAACACTGGATAAGTTAAAGACTAATAAGATCCTATAGAATCCCTAAACTATGCCCCATTACCAACCACATGGGAAGAGATCTCTAGGACATTCCAAGAAGAGGTAGAAAGAAAATTCTTGTTTTTATGGGATCATAACAGGTAATATGGCCTAACACTTGTTTGGGTGATGATCTAAAGAAAGAAGACTTTTTTATTTCTTGTAAAAATTTAAGTCCTCCGACTGCTGCTTATCTTATAACATTAATATGCTGAAGATTTCTGTACTTTGATATTATTACAACACATGCTTTTCATTTAAACCACGAGAGAGTGAACAGTTAAACTACAAAAAATTTCTTTCATTTCCTATACTATTGAACAAGTTAATCCTGTATATACATTTATATGTATTCCTGTTCTTGAAATCTCCTCAATGGATTTTGAAGACAATTTTTGAAAAGGGGTTTTGGAGTACACGAGATCAATATAAACAGGTATTATTGACAGGAAAACTCATTATAGACTTTTTAAAATAAATATAAATGCAAACAATTGTACATCAACAAAGTCAAAGCCAGTGAAAGAGTCAGTCATGGCCATATTTATTACATGCAAAGAAATTTTATATTTTTAAGTGACATAATATTGTATCACTGTTAGTTATTGTATATAAGATTTAAGCACACTTAAGGATGTCATCATGTCAATCATAGATTTAAGTTTTAATGTGAACTGTAAAAGTGTATTTTATAACGAAGAACGGAATTCAGAATCAGAAATAAATTATAACACTTGTATTAATTGATATTCTGTGTATCAGTTCAAGTTGGTTTTAGCAGATTGTGTTTCATGGACCTTTATTAACTTATTTTATCAAAGCCCTGTATGACCTTAGAAGTTATTAGGCACATTATTTTACATGAAACAAACAATAAAAGAAAATTGGAATTAATTGTTCTTTCACACAAGCCGTGTGTTGGACAGGGTTGGAAAGGTAGAATCAGATGACTGAAAAATTCAATGCCATAGCCGGGATTCAAATCCCGGCTATGGCATTGAATAAAAGAAAATTGTTCTGACAATACTTATATTGTACACATGCAATCATTAATATGCAATCTGGAAGTAAGCATATACATATAAAATGTTTACCTTTCTGAGTCAACTCTTGGAAACAGCTAACAAGAACAATTTCTGATAAGATTAATTCAGATATATAAACATAAATGAAACTGAAATGGAATTTAACAGTTAAAATTATTAACAGTTTCTGTAATTTTATATTATAATGCCAGCGTAAAAGTGATTCCAAGGATTTTTGCAAGTCTATTTTCTTTTCGTTACTCTAAGAGAGTCCTTGTAAAACATTTATGCTTTAAATCAATTTACTTACAGAAGATTTTCAATAAACAATTTTAAATTAAGCTTTAATTGTAACTGACTTATTAAATTCTACTTTCCCTGGCGTTGGCATGGTTCCACGCAAAGACAAATTCAAATTATGTTATTTGGCATAAGTACTTTGGTACCTCTGAAGATAAATTGCTGCAACCAGGAATTAAACTTTTGGAAAGAGAAGAACTTCCATTGATCTTGATCAAATGTGGAATCCATTAACCTTTTCAATGACTTTGCCCATGAAAGCTTTCAGGCATTGATGTTTAGGTTTGTGTTTTGTTTGCTGGTAATAAAAATTGCTTATTTCCTTGTCAGAATATGGCTATTCTTAATTTCTGTTTAGGTGATATCACCATATTAACCTCCATCAGCTGTTCACACCCTGTGAAACCAATAAGATAGTGGGTGCAGCAAAAGGTTAGGTTGGACACAAGTTTAAGATGACCAATATCATCTTTTATCTGGACATGTTCTCCTTTACAGGGAAGAGAAAAATGTCTGGCATAAGTCTGCCTTTTTGGGATGGGGAATAACATTTAAATTGGGTCCCCTTCCAGCAATTGGGGTGTTGAATCTCCATAAACGATCAGGCAGAACAAATAACATAAAATTTGTGTCATATTTATAGTGTTATGTTATTGTGGTCTTTAGTCAGAGTATGTTGGACCAACCATTTCATTTAGTTATTGTTACGTACTTCCTGCCTGTTTTAAGCAATCAATATTTGTTTAATTTTAAACTATTTAAGTAACCAATGCTCTGCTTTTCTGTATATCTTTCTTAAACCTAATTAATGTGACCCAATACTACACCATAAGTAACAGACCAAGATAAGCGAGGGTCTCTCACACAACTGCTACTTCCTTTGCTTCCATCCAAACAAGACAACATGGGCAGAGAGCAGTATTGTAAAGGTATGCAATTTAAAAATCCTTAATATGTCCTCTGAAAAATTTGTTTGTATGATTCGAATGAGCTTTTGGTGAAAGAATCCTCTATTTCACCCTATATAAATTAGCTCTACATAAATAAATTTTCATCAATAATCTTTCCATAAAATTGTGACTTTACCTTAGATGCTTATGTTAACTTTTTAAGGTAAAGTTAGTTGAATATGAGGTTGTATTAAGTTATGGTTAGCTGTATTTTAGTAAATTTCCCAACATTTTTTAAATTTCCAAATTCTATACTGCAGTCTTTCTAGATAATTGATGAACAGATGGGGGAAAAAAAAAAGGAGATAAGTGTAATAAAAAAAAATTAAACTTTTACTTCGAGCATGGAAAGTAATAAAAGCCCTCAACATAATGGGTTATACATCCAAAAAATTAAGTACATAATTGACAAAACTCAAACAGATGGTGCAAAATACTCTGTCAGCTGAATTAAGAAGGAGGATGAAAGTAATAGATATTAATTACCTTTTTTAGGTTTGTTCATATGGCAAATACTTACATGCAAGCAGCAGAAGTAAGTAATGTAATGTATCATGCATGAAGGTTGAATGGACAAATGTTCTGGTTGGGAAAAAAAATTAAACTTTTTGTAAAGATGATATATTCAGAAAAGGACTGACTCGAGTATGCTCCACAATCACTACCATGCATGGTTTTTGATCACAAATCAGTGCAAAGGAAAGAGAAAGACCTTATGTCATTTTTAGGTTTCATGGATGTGCAGTATCCTGTTTTCTATATGAATTTATGTTAATAAAATATAGCAAAACAAAAAGAAAAGGGGGGGAGCAATACTGTGTTTTATCTTTATGTATCAGCTGATTGAATTAATTTTTCCAGGCTGAACAACCTATTAAAATATTGTTTATACACCTCTATGAACCTTTTTTCTCTCGAAATGTTACTTGATACTTATACCCTTTACCCCGTACACTGTTTGATTAAGAAAGATCCTAATGTTTACTTTAAAGAACACTATTTATCATATAGAATCTTCCACATCTGATGTAATTACCTTAGCCCAATCTGGTTTCAGCCTAATGGTTTCTTTGGCATCTTCCATTGCATAATAAAACTGCTGCATTTTTAGAAATGCTAAGGATCTATTGCTGTATAGCGAATAATTAGATGGGTCCAACTTGATTGCATGGGTGTAATGAAACACAGATTCTGCATATTTTTGGTTCTTTACACATTCATTCCCTTCTTCCTTCAAAAGCTGCACCTGTAAATTTAAGAATTTGTTATGATTACAAAGGATATCTCCAGACTTCACTTAATTGTTGTACATAATGGGCTGCAACAGACTGGTCATCCATAAACTTGGCATCTTTATAAACAGTGAGAGAAAATTAATAAAATCTTGGCCTTGAGCTGTAAAGTCATCTTAAAAATTACTGCTGTGAATATTGGTACTGTGATAGAGATGGATAAATTTGTTGTGGGGGATATTTATGGAAAAGGTACTAAAATACTAGCACAGGGATTCAACAACTTCCTGATACAATTAGAGGGTATAGATAGACAAATTATATATGTAACACATGAAGATAAAACTTCTCTAAAACTTAAACCACTAAGGGCCAGTTTCACAGTTCAGGCTTAAGTAGAAGCTTTACTAAGCTACGGACGCAGCTTAAACAAAACTTAAGCCTTGGTAAAAGCTTTGCGAGTTTCACAGTAGGGCAACCACGTTTGGCTTTACTGAGCTGAACAACTCCTCGGAACTTTAAAGTTGCTAACGCTTGCGCATGCGCATCGAGTGAATTCCCATCATTTGTTTATGGCGGCGCTGTTCCTGAAAGTAAGGTTTTATAGGTTATTAAGATACACACATTAAAATGACCGAAAAATCAGAGCCAAAACGTACTGCTAACTTCACTTCTTAAGAAGTTAGCATTCTGTTAGAAATTGTAAAGCAGTATAAACACATAATAGAGTGCAAGCAATCTGATAAGGTACTGTGGAGCAGGAAGAACCAAACGTGGGGGAAAATTGCGGAGTTATTGAACGCAAAGAGCGGAATAATATACAAAGATGCTACCGTGTTGAAGAAGAAATATGACAATTTGAAGAAAGTTACAAAAAAAGAAATATGCCGACGAGAAATGTGCTATTCGGGGTACAGGTGGAGATCCGGCTGTGCCATCATTAATTACGCCAATCGACGAGGAAATAAAGGAATTAATTGGTGTCTAAATTGATGGATGTGAAACAATTTTCACAACCCTGCATGCTGTAGATTTTGAGACGCCGGAAAAATCTCCAGCTGCAATTAGCATGCTTCCACTTGCATGTAACTTCAATGTCAAAAGAAGCATTGCTTCTGACAGAGGGCTTTGTTCCTGAAATATAAAATAATAATACCTTATGAGCGATAAAGTATATTATAAAAAATGGCTGTAAGAATAAATTTAATATTAAGTTTTACTCACCAGTCTGTTTTATGTTTAATTGCATCATCAATAATCTCTAGTACCATCATCGCAGACTGTTAACTTAACCGAAACCTCTCGTAGAATTCTTGGTCATTCCATATGTGGAAATGATTTGGACGCATTCTAAACACTTTAGGCCGTCTTCTGTTGTGGATATGGTTTAAAATAATTTGCATTTCCTCGTCACTAAAATCATTGTCCTCAGATAACATAGCGACTCCTTAACTTAAACCACAGTTCAGTACGGTTTAAGTCGAGTCCCTTATAATCTTGGCTTAGCGCTTGAACTACGCACTGTAAAACTCAGCTGTATCTTAACTCTCCGGTTAAGCCTGATTCGAAGTTTAAGCTTATACTGTGAAACCGGGCCTAAAAGTGACAATGCTAAACCGCAGGATGTTCACAAATTTGTGCACTTACACTACAGGATACAATTCCATAGACAAATTAGAGACAAAGGGATTCAACTCGGAGACTTTGACCAGTTTGTAAAACAATGAGGATGTTAAGCACACACTATTTGTTATGCAGAAAGAGAACAATGCAGATTGAACATAATAAAACAAAATATAACTTAAAATGAATAAAGAAACAGCATGTAGCATGTTTAAGATAAAAAGTTTGTAGTTCTATTTATGTGACTCTATCTGCTATCATTTATTTTTATGTAAATTCCACAAACTATTCTTGCAATAGTTTATTCCTCTATTTCTTCAAGTTAATTGTGATAAACATTTGCATAAATAGTTCCATTATATGTTCCATTACAGGTACAAAATGCAATAGTCAAATGTTTAAACACAGTTGCTATATATTAGCATTGAAATTCCATGCTCTTTCTATGACATCTTGATAAACAACTGAATAGTGAGAGCATGTTAAAAAAATTACAAAGTATTGAAAAATTCAAACCAATATTAAGGGATATCTCCCAAATGGCTTACACCACAAACACAGTTATTTTAAATAAATTGTACATTTTAAAGAGAGCTACATTTTTTCGTGTAGTATGTTTTTGTCTATCCTTTATGGTGTACCCATTATACAGAGAGCCAAAAAACTACGAAATGACTGCGTGTGTTTTTCCTGCCCGTGTCCTCGGTGCTCGTTGCTGTCTGCCGCTATCATAGAACGGCGCGGATGAAACCATACAACATTTTTAAAACTACTTTTAAAGGCTTTACTTACCAACTTTATGAAAGGAGATGCTGAAACTGGGCCACCATCGTTGTCAATACATTTTTGGCACCTCTTTAGGAAACTATCCATCACTCGCCGTCATTCATGTTGAGAAATGCTGGCAATTTCCTAGCAGATATCTTGTTTTAATTATTCCAGGGTGTGTGGGTTTGTCTTGTACACTTTGTTTTAAGTTACCCCAGAGATAGAAATCGCAGAGGGTTAGGTCGGGGGACCACAAATCTCTACTAATAATTCTATCCTCAAAAGCACTTTCAATTGTTCTCATTGAAATATTGGTCGTATAAGCTGTTGCAGTCTTGTTGAAAAAAGGCAAAATCACGCTCCCTGTCTGTTAATTCTATAAAAAAAAGGGGGCAAAATTGTATTCACATATGTATGGGCATCAACTGTTTACTCGAAAAAAATTGGCCCCATAGCTCTACTCCGCTCTCATGGCGCACCATACACTAATTTTTTCATCAAGAAGGGGTACTTCATGAACAATATTATCGGCTGCACAGTGTTTTTCCACTGGGCATGTGGAAACATGATAATAGAATGTCATGCTGTTGATGTGGTTCTTTGCAGTGTGAAGCACAGTATTGAGTTGACGGTGATGTAATGTAATTCAGTTATTACAAGTTATTATTTTGTCCTATACTTAGTCACAAAGTATATTATGGATCAGTACACGTTTTCTACTGCACAGCGTGTATTTATTTATGAATCGCATGTGTTAACTCAGTCAGCTCGCCAAGTGAAAGTACAATTTGCAGAAAGATTTCCAGGTGTAAAAGTTCCAGGCCGTACAACAATTCATGAACTTTACGTTAAATTTCAGGCCACCGGAAGTGTTCAGGCTAAGAAATCTAAAAGACAGTGAAAGAATTATATGCCAATTTGTTTTTGAGTCAATAGTTGAAGCCTGTGCATACGTGAATACAATTTTGCCTCCTGTTTTTAGAAAATTAACAGGCAGGGGCGTGATTTTGCTTTTTTTCAACAAGACTCTACAATAGCTCATACAGCCAATATTTCGATGAGAACAATTGAAAGTGCGTTTGAGGACAGAATTATTAGTAGAGATTTGTGGTCCCCAACCTAACCCTCTGGGATTTCTATCTCTGGGGTAACTTAAAACAAAGTATACAAGTCAAACCCACACACCCTGGATAAATTAAAACAAAATATCTGTTAAGAAACTGCCAGCATTTCTCAACATGAACTACGGCGAGTGATGGATAGTTTCCTAAAGAGGTGCCAAAAATGTATGGACGATGATGACGACGGTGGCCAGTTTCAGCATTTCCTTTCGTAAAGTTGGTAAATAAAGCCTTTAAAAGTAGTTTTAAAAATTCTGTATGGTTTCATCCGCGCCTTTCTATGGCAACAAGCACCGAGGACGTGAACAGGAAAAACATCGCGCAGCCGGTTCTTAGTTTTTTGGGCCTTTCTGTATAAAATTCTGAATGAACAGGACTTCAGAGTATTACCAGAAAATTGAAGATATTTTATTTCTCATGTAAATATCTTAAAAGTAGGTTATTTTCTCAAAAAGACCTTAACAATTTTTATTAAAATACTGTATGTTAAGACATTTACATCACAAATAAAATGTACACCTTGAATTTTCTGTGAATAGCCTGTAAGATCCTCATTCTGAATGACTATTGTATAATTGGTGAACCATAAGACAGACAAAATCTAATTGCATAAAAGATGTAGATCTTGTTGAAGGGGCAACATACAGAAAATTAAATAACGTTTATGCTACTCAAATACAGTTCTCATTTCAGCTTTAAGTGAATGATACCTCCCAAAAATGCACTGAGAATTTTTCAGTTCCCAAAAGCTTAGAATTTAAACTTATATTCGTAAAAGTAGTCATACCCAATTTTGTGATATATGCAACCGGCACGGGGTTGGCACGGTACTTGAAGCATCTATATTCACTTATTGAGTATGACGGATTACATACAAGATGATAATAATATAGCACATCTCAAGTAATATCCTGTATAATTATTGCAGAGATAAGTTTAATCCTATCTAAGATCTTATATCAAATTGAGGTTACACGTCTTCAAATTACATGATCCATACCTCTTCAACTACTCCCATGTTCTCGACTACAATTCATCAGCAGAACAGTTATTTCAAATTACGTTTAAAGGTCTAGGAAACTTTGTAAAGAAAATGCTGACAGTATATCAGTCAACAAAATTTACGGTATTTCATTTCGCTTCCTAACATTAAAATATGCACCTTCCACAGAACAACAAATTAAGTAACTTCCACAGAACACCAAAGTGTAACTTCTGCTCCGTGCTAACCTCAGCTGTTTTTGTATCTCACCAATGTAGCCAACTAAACATACACCGAGCTATATTTCAAGTTAAACATTTTAAATATGTCTCTGATCTTTCTAGCAATCACATTTCTTCAGGCATTACACGATGATCAATGAGAGCATCGATAGTATTAAAAAATTAAATCACCTTGCGCACTTTGAGCGTATTCCTTTAAGTAGGTAAATATTTTCTTGATCAATCGCAAAACGCAAGGCCGCTAATTTTAAGCAAATTTACGCACCAACAATCCTGCATATACTTACATTAGCAGTCTTTTCACTTGTTTCTAACAGTTAACAATAATGTGTGTACCTAGTCAAAACACATAGCTGCATACCAGCCCAGAATAAAATAAAACTTATCTTGACATTATGGGCAGTAGGTAATGAATCCAAAGACAAAGTATTAAAGCTACTGATAATAAAGCTGAAAAAACTCACAAACCATCTAACTTCACCCATATGGGTGTATAACAGGGCATGCAGGAAAAGTAAGCAAACTATCCCACACTCCAGTGGAAGATGATTATGATGGCATTTAACTGGAATAAAAGTACTTCCTCACGGACAAGAAAAACAGAAATTGAAAAAATTCTTTCCGAGATCAAAGATGTCATCAATTTATACATTTAGAAATAATAATATCCCGATTTATAAATCCAAAACAGCATAAATTCACGATTCTGACTCTTCAGCTTGAAACAGAAATTGCCAAATGCTTCTTACCCATTGCATTGGTGTCCACCAATTTATGCCACATTGCCATCAGTTTTAAAGTTTAGGTAGGTTAAGGACACTACCCTTATTATTCATCACAACAAATAAAGGAAGGGTTGCCCCTCCCAACAACATGGCTATTATCGTAAATCCTTAAAAATGAATACAAGTTTAAGTAATGGGAATCTGAAAACATAACCAGACACACAGAAATACGCAACCCCTCTGGCTTGTGATACAAGTTTATGCTTTTATTATTAGGGTAATTTTTGAGAAACAATTAAAACGAGAATTTAGTTAAGTATGGCATATGAAACATAAACAGAAGAATCAGAAATAAAACTAAAATTATTTTTATACAGTACATGAATATTTGAAATTTAATAAATATCCTTGTGTATAATTGACTTACCTTGTGTTATATTACTTTCTTTATTATTATTATTATTATTATTATTATTATTATTATTATTATTATTATTATAAATCTTATGATTAATTACATTTGTACAATTATTTAGTATTAAAAACTTTGATACATACAATCATATATAATATTATTACTTTTTACGTATCTTGTATGTACCATGTACAGCATTTATAAATGCAATTTAAACAGAATTTTTGGTATCGTATAGATTGCTGTTTCCTATCTTCAGTTGTGTGAATCTGATTAATTATAAATAACCCATTTTATTTTGGCACTACTACGTAAAATGGTTGTCAGAGATTTGATATTTAACTGGGTTTAGTGTATGTAGCCAACAATTACAGATAGATTTGAATAATGTAAGTTTGCAGTTAAAAATTGCTTATGACATCCTGGTCAAATCCAAACATTTTCAATTCTCACTGAGCCATTACTTAATTTTATTGCATTTTGATAAATGTTAATCAATCAAGAAAGTGAAAACCATTAGGAGAATATTATACACCTAGTGAGTAACAGTATGCTTTATAAGCCCATTACTCAGAACAGAGTGCAATATGAATATATGTTTACATCTTTGTGAATTACAGCAAAAGTTTGTATTAAATGTGTAAATCTAAATAAAGACCATTTTATTGCAACTCAATAAGAGACATGAGACCAATGTTGAATATGCTTCATGAAGTTTAATAGTTTCACATTAATTCTGGTATAGATTTGTATATTTGTGATGTAACTTATCCTCAAACGGGACATAAAAGACCTCTGGCAGAGTTTTCTGCAATTAATCAACCTTTTAAAGCCTGCTATCTGCAGTAGAAACACAGTGATGAGTGATTTATCACAGGATGGCTCTAGGGTGAAACAGATGCTTTTGGATGTGAAACAATTTCACTCACGACATGAGTTTCCTTTATGAGTGAATAAACATCAACGGTACTTCAAATCCAAAAAGAGCTGTGCTAAGGATTTTTCATCTCCTCCATAACTCTGTCTTGGTAGGAATAGTCAAGACATAGGGATCCCCAGTAACTGGAGCACAGCACCACACACAGGGCATAGTGGGCCCTTTGTTTTTCCAACTTGACACTTAGGAGGAAGGGATGAAGGGGAGACCCAAAAGGTGACAAGATCCGGAAGACGACATGCACTAACAAGGTCCGTAAGAATTCCAACATGACATTAATCCTGGCTAGCCCTGCGTTAGCCATCCACAACCTGGGAGTCCCAGGTATAGACAGGTGCTCCAAGAAGGGAGGGAGCCCTAGCAATGAGAAATGCTTCCAAGTGCAAATTCCACTGTTGCCTGGTCCTACAATCCTTGAGCAGATAAAAGAAAACAATGGGAACAGGAAACTCCTAGTAGAAGGGAAACCACCCCAGCAATTGCCTAATAGCTCAGAGAAACCATAAAAAAAGTGGTCAGAGTGTCAGGCCCAATGGAAATCGAGCCTGGGACCTCCCGAAGGTGAGTCATCTCACTCAGTTACAACCTTGGGAACTAGAGGAACCATTCATTTTAAACAAATTAAATGCCATATAGACAAAGTCATACAGTTTTATATTCTCACAAACCCCTGATACCTGCACTTCCCAACAAGTTTACTGCTAGCTATAGCACTAAGAGGTTAGCTGTAACATTTTAATTAGCAACATTTGCTCCTACTTATAAAATTACACTCTGATTTTGTCGTCCACCATGGTGTAGTGGTTACTATGCTAACCTCTACTTCCCAAGGTTGCAGATTTAAACCCAGCGGAGGGCAATGGATTTTTCTCAGGATAAAAATCCTTAGTATGGGTTCTTTTGGAAGGGAAGTAAAGCTGGTGGTCCCATGTCGTAGATTTACGGCACGTAAAAGAACCTCAAACCTGATAAAAAGGTCTCTGAGCTAAATTACCGGTCTTTCATGCCCAATATAGAATGGGACACTAAGGATCACAACAGTTAGAAAGTATCCATTAATAAAACTAAATTTTTTTTACACTTTGAACTTCAATGTTTCATACAAAACTTCTGAATCATATTTGGAGGACTTTTAAATGTGTATAAATTGTGAAAATTACAATTTACATGGTGAAGAAATACTGATGCTGATTAGCAGGAGCCAGTTTTTAAAATCCAGGAACTTAGAAACCTGCCTCCCCACCGTTTCTCTGAAGATGCTTAAGCCTTGTATTAGGCTGATATAAGGTTCTTAACTTACACTTAGGTAGTACAATCAACATTACAGTTATCAATGAATTACTCTACAGAGTAGTAGGTCCATTTTACATAGCTATTTATAAGAGCAGTTAAGGATTTGCCTTATACTCTGGTAAGGCATTAAATATGTTGATACACTTACAGTAAGTTCCCTTTTGATAGCAAGTTAGCCTTTTTCTGGTATTGAAGTAGTGTGCTTAAAGTTGCATATAAATTCATCTGGAGTTTTGGTATAAAATGTCATAAGTGAGTAAATAAATTCACATGTTATAGTTAAAATTCCCAGACTAACAAACAAAATGTTCTGCAAATGACTTCTCACTATTATTATCACTATTATTATTATTCACACAGTGAAAAATATTTTTGCTGTCTACTGTTAACCCAAAAAGCTGAGAGACATATGGGGATAACATACTGAGCTTAGCTGAGATGATATACATGTATTGTGTGATTTCCAGTTTAGGAGTAGGGTTAGGTACAGAGGGGGGCTTAGCGCCTAGGTTGAGGTGCTACAAGATCTTTTGTGCTTAAGCCCCTGGGTGAAGTGAGAGAAGACAAAGGAAGCCAGACCAGAAGGCACGACAGGGCAGAGGATAGGGTCCCTACCTTTTACAGATTGAGACTACCAGCAGCTAGTGCAATCGGCTCCCAGACTTGCACATCCCACTGGGGGGGGAGGGTCAGGACTCGGAGACTACCCCTAGAGGATGAAGGATTACATAGGGCATCCATTTCCCCTACCATGCAACACAAGACTCCTGCCGACACCTTCAACCCTGAAACAGACCATGCAGAAGAAAGGTGAAGTGAAATGGAGGGACAGGAAATTCAGGGGATGTAATGAACCTTCCCAGCATTTGCCTAGCGACCGGGGAAACCCCTGAAAAAAACCCATTGGTCAGGAAGGTCAGCCACAGGAATTGAACCCTCAACCTCCTGAATGTGGGCCACAGACATTGCCGCCTGAGCCATCCCACTCGGTATTTCCATTTAAATGTTTATCTATCTGCAAGCACAGGAACTTAGTTACATCGGTTTTCAGAATACTTCTGTTATTTCTTATGTTCATGTTTGGATCTTGGGAGCCATATGTGATGAACCTCATTACATTAATTTGATTAAAGTTAAGAGTAAGGAGTAGGTCAACAGCTGACGATGAGAGCAAAGGATTCTCAAAACACATGTCCAGGTAATTCTACTAAAGTGAAGAGTGTAAATGAGTTTTCCTGCTCCTCGTTCATTTTCATTTGAAATACTTCACTATCAACCGCTTTTACATTACTTATAATTAAGAGTAAGTTGTTTGATTCACACCATTTACATATCTCGTTAAGTACATCATTTAATTTAGTATCCCATTTACATAAGTAAAAAGAACCTTGCTAAAGAAAGGTGGCATTTTAAGAAAACCATTTGTAACATTTGAACCTGGTTTACAAGAAGCCCAAGATGTTTTCAAATGGAGATTCCTGAAAGATAAAGTATATAGAAGAACTGACCCCAGTGATTTAAAGTACAGAATTCACTCTGTGATATAAAATATCACTAATGGCATGCTAAGGAATATTTGAATAGAGTTTGACAACAGACCTGACATGACTGTATTCATGTTGAAATCTTAGCATATCATTAAATATTAAGTTTCAAATTAAGTAAGAGTTTTATTTAAGAGCTATTGGCATTTGTTTTATTGGTGTTTTAAGTGGGACATCCCATACATATGCATGAAGTGATAAATAGTTAATGCATTTTCCCTGCCAAATGATTATTGGTTATATTTCCACATAATGTGTAAACTTTCAAAACCATTCCTAGCAGTATTTGGTTTTGGGAGGGGTTTGAACTGCACAGCCCCTATTAGCATCTCTTTATGTGTCCTTAAGCATGAAACAAATCACACACTGCTGAATGTACAGAAATAAAATCTTATGTGTGTATGAAAAAATGTTGAGAGCTTTCACATTTGTCTAAAATCAATCCCTACAAAACTAATAGTGATTCACATGATGAGCTCCCCAAAGACAAAAATTTTACATGAGTCGGTGCATGTAAGGAGTTTAAATTTTATATTTTGAGTCTAAAGAATATTTCTGACATATTGTTTCAAATCATTGCAAAATTAAGCATAGTTTATACTAAGAGTTTCTTAAAAAGTTACAATTTTCAGACAAATCGCTGCACCTACAGATTTGCATCCTTAACATACAAGATAGAGAAGCATGTGTTTGTTAATATTGCATTTCAAAATTGGTTGATATGAAAACAAAATTATGGGTAGTACCTTCCAAAAATTTACATCTCTTAGGATGTATCCATTACAGGTATCAAGTTAAAAACCTTATATTTGTGAGCTTGAAGAACACATTTTGACTGATTTCAAATTTTGGTTTATATCAGTACAAAATTGAAGGATTTTTGTATTGTGAACCACTTAAAGCTTCACAATTTCTGGGCAACATATTACACAAAAAAAACTGAAATGTTTCATATCAAAAGTTTAACATTTGTCCACATGTTTAAAATTTAGCTAAAATTAACAGTAGTTTATGTGGTGAGCCTCCTTAAAACATTTTTTAAGAGCTTTTGTAAAATAATTATAACAAATATAAATGCTCTCAGATTATTTCTGTCACAACATGAATGTCTCTGAAATTTAAGGTTATGCATGCACATACAGTTTAACTAATATATTGCTATAACTTATATATGTATAAACCCACTTATTTTAATGACTGGGCCAAAGTCATAACACTCATCAGTAGCCTAAAGTGCAACAAAATTACCCAAATCTCCAATTGGCAACCCTGTTAGCAGCAGTCAAAAGTTTAAATGCTCTATGTCTATGTTTTGCTACTCATCCATTGGTGAAATGAGACAGGTCTGACAGGATGCTGATACATAAGAAAATATTGTAGGGGTTTTCAACAACTGCAACTGGCATCTGCACACCAGTAGTCATTCTCTTGTACATATGAGTCTGTGCGAGACTTACCCATCATTAGAAAACCATAGATATCAGTTGCTGCCAAACTTTATTGAGTTGTCTTCTTATGTGAAGTAGGGTTTGGGTGCTGTGTTCAGTCATGTTTATGCTTATTTCGTCATATATTTTTTTATTCCATTTTATTTATTTTTTTCTGTTTCTAACATACAAAACTCCCCCTTAACTGTACCACTGTCCTAAGGAGAGCCACCCATGTAGGGGGGGGGGGGGAGAGCATGGTGCAAGTTGTGCCATCCGGAACGTTTTTGGAGGGAATACAAAAATATTGAAGTAAATTAATGCAGATAATATAAACACATTTATCATAATTTTAAGTGAATACTGTAATAATAATAAATAATAATAATAATAATAATTGTAACGCAAAAAAGTAATCTTTAAGTACAAATTATACTATATGTCAAATCATAATTTTTGGAAATGCATAAAAGGAACTATAACATTATAGGTAGGTATATAATTGTTCAGAATGTATAGTGTTATTACACCCACTATATTGGTCTATTTAGATAGATACAAATGGATATATTGAAATACCAAGTAATAAATACATCACCTACCAAACATTTTTGTTTGTAATTTTTGGTGTAAGTATTATAATTTTTTATCGAGTTTAAATTTACAATTATTTGCTTAAGCTTTTATTGTGTACCAGTATCACAATAACTACTATAGTATCTATAAGACAGCCCTTTGCGAAGCTTTCCAGCAACACAGAAAAGGAACTAAATATTTTAAATTGAACTCCCAGAAAAATTCAGAGGAGGGAGGGTGCACCATAGCCTTTGGGGGGATGGGCACCCCTGGTCTTAAGCATATTCTTTTTTCATCAGTGTAGATTTTAATTGCTTTCTTTAGTGTCCCTCCCCCCTTATAAGGATAAAAGCAGCAGGATTAAATGAGAAATACAAATTTTAAGTTGTAGCATTTATTTGAGCTTTTGCTCATTTCATATTAATTTAAATATCAACACACCTCAAGTAATTTTGTTACAACTGCTCTGAACATCTATGACTTAGTTTAAAATTCAAATGTACAATCTGCTACATTTACAATCCACTGTCACCTACACAGACTATTTAATGACATATTTTCAAGTTGTTTTTAATATACTTTACTAACCTATTACACAAAGGTCTCCACTACAAACATCATGACAAAGGAACCTTGTCTCCCAAATACGTCATGGAATAGCCATGATCAATTATGCCCAAAATGAACATAATAGACAACATGAAGATGAAATGGGATAGAATCACCCTCAGTGTCATTATCACAGATAGAAGGATAACTATCAAACATCTAGCCAAACTGACTTGAACAAACATAGTATTTCCTCAAACAGTTACACATCCACAACTCAAAACAAGTAGGTACATGAGAAAATTAAACATGTGAAGCTTATAATATGTATATAACTCTGGAACTTCATTTCTGAATTACAAGGAAAGAGCACATTTGTGACAAATGAGAGGAGGTACAATTCACACACCAACTAAAAGTGCATGAGGAGAGAAAGGAGTAAAATCCCAATACTGAGTTATTGAGAAATATAATGTCCAACAATTAATTACCATTTGACATGCACAACATTCTTGAAACTGTGGTTCAAGAAAATCTTCTATAGGAGACGGTACCATACATAAAAGCATGTTCAGAGAACTCATTTGATGCTTAGTTATTGTTTTTTTTGCCCCTTTCTTACTTTTTCCCTGAGAGAGGAGAGCAGAGATCAACTGGAGGGTGCCAATTGCATCACTAGTTGTGGGTGTTATTTTATTATATTCTCTCTTTTTAAAATGCTGATAGCTCTTCAAGCATAAATGAATCCATGGACAGATTTGAAAAATCCAATGTCACACCCAGGATTGAAAACATGGACACTTGATCTTCCATCTCAGCTAACCTGCCCTCTTAACTACCTAGCTTGCAAGGAACTCCTCATATCTCCTAATTACTGTGTACAAGTCTCCAAGACACGCTCAATTATGTATCATAACCTCAAAGGCAACATGTTACTGTAAGTACTTTTATTGCCAGATTTCTAGGTCATTTGCTTGGGATAACATACATTATAGAACTTGTAGAATTTATTCTTATTCACACCGACTATGTGTACACTTAAGGGGAAACTGTATAATGATAAAATTTGGTATTTTCTATTTTTGATTGTGACAATACTTTCTGCATCAGCATACTCTTTTTTCCTGAAAGAGTAAGAAGTAATAAGTGTTTCTTATGAAAGCATTTTTGAACAGTTCTACTGTACCTTATTTGATACTTCGTTACCTTTTAAATTTAAAGCAATATGCCATTGAGTTCACTTCCAGTGACTAACAAAATCAAGCTCAAGTGTATTTTGACAGGTGGTTCAGTTATAAATAATTTTTGTCTCAAAAGTTTTAATACTGTACCAAAATAAATGACACAGTTGGTCTGGTTCATACTTTATATATCGAATGTTAAGTATAATGGCGCACAGAAAAAATGCAACTCCATAAGTGTTAAATATAAGCAAAAGAAACAGACAAAAATGTTCAGTTTATGTTAATTAGCAAATCCACAAACTGGGAAAATTAGTAGTAAGAATTGTGCATACATTCTATAGATTTAACTTCAAGTATGAAGGTGTTGATGAATAACTTAATTCATTCAATTATATATTTAAACTTTTAAAAGGTAATTTAAATGGCATGTACACTTTTTTTGAAGGTAGCTTGGAAATCTCTATATTTATATGTATATTAGGAAACTTCTGTATATAAATTTAATTATGCTTTCTGAGGCACACTTTAGGCAATCAAGAAATAGAGGCTGCACTTACTAAGTATGAGAGTGGGTTAAAATTCTCAGCTAACTTTTAATTGAGATTGTAATTACTAACTATATTTTTCATACATGTACTGAACTAGAATTACATTAACTGTATATTTTCTCGGGCTTCCAGCCAGGTTTATAGTTTGTTTGAAACAAACATTTTCCCTGAAGCCGAAGAACATCTTCAAAGTGTTGGCGGGATGCTCATAAAAATTTAGAGCTATCACGCTATCAGGAAAGCTTCAGCTTATATTTTGGAATTACATTTTATGACGTCATCTCCTTAGCGTGGTGGTGGCACAGCTGCTTATAAAGCGGGAGACCTGGGTTCAATTCCTGGGGATTTTCTCCCACTGGGAGACCTGACCTGGAGTGCACTCAGCCTTGTTAAGTCACTGAGGGGCTAATTGAGGAGCTCTTGATTGAAAAGTAGCAGTTTCAGGTTAAACAAGCCACATATACCAGCCAGGAGGGACCTGGGGAACTGACCACGTCCCACCCCGCAGTACTGTACCCCACTCATGATGCCTGTCGTGGGCAGTAGTTGTGAACACAGCGGCCAGGCAGCAGACTTTGGCCGGCAACAGGCTGTTACACCATGGAGTTTAGTTTAGTATTTTATGGTGTAATACACATTAAAATAATCAAAATTCTGTCTTCAAGTTTTAGGAAAAAAATTAAATATTTTAAAAAAACTAACATATTAACAGCTTAATTCCTTTTTTTATAGTGACATGAAATAGAATGCCTTAAAGTTTAGTAACATTCAACTCTGTTTCAAGTAGTTTTTAAGGAAAATGTGCCAAAAATTACCAATATTTTTTTCCAAACTACCACACACATGAACGTGAAATTTCATAGATATAGCTACATTTATAGTGATATTCCAGCATCTATCTGTTATATATAAAAAAATATGACATGTTTTCTGGGTTCAGTGCACTTCCACATATGCCACACACTTGCCAGTAGTCTTAAGGAGAAAGATGAATCAAACTTGAAAAATTCAATGCCCAAAAAAAAAAAGTTTTAAAAGTATTAGAGATATAATGATAACGTTTAATAAGGTTGAGAGAAGAAAACATGAATAAGGTTTTTTTAACAATCTTTTTAGGAATTTACTTCCTTTTATCAAAATGAGCGTAATTTTTCTTTTTGAGACCAAGAGTTTGCAACAATATTGTTCTTTGATGTTGAATCTATTGTCATAGCAGACATTGCATGTTCACATTTGCTGATTTCTATGCAAATATCTAATGTTCAGCAGGTCCGCAAATTTGTTTCCAGGAAATTTTCCTGAAGCTTCAGAGACTGACATGTATAATTGAGTGCATGGAATTGTGGCAATATAATGTGCAACAGTTTATGGTGGTAAGGAAATACTAAATTGCCTCTGCCAAGCCCAGTGGTTCTAGAAGTACACTAATTAATGTTTGTCTTGTTCCCCACCTTTTATCTTCACTCCTGAGCCTGAAACCAAACTGTGTTCACAGGTTAATGTTTGAGTGCCAGACAATTTTGACATCAAACCAAAACAAGAAAGACTCACCAGGAGATGGTGTTGACCAAGGGTGGCGAAAACGCCTTCCTTCCGCAAGTCACCAAATATGCAACACACGCTGCATCACTCAGCAGCATGTGAAAAACAAAGGGACGGTGGCAGAGAGGGAACGGTGCCTATGAGTCAAAATGACTCGCACGTTTTCACCACCTCTGGTGTAGACCATCACTGCAAAGCATGCCTTCCAGCCACTGAGGTACTCCTCCCCTTTCACTGTTCATCTAGGCCTAAACCTTTGTTTACAGGTTAATGCATATGTGTCAGACTTGAATTCAAACAAATAAGAGGTTGTCTGACCCAGCACTGGTGTGGAACACAGATAATAAGAATTTTCTGCCAACATTAAATAAAGAAAAACATTATAGTAAACTGAAAGCATTGGCACAATTCCATACACTAGACTGTACATCTAAAGGTAAACTGTTCTGCCATTGAAATAAGACACTTAATCACTAAAGAATGAGTAATTGCAGAAGTTGAACCAATACTTTTTCTGTCCTTACAATATTTAAAATCTCAAGTAGTTTGGTGCACTGAGCCTTTGATATTGTCATTTGGGTGGGACAATTGTTATTCTCCAAATTGCTGATGAAGGAGACGAAACTTGACATTTAGATTTACATTTGTCTTTACGGGACATTGCTTTCATTAAACTGATAAATGTGTTTACTTGCAAAATTCACAATTGCCTCAGTACTAATTTTCTCACCCTATTTTTGAACTCCTAGTGCATTATGGGATATTGTTTTAACCCACTTTGGCTCTACACTACCAATTCCCTTTTTTACTGTCAGTTCATCTAGGAATTGACACGGATGTGCACTTTCCTTGTGAGCGATTCATCTTTGTTCCCATCTGAAAATTAAACTTCATTTATCTAATATACTTTTGGATAAGCATGAGCAAAAAACAAAATAAAGCACATATTGCACACTTAATTGGAATTTTTTGAGAGTAAACTACCTAGAAAGCTTAGCTTTTTTATTACAACTTTGTGCTGTTCATGTAATTTGATTGTACATAAAAACATCAACTTAATAGCAGAGTATATCAAAGCCTGGACCTTAAGTAATATTGGTCTGAAGGTGAACAAGTTTTAAAAGATCCCTGCCTGTATACATGCAAGCAGTTCCCATCTGTCCTTTTTATGAATGGTTGGGAACCTGCATCATCTTTTCTGGCTTTTGCTTTTAACATTATAGGTTGTCAAAATCTTGATAAAGCAATGAAACAACATAATACTCTTAAACAATGAATGTAAAGGATGTTTTCACAAAGATACAAATTTTCATTGCATAAAAGTGAAAAAACAAATAAGGAACAAAAATGTTATCTATGGCAGTACATAATTGTTCAAAAAATTATCCAGTACAAATGATTAATATAAAATAATAATACAAGGACTCATTCTATTTTACAAATCAACAAATTTCATTCCTTTCTTTGTAACATTCCATACTGCTATTAAGACAATTAAATTTGAGTGAATGTCCAAGAATAAATAATCTAATATCTGTTGGAATTACTTGGATAAGTCATTCAACACAAACAGTAAATAACTTTGGTTGACTCTCCTGATGCAATTTTCTTGAAAGATGCATTATAAATACAGAGACTTCATTTCGACAGTGGCTGTATTATGGCAAATTGTTTGCTCTGCACTGCACTGCACTTTTTCTAACCTGTTCTGTTTCCCCTCTCCATGTGCTGACAAAGCAGTTGATGTTTGTAATGACTTAGTAGTGGCATCCATTACAGTAAATGGACTAAAATTGTCCTTACAAGAAATAGATAAATACTGTATAGAATGGGGATTAAAAGTAAATGAAAAGAAAACACAAATTGTAGTGTTTAAAAAAGGAGGGAAATTGGGTAAACAAGAGAGATGGAGTAAAGGGAGAAATGAATATAAAGTGGTGTGAGACTGTACCTACTTAGGGATAAATATAGATGCAGGAGGTAAATGGGAGAAACAGAAGAGATCAGCTCTGGCAAAGGGGAGAGCAGCAATGACAGCTGTTAGACAATGTTTATTTAAAATGCCAGAGTTGGAGATGAAATGGTTGGAAAGATTATATAATTCAGTGGTTCAGGCACGAATGTTATATGGGATTGAAATATGGGGGTTGGAAAACGGGTGGGAAGTGGTGGACCACAATATTTTGTAAGGAAGTTCTAGGGCTGCCAACAGCTACAGCAAATGAAGTGGCTCAAATTGAAATGGGGCAAGTAACAAGAAAAGGAATGGTTATGGAGACAGCCTTGAAATATTGGCACAGGATCTTGAATTCTGACGACAATAATTTATTACAACAATGTCTAAAATACCAAGAAACCAGCTTAAGAAATACGGGCTGGGTAAATGAACTAAGAAATAATCTTGAGAATAATGGCATGGGAGATGTTTGGAGGAAAAGAGAGGCAAATCACAAAGGTTTTTGGAAGAGTATTAGAAGAAGATTTGAGGACATCGAAATACAACAATTATTTAGTCAGATAACTGAGAAGAGATCTTTGATTTTTTATGTTAGCATAACAAAACACTGGGAAAGAGAGAAATATGTAGACAACACAAATAAAGAAGAAAGAGGAGGTATAGCATGGTTAAGGGCAGGAATATGGAGGCTAAAAGGGAAGCAAAACGGCTATGCACAAGGTGAATGTCCATTATGCGGGGAAAGTGAAGATATACAACATATTATATTTGAATGCAAAGAAACAGAGATTTGGAGAAAAGAGAGTTTATGGTATGGAATGAATAGGAATAAAGATATACATACAATTCTAGATAAAAACTGTAAAAATATGGGTAAATACTTAATGAAAGTAAAAAATAAATGGATATGGATGATTAAAAGAGGAAAAATAATGTAAATAAAAATAAATATAAGAACTACTAAATGTATCAACATGTAATTGTAATTCACGACGACTGCTCATCTTAGTGGCCAGGGCCAAATAGAGAAGGCAGTCTAAATATGTAATAACTTAGTGCTCAAATAAATTATTCATTCATTCAAGTCTTTCTACATTGCGAGACCATGTGTTTCAGTGTCATAGTGTGTTAGTGCTGTTGTAATACCAAAAAGTCTGTATACTTTAGCACACAGAATCTTCATGTACGATTCCTGTGACAACAAAACCTTATAGAGAAGCGAGATTGTGATTTATAGACAGATTCCCTGCTGTTCATGCGCCTTACAGTAAATCACTGTGTTCTTACACAGGAAAAACTCAATTATATTGGAGAAAAGTTAGTTCAAGAAATATCTGAGAAAAACCTGCACAGAATCACGAATTTTGCATATCTCAGTTTGGAATGTCAGTAAACTTTTAAATAGAGTTAATTTCTGCAACCGGAAATGTTAATGATCGCTCCATTGACCTGCATTTATTTATTTTTTTATTTATTTTTTTTTTTGACAAAGCATGGTTTTATTTACATGGCAATCAAGAATTAAGGAGTGTTAATGCAAATTTTCTTAAGCGGTTTAAGAGATGTATGGCAGCAGAAGGAAATCATTTCCAACATCTTCTCTAACAAAGGTATGTGTAATTGTAGTTCTAATTTGCATGAGAAATCTATGTACTTGAATTTAAGGGTTTATGAATATATTATACTGCCAGCAAACAATGTGCTTCCCAGTGCTAAGAAAATTCCATTTAGGACAGCTGTGTGTCCAAATGAAGGCTCTGTATAAGACTCATTTTCTCTGTGGTATATAGCGTGTTTGCTGCAGAAGTCAATTCCTGTCTTGTCTGTTTCAATAATTTTCCACTTTATTCCTGATGCACTTCAGCCTAACAGGCTTAATCAGTAACTCAATTAGTTATTATTTTGTACTTAATGGTTTCATTCTTATCATTAATGCAATCCGCACATTGAAAACAAGTTACGGTTTTAAAAAATGAAAGTAACTGAGAGGTTTTTTGTGAATCTCACAGTAGGGTTTTCTAATATATAAACTGTGCATGGATGATTGAATGAAACCATTAAATATAAACTAAAAATTGACTCAGTGAATTTCTCCAAAACTCTCCATGATACTGCTTCCTCTCAGACCAAGCATAAGAGCACAGGTCACATACATCAAAAAACATGGATGTAAACCTTTTAACAATGATTTGGTAACTCAAAGGTTATCCATCATTAATAGTTTCTTGCACTATGCATGCAAGAATACATGGACCATTTCCTACATTTTGTCTATGGTAGGTATATTATTTTCTACCAAACATTCCATATTGAAATTTTACCAGAAATACACATCTTGAGGGAGGCAGAGAGAGTTTCAAAAAACTTCTGTGTGCACTATATTTACAAATTGAATTCTCAGTTTTTATTACTTATATCGCAGGATACATGAAGAGTGTGTAAATTACTGGAATAAAATAATGTTTTTTGTAGTCTTTCCATTCTTACTACATATGGTAACACAAACAGTGGGCATTAGTGATACATGCGTTGAAGTAAGGAAACATTCCAGGTCTAAGTATAGAGCACCTCCCTGGCATTTGCCAGTTATGAGGACTGTCAGGATTTGAACCGCAGACCTCCCATTCACAAGTTCATGCCTTAATGACTACCCATGTCAGCATAACATCATGGTGAACATCAGTATTTCCTCCCCTTCCCCCAGGTAAAAAAAAAAAAAAAAAGCACTATCCTCAAGTAAATTTTATACTTTAAGCAAATTCTAGACACCTATGATTTAAGTCACCACTATGAAAAATAACTGCATACTTTTTTTTGAGTGAACATAACAAGTTATGGAAATATCCAAGTATAAGGCAGGGTTTCATTATCATACAATTGTGTGCTTCACTTGCCAGCACTTTCTCATGATCATTATATGGATTCATTTTGTGCACCCAAATTAAACAGTGACTACAAGTATAAATTAGCAATTAACATCTTGATTATTTATCTAATCATGCAGATGAGACTGTTAATGCACAAAATGATTAATTTTGTAGCTTACCCCTCCAATTGCTGTAGGATAAAAGTACATTCTCTTCTAACCTAAATGTAGTTGTTTACAAATTCAGTCTTCACCTGAAATGTATGAGGCATACTTGGAAAATAAAGATAAAATATTGCTTGTTTAAGAGCATATTTTATCTAAACCATTTTAACTGTGATTATTTATGATCTGGAAGTAAATGGTGTTTACAACGGTAGAGCCAATCCATTGAGATACGAGGTGTGGCAATAAATAAACCAGATTCATACTCTTGACACTTTATTGGAAGAAAAAAAATCAATGGCAATGTTATCCCATTAAAGTAGTCCCCACCCTGGTCCTACACCTATCCATGCGAGTTTTCCTTTGTTGGTAGCAGTGTTGTAGGTCAGCTTGAGTAATGCTGCTTAATAATTGCATCGCTTTTACTTTCACTGCATCCACAGAATCAAACCTAGTTCCTTTGAGCACAGACTTGATTTTCTAGAAGAGAAAAAAGTTGCATGGTGCTAGAACTGACAAATAGGGTGGATGTACCATCAATGGAACATTGATTCTCATCAAATAACTCCTCACAGAGACTATATGGTGGGCTGGGATGTTATCCATGAGGCATTTTTCCACAAGTCTGGTCTTCTTTGTCACATATAGGTCTTCAAAATATTTTTATAATAACCCTGATTGAGTCTCACCTGCAGGCACCCAATCAATGTAGATAACCCCCAGATATGGGAGGGAGTCATGATTGCTTTGAATTTTTATCTGCTCATGCGCACTTTCTTCTATTGAGGGCTCTTTTAATGCATTGATTATAACTTAAGTTTCTGGATCACATTATCCAAGTTTACTTGCATGTAATTACATTTTTGTAAAATCAGGATTGTTTTCAATGTGTTCCGGAACATCAACACAACTATACACTCGATGTCTCTTTTGCCATGGGTGTAAGGATTTTTGGCACCATTTTAGCAAATTTTAGTTTTGTGAGGAATCTATGTTAACATGTTCTACTTTAGCACTCAGCATTATTATGATGGAGCTCAGACACATAATCTGCTTCTAACACTGGTCACGGCCATACTAACCACTGCCCACGAGTGAAACTTGAGTCCACAGGTCAATGCCCCACACCTACACCTCTCTTTGTTCTTGAAGTGGCGAGAAATAAGTTAAAAAGTATATGCCTGCCGTTGAAACATTGCACTTGACAGCTAGCGATTAAGTTGGTACATTCACAATAAACAGATGATAAGCTTTAACCGTTAGACTTCCTAAACCAATCACAACGCAGCATTTCGGGTGGTCTATGACAAAGCGGAAGTGGAACTGTAAGCGGCTCTGTTTCCAGATGTAGCTATTTCCAACCACGTATTTCAGTTTGTGAATCTCTAGCACATGCGTAGAGTTGTTCTTTGCAAGTTAATATTGTTCATTGTTATTTATATTTGTGGTTATTGTTGGTGTTCGTTTATACATATATATATATTTTTATATATACTTCATTTATATTATTTATACAAGATTTGAAGTGTGACAATGTCTCAAAAATGATGCCTATCACCTTTATGTCGAGCTATGCCATTTAATAGTCGGGCATTGGAACTGTTAAGAAGGACCCAGGAATTCTTTGAACAGGAGGAGTACGTAAAGGTTCATAGGCATCCCTCTATTCCTGCTGATAAAGCCGTACAACAAACTGCAGCAGCTCTTGAACTAATCACAAGAACTGTTATTTACAAGGGAGTGAAACTCCAAGAAAAAGAGGATAAAATTCCTGAACCATCTGTAATGCAGTGTGAGTGAAAATAACGTTGTTATCGCAGCTTATAATTTGTTTTATTTCTCCTCATTGTAGCAGGCACGTTTGCATTATTTTTTTTCTATATTGTCAAAAGTGCTAATTTATTCTACATACGTTGCAATGTAGTTATTTTCAATTAACAATAATAATAATACAAAATAGTTATTATTCAATGGCATTTGCTACTTACATACACTTTTTGTATGCGGGTTAGACAGAATAGAAAGGAAAACAATCAGCTGTTGTTTACTAACCGCTCTGGCAAGATTGCAACCACAATATAGCCAACCTTACGTGAAGCCAAACAAACTATCAAGTGCAAAGATTCAACGGCGGAGGTATAGGTCCAATTTCTTTATTGCCACATCTTGTATACAAGGCTCATCCTGTGCCAGGTTTTCTGCATATAAAATACAAGCAACTGGCAGAAATGTTGCTGGTGTCAACACTAATTCAATCAACTTTTTAAATGAATCGAACACAGATTGAAATTGGAGAGGATTGATCTCCAAAACATGTTCCTAGTTATTAGAGTAAGTGGTGTCTAATGGTCACTCATCGACACAAATTCTTCCCAAACCTTTTAGTTATTGCATCTTCACAATGCCACGTACAAAAGTTACTGTAGCACAATCCTAGTTTGTTCACATTTTTACTGAAGCTGGTGGTTTGTCAAGATTAGTATATAAAAGGTTGTCCAAAAAGTTTTTGCATTTGATTTGGCCAGGTACCACATTCCAATATAACTCCTTTCACTAAGTGATTAATTTATATATTGCCATTTTTATTCTCTTTACTGCATACTTTTTACAGGTAGAGGAGCTACTGCATGCCATCCAAATATTTAATATCAGGGTTTCATTGGAAACACATGCCTTGAGAAACCTATACTGAATCTAAAAAAGGTATTTTTAGAAAAAGTACCATGTGTGTCTGTGAGCAGCATACATATCTCACAACTTGGTATTTCCACCCCAAACTACCCTTTACATGGAAAACTACATGACTGACAAAAAGTAGATCTTCAGCTTTCTATGAATAGCCTGTAAAGTCTTCACTCTGAATGAATTTTGTATAAAATAATCGAGAATTACAGGATTGCTGACACACGGTATCTCGCTACTCTCTATGCCCTGACAATCAACACTAGTGAATCGATGATGTAGGCAACCTGAGATATACTATCTTGAGTGATTACAACATTCCACACATATGTTCAAAAATAAGTTACCTCAACAAATGTTAAGTTGAGCAAGAGAAGTAGCAATGTGCATTACAAGAAAAATTTCTCTCAACTAGTTAAAATCAGTGCAGCCACTTGAATATCAGTCCCCAAGTGTGGCAATGGATCGCATGCTGTGGGGCATATTAGGAACAAACAATGAAGATTAACTTTGATGTACAAATCGCACATACAAAAAAATTAAATTAATAAAACATGAAGAAATTAACCTTGATTGCCCTGCATAACACTGATGATAAAAGCGAAGGAAGAAGCTTTTCAAAAAATAAACCAAGATAAGAGAAAAAGGAATGCCATTATGAAAAAGCTCTCTTCCTTTAGGGACCATTCACAATGAAACTTAAGCATAAACTTAAGGCAATATATCATTCACAATGACTAATGGGACCACAAACAGCAGCCAACCACAAGAGTGGAAACAGCTGATATATGTGGCCTGTGAAGCAATCACTGACATTACGCACGACAAAAGCGGTTACGTACTGGGTGATCACCCTAGAGCCAAACAACTTTCATGGATCTTAGCCGGCCGGTGAAGTGCAAAGCTTCAGTGTGAGCTGAACTCTTGCAAATGTGGCACATGTTTGTTTGTTAGTTGATGTAATACAGTGCATATTAAGTGAAATGGCTCTATTTGGGTACCGATATTCTGTTCATTTATGATTCATATGTCCGTACAGAAACCGCAAGTGCTGTAAGGAGATTATTTCAAGAGACATTTCTCGATGTTCAATTTCAGGTCAAGCTACAATTCATAGATTAGTAAATAAATTATATGAAATGGGAAGTCGTCTTAATAAGAAACACAAGAAATCACATACAGTACTCACAGAAGGAACTCTAGATGACATTGGACATGCTCTGGAAAGGTCTCCTAGAAAATCACTTCGACGCCTTTCCCAGCAAATGGAAATTTCCTATGGCTCTGTTCAAACGGCTACAAATTTACTCAAGTTAAAACCCTATATGTAAGAACTTAAACCACGTGACCCTACATTAAGGATGAGATTTTGTGAATGGATTTTGAACCAGGTACGTGACGGTCAAGTTGACCGTAATCTAATTTTCTTTTCAAATGAATCATGATTCCATCTAACTGGATATATTAATACACAAAACAATTGTTATTGGAGTACAAAAAACCAAACCACCTTCACCAGGAACCCATGCATGATCAAAAAAATAAAAGTGTTGTGTGCAATTAGTTGTGAGAGAATAATATACCCAATGTTTTTTGCGGAAACAATTAATAGTGAGAGGTATATGTGCAAAACATTTTACAGCCATTTGTTGGTGAATTAACTGAGAGGAAAAGAAGTTATGTGACTTTCCAAGCAGGACTCTTTTTGACAGCAAATACAGCCAACTTCTCCTTCTTAAAGGAAGTCCAAGAAGTGTTTGAAGATATGAGTTATCACTAACATATGGCCCCTGCGTTCCCCCTATTTAACCCACTGAATTTTTATCTCTTGGGAATTAAAAGAGAAAGTTTACAAAACAAATCCACACACTTTAAAGGAACTTAAAAACAGCATTCATCAAGAAATTGCTGCCATTTATCAGATGGAACTGCAGCATGTAATGACCAATTTCTTAAGCAGGTGCCAGAAATGATTAAACAACGAAGGGAGGCACTTCCAACATAACCTGGCTTGATACATGTGAGTACTTTTATTTTTAAATGTTTACTTACGCGACAAACCACAGTATGTTTACTGTGGACGTGTTGTCACCAGTTCAGCTAACATAGCAAAGCAGCATTGCTGCCAGCTAAGAGCCAGGAAACCTATTTTGCTCTATGCTGATCACCCAGTATATGTATCTAAATGAACAAGACCTAGCAAACCCAGTTAAAGGACATTAAACTCGCCAAAAAAGCACAACCTCTGTTAAAATTTATTTTGCTGCAATTTAGATATCCTGGTTCATAAGCTTACGCAGAAAAGCAGTTAGCAAGTCAACACATGGCAATGGAAAATCTAATGCAAGATGGCAGAATGATCACATGATGAGGTGTATGGACAATTCCTCTCTTACTGAGTAGTTTAAGTTTGACATAGACAAACTTCAAAACCTGGAGCTTATAGATTTCTATTTTTACATTATAAGTTTACAGCCATGTTTATGTCAATTTGAATGTGTGCATTAAAATAACATGAAACAAGCTTTCATGCTTACATTATGCTTATGTCTAAGGTTCATTGTGAATGGCCCAAAATTCATTAAAAATTATGTTATTTCTTGCTAACATTCCATTAGGTACTTTTCGGAAACAAACACTTCTGCACTGCTAATAATGTTAGAATTAAGGATTAAGTAACATGATTATAAGAAAAATTATTGTATTTATGATACATGGATGTCATATTTGCCATAAAATCAATAACAAAATATGTTCAAACTTAACAAAATAAAAAAAGTATCCATCCTGCACAAACAAGAAGAGTGTTTTCAGAAGAGGCTGGGGGTTTAGAATTCTCAGCTGTGCTAATTGTATATAACTTAAGCTCTTTCTCTGTAGCACAATAAAAGTTCAAAATTACAACATACATATACACGCAAGTTTTAGAAGTGCCTTTGAATAGAAAAAGCGAGTAATTCAATATTTTCTTTTCCTAACACACTTCACAGCTATTTTTGCTGTACATACTTAATCTGTTCTTAATATAAATAATACTACACTTGTATTGTTCATTGCACGGTATCCTAGATCCTAATTTACGTCATGGAACAACAGCCACTGCTGATCTGCCTGACATGTTATTTTGGAGAGCACCACAGATAGAATTGTTGTAATTGCCAGGCTGCAGAGCAGTGCCCCTGTTCCTTCTTACTTGCTTTGGTTCCCATGTGATGTATAGTTGTCTGGCTAAACAGCCAGTATTTGTATTACCGCATCATTTCCCTGAATTGTTCCAGTTGAAAAATGCTTGTACTTAGCCTGAAAGAGAAGAAAATAGTAACTGTTGACATGAATATATTTTATTCCTTTCCACCCTGTATAATGCTGAAATCTGTTTGTATTAAATTCAAATACATGTATATGCCACACAAGGTCATTAGAAATGAAACTTATAACATAATTGAAATTATGAGTGGACTGGTGACTATACCCCCGCCACCGTAACGTTGTACTTGACAGCTAGCATTTAAGTTGGTACACACGCAAAACAAACAGATGAAAAGTTTTAATCGTTTGACTTCCTAAACCAATCACAAGGCAGCATTCCGGATGGTTGATGACAAAGCGGAAGCAGAACTGGAACTGGAAACGGCTCTGTTGCCCGATGTAGCTATTCACAACCACGTGCTTAAGTTTGTGAATCTCTAGCATGAATGAGTTCTTTGCAAGCTACATATTGTTCCTTGTTATTTATATTTGTGGTTATTGTTTGATAGTTTTGTTATTGTTCATTTAGACATATATATTTCATTTATATTATTTATTTACACAAGATTTAAGTGCGACAATGTTTGAAAAACGACGCCAATCGCAGAGTGATGATTCACTAAGTGAAAATCCTTTGCACCGAGGTGTGCCACTCAATAGTCAGGCATTGGAACTATTAAGGACGACCCAGGAATTCTTTGAACAGGAAAAGGAGTACGTGAAGTTTCAGGGGCATCCCTCTATTCCTGCTGATAAAGCCGTTCAACGAACTGCAGCAGCTCTTGGCCTAAGCATGAGAACTGTTATTCACAAGGGAGTGAAACTCCAAGAGAAAAGGACAAAATTCCTGAACCACCTGGAATGCAGCAGGTATTTCTGTCAACTCCAGAGAAGAAAAGAAAGCAACCTTGTCCAATCACAAATCTTAATGCTTTCCAATTAGACGCTATACGTAGGCTCATTTATGCCCATTATCATAGAAAGGAGTATCCGACCATACCAAAGCTACTGTCACTTCAACCCTATTGAATTAGTGTGTAGCGACATTAAGACTTATATGAGGGAGAACAATAAATCACTTACCATTACCAAGGTAGAAAGGTTTTTGCAAGAAGGTGTGGCAATGGTAGATGCGGCTTTGTGGAAGAAGAAAGTAGATCATGCGAATAAGCTAATACGAAAAGCACAAGAAATAGATGGAATTATTAGCGAGTGTGAACCGTTAATGATATGCCTTGATGAAGATGATGACCATGATGCTTCCGAGGATGATGATGATGATGATGATGATGGGCATTTGGATGGAATTAAGCCATTGCAATTTTAAATCGGTGAGTGAAAATAACTTTGTTATTGCATGCTTATAATTTGTTTTATTTCTCCTCACTGTAGCAGGCAAGTTTGCAATATTTTTGTTTCTATATTGTCAAAAGTGCATAATTTATTTTACATATGCTGCAATGTTTATGCAGAGTTATTTTCAATTAACAATAATAATACAAAGTAGTTATTATTCATTGACGTTTGCTACTTACATACACTTTTTGTATGCGGCTTAGACACGATAGAAAGAACTATCAGCTGTTGTTTACTAGCCACTCTGGCAACGTTGCAACCACAATATAGGCAACCTTACACAAAGTCACATGAACTGTCAAGTGCAATGATTCAGGGGTATAGTTTAATTTATTAAGTTTTCAATTGTTCGGACCATTCATAGAAGAGGTCACTAATATTCTGTATGTTTTAATAAAAAACAGTTGGGAAGAAAGAGGAGGGATAGCATGGCTAAGAGCAGCAATTTGGAGGTTAAAAGGTCAGTGAGATGACTATCCACACCCTTATGTGGGTGAAAAGATGTACAACACACAGTATCTGAATGCACATAAACTGAGAAATGAAAGTGTATGCTTAAGAGTACATAGGAAAATTGACATAAATCAAATTTTAGACAATAATTGTAAGAACAGAGGGCAATATTTTAAAAAAGTCAAAATAAATGGAAATGAACTATTAAGGGGGGTGATGGGTGAAATTTCTATTTTGCACAATTTTAAAGCTACATACTTAATTTTTTGCACACATATTTGGGGTGTTGTGTGGAACTATTTGGCAGAGTTTCATTTTTGTATGTCAATTAGTTTTTCAATTGTTGAAAATTTTCATTCAAAAAATTTGCAAATTTCAAAATGAAATTCACTCGACACTTTTTTTTAAAAAAACTTTGAATTTCTTTTACAAAACCAGAAACTCATTTAGAAAAACTTGATGCATCAGTTTTGTAATGTCTTAACTGAAAGAGAAATTAAAAACAAATATGACCTGCATAGCAAACATTTCAAAATTTTTGTAATCAGTACACACATTTTATATTTTATATCAAAAAGTACTAAGTTAACCCTGAATTCCAAGTATCAGGTTTCTTTTTGTTATGCTTTATAGAATGTAGAGTAAACATTTCAGCCCTCTAACACCTAATTTGTGGATGTAATTTTGTTTTGAATGAATTAAAGTGTAGCGAAAATTAAAGTGAGGAAAAAAAAAAAAGAGTTTAAAAAGTGCAGTTGACCAGAAATAATGACTTACAGACCTTCTTAGAAGTGTACAGCTTAGATATATAATTTGTACTCTTTTTTTCATAAGCACTGCAAATCAGTTTTAATTTATGGCATAAGCTAAGCCTTTCAGAGCCAAGTCCTATATACAAACACTTTTAATTGTGGTCATTACACTTCAGGTCATTCACCAATGATGACAGTAAACTGGTATCCACCAATATATATTTACACTCTTCATTATTTACAACAGGTAAACATTCACAATTATCCTCCAGTTGTTTCTGCCTTAAATTTTTCTTCTGTTTACCACATTCTTGCTCATCTAATCTTCCATCACTGGTATTATTTACACTTGTTTCTGCATCATGTATATAAAACAACATATAATTTGAGGCTACACAACATCTACCAGCAGAGCTGCTGTTTCTATGTTATACTGATCACGGTGGCTCAATGACAAATCAGAAACTAACCTTTACAGAAAAAGCCCCACAAAATCAGTAAAAAGAAAGTGGACTTTTTGCTTCATGCAGCAATCATCAACTGCCATGCCTCCTCAGGGGCATTTAAGGAGCGCAGACCTTTAAATATGGTACAAAAAACACATGTGAAATTTTGTCATTTTTGGTCACATTTTCACATATTTCCTTCCTTAAAAGAGGGAAATGAATACTATTAAAACATATGGAGAGTCACAAGTTAAAACTTACTTTACAAGTCAGATGGTTAAAATTAGGAAACGTTTTGCAGAGATATTTGTCTCCATCCTCAGCTGTTTGATGACTGATTACTGGCTGTCGTCCCTCTTCTGATGCACCATGACCTTAGTGCCCTCTAGTGGTAGTTGTACATAGCTTTATTAATTCATTCGTGGCGGGATCTTAAAATTCAGTAAGTGAACTTCTTTTCTGCAAATATAAATCTTTTCCCAGTTATCTAATTCCAAAGCTGAAGTAACAGGTTTAAACAGTTTGATATCTTGTCCTATTTCATGATTATTCAACCAAAAGTGGTGAGCTCGGCTGACTTATCTATTTATCTGTTTTTAATATCTTTTGGTGCTCTTTCAGTCTAGTGTTTAAATTTCTTATAGCTTTCCCTATTTTCACTTACTGAATTTTCAGATCCCGCTGCCAAATAAACTAATACAGTTATGTACAACTACCAATAGAGGGCATCAAGGTCATGGTGCATCAGAAGAGGGACAGCAGCCAGTCATCAGTCACCAAGCAGCTGAGGATGGAGATAAATGTGTCTAAAAAAGTTTCCTGATTTTAACCATCTGACTTAAGTGAAGTAAGTTTCAACATGTGACTCTCCATATGTTTTAATATGTACATCTCTTCACTTTCAATAGTACTTCAAATTTTAATAATTTTGAAGAAGCAAGAATTTACGAGTATATAAATGAAGGGTTGCAAGCCAAAGGTGACTAAGCCAGAAGGAAGAGGTTTGGGGATATAGTGGGGTAAACAAAGTATTAGTTAAATCCACAGCAAGTTCATATATCCACAAACATTTATTTGCAACCTAAAAGTGTGAAAGGTAATACACAGTAAGAAAAATACCAATGTCTTAATTATGAAATCTTGTTTTTAAAGCACCGAAAATATTAGTCATTTCTGGTATAAAAATTACATGATTTTCAAGCTTAAGTGGCATAATTTCTTTCTTAGTATACAGTAATTACTGTTGAACAAAATCATTTACTTATTTCATGAAGACTGGGGAAATACCAAGTTGAAATTCCATTTGGATTCCAAATGGAAATACCTTCAATGCTGCCATTTCCTATAAAATTCATGATGAACTGGTGGAATGTAGTGGCAGAAATCTATCAGATCTTTGAGTTTTTCTTATGCCAATGCCCTTCCTTCCAGAAACAACAAAGGTAGTGGAATGCTTTCAAAAGAGCTCTTCCTCCCCTTTACTCTTCTGTAAGTCCAACGTGGAAAATGATACATCAACATGGCTCTACTTCAGTTTTAGAAATCTGGATTGCTCTTTTTCAATTCTGATCCAAGATACTTTAAGCCACCCTACTTTGCTACCATTGACATAGATCTTTCGATTCACTATACCTTTTTCAAACTGTAAAGTACTACAGAAATATGTCATCTCAGTTACATGAAACCTTGGATATCTCTTTTTAGATTTTTAATTACATTCAGCCAGTGGCTTGAAATGTATACTTCAGAATTATACTTTTTAGTTTTCTCAATGACTGCAAAATCTTGGATACATTCATTGAAGCTGTGTCCTGGTAGAGAAATTTCTAATCAATAATCTGCAATGTTTGAGAATTTTATAATAAATGCACAAGAAGTGACTTTTTATGTTGTACGTTTGACTCCCACAGATGTTGCTATACAAAATTAAATGATTCACCTGTGGAGGAATGTAATTTTCTTTAGACAGGATCCTACTTCCTGTGCTGCTCTTGAAGCTATACCTTCATCCAAACATACATGAAGTCAGCATTTGCTCTTGCATCATGTACGCCTGTCCATATTTGCTGGTTATAGTAAGCCACATTTGTAGACCCTCAATACCACCCTAACATCAGAGGCAACGGATTCCGCCCACTGGGTGCCTCCACCAGAAATGGGTCCAGTCATTGCTTGGTGGAATTAGATACCCCCAAAGGTATATAAGCCATATTTGGAGAGCGTTAAAGGCGACATTTGTGGACAAAAGAGGAGTTGGCATAGATGAGAACTTTCTTTCTTACACTGATTTTGCTTCACTTGCATGTTTACGCTTCCTCAACCTGGCACTTTGAGGTTTTTCATGAGGTTTCTGGCAGTTCATTGTCTTTCATCTTTAGTTAATGTCCATTTCAGCTTTTGATTGAAAGCATTACATTCATTACAGGTGTCACTTTTAGGAATGTAGAATAACAAATTAAATTCATTCTTGAAAATGCTAGGAAGGAAGAGAACACGGTTTCCAACTGTTCTTACATCCTTCTTTATATATGTTGTATAATATAAACAATTCAAAGCGGAGGTACCCATTTTCTACTTCCATTGTCCTTCATACTGTTTTGTGAACAGTGTGCTGGAAGTTCATCGTGAAATCACAAACAAATTTGTCCTGTTGTACTGTTTTATTATGAGGTTTATGACGACCACCTCTATCCCTCCTCTTATCTGCTTCTTTTTCAAGGCAAGATCAATTTTACCATCAGAAATCTGTAACATTTGTTTGAAAACAGTTTTGCACATAACAATATCATTATCATCAAGTGCTGGCAGCTTGTAGATTCTCATATACTTGTGCCTTGAAGAATTATCCTTGGTATACTGTTTCTTTTTATTAATACGGAGGGTTGCCCCACTTAAGCTTGGAAGTTTTTGCTTCTGTTTTTTCATAGCTAGATTCCCTTTTGCCATCACCTACTGTGTTCAATGTGATTTTCACGGGAGCTGATGCAATAATAAACATAAGCAGTTTGACCAATGACAGAGAGGGAGGGTGATTCAAGTTCGTCCCGAGTTTAAGTGGGGCAACCCTCCGTATTTTCAATGTGACTTATAATGAAAGCAGATTTAAGATCCCAGTTCATTTTGTAATAATCTTTGAATATTCTCTGCCTTGTATCTGCTGTTATGCTTTGGTTACGCTTTAGCGAACAATTGTATGGTGAATCAATAAGCACTTTTTAGAGACTAACATCACCTCTAGTGTTAACATAATTCTCACCTGCCTCTAACTTCGATTTTCTTTCTCTTTTCTTCAATTCTTTTCTCTCTCTCTTTCCTATTTCAACACCAGTACGTTTTAACTTCTTCATTCAGGTTTAGAAAAAAAACAACCAAATGACTGTCCATTTCCATGCATTTGTTTTCTTTATGACATGCCTCTGATCAGTCATGTGTGGCTCGATGGAATTAGTATTTACTATGTAGTGTCTATTAAATTTCATAGAGTGCAGGACATTATGCATAAGAAATATGTTTTTAATGTTTAGGGGTAGTCACCTTTGGTTTGAAACTCTTCAAATAAGAAATGAAGTAGTAATGTATAATGTAGTTTGTAACATAAGATGGTTGCCCTTGAACAGTGACCATAGCAAATTTCAGTGGACAGCACAATACATGTAATATCTTAGCACTTCAATATATTATTGTTATTATGGTTGTTGTTGCCGTTACTAAGTTTTCACTTAGAACACATTTCAAAGACATTTCATCCTAAATCACAACAGCATGCAATATTCCACCACTTGCCTTACAGATTGGTAAACTTACAACTCCAAGAAAATGAATACAACACGGAAGAAAGAAGCCACACAGATGGATTCAGCACACGGACAGTGAACAAACTAATACAAAAACACAAACGAAAAAAGCTGAAGGACTTCAGCACTCTCAACACTCTCAGATATCTCACCAAAAACATAGTAGGTTTACATTCCACCGAAACATTTATAACAAATTCAATAAATGTTTCTAGAATATGACATAAAATTGACTCCATGCAATAAATACAACCTCGGAAACTTACTTCATCATCTGCTAAAGGACACTAAACCAAACAGAAAGAAATTAGGAATTCACCAGATTGATTGTGAAGACTGCCATGAAATATGCATAGGAAAAACCAAGAGAAACCTACAAACCAGATTAAATATACATCTAAGAAATTTGGACTAAACAAATAGATATATATGCTGTAACTCAGTATTTTTGGTTAACAGAACACAACATCAAATGGGAAATAAAGGTTTTAAAGCTTGTCAAAACACTAGCAGAACTCACAGTATGGGAAAAAATCCATATTGCCAAAAATGCAAAAATGAATTCTGAAATTCTGTCGGTAGATGACGTAGTGAAGTTCTCCACTAGACAGTTGGCAGCACAACTGAGATTGAATTAGGGGATTCCCTTCCAGATACGAAAAGACACACAACTCATAATGAAGATGAATGTTTTAGAACCACATTCTGAGTGAAAACTTAGTAAACGAGACTAAAGTGTCACCAATACACTCACAATTTCAAGTGTGTGTATGTGAATTTATACTACTAAAATCTTACATATTGTAATTACCTGCCAAATGCATTGAACAATGCAACTATTTCACTTCTCTGTAACTGAAACCTGTTTCTGGCCAGATGTGTGACATAATTATGGTCATCAAACTTTCCTGAAAACAAGATCTTCAATGCTGTACCAAGTCCATGTATCTGCAACCACAAAAAATAATATTTGTTCATTGCTTTTAGCACAAATTATTTTGATTTTCTATTCACATATATCTTTTCCCTTCACCATTATGGAGGACCTATTCTACCAACTCCTGATGCCTTCCACATGTTATGGACAGAATATTTCTGCAAAGCTCCACACACCACTGAGATTTGTTCTAATCTTCTGTATTTAGATTATAGTTAATTTTAAGTCTAATAGAATAGTTAAGATAAGTCAGCTTAAGTTACACTCTTCACAGAGATCACACTTTATATACTTTTATGATTTGTGTATACATAAAAAATATTAGTTAACAAACACTGATTGCAGGAGCAAACTGTTCCTGTTTGCTTACTTTGATTTTAAATTAGTTAAATATGGATATTATAGCCCATGATAAGTTCTATACCATAGCATTAGCTGCAGCCCTGTATAAGGTTCGTTTGCACCTCATTACGAAAAACCTGATGTGTTACATTGGACATGACTTTCTCTATCTTCTATCATGTATTACGAGGTCTGTTTAAAAAATTCCGGAACTTTGTCCACAACGTTTTTCTACGTTTACCTTTTACTTATTGTGCATAGTAAACTTTCCTTCAAAATACTCTCCTCCAGAATTGATACACTACTCCCAACGCCATTTCCACTTCCGGAAGCACTCTTGGTACATCCCTTTCTGGATCGCGCAAAGCGCCGTCTGCAAATTTTCTTTTATCTCGTTTATCGTTGCAAATCTTCATCCTTTCAACAGGGTTTTGGAAATAAAAAAAAGTCTGCAGAGACAAGGTCTGGAGAGTACGGAGGATGAGGCAGCCCAGTGATATCGTTTTTGTGCAATACTCACGCATCAACAGGGATGAATGTGCTGATGCGTTATTGTGATGCAAGAGCCATGAACTGCTAGCCACATTTCAGGCCGTTCCCTTCTCACATTTTCTTGCAGGCGTCGCAACACGTCCCAATAGTCAGTCTTCGATTGGCATGCACAATTTCGTTGACATTCCTGACACGAGCATTGTTGGTAGACTTCGAAGGGCATCCTGAACAAGGGCCATCCTTAACTTCCATCTGGCCATTTTTAAACCACGTGAACCATTCGTAACACCGAGTATGGCTTAAGCACTCATCACCGTAGGCTTCCTGCATCATTTGGTATGTCTCTATAAAGGTTTTCTCGAGTTTCACGCAAAATTTAATGCAGACGCGTTGCTCCTCTAACTCTGCCATCTCAAAATTCACAAACTCTGCAACACAACGTTCTACTCAATACAGCACTGAACAATAACTAACAGACATAGAATAATGAAACTTCCGGCAGTTACACAGGCGTGTGCAGGGATGCCAACTGCATTTTGCTCCAACACTCCCATGAAATTACGAATGTTCTGGAAATTTTTTAACAGTAGTGGGTATACAAACTAATCTTACAAAGGTTTATTTTTCTATCTACTTAATTTTAATTGTGATAAACCTTTGCAGGAATAGCTGTATTACACACTTCCTTAAAGATACAAAGCGAACAGCAATAGTCAAATGTTTAAGACTAAACGCTATATACCAACCTTAAAATTTCATACTCTTTCCATGCAATCATGAGAAACAAGTGAATGTCAACAGGACTTCAAAAGAATTACAAAGTATGAACAATTCAAACATTAATACCACATATCTCAGAAATAGATAATCCATAAAAAAGTAATTTAAAATAAATTGTATGCTTTAAAGGGATCTACATTTTTTGTGTAGTACATTTTTGTCTATTGTTTAACATTTACCAGTTATGCAAGATTGTATAAAATTCCTTCCAAATGAAGAGGAAGTCGTAGACTATTCTCAGAAAATTCAAGATATACATTTTATTTGTAGTGTAAATATCTTTATTATAAGGTATTTTAATCAAAATCATTAAAGAGCCATTTTTGAGATAATAAAAACTTCCAAAAATGTTCCACATAAAGGTTAGGAATGAGAAAGTTAAAATTTGACCAAACCTTCTTTCCTGTTCCCAGGACCTAGGAAAGCTTCCTGTTATTGTGAATGCTCACATTATAATATATATATTTTAACTTTGTCCTTCTCATTCTGGTGTCTGTTCTTGATTATTTTGAACCAGTCTTAAAATATATTGTCCATAGTATCTAATAATATTCTAATCACTCTTAATACCTTTCACAAACTGTGATTTGTTTATGTGTTAGAATAATTTTACTATGTAATCATTCATAACGACTAAATGTTCCCTTTCAGCACTTTATTTAATACCAAAAAAAAAAAAAAAAAAACTTTTGAACTATTTTCCAGTTGTGGTGACACATTTACAATTAGAATAATAACACTTATTGATGTCTTCACTATATTATATCTTACCTGTAGTTTTCCCCAAAGTTTGCACTTCTCACATCCAACACAATCCATAATTCGTGATATGTTTCTAAAATGCTGCCTGAACTCTTCCTTTAATTTTCGAGCTTGTTCTCCACCATTAAACATACTACTCTCATTAAAGTGATCTGGAAATGATCTGAAACACAAATATGCTCATTTAGCACATCAATTTACTTTATTCAGCAATGTTAGAGTCTTAAAATGCACCCAGTAGAGTAGACAGAAATATGCTATTCAAGACAACCTTCATCATAACATGGCTTGAATCATTAAAAAAATGACATTTCATCAAGCATATCACAATAATAATTATACTACATCGAACAAACGGGTATTATTTCATAAGCATTATTTCTACCCCAACCATTGCTTTCACACGCTTACAATAAAATAATTCTGATGCATTATATTCACATAACCTTCTCTACACATTGTTTATTTTTATTTAGCTTCTACAAACTACTCTCATGAAGGCTTATTTTTCTATCTACCATATTAATCAACCTAAACTTTGCAGAAACAGCTTTATTACACCTTTCATTTTAGATAGAAGAAGGGATTGAGGAAACTCGAGCAACAGTCAGATGTTTAAAAGCGCTATATGCTAGCTTAAAAATTTCACACACTTTCCATGACATCAAGAGAAACAACAGGATAGTAACTTTAAAAAAATGACAAAAATATTGAACAATTCAACATAACATGTGGTATGGGAATGGCTAATGCCACAAAAAATGTTATTTGAAATAAACTGTGTATTTTTAGAGAGATCTACATTTTTTGTGTAGTATGTTTTTCTCTATCTCTTATGGTTTATCAGTTATACAAAATTATACAAAATTCCTTCATGAAAAGGACTTCACTGGCTACTCCCAGAAAATTCAAGATATACATTTTAATTGTCATGTAAACATGTATACATATGGTATTTTAAAAAATTGTTAGAAGCATTTTTTGAGAAAATAGTACATTTTGAAAAATCTTCCATATAAAGGGTAGATTGGTATAGGGGATTTTCTTGAAAGTCATTGTGTTGCATCTTTGAAAGATGCTGAACCTGAATAACAAGTTTAATATTTATCCGAAATTTCATTTTTGTGTTATGCAGTTCAAAGACACCTCACAGACCTTTTTTTTTTGGGGGGGGGAAGGGTGTTTAGGGGTCTTAAAACATTATTTCTGGTGAAATTCTACTTTTAATTTTTGGGTGGAACATACACTTCCTCTGCTTACTATAAATACGTAGTAGAGGAAGTAAAAAAGAAAAAGAAGAGAAATTTTAATGTAAATTTACCTAACAACTTTGAGGATATCCTGAATTGCAAGCCTCACTTCCTCATCATCCTGCTCATTGCCAGTATAATATTCTTCTCGCTCCAGATAGGGCACAGCCTTTGCCAGCGCTCGCAGCTCCAGAAGATACAAGAAATAGAGGTTGCGCAACCACTGAGGCCCCTCTCCAACCGTGGTCTCTGGATCAAACCTTCGCTTGAATTCCTGCAGATTAGGTCCCCATCTGCCTCCTGGCGAGTCTAGACCTAATGCACTCTTTTCTGCAATTTCAAAAATAAAATCAAAATGTCCACCAATTTATCCTTCTTAACTTGAATATAATTTACCAACATAACAAAATATAATTCCATAAAAATTCCCAACTGATGGTCAAACTTCTGATCAATAGGGTGAATGATCTGCTCAAGGTACACTGTGAAACTCAACTGTCAGTTGCTGCCTTCTGTTCGTCTGAAAAGATTAGGGTTTGTTCATTGTGCATCTCAAAAGTGAAAGCTTATTCAAACATCTGTGTTGTGTGTGAAATTATTATTGATGCTGTTCTTGTCTTGTTATTAGTCCACTGAAATGCCTACCAAAAAATTCACACTTCAACGAAGAATTCTTATGTACAACACATATGCAAAAATTTAATCATGTGAAAAGGTTCGTAGACAATTTCAAAACACATTTGCTAAGAAGCAAAAAGACATGTTCTAATGGAGGAAAAAATTGGTGCACCATTCAAATGCTCTCCAAAGAAGTCTCTAAGAAGTGTCACACAGCAAGTGGATATTTCGAAAGCCTGTGTTCATATTGCAGCTAAACTTTAAAATTGAAACTCTAGAGTGAATATTGTTAATTATTTACAACCTTGTGATGACAAATGCCAGGAATGTCTCAATGCAGACTGACAACACTTAAAAACCCCTGTGTAGTAGACAGCATGTGGAGCACACATACATGCAATCTGGGCTGGGCCTTATAACTACTGCTCTGTAGTATTCGAAAAGTGATTCTTTTATTCATGTTATGCCACTGCGATTTGCTTTTGACTAGAAATAATTCTAAATTAAGAATATACACTTGGTTACATGCACAATGGAAAATAAAATACTTCCATTTGCATAATGTGAGCCATTTTGTTGCCATTATTAATTAAAGCTTGATCATTTTTTGGGTCTTATTCATTTATTAACATTCCTTATGAACATCTTTAAATAAATTGCATGTTTCAGGATTTTAATTTAAAGGCAAAATATGATTTCATACAGTCATAATCTTATTGTGAAATTCAGTTCTTGCTTACTACATGGAAGAGCAGTGCCATAACTAGTTCACTGTACACAAATATCTGCAGAGTCAACAAATTAACAAGAACCATGCCTTGCATTAACTTTTTCTTCTTTAACGGATTACCCTCCTCTTTGAAGGACTTACACCCCCAAGGACTTACAAGCCAATGCCTTGGGTCGAGGAGCAAGCAAACTCTGGAACATAGCATAACCGAAATGGATGATCAGCCCCATGTGTGGTATGGCAGTGAAGCAGAAAGAAATGAAATGATGAAATGGGGTGACAGGAAAATTTGCAGATCAAATTATCCAAATCAGCATTCGCCTAAAGACCGAGGGAAACCATGAAAATGCCTTTGATCAGATTGGTCAGCTCCGGGGCTCTGAACTCAGGACCTTCCAAATGCGAGTTGCATGCATTACCACGGCACCACCTCGGCCAGTGCCTTGCATTAACATTGGAGTGAAAATCTGTTGGATATGGACTATTTAAGCTTAGCTGCTTTGTATTCCGGCTTTCTTTCATGTTTTTGCATAACAGACTCCACCCTCTGGGTGGCGCCAGTTAGTAATAGTAATTTTATTTACCCAATTAATTGTACAAATTTACAACAACAATTTTACAAATTTATTCTTAAATCAGTTTCCAAAAATATGTATAAAATAAAATATAAAGAAAGCTAACCTCTTAACTACTGGTATCCAACAGTATGGAATACTGGTAGCCAGCATTCCTCCTAATCTAAAAGTACAATTATCAGTTTATTTAATCTCCAATACTAACTCTTAACTCTACCTTGAGTTGCTTTCCTTGGACCCTAACAAACTCAAACCTTGAGGTTGTCGAGTTGTTGGATCCTATTTGCAACATATCAAATAAAAACTACTGTAATTTAATACTCATTTACCTCTTCCTTGCTAATTTTCCTCATCCATTTTGCTCTTACTCTGCCCAAAAAGTTTCCTACCTCTATTATATTTTTCCTAGATTTTACATTTACTAAGGCTCCAGTTAGTAAATGGGGTCCATACATCACTTGGTGGAACGAGGTTTCCCCCAGAGGTCATTGACCATATGGGGAGCATTGTTAACCAACCATAATTTTTTGCAGTTATATTTGAGCATCAATTAAATGTATTAAAAATATAATAAAACAAAGCCTAAGAATTATACCTACAGTAGTGAATATAAAACATTTACTTAGCACTGCTTCAATTTTTAACAGCATGATGAACTAGACTAGTTTAAAGTACAGATTAAAAAAAGAAAAGCTAAATGGAGAGAAGGCTCCAGTTCTAACACTGGATTTCTAATGATTAGCAAAACCAATGGCAGTATTAGCCAGAAAACAGGATCTGAAAGGTGTAAGAAGTTCTACTGTTGCCCTATCAACTACAATAAACAAGAGGGTGTAGAAAAGCAGAAGCCTTTATTAAAATATACCTAATGCTCTGAATGTAATCTGATGCTGTCCACCATCATTCCATGACTATGCATTCACTCAAGTTTCTTCCTGCACAGCCCTATGTTTGTTTCTCAGCTTATTCTCCTAGCATAATATATAAGCAATCGTGCTTTAAAATGTATGCATCAATTGACATACTGTATTTATACAAATACAAATATGTTTTCCAGAACCTTATCTTGGAACTTTGAAGTTGTAATTATCACTTTACTTAATTTTTTCTAACTATCAGCATTATACATTACAATAACGGCAAATGATAACAGTAGATATAGCTTTTTTATCTAGACACCACATAATGCATTGTTGTAGAATTATAATTCAGATTTACGCAGCAATGTGCAATGGGTGGAGAAGGCTGGTAGGGATAGGAGCATGGAACTGTGAATCAGACTGCATGACCATCATACACAATACAAAATTATAGTCACGGATGAGGGAACAAAATCCTTCAATTTCAATTTCAGCCTTAAAAGAAAACCTTTTGGAAACGAGAAACCTTATAATCCCTCTTGGTGTGTTGGTAAATCACTAACTTTACATCGCAAAATGAAATGCACAAAATCTGGTTGATACACTATGACCTTCACAGCAACCTTCTGCATTTCCTGCATGCTTCTTCCATCCCATACCTGCAAAATTGGAAAGCTACTTTTCCATGCAATTAATTGGAAAATAATTGTATAATAAATGCAAGACAACCTATGGTCTTCTGTATTCGGATAAATCAGTACTTAAGTAACTCACCTGATAATAGATAATTTGAACAAAGATGGATATTGATGCTTGTATGCAAACCAGATATAGCACGATAAAACACTCGCTTCTCCAGACACATTCCTAAAAAACAACAACATGTCAGTTCTTTAAATTAATTAACACACTCAATAATGCTACTCCATTAATCTTTCTTGAACTTACCATTTAGTCTAGAAGATTCTATATATGCACTGTAACTGTTTTTGGGCCTGTAAAATAAAGATGTGCAAATGTTATTCAAAACTTAGTTTTACGCATACTTGAGGCAACTATTCACTTACTATACTGTACAAATAAGATAGCCCGGATGTACGGGAATATTTTTACATGCATTGCCTAAGATTTTCTGATTGTATTCAAGTTTACAATGTTTGGTCATCTCACCAGCTTGATCTTCCCAATGCTATGAAAGGAATGCTGATGCAAGCTTCTATCATCACCAATGTCTGATTTTAAAAAGAAGTGAAAGAGTGGAAGATATAGGGCAGCATGCACTATGTTGGTAAATTGCTTTGGAAGTAACGTTTTACTAAAGAAGTCCATACTAAGGAAGTAGGTTGCTATAGGAGCAATTTACTCCGGAATTAATTTTGAGAACTTGATTACAATTTACTCTTTTAGTTAGACTATGGAAGAGCTCATTACTGCCCGAGGTATTGTTTTGCTTGTGCAATTTACTTGACACGATCAGGATAAGGTTAGGTGCAATAGGAAAAAGTGGGGGAAATGTCAGCAAATGTTTGTTGCTAGAGATAAAGAAAATCCATGTAAATAATATGAGTGTAAAAAACATGCTATAAAGATGCTGGAAGAGAAATGCTGGAAAGTCGTGATGGACAAGTTTAATGCTTCAAGCAATGGGAAACGTACTGAAGAGCAGCTTAAAATTCTGGAAACAATGTTTCTAATCTTCATTTTGCATCACAGACCACTTGCGTGTTGATGAAGAAATTCCCCTTCCGATTTCGGAAAAGTTCACCATATTCACGGATGGTCACAAAATGTAACATGTGTGCAGCCAATTCCATCCACAATATCATTTAATATAGTGTTAAACTATCATGTTATGTTAAATTCATCATAATGCTGGCTTAAGTATCTGAAATGTACCTGTACGAAACACTCATAGGACACATAACAATAATTGCAGTTTGGGTTATAAAGCTGAATGAATTCCTGTCCCAGTTTTGTTGTAAATGCTCTCCAGGCAGGTTAAAAAGGCATGTAAAAGATTTTTTCCTAAAACTGAAACGTTCATTGAACTCTCTCTCTGTATAAGTATCATATGGTTCTCGCATACCACTATAGCATTCCCGTTTTCTTCATCGAGATCATCATTGTAATTTAAGTAATACATGAACACATCAAAATATCTTCCTCCAAATATGATACGGTATTCTAGTTCAATCAACAAGTTAGTTACTTCATCCAGGTCACAAGAGTATATTCTAAGCTATATTTGTGCTCTATTTAATTTCGTAGTAACATACTACATGATGGTGCTCTCCGACATTTACTTCTGTGTTAATTTAATCTGGAAGTATCCGAAAGGAGTAAAATGCTTCGGAAGTAGTTTACTCTTGTATGGAAGTCGCCAAGTGTTGACTTGAATAGTAGTTTACTACGAAAGTAGAGCTTACTTTAGGTTGGTGCACACCACCCATACAGAAGCAAAGATTTGGATAAGCCTTGAAAGCAAAAGCTTTTTAAATCTGTATCAAATAGTAAAAAGAAATTGAAAGGGAGAAATATATGGATAATTGTGATCAGTTTGGAAGAAGAGGATTTGCTTGGATGTGTAGTGGAGCATTATTCCTAAAAGGATTAAGTAAAAACTTTGCAGAAGGATGCATTTTGGGGGGGAAATTAAATGACACTTTCCATTGCTTAATAGAGTGTGAAATGTAGAAATGTCTGGGATGGAAAATGGAATAAATTATCCAAAGAGCAGTTAAAATGTTGGCAGATATTAGAGTAGCGAACATTAATAAGATGGGATATTCTAGGAAAAGAAAGGGATAAGTAGATGAGAAGTATAAAGAACAAGCATAGCATATAGAGTTGTGACAATAATGATGTATTGCATTGGGTGTTTACCATACATATAACCTGGGAGCGCCTTGGTACAGCAGTGCTAGATTTCCTTTTAAATATATGGATTATGTTGTTTGAATTTTGTTGGAGTTATAAATAAAATGCTATACTATACTTCTATTATCATAAACTTGCTGCTGCAGCACAATTAAGAGAATGCAGTCATATCTGACTAAGCAAAATTATATTTTTCTTTAAGTTATATGAGAGAGTTGTTTAGTCCTTCAAAGCTCATGCATACAGTAAATAACAATACTATATTGTGTTTCATATAAACTTTTTACCAAATTACTGTTTCTCTTTCAGGGGTAGCATAAACTTGAAATTTATCATCTCTACACTTCTGAAAGAATCTATATCAATAGCCCTTGTATGATTGTTGTCCACAGTTGAAAATGAGCTGAAGACAACTGGCTGTATTATTAGCGAGAGTGGAAAAAACAGATCTGCAATATCTCAAGCTTGTGTGGATGAGAACTTAAACTGTTCTATTCGAGATTCACTTGAACACTGTATATCTTCCATTTAACGAAATCTTTCCAAAGTAACACAATCCCTAGATCTAATGTGAAGCTATTTAATACAACTATTCCAATGCAAGTCTTCTGAAGAATCAGTTTTCAAAAAGTTATTAATAAATGAATATGACATTTTAGCTTGGATAATTTCATACTAACCTAAAGCAGTTTTCCATGTAGATACTATGCCAGATGCGGTGAGCAGATTTTCCCTTGTAGCCTGTATATCTTTCTGGATTAAGCAAAAGATCTACATATTCTGAACCTGAATCATCGTCATTCATAACACAGAAGTTATCCTGTGCATCATCATATGCTTTCCATCTTGCAAAACCCTCATAAGCTGCGGCACTGTAAAGTAAATTTATGTTGCAGTAATACTCTTAAGCTTGTATGCAGTGAAATTCTAAGATTTCAGGTTACATGGCTCCATGGCTACTTCTCTTGTTTTACATCAACCAAAATTCAGTTTCTACAATACAGGTCCTAAACAAGGAGCATCTAAAACTTTTGCTTCTCAAAATGTATCTATAATCTATGGTACAACAGCACTCACAGGCCTGAGCCATTCAACCGACTGCTAGCATCATGACCTACTGCACAAGCAGAATGATCATTCAACCATTATGGGGAGATGATGTGGTCAGCACCATGCTTCCCCAAGTTGGAATGTTGATTTCTATGAGCCACAGATTGCTATCTATTATGGCATGATCCTATACATGAGCTGAAAAAATCTGCAACCCCATGGGTGACCTCCAACACAGTGCTCCAACCTACTACCCATTACGCGCACCAAAATTTATTTAGACTCTTGTAGTAGTTTAAAATAATACCAATATATAAGCTCCTTCATGTCATTTACCTGATCGTCAAGTTGAGATAACCCAATTCCTCATTGTGGTCACTGTCACATTCAGCATTCTGTCCAGCTTCCGAGTACTGAAAAACAAAACTTTATATACTTAGCCATTTTAAAACAATATTAGCATATTTCACTAATGCAATGATTATTTCATTCAATAAAATGCCCTCATTAACAATGAAAGTAAATCACAAAACTTGTGATAAGACAACAACATCCTTACAATTTCCACAGAATTTGGTCAAAGATAATTATAATGTACCAAGTCTGAGCCAACTTTGACATTTGTGAACATAGCTCATTGCACTCTGTATCATAGACAGCCCCGTATTTAGGTAATCTTACACCCATGGGCCCAGAACCCAACAATCTTTCCACCCCCCCGTCTGCGCGCAACAAGCAGGAAGGCAGTGTTACCAGTTGCACCATGCACGTAAGATCTCCATCCGTCTACCTACAATTTCTCTCTCACTAATAAGAATTTCTGCTACCATTGCTGCTCTTTTTAGCGCATGTGAAGATTAATTTTCAGCATGTTATATATATATATATATATTCTCAAAGTTACTGCCCTGGGCCTATGTGTAAATACAGGGCTGATCACAGACTGGTGCTGACACAGATATACTACAGTCAAAATTATGGAAAATGAATTGATATTAAGCACCCATATTAGGTTTAGAAGGGATGGGCTAACAAAGCCCTAAGCATCTTGGCCATTACTAATCCATTGTGCACCCCTTTATTTTCTGGTCTCTCAGAATTCCTACCACTTGGTTGTGTTAAAACTAACATTTTTCGATGAAACTAATTTGCATTGAACTTCAGTGCTAAATAACGTTAAAGTTAATTGTATTTATTTGTTTATTCCTTCAACAACGCATTGGCCCCAATAACAGGGTTAGACAAATTAAAAATATAAACAAAAAACACACCTATACATACAAAGAGAGAGAGAGAGCGTGCGTGTGTTTAGCATTGGTTGGTGAAAATGGCCCTTAATGTGTAAACATGACAATATGAAATAACAATTATCAAAGATAAGGTTGAGTTAACATTAAAATTTCACAGAAAAAAATGGCTTTTACAGATTTTTCATTTTGTCATATATATTACAGGAATCAGTGCAAAATCCTTGGTTTTTCTTATTTTTCTGTTCTTCTCATGTGTTTTGCATTTGTTATACTATTTTACACATTCGTAAATGCAATTTACGTTATTTGGAAAACATATTTAATGAGTAATAAGGCAACTGTGGTCCTAGTGTGATGAAAATATGGTATATGCATCTGTGATGTTCTATACCTGTTCCTGAATGAATTGAATGTTTTGCACATCTCAATTTACATAACTTTTTATACAGTATCTGTTCCTATACATCTAGCTTAAATTATGTTCAATCAGTCTGGTTATTCTCTATATGCCAAATTCAGCTTGCATGGCGCCCTGGCCTTTTAGTTTTTCAGATAACCCTTTGCCCAATCTTAACCTTTTATACTCTTTCCTGCCCCCCTCTTCTCTTTGTCATTCTTCTTTTTTATATCCCTTACTTTCCTGGCCCATTTTTCTTTGCTTTCTTTAAAAACTCCATGTTTTTTATTCTCTTTTCCTGTTAACATTTTTATGGCTACAATTTAATCATCCAATTTGTTTCAGTTTTCCCCATCCTTTCTGTCTCTATAGCGTTAATTCTTTGAATTCTATCAGATAATGTCCTGTTTTCCCTCCTATCACACCTTTCACATATTCCTTTTTCTTTTCCTCTTATCCCTCTTAAGAAAATTGACCCTATTCTCATCCATCCAAATCCGTCTTTTTCCTGCCTGTTATAATGGTCAAGGTACCCTTCTCTTCCCCAATTTCTTTTTACTGTTCTACAGAAAGTTAGTGATTTTTTAATCTGTTTTCCTATGTTGTTTATATGTAGTTTAATATGATACATTCTCAATGTGTAATTTTATCACTAGCCTGACTTATTATTGCCAAAAATAAATGAAAAAACTGAAATACCTACCCTTGAGATTGGGGCTTCATTTAATGTAGAATGTTTTAAGGGGTATCCTTTCAGACCCTCTGGAATATCTTCCTGAAACATACAGACATATTAAATAACTATATGCTTTTATTAAGAAGGAAATTTCAGAATGAAGCAAGGCAACATTATTTGAAGCACCAAATATAGGACAAGCCATTAATGACATTAACATAAAATACATTCAGGAAGTAATTACTTCAGCTACTCATAAAATATTTTAGTGAAAGTTTCATTTTTTGTGTATAATTCATAAGAAATGTGAGAACAGAAAATTTTTGTGGCAGTTAAGACTAGTTTTCAAGCATCTTTTATTTTAAAAATCACCTCTTTTTATATTCCCCACCTTTGATTCATACTCTTCTACTCTCTCTATTATTATATTCTGAGATTTGAACCTAGACATCTGCCCATTTCTGCATTTGTAATATTTTCAGCCCACTGAGACAGATAGCCATGGTCGCTAATTAATAGTAATTTATATTTGTGTTTACCTAAAGTGAGTCAGAATTAATTACACTAACATCACTTTTAAGTTTACTCACTTAACATGTTTCAGGAAACAGTTTATTCCCATCCTCAGAAGGTGTCCAACTGGCCTGTGTTGGCGTTTCTGTTGTGTTGTCTATTGTGGTAGCATTGGTGGTGAAATGTACTTCCAGAGGGGACTTAGTGGCGGAAAGCCAAAATACATTAGCTGTGGGTTGTGATATAAAATTAAGATCTCCTATGTACCCGATTCTGTTGCATATTTGGCCGGTTTGATTAGTGTGATGTTCGGTTTGATGTTGTGGTTGTTCATCCAGGAACGGTGCGAGATTGCAGATTTGTCCATTTGTTTATATTTTACGCTTCTCATATGCTCCTTTAGTCTAGTTTCGTTTCTTTTTGTCTTGCTTACATATACGTTATTGCAATCAGAACAGTTGATTTTGTAGATTCCAGCTTTTCTGTTTTATGGTATGGGGTCTTTTAACCACTCGAACCACAAGACAGACTGGTTTCTTTTTATGTCACTGCATTATTTCCAAGTGTCCCTACAGATCAACTCCTACTTCAGTTAAAGACTACCGCCCCTGAAGATGAAACAGAAGACTTCCCACAACTCACCAACTTATGCATCACGCAAACTGTTTTAGTTTCAACCATAAGTTCTACCAACAACTGACAGGTCTAACCATGGGCAACCCACTTCTACCATTCTTAGCAGATTTATTTGAGAGTTACTTAGAAACATACATAACTTCCATGCCATGTATTTTTAAAGTTTGGCACAGATATGTCGACGACATCTTCGCTGTAGTGCCTAACAGATTTATGCAACACTCCGTAAGCTTCAACTTACAAAACTGATTAATAAAATTCACAATGGAAGTGGAAAAGAAGGCATGCTACCTTTCTTATATCTAAAAACATTCCGGGAACAAAAATCCTTAACCTTTGGCATATACAGGGAACCTTCACATTCAGATAATTACATAAACAATCGTTTCAATCCAATAACACATCAAAATGAAGTACTAAACAGCTTAACATAGACTGGTATATGCTCCCCTGAATAAACAAGAATATCAGCACATAGTAAACACAGCTGAAAACAATGGGTTCAACAAACTAACAATTGACAAGAAAACTGCAAGATTCAAACATCAGAAACACATCAAAAACAAAACAAATCTCATCCAGGAAGAAAAACAGTTGAAGTTCAAGAAACTTACATATCATCCAAGAACATACTACAAATTTAAGAAGATTTTCATGAAACATAACGTCACCACAGAACAAATTTAACATAGAGAAATTACTTTGCAATAGGTTAAAAGACCCATACCACAAAACAAAAAAAGCTGGAATCTACAAAATCAACTGTTCTGATTGCAATAACATATATATATATATATATATAGGGTGAGCCAAAAGACTCTGAACCACCTGCGTGGAGTTTTTCCTGTCCGCATCCTCGACGCTCGTTGCCATCTGCTGCTATCATAGAAAGGCGCAGATGAAACCATACAACATTTTTAAAACTACTTTTAAAGGCTTTATTTACCAACTTTACAAAAGGAAATGTTGAAACTGGCCACTGTCGTTGTCCATACATTTTTGGCACCTCTTTAGGAAACTATCCATCATGGAATGTTTGGGGGGAATTTTCCAAACGATGACCGATGTCGTCTAATGTTTCTTCGGTAAGAACCGAACACCGTCTTTTAGATTTCTTAGCCTGAACATTTCCTGTGGCTTGAAATTTACTGTAAAGTTCATGGATTGTTGTCAGCCTGAAACTTTTACACCTGGAAATCTTTCTGCAAATCGTACTTTCACTTGGCGAGCTGACCGAGTTAATACATATGAATCATAAATAAATACACGCTGTGCAGTAATATATTTTGTGACTAAGTACAGGACAAAATAATAAATAACTTGTAATAACTGAACTACATCACATCACCATCAACTCAAAACTGCACTTCACACTGCAGAGCAAAAGCGCAACAGCGTGACTTTGTTTATAGCAGCAATGCGTAATCATGTTTTTATCATATTTCCACATGCCCAGTTGAAAAACATCGCGCAGCCGGTAATAATATTGTTCATAAAATATCCCTCCTGGGTAACTTAAAACAAAGTGTACAAGACAAACCCACACATCCTGGAAGAATTAAAACAAAATATCTACCAGGGAATTTCTCAACGTGAATTACAGCGAGTGATGAATAGTTTCCTAAAGAGGTGCGAAAAATGTATGGACAATGACGGTGGCCAGTTTCAGCATCTCCTTTCATAAAGTTGATAAGTAAAGCCTTTAAAAGTAGTTTTAAAAATGTTGTATGCTTTCATTCGCGCCTTTCTATGATAGCGGCAGACGTCAACGAGCTTCGAGGACGCAGACAGGAAAAACACTGCACAGGCGTTTCGGAGTCTTTTGGCTCACTCTGTATATATATATAGGCAAGAGAGAAAAAAACCTGGAAACTAGACTTACGGAGCACACGAGATGTGTAAAATACAAAGCAAATGGACAAATCTGCAGTCTCACACCATTTCTGGATGACAAACCACAACATCAAACCAATGTCACACCACTCAAACCAGCCAAATATACAACAGAATTAGACATATGGGAGAAGATCTTCATTTTAAAACACAGTTCGCAGTTAATGAATTTTTATTTGCCACCACAAAGTCCCCTCTGGAAGTACATTTCACCACCACAATAGACAATCAATGCAGCGGTAACACCAATACAAGTCAGGCACCTTCTGAGAGTGGGAACAAACTTTCCTGAAACATGCTAAGTGATTAAATTTAAAAGTGATGTTAGTGTAGCTAATTCCGGCTCACCTTAAGTAAATTAAAAAACACATCACTGTTTCTAGCTTCTCTTTCACATATTAATTATATGTGTTTTATAATAAATGCTTATAGAATTTCCCATCACTAGAGCCATATTTTAAGCATTTATAACAATTAAAACAGGCAGGCAGAAAAGCAATAAAGATATTTTTTTTAAAAAATCTGATGGTTACATTCATCTGACTTTCTCTAACCATCTTCAACAAAATATTATTACAAAAGATTGTTCTCCTATCTATTTCATGTTAATAGGTAAATATTTGCAGAAATTGTCCTATTGCACATTTCCTTGTAGGTAAAAGTAGATTAAGGGAATATAGTAGGCCTTAAATGATAGTTAAATCTTTTAAGAGGAAGTCAGCTCCAGAAAATGGAGTGGCACAAACAGAATTAGTAAGAATGGGAACTAGAGGGAAAATTGTGGAAAGTGTGTTAAAATATTGGGCTAGAATTAGAAAATTGTACATCAGTTGGCATAAAATATGGATAAGCTAGTAACAGTGATATGAATTTGAAATTATATAGAAAATTTGAATCAAATTGAAACACTTAACATCACTTACGTGTTTTACAACTTTACCAGTTTCAGGAACTAATTGCTCCCATCATCAGAAGTCGCTGCCTGGTGACAAGTTGTAAAACATGTAAGTGATGTTACGTGTTTCAATTCCAACTCAAATTTTCCATAAAATTGTACATCAGTGTTTGGTAGTACAGGAAAGGCTCAATCATAAAGATATCTGGCTCAGTAAGATAAAGGAAATTATGATGAAAATTGGTTTGGGGACAATGTGGAGAGATAGGGAATCGTTATAAAATGGTTTTTGGAAAGAAATTGGATTAAGACTGGAAGATATTGAAAGACAAGAAATATTAGCGAGTTTCAATTCAAAAAGCTCACTGGGAATAGATACGGAAATAAAAGTTGCATGGAACAGGGACATATGTGATAAAGCAGCAAGAGAAGGCTTTGCATGGGCTAGAACAGGGGCGGTGAGATTGAAAGGTTTGAGAAGAGAAATTTCTTTGGAGAAATGATCCTTGTGATAACTGAAGGATAAAGAATGGCATATAGTTTTAGAATGTGAAGAAACTAAGATAATTAGGGAGAAGATAGGTGAAAAGGAATGGGCAAACTTACCAAAGGGAATCGAAGCGAAAAATTTAATGAATGTAAAATCTAGGAAAATATATAAACTAAATTGGAAACTTTTTGGGCAGAGTATAAGCCAAATGGTTGAGGAAAACTATCAAGCAAGACAAAGAAGAAAAATAATAGTAGGTATTAGATTTTAAATATAAGCAGGACCCAATAGTTCGGCAATCACAGGGTTCGAGTTTGTTGGATCCCAGGGTACATAGCAACTCAGTGTAGTGATAAGAAAGTAAAGAAATGTATACTAATTTCTAAAATGTATGGAAAATAAACATTACATTACATTACATTAAGAGGAGGTCGCTGTGTGATGACTGAAATTCTGTTCTCTGCATGGTCAAGAGATTAAATCAAAAAATGTAATCTTAAGTTACAATATAATGCAATAGAATTTAATGCTTTGTCCTGTCCATAGTGTAAATCTGTAACCTTTTGAATCTGCCCACAAAGCCATAAAAATGACTCCTTTGCCATAGTGGTAAAAAGGCCTCTCTGCTGCTGTACATTTTACAGCAAACAATAAAAGTTGGCAAGAATGCAAGTGTTAGAACTCTGACTCACAAATTAATTAAACAAAATTAGACATAAACTGACATGGCTCTAACTTTAGAAACAGTTTTGTGGTGTTGTAATTTGTTATAATAATTTGTTTTATGTAGGATTAAACATGGTTTATAATTATTGAAAACCACCCACATTCCTTTCCCAGAAATACTTTCCATGCCCTATGAAGGATATGGAATGAAACCAAACAAAGAAAAATTTCCTCTTTCTAATCTAAACTGGGACATCTGGGTTTGGAAGCCAGAATCAAAATAGTAATCCAAATTCCTAATTAAACCTCAAGTTTCTGAGATGCCTTTTCTGAAGTAACTCAAACCATATAATCACTGGATAAATATAAGGTGTGTAAATTGCTGCTAGGACAGCCAAGCTTACAGTTTAATCTGAATGAATGCAAAGGGTAATCCTGTAATACTGAGACTAATGTACATAAATAATGTCGCAATCATATGGTTAGGTTTGTAGTGGCAGAAGCTATTCTTGTACACACCTACACATCATCAGTCAGAAATTCCAAATTATTGTTTTGTGCAGTAAATTACAAATTCCATGGTTAGCAGCGCAGGATGTCATGACATAAAATAATAATAATAATAATAATAATAATAATAATAATAATAATAATAATAATAATAATAATAATAATATAATGTTGTTCACTTATCTGACCAGCGGCAGAGTTTCCCTCAAGAGACAGAGCCCAGCACTGTAGTCAATTTTTAAAAAATTCTCTAAACCTTCAGGGTAAAGAGAATTCTCTACACCTTTACAATAAATGATAAGGATGGAAATGGTGGTGATGCAGGTGTTAGGGGAATTAATTGACAGGTATTTAAAAGCAAACTCGCCCAAGCACTATTTCATCTGCCAAAAATCCCATCATGGCTATGGGATCAAATCCAGGATGCACAAGAGGCAAGCAGATTAAACAATCTATCATCTACTAATAAAAAACACAATATGGTTTGCTAACCAATGTAGCGGCTTTATAGATGGGGTGTTAGTTACATCCAAAATGTAAATGTTAATTTCTCACTTATTAGCTTTCAACATCAAAAATCACTTCCATATGTGCATTTAGTTATTCAGCATCCATAAAAGAATGACAGTGTGAGAAACTAAAATAAATATTTACTATAGTTCTATTCAGCATACTTACATCTAAACAGGGCTCCACATGGCAGTATCGAATTGCACATCTGCTATCATCTGACCAGAATGGACATTCATGGTTGAGATTCACCTGAAATATTAATATGATTGACAATGGTCCAAGTTAAATGCCAATAAAAAGAAACCAAATTATATCAAAAGATTACCTCTGAGGTTCAAATGTCTGAAATGGTGAATCTTTAAGTTTAATTTCGCATTCTTCAAGTTCTGAATTAAAAAGCCTGCAGAATGCGTGTAAAAGGTAAATTTCACTTTCTTGGATGTTATTCTATAAAATAACATTCCACATAGCTAGTGCCAAACTTTAAGAAAATATTGAAAATCTATGTAGTGAACTATAGCTCACCTTATAAAACCTAAAATAATTTTTATGAAGTAAACTGCTTATTCGGGGATATATTTTCATGTTGTTGAAATGATCCACAGTGTCCACATTGCAGCTGCAGTCATCTATTCTGCCCTTCAGCTGTAAGTACAAAAAATACAGTTATTTTTATGAGACTCCACATTCATGAAAAGGGTCCTGTCTGCAATTAAGGATTCCATGAAAATACTGAACATATGCCAAAATTGCAATAATGCAGTTGCATAATCTCATAAACTTTAAAAGTAAAACCGCAAATTATGCTGAGCTACAGCTGAATACCACATGGTCATTCTCTACACTATCTTCCTAAAAGAACTCCTTACACCAAGAAATTATAGGATATCAATAGATAGAGTAATACTCTTTTTCTGCAGTCAAACCTGAAATAATGCATTTTATGAAATGCCAAAGACGTGCACAGGGAATTACAATTTGAAGATGTTAACACATATTTAGTGAAATATTCTTTGTTTTGACATTTGCTCTTGGTGCACTGATGCGTAAAACCTATGGCGATTAAATGTAAAACATAACCTAGATGGCATATTCCGTATAGTTAAATCGCATTACCTCATTATTCAATGTACTGCACGATTAATAGCAACTGTATTCCAACAAATCAGAACGTTTGAGATGTAATTTATTCATGTTTAATAGTTCTGCTCGTATAGCAGAATGACTTTTCGTACATCCTTTAATTCTTTTCACTTATGATTTAACAGTTCAACAACTTATAGCTAGCAAGCAAGCGACATAATGATGATAACCTCGATATTTATCCACCCACCTTGCAGAAGCAATGATCACTGGCTTTGAGCTGTGTTCCAAAATAAGTACCACTGACAGCACCCACAACGAATAATGTACAAAAGTTTGCTATGCCTAACCATCTCATTTTGGAACGTTAGCAGCTGCCACTCTCTCACCAAAGTATCTTCTGAAGGACCGCGATAACCGACACACTATATAATGAACCTGGCATATCGCTGAGATACACTATAAAGACGATACCATAGAGTTTGTTGACATACCTACTTGGCAGTCGACGAATGAGAGGACCAGCGCAACCAGCGTTTACGTTGGTTGTTTCCGCCGTAGCACGAACCTGATGTAAACAAAATAATCCTAAACCACTCCCTCTATTACAAATCCCCTGCGAGGATATGAAGCTTAAAAGAGTTTTTATCATTACAGCATTAATTTTATTCACAGATATATTTCTATAGTATGAACCGTAAAAATTACACTGTTTCGCAATAATCCATAACTCGGTCTGATAACCATGTCAGTGTGTTTTTACTCGACACGGTCATTGTCAGTTATAGTCTGTTTGCTGCTGCATTGAGTTCAGAGCTCCCAAATATACACGTAGAAATATGCTATTACAGACATCGCGTTCTTTGCCTAGCAGTAGAAAGGAAGTGCAGTTTCTACCAGACTTGGACTTGATATACGCGACAGCTTTACTAGTAGGAGTTGCCCTCCAGATATGTTTTTCGGTGATAAATGTCCATTAATTTTCAAGCCGATGTTCTTAATAAATACCTGACTAAATCACGACTTATTGACGAAGTAAGCTACGTGCTTACATATACCTTGATCAACTGTTAAATGGAGTATAGGATCTTTTAATAAGGTACTCATTAAGCTGTTAATACCTATTCTTCAGAATGGCCAACCCTGAACCATGCGTACAATCCTGCCTAACAGACGATATACCCCTCTCCCAAAAAAAAAAGTACAACCAAAGACTCCACGAGAAAGATCCTTTTGAAAAGTTTTGGAGTACCTGGATTTACTTACTACTTTCTCCGTCCATAAGGGTAAAGAAAATATTGCATTCACCTAAAATCAATATTCCAGTTTCACTAGAAGTATATATTTTAAGGCCAAAGAACTCTCTTCAGAGCATTCACAAAGCACCTAATGTGAGCACGAGTCTGTCTATCTATCTGTCTCTGTCTGGGAACAATAACGTTCCAAAAAGAAAAGCATTAAGAAAACCAAATTAGGCATCAACCAGTTATCTTTCGAAGATACAAGGCGAAAATTTCATAACAATCGCCTCACTTGAAAACACATAGCACTGTATTTTTATTTATTTATTTTTCAAAAATGACTAGCGAATTTTGTTAAAATATGAGGTGAGAGATTTACATTACAAATAAAAGCATTTTATTGCATTTTCTAGGAAGAAATATTGATACGATAATGGCTTACAATGTTTAAATTGGTCTGAATCAATTTGCCATAATTTGCAATAAATGTATACAACAAACCAAAGGGAAGGTATATGTTTTGTGGTGTTGGACTGGACAGAGATCAGAGTTGCAGGAAGGAAGTAAGGAAACTGGAAAATGTACTTATTAAAAACACATTATGTGTTACATATGACTTTCTCTACCAATTCTTCAGCAAACTATTATTACAAGAGCTTATTCTTATATCTATTTAATATCAATCACGATAAACATTCTCAGAAATGTTTTTATTACATATTACCTTCTGGGTGCGAGGGAATTAAGGGAATACGGCAGGCTTCATTCTGTGCTTTAACGAGATCTACCTACATCTTTTGTTCAGTAAGATTTTGTCTATCTCTTATGATTTACCAACTGTGTAAAAGTCATTCCCAGTAAATCCAGATGTACATTTAATTTGTCATGAATGTATCTTAAACACACTATAGTATTTTAATCAAAATCGTTTGAGCTATTTTTGAGAAAATACAAATTTTTGAAATATTTTCCATATAAAGGGCAGTCTGGAGTAGAGGGATTTTCTTGAAAATATCCGTGTCGCATTCTTGGAAGATTCTGAACTTAAATACCAAGTTTGGTGTTTAATTAACTTTCGTTTTTGATTTATGCTGTTCACAGACACAGACACACACCCACATGGACTTCTTTTTAAAAAGGTTCTTTTTATTCAGTGGTACTTCAAAACATGTATTTCCGGTGAAACGTCAACATCAAATTTTGGGTGGATTACAAACGTCAGCACTTCCTCTTACCTACTGTAGGTACGAGGGCGATACTGAAAATTTTTAGACTGCCATGTTTCTAAAAACAAATAAAATGTGTTTACATTTGGTAGCTACTTTCTAATGCTTTGCGAGTGGATTTTTCGCGTAGTTTGTTCGATTTACTGTAATAGTTTGTTAATTATCATATTTTAGGGATTGTGTTCACCCAGAAATGAATTTTGACCAGAGAACATTTCCGTGCTATGATTTTAAATCGTCATTAATGCCTAAAACAAAGTGAAGATCGGCTTATAAATGCATTTGTCGAAGAAGCCCCATCTAAGGTAATTTATAATTGGTACAGCGAATTCAAAAGAGATCGGTTTTTTTCTTAGTGATGAATTTTGTGAAGGACGCCCAAGAATGATTAAAATATGTTTGAGGAAGATTAACGGACATCTTATGAATTTACTCAGGCGACATTTGGCATTGGTGTGAGTCAAATCCAAAACATTTTACATCATTAGCTAGACATAAGAAAACTTTGTTGTCGATGGATTCCACATAAACTGACTCCCAATCAAACATAATGCATTGACTGGTGCAGAAAAACTCTGGAAAAACTCCAAGGCGGCACTTCAAATTTTGTTTGGAATATTATCTCTGAATCTTGGATTTAGTGTTATAATCCTGAAAAGAAAAGTCTATCGGCTCAATGGCTCTTTCGAACAGAACCTAAGCCTACAAACGTCCGGCGAATTCACAGTGCTGGTAAAAGATGGTTGCTTTTTTTTTTTTTTTTTTTTTTTTCTAAAATGGATGATATTGCTACTGTAGCATTAGAAGATAGACGTATCGTCACTGCCAATTGGTACACACATGTCTGTTTACCGCAAATTATTGAAAAAGTTCGTGAAAAACGCACAAAAGGAAAAATAACGTTACATCTTGACAACGCAACGTCACATACAACAAAATAACAACTGAGTATCTGGATGTTCTAAAGGTCAGCACCATGGACCGTCAACATACAGCCCTGACCTAGCACCTTGTAATATCTTTTTGTTTCCAAAAATTAAAGATAAAATAGGTGAAATCACTTTTTCGTCACCAGATGAAGCAATGGAATATTATAAAAATCTGGTTTCTGAAGTGCCTCAGGAAGAGTGGCTTCACTGCTTTAGGGACTGGTTTCACCGAATGAAAAATGTATTGATGCTAAGGTGGAATATTTTTAAAAGCAATAAAATAATTTATTTTTTTAAAAAAACTAACCCTTGTTTGATTTTCTAAAACTTTTCAGTGTTGCCCTCGTGGGTAGCAGAGAAAGTAAAAATTGTCTGGCGCATAGTCCTGGGATGATGTTGTCCCGGTAGTGTTTATTTTACTTTTAATTATCCAAATGTTTAAATTCGTTGTGACGAATTTAAAAGTATACAAACGAAATTTTAATGAATAGCGTCCAGTCAAAGTAATTGGCCGCTCTTGTGATTTTCGTTTCAAAAATTGCGAAAGATTCATGTCTTTGTTCGGTTTTCCCAGGTTCAGCTGGAATTTACAACTGATTTGAATGTCCTGTACCTCAATTTTCCACTCACTTCCACTAATAATATCTGCAAAGATCTCTGTCTAGTCGTTAATGCTGTCCCTCTTGAAAATATCAGTTTGGTGTCTGATGCGAAGGTGGTAGCTATGACAAAGGAAACTGAAATTAATTTACTATTCACTAGCAGAAACCGAAAATCGCATTATTTATTTATTCATTCATTTATATTACAAAAAGCTCCCAATGAGCCAGGGTTCATAAATAGAGACATTACTTAGGTATACCTATACTTACGATTAAATAATAGCGGATGTGTGTGTATATATATATATGTGTGTGTATATTATATATTATATATTTTCATAGAAAAACAAACAGAAACAAAAATTAAAAAAGGAACCTCAATGTGATTAATTTACTTAATTTAACAAGAGTAAATGAGTTGGTAAAACAATATGTAAAACCTATTAAGAGTATAAAAGTAATAACAGGTAAGCAGTAAGCAGAAATATGTAAATACAAAAACAAGTGAAGAAACTAATTTTTAAAAGAAGAAATATTTTACTTTCTTTCTGAACGCATTATCTGAATTTAGAGATGTTATTTCTAGTGGTAAGTTGTATAAGACAGCAATTCAGTCATAATACTGTGTGAGCAATATTTGGGCAATTTATGGTTTGTGTTAGGTTGTTTGCTCTTCTGGTCCTTAAATGCGGAGAATCTTGTCGGTCTCTCTCTCCCCCTCTCCCTTTCCCCATATCTCCGTCACCGTCCCGTCCCTCTCTGCTCCCTATTGTCCTTATCATCTCTCTCGTCTGTTCAATTTTAAGATATTCGATGGATTCCGGCTCATTTGAGCACTCCGGCATTCAATCATTCCATTCATTTATCCTCTAATATGCCCCGTTAAAGGTCGTTGAACTCGCAAAAAAGGAAAGGAGAAAAAAATAAAAGCTCTTGGTCGGAGTTAGGGTTCTGCTGTTGTGTAAGTAAAACAAACTCTTTACATTAAAAATAGTAATTGATGACAAATTATGCATTTTCGGCATCTGGATAAAGAGGCGGAATTCCTACCACCATTATAATTATGTTTAATAGGATACCTATGAAAGCATGGCTAAAATTATTTGTTTCTCTTTAGGCTGAAGCGTAGGTGTGCCAATTATTTACAAATTGAACATTGTAAAAATGAGAGATACCTAGTCCCTTTAAGGAAGGAAATGGGTGAAACTTTTATTTTCTATAGTATTTTAGCTAGAAGCTTCAGTTTTGGCACGCAAATTTCCCATAGAATACTAATAAAACTATCAAAGTTGCATCTTACTGGGTATAATAGTTTTTTAGTTATTGATGTTTGTGTTAAAAACATTTGCTTTTTCAAACTCTCACTCCTATAAAGTATCCTGCAGTACCATTGCTTCGTGTATAATAAAACTTTAAACTATTCAGATTTTTAATATTTGGCTTCCGAATAAATAAAGAATAATGAATGTACTAAACATAAAAATTGTGAACTTTTTGAGAAGTGAGCCGAATATTCTATTTCTTATTTTGAACCACATAACATATCAAAAATCCAATACTTAGATTTACTAATCACCTGTTTTAAAACATTCAGTAAACATTTCAAGTTAATTGTATGCAATTTGTAGGAGATAGATTCTGAATGCAGCAAACTGCTTCAAAAATAGAATTGTGGAAAACGTAATATAGGTAGGTAAAGTCTGCATTGCAGTTAATATGAATAAGACATCCTTTTAAAAGGGCATCATATCTTAAGGTTCAAGTACCTTACGGGCTTGAAACTTTGTGAGGGTATTATTCATTTGTAGTTTACTTTGTTAGCTCCACGTTGTGGTAGCCAAATATGCGGCGGTATTATTTGTTAAGTTCCACGTTGTGGTAGCCAATTTGCGATGGTATTAGTGTTTGTTTGAAAGAATGCTACTGTTTATTTGCCGCACGTATAAAAGACGATTTGTCGCGGTCACTTCGTGTTATCTTTTACTGAGCGCCTGTTATTGTATTTAATTTTGGGTTCACTGTCCTCCGGCTAGCTATGATTTTTCGGTCGAGCACTGATCTTATACAGGTGTGTAACGGAAAGGAGTTTTTATCCAAAGATAACACTGATGAAAGACTTTGTTTTACACTTTTATTGTCTTAACACATTATTCACTTTCACATATTAATCTTGACACTCGCCAAAATGAAACTGTTATAATAACTTCTTTACTGCCCATTATTAATTCGCGTACTTAAACTTTTTGTGTAATTAACTTACAACACGAGAGATTTTTTATAACTTTGCTACGCGTAACCTGCAAATCGATAAACTATGCTATGTATTCACCATGACTGTTTCTGTTGAACTCAGCGACGTGTAATGCACAAATGTTTCCGAGGGACTGGAGTCGACGTGTAATGTACAAATGTTTCCGATGAACTGGAGACGACGTGTAATGTACAAATGTTTCCGATGGACTGGAGCCGACGTGTAATGCACAAATGTTTCCGATGAACTGGGAGGGATCTACCTCTGACTTAGCTCTTTTTATACTCCCACACCCCGATATGCCTAAAGATTATAACTGAGCTGCTATTGGTTAATAAAACGCGCCAACATTAGCGTCTATTTTTATATCCAATGAAAATTACGAAAACATATGCTCTAGGGAAAAATGTTCCAGCAAATTCCTAAGAAAAACGCGCCAATATTACGTCATTTGCTCGTCTCTAATAATGATAAACAGCTCACCCCCTCGCTACATTATTGCACGCTATTATTGTCAGTTTCAGTAAGGCCGTATAAACACACTTCTCGACAATGCTTACAATCAACAAACATCTCAAATCAATGTCACACAATAATGCATATTCACACTATAATCACTCTTGACATTTACATAATTTGTGATACAAATTACTGCGTCAACTTCAGGAATAGAATAAAATAGGGTTTTAGCAAAAAGCCAAAAAAGTGAATTTTTCACAAAAATTGGAATTTTCCCCCCTTACCCCCTTAACATCTGAAACGTCTCACATGGTTACTTTGATTGATAGTAGAGTCGTTGAAAGAGTGCAATGAGCTTCAAATATTTATGGAATAACAAGGTGCTAACATTATCTCTCTCCTTTGTCGGTTTTTACTTCCTCACCTGTTAATACTGATATCTCGGCTTTACGTATGAGTGAGCATATCTGTGCACGTAGATAGGAAAACCCATTACCGAGAAATATGCATTAGCATTCAAGGACAACATTAGCGCTGCAACCACTGTGGGGAAACACTTGCCGACTGAAAACAGGAATAAATATATTATTTTTAATAGTCGCCGAGATAAGAAGCCACTTTACCTTACACCAGTATACACGACAAGAAAATTAAAACATATGCTATGTCTAGCGAGAAGCTGTTTCATTTTGGTGATTTGGCAGCAGTGACAGTCACTACACTTGAAACTAATCCGATCTCTTCATATACTGTATTTACAAACTATTGAGAAAATCAGAAATATCTAAGTAAAATGTGACTTGTAGTGAAAATGGCAGATGTAGGTAATGTCTCCCCCACCCAACCAGAAAAACAGGGCTTTTTATTCATTTCAAACAAAAGTATCCACATCACTATCTACAAGAAGGAATGTTCGGCAGTCTAAGAATAGTTATTTACAGAAAGTGATATATTTCCTTGCGAGCGAGATATTCAGAAGCGAGCAGTAGGTGAAGCTGTAATTTCTATACAAGTACAAGGAAAATTAACCGATATTTTGTGGCATTTGTCGAAATTGTATTATTTTGATTAGATTGAATTGCATTCTGTGAGTTCACTAGCAACGATAAAGGCTTGTGAACACAGAACATGTCAAAGAAATGTACAAAAACTACATTAAACATAAATATTACACAGAACATAGAACATTTGAAATAAAATAGAGACATACTATATGCGTGTCAAGGAAATGTACAATATAGTTACATACATACATAAATATTACATAGAATACAGAACACTTAAAATAAAGACATATTATATACAAAATGAAACAAATCAGGTATAATTTTGTACAAAATCGAATACCTCCCTACCGTTATAAGGTTAACATTATATTTATAGACAAGAACAGTTATTTTAACTTTCACTATGCTTGTACCTTTGTTCGTCTCATCATTTTGTTCTATTTGATTTGTAATGCCGTACAACGAAATGTGTAAGTGTAAATTGAAGGTATATCTTGTGGCTTCACAAGAAGTAGCTAGAATAATAAGCTTTTGTAAGAATAGTTTGTAGAAGAGTCAGTAGGGAAAGTTATATGCATGCAACACATCAATTTTCTTACTTAGGATGGCTTCCTTCGGAAGGGAAGTAAAGCCGTGGTCCCGTGTTGTAGATTTACGGCACGTAAAAGAACCTCAAGCCTGATAAAGAGGCCTCTGAACAAAATCACCGGTCTTTCACGCCCAGTAAGGAATGGGACGCTAAGGACCACAGCAGTTAAAGAGCGTCCATAAATAAAACTCAATTTAATTTAATTTTTTTCTTATTTAGGAATGGATAAACAAAGGGGGAGTCTGAAGGGGCACGAAGTATAAAATTCAAATTATGTTGCTTATTATTGGTATTTTTTAAATAGTTACATAAAAATAGTATGTTTCTGACAAAGTTGTAGGTACATTTACAAAATGTAGAATCAATGTTCAAGAAAGTATTCTACTAATTTGTCTTTTCTATTATCAGTGAAGTTACGTAAAGCAGTTACTACGGTAAACTATAGCTGCGATCATTTGAAGCATAGCATGCACAATTTTGTATACCACTAAACCTTTTACATCCTTTCTTTTTTTTTAAATTTTTATTGACAAGTCAGAAAGAATGTGCATTGCCGATTTTCGAAACGTCGCATGACATGTGTATTGCACAGAGAGGAGAAGGGAGAGACGGAGAGGGAGAGAGCATCAGAGATAGTGGGAGAGGAAGGGAGAATCGCGAGATACGCGATTGAAGCAATAACGTGATTGATAATTTCTTAAAATTCATGTAATTCTGTAGTACATTCTATATGTCGCCTTAAAAGAAAAACATGCCAGAACTCTGTCTGAAAACACAGTGAGACTTTATTATTATTACTGCTGCTACTACTATCATCGTATCATCGTCATTAATGCAAAACTCCACGTGTCCTTTTTATGAGAATAATTTTAATCAACTGTAGACTCCATTGATGGTAATTTAGATGTTATTTGAACTAAAATGTTAAGATAAAAATCATGTATGTTAATAAATAATGAACAATGTGCACTACTGCCGCCATAGCAGTAAAGTTAGATAGAAAAGTATTAATCAATGTTTGCCATTCTCTCCCTCTCTCTCTCTCTCTCTCTCTCTCTCTCTCTCTCTCTCTCTGTCTCTCAATCTCAATCTCAAGCTAACTACATTAGACAAGAGCTACCATAAGAAACGGCGAATGTTGCCCACGTTTCTGTTTTATATTTTCCAAATTATGTCAGCTCTATGGACCCCATTAGAATAGTCCCTTACACGTCAATGTTGAGAGTATGTTTAGATGCAGAAAAGTGCCTTCTGACTGGATACCAAAGTAAATCACTCTCTTCTTAGGACGCTGACACTTGCCTGCTGCTTTACGAATACATATCGTACATATTTTCATACATTGTTTTTTGTAGCCATTCACCACCTTCAGTTTCTTTAAGGTTGCTTAGTTCGACAGAAACCAGCAAAATCGTGATGTGAAGTAAAATGAACTTTCGCCATGTTTTGGTAACACTACACACATTCTAGTTGGGAAAGGCCGATAACATTAATGAACAATCTCGCAGAAAATGCCGCAATATTCACGTATTCCATGGGTTTCATATTCGATAGATGTTGAGATTGGTTAACTTTCGAAAAGAGATACGTGAAAAATATGACAACTACTGTGTTTGAGTCAGGAGTTTAGTTATAACCGTGTGGTTGACGTAAGCGAATTTGAGCCAGCGTTGTATTTTCTTCCCTCTCGCCCTGTTGCTTTACACCCTCTTCCAAAGATACTTATCCTTTCTTTCCCGGAACAATAAATATTACGCGAAGTAGTATCAATAATACATTATATTACCGCATGAAACAAAACAATTATAATCATACTTTCAATAAGTAAACCTGGAAACCTGCATACATGTAAAACGATATAATTATGACCATACACATGTGAAACTGTATTTGTTAACAATACTTTTGAACTGCTGGTGTTACACTATTTGCATCGTAGGCAAGAAGCTCCCTAATCAACAGCACGCTTGAAGTTCAAGGACAAAGCCATTCCCCTAAGTCAACCACAGTATTTTGTACAGAGTTAAATGATACATCAATTCACTTCTCTCGTGATAGTGTCATAAATTTATGAGTTTCCCCTGTTTTAATATTTCTAAATGTGCTTATTTCCTATACGTTGATAAGTATAACAAAATTGTAACAAAAACTTTTCCGTTAGCTTTCGATTTTATAAGTAACTAATATTAAAGTGTATAACAGGATATCCCAAAGCCAAAAATAGCAGTTTCAATGTGTGTGTGTGTGTGTGTGTGTGTGCGCGCGCGCGCGCGCAAGGATCGCGGTAACTGCATGGAAATTAGAAAACACCCCATAATATTATACTGATCGTAATCAGTAATCAGGTTCATATGTGCGTGGTGAGACGCAACAGAGTTAGTGGCTGGCATTTTGAACAGATGTGTGAAGTATAACATTGAGTTTTGTTGCTATTAATAAACAACAGCTTGCATTCCATTCGACATGCATTTAATTTTCATTGTTTAATGCAGCAACAACATATTTCTAATCCTGGATTTTCGTAATGAAAATACTCTTATGGACGTTCCCTAACATCACGCAGAAATTTGCACTTATTTCGCAGACATCCCATGCATATTGCTAGCTATTTTGTGGTTAACCCTTAAAACAGGCATGTTTACAATGCAAGCGAAAATATTAAACGTTTGATTTGTATGCATTTCAAGATCTACTATAAATTACAGAAATTTTCAATTCTTCATATTGCATCGTATTCTTGTATAGATTCGCGGTTCATTCTAAGAAAGTATGCGGAATACATTGTTATATACAATCTGAGCCTCATTTTTCAAAGATGGTACGATGAACTAGCTGTAAATTCAGTTGATGTCGTCCTCCGTGGTGTAGCGGTTACCATGCTAGCCTCTAGTTCCCGAGGTCGCGGTTTCAAACCCGGCGGAAGACGATGGATTTTTTCGGGCGTAAAAATCCTTAGCGTGGCTTCCTTCGGAAGGGAAGTAAAGCCGGTGGTCCCGTGTCGTAGATTTACGTCACGTAAAATAACCTCAAGCCTGATAAAGAGGCCTCTGAGCAAAATTACCGGCCTTTCACGCCCAATATAGAATGGGACACTAAGGACCACAGCAAAGCGTCCATAAATAAAACCCAATTTCAATTTAGTTGATTTTATAAAGGAGAAATATGAGGACAGTAATGAAATTCCTGCACAAAACTGAAAGAAAGAATAAAAAATTGGATGGTTTACAATCACATACTTCTTCAACCATTGTAATTTACTTTCATACTTATTCTATAAATTATCTGCTTCCTTTTAATCAAAAAATGATTTAAGGATTTTAACACATTTTGTTGTAGGTACATAGAACCGTATTAGAGCTAAGACATCAAATGTTTAAAACGCAGCTCGCTTTGATTATGATGACTTGATATTGTGTACTCTTTGTCTGGGGTGATGAGAAACCAAAGAACATACATAGTGTTTCTAACCTCTGTAGCTTGAAATACTACAAATTTGATGTGTTGCACTCACAATACTTTCCCTACTCTTGTACAAACTATTTTTACAAATGCTTATTCTCCATCTACTTCATGTTAATCGAGATAAACATTTGCGGAAACTATCCTATTGCTAATTTTCTTGTAGGTGCAAGGGAACTGTGTGGGATTTAAGCAATAGTCAAATATTTTAGGAGCTGGTTGCTTTGTTGAGCTTTCCATTCTCTTTGCATGTCCAGGACATAAGAAAACGAATAATGATTTCCCATTTGAGAAAAAGTATAAGTATTGGAAAATTCAAACAAATAACAAGAATATCTCGGAAATGGTTCACTGGAAGAAAAAAAAAAGTATATTACATAAATTGTGTGTTTTAACATCTGCTTTTTTTGGTGTAGTAAAAGTTTGTCTATCTCTTACGGTTTACCAGTTATGCGAAAGTCATTCAGAATAAAGAGGACTTGGGACATTCCCAGAAAATTCAAGGTATATATTTAATTTTCCATGAAAATATTTTAAACAAAATCATTAAAGCCATTTTTGAGAAAATAAAAATTTTCGAAAAATTTTTGATGTAAAAGGTAGTTTGGGGTGGGGGGATTTTCTTCAAAATCTTCGTGTTGCATTCTTGGAAGATACTAAACTCAAATACCAAGTTTGGTATTTATCCGACTTTTCGTTTTTGAGTTATACTGCTCACAGACACACACACACACACACTCACACGGACATGTTTCCAAAAATGCTTTATTTGGATTCAGGGCACCTCAAAACACGTATTTCCGATGAAATCTCGGTATGGAATTTTTGGGTGGAACACAATACTTCTCCTACTTACTATACGTAATAGGGAAAGTAAAAGTATTTGAACCAAAGCTAGAAAATATCCCTTAAACATTAAAACAAATGTTTAACACAGATTGCACATTTTAACTATAATTTTCTGGATTGAATTTCTTCTATATCTTTAGTTTCCTGGTTATAAACACTTCCCTAGTATTAAATAAAAAATGAAGATGGTATCACGGGATATTCACAAAAAATTCAAGGTTTACGTTAATTTATTCTTCGCGTTATCGTCAGTATAATTTTAAAATGAGCGATATATTAATAAAAATCGGTAGAGGTGATTTTGAGAAAATAAAAACAATGAAAATGTTTCCGCAGAGAGGGTATTTTGGGTTAGGATCGTTTTTAAATCTTCGCTTGGCATCCTTTAAGTGTCTAACTTATGCATTAAATTTAGTATGTATCTGGCTTTTCTTTGAATTTTGCTAGTCACGGACAGACACGCAACACAGATACAACTTTCTAATAAAACAAATATTTGATTCAGAAGACCTCAAAATGCGCATTTGACGAAATGCAATATTTTCTCTAGCTACCAATATTCTCCGGCAGAGAACAACTAATCTGAGAACTAAGCAGGTATCGCAACGATAGGAACCAACAATTGGGAAGTCGGAGACCACACTACCTCTACGAATGAGAGTAATAAATTTCCCACTGTCTTCTCTCTCTTCGGGTGCATTATGTAAAATGCTCATCGTTAGAAATATTATTGCTTATAATACTAATCATCATGTTTCTGTTTTTTAAGTTTTACTTACCTCGGTTGAAATATTTCTGGGAGTAACCAAGCTGAAGTAAGTGGACACCAGAATTAACTGCAGAAAAAGCGAATTATCAACGTTAAGAATTCTCTCTGCCAGCAGATGAGCTACCATGTTCTTTCCGTTTAACCGACTGCGGCAGTATGCATGATCACGATCACAGGTGCACTGATGCACAACTGAACATGTTAATGTGAACACGAACAATGAACAACCAATGTCATTGCACACTTGCGAACCAGATGTTAGATGTAACTCACGCTATCGTCATGGTAGGTTTTCCATTATCACACAGTTGTCCCATACCACCATTTTGTTCTCCACATAGCTCTTGAATGAAAGGAAACTGAAAACTAAAACGCTCCTCTCGTGTTCTCCAACTTGTTAAGTCAGCAAATTTGTTACCAAAGCTGCGACTTCAGCGTATCTTACTTACCATTGCAGCTGCTGCAGTTTCATTCTTCACTTAGAAAGCAGTCACCTCGCAAATTTGTGGAAATGAGTTGTAAGACTCGAGTAAAATAAGCTTTTCACACTCCTTTTGCTATTATAATGACTACAAACAAGCGGAACCAGGATTCTTTTAAGATGGGCTACCACGTTTTGAAATATTACCAATGACCAAGCAAGCTTGTCTGTGGTAAGTGTGAAGCTCGAGTTCGGGAGGTCCCGGGTTCCATATCAGATTTCGCCGGATATACATGTTGTATGGCCCCTGAATAAAAAAATCTGATGTGTTACACTCACATGACTTTCCCTACTCTTGTACAAACTATTTTTTTCCAAATGCTTATTCTCCATCTACTTCATGTTAATCGAGATAAACATTTACAGACTCTATCTTATTGCTAATTTTCTTGTAGATGTAAGGGGAATATATATTTACAAGGGCAATATAGAAATACAGTAGCCTTTAAGCACATACATATCTCTTAATAGTTGGTTGCTAGGTGCAGCACCATTCCCTTTGCCACAGATTAATACTCTTTGCATATCCAAGACAAAAAAATGAATAACGAATTCCCATTTGAGAAAATAAGTATTGAAAAATTTAAGGGAATAACAAGTAATATCTCGAAAATGGTTCACTCAACAAAAAAAATGTAAATGATATAAATTGTGTATTTTAACGCGATCTACATTTTTTGTGTAGTAAAATTTTGTCTATTTCTTATGGTTTACCAGTTACTTTTGGAGACATTCCCAGAAAATTCAAGATATGCATTTTGTTTGTAATGAAAACATCTTAAACATATGATATTTTAATCAAATCGTTAGACCCATTTTTGAGAAAATTAAAATTTTCGAAAAATCTTCCATGTAAAGGGTAATCTGGGGTGGGGGGATTTTCTTGAAAACCTTCGTGTCGTATCCCTGGAAGATACTGAACCTAAATACCAAGTTTGGTGTTGATCCGACTGTTCGTTTCTGAGTTATGCTGTTCACAGACACACACACGGACATGTTTCCAAAAATGCTTTTTTGGATTCAGGGTGTCTGAAAATATGTATTTCCGGTGAAATCTCGGTATCGAATTTTTGGGTGGAATACAATACTTCCCCTACTTTCTCTACGTAGTAGAGAAAGTAAAAAGCAGTTACCAAAAGGTGCATATGCATATGTGTGTGTGTGTGTGTGTGTGTGCGCGCGTGTGTGTGCTCGTGAACATCATAACTCAAAAACGATAAGTCGAATAACTATCAAACTTGGCATTTAAGTTTAGTACCTATCTTTCAAAGATGCAACACGAAGATTATCAAGAAAATCCCGCTGTTACAAACTTCCCTTTACATGGAACATTCTTTGAGATTAATTGTTTTTAAAAATGATTCTCACGATTTTGATTAAAATACCGTGCATTTAAATATTTACATAATAAATAAAAGGTATATACTGAATTTTCTTAGAATAGCATGTAAGTCCCCTTCATTCGGGAGAAATTTTGTATAATTTTGTATAAGTGGTGAACACTAAGAAATAGACAAAACTGTAGATCCCTTTAAAACACACAATTTATTTAAAATAACTTTTGTGGCATAAGCCATTTCCGAGATATCCGTGAATATTGGTTTCAATTGTTCAACACTTAGTATATTTTTAAAACTCCTTTCGGTATGTTGTTTCTCGCGAGTCATGGAAAGAAAATGGAATTTTAAAGCCTCAGTGAGCCGCTTTTAAACATCTGACTATCGATTCGGTTTGCTCTATCCCTCTTGTATCTACAAACGTTTATCTCGATCAACATGAACCAGGTAAAAAATATAAACTTGTGTAAGAATAGTTTGCAGAAGCTATCTCAAAATAAATGATAGTGAGTGGAGAAAATCATGTGAGTGTAACGCATCAGAAATTTTTTCTCCTGAGTTTTTCCTTTTTCTGCAAAGACAAGTCTTTGGGACCCAGCTCATTTTAGCACCCATGTATCATCTCCACAGATCTGGGATCTTATAGGGATCTTAAAACATACATTCCCTCTTTCTAAATGAAGAGCAAGAAAATAAATTATACTTATAAATTAGTAAAGAAAAACTAACATCAGTCTGGAAACTACACTAAGTGCCATGTAGTTACATCCTGAGCATTTTCAATGCAGCAAGTTGTCCTACAACATTGAAACAGATGACATTGAAGGAGACAATGGGTAAAGGAAATTAAGGGCAGGGAGATTGTGGTAGAAGAGGAACCACCACAGCATTCGCCCACCGACCCGGGGAAACCAAGAAAAACCCGTGGATGAGTGGGCCGGAGATCGAACCCAGAGTCTCCCGAATGCTAGTCGCATATGTTACCGCGACGCCACCTCGCTCGGTTGTATTCGCAGTAAGTCAACAACAAAACAATAAATATTTTTTCCTTGTGAGGATAGGGAATTTAAGACAAGCGAAAAATATCGCTCCTAAGTACTCTTTCGAAACTGAAATAAGAAGCAAGACCAGGATCCTTTACAAGTGAATCATCACGCTTAATAGAAAGCGTTTCTTAAGAAAACCTCGAGAAGCACAATAGCACCTCTAAAACGAAGCCACGGTTCACGTGCAGATAAGCACGTGGTAACTTAAAGTGACGTTGACGTGCATATCTGACGAAATTAAAGTTACCCGGTCGGCGGATGGATACATTCGTGAGAGCTACCCACAGAGCTACCTAACCAATCAGCTGATCACGAGTCAGCGGAACGGAAGAAGGTGGCAATACTGCGCGATTAAATTGTATTCGCGCAGGCAGAGAAATGTCAAATTAAATTTGGACACGTGTACATAAACACAAATCACAAAAAATGGATAAAACGACTAAAAAAGAATTACTAATCACAATAAACGAACAAAAAGAGCAGCTTAAACGTTATGAAACACGTCTTAGAGGTATAGCAAAATGTAAAATATGCTTAGTATTACTTAACCTAACTTTGACGTGCATTACTTTAGTGTTCTGTTGAAATTTCAGATGTTGTTGCGGCATACAAAGGTTTAATTAAAGAAAAGGAAGCACTGGAAGCCAGTCTTAGAGCGCTGAGTGGCTCAAATTCAACGGTGACAGTCAATACAAAATCAAACACAGAGGTTGCAGTACAGAATGAAAAATCAAACTGTGAAAATAGTAATGTACAGGTACGCTTTTTATATTTCAGCACTCTTGGTTACATAGGCGTTTCTTATAATGTAGCTTTCAAATACATAATGGCAATGAAAGACACTCAGTTACCTCTGTCAAACCATGCATAACAAATACTAGTCTTTGTTTACTTTTAGTCTACAAATGAGCCTGAGATTAAGGAAGAGAAAGAAGAAACTGTGGAACAACTTCGTTCCCAACTTACCACCTTGATGAATTCTCTAGCAACACTCTCTGCAGAGAAGTCTCGAATGGAAGCAAGTTTTCAAGCAGATAAAAAGCAACTTCGGCAGGAAAAGGAAGAAGTTAGTTTCAAAAAGTACAATCTTAAGTTTTTAGTTTTGTTTCATTATGACTCCCTACTGGGTTCGGTAATATGTAATTTTCCACCAGCATACTATATACCTGCACACTATATTGCACTAATGCACAGTTCTATTACTAGCATTACCAGTATCACTAAGATTATCTTAGGATGAAAACACAAAGTATTTAAAAGTATTCTGAATGCAAAGTTGTTTGATACATGCATTAAGTATTTCTAATCAGTATTTTCCAAGATTTTGTATTTGGCAAGAGAGAAGTAAATTAAATATAAAAGCAAATAAAAATAGTGTGATGTGTGATGACACCTTTTTACTTTCTCTACCATGTACCTAAAAGGTAGAGAAGGTATTGTATTCCACTGAAAATGTTGATTTCGAGGTTTCACTGGAAATACTTGTTTTGAGGCTCCTGAATCCAGAAAAAGCATTTTTAGAAAATGGTCCATATGTATGTATCTGCGAAGAGCATAACTCAAAAACTAAAGCTCGGATAAATACCAAACTTGGTATATAAATTCAGTATCTCCCAAAGCAGTGACACAAACATTTTCAAGAAAATCACCCACCCCAAACTACCCTTTGGAAGATTTTTTAATTTCCTCAGAAATGGCTCTTAATGATTTAGATTAAATTACCATATCTTTATCTGTCCAGCTTAATTTCTGAGGATTATCAGTAACGAATATTTCTGTAGGTTGGGTTACAAGCTAGAAAAGCCTGGTGATGGGGCTGCCATCTTTCTGCCTCTGGCTTGCATAGGAATTCTTCAGTTTACCATTCCCTAGAGATGTTGCCTTCACCACAGCTGCCAAGCCACCTCCACCCATTGTGGGTTACTCTTAACTTCCTCCGTGGTTTTTACTCCTCAGGAAAACGTTTCCATATATTTAAGATTATGTGTAGCACATTAAGGAGAGTACTAAGACAGACAAGGAAGGAGATGCCGATAAAATTTTATAAAACAATGGCAGTTCGTGTACTTCTATATTCAAGTGAAACGTGGGTCCTAAACAGAAATGACATTTTCTAAGATCTGTTGTTGGATACTCTTTGTTGAATTGCAAACACAGCCATGTAATAAGGGATGAATTGAAAATATTTAAACTTGTAGAAAGAATTAACCAAAGCAAGGAAAACTGGAGACACCAAGTTCAAAGGATGAATGAGGGAGGATTACCAAAAATATTAACAGAATACAAACCATTAGAGAAACAGAATATAGGAAGACCAAGGTGTAGGTGGAGAGACAACTTTGATAATGGGGACAGAACAAGGACAAACTTTGAAGATGATACCTTAGGTTTAAGATATTTACATATCAGAATAAAATGTTTATCTTGAATTTTCTGGGAATAGCCTGTGGAGTTCTCTTCATTTGGAAGGTGTTTTGTATAATTGGTAAATGTTAAGAGATAAACAAAAATGAATTGCATAAAAGCTAAGTGACATTCTGCTCTTAGAGCGTCGTCCACAGCAATGAAAATGATATGTTATATGTTCAACAGATGTCACACTATGTCATACGCTAGCTCTAACATAATGCTGGCAACATATGATTAACTAATGCCATCAAGCCCGGTAAGATACTCAGCCTCAAGGCGTAGCCGAGAGATTGACGGCCCTCAGCCTCAAAGCGTAACTGAAGGATCTGCACGTCTCTAAAACTTGAATGATGCACGTTCGCAGAAACAGCAGCACATCGCATATTTAGCGGATTTCATTTTTTATTTAGGTTGGCAGTTCCCAATTTGCATGTGCTTTAGTGCAAAAATGGTTACGTTTGTTGTGTTCATAACGTGATTTTCCTATAAAAGTAAAACACCTAAAAAGGGCGGGCAGGTGGGCACCAGACATTGGAGAGATCACATCCACTTCTAAACTCATTCCTAAGGTAATTTATTCACTTTCCTTTTGCTTTTATAAGCATTTTCAACAATGACAGTCTAAGAGCAGATTTGCCAAGCTAAGATCTCTTTAAAGTATACATTTTATTTCAGAAAACTCTATGTGTTTTTTTTTTTCCTCCAGTCATTTCTGAGATATCCATTATTATTAGTTTGAACTTGTCAGTACTTTGTAATTTTTAAAACTGCTGTCACTATTCAGTGTTTCTCATGATATGGAAGGAGTATGGGATTTCAAGGCCAGCATATAAACCCTCACTTGTAAACCTCTGACTATTAATGTTTCCTCTATCCCCCTTGTGCCTACAATGAAATGTATAGTGAAAGTATTTTTGCACAGATTTATCACATTTAAGTAGATTGTGTAGATTCAATTAATATGAAGTAGAGAGAAAAAGAAGCTGTTGTAAGAATAATGTGTGGAAGCTGCATAAAAATAAATGATAAGGGTTAGAGAAATTCATGTGAATGTAACAATCTTCTTTAAACCTATTATTTATTTTCATACCTATTCTACAAATTGTTCATATGAAGCGTGTTTTTAAAGTAAGTACCGGTATTAGTGTAAAATATAGATAAGCCAGTAACAGTGATTTGAATTTGAAATTTTCCAGAAACTTTTAAGTACCGATTATTTTTTAAAAATAACAAAACACTATTTTCCAAATACTTAATTATCATTCATTACATCTTACTCTACTTTTCCACATAGTCACTACCGTTATTCAGGCACTTTCATAATGGGAAACTAGTTTTTGTATGCCTTTATCAAAGAATGATGCTGCCTGTGATGAAAGCCAAGTCTGCACTTCTTGTTTCACAACAGTCCATATTGGCACCAAGTGATTTTCATCCGCTTTCATCTGAAGAAATTCCTTGGTGGAAAACATTTAAACAATGATGATGATTTAAAACAAGAAGTGCAGACTTGGCTTTCATCAGGGGTGGCATTGTTCTATGACTAAGGCAAACAAAAGCTGGTTTCCCGTTACCACAAGTGCCTGAATAACAGCGGTGACTATGTGGAGAAGTAGTGTAAGGTAATGAATGATAATAAAGTATTTGGTAAGTAATGTTCTGTTATTTTTTTAAAGAATTATCGGTATTTACTTTAAAAATCTGATGTGTTACACTCACATGACTTTCTCTACTCTTGTACAAACTATTTTTACAAACTCTTATTCTCCATCCATTTCATATTAATTGAGATAAATATTTGCAGAATCGATCTTTTGCCATGCAAAGAGAATTACATTTTACACATAGCGACCAGTTTTAAACATATTTGACTATCGCTTAAGGCGTAATATGTTCCTCATGTTTTGTATTTGCAAAGGCAATATAGAAATACAGTAGCCTTTAAGAATTAAAATATCTCTTAAGAGCTGGTTGCTATGTGGAGCACCATTCTCTTTGCCACAGATCAATACTCTTTGCATATTCCAAGACAAAAAAATCTGATGTGTTACACTCACATGACTTTTTCTACTCTTGTACAAACTTTTTACAAACGCTTATTCTCCATCTACTTCATGTTAATCGAGATAAACATTTGCAGACTCTATCTTTATTGCTAATTTTCTTGTAGATGCAAGGGGAATATATATTTACAAGGGCAGTATCGAAATACAGTAGCCTTTAAGCACATACATAACTCTTAATAGCTGGTTGCTAGGTGCAGTACTATTCCCTTTTCCACAGATTAATACTCTTTGCATATCCAAGACAAAAACATGAATAACGAATTCCCATTTGAGAAAATAAGTATTGAAACATTTAAGGGAATACAAGCAATATCTCGAAAATGGTTCACTCAACAACAAAAATGTATATGACATAAATTGTGTATTTTAACGCATTCTACATCTTTTGTGTAGTAAAACTTTGTCTATCTCTTATGGTTTACCAGTTATGCAAAAGTCGTTCACAATGAAGAATACTTTTGGAGACATTCCCAGAAAATTCAAGATATACATTTTATTTGTCATGAAAATATCTTAAACATATGATATTTTAATCAAAATCGTTAGAGCCATTTTTGAGAAAATTAAAATTTTCGAAAAATGTTCCATGTAAAAGGTACTCTGGGGTGGGGGGATTTTCTTGTAAACCTTCGTGTTGCATCTCTGGAAGGTACTGAACCTAAATACCAAGTTTGGTGTTTATCCGACTTCATTTCTGAGTTATGCTGTTCACAGACACACACACACGGACATGTTTCCAAAAATGTTTTTTTTGGATTCAGGGGGTCTCAAAACATGTATTTCTGGTGAAATCTTGGTATCAAATTTTTGGGTGGAATACAATACTTCCCCTGCTAACTATACGTAGTAGAGAAAGTAAAAACATGCTGCATACATCAATATTCTCTCTACTTTTGGTTAATCATAGAAATATTCACTAAATGGTTTTGTACATATTGCTCTATGATATTGGATGAAGTTTATCATAAATAACTATTGTTGAAGGTACACAAGAGCATACAGGGATGACAGTCAAATGCTAGTTTAAGTATTATAGAGATAATATTTACATGAGCCAGAAGAATGTTTGCTTAATGTTTCAGAGAGTAGTGCTTAAAATTTTGAAAAATTTAAACCCAAAACAGTAAATATTTCAGAAATGGTTAACACCACAAAACAAAAGTTACTTCAAGTTATGTATTTGAATTACCTCTGCATTTTTCCCACGTAAGTTTCAAATATATTTTTATATATAAGTTGTATATTTTCATGTTTATCAGTTATAACAAATTGAGCAAGGGTGAAAAAGACCTCATTAGTCTATTTACAGAAATTTTATGATACGATATACATTTTATTCTTCATACTGATACCTCTGACATGTTATTTTATTCAAAATAGAGCCCTTTTTGGAAGACAATAAATAGAAACTATGCTTTTAAATGGTTGTTGGGCATGTGAAAAAAATTTGTTGAAAATTTTTGTCTAGCATGCTTAAGAGGATCTCCCTCTCCCCCTCTCTCTATCTTGTACTTTTTGAGGTACTCTTTAACCTCAAAATAAGCATTTCTGCAAAACTCCAATGTCACATTTTCAAATTTGTCTTCTTTGTTGCTTATTGTCTTTACAAGTTAACATATTTAAGACATGGAATGAATCTTATTCCAACTAACAATTTGATATCAAGATTTCACCAGATATATGTGTTCTGAGAATCCCTGAATAAAAAAAAATAATAAAATAAAAACTGCTTTAGAAAAAGAGCAGGGGTGTGTGTTCATGATAGGGAGAGAGAGTGAATGAGAATTAAGATATTTAAATATCCATGATTTGGCCATAATCTAGAATGGACATACTAACAGTACTAGCTGTTAATTAATATAATTGTTCTTTCAATTCTTGTGAGCTCTGCAAAGAATATGTAATAACTATGTGGTTAGCATATAATTATAATCCTGAGGTTATAAAAGGTTTGTTCCAACACACCAGTCTGTGATCACATCTTGTAAAGGTTAATGATTGCCAAATGCCTGTGTTGGTTTGGCATTGAACTTGGATGGCATCAGTAGTTTGTTTGAATGCCTAAATTCAGTATGCAGATGCAGTCAGAGTTTGGTGAAATGCACATGCTCAAACTATCACCAATTAATGTAGGAATAAATCTAACATGAATATTATCGTAAATTTACCTAATTTAAATCATTCATTACTAAAACAAATATACAAAAATAGGCTTTTATAGAAGTAATTTGTGGTCTTACACATTTGTTTTACTTAAGGGTATATTACCATATAGAAATTAAAAAAGAAACTAAGTTTGCTATAATTACCTAAATATCTACTAGTGCCTTGACTGTTTAGGATGGGTACAAGAACTACCCGAAACATGTTCATAGTATTTATATTAAATTATGTTTGGTGTTTCAAATTTCCAGCTCATTAGTTACATATATTAGTAATGCATCTCTGTTTATAAGCTTCTACTTAATTAATACAAACACAACTTGATTTCTAGATTAACAAGTTTCAGTTTTTAATGATTTACAGTATTAAGTTTTAGATTAAAGTACCTATAGATTTAAAAAATATATATATTCTCTTTGCACAAGTTTGTTAATTGGCACAAAGGTTCTAACTTTGCATCGAATTATGAACATTTTCCTAAAATCACTGATATAAATCTGGGACACATCAATCCTTGAGGGGGGAATGGGAAACATTTTCTTGTATGGTCCTTCATCATCTTCCTTTCTTCTTTCAGAGCACCATAGCTCATCTTGACTGTTTAAAACTGCATAGTAAACCATTTTTCAGAGAGAAAAATTATTAAAAGAGCTTCAAGAAAAGCACCAGATGTTAGCCAGGCAGCATGAGCTGGATTTGGAGAACTTAAAAACAAAGCTTGCACTGGAGCATCATGAACGTGAAAAAGAACAAAGTGACCATGGAGTCATGATCAGGTATTATAACATAGATACTACATACATATGTGGAAACTTAATCAAGTGAACTGATGAGTAATAACATTACACTGAGTTTAAATATACAGACAATTTCCATATACAGAGCTATGTTTTATGGCCCAGGCCATGGATTGGTGTATGCATGCTCCACTCGCCGTTTCTTGTCATCATGAGATTGTAATTCATGAACAAGTCACTTGTAGAGTTTTAATTTTAAAAGTTTAGTTGCTGTATGAACAGAGATTTTTGAAGCACTCGCTTGCTGTCCAACACATCTTAGAGACTTCTTTGGAGATTGTTCGAATGACACACCAACTTTGTCAAATTTTTCCTCTGTTAGAACATGTCTTTGTTTACTTCTTAGGTTTGGCGATCCTGTTGTCTTTAACTTAAGAATAGACATTTGGAACTGGATTACCAGGAAATGTTCGCCTGAAATTGTATACACACCTATTCATGTACTTTCTTCTATTGTACATAAAAATTCTTTGTTCATGTGTGAATTTTTTTATAGTTATTTCAGTGATAAGATAAGACCAAGAACAGCAACAAAAATAAGAATACTCTAAAGTAATTCACCCACAAAACAGATGTTTGAATAAGATTTCACCTTAGAGATGCACAGTGAACAAACTCTAGTCTTTACAGTGCAAACAGAAGGTAGCAACTGACAGTTAACATTCACAGCTGATTAGCATATTCTTGGCAGGTCATTCACCGCTAGTGAGCTAGCAGAAAATACGATCACTGCAGTGCAACTGAACCATGCATACATGGGATCCATGGCCACGCTGGAAAATGAACATTCTATATGATTTATGCATTTTCCATGAGTAATTCATCTTCCATCTGTTATTCCTTTGATGCATCTGGTAAGAAAAAGCCATCAGAAGTTTTCAAAACGGAAAGTGCAAACAGATTAACATGGAAAAATAGCATAAAAATGTTTTAAGTCTTTAATTCACAAAATTAATAATGTCTGAAGCTTTTGTATGTGTATTATTTTGCAATGAAACAGGAGATTATTATAAAATTCTTATTTATGTATCAGAAATGTTCATTTCATTCTTCTAATAAATAATAAAATTAGTTAAAAGGCTAATTCAATTTAATAGTCTTCCAGGAATATTAATTGTAACCTTAATTACAATCCAATGATGATGAAATGTAGCATCAAGGAATATGTTAATGATTTATGCATTTCTGTTGAAATATGATAAAAACATTTACCAGAGAATTAATGTGCAAGTAGCTCATATTTTCTAACCTAATATTTTTTAAGTTCTGAAAGAAGCTGTTTAGTAAGAGAATGTCTACTCGAAGTGTTACGGTTGCCTCACAGGGCAAGGATGGTTGCAGGGCTGCATCCAACCATACTCCTCTGAGTACCCACTCCCTCAGAGAGGCTGCTTCTTCCACTCTTCAAGCCTTACAAAATTAGCTATGCATATTACTTGATTTATGCCTTGTTGATCATTAAAGACTTTCTTGAAAAGAAGAAGTGGCTGCCCAATATGGGTATAGATGCCATTGTGGACTATTCTTATGTAAATTATATGATTTTAGGACATTATGGCAAAGATTATGGCTTTTGAAGTATGACTTCAAAAACACTCTAGGGGGGGGGGTCAAAGTCTAGAACAAGTAAATTTCAAATATTTGGAATATATTATTTTTAATGTAGAAAAGGGGTATTTATTCTCAGACAGTATATGGAATCATACAGAGAACCTTTAAGACCAAGGTAAGGAAAGAAACAAAAATAAAACTCTAAAAGTTCCCACAATATTTTACAATGTGAAATTGGGTTCCAGCGAAAAAACAGAAAAATAGAATTTAAACTTCTTAGGCAAGTAAAAGGTTGCACCGGATTCAGTGGTATCAGAAATTAAGAAATAAGAGATGAACTAAAAGTACAACTTTTATATGACAAAGGAGGCAAATTAGAGACAAAAACGGATTGACCATTTGAATAGAACGAGTTGGGAGAGATACCCACTACTATACTCCCGCCGCTGTAACGTTGCACTTGACAGCTAGCGTTTAAGTTGGTACACTCGCAAAAAAACAGATGAAAAGCTTCAACCGTTTGACTTCCTAAGCCAATCACAAGGCAGCATTCCGGATGGCCAATGACAAAGCGGAACCGGAACTAGAATCGGCTCTGTTGACGGATGTAACTATTCCCAACCACGTGCTTCAGTTTGTGAATCTCTAGCACGAGCGTCGAGTTGTTCTTTGCAAGCTACATATTCATTGTTATTTATATTTGTGGTTATTGTTTAATAGTTTTGTTATTGTTCGTTTATACATATATATTTATTTTATATATATTTCATTCATATTATTTATTTAAACAAAAATTAAGTGCGACAATGTCTGAAAAACGACGCCGATCGCTGAGTGATTCACGAAGTGAAAATGCTTTGCGCCGAGGTGTGCCACTTAATAGTCAGGCATTGGAACTTTTTAAGCAGAACCCGGGAATTCTTTGAACAGGAAAAGGAGTACGTAAAGCTTCATGGCAATCCTTCTATTCCTGCTGATAAAGCCGTACAATGTACTGCAGCAGCTCTTGGGCTAAGCACGAGAACTGTTATACACAAGGGAGTGAAACTCCAAGGGAAAGAGGACAAAATTCCTGAAACATCTGGAACGCAACAGGTATTTCTATCAACTCCAGGAAAAAAAAGAAAGCAGCCTCGTCCAGTCACAAATCTTGATGCTTTCCAATTAGATGCCATACGTAGACACATTTATGCCTATTATCATAGAAAGGAGTATCCGACTATACCAAAGCTGCTTATATCGCTTATTTTCAATTAACAATAATAATACGAAATAGTTATTATTCATTGACGTTCGCTACTTGCGTACACTTTTTGTATGCGGCTTGGACACGATAGAAAGGAGAACAATCAGCTGTTGTTGTTTACTAGCCACTCTGGCAACGTCACAACCGCAATGTAGCCAACCTTACGCAAAGCCACACGAACTGTCAAGTGCAAAGATACAGCGGCGGGGGTATAGCAAGGAACTATCAAGCAAGAGGACATTCTAGTAAGCACTGGGCTAGTGTTTTGTGAAGACAGAACAGGCAATTGCCTAATCCTTGGAGTGATGATGCTGTTGAAGCAATGTTAAATATCACAAAAAAAGTATTCTTTAACACCATTCTGTTTTAACTCTCAAAAAGCTTGCTATTAAATGTTTTCAATACAATATTAGTCGAAGCTGCACCTTATTCCATAAGTACATATGCATTCAAACAATTATATGTACATATGAAACGGTAAAGTTTGAACACTTCTAATTTAAACTACAGTTTCCAAAATTGTAGACTATGACTGTTTTTGTCAACTTCAACCATTCTCATGATTTTTAATAGAAATGTGGAGTACTACAGCCTGTGCAAACATAAATTAACATTTCTAATGTTTTAGGGAGTTACAGAAGTTGGTATCAGATGAAAGGAGAGTACGAGAACAAGCAGAAAGTCAACTAGAGGAACTTCGTGGCAATACTATGCAGCAGTATGAGAGAAGGTTACGAGACCTGCGTAATGAGCTTGAGGCAACACGGAGGAAGCTGAGACATGCGGAAGAAGCTCCTCCCCTCCTGGTTCAGTTGCAGGATGAGATGGCTGGAGTTAAAGCACAGCATCAAGCTGCCATTTTTGAGGTAAATTACCTAACAGTTTCATGCATTTATGCCATTTAAGGCTAACAATGAAAATTTCATTTATTACAGAGATGAAGCATTATTTTATATATATTAAGAGTGCATATTAAGATGTTGCTGCAGGGCAGTGAAGATGCAATATTATTGCACACTGTTCATGAAAATTTGCAAGAGATTTCTCTTGATCTGAATATTCTGATAAAAACATTCAAGTATTTTTACTTCCTCTACCTCTTAAATATGTTGGAGGAATTGTATTTGTCGCAAAAATTCAGTATCACAAATCTGAAAAGATAAAACCTAAATTTTATACTTAAGATGTGCCTCTTTTAAGGATGCAAGGCAAAGTTGACGGGGAATTATCTCTATCCCCAATACCAAATATCCTTTTGTGTGTAAACATTTCTGCAATGTTTTATTTTCTAAAAAAAGACTCCAATAGTTTTGATTAAAATTTAAGCTTGCTATATATAATAAATTGTGTATTACTCAGTATTATCCAATTGAAGCTATTTCTGTACAGGTGCATATATAACATGATTAGCATTAGGTGGCTAGTTTCTGAAAATAATTTTTGGAGTAGCATCATTATGTTCATTAAAAGTAATTATTGTGTGCCATATTATTTCTTAGACTCCTTTTAGACAATGATTTCATTTATACTAGCTGTTTATTTTACATTACATATATTAAGCGTTATGTTGTAAGAGAGTGCAGATGTTTGTAAAGGTGGTGGTTGCTTCCTTCTGGCGTAATAGTGCATGTCCAAGTAATCTGTTTATATGAATCACTCTAGAATAATTATGAAATAAAAAAGTGTAGGACAGATCATGTGGCTGTTAAACAAGAGATTTTATGGCAAGATACTGGCTAAACAACATGACATTTAATTAAGCTACCCTCTTTCATCTACTTTCTGTATTATCCCATGCACAGGAGCAGAAAAGAGTGACAGAAGCAGAGGAGAGGGCAAGAAAATTGGCAGCTATTCATGAGGAGAGAGTGGCTAACTTGGAAGCAAGATTGGCAGAACTGTCAGAGACTGTTGGAACATATGATCGGCTGCGGCAACAAGATCAAATAGCTATTCAGAAACTGAAAGTATGCCTTACATTGAAGTTTCCTCATGATTTTATATTATTATGCTGTGCATAAAATGGAGTATGCAAATCTATAATAATAGATCATATTTTGTATTGTAATGTTTGCTACTGGTAAGGAGGTTCATTATCGGGAAGTACTGCCGGGAAAACTTTTGACGAATAGTGTTGGGGTAGTTACTGTTGCATGAAAACAGATGTAATATTTAGTTAAAATGCCTAAATTCAGTCAGTCATTGAAAAGTAAACTTCACAATTATGTTATTGAATTTCATGTCCATGCATTTTCAACTAACAGAAAAGTTTTATTATTTAAGGTTTTATCAATCAACACCTGCAACTAAGCACAAATATGCCCTTGCTTCTAAGAGTGGTAACAAGAAAATAAGGGTATTTCCAACAGCCATTGACACACTTAGCAGATAGTCACAGTATTTATTAGATTTGTGTAAATCATTAGATGATACTAGTAGAGTTTAACACAACATTTACAGTAATACTATAGCAAAAATAAAAATGTATAATTTGTATGATTTTTAAACTAAATATTGGTTTTTACATATATTATGATGTCATCCTGAACAAACAACATCTCACCAAATGCAAAGGCCTTAAAAGTGATAACTTACAGAGTTTATATTGGGAAGCCAGAGGGAAAATGATGCAGATCAATTAATCCCCAGTGTCATTGGTGAACAACAACATATATTATGATCAGGGCCTTTTAAAATTTTATAATGCCTTTTTTAAAATTTATTTTGCCCTTTTTTATCTTTTTATTGCCTGTCTGTTTTGATTGTTATAAATGCCTAAACAGTCAGGCTGTAATAATAAACTGATTATTGTAATGCAGTAACATTTTGTGAAATTAGTAATTTACATTTGATTGCTTTCCAGGAAAGACTTGCCCAACTGGATATTGAGCAGAGCACATTACAAAGAATCAAAACTGAATCTAGTGAGGAAGAGGAGCCAAAAGCTAACTGCGAAGTTGACCCAAGTTTGGATGTACAAGAACTAGTAGATAAAATTCTCTACTTGCGAAGCCAGCTATTGTTGGTCAATCAAAACTCTGAAAAACCAATTGATATTCAAGGTAACTCCATAAAGTACAAACAACTAAAAAGTTTAAATTGGCCTAAAATGACATTTGGTTGCTTTCTTGTAACCCTATATAGGTGAAATTATATTTTGTCATACACTGCTGCTCTATCTAATTTCTATCTTTTGTTTCTCACACTGAATTCAGAGATTCTAAATGTTGGGTATTGCTTTGATGGCAACAACTTGGATCAGCATAAAACTTGCAGAGAAGAATATCAGAAGCTGAAAGAAGAATTTGAGTTGTATAAAAGTCAACAAGAAAAATTGCAGCAACAACTGGAAAGTCCACGGTAAAATTTCTAGCTGTTATAACATAGCTTTTACTCTCAGTCACAAACTTGAATGTGTACATATGGTTCAATAATACGAGGGCGGGTTGATAAGTCCATGACTTTGACGAGAGATAGCGTTATAATCACAGGTTTCTTGTTTGCACCCAAGTCTTACATCTATTCTGGGTATAATCGCAGAAATTTGTTGTCATTTGTTTCTTAGAACATTGTTGAGAGCGTCTAAAATAAGCAGATGTGTGTTGCTTCATAGAAAATGGAGAAAAGTTCATTTTGTGTTCTGATAAAGCACTACTTTTTGCATGGTAAGATGGTGAAGAAAACGGAAGAAAAGCTGAACAAGTATTATGAGGACTCTGCTCCATCACATGCATGGTTCACAGAATTTCGCTGTGGCCATTCGAGCACAAGAGATGCCGTGCACACAGGACGGCCAGTTGATGTCACAAAAGAAGAAATGGTGAACAAAGTTCACTATATTGTGTTGGAAGACCCCCAAGTGAAAATCTGTGAGATAGCCAAGACCATAAACATCTCGAGTGAATGGGTGTATAACATTCTGCACAAATTTTTGGGTATGAGAAAGCTGGGTGCCGCAATTGCTCACAGTTGAGAACAAGCGGAATCGTGAAGCACATAACAGGGATGTTTGAACATGTTCCAGCGCAACCCAAATGAAGTTTTGTGGTGGTATATCGTGGTTGATGAAACTTGGATCCATTACTATCAACCTGACACCAAACAACAATCAAAGCAGTGGATTTCCTTCAGCAAACCTGCTCCAAAGAAAGTGAAAACGATTCCGTCTGCACAAAAAATCATGGCAGCTGTCTTTTGGGACTCAAAAGGGATGATAGACATCCACTACCTGGAAAAGGGTAAAATGATAATAGGTTCATATTATGCTGCAATGCTGGATCAGTTTCACAAGGAATTGTTAAAGAAACAACCCATTTGGTGAAGATAAAGGTTCTCTCTCACCAGGATAATGCACCCACACACAAGTCAGCCATTGTCATTGCAAAATTTGTGGTATTGGGCTATGAACTGCTACCTCACCCACCATATTCTCCAGATTTGGCTCCGAGCGACTTCTTCCTCTTTATAAACCTAAAAAATTGGCTCACTGGGAAGAAATTCACGTCCAGGAACACATCATGGCAGAAACAACCTCATATTTTGCAGACTTCAAAAAATCATATTAAAAAAGTTGGAGAAACGTTGGACGTGTATTGAATTGAAAGTAGATTATGTTGAGAAATAAAACTATTTTTTTGGAAAAAATGTTTATTTTCTTTAAAAAGTCACTGACTTATCAATTTGTCCTCGTATATCTCGAGGCTGCCTTCGTAGTTGAGTGCTGAGTGCGCGCTGACTTCTCACCCAGGGGTCCTGAGTTCGATTCCTGGCCGGGATAGAAAGTTTTCTTTAATTAGGATTATTTCCTACTCTCCATAGAGAGAGAGAGAGTGAGAGAGAGAGTGTGTGTGTGTGTGAGTGTGTGTGTGTGTGTGTGAGTGTGAGAGAGAGAGAGAGAAAATAAGTTAAAAATGACGAAAACCTACTATAAGCTAACCTAAAAGTTCAAAGAGTAAAACTGCCATCAAATGTTTCAGTTAAAGCTCCCAATATAACCAAAGCAATTAAACGGGGCTACAGAAATAAACCAAAAAAAGATGCATTTACAACATTTTCAGTCCTGTAACTTCTACAGGACTTAATGTTTTCTTTTTCTAACTCATACATATGTTACAGGAAAGAAAATGGAACAGAAATTGCTTCCCTGAAAAATCAAGTGAAAGTCCTAAAGGACCGAATCCACACTCTCAACAACCAATTGGATGATACGGAGGCCGAATGTAAAGAAAAAGTGGAGCAAATACAAAGAGTAAGGCATTAACCTGAGTTCAATTTTTGAAGATTTAGAAGCTCGTAACAGTGATGTGTCATAATTTAAAATAGAGAGTTGAGGGTTGTTACACTACATCACTATGATATTCTTACTTGAACGCGAGATGTGTCATAATTTAAAATAGAGAGTTGAGGGTTGTTACACTACATCACTATGATATTCTTACTTGAACGCGGGATGTGTCATAATTTAAAATAGAGAGTTGAGGGTTGTTACACTACATCACTATGATATTCTTACTTGAATGCGGGATGTGTCATAATTTAAAATAGAGAGTTGAGGGTTGTTACACTACATCACTATGATATTCTTACTTGAACGCGGGATGTGTCATAATTTAAAATAGAGAGTTGAGGGTTGTTACACTACATCACTATGATATTCTTACTTGAACGCGTATGGAAAAATTTTTCCATTTCACAATGGAAAAAGAAGAAAATGGCCAATTACCTTACCTAGACATCAGGATCATCAGAAATAATGCACACAACAAACTAACGTTTGGCATTTACAGAAAACCAACGCACACAGAAAACTATATTAAAAATAATAGCTACAATCCTACAAGCCACAAACATGCAATTTTAAATAGTATTACAAACAGGTTAGTACATATACCAATGGAGAAAGAGGAATACCAGAAAGAATACCAACACATTATCAACATAGCCACTATGAATGGATACCAGAAAAAAACAATAGATAAGAAGATAAAAAGGTTTGAAAGACAGAAATACATCCAACAAATGACTACGTTACTCAGACAACAAAAACCACAAGCATATAGAAAATTCACTTATCACCCTTGGACACATCATAAATTTCAAAGGATTTTCAAAAAATACAACATCACCCTGTCTCCACAGAATGACCACAACATACAGAAACTACTATGCAACAGAACAAAAGATCCTATCCCCAACGATAAATCAGCTGGTATATATCAAATTGATTGTAATGAATGTAACCTGGTATATATAGGAAGAACAAAAAGAAATCTTGAAATAAGACTTAAAGAGCATATGAGATGCATTTACCAAAAGCAGCAAGATAAATCAGCAGTAGCACATCATTTCTGGTCTTCAAACCATGATATCACTCCAAACATAAAACTCTTAAAACCGATCAACAGCAGCAATGAATTGGACATCTGGGAAAAAATACATATTGTCAAACACAGGAATCACCTAATGAATTTCGAACTGCAGCCACCCAACAGCCTTTGGAGGTTCATCAGCCCAGCACCAGAGAACACCACAAACCACACACATCCCCCAGACGATGACCGGCAAAAATCAGTTGAGAGAAAATGCTGACGATGGGAACAAGCCGTCTCCCGAAACGCGATCAAGTAAGAATATCATAGTGATGTAGTGTAACAACCCTCAACTCTCTATTTTAAATTAACCTGAGTGTTTGAACCCTTATCACTAGAGAGTAAACATAAGAGACACTTACTTTAAAAAAAATCCCTTGCTTTAAATAAAAGCTGATTGTAGTACTGCCATAACATGTGAATAGATTACTTTTTATGAGCGTTTAATATCCTAACTGTGAAGGTCTTCTGAGATGAATAACATAAAAGAGCCTGGGAACCACCATTGTGGGAGGTGAGACAGTATATGCCAGAATGCTATAATGCCACTTGTTTCTGTAGCCAGATAACATGCCATCACTGGAATGGATATAACATTTAATTTTGTTTACTCTACTGTTACTTTGGTAACAGAGGCTACTGTATGCTTTCGGAATTTCTGCTACTTGATTGTTATATTTTGAAATTTATTATACAAATGTATCATCAAGTAAATTGCAGCTTGGAAAGCTGCCTCTGCTTGTAGAAAGAGACAGAGAGAGCTATTTGCTCAGTTTCATCGTATTGTCAATGCCAACAATCAGAAGAGGGTGTGTGCTTAGCTGTTTACAGCCATAGTTTACACTAATCCATCATCATATCAAATTCTGATGTTATATGCCATCTGGAATTAACAACAGTAAACACTTTCTTAAGGTGAGGATAGATCAGGAAATGATTATGTAGATGCATTTCTTCTGCTGTAATGAGTAAGTAAAAAGCTAGGAGAAGAGGTATGCCTTTTTCATGCTGAAGTATACTAAGTGAAAACCTTAGGTTTAAATACTGCCTCTGGTTTTTCTTTCACTTCCCTGGCACTAAAGTTGGTATTTGCATGTAACATAAAGAGAAAACTTTGAAAAAAGCCTTACAAAGACAACTTCTCTTGATAGAGATTGAAACTGGGAAAATTTCATAAATGTGTATCATTTGAGTATTTTAATTTATATTTCATTGCTGAGAAATGCTTCTGGAATACCTAAAGATGAACAGTAAACTTTTAAAATATTTCGGAATCTCTGTTACTGTTAAGACTTTTAATTATCAATTTTGCCTTTTTGTAAATGCTGTAGAACCAAGTGGAATGGCTCAGGCAGTAATGTCTGTGGCCGGCATTCTGGAGGTCCTGGGTTTCAAACCCCTGGGGCCAACCAATCTGACTGAAGATTTTTAGGCAGGTTTTCCTTGGTCATTAGGCAAATGCTGGGTTTAATAATTTGATCTGCAAATTTTCCTATCATTCCTTTCATTACTACATTTCATTTCCTTTTCCTTCACTGCCATAACAAGCACTGGGCTGATCACCCATCCTGGATATGCTATGATTCAGAGTTTGCTTGCTCCTTGACAGGCTGCTGACCCGAGGATTGGCTTGTAAGTCTTTGGAGTATAACTTCTGCAACAAGATGGTAATCCTTAAAGAAGAAGAAGTAAATGCTGTATATCAAGGTCAAAGCATGCTTTTGCTTCACAGAGTATATGCATAAAAAGAAATCTACCTTATGGAGTTTGTTCGATTGTGTTTCCAGCAATTCTTGCTTGAAATAATATCTTTGTCTAAAATGTAGCATCTATGGTACCATTCAGGAAGTTAAATGTCATAAACGTCTAGGAGCTGGTTTAATCAACTGATGCTAAACTTGAACACAACATTAAACTGATTTAACGCAAATTCTGTTTCAACGAACAAGTTTTAAACTGGGTGTTAACACTGCCGCACCCTTATGTTAAGGCATTTAACTGATGTTAGATGCTGGAAAATGGCTGCCACAAACCAAAGTTGATGCAAGTTTGCTGCATTTGGCATTTTTGAATGCTATTCGTAATGGAAGAGTAGTCATGCATTTCTCCTTTTGCAGGTTTTCAAATTTATTAAGATAAATTTAAATTTATAATAATAAATTTGAAAACCTGCAAAAGGAGTAATTTTTAAAGCAATACAAACTGTCCAAAGGGATCGTGAGCATGGTTTTATGGGAAATGCAAGAGGTTAGAATGCTACAAACAGAAGTATGCCTCCTTCTCCTATACAAGTGTTAATTACTTTGAGATTTTATGCTACTGGCACTTTTCATTTATTGATAGGTGATAATGTTGGTATTTCCAAAGCTACCATTTGTGAGTTTATTTGGAAAGTTTCTAAAGCAATTGTTTCAAGAAATAAACAGTATTTTTGTTCAGGTCTTTAATGCGATAGCACACTTTAATTTCAATGTAGTTTCCACCATCAGTTTTATACCACTCTAATGGCTCTTTGCACCTGACATTTTGGTGCTGCAATTTATGTTAGCATAAAATTCCACAGTTGCTTACTGGACCTGGGAAAGATGCACTCATTCCAATTAAATACTTACAAATTTTCTACCAGGTTGTATTCTTATTCTTTAATCTAAGACAGTCACTTTTTTCGCACTCAATAATACATCTATAATTAGTAACCAGATCTGTAATGAACACTTTTCAAATGGTGAAACATTAGTTCCTCTGCATCTAGATTTTTCACATCGATTCTAAACTCAAACATTGGGACCATCACATAACAGTTGTCCATTAATGTAACTAGTTGTCTGTTACTAACACAGAGCAGTATGACATGACAAGCAGGGTCATTCTAGGTTATTACACATAAATAAATAGGAACTTCCATTTTACATTCTCAATCAATTATCTACGGAAGACAGAGGAAATATTGTATTCCATCTAAATATTTGATACCAAATTTTCTTTAGAAATACACTTTTGAGGCACCTTGAATCCAAAAAATGCATCTTTAGAAGAAAGTCTTGCTTGTGAACATTAGAGAGGGAGAGAGAGAGAGAGAGAGAGAGAGAAGATATAAATTTTACATTTTTGTCTAGCATCTTTTAAGGATGGAACATTGAATATTTTTACAAAATTTCACCCACTCCAAGCTACTTTTTACAGGAAAAGTATTTCTTGTTCTTTTATTTTTTTAAAAATGCTAATTTTTCATTAAAATGTATATTTGCGGCACTACATGAATAAAATGTATATCTTGAATTCCCTTAAAATAGTCTGTGAAGTCATCTTCATTCTGATCAAATTTTGCATAATGTTTTACAGCTAAGAAACCATCACCTATAAACAAGCACTTACTACAGGGAAAATGCAAATGTTTACAATGTATGTCAAATAATATTTTTGTGATATTAACTATTTCCAAGAGATTCACTGTTTAAATTCTCCAATTTTTTAAGCCAGCATAACTGTTATGTCATATTCTTCTGTTTCTCCTGAGGTCATGCAAAGAGAGTGCTGTTATAAAGGCCCATATATAGCGACCAGCTTTATAAACATGTGACTGTCTTATATTCTCCTGTACACTCCAGTGTAGCTACAGCAAAATGTGAACTGAAACAACATTTATTAAGTTTAACAGAATGTAGACAGAAAAAAAGCTCTTTTTAAGAATAATTTATAGAATAACAATGAAATTAAATTATAATGGGTAGAGAAAATCATGTGATTGTAATGCATCAGATTTCTTGTATTATTTTTCAGTTGCTGAAGACAGAGCAGGCAAAATATAAAGATGAGCTTATATCTATGGACTCTGACTACAGAGGCAGGTTATCGCTGTTGGAACATCAGTTACAAAAGCAAAGAGAGAGATCACTAGCACTTTTGGAAGAGAAAGAGCAGGAGATCAGAACTCTCAAAACAACATTCCAGATGTTCCTTCCAGGCAATGCTGCAGTTAGGAGAGGATCACCAACTCCTCAAGAAAAGGTATCGTATTATCTTGTATTCAAATTTAAAAAATCTGGCCCCATGCACTTTAAATGTGGACTCTAAAGACCAACTACTGAAACAGATGATAAGCTTCTTAGTTATTTAAGAAATGTGTACTGTCTATATGGTTCATAAAAATTCCCAGGCATGTACATTTTTGCTGCTTAAGTCATTAATATTTAATTAAAAGTTTGAATGATGGATAGCGCTTTAGTTAAACTCGTTTACATGTCCATGTAGTAATTCATTCATAGTGTGATATTACTTGTCCAGTCTAAAAGATGGCAACTTAATGAAGATTGAAAAAAAAGTACATCAGTGGAAGTTCAGCATATTTCATGTAGCCAATTCAGCTTCTTTTTTTTTGGGGGGGGGGTGTATGGTTAACACTTATTTCTACCACATATTAAAAATGCATTAGCAAAGGGGAAGGTGGCTATGAGTGCCTTGAGGGAATGCTTGTACATAGTGCCTACAATGAGGGTAGAGTGGTTTGAAAGAATTTATCGCACCATGGTTGAATCTAGATGAATATATGTAATAGACGTTTGGGGGATTGAAGGCTGGGAAAGATTGGACCTAGTGCAATGAATATTTTACAAGATTACCTTGAATGTCCCACAGTGTACTGTAAAACAGGAGTTTTGGATGAGGTGGGGAGAGTTAGTACAAGAGGACAAATAATGGAAAGGATTTTGAAGTACTTATTTTGAGTTCAATTACAACAGAGACAGAAATTTTGAAAATATGCCTGAGGTTTCAAGAGGATAATTTGGAAAGCAATACTTGATTAGGTAAAAATAAAGGAGCAATTGATAAAGAATGGGTAGGTGATGTTTGGTCTAGAATTGGCAATCTAGATATGGACTACTGTAAGGGAGTTAGAACACGATTGGAGGATATGGATAGGCAGATTAATTGCTCAAACAAGAGAAAAGAAGTACTTAAAATTCTATAACAGGGTTAAAGAAGGGCATAGAAAAGGAAATATATGTCGAAATCTGTAATTGAAATGAGCGATCAGGGATGGCCTGGTTTAGGTTCGAGGGGGGAAAGTTACTCAGGTACTTTGCCCAATTTGTGGGGGAGAAGAAAATGAATCCCACATATTGTTTGAATATATGGGGACTATGAATGGAGAACTGAGCTGATAAAAAATAAATGGTTAAAGATAAATAAAGTAGTAGGATCAAATAAGATTTTTAAAGATAAAAGCCAGTTAAGAGATTTAGGGGAATTCCTATGGAGAGTGAAAATGAAATGGCAGGGACAAATAGATAAATAATTTAAGACAATGTATTAATCCTTTAAAGATAAGAATCTATGTTAAAAGAAAAAGGTAGGTCTACCTAGAATGGCCAGGGCCAAAGAAGGTAGACTCCCATGTAATGCATGTACTTAGCACTGAAATAATATGTCACAAGTGGTGAACGCTGATGATAAATGCAATGAAATGATATTTGGGAAGGAAAGATTCCAGCTAAGTTTTAGGGTTACATACCTCCTGGCATTTGTCAGTTATGAAGATTGAGACAAACCTGAAAAAATTCTTAGTTACAGAGGACAGTCCTGGTGAATTTGAACCGTAGATCTCCAGAATGTGAGCTTCACATGTTACCATGGAGCCATCTCACTCGGCTCAGCTTTTGGTAAAATACTTAGGTTAATAAATAAACACTGTATTTTATGCATACTGTATACAATAAAATGTCCAGTGATCTAAAAGTGAAATTATTACATTAAACTGACAGGAGGTGCTGGCACATGGAGGAAGTGATGTAATGTCACAATTTGGAGGGGTGACAGGAGCTGGAGGAGGTGGGGATAGTCCTCACATGCTACATTATGCCCATGAACTAGCTAGACGGGATGTAGAGATCTCAAATCTGCGAAAAGCCAAACACAGATTGGATGGAATGTTGAGAGAATCACAGAGATCCATGGCTACTCAGGAAGAAGCATTCGGTGAAAAGATTAATGAACTACAAGAAGAAGTCGCAAGGTCTGGTACAACAACCTTTTATGTTAAATACAACAGCTTGATATATTTTTTAGTAACAAACTTATTGTTCTGCATGCTCTAGTTTGCAAGATTCAACTAACGTGAATGAATTTCACATGCTAATAATGCTGTAATAAATATCATTAGTAGAATTAATGTTCCTGAACTGTGCATGATTAATACAATATCATGATATAACATTAATGAGTTGTATATATTTGGATATGTAATAGCAAGCATTATGAAATTAATGCCATTTGGTAATACCTCTTTACCACACTAGTGTAAGAAAGATTTAAAGTTATGTGTTGCCTTTTGTAATACATCAGTGTGATAAATATTTAAAGCAGTGCAGTAATGGTTTATTTTAATCTACCACAGTGCAGTAAATTTTGATAAGGTAATGGAAATATCATTGACATTCAAATAATATGTAATCTCTCAAAACAATATTATTTCTAAAATTTTTATTTTTTTTAATACAAGATATTTTGTATTGATATTTCAGCAGAAATGTAAGATTGACATTCCCTAAGTGCAAGCAATGCACTTATAGAAATAAATCTAAATGTATAACACTTACTTGACTCACCATATATATTATACAGTGTGTCAAAAAACTACGAACCAACTGCACAGTGTTTTTCCTGTCTGCATCCTCCGCGCTCCTTGCTGTCTGCCCCTATCATAGAAAGGTGCAGATGAAACCATACAGCATTTTTAAAACTACTTTTAAAGACTTTACTTATCAACTTTATGAAAGGAGATGCTGAAACTGGCCACCATCATTGTCCATACATTTTTGGCACCTCTTTAGAAAACTACCCATCACTCACCATAGTTCACGTTGAGAAATGCTGGCAACTTCCTGGCGGATATTTTGTTTTAATTCTTCCAGGGTGTGTGGGTTTGTCTTGCACACTTTAAGTTTTAAGTTACCCCAGAGATAGAAATTACAGGGGGTTAGGTCGGACTGAGGGGGGCCACAAAGCTCTACTAGTAATTCTGTCCTCAAACACACTTTCAGTTGTTCACATTGAAATATTGGGTGTATGAGCTGTTGCAGAGTCTTGTTGAAAAAAGACCAAATCACATTCCCTGTCTGTTAATTCTCTAAAAAAAAGGGGGGCAAAATTGTAATTCACGTATGTATGGCGTCAACTGTGACTTGAAAAAGTTGGCCCTATAACTCTTTCTTCGCTCATGGCGCACCATACACCAATTTTTTTTGTAATAAAGGGGTACTTTGTGAACAATATTAGGTTTTTCAGAGCTCCAATAATGATTATTTAGTGTACACACATATCCATGAAGATGGAACCAAGCCTCATCCGTGAAAAGTATTAAATATGGATCTATTTTGCCATTGTGTACACTATTGAGACTCCACTCACAAAATGTGCGCCAAAATACAGGATCACCTGGTTGAATAGCATGTGTCAGAGTTATTTTATATGGTTTTAACTTCAGCAATTTGGTAGCTCTTCGTGCAAAGCCATAAGAAATGCCTGCGTGTTGTGAAAGTTGCCTACGTGATTTTTCGGGGAATTCTCCAAATGATGACCGATGTTGTCTAATGTTTGTTCAGTAAGAACCGTATGCCATCTTTTAGATTTTTTAGTCTGAACACTTCCTGTTGCCTGAAATTTATTGTAAAGTTCATGGATTATTGTAAGGCCTAGAACTTTTACACCTGGAAATATTTCTGCAAATTGTACTTTCACTTGGCGAGTTGACTGAGTTAACACATATGGATCATAAATAAATACACGCTGTGCAGTAGAAAGCATATACTGAGCCATAATATACTTTGTGACTAAGTACAGGACAAAATAATAAATAACTTGTAATAACATCACATCACCATCAACTCAATACTGCACTTCACACTGCAGAGCAAAACTATGTCAACAGCGTGACCTTGTTTATAGCAGCAGTGGAAAAGCACTGCACAGCCGGTTCGTAGTTTCTTGACACTCCCATTACTTCTGATATAAAAACTTATTCTTCTATCCACTTTGCATTAATTACACTAGAATTGTTTGCCCTAAAAATTATTTCAAATAAGCAACACAGACTTTGATACATTTAAGATATGGAAATAACTTTTAACTATTTATATCAAGTCATTAGCTTTAGTGTGAAATTGTTCACTTACGTATGTTCATTGTTATAACTTAAACAACAGCTTTTTAGAAACAGTGTAAGAATGGTGCTCAAAAGTGCCTGGCTCCAGTAAGTTGTGACATAGTTTGTTTTAAGAGGATGAGGTAAAACCTCAGAAAAAAATAATATTCAGGTAACTCGTCCTCCAAGTTAGGTGGCAGATAAACTACTCCAACACCATGCAAAAACCTTATATGATATAAATTTCATGTTTTAATGAGCTTTATGTTTTTCCTGTAGTAATTTTTGTCTATCTCATGTGTGTTTTTGGTTATATCGAATTCAATAAGAGGTGTATTTTATTTTGGTCATGCTGGTATCTCAAGTATACAAGACTTAAATCAGCTACAAAATTTGGGTTCATAAATGGAAGGAATTTTTTGAAAATCTTCATTTTGCATCCTTGGAAGTTTGCAGAGTTTAATTGGTATTTATCTGACTTTTCAATCTTGAATTATGCTGCTCTCTCTCTCGCTCACGCACACACCTTTTTCTCAAAATACTCCTTTTGGGTAGAATGCAGTACTTCCTTCACCTACCAGGTAATTAGTAGAGAAAGCAAAAAGTGTTGAGAGAGAATAGTGTTACTCAAAAATAAAAAGTTATATAAATATCAAGACAGTCATCTTCCTAGACTGCAAGTTAAAGAATTTCACAAAAAATTTTCCCATGTCAAGCATCCCTTTACTTGGAAAGCTTTTTGCTATTTTATTAAAAAAAGTTTGAGATAATGGCAGGACAAACTCTGAATTCTGTTCAAAATGCTTGTTAAGCTTTCTCCATCCTTGTCAAATTTCGTATAATTTGCAAACCCTAAGCATATATTAATACCAACCTTTTTTTTTTGGTGACATTAACAATTTCTGAGATACTTGATGTCATATGTTTAAAAGTCGTACATTGTTTAGACACTGGGTCGTGCTTATCATTTCCTCTTATGAACACTTGATTCCTCCCCCCCATTTCTGTACACAACAAAATAGGTATTAACAACCATTAAGTCCATTTCTGTACTTATGTTTATCTGATTGACATTAAGTGGATAGAAAAATAACCTCTGTGTTAATAATTTGTACATATAATTATTACGAAATGATAAAAGTTAAGAGAAAGTGATGTGGTATAACTGAATGTCCACATTAATGTACAACACAGTTTAAAAGATAGCATTATGTTTCAGTATAGTGATTTTGAACAAAACAGGTCCAATGATTTTTGCATTATCTGCCACATATAAGGTAACCTGAATTTGTTTTCCTTTTCTTGCAGACTGCAGCGTTGCCAATCAAGAGAAGGAGCAAATCTGGAGTATCTCAAAAATGTTGTACTCAGTTTTCTGTTGACAAGTGATGCAAACTCTAAGAGGCACATGCTCAATGCCATTGCAGCTGTACTCAAATTCAGTTCAGCAGAACTAGAAAAGGTCACCCATTCTCACAGATCTCTCCAACCATTAGTAAAGTAATAAATATACGTGTTTAAATACCTTTAACTGTACATATTTTGATACTGGATGAAGATAATCTTTATATTTTAGAAACACTTGTTAAATGTGTATACGGAACCTACTGCATCATGTGATTATGTATATATTTTGACATCTGTTGGAAAATAATGTAAATATTCTATTTCTGTATTGAAGAAACATTTTTAAATAATTCACGAACTACTTGCAATATGTCATTTGTATGTAGCTTACTAAATTTAAAAGAAAATGTAATGTTTTAGCCATTTTACTGTAAATAAAGGAGGGACATAAGGACCATTGTGCAACACTTATTGCAACTGTCTAATAAACGGAAGAATTTGACACACATATTTCATAATTAAAAATAATATTATTCCATTTATACCCTACCTTTAATCGTAATGATCACATTGGCAGCCTTTACCTTTAGAACATATTGCTTATTGACAATGCTGTTAACGTTTCTCATATACCCATAAGGGAAAGCACATTAACGAATTTGTTATTGGTTTTAATTTTTTTTTTTTTTTACTGTTGTTTCTATTCAGTGGTTTCCCACAATATCATGGAACGAATAAGGAATTTTAACACCAGCATATAGTGGCCTACTTTTAAACTTTTGACTATCAATTTGGTTTCCTATATCCCCTCTACTTTCAACAAAATCTGCAATGTAACTATTTCTATAAAGGTTTATCTTGACTAACATGAAGTAGATAGTAAAATAAGTGTTCATAAGAATAGTGTGTAGAAGTTATATAAAAATAATGATGGGTAGAGCAAGTCATGTGAATGTAATACATAAGCTTTTTCCTAGCTTACGATGAGAGTGCTTTAATTTGTTATAATCCCAGAACCAGTCAACATACTTAGGACCAATACAAAGTGTTCCAGCTAGAAAAACTTTGGGTCTTTTGGACATGATGATTGTGGAAAAGTATACATAGGAACATAACACAAAAAGGAAATACAAGTTTTAAAGAACACGAGAAATGTAAAATATAAACAGACTGATAAATCAGCAGTAATAGAAAAACCAAAGCTTTTAAAAGCCATTTGGAAACCGGTGAGCTCTGAAAAAAAACTATACATAAAAATACATATTATGATTTATGACACCTAGTTTGTTATTGAATACTTATTGCTTAGATGACAGATATATTACAGAATATATATCCTCCCAAGCTTTAGGATATTTTGCGCACATTGCAGGCATACAGGATTTACCATGGTATCACAATAAACAAAATATGACAATTTAAATGCTTTCAAATCCTCAAGTCATAGTTAAAATGATTGACCAAGGCAGAAAATGCAAGCAATTAAGAAAAGTTACCATTTTAAGGTTGTTCAATGACAATTTCTGGACATACAAATCTTAAGGTTTACCAGAACAAAATGTGAGCAGTTGGTTAGAGCAATGGAAAGCTGAAGATTTGTGTTTCAAATCCCAGCTATAATAAATTTTGCAGTCTGATTCTACCTTTCAAATCTTTGCCTACATATGGCATATATATAAAAGAATAATAAATTAACACTGATTGACCTTGTGGTTAGCTAACTATGCAGGCAGGAACTTTGATTTACAAGATTGCAAGTCGCCATTGGGGTATGCTATCTAAAAATGTTGGTGGTTTACTGGGTTAAATCAGAATCGAGTAATTTAATGTTGTACCAGCTATGGTAGCTCAGTTGGTGAGAGTAATCATATGGATACAGGAGATCTGTAATTCAAATCCCGGCTATGGCATTGAATTTTTCAGTCTGATTCTCCTTTAAAATCTTAGCTGCATACAGTATGTATGAAAGAACAACCAGAAGTACTGTTTCATTACTACTATCTGCTCAATTTCCTCCCAACCAGCTTTCAAAACCAGCATGTTTCGTATTAAGCAAATGCCTAAATGTCACTGGCAATAGCTTATCTCCAGGCCTTTAGCTTTAATTACAATTTCAGCATGAATTTCATTAAATTCCTCCATTTTGTTTCAAACAAATTAAATACAGAATTTCTAGAGACACCATTTACAAAAAGAAATGCAACTCACAAAAAACATTTTTAATTTACAGCTTTTCTTTTATTAAATATTCAATAACAAACTATGCACCATGGTAATTGATAATTATGCCCTGAGATAAATTAAATGGGCAAGAGGAAAAACGAAAAGATTCCACATTTTGGCCAAAACAAACTGAGATAGCCATTTTGTTGATTTAGCAAAGCTGCATACCTTAACATAATGGAAGGAAATAGGTAGTTTAATGACAAGACTGCACAGGCCTTTTTGAAAATTTCACCATGTCTACAACCTTGCAGTCTGCTGATGAACATTTTGATATGGATTAAAAACACAAACTTTATTTCAAATTAATAGTTTGAAAGTTTACTCTAATGAAAAGAAATGCATAGCAAATTAGTGATTTTTTAGCAATAATCAATTCTGAAACTGAATATTTGTAGGAGTGCTTAATTTTTATTAATTGTAATTTACTTAATTTAAGTTGAAACATTATATCAGGTGAGTCAGCTGCCCCTAGGTATTCGTATCTATGCAACCCACAGTTTATAGTCTAATGTGAAAACAGTGACCCTTTTAGCAAACAAACTGTTATTGTAGCTCTGCTCTTTTATTCAGTACCATATGCAACTAGCATTAATGATTAAAGGCCTGAATGAGCACCAAGGTGCTGCAAAAGGCTTAAAAAAAGTGGCACTTCATGGATATAATGCTTGCAAGGAGGCAGAGGAAAGTTCTCCCAAAGAGCAGGAGAGAGTGAGTTAGCTGCCGGAATATGGTGAAGCAAAGGTTAGCTTCGAAGGTTCGAATCTAATACAAACATAAAATTGTTTTGGTTCGTTTTTTCTTCTCTCCTTATGTTTATTTTCCTTATTTTAGTGTACTAATTTATTTATTTATTTTTGTTATTGGCTCCCCTGTGAGCCAAAGACACAACAATTACAAGCAGATAGTTGTGTATCATGTTTACCATAATAATCTGTACTGTATCTGTGTTGTAAACTATGTTACGTAGTTACTGTCATTCATTTATGCAGATATTGACGATATTAAATCTAACAGTTTTTGTTTCATGTTTAAACCTTATGTTTCACTTCTACTGACAAAGGAGTTGTAAATGTGCTAAGTTCATGGGTAAACAGAATAATAAATTGTTAAAGAGCGTGGATTTCATCAATGAAGTAAATGCTCAAAATGACGACACCCTTCAACAATGCACATTTGTGTACGTTGCCGGAGAGACCTTCTGGCATGCTGTAACATGTGTGGTGTAATCTACCTGCATTCTTCATGTATGAGTGCCCATGGATGATTTGGGCTTTGTGGTGGAAAACATGGCAATTATTCTATTTTGTACACACTTATGCTATCAAAAATGTTATTTGTATCATAATATCAAATTATAGGCCTAAAGAGATAAAATAAATGGTAATATAAAGTTTGAACTTAACCCAAAGGATTTGAACCCGAACTTAAGTGGCATAGTGTTAAAGCAACCATGATACCATTCGGCTAATGCTACCTTGCGAGCTTAGGTTCCTATACAAATTAGTAATTGCAGAACTATACCCCACCTCGAATCTTTACACGCTTTTTGCAGCTTCATACAGTGTTTTGAACTATGTTTGGTAGTTTTAACTCAAATAAAGAAACTGCATTACAGCTACTGTATGAACTGAAATATGCCATAGTTTGTGACAGAAGAGAAATTATCTACCTAATACTTAGCATTTTTTGACAAGGCTGTACAACATTGACTAATGGCTTAAATCCAATTGGTTGCACTGCGTAGATCTGCCATTTTGTTTTCAAATGGTTTTGTCAACCGATGCATATGATAGGCTGTTCATTCAGGGGCATTTTCAAAGGGGTGCATGAATGTAAAATTGGCTAAAAGTGCTGATACAGCTCCCAGTGTCAGGGTGGGATGTTTTTTGCATCGACATACTTAGTGATTGCATTCTGTCCTGTAAAACACTTATGCACTGAGTTATCTATCCCTCCTCTATAAAGTGTTATGCAAATCAGCCATTAGAAGGCATTCAAAAAAGGCATAAGTCACATGTCGCTTAGCACATTGCATAAATTCAAAAATACATAGGCGCAGCTGACTCACCTGGTATAATGTTAAATTTCTTTCTACCAAAATCTATCTGAAATCCAAAAGAAAAGCATTCTACAAAGTCTATATAATTATATAAACTATATTTATAATAAATCTTGTTTGATTATCATTGTTTATATAAAGTAGCTTGATTACAGAAAGTTTTTAAGTATTAGTTTACTCCTCAAAATTATTTTTTTCAAGAACTATGATCTATGAAATCTCTTCCGTTTAGCTTTCAACCATTCAATTTCAAACCCTCTCATCCTAAGAGCATAATCATTAATGACGCCCTTGACACAAATAACTGTTGTTAAATTTTGATGTCCCATATGCAAACGATCACATCACATAGTTCGACCAGCCATGAAATGCCATCTACAAGTCACAGTAGAAAACAACACAGTAAGTTTGGCTGAGAATGGAAACATATGTCTTTGAAACATATTTTGTAACTTTTTGGTTGAGGATAAACTAAAGAAGTAATTAAAAATTCATTTCAAGGTATTTAATTGTTAAAATACTGCACTGTATTTTCCTAAAAAAGAAGAAATCAATTTACATAGACATCTGTAGGTAACAGATTTTATTACAATAATTTAAAATGATATTTTCTTTTGATCTTTACATAATTATTTCAGCTATGTACAATGTGTTCAATACTTACATACTATAACCTTGTTATATAACAGAAAGTATAATTTACTGCAGTGATGAATTAAAACATTTTTTCCCTTGGAAGTTTAATCTCCTTTAACCTGGTAGGTCATATCAGATGATGATTAAAACATCTGTAACATTAGCAAATCCCTCCTAAATATTTTAAATTCTAGTTCTGGCAATCAGCTAAGTGTAGCGCTGAATGCAACAAACATCTGGATTGGTGAAGCATGTTGTTATGAAAGTTTTACATTAATCCTGCCACCATTATTTCAATCTAAGATTGGATCAAATATTTAACCATTATACAACTTCAAATTAGTCATTATGCATGAGAGGACCAAGATATTCTGTACTGTATTTGGCACCAAAATTCATTAGTTTTCTGCAGGGTTATGTCATAATGCATAGAACACTATTTTTCTGCTTATATGTAAAAAATAAAAGAATTCAAGTTTGTTTATGCAAATACTGAGCCAAAAGAAATCACTTTAAAACTATACTCTAAGCAGGGTTTACAAAGCTGTAGTTGAAGCAACAATGATCTATGGATCAGAGATTTGGGGAAGTGACAAAGGATGGGAGATGATTGATAAAGTATATAGATCGTTCTGTAAATGTATATTAGGTTTATCCATTTCATCACCAAATGGAGCAGCAATGTTGGAGTTGGGAAGAGTTGGTAGCAAGGGGTAGAAAGGATACTTAAATATTGGCATAGATTGAAATCATTGGACAAGCATAATTTCTTGAGGTAATGTTTAATAATACAAGAAAAATCCAGTGCTGGAATGAACTGGGCTCAAGGAATAAGGAGAGTCCTATAGCGATGGGTAACTTATGGGATGAGAGAGGGAGGTTAGTTAAAGGTTTCTGGAAAGAAGTGAGGAACAGAGTGGAAGACATAGAGAGACACGAATTATTTCAAAGTCTGGAAGGAAAGAAAAGTTTAGAACTATATAGACAATTAAAGGTGGACTGGGGAAGGGAGCAGTACGTGAACGTAGGTAATAGGTTAGTGAGAGAAGGGTGGGCCTGGTCTAGGCTAAGGAGAGATAGGAAGGGAGTGAATTTGGATAGATGTTCTCTTTGTGGAGAGGCAGATAATGACTTACATTATATAATTGAATGTGAAGAAACTAAGTTGTGAAGAGATCATTTTCACCTAAAGAATGGGAAAATGTTAACAAAGAAGTATTAAAAGTTAGGATAATGAAAATACAAGAGGAGGGGGATATAAAAAGAATAGGAGAATATATGGGGAGAGAAAGAGAAAAATGGCTTAGAAAAATAAAGCAATATGAATTTGTTATGACGCACCATGCATAAATAACCACGGTGTTAAAATGCATGGTGGACTAAAGAATAAAATAGCAACTCAAAGTAATGTATGAAAAATTATAAGATTCTTGTATAGCATTATGAAAAATAAATACATACATACAATACATACTCCAAGCAATTCATACTTGGTTGTACACAATGTTGGAAATTATATCCTTGTACTGCCAAACATTTCTGGCACCTTTTAATAAGATGTACTTTCACACACATTAGTGTCTTGTGCAATTGCTAAAATCTGTCTTGTATTGGCCTTTAATTCTTCTAATGTATGCAAGTTATTCTTGAAACTTTACTGTTCATGAGTTATCAGCATAGTATGTTCTGGTGTTTCCTTACACTACAATTGTTACCCAGGAAATGGTTAAAGGAGTTAATTGTCGGTATATACTTATAACTAGGGCCCGGATTTTTAGGTTTTAACCTATATTTTTCCTCGCTATTTAATTAACACATTTCAAGATATATACTCGTTTCACACCTCCTGGAGCAGAATATGCAAATTTCATTACACCTAAAAAAACCTAAATGAGGGATTGACACCTAAAATAACCTAAATAGCTGTTTTCCTTTTTTGAAATGAAGAATGTTATTTTCGGATTGAAACTCATTGTAAAATTATTTCCACCACTTATAGCCATTAGATAGTTCAAGTTACTACAGCTAAACACAGCACATGTGCCGTGGTGACACCTGGATGCAGCTGATAGAAGGTCAGGCTGTCTGCTGCCATTTACTATATCGAGCACTTAAAAGACATTAAAAATATTGTCATTGAATTAGAAGAAACAGGAGCTTCCTGCATTGCCAAGACTAAGAAATCACTCAAGTGCCCCATTCTTGTCGCTTCCCTTGCATACATTAAGACACATTTTTATTTTATACCAGAAGCTACTCTCTGGTTGGAAAGTACAACTTTGCTCCTGAAAGATGCTCTAGATATCACTGGCAATGTTTACCTGGACCAGTGGGAGTTGCGTGTTCTTCGAAGTTGCAGAAGATTCTTCAACGAAATCCTGCTTTTGAAGATATGAAAATCATCAATTCAGTATTGCAGGGAGAAAAGTATACAGGAGAACTACCTCTAGAACCTGCTGCACTGGCATCTATGTTCTCTGCTGCAATGATGTCATGTTCCGTTGAAAGAACCTTTTCTTCATACAAGAATGTGTTACTTGATAATAGGAAACCGTTTACGCCAGAAAATTTGAGAATGTATGTATCTACTGCAATGCCAAAATATAAATCTTACAACTAAGTACCAGAAAAGCAAAATTATTGATACCTGTATTGATCCATGAAGCAAAACATTTAAAACAAAACTGTTATAATCAAGAAAAACCTAAAAAAACCTATTTTAAGCATATAAGAAACCTAAAATGAATGTTTATTCCACCTAAAAATCCGGGCCCTACTTATAACATGAGTTGGTGCACTTTAAAAAAAAAATCTGATGTGTTACACTCACATGACTTTCTCTACTCTTGTACAATCTATTTTTACAAACGCTTATTCTCCATATGCTTCATGTTAATCGAGATATCGAGATGTCAATCTTATTGCTAATTTTCTTGTAGGTGCAAGGGGAATATGGTAGCTTTTAAGCGATAGTCAAATATTTTATCGCTGGTTGCTATGTGGCGCATTCCATTCTCTTTGCATGTCCAGGACATAAAAAAATGAATAACGAATTTGAGAAAAAGTATAAGTATTGGAAAATTTAAGGAAATAACAAGCAATATCTTGAAAACGGTTCACTCAACAAAAGAAATGTATATGACATAAGTTGTGTATTTTAACGCGATCTACATTTTTTGTGTAGTAAAATTTTGTCTATCTCTTATGGTTTACCAGTTATGCAAAAGTCGTTCACAATGAAGAATACTTTTGGAGACATTCCCAGAAAATTTGAGATATACATTTCATTTCGCATGACATTATCTTAAACATATGATATTTTCATCAAAATCGTTAGAGCCATTTTTGAGAAAATTAAAATTTTCGAAAAATGTTCCATGTAAAGGGTAGTCTGGGGTGGGGGGATTTTCTTGAAAACCTTCGTGTCGCATCTCTGGAGGATACTGAACCTAAATACCAAGTTTGGTGCTTATCCGACTGTTCGTTTTTGAGTTATGCTGTTCACAGACACACACACACAGACACACACACACACACACACACACACGGACATGTTTCCAAAAATACTTTTTTTGGATTCAGGAGGTCTCAAAACATATATTTCCGGTGAAATCTCGGTATCGAATTTTTGGGTGGAATGCAATACTTCCCCTACTTACTATACGTAGTAGAGAAAGTAAAAAATGAATAACGAATTCTCATTTGAGAAAAAGTATTGGATAATTTAAGGGAATAACAAGCAATATCTCGAAAATGGTTCACTCAACAACAAAAAATCTGATGTGTTACACTCACATGACTTTCTCTACTCTTGTACAATCTAATTTTACAAACGCCTATTCTCCATATGCTTCATGTTAATCGAGATATCGAGATGTCAATCTTATTGGTAATTTTCTTGTAGATGCAAGGGGAATATGGTAGCTTTTAAGCGATAGTCAAATATTTTAACGCTGGTTGCTATGTGGCGCATTTCATTCTCTTTGCATGTCCAGGACATAAAAAAAATGAAAAATCTGATGTGTTACACTCACATGACTTTCTCTACTCTTGTACAATCTAATTTTACAAACGCTTATTCTCCATATGGTTCATGTTAATCGAGATATCGAGATGTCAATCTTATTGGTAATTTTCTTGTAGATGCAAGGGAAATATGGTAGCTTTTAAGCGATAGTCAAATATTTTAACGCTGGTTGCTATGTGGCGCATTCCATTCTCTTTGCATGTCCAGGACATAAAAAAAATGAATAACGCATTTGAGAAAAAGTATAAGTATTGGAAAATTTAAGGAAATAACAAGCAATATCTCGAAAACGGTTCACTCAACAAAAGAAATGTATATGACATAAGTTGTGTATTTTAACGCGATCTACATTTTTTGTGTAGTAAAATTTTGTCTATCTCTTATGGTTTACCAGTTATGCAAAAGTCGTTCACAATGAAGAATACTTTTGGAGACATTCCCAGAAAATTCGAGATATACATTTCATTTTTCATGACATTATCTTAAACATATGATATTTTCATCAAAATCGTTAGAGCCATTTTTGAGAAAATTAAAATTTTCGAAAAATGTTCCATGTAAAGGGTAGTTTGGGGTGGGGGGATTTTCTTGAAAACCTTCGTGTCGCATCTCTGGAAGATACTGAACCTAAATACCAAGTTTGGTGCTTATCCGACTGTTCGTTTTTGAGTTATGCTGTTCACAGACACACAGACACACACACACACAGACACACACACAGACACACACACGGACATGTTTCCAAAAATGCTTTTTTTGGATTCAGGAGGTCTCAAAACATGTATTTCCGGTGAAATCTCGGTATCGAATTTTTGGGTGGAATGCAATACTTCCCCTACTTACTATACATAGTAGAGAAAGTAATAACGAATTTGAGAAAAAGTATAAGTATTGAAAAATTTAAGAAAATCACAAGCAATATCTCGAAAACGGTTCACTCAACAAAAAAAATGTATATGACATAAGTTGTGTATTTTAACGTGATCTACATTTTTTGTGAAGTAAAATTCTGTCTATCTCTTACGGTTTACCAGTTATGCAAAAGTCGTTCACAATAAAGAATACTTTTGGAGACATTCCCAGAAAATTCGAGATATACATTTCATTTCTCATGACATTATCTTAAACATATGATATTTTCATCAAAATCGTTAGAGCCATTTTTGAGAAAATTAAAATTTTCGAAAAATGTTCCATGTAAAGGGTAGTCTGGGGTGGGGGGATTTTCTTGAAAACCTTCGTGTCGCATCTCTGGAAGATACTGAACCTAAATACCAAGTTTGGTGTTTATCCGACTGTTCGTTTTTGAGTTATGCTGTTCACAGACACACACACAGACACACACACAGACACACACACACACACACACGGACATGTTTCCAAAAATGCTTTTTTTGGATTCAGTGGGTCTCAAAACATGTATTTCCAGTGAAATCTCGGTATCGAATTTTTGGGTGGAATGCAATACTTCCCCTACTTACTATACGTAGTAGAGAAAGTAATAGTTGTGTTGTGTCCTGACCTGTCTTCTACCAAGCCCTAAGAGCTCTGTGTGAACTTCCCAGGGGCTTGTAATAGGATATATGAATGTTACAGTTTCAACATTTACAAGCGGGTATAAAAAAATAAGCAGAATTGTTTTTTTCTGTGTAAATACATGCATGCCAAAATTCACCAATCATGGTAATGGAGAGATTTGACCTTGATTGATGCTGTGATATACACAACATTGCCCATGAGCTGTTCAGTTCAGAGGGAGCCATTGATTAAGCAGCTGTTTCAATGACCCAGCATGGATTTCAAGTTAGGTTTTGTGCTCTTCTGAAAAAAAAATCAGGATCTGAAATGCTGCAAATTATATAGGAGACCAAGCTTTATCAAAAACATGTGTTTTTAATGGCACAAAAAATTGTAAGGTAGTGAAAAAATCTGATGTGTTACACTCACATGACTTTCTCTACTCTTGTACAATCTAATTTTACAAACGCTTATTCTCCATATGCTTCATGTTAATCGAGATATCGAGATGTCAATCTTATTGGTAATTTTCTTTTAGATGCAAGGGAAATATGGTAGCTTTTAAGCGATAGTCAAATATTTTAACGGTGGTTGCTATGTGGCGCATTCCATTCTCTTTGCATGTCCAGAACATAAAAAAAATGAATAACGAATTTGAGAAAAAGTATAAGTATTGTAAAATTTAAGGAAATAACAAGCAATATCTCGAAAACGGTTCACTCAACAAAAGAAATGTATATGACATAAGTTGTGTATTTTAACGCGATCTACATTTTTTGTGTAGTAAAATTTTGTCTATCTCTTATGGTTTACCAGTTATGCAAAAGTCGTTCACAATGAAGAATACTTTTGGAGACATTCCCAGGAAATTCAAGATATACATTTTATTTGTCATAAAAATATCTTAAACATATGATATTTTAATCAAAATCGTTAGAGCCATTTTTGAGAAAATTAAAATTTTCGAAAAATCTTCCATGTAAAGGGTAGTCTGGGGTGGGGGGATTTTCTTGAAAACCTTCGTGTCGCATCTCTGGAAGATACTGAACCTAAATACCAAGTTTGGTGCTTATCCGATTGTTCGTTTTTGAGTTATGCTGTTCACACACACACAGACACACACACAGACACACACACACACAGACACACAGACACACAAACGGACATGTTTCTAAAAATGCTTTTTTTGGATTCAGGAGGTCTCAAAACGTGTATTTCCGGTGAAATCTCGGTATCGAATTTTTGGGTGGAATGCAATACTTTCCCTACTTACTATACGTAGTAGAGAAAGTAAAAAGCCTTGAAGACATCTGGGATGGCCCCTCCACATCGAAAACTGAGGTGAACCGCAAAACCATTGAGGCCATGTTGCAGGAAAATTGACAGTTAACAATAGCAAAGGTTGCAAACATTATGCACATTTCATATGGGTCAGTTAAAGACATAATTTGTAATGATTTGGCTACAGAAAAGTCGCAGAAAATGGATTCCATGAGGAACAGATGTCTTATTACTCAACTAGGCACTGAAGTCGTGCCCCACCCACCATATTTTCCTGGTCTTGCACCATGTGACTTCTACCTATTCTCATGAGTGAAAAAAAAAAATGCTTCATGGTTGCCATATTCAAACAGATACTGAACTAAATAGTGTATTTCGGGTATACTGAACAGGATGTCAAAAAATGGCTTTTCTGAGTGTTTTTTTTAAAGTGGAAAGAACATTGAAACAAATGTGTAGCCTCAGGAAGAGAGTATTTTGAAAGTTTGCAATTGAATTTGAATAAAAAAAGAAATTCATGTTGTCCAAACAATAAAACTTTTCTGTTTACTTTTTGACACCCCCTCGTATATATAAATTACATTAAACTGTGAATAGATATTTTTTATGTATTCCTCATATAAATATCTATTTACATTAATGTTATTAGCTGAGTAAATTGTTAATCACTTTTGTGTTTTGTAATTATATTTTAGCAATTACTTTTGATTTAAAACATGCTTTATTTAAAATTAAATACATTATCACAGCCTACCTAAATATTCAATAACCTACCATGAAAACCACATTTGATTTGCTTTGTATCCACGGAGAATATTTGGTTACTTTATGTCCTAGTAACAAGCCGAAAATTAGAAGATGCAAAAAGTTATACTCTTTGCTTAAGACTTCGCTAGTGTCTTCCATCGAAGGCAGACGTGTTAAGACTTTGTTGTAATAAGTCTTGGGTTAAAAGCCAACAAATAAGCGAGGATAGCATAAATAGTTATTTTATACTTGTTTAATTTATCAAATATTAATGTTATGATTGAAAGTTAAACATCATTGGACTTATTTTGCTCTCTTGAGACATGGCCCAATATAAGTCTCATAGCTCAATAATTGCACCTCGGCACAAGTTTAACATCACACTGGCAAACTTAATACACTTCAGTGGCTTGTTAATTCCACTTCAAATGGCACACATTACCATGGAGCCACATTAATATGCTAATTCCACTTTAGGTATCAGAACACCTTCTAGGAAAATAAAATAAAGAAAATTAAATTAAAGCATTAAAAATAAAACATAGAACCAAAATAAGAAAATTAGAAATTACATCCCAATAAGAAGTGTTGCAAGCGTAATTTTATGCCTCCTTTAGACAATTATGCTTGGCCATTCTGCTTCCACTAGTTAAAAAATTGTAGCATGAGAGGGAGAGACCATAAACTGTACTGCCCTAACTATAATAAAAAGTTTCAAGTAACAAGTAATGAGTGAATATATATTTGAATTCAATTGAATGTGATGATTAAATTGAAGTAATTGAGTCTATTGTACAGAACTTACTTTGCTCCCACTAGTAAACTAAACATTTGTAAGCAAATGGTTTGATTTACTGATCTTGGAACAAATTCTATGCATGGCCCAGTTGTGATATCATGTACATTGATAGGAGTGGGGAGTGGTTTGAGATATTTTGGCAAATTTCAAAGTTTTTAGAATATTTCATTGCATGGACATTGTGCAACTGTTTAAGATTTCTCTATACATTCCCTTAGTATCTATACCCTTCCCTCCTGTAACACTATTCTTAAATACTATTAAATTCTAGGCCTAAGGGGATCCACTATAAAAATGGACTCCAAAACTAGCTCTAAAAACCAAAAAGGTTGGGAATGTCTGCATTAGATCAGTATAGTAGACCAACGATTAACCAATGCTCTGGTTTAACCAAGGGAGTTGTTGAAAAGTATGTTTGGCAGAAAGGATTCAAAAGTGGGCTGAAGATGAGAAAAAATTATCGGTCCTTCAATCAAGTTTTAGATGTAATAAGAGTACACTAGATAACATTTTTGTTATAAACACAATGGTAAAAAAATATTTAACCAACAAGAGAGGGAGATTATACATGTTATTTGTAGATTTTGAAAAGGCTTTGACACAATAGAGAAGCACTGTGGTTTAAACTGAGCAAAAAAGGGATGAGTACTACCTTTATAAAAGTACTTCAAAGAATATATATGGACAATCAGTTTTATATTAAAATTGCTAATAATAAATTAAAGAGAAGCATTCCGAATAATATTGGTCTAAGACAAGGTTGTAAATTGAATCATGTATTATTTAATCTGTTCATAGACGATATTTTGGAATCGATTAGAGCAGAGAACAGGCACGTGCCAATAATTAATAATAAGGAAATACCTAGTTTGTTATTTGCAGATGATTTAGTCACGGGATCTATAAGTAATGTGGGATTGGCGAGAACAATTGAAGTGATAGATAAATTTTGCAAAAAATGGAGTGTAAGAATTAATGTAAATAAAACAAAAATTATGGTATTTAAAAAGGGCAATAAATTACAGAAAGATAAGAAATGGTATTGGCATGGAAGAGAAATTGAGGTAGTTCAAAAATTTGATTATTTAGGGATACGATTAAGCAGCAATGGTGGGTGGAGCTATAGGAAAAATTTAGTTAGTTACTTAGTTTATTCATCCGTTAAAGTGGTTTGGTACAATGTACATTCACTATTGGACACGTCAAGCTATAAACATAAACAATAATAGGTTTTTGCATTATATACAATAGGTATTTACATGCTAAATACGATGGTTCATGATATACATTTGTGTTCAAGGAAATCATTAATAGAATAAAAGGAGTGGTTAACTAGATGTGCCTTGAGACTGGATTTCAGCTGGTTTACATGTTTAATTGCCTTAATATTACTTGGTAAATTATTATAAAGTTTAATGCCAGAGAATAAGATACTTTTTTGGTAGAGCGAGGTGTTGCAGCTGGTCACATGTATTTGTGTATTTTCCCTAGTATTGTGTTCATGCACCATATTATTAGTTATGAATAGTGAATCAGAAGCATTAATATTCTTGACTATAAGCAGAATAACTGCATATATGTAAATGCAGGGAAGTGGGAGGATCCCCAGTTTTTTAAAGAGAGGTTTACATGACGACTTTGGGCTGACTCCTTCAATAGTTCTGATAATTTTTTTCTGTGCAATAAAGATTGACTTGCTTGTTGGAGACTCACCCCAGAAGACTACTCCATAACTTAGGAGTGAGTGCACATGTGCAAAATATGCTGCTCTAACTGTTTCTTTACTTGTGCATGTTGTCAATATTCTTAGCATATAACATAGAGAGCTGAGTTTATTATTTATGAAGCTAGTGTGGGCATCCCATTTCAGATTGCTTTGTACGCGGACCCCAAGGAATTTTATAGATTCTACTTTTTTAAGTGTCTGATTAGAGAGTTGGCAATGAAAGCCATCAAAACTTGTATAGATAAATTACCACAAATGCAATTAAAATGGTTAGAGAGAATTTATACTACTGTAGTAGAAGCAAAAATGTATATGGAGCAGAGATTTGAGGCCTTGAAGAAGGGTAGGTAAATATAGACACGATCCATAGGAGCTTTTGTAAACAAATATTGGGCTTACCAAGATCATCACCCAATGGAGTAGCTCAAGTCGAATTAGGGAGAATGGGAATTAAAGGAAAAATTATGGAAAGAGTGCTAAAATATTGGATTAGAATTAACAATTTTGATGATCAGAACATTTTACATCAATGTTTGATAGTGCAGGAAAGACTTAATCATAAAGAGTCTTGGCTAGGTAAGATAAGGAAACCTTGATGAAGATAGGTTTTGGGGAGATTTGGAGAGCTAAAGAATTACTACAAATAGGTTTCTGGAATTAAATTAGGACAAGAATAGAGGATATTGAAAAACAAGATTTATTAGCGAGTTTTACTTTTAAGAGCTCACCGAGATTATACAAAGAAATGAAAGTAGTATGGAGCAGGGAACAGTATATATGTGATAAAACAGCAAGAGCAGGATTTGCATAGGCTAGGGCAGGGGTGGTGAATTTGAAAGGTTTGTAGAAAAGAGATTGATTTGGAGAAATTCCCACTATGCCACCGGAAAGTTAAAGAATGGCATATAGTTCTAGAGTGTGAAGAAACGAAGTTGCTTAGAAAGAGGATAGAGAAGAGAGAATGATTAAATTTAGCAATAGAAATTCATGCTAAAACGTTAGTAAATGTAAAATCTCGGAAAAATATAATAGAAGTAGGAAACTTTTTGGGCAGAGTAACAGCAAAATGGATGAGGAAAATTAGCAAGGAAGAGATAAATGAGTATTAAATTACAGTAGTTTTTATTTGGTATGTTGCAAGTAGGACCCAACAACTCGATAACCTCAAGGTTTGAGTTTATTGGGGTCCAAGGTAAAGCAACTCAAAGTACAGTTAGAGTTAGAATTGGAGATTAAATAAATCGATAATTGTACTTTTAGATTAGGAGGAATGCTGGCTACGAGCAGTTAAGAGGTTAGTTTTTTTTTTATATTGTATTTTATTGTTATTTTTAGTAACTGGGTTAAGGATAAATTTGTAAAATTTGTTGTTGTAAATTTTTACAATTAACTGTGTTAATAATAAAATTAATAATCACTTACTAAACATATATATTATTTTTTTTTTTGGTCAGTCTGGTGCTAGGCAGCATGTATCAATGAAGTTGAATGGTAGCTAATGAGCTATCAGTAGAAATGTCAATTGAAAATAAAGACGTCGGCAAGTGATGTAACAAGATTGCAAATGGAGCTGATTGACGACACTATTCTTGAGGAGGATGACACTGACTAGAGCTCCTCGAAAATATCACGTTCTGAGGGACTGAAGGTGATCAAAGCTTATAGCCTACACTGAACAGCAAGACTATGATGATTGTTCTACTGTCCCTACAGTGTTGATGTTACATTGTGAGATCCAAGAAAGGCAAAAGGTTAGCAAAAAACTATGAAAGATACTTTTCAAAAGCAATCTACTCATATAATTTATCTTTTATTCTAGCTGTAAAACGTATTCAATGTACATTTTAAGGAATTATGTGGTGATAAACAACTACTACTGACATTTAAGTGTTTTTCGTAATTTATGATCTATTAGCACATTTATCTCCATATTATCCAGGTTTTTTTGTAGTCTCGATCCTGATTAGCTCGGATAATCACAAGTCTACTATACTGATAAACTGAATGAAACCTATGATGTAAGTTTTACTATAGAGTAAACAAATACAAATGCCTAAACTATGTTTTTAACTATATTTTCCATTAAGCCTCTCACTCCTGTAAAATAAATGTAATATATTCTATGTGCTGTGTAACAGTAATATTCCACATTATATACTCTACAGTAGAATATATGATAGGTGTATTGTCTACTCACCAACCTTGCTTATCTGAATACATTCTTATCATTAAGAAATACAGAAGCAAGCCAGGTCAAGTTTGCCACCTAATACTCATAATGGCTTGCCTTTATCTCTGCTTAATGAACTATTATATGCACAGGTTTTTGAAATCTTAACTTTCAAATCTCAATAAGTAGGCTTCAGCCAATATATATGTGAAGTTCGTACTCCTTTGAAAAGTCACTGCCTAATAAATGTTGAACATACAAGGGTAATACTTAGAATGCCATTTTCTAAAAACAAATGAAATTTCTTTATATTTGACAGCTACTTTCTAATGTTTTGTGAGTTGATTGCAGTGTAGTTTGTTCGATTTGCTCTAATAGTTTGTTAATATCATTATTTAAAGATTTTATGTTCCCCAAAAATGAATTTGACTAGAGTACATTTCCGAGCTATGATTTTTTGCAATTTGAAACCGTCATTAACATCTAAAAAATTTGAAGATCAGCTTATAAATGCACCTGGTGAAGAATCTATGGCAACCATTTATAATTGGTATAGCAAATTCAGATTTATTTTTTTTTTTTTTTTAGTGATGAGTTTCCTAAAGGACACCCAAGAACTGCTGTTATTGATGAAAATATTGCTGCTGTTTGAGCAATGCTTGAAAAAGATCAATGGACAGCGTATGAATCTATTTGGCGACATTGGTCATTGGTATGAGTCAAATTTAAATCATTTTACATCAACAATTAGACGTGAGAAAACTTTGTGTCCATGTATTTCACATAAACTGACTCCCAATTAAAAACAATGCATTGATTGGTGCAGAGAAACTCTGGAAAAATTCCAAGGTGGCACTTCAAATTTGATTTGGCATATCATTACTGGTGATGAATCTTGGATTTATTGTTATGATCCTGAAAAGAAAAGTCAATCGGCTCAATGAGACTTTCGAACAGAACCTAAGCCTACAAAAGTCCGACAAATTTCCACTGCTGGTAAAGAGATGGTTGCTATTTTTTTTCTAAAACAGGCCATATTGCTACTATAGCATTAGAAGATAAACATACTGTTACTGCCAATTGATACAAAAATATCTGTTTACTGCAAATTTTTGAAAAAGTTTGTGAAAAATGTCCAAAAGGAAAAATAATGTTACATCATGACAATGCATCATTGCATACAGCAAAACTCACAACAGAGTATCTGGATGCCCTAAAAGTCAGCACCATGGACCCTCCACCATACAGCCCTGACCTGGCACCTTGTGATTTCATTTTGTTTTCAAAAGATAAAATACATGGAATCACTTTTTTGTCATCAGATGAAGCAGTGGAACATAAAAACCTGGTTTCTGAAGTGCCTCAGGGAGAGTGGCACCATTGCTTATAGAACTGGTTTTATCAGATGCAAAAATGTATTAATGGTAAAAGGAAATTAAAAAAAAAAAAAAAAAAAATTAAAATTTTTTTAAAACTAATCTTTGTTTGGTTTTATAAAGATTTTCAGTGCCATCCTCACATAGTAAATTTTATACAGTGTTTATTGGTTGCAAAGAAATCTTGATGCAACATTTTAAAATTTAATTCTTTTCCAGAAATATTTTGTTACCTCCTTGTGGTTTGCATTCTTTATTCTTTCATTGTCTTTCTTTCCTACTTTAAAAGGGGACGAGAATGATTTCCAAACTGAACCACATGTGGGCAATACATATTATGTCGTACAACTGCAGCAACATTACATTATGCAATTTTCCACATGAATAGTATTATTTGAAATGTAATACTTCCAACATGTTTCTGACTGTTTACACCTTAGTCCAACTTCCACAGCCAGAATGCAGAATTTATCAAAGCAAATACATCAACAAAACTATTGGAATTTGTTCGCTGTTCTATCAACTGTTTAAACCTTTGTTCCTGGAGCTTGGTATAGTTCCAAGGCTCTTTTTTTTTTTCTTTCTTTCTTCAAAGCTTTAAGCACTAAAAAGTTATATGATGAATAAATGTAATCACATGACTTTCTCTTCTATTTTCAAAGCTGTTCTACAAACTATTCATATCAAAGTTTATTCTTCTATTTACTTCTTGTTCAGAATGACACCAGAAATGATTTCAATTACATTGTTATAGGTAAACACTCACACAAATGAAGCTGGAGTGTCAGTCGAATTCAGACTGTATACTCTCTTCATGGCTGAGAGTATAACATGCATACTAACATAACACTTCAAAAATGCATTACCTCAAATATTGGAAAATTTCACCAGATAGTCTTAAATGAGGTATTAGGCAAATATGAAATGAATCTCTCTCTCATTGAGTTACCCTCTTCCAAACTCCTGGGGTACTTTTGCAAGAGGGTAGGGGGAACTTCAAAAATGCATTTATGGTGAAATTTTTATATAAAATTTTTAGGGCGTATGCAATGCTTCCGACCTTGTGTGTACATAAAGTAAAATCACATTATTTGTACTTCACACCCGTTCAAATACAGTATACTAATGCATCATGCACTGTGAGCTTTGCTCATGTACAGGCATAGGAATTCTTAAGCAGTTGGCTTCAAGGTACCAACACTCAAACCATTATCATTACAAAGTGTACCAGTTGGTAAACCCCTCCTCACATCTCATATGAGATAACATATTCCAGCCTGGTAATAGCAGTACCAGTGGTGATAGCATAGCAGCTCGGCTATGTCTTCTTTACATCAGGATTATTGATGACCTCTTGCATAACATCATCATGCTCTAAGACATCTAATTGGCTGCTTGGCAGATGGCTATAGTAGCACCAATGGTCAGCAGCCTGCCTGGTGGTTTCTCAGGAAAATAAGGCAGGACAGTGCACATCTAAGCACCAGTGAGGCAACTTCATTTTCCATGGCTAACAGCGGCCAGGTGAAAGTGCTTTGCACGGCACATTTTTGGACATTTTCCAAATTTAACACAACACAATTTAGGTAAGTAATTCTGCAAATTTAATCTTTGAGCCAGTGAAGTATACAGCATTATCTCCCGGATATGGAATATATTTAGGCTCTGGTATGTGATAAATATCACACTGTTTTAAGGCTGTCTTTAGCTAGACACAAAATCTATATGAATTTCTTGCGTTCAAACTTATTATTAAAAAGAAGCTTGCATGAGAAACTTGAAGTTGTAATGCTGAAATTGAACTGTAACGTTAAAATTGTTAAATGAAAACTTTAATGTGAATGCACAAGAACAAAATGTTATTCGTAAATTTGAATAATTAATTGGTATTGTTCATTGCGTGGTACGAATTAATAAAATGTTGTAGAGAACTGTTCTTATTGGTAATTCATCCAGAATAATTCTTCATCTCATTAGACCTTTAGTCATACCTGATTTTACACCCTTTGGGAGAAAGGGAGATAATTTTGTAAATAGAACTATTTGGCTTCAGTATGCACAATAGTTATTGTACCAGGGATTGATTCTATCCTTTTACAGGTTAAATGACCCAACAAAGGAATGGTATAAAAGAACAAACAATAGAGGCCAGGGTCACACAGATGCAGGTAAAAACTGGTCTGAGTGCTGTCTACACATGCCAAAAACTGTACAAGGGATTGGGGATGGTTTGATGCTAGCAATGTTCCTGCCTATAGCCCAATGACAGTTCAACTTTACTTCCCTCTGGGCTTAAATGCTTGGAAATTCCTGTGCCTGCTCATGACTAACAAATACTGCCAGTAATACAAACTGTCTGTATGCCTTGCATATTAAATCCACTTTGTCTAAATTTGAAACCATTTCTAAGCAGAAATTTATCATGATTAATATGGACTGAATAAAATGAGCCTTTTATGTTAGTAGTATCTGTCTGTGAATTTATAATGAATAGAGAAAGTCATATGACTGTTACAATAAGATTTTTAAAATTAGTTCAAAATACTGCTGATGTGTTTATATTTCTTGAAGAGCATTTTTTCAATGCATTTATATGGGGTAATCTTAAACATATGCCAGTCTTTTTCTCTTATAGCTTTTGAAGCTTAGGATTGTAAACAAGGTATTTTATTGTTAATCTGATATGGTAACTTCAACTATACTCTTTCTAAACAAGTGACAACTAAACAGCATTGGACTCTATGTTCCTAAGCAGAGTTCGTGTTCGCTGTTATGTTTACCTCTTCAAACATCTGAAAAGCCACTGACAGGAAACCTAGCAAGATGTTCTCGCAATACAGAGGGGAACATGGAGAAAAACTTGAACCTTTCACCCATTTTATCCTTGTCCATCATCATGTGATATCCCATTAATAAGCTTTCTTCCTGTTTTGAGGTACAGTTTCGAAGCAATACCTGAAAGGAAATATAGATACACAAATATCACATACATGTAAGATTATAGCTTGCATAGCAGCAAACAGATATCGTAGTAAAATATCTAAAAATTGAGTCGAAATTTAAGAACATATTAAATTCTCTACTTATATGTCAAAGTTTAAAAAAAAAAAGAGTAGTTTCTGTGAGTATCCTCCCTATCATCAGTTTATTGATCAACAGATGCTCTCGTGCTGTGTCAGGTTCTATCAGTAGGGGTGCCGCCATCTATCTTCTCCATTAACTGGATGATGTCATCTACAGTGGGAATCTCAAAATTCAAAAGGTCTCATTTTATGTTTTGTGATAAAAATATTCTTCCATTCAAGATTCCCGCTATAGATGACATCATCTGGTTAACAGAGAAGATAGATGGCAGCACTCCCTACTGATAGAACCCAACATGTTCGACCAAGTAACTGATGATAGGAAGGATTCTCTCAGAAACTAGTCTTTTTTTAAACTTTGACATATAAGTGGAGAATTTAATGTGTTTTTAAACTTTGGCTTGAGGCAGTATTTTTAATACTTAAATGATTTCAGTCAAATTATATAATATACAAATTCAATAACAGCCCGCCTTAAAGCAATATGTGTATGTAACAATACATAAAAAGTGTATATTACAGTCATTATATATGTTTATATTATTGTATACATGTTTAATAATGTTATGTGAATGTATTACGTAATTTAATAATGTAGGAGCTGTGAGAATAATAGGTTAAAGGTTGCTAACGAGGTAACAATGAGGTAACCTTGAGGCAATAATGGATTTGAAAGTTTAATAATGCTACTTGGGATTCTTGGAAGCAATAATGTAACAGTTTGTGACAGTTTATAAAATAGCCAATCAACAACCAGAAAAAGCTTTAGTTAAATGAAGGTAATTCTATTGGACTAGGATTAGCCAATCAGAAACTAAAATGGAGCAAAATTTACAAATTCAGAAGTCAGTTGCTTGTAGACAGGGTTTCTAACCGGACGTGAGATGCGTCGTCGAGAAGTTTAATACATATTCAGTGTGAGACAAAAATAGTTTACGTGTTAAAAAGTGCAAGTAATTAATAAAAAAATCTCACAGCTCTCTCTATATCAGTGAAGTGTTATTTAAATAATTTCAAGCATTAATAAAAGGAGTGAAGTAAAATTATAATCTGTATAAGCCTACATTCTTCAGTCGCACCACTCCCTGCTAAGACATTCATGTCTCTAAAAAAAATATAAATACTGACGCACCCGAGGCAAACATAAATATATAACATTTAAAGAAATAGTCAAAAATTACAAAGTTAATATTTTTTAAACATTTTTGGAGCAAAGGCCACTGGAAAGTACATTTGGGGCAAAGGCTACTGGAAAGTTTTTACCATACGTGCGGTTTCAATTATTTCAAGTTCGGCTCCCTAACAGTGGAAATATAATACATCTTCTCCAAACTACTTTCCATATGTAGCAGCAACAAACCTACTTCAGGCTCAATTTTTAAACATTTTACTACAATTATACTCTACTGTACGAAATGACAAGGAAAGAGATGTGCGACTCTAAGTTCACCTGTTTTAAAAGCTTACTAGCGTATTGCAACAGAGTACACTACTGCTTTATTTAGGTGCAGTTGTACACAGGAGCAGAAGCTGCTAAGGTTTCAATATGCAAAGTCTTAAACGTTTTATAACGCCTGTGGCTCTAAACTGCAATCTAATAAATGCTGTAGTAGTCTTGAGGCTTTCACTTTGTTTTCATCCATACAACTGCAGTGCACTTTTTAGGCTAGCCAGTATTAATATTATTATTTCAAATTCATGTCAATAAGACAGTAGTCAGATTTCTTATAGTAGTATGAGCAAATTCAATTTTAAAATGAGCAATGAAGGTCTTTATTTTGCTCTAAACTGCAACAGTTATAAAGAAATATCCTTAGTTATGCTTCAAGTTCCAGAAGCACAAATTTAAACATGTTTTTTCCCGAAATTTTTGTGTTTTCTTTGTTAGGTCGGGTACTTCTGAAACAGCCCTTGTAACTTTCCCTCTCCCTGCTACCTTACCTCGCAACAGTATAATTAAATATATAATTATAATAGTGGTAATTAATATGGCTTTTATTATAGCATTAGTAGTTTAGCAGTATAAACGTTAATTTATAATTTCTTCCGTTGTTAACAGTGTAAGTGTACATACAGTAATGCATCAACTGTTAGCATTGTCAAGTGAGTGCACACCAGGTAGCATTTCACCCTGTTCCCCTTCATGCAAAAGGTTGCAATGTAACTCTCCCACCACTTCATTCACAACATATGGTGTTAGAACTGTCTCAAGGGACAAGTTATAATACAGCGATTATAGAAGGCATCTAGAAGAAGTAGTAAAGTAGGGGAAACCTAACTGAACAGAACTATCTTGTAAAACTGACTTACGTCTAATCGCACATCTATTCCCATTCTTCGAAGAAAGTCAGCTTGTGCAACTGGACCAAATGTTAACAGTTTGTCCTTAGTGATTCTTTTAAAATATGAGAAATCAACATCAGCTGTGAGGTCTGCGGTTCCTGGTTCTGACAATGGATCGTGTAGCTGATGTCTTTTGAATGCCTGTAAAAAAAAAACAAGTTTGCCTAAGACACAAAATAATTTTGATATCAATCCGAGATTTATTATTATGGTTCCGCTGAATTGTAGCTCACCCTGAAAGTGTCAGTTTTTGTCCCATCATGACCATAATCTGCAAATAAAGCAAATCCTCCATCTTCCTCTAATCTAGTTGCCAAGTGTTCTAAAACCACTCCTGTTTCTGGAGAAACTTCAACATGGCTCCTCTCTTCGTTTTCCTGTTCAAAAAATGATATGTTATTACAATAAATAAAGCCTTGTTGAATTTCAAAATAATCTTTTCTAATGACCAATCTCTTAATAAGATGTAAACACTATGAGCTTAAAACAAGCAACGTTTACTCATAAAAGAACTTGTCATGGTGCTGTTTCACTAACCTATAACTAGGAACATGTAAAATCACATTTGCAATAAAACAAATATTTATGGACCAAGGTTAACAGGGATAAGCAACACCCTCATCCAGTGTAAACATAAGAAGTGCTATCGGCAGATAACCAGAATTTTCTGCAAGCTCCTTCCCCCTCACTTTCAGAATGTGTATCCAGATAGTTCTGGATTGTTCTATGGAACATTCCTGAACATTTCAACCCTGGCTTTTGAAACATGTCCTGTCTAAGCTTGTAAATGTAATGAGAGTGTTTTTCCCTATTTAAAGCAGTTAATTATTAAGCTTATTTAAGAATGCTTGAAGTATTAGCAAAAATGTTTCACCATGCCATTAATGTGTGATAAAATTATAAAAACACTTTTCAGTCATAACACAAGTTGCTTCTGTACCAGCAAATTATATTATGCACCTTAGATGCTTAGAATCTGCAACAAATATGCTGCTTTCCAAGCTGCACTAAACCCACAACAAAGAACAGTCAGGCATTATTAAGTCTATTTTGTAGTATTACTACACAGCAAATATCTTTGCAACAAATATAGCATAGTGTTATTTCGAAGAGGGTTGGCACTTGTTCTTTATGTAATACTTACTGAAAATATTTTCTGTAACAGGTAACTGATATTTTGATAAAATTGGCTCTTGCATTACTTAAAAAGATACAAGCTTCATTGCCATTCTACAGAGATTTTTGATTAGATTCTTATAAAGGTTACCTCTATAAAATACTGAGAAGCTGGAGTTGGTGACCGTGATAGGATAAACCGAAATTTTTCCCCATCTGCTTCAGGGTCAACATCAATTAGAATCTCCCTCCAACCACTCTCTGTTTTCTGAAAACACAGACACAATTTATGGATAAAACAATTACAGCCTGAAGGATTCAATGTCCTGTGCCAAATATTTCTGTTTTGATCATGCATGTGATCTGTATTGAAAAAAAGCTAAGTTCAAGAGTGGAACAGGAGGTGAATAAGAAATTCCTCACAAAATTTGGAACATCTACTAAAGATATGTATACCAAGCAGATAACAGATGGTAACGTCTGTGGCCGTCATTCAGGAGGTCGTGGGTTCAATTCCTGCAGCCAATCTTCCTGACCCATGGGTTTTTTTTTTATAGGGTTTCCCCGGATCGCTTGGCAAATGCTGGGAAGGATCACTACATCCCCCAAATTTCTCTCTCCCTCATCTTCCTCTTCGACATTACAGGTTGACACTGGGGCTGTGTGTCGGTTGACTGCGGACAGAGGGTTGTGTGTTCGGACTCCTCTGCCTGTCAGATGGTGGACGTTCGAGCCTCTGCTGCTGAGTCGAGCTTTCCCCAGTCTCTGCTGCAGGGGAGCCTGTGAGCCACCCTCCAGTGGCTTGGGAGGGCTGCCATTGAGTACTCTCCAACCAGATAGTCAAGCCTGCAACTCTTAGGGAACTCTGCATGTCTCTGTTGTCTGCGTCGGTTGTTCCTGCAGACCATATGTCTCCCACAGTTCCTTCAACTCATCTGTTTCTCCCGGAGGTGAATGCACAAAAGTTCCCTTGCGGGTCGAGGTGCTAGGCGTCCCCCCCATCAACCAATCCTAATCCTAAAGATATGTATGACTAGCAATGTTCAGTGCCTGAGCTAACTGAGCTACAAACCACAAAACACATAAGTTTTAAGCACACATTCTATAGTTCTAATAAGTCAATGAGTTTGAAAAACTACTTCTGCTAGAAAATAAATCATGATTGAAAGAGCTAAGGGCTTTTTAAATTGTGGCGATTACCTGAAATTTATGTATTGGTAGAGCATCAAAGAATTCATGCGCAAGAAAGCAAGAAAACTGCCTTGGAACATCCTGTACATGATTGTACCAAAAGATAGGTACACCATTCGCTGATGTGCCCGCTTGATAACATGGGTATTCTGAACTAGGCAAATGCTTTGCTACTTTATCACACAGTCGCTCTGCCTGTACTCGGCTCAAACATGGGCTCACTTCAACAAAATGAAGACTAACATCATTTACAGTTCCAAATCTTGCAAACACCTGTAACAAAGAATATGTAATATTAGCAACTGACTTAGTACACAGAAACTTGTTATACTCATGCTACGCTCAAAGAATCTGAACACATTTAAACTGAAATCTTTTGCTTTCTCTACTACTTGTTCACAGCAATTAGAGAAAATATTGTATTCCACAAAGATTTCACCAGAAATATATGTTTTGAGGCCCCCTGAATCCCAAAAAAAGCATTTTTATAAAAGGTCTGTGTGTGTTTATGAACAGCATAACTCAAAAACAAAGTGTTGGATAAATATTAAAGCTGGTATTTAGTTCAGTATCTTCCAAAGATGCAACATGAAGATTTTCAAGAAAATTCCACCACCTCAAACTATCCTTTACATAGAAAACTTTCCTGTAACTTTGATTTTCTCAAAAATGGCTAACAATTTTGATTAAAATACTATATGTTTAAAATAGTTACATGACAAACAAAATGTATATCTTGAATTTTATATAATGGGTAAAGTATAAGAAATAGACAAAAATATTTTACGAAAAAAGTTATAGAACTCTAAGGCAAATAACCTTTTCTGTGGCACCAGCCATTTCTAAGATATCGAATATTACTGGTTTGAGTTTTTCAATACTGTCTCATTTTCTTAAAGTGCTATCGCTATTAAGTTGTTTCTTGCAATGTCACGGAAAGAGTATGGAATTTCAAGGCCAGCGTATACTGACTAGCTTTTAAACATCTGATTATCAATTCAGTTTCCTCTATTCCTTTGTACCTACAACAAAATGTGAAATGAAACTATTTCTTTAAAGGTTTATTTTGATTAACAGAAAGCAGACAGAAAAATAAGCCTTTATAGGAATAGTCTACAGAAGCTATACAAAACCAAAGAATTGTGGGTAGAGGAAGTCATGCGAATGCAAATATTGAAACTTTTAAGTGCAAGTTTGGGATGGAGGGATTTTCCTCAAAATCTTCCTTGGCATTTATTGAACATTTCATTTCAAAGTTTCTCTCTCTCGCTCTCTCTCTCTCTCACACCCAGATCTTTTTATAAAAATGTATTTATTATTATTATTATTATTATTATTATTATTATTATTATTATTATTATTATTATTATTATTATTCAGTAGTCCTCAAAACAATGTATTTCTGGCAAAACCTCAACATTGAATGCTTGGATGCAAATAAAATACCTCTTACCCACTATAGGTAAGGTACCAGAGGAAGTAAAAAAGATCATAGTTAAGCTGCTAGTCTCGCTGATTAGATGTTTAAATAAAATTATTTATTTTGTTTTATTACATTTCCTTATACTAAATAAAAATACATAATTTTCATTTAACTTGAGTGCTGAGATAAGCATTTGAACCTTTTTGTATGTGCTGATTATAAACTACTGTGTTTAATTTAGTGTTTAAGTAAGCATACATTTCTAAATGTTTAAGTTAAAATATTTATTTTCATTTGTTGTCTCAGAGCTAAAACAGATGTATTTCAGTTTTAGTCGCCTTTTCTGTAAATTAAAAATGTTATGAAAAAACATATTAGAAATCAAAGACCAATAGTAAAAGATTATATTATTCCCATAGTGCAGTAACACATTTATGGGTGACTTCAGAAACTCAATGTGCATTCTATTCTGGGACATCCATGACCTACTCACAAATAAGTTTTGTATTCCATCTGTGAGGCAAGGCATGCAGTTGTCAAGCATTTCAGTATTTTAAAGCAATTTCCTACAAATCTACCAGACAGAAGTAATATCCTCATTAGCTTTTCAATGTACCTACTGAGCTCTCTCTGGTTTAAAGGATGACATTTATACCCCTTCTGTAATAGTAAGACTAAGAGGAGTTTGGAAATAAAGAACTCTCAGAAATATCAAATACAAGCAAATGGATAAGTTGTCATGACCTATAGCTCTGGTTTGACAACAATAACATTTTCTTCTCCTCGAATGCTCCCTGACATGACAGAACTGTAGGGCTGCTTGTAAGGCGCAGATCTACCAGCCCTGAAGAGAAGTGGGATTAAATGGTCACACCAAGTACAAATTCCCATGCTAGGTGCAGGAATCAAACTCAGAATGCCAGGAAATCAAATTGTTTAAGTCAAAACACCATTAGAACCAAGTAAATAAAGAACAAGTTATCTGTGAAGAACACAGAGAAGGTTATCAATTTTGAAATACCAGTGCCAGATGAACTGATCAGCTTCACTATCAGGATAAGAGGAACAACCCATCACTCCAGCATCAGTTAACTATCAGCTGAGTATTGGGATGAGAAGCCACGCAACATATTCTAGAAAAAAATGTAATAAATGAAACATACATAAACAGTTTATAATTGTTTATCTTTTTAAATAGATTTTTTTTTCTGCTTGTTTAAAATCACTTTAGCTGCGAAGTCTAACTGATATGGTTTAACTGTAGGTTTAATCTTTAGGCTTCTTCATTTTTTTTAAAAATTATTCTTTTTTATTTTCTCTACTACACAGCTATTGTAAACAAAGCAAATAGTATTCCAAACAAAAATCTGATGCAGACACTTTACTGGAAATACAAATTTTAAGTGAATAAAAAAGAAAACTATTTTTAGAAAAAGGTATGTGCATACATGGTGTGGGTGAGCACAGGATGTCTACTGCCGTGAAGATTTAAAATTCCAGTATATTTCCAGCATTTTCAGTACAAGTTTTGACAAAATTCCATTACTGCACTGAGTCATATTGCAATAAAAAAAATGCACCAGTATTCAAATGCGTGTTGTGGCTAGCTTATATCTTTACTGGCTTTATTTGTTTTCACAACCATAATATGAAGCTGTGTTTATTACTTGCTGCCACACCAGATGTTACATGGGTGGCTTTTTAAATCTTGAATGTTGATTTAATTAAATTTACTCTTTGTACTCTTTATAAAATTATTGTACAATGATCTAGAAGGTTATTTTATGCTGTATTCTTCCCTTTACCGCTTAAAACTGCAATTTTATAAAATTCCCATACCAAGCTATTCATAATAATGGACCAAAAAATCACTGATATTCGTGGAAATGGGAATGAAATATCAGCAGATTTTGCATCTCTAAGCTTAGCCTCCCTCCATTCCCTGCCCGCAACAATCTTCATAATTCTGGAAATGTTATGTAGACTATACAAAAATTTTAAGTGTGAAAGATTATCTAAATGTTTGAGTTATTTTTACCATAAGATAAAAGATTATGGGGAAAAAATATCATGCAAAACAATAACATTCAAAAAATACTTATTTTAATTAACAAGATTTTACAAAAACCGATCACCTGAAAATTCAATCTAAAACAAATAAAATGTTACGTGGATATTTCAGCCAAGTATTCCAGCATGTGATCACTAACTCCAGTAAAATTTCAGTATATACAGTATGTAAACAGAAATTTAAGTACATTTAAAATATATCCAGTATTAGTAGACACTCTGGAACAGCATTACTCAAAAAACAAAGTTATTAAATACTAAACTTGGCAATATAAGTTCAGAGTCTTCCAAAGATGTGAAACACAAATATTTTCAGAAAAATCTCCCCCACCACAAATATCCTTTACATGAATAAGTTTTTGTTATTTTTTTATTTTCTCAAAAAGTTTCACTAAAATACTATACTTTTACAACATTTGTAGGACAAATAAAATATATACCTTCAATTTTCTGCAAGTAGCTTGTGAAGACCTCTTCATTCTAAATTACTTTTTTAACTGGTAAACCATAAAATTTAAACAAAATTTTACCTCATAAAAAATATAGATCTCATATAAGTACACAATTTATGTCAAACTTTTTGTGGTGTTAACCATTTCTGAGGTTTCCTTTGTTATTGGTATGAATTTTCAAGTACACTTTTTTCAAATGGTAAATTGCTATTTGTTTTTTCTCATGGTCAAGCAAAGAGTATGGAATTTCAAAGCCAACATATAGTGATGTGCTTTGACTGGTTCACAACAACTGAGAACAGTGATTAGAACAAGAATGACAAAGTTAAAATATATGTATTTTAATGGGATCATTCACAATTGACAGGAAGCTAGACTCTTCACTTAGATATTATTCTAGGTGGCCATGACATGAAACAGCCACTACTGCTCTTTCTAGACACAAGCTGGAAACATTAAAACTGAAAGAAATTCTAACATATGTGTGTCCTAACCTCCGATCCTGACACCTACACATCCATTGAGCATTAGTTCCTCTAGTGAAAGGATCATCTGTAATTTGTTTATATGCAACTTAAAACAATAGCAAAAACTACAAAGAACAGCAGAAATTAACACAGAACAACAAACAACTTTAATGTATACCATTAAATAACGGAATGAAAGCTTGGTACGAAGCATCAGAAATGTAATGGATCTGCATTTAGATAACGTTTACTCTTTCGAATTTTCATGTCGGCTAACCTGCATTATGTTGGCTGAATTGGAAGCAGATGAACAAATATCGTTGGAAGTTAAAAACAAATGAAATCCCAATGCCTAAAATTGACTTTCCACTTTGTGATTGATGTGATCACCAATATGCATTTCCATTCTCGTTATCAAGTTATTGTGAAACCAAAATTTCGTATGACATATTCTCCTGTTCTTGTTTCCATTTTGGTTACCATTCTGGTTTATTGTAACAAACCTTAAAATCTGACTATTGCTTTAGTCTACTGTATTCTTCTTATACCTAAAATGAAATGTGTAAAGGTGTATTGAAAATTTATCTTGATTAACAAGAATAGATGGAAGGATAAACCTTCCAGGAATAGTGCTTAAGTAACTTCCTAATAGATTGTGTTATTTGCCTAACTTGCTTCCTGTACCACCATTTTTGTTCTATTTAATATGTAAACGAAAATGGGTAATGGCATTAAAATATTCAATATGGTATTTAACGACTGATGAGAATCACGATAATAACCCAGTTAGCTTAGCTTGTACATGGGAGTTGAACCCGGCACCTCCTGAATATGAGTCGCTGCTACTTGAGATATCTCACTCAATAGGTTTAGTTTCTTTATACTTTAAAACTGTTCAACTATTAAAACATGGGCAGCAGAATTTAAATGCAGCCACACTTCCCTAGGAGATGATCCATGCAAAGGATGTCCCTAAATGGCAACCACAGATGAAAATATCAAGAAAGTGCACATTACATATTGGATGATCTGCGATTAAAGGTGCATAAAACAGCTGATGCTACAGGCATAACAGAACATGTATGGTATACTTTACATGAAGAACTACAGATGAGAAAGATTTATGCCAAATGGTTGCCGCTTTTGTTGAATCCTGATCAATACTGTTGCAAAAATTAATTTTACAACAGTATTTGAGTTTATTTAAAGGTGAGTCGAAATTGTTACACTAACATCACTTAAGTTTACTCACTTAACATGTTTCGGGAAACCGTTGTTCCCATCCTCAGAAGGTTAACTCGACTGGCCCGTGTTGTTGGTGTTTCCGTTTTTTGGACTGGATCCTGTGGTGGCATCTTGTGGTGGAGAAATGTACTTCCAGAGAGGATTTGGTGGCGGCAAATCAAAATTCATTAGATGTGTGTTGTGTTTTAGAATGGTGATCTTCTCCCATGCATCTAATTCGGCTGCAAATTTGGCTGGTTTGACTAATGTAATATTGGGTTTGATGTTGTGATTAGTGATCCAAAAATGGTGTGAAACTGCAGATTTGTCCATTTGTTTGTATTTAATACATCTCATGTGCTCCTTTAGCCTAGTTTCTAAGTTTCTTTTTGTCTTACCAATGTATACTTTATTGCAATCTGAACAATTGATTTTATAGATTCCAGCTTTTTTGTCTTGTGGAATGGGGTCTTTTAACTTGTTACAAAGTAATTTCTCTATGTTAAATTTGTTCTGTGGAGCTAGGCTGATGTTATGTTTCATGAAAATCTTCTTAAATTTGTGAAATGTTCCTGGGTGGTATGTGAATTTCTTGAACTTTAGTTCTTTATCTTGCTGGCTGAGATTAGTTGTGTTTCTGATGTGCATCTGTCGTTTGAATTTTGCAATTTTTTTGTCAATAGTTGCTTTGTTGTACCCATTATGTATTGCTGTGTCTACTATATGCTGGTATTCTAACTGGTATTCTTTTTTATTTAAGGGGGTATATACCAGTCTATGTGTTAGGCTGTTTAGTACTGCATGTTTGTGTGTGGTTGGATTGAAACTCTTATTTTTTATGTAATTAGTAGAGTGTGTTGGCTTCCTGTATATGCCAAAGGTTAGGTTCTTTTGTTCTCTGATGATTTTTAGGTCTAAAAATGGTAGCATGCCTTCTTTTTCTATTTCTATGGTGAATTTTATTGATTGGTTCTGTAGGTTTAGTAAGGCTAAGGAGTCTTGTATGAACCTATTAGGGACAACAGCGAAGATGTCGTCAACATATCTGTGCCAAACTTTAAACATGTATGGAAAGGAAGTTGTTATATGTATTTCTAAGTAGCTCATAAATAAATCTGCCAAGAAGGGTGAAAGTGGGTTGCCCATGGTTAGACCAGTTGGTTGTTGATAGAACTTCTTATTGAAACTAAAACAATTTTGTCCAATGCATAAATTGGTAAGTTGTATGAGGTCTTCTATTTCTTCTTCAAGTAGGTTAGTCTGCTGTAGCCATTTCTTTAATTGACGCAGGAGTTGATCTGTAGGGACACTTGGAAATAGTGCAGTGACATCAAAGGAAACTAATCTGTCTTCTGGTTCGAGTTCCAGGGATTTTATCTTTTGTATTAAATCTTCTGAATTCATTATGTTTTTGCTGTTGAATTTTGGTAGTGAAGAGAATCTCTGTACTAACCATTTTGCCAGTTTGTAGGTAGGAGAATCAATATTGCTGACGATTGGTCTCATCTTATTACCCGGTTTGTGTATTTTAGGTAGAGCATACATTCTTGGTAAAATGGGGTGGTCTGGTTTTAATCTAGATACTGATAAAAATACAGACACTGATAAATTGCAGATTGCAATAAAGTATACATTGGTAAGACAAAAAGAAACTTAGAAACTAGGCTAAAGGAGCACATGAGATGTATTAAATACAAACAAATGGACAAATCTGCAGTTTCACACCATTTTTGGATCACTAATCACAACATCAAACCCAATATTACATTAGTCAAACCAGCCAAATTTGCAGCCGAATTAGATGCATGGGAGAAGATCACCATTCTAAAACACAACACACATCTAATGAATTTTGATTTGCCGCCACCAAATCCTCTCTGGAAGTACATTTCTCCACCACAAGATGCCACCACAGGATCCAGTCCAAAAAACGGAAACACCAACAACACGGGCCAGTCGAGTTAACCTTCTGAGGATGGGAACAACGGTTTCCCGAAACATGTTAAGTGAGTAAACTTAAGTGATGTTAGTGTAACAATTTCAACTCACCTTTAAATAAATTCAATACACATCACTGTTTCTAGCTTCTTTTCATTACAATACATAAGTATTTGAGTGTTTTAAAATGAATTCAACTGATTTTAGGTGCTGAATTGTTTCTGCAGATGAGATCTAGGACCACCACTACATCCCAGAAATGAAACAGCAATCAAAGCAGTTGGTGAAAGCTGATGGCCTTGCTACAAAGAAGGCAAAGTTGATTTCATCTGCCCAAAAGGTTCTTGCAAATGCTTTCTGAGATGCAAAAGGGATTCTTCTTATTAAATACTTTGCAAAGAGTAAAACCATATCTGTGAATACTACACAAGTCTTCTGGATCAACCAGATGAAAAAATATGTAAGAAAAGGCTTGGATTGTAAAAGAAAAAACATCATCTTTCACCACAACAATACATTGACCCATAAGCATGCCTTGACTGTGCAATGGTTCCGCTGTTTCTCCCAAAACACAACACTGGAGCAAGGCAGCGAAACCATGCAGACGCTTAAGAAAGGTTTGACTGAGTTAGGGAACCCCGGCCAAGCGAAAAGGGAAGCCCTAACGAGTGCCGTAGGGGAAAACAAAATGGAAACCAGAACTCTCAAAAATATACTACTATTTATAAGTTTTTTTGGGGGTACTTTAATGATAATAATAAACAAACATTAATAACCAGAACCGTAAAGCAACCTTAAAAGAATAACTGTAAAACAAAGATAGTAAACCAACCAAAACCAATTGAGCAGAGCAGTAAGGCAAGTTTTAAATACAGCAAAAATTAAGTAAAACCAAAAATTCAACAAACAAAATCAATTTAGAAAGTTTATAAAACAAGGCCACTATAAACATCAGACCAATATATTTAATTATGTTTATCTAGTCAAAGACTTGCTAAGTATGTTGATCAAGACCCAAACAGACACTTATGAATTTCTAGTAAGAGAGAGCTTCAAAGTCCAGCAGAGCTAGATGTACTTTACAACCCAACCGTTTTCAGTTACAAAAGTTCAGCATGATTGGGTTCAGCATGATTGGGTTTTAACTGCAATTACTGCTCTCATAATTAACACAACAGAATTTCTGTAATTTTAAACTAACTATGCACTGAAAATCACGTACTGAAAATATAACTCAACTGCAATTACTGCTCTCATAATTAACACAACAGAATTTCTGTAATTTTAAACTAACTATGCACTGAAAATCACGTACTGAAAATATAACCCAACTGCAATTACTGCTCTCATAATTAACACAATAGAATTTCTGTAATTTTAAACTAACTATGCACTGAAAATCACGTACTGAAAATATAACTCAGCTAGAAAAGAACCCAAAACACACTAAACATATGAACAATTCCAAGAGCCAGTCACTTTACGAATTCGTATTTTAAAACACACATTACGTTTTCCGCCTCAAAATTCACTCACCATTACCAAGATACAAAACTGATAACAAACCCTACCTTTTCATAAGGCCGATCCACAAATAATCACAAAAGACGTTCCTTAAATCTATTACAAAAAACTTCCACAATCCGGATGAGTTGTTGCCGGGCAGAGAGCTATCCCTGCAATGCGACAGAAATCCACCACTCACCGCGTACGGCCAAAGCACATGCCACGTAAGCAAACCAGAGAGGAGAAAAAAAAAGGAGAGCACCAAAGAGTGCATTAAGCAAGGAGACAAGCAACGTAAAGAGACTGGCTGGATGTATAACACAGATACAAAACATAAAAGGAACACATAACAGCACAACTGTGGGAAAACTGAAGGATTTGAAACACAAGTATTTGGAACATCCACCCTATTCACCAGATTTGGCATCCTCTGACTTCCGCCTATTTCCAAGTCTAAAGAAATTTTTGGCTGAAAAATGTTTTGCATCCAATGAAAAGGTTATGGCAGTTGTAAATGGGTATTTTCAGACCTTTCAGCATCACACTTCAGGGATGGAATTTACCCACTGGAAAAAAGGACAAAGTACATTGACCTCAAAGGGGACTGCATAGAAAAATAAGTAATTTTTATATTTAAAAAAAAACAGAGTACTTCACTACCAGGCCAAGAACTTTTAACCTTCCCCTCATTCAATGTTTTGCCTTTTAGCTCTTACTGCCACTAGTGTACTATGTAAGAGAAAATTGCTGAGCACCTGGAATATCTTTTAGGCCCAAGATACCAAATATTTATGCTCTGATTTGGGCTAATCTTCATCATCATTTGCCTCAAATTAAAACCTGTATAGTTTAGCATTCTGAGTTAGAAATTGCAAGAGGTTCTCAAAAATGATGTCCACCAAAGCACATAATATTGCAAATATTTTGTTTCCAGTATAATTTATAAACATCGGTTGTGAAATTTTCTAAATAATAAATAACTCTCACCCTGAGGAGATCCTCTGCAAGTGATCCCCTGCCTGGTCCCATCTCAACAATCTGAAATGGTATCGGCATGCCAATCTTTTGCCATTCATTGATGCACCATACTGCAACCATCTGAAATTCAAAATTATATAGGTATACATGATAATACATGTGGATTACGAGGAAAATCCAGGTATTAAATCTATTGAGATGAGAGCTTATTTTAAGAACAGCCATAATGCTTAATTATGTAAATAACACTTAGATAAAGCAAAATATTCATTAAAATTTCTATTTTTAATTAAAAATTATGAAGTACTGATTGCTTACGATTTCCAAGAAGATCATAAAATATTTATTTATGCAACTGGTATAGAAAGAGATAAATTTCCTTACAAGCAAGATATGCATGATTGAGCCTTAGGTGAGGTTAGATTTTTAACATTTTCGGTCCTTTTTTTCCATTTTGAGCACTAATTTACTGTCAGTCTTAAAACTATTTTAATGAGATTCATGAATTATTGCCTGGCTTTATATTTAATGTATATCCATGTATATAATTTTAATGCTTTAGTGCATATTTAAAAGCTTTAAAAACCTTTTACCAATGTACATATATCAGTTTTATTCTGCATAAAAATCCTTGGTCTATGTATGACTCATATATTTTTCTGTAAATGATATTGTTACGCAATGGCTATGGTCCAAGGTTATCAGGAAGTTGGCGCCAAGCAGCTGGAGTAAACAATATAACGGCCGCTTGTCACCATAAATACTGGCACACTATCGGGAGATAATTAGAACTTTCTGGAAACTTTATCTCCCCCCTCCTCCAGAAAGTGTGTTGAGATTGTTCTAGAATATCCGAGAACCTTCTGTGGAAGACTCCAGTGCCTATATAAGTGAGCGTTCTCATGCAGTCAAGTTAGTTGTGAGCTAGTTGCAGGGCAGTCAGTGCGTGTCGAGTTGCAGCAGTGGTGAGTCGAGTCAGTGCGAGGTGAAGAGAGTTGTTGCGACAGTAAGAGCGAGTTGCGTCAGCAAGTTGACAGGCGAGTTTCCCGTGCGACATCATGAGCAATTCTAAGAGCGAGTTGGTGATGGCTTCTGTGACAAGCAGCGAGTGTATCGCGGGGTGAGGTTGTGAAGATCTTCTGTTCAACAACTCCCGAGAGAAGTGAATCGTCTGGCATGAGTAGGCTGCTTCCCGAAGGAAGTGAACTGACAGAAAATTTAACTAGTTTGCCTTAGTGAAGTGATATTGGTGAAAAGAATCCCAGTGAAAGTGAACTACATAAACCTGAAAAACAAAACAGTGACACTGAGAATTGAGTGACAGTTCAAAAGCTGGACGAAGTCTCAATATTTTTATTAAGTATTATATGGTATTAATCTGAAACATTTCAATACTTCATTTTTATTTATTTTTGTATGTTGCTCAGCAAGTACTTACGAAAATAGCTACTGAAGCATTTAAGCCCATTTTTCATACTGTTTTCTTGGAAACAAGTAAATTTTGATAGAGTACAAAAACAATACATTAGTTATGCATAAATCAGTTACTCTATTACATGAATGAAATGTTGTCTTATCAATAGAACAGTATTAAATAGATTCTTGCCAATTTTCTTTCATATCTGTGGGTTATATGCTAATCTCTTACATTAGCAATTACGTGTATTATATCATATTATGGATATACATTTGCAATGCATAAATATGATAAATTAAAATTAAATTGAGTTTTATTAATGGATGCTCCTTAACTACTATGGTCCTTAGCGTCCCATATATTGGGCGTGAAAGACTGGTAATTTTGCTCAGAGTCCTCTTTATCAGATTTGAGGTTCTTTTTGTGCCGTAAATTTTCAACACAGAATCACCAACTTTACTTCCCTTCTGAAGGAAGCCATGCTTAATAATAAATATAATAATTATTGCATGTTACAGTACTAATATTGTTTACATTGGTAATGTTTTATGTTATAAACACATAGTGTAAGGTAAGCATAGACTGTAGCATGCCATTGGGAAGTTGTTGGGTCCTGTATTTTAGAGATTTAACACTAAATTTGGCTTAGCTAAATGAACTGATGTTACTTTAATGATGCACAACATGAGTGTAGTCGAAAAGCCCATATACACCAAAATTTTGTTTAACAACAAATTTTCTTTTTTTCGGCAGAAGGCTAAAATTAAGCTTTTACAGCAAATAAAAATCATAACAATTTAATCTGCATTACAAAAAGGTTAAAATAAACAGTATTTTGTTTCCTATTTTCTCTTTCCAGTGTCCAATTACACACTTATGACATAAAAATACTGATAGCATTTATTAAACATACTGCTAAACCAGTTGAGATAGAGAAATACGGGAAGTGCCAAAAGAGATGGCTAAAGTTAATATAGCACATTGTTTTACAGAAAAGTTCTGCTTTATCAAAAAGTTCTCTTTGGGGAGTTGGGAGGCAGAACTAAGAAGAATAGAGAGGAAAGGAATAATAATAAGGTGAATTTTGAAATAATGGTACAAGTGCTTAAAACTAGACTCTAGAGAAACTCAAGAAAACTGGAAAGGGATATTTGGTAACTAAGTGAAAGCAATATTAATGGATCTTAGAAAGCAGTAACCTAATGTAGAAAATGGAGTGAATAAAAGATTTGACTAATTTGAGGATGAAAGTTCTCTACATTTCTATAAAATGGTAATTGGGGATGAGAGAAATATGTGGACTTTGGGGATCAGTTGGGAAGTGTAAGTTCTGCATAGTTACAAAATTAAGTATTATTTATAAAGGATTAAGCAAAATTGTACTAAAAATTAAGTGTTGGAAAATGAATAATACTTTCCATTGTAAGGGAGTGGGAAAAAAATGGAAGAAGAGAATTTGGTATGAAAAATAGAATAAATTGCATTAAGATATAACATTAAAATATTGGTAGCTTAACAGGAACTTTTAGTGGAAATTAAAAGAGAAAAAAAAACTGACATATTAGTTCACATGACTTTCTCTACCAACTATAATTTATTTTTATATTCCTATCTTCAACAAACTATTCTTACAAAAGCTTATTTTTCTTTCTTCTTCATGCTAACTGAGATAAACATTTTCAGGAATAGTTTCATTATACATTTTGTTGCAGATACAAGAGGATAAAGCAGACTGAAGCAATAGTTAAATGTTGAAAATTGGCTGCTATCTGCTGGCATTAAAATTTCACTCTTCTCATAACATCACAAGAAACAACTGAATAGTGACTCAAAAAAATGACAGAGCATTTAAAAATTCAAAGCAATAATCATGATCTCAGACATGGATGATGGCACAAAAAGTGTTATTTGAAAATTGTGTGTTTTAAACAGATCCACACTTTCGTGCAGTAAGCTTTTGTCTATCTTTTATGGTTTACTAGATATACAAAATTATATACAAGATTCATTTCATATGAAGAGGACTTAACAGACTAATCCCAAAAAATTCAAGATATATATTTTATCATGTAAATATCTTAAATATGTGGTACTTCAATTAAAATCATTAGACTTTTTGAGAAAATGAAAAATAATTAACAATTTTCCATGTAAAGATTACTATGGGGTGGGGGAGGAATTGTCTTGAAAATCTTCATGTCACATCTTTGACAGATACTGAACTTAAGTACCAATTTATATATTTATCTGACATTTCATTTTTGAGATGCTGTTTACAGACATACACACCATTTTTCTAAAATTTTAATTAGGAAGCCTCTAAACAATTTCCAGTGAAATCTCGATAATCAAAATTTTGATTGTGATGCAACAATATTTCCTCCGTCTACAAGGTACATTGAAGAGAAAGAAAAAAGATGACAGTGGAGTTCTACTCTATTCCGTACATATAATTCCAGGGAAGAGATTAAGGCTGGGATGGCCGAGTTATAGCTGTAAATGTGTGCATGTAACAGAAACTGTATTCTTGTTGCAATTATAAATTCAAGAGGAAAAAGAAAACCTCTCATCAATTTTGGTTGAGTATGCTTTCACATTTTTATACTAAACAAATTTTATTTAATAACATCTATATGGTTCACATTTTTTTCACCTTCTTGTTTTAATTAACATTCTTGTGGGCCCCACACCAAAAAACAAATGTAGGAGAGCCTAGTTTTCTCACACAGACACACATTTCCCATTTACCACATTCTGCTAAATATTTAGTATGGGATATTTTAATTATTAATGACAAATAATTTGAATTTGAGTAGTGTTACTATAAATCACTTTCATAGAAATAATCAATGCAGATCTATGCTTTAATCTTTTTTTCGACATTCTGCTCTTAGTGTATCCTCCACAGCGATGAAAATGATGTGTTGAATAACCAATGCCGCCAAAACCGGTAAGATACTCAGTCTCAAGGTGTAACCGAAAGATTTAGGACCCTCAGCCTCAAAGCTTAGCCGAGGGATCTGCGCATCTAAAACTCGAATGATTCACGTTTCGACATTCTGCTCTTAGTGAAGAGATTCAATCCACTTCTAAACTCACTCCTAAGGTAATTTATTCGCTTTCCTCTTGCTTTTATAAGAATTTTCAACAAGGATACACTAAGAGCAGATTAGCCCCCCCCCTTTTTTTTGTAGTTCTGATAAAAGGTTAGCTTAACAACAAACAAGTACTAACAAAATCACTTTGAACACATCATTGTGCAATTATTTCTGAGATCAGAGCAGTATGTACCTCTCCTTTATTTACATAAATTTGCATTTTTGCGCACTAAATACAACAGTTGGTAAAAGGCTAGTCAAACATAACATGTATATAATCATGATAGTTCATTCGCAAATCTTAATCCAGTTGAAGAGTGTGAGAGAGCACACAGTTAAAATGCAAGAAAATGCCTGCTTGTGACGTACCACCAACGAGAAAGTGTTGATAAGGTTAGGAAACGTATTCATGTTTGACTGCTGGAAGGCAGATTCATTACTTTTCATGATCCAAAGATACATGCGTACGTACCTCTCCAAAGAGCTGTCCCAGTTCTGGGGAAGTGATAAAATCTCCGCTTTCGTCTAGAACATCCCTGTGCATGTAATAACCTGAAAGTGGGTTTGTTAGTACTTCTTTCATGTAATCTGCAACCGTAATTGGGCCCATCGCCTTAATTTTTGCTTGAAGTTGTCGCGTTAAGGTTGAAGATCTATCTACCTTATTTGGTGGAGCACATGTTGTCGTACTTAATCCTTTACTTCCTGAAACAGGTGTTACGAAAACAAATTTCATAAACAATAGACATTTCTTGCCGAAACACAATGAATTTTACGTTGTCATTTCATGTACTCACCATAATCAAGTAACTGAGACAGTAATTCCTTACTTTTTGACTTATAGCTTCTTGGTACAATTCTAAAACACTGTAAAAAGTGCTGCATTAGTGTATTACTAGTATTTCACTACAAGTATTACTGCTTCCATTAAACTGCATTAAAACTAGCCGCCGTTTCTCATTGGTGGTTCGATTTTTATTTACACCAACCTCGTAAAATAATTTCCCATGAGAAAGATATTTTACACTAGCGGGAGTTTTTAAATCTTTAATTTCCAATATTCGCTCCACAACCGGAAATATAAGAGATTTAAAAGAAAGAAAGGGAGAAAAATAAAAATTTTAGCAGTGTTGTATTATTATTCATATGGTACTTACACCTATGCTTTAAATAGGGCATTTAAATAATCTTATTAGTGCATGTGCATGCTTACTCGCATGTGCATGCTTATGTGTATACATTATTTATTTTCATAAAGCACACCTCATTTAAAAGTCTATACTTTTGGTCAGAGAACTTCTTTTTGCGAAAAATAAAATAAATTAATGGTTATTTTCTTAATTTTATGATTCTACTTTAATGAAATAATTATTCCAGTTCTATTATATTTTATCACACCTGTATTCACTTTGGCACTGTACTTATTTATAATTGTATATAATTAAACATTCAAAGATGTATATTATTTTACCATTATAAAATAACGAGATTATTCTTGCAACTTCATTCCTTGATGATTCACTCACATTTTACAAAATAAAACAATATGCACCTGCAAATGCTAATCTTATATAATTTACTAATTAACGCTGAAGACAGTACCACTGTCTTGAGGTGAGTGTGCACATATATATATTAATTTATTTTTGATATGTTATATGCACATTTTGAATCTCAAGTGCGAACTTCATGTTGCAGTTAATCGTGAGGTGACTGATGTGTTACAATGCAACAAAAGCTATTTTTAATGTTATATTCAGATTACCAATTGTGCTGGAAACAGGGTTTCACAATAAAAAAGGAAAATAAATAAAGGTTTACCTCTTTTGTTGTATCTTAAGCATCCCCTTTACATTACAATTTCTTGGGATATAATTGATCTATTGCGATGCAATAAACACCATTCTTAATTTTATTTTCCATGTTAACAATGCATTAAAATAATATGGGTTTTCCTTTTTAAAAAAAATGCAAGTTTATGCTGAAAATCACATTTACTTACATTTTTGAATAGTCTATATCAAGGGTGGCAAAAACGACTTCCTTCCACGAGTCACCAAATATGCAACACGCACTGCATCACCCTGTGGCATGTGAAAAACAAACAGACGGTTGCAAAGAGGGAATGGCGCCTGCGAGTCAAATTAACTCACGATTCACGTTTTAGCCACCTCAGGTCTATATCATCTACTTTAGTAAGCCCCTCCCCTATCTTCATGCCTGTGAAAGTTGTTCTTTAATTCCTATTTTTGTATAACTCACCCTGGTTAACTTTAGCTGTTACCTGTAATATTCTCATAATTGAATCTGTCTTAAATATTGCATAATAGGAGCACGATTGCCTCTTATATGAGGCCAAGGGCTCCTTGGGACCTGTATTCAAATAAATAACTAATCATACAGCTGTAAACATTCTCAGTAACCTGCTCAGAAACTGACACTGGTATCCTTTGAATATAAACCATGAAACACAAATTCATATTTATAGGATTGACTATAACAGTGTCAGAAATAATAATCATAATAATATTGGTGAATGCTAATTTGTTAAATTTATACATGCCTTTGGAATTGTGCTTGAGCTCCTCTACATAAGACCCAGGAGATATTGCCAAATATTACAGTAATTTATATAAATACACATGCTCTGTGCTGCAATTACTGACAATATAACCGCAATAATTGTACATTAGAAATGTTCCCATTTATGGAATAAATAAGTAGCATTTTTGTATGCCCTGAATTGAAATTATGATGCAGGTAATGCATTGTACTGAATGATACTGCACTATGATATATGAGCTACTAAATTATGGCAGTGCAAGATACTAATTAACAATTACCAGAGAATGTAGTAGAGGCCAAGGCTCAAAAATGGGCTGTTGTACCAGAGTAGTAGTAGTAGTAGTAGTAGTAGTAGTAGTAGTTTTTTTTTTCTTATTTATGGATGCTCTTTAACTACTATGGTTCTTAGCATCCCATTCTATATTGGTCGACTGGTAATTTTGCTCAGAGGCCTCTTTATCAGCTTGAGGTTCTTTTACATGCCATACATCTACGACACGGGACCATCGGCTTTACTTTCCTTCCGAAGGAAGCCATGCTAAGTATTTTTACACCCGAAAAATCCATCAGCCTCCACAGGGCTTGAAACTGCAACCTCGGGAACTAAAGGCTAGCATGGTAACCACTACACCATGGAGGACGATGGTGGTGGTGCAGCAGCAGCAGTGGCAGCAGAGATATAGTGTATTATTTAGTAATTAAGTTGAATAATTAGTTATAGGTACTGAATTAACAATTACTATGCTCATAATAAGAATTACTAAATTAATAATTGTAATACTCTAGTCCATTAGTTTGAAATAAACTTATGTAGCAGTTTAAATAGGAACAAAACTATTCTGTCAAATTGCTATAATTAACAGGTATGCAATGTAATCTACATTAGTACTGGATGTATTGTTATATCTCTGTCTATTTTTACCAGCAAAAGCTCATTTTGAAGTTTCTGACTCTGGTTCACTAACACTGGCTGGATATCAAAGATTTAAGGAGATGATGACTATTAAGAAACAGCATAAGTCATCATTTCTAATGCTCCCCATATGGCTTATGACCTTTGGGGGATACCTTATTGCACCAAGTGATGACTGGACCCATTTCTGAGGTGGAGACATTCAACAGGCAGAATCCATTGTCTGTTGGGCCTTGGGGATACTTCACATGAGCAAGTCAGAGGTGAAGGTGTGGATAGGGTCAACTTAAAATCACTAATCTAGAGCCAGGAATAAAACCCCATACCCTCAATAAGAGAGCTGGAAACAAAACCACTGCACTAACCCAATATCCAGAAGCAGCATAAGTTAAAAGGGATACATGAAAATCTAATTCATTACATCTCTGGCTTGAATGTGCTTAAATTTCAAGGAGTCAAGACAGCAGAAATATGTATTAAAGGGCTTTAATTGCACCAGCTAACTCACCACCTTGCCACATGATGTATACCAAAGTTGTAACTTCAGCAAGAGACAACCCCTTAACTTGCAAGCAAGTCCACTAAGTAAAAAGCTGGTCCGAAACTACTGCCTACCCCAGGCTGAGGTGGCTCTTTCAGGGAGGAAAACAAATGCAAATTGCACATGACACCAAATGAGCATGATTGCAGCAAAATATTTGTATAATAATTCATTAATCTGCTGTTGTAATCAGATTACTCCATTTTATGGTAATGATTCCTTATACACCTTAGAGAGTTGATTTTTAAAGCCGTCCATAGTACTGCATGCCAAAAGGTCAACATAGCACATCAATGAATGAAATCACTGCTGTTTCAAATGCTCTTCAAAACATTAGAGGATCTAAGGTGATGATAAATGGAAATAGGTATTAGGTGCTTAAGTACTTCTAATTATTAATAAAAATTATCCCAATTAATACTTTAGATAACATATTTTATTAACATTATTACAAAGAATAAATGTTTATAAAATTATTAAGATGTTAAAAATTTTAATTTATTTTCAATGTATAAAACAACACATGTACTTTTCAAGCTAATTACATAAAACTGTTTATGAATTTTGAGCACTTCTGTATTTATTGCCATTGCCTAAGAATTAATAAAAAGGAGTGATCAGGTGTGCTACATGAAATGTGTGATGTTAAGAAAATGCATCTGAAATAATTCTTTATAATTGTTTTTCACTGTTTTCTATAATTCATACATACTGCATTTTTAGGCCAGTTACACTTCATTTAACTAAGAAAAAAAAAAAGAAACAGGTGCAAGTTGTTATCCAATAAGATTTAAAACATTCATATCATACTGTCTCAAATGAGCTTCTGATTTCCTGCTGAATTAATGCAGCAGCATATTAAAAAATTACAGGAGTTGCATTCTATTGCACGTCAATCATACTTAACGCATACACTGTAAAATCTGATCACCCATGAAACAAAATTTAAGTTATCCAAAAAGTGGTGGAATCACACACAATGAAGCAACTAATAAAATACACTTGATGAAAGTGGAATCAACCTACTCTTACTAGCTTCACTCACTTATTTATTTTGTAGAACATATGAAGAAGTTGGAAAACCAGATCATGAATTTTATTTGCCAGAAGCAGACACCCTCTATTTAGTTTCATCCATAGGCCACCAGAGGACATCCCAGGCTTTCAACAGTACAACTCGAGGGTTCATTCGACAGTCAAGAGGCAGCTGATGATGTGAGCTCATGCTCACAATACATGTTCTGCAAAATAAATGAGTGAGTGAAGCTAGTAAGAGTGTTTAGGTTGACTTCACTTTCATCAAGTGTATTTTAAAATTTAAGTTGTTGTAGCATGGTCTAGACATGCCCATCTGGGATAAGACTCATTGCTATCCTCTTCTACGTACTCAAGAAAATCAGCCAACTAGTATTAAGACAGGTTATATCAAATACAATATACTACAATATCAAGTATATGTGGATATGCATATGGCACACAATAAATTAAACAAACCACAATCTATCTTATCTTTAGTTTGTTAACAGGGATTTGTTATGAACATTCACATTTTGTATGTAATATAACTTGATCTATATTGCTTTATTGCAGAGGCAGATAGATCCCGGGAGGGGTTAAGGGGGGGTTTTAGCACCCCTAGTTACACTTAAGTTTACTGTATTGTTTAATAAAATTAAACCTAACACTTTATTTCTGCCTTAAATACATAGCTCCATGTCAGCATATACCATTTACCTCAGTGAACATATGAGTCTAGGGGCTTCACAACGAGCTTGCATACTGCGGTGCATTAACACTCACAGTGAATATGTTCCAATTTTCAAAAGTAGTTTTATTTCACAAGTAATAGTTGAAGTATTATCTGATGGTTTACTATTTTCTAAGCAATTAGTACCTAGCAAACATAAATTTTCTGTTTCAATTTTATCATTTTTTTAAAACACCAAAAATTGAAGCATGACAAATGCAGATAAGGCTTCTTCTAATGGCATTGACATGATTACTACTGAAAAAAAAAAAGGATCTGCAGATGATAAAATAAGGATAACTTAATTGGAAATAGCTAATTCCACTATCTCAATTAATGTTGAGATTGTTTCAGGAAAACAGGTAGAACTAATCAAATTGGAGCTATGTTTACTAGTGGTGAAATTAATAATAATATATTACACCTTAACTAACATTTACTATACTGTTACAGTTTTCTGAAAATTAACTTGGGAAATTTCATCACTGCAGAGATAATTTTAAAAAATCTGATGTGTTGCACTCACATGACTTTCTCTACTCTTATACAATTATTTTTACAAATGCTTATTCTTTCTCCATCTATTTCATATTAATGGAGATAAGCATTTGCAGAAACTATCTTATTGCTAATTTTCTTGTAGATGCAAGGGGAATATGGTAGGTTTTAAGCGATAGTCAAATCTTTTAAGAGCTGGTTGCTATGTGGGGCATTCCACTCTCTTTGCATGTCCAGAACATAAAAAAATGAACAAATTCCCATTTGAGAAAAAGTATAAATATTGGAAAATTCAAGCAAATAACAAGAAATATCTCAGAAATGGGTCACTAGACAAAACAAACAAACAAACAAACAAACAAAAAATATATACATATAGGTATGACATAAATTATGTGTTTTAACAAGAACTACATTTTTTGTATAGTAACATTTTCTCTATCTCTATCTCTATCTCTTACCAGTTATGCAAAAGTCACTCAGAATGAAGAAGACTTTTTGGGACATTCTCAGAAAATTCAAGATATACATTTCATTTGCCATGAAAATATCTTAAACATATGATATTTTAATCAAAATTGTTAGAACCATTTTTGAGAAAATCAAAATTTTCAAAAAATGTTCCACGTAAAGGGTAGTCTGGGGTGGGGAGATTTTCTTGAAAATCTTTATGTCGCATCCTTGGAAGTTACTAAACTCAAATACCAAATACTTTTCGTTTTTGAGTTATGTTGTTCACAGATAGACAAAAAGAGAGACAGACACACATGGGTATGTTTCCTAAAATGCTTTACTCGTATTTGGATTCAGGGCACCTCAAAACATGTATGAAATCTCTGTATTGGATTTTTGGGTGGAATGCAATACTTCCCCTACTTACTAGGTATATGTAGTAGAAAAGGTAAAAAAAGTTAGCCCCACCTGCCCTTAGGGAATTTTGGATCTGCTTTATTATGGTATGTTCTCAATCCTATAGTTCATCTGCTAGTGCTACCTGGCCTGAAGATTTCTTTGAATATGTGTGCCAAGTAGGAGAGGAGAGCAAAGAGTCTTATTCTAGTTGAATGTAAGACTGCTCAAAAGATGTTCCATAATGCATATGTTCAAAGTAGTTACTATTGGGCCACTGGTAACATACAAGAGTAGATGCATTAAAACATATTTTCATACATTTACCTATATAAGCTATCATTGGCAGGTAATAAGGTACTTTTTGGTCGACCACACTATAATACGCTGATTACATGTGACATAATTGAACTTTTATGCCATCCATAATATTTCAGCAACTCATTATGATCTTACTCAGTGGCCTGCACAGCTCTCCTATCACCCATACCTTTTAACACGTTCAAAACAGCCGTCCACTGGGATCCATTCCCCAGATAAACAATGAAATATGTGTATTTAAAATAAAATAAATTCTGTTCATTATAATTTTAATATTCTAGTAAATTGATTTAATTTCCTTTGTTTCAATATGTGTTGCTATCATGTTACCTGCAAAAATAAATAAATATGGCATGGACTCAACAGTGCTGCCATCTGTTGCACTATTCGTAAATGTGCTCCAGGTCATGCCATCAGTCCTGCCGTCCAATCAGCATTTAATTACACACAATAATTAACAAGGTAAGATCTTTCAGTAAAAACTCAAAAGTTTTGAAATTACAGTGTGGTCAACCAAAAACAGTTGCAACTTGAATATAATGGCAGTTAAGATACTTGTATGAAAATTATTAAACTCACTACCACTTGTTTCATAAACCTATTCATGTCTCGATTACTACCATTGTATAATATACTATTATGCTTCATTTTATTTTAACATACATATGTGCATTTCTTCAAAAATATACAACTGAAACATTATGTAACAGTGCAAATAAAATACTCCTTCAAAGTAAAGAAGTTATATATATTATTTACTCATCCTGTAACTTTTACCTTTATGACCGTGACAAGGTAATGGAGAGGGATACCTCACTCACCTCTAACCTAAGCAGATGTTTTGTGGCTACCCCCCCCAAAGAGGAATGAATGAAGTGAAGGAAACACAGAAGGCTGTAGGCAGCAGGCAGACAATCCCAGGGATGTGCAAGGTCCCTAACAATTCCAAGCTTGAAGACCCAATCAAGGCTGTTGAGAAGGCTTCCCTCTGGCAGAGTCAGAGAGAACTTGACCCAGCGTAGGCAGCTCAAAGAGGGCCACCATTTAGCAGGGCCAAGAAGAACTTTCCAGTGAGCAAGCATCTACGCATCTGTCCGACACCAACTGAAACTGCAAGCCCTGACCTACCTGAAACATACAAGGGGAAACAAAATTATAGGGAATGAGGGGGCAGAAAATTCACGGTAGAAGAGGAATCACTCCAGCATTCGTCTACTAACCCAGGGAAACTACAAAAAAGCCCATGATCAGAATAACTGGCCAGAAGGAAATCAAAAGCAGGACCTCCCAAATGTGAACCTCAAATGTTATCATAGAGCCACTTCACTCAGTAACTCATGCATTTAGATACATATTCTGCTGCTTAAACACATGCGCATTAAAATGTTTTGCAGAACAATTTTATAACTCTTTCAGATATTGGTCAAACATAAGACTTGTTCTGATGGTAATATGAATAAATTAGAGCAAGCAAATACAACAAGCCCAAACTGAGCTCCTAAATATATATATCAGCTATAAAATATGTTTTAAAGCTGCCATAATTGTGCAAGGGTGATGTTCCTGCTATCAATGTGTTGTCCTAGGTTCAAATCCTAACCGGTTCAAGCAACTTGGCTGAAGTTTTTATGTACTTGGATTTTTCCCTCAGTCCTGTAGATGAATCTTAGGCAGTTTTAGTACATTAGGTCCCCAAATCACAAGGACATTCAGCAAGTTCATTTATTAATTGCCTAATTATGATTCCCCCTTAAAAAAACATTAGGTATTCTGATTGGAGCAAATCTTTCAAAATTTGACAGCTGACCTACATTTAAATATGACTATGATAGAAATACTAAAGAATTCAGAGTGACAATATAAAGGAAACCAGAAATTGCATAACTTCATCTAATGGTGTATGCTATGAACAAAGAATGTTTCTTATATAGGTTTAGTTCACAAAATTAATTAGTACTATGTAGTGCACACATAACAATTTTTTATATGATCCATCCAATAGCTTCCTATATGCATCAGATATGCTGCTTTTGCAAGAAATACATAAATTTTATAAAAAAAACAAATTTAATTTATCTTGAGAAAAACAGTCAGATATAAAATAAATTGCTGGATATGAAGATATAAGAGAATAGTCCAAAACCTAAATATTGTGTTTTTATTTGGTTTTAATTTCCACAAATATATACTTGTGAACATTTGAAGGAAAAAGTAATTCATCAACCTGATGAAAGCCTGGGATTTAATGGCTTTTTTACATTATTGGAAGTCCAATACAGGAATTATCAGGTTGTTTGCATCTACATATCCAATACATCATAATATAGTCTCCTGGTCTCTATCACTGAATAATATGAATATATCAGTGCTGGATTCATTTCAAAAAATGCTGAATCAGTTATTGTCAACCTGTTTATTTCCATCTGATTTATACACATAGGAATGTTAATTTTAGTATTTATGAAATAAATGTAAACTACTCCTGCATGTGTTGGAATTCCTTCATGATATTTTTTCTTTCTTTTCTTTTTTCTTTTTTCTTTCTTAAAAATTCCTCAACCTTAAAAGAAGCAATTCAGGATAAATACATTATGTCTCCTCTACACTTATGAAATTGCTAATGACCGCCTTCAATAAATATTTTCACTTAGTATCTAGTTATTGCACCAGGCTACAGGAGAATAATTTGACTTTGTGTGGTCAAAAAAGAAGGAAGAGCATGTCATAAGCTTCCCAACGTACAAATCACACTGGACTTTGTGACAAACTTGGGTAGGGGGGCTTGACTCTATAACTTGCCAATGGACCCAGAATTTGTATGCAGTCTGATCATATGCAATTAATTACTGAAATGTATTAACTGTTCAAACTTTTAGAAGTGCTCTATCTGAAAACACTGGTTTTTGAGATAATTTTTAGAACTTGGGAGTGTTGATATCTACAAAATTCGTTTATAATCATATTCTATTATAGGTTCATAAAATACAAATTAAATGAAACAAGCAACAACAACAAAAAGAACATTATAAGAACAGAGAAAAGCAAATGTCTGTCGTATACCTAATGGAGAATTCTAGCACCTGCATATTCCTATCCTACAGCATAGTCTTACATAGTACAAAACAACTAAAATATATTGACTACTGAATCATATATATTGACTAATATGAATACAAAGCAAAAGTATTTCATATCTAGATTCAATTCCAATAAAAAAATAAAACTTCAAGAATAGATTTGCTCAATTAATGAGAACAAGAGCAATATAACACTGCATAGAGTGGTGAGCAGTATAGCATTTGAGAACTTGTAATCTACTGCACATTTGCAACAGTTACCATAATGTTTTGGTGTAATCATTCAGCAGGTGAATATTTGCATCAAGTGCTTTCCCCCACATAAGAGCAATAGTGGTAAAACAGGCAGTGCAACTCAAAGAGGCACCAGAGACCAATATTTTATAGTTAAGAAGATAAATACCAAGAAGATTAAAATAATAATTGTATGGTTCAGTAGCAGAGTTGCCTAACTTACAAACTTTAAAATTCTTTATTGCTGAACATTAAATCTTGTCCCACTTAACTTATATAACTCTCACAGCAAACTGCCTCTACTGTCTAGTGGTTAACATGTTAGGTTCTAACTCCAGAATGTCTGGGTTTGATTCTTGGCTAGAGGAGCAAAATGTTTCTTTAATTAGGATTATTCTCTGACCTATAGGTCTTGCATGGATGCACAGTGAGTATTCCATTTGAAATGAATGGGAAATAATTGCTTGGGGAGATGTATTATGTGTGCAAAATTCAGTAATATTTTCTATTATCTAATAGAATGTGAAAAGGTTAAAAGATGGAGACATGATATATGGAACAAAAATGGGATAATTTAAACAAAGAAATAGTAACAATTAGAATGAGGGCAAACCCAAGGGCAGAAACAATTAAAATGGTGGGTAAATTTTTAGAAAATGTAAGAGAGAAGTGGAAAAGGAGCCTAATAAAGAATTATTGGAATAGTAAAAGCCAAGAAAGAGAAGAGATGGTACATACGGAAACTTTATCCCATACATTCAACCCAGAGGTTTAAGTATGGGAGAGATAATTTACAGATGCACTATAGTGGATTTACTCTGGCCAGTCCAGTCAAGGTTATGCAGGTAATCTCCACTCTCACTCTATATATCTATATCTGTCTCTTTGTACAGTTTCCCCTCCAGTCCCTCCCTTCCTCAAAGCTTGAGACCACAGTTACAACAGTACTTTACTGTCTCAACAATACTACTGCTACTGCTGGAAGGGAACTGAGTGGAGTGGGGGATGATTGCAAAGCACAGGAAAATGGCCTTGAGTGAACTGGTGAAAATGAAAACACAATAGATTTATAAATGTCTGTTATAGTTGTACATTGCATCAAGAAAGATGGAAATAAATCTATTGTAATTCCTATTCTCTGATCTCCCTAGCACCTGTAAGTGTGATTGAGAATGTGAATTGTGTGTATCAATTAAAGTTTAAACACCAAAGGAAAACCCAAAGATTTGACTCAAAATTGAAATAAGTGAACATTATTGCCAATGAGCAATTCTCTTCAAGAGCCAAAACTGCTGATATAACCTTGGAAGTTAAAGGTGACATAAATCGAGTAAATAAAACAAATCTTGACAATAAAGATAATTAGAACTACTTCTATCTAGTTTGCCCTTACTAAAGTTTGGACCTCAACTTCTCATTTTTACAAATGTTTAGTTAATTCTGGTACTAAATCACTGAACTGTGTTTTGCATTAATTCTAATCAGGCAACATAAATTTTCCTTTATTACAAACACTATATCTGTAAAGGAATAAACCCAAAGCAGGATATGTTTATGTTTCATGCTTCATAAGAGTAACAGTCAGTTCTAACATAAAATTTGTTTTAATTTCTTTGAAGGTTTAAACAATTGAACATGGTTATTTAAACACATATAATTTAAAACCTTCAAAATTAATTTTCGCAGCAATTTTACTTAAATTAAAAAAATAATAAGATATAAAACAAAAGAACCACAGCCCACTACACGTATAATGTATTGCTCTTCAGCCCATTAAAATAAAACTATTACCATTTTTATGTATTTTATTTACAATTAAAAAACACATTACAAAACATATTACTTTAGGTACAAGCTTGAGCACAAAAAGTTGGCCAGTCTCATGTAACTTGTGAAATAAGGGATAGGTAACTAAACTTAATTTGTTGTTTCTGCAAAAGTACTGAAGAAGCATCCATATGTGTCATGACTAGCATTGAGAATTACATGCAATAAAAATCTGAAAATATGCATGCAAATGTGTATTGTATATTGCCAAAATATGAACTAAGAAATGTCAAAATTGCTGTAACATATGCCTTTTTTGCAAACACTAGCAATAAAATAATCTACATTCAAAATTTTTATCATTAAGATGTACATTTCTACAAGTTATTCCTGCCTACCCTTTCTTGTTAAACAACCTCAACTGATAAAACTATGACATGCAATAATCTTTTTTTGGTCCTAGTTGTTGAGAAAAATATTCTTTTAGCAGAGCAACATCACACAAAGTGATAGGACAAAACTTAGAATATTAATGTCCACATCACCCACCAACAGAACCTTGAAGTGCTTTACTAATTCCCATTAGCTTCATGAGTCCATTATTCTTTTCAAAGACATTTGCGATTTTCTTTTTCAAATCATTGCCATGTTTTCCACTTGCTGTGTCTACACTTTCAATAGTAACTTCAAGCACCTTCAAACTCTCTGATTTAATGATTTCTTACTCAACCTTTCTTTTGGCATCCTAATTATCTGCTTACATTTTCTTGAACAAACACACAATAAATGAAAGGGACAAAGAGGATAAACAATACTGCATTCACGTGTTTTCCCCCAGCATTGTCAGCATTACATGGTAACAGTCTGACAGCACTCCAAACATTACCATGGGTTTTATCAAAGCTCAGAAAACTTGAAATGGTATTTTGCTCAAAAAGTTTATAAGAATTTACTAAATATATTTTTATCAGAATATGCACAAAGAAACACACTTCAGTCGTCTTACTTTAATGTGAAATATATAATTATAAATTTTATTATGATATACAGCTGCCTTTGAAATATGCATATATTTCTCAACACAAGTTACCACACACTGGGCTGTTTCTTGTGCCCAACCTAAAGTATACAAAGTATTATATGAAACACTCATTCTAGTCAGACTTGTAAGACTACAATTCACTTATATGTTACAACTCTGACTAGATGTCTGTTTCATATGGTGTATTCACTTCTCTGTATATAACTTTATCACGTTTATACATACAACATGAAATCACTCCATTTGCAGTGTTGATCTCTTTCCTATCTAACGATGCCATAAAATATCAGAGACATGGAAGGACTTTGAAATCTGAAAATAAACTCAGTGCACTCAGAGTCACTGCACTTTAAACATGCTTTCAAAATTAACAACAATTAGCTGCTACTATGTTCTTATTTGAAAATAAAATCACAATCATGCTCTCCTTATACTACCAAAGTTAAAAGAATAGACTGTAGTACTTAACAATTATGAAACTAATTGTACTTATCTTCTTTAAAGTTGGCAGTGATTAAGGGACAACACTGAAAAAAGCATTGAAGGCTCTTAAATGCAAAGTTCAAATGATACATGCTACTAGATATCATTTCCTAAAATCCTTTTCACATTATTAACTTTACTAACATTAATTAGTGTAATAATTTATCATGTCATAGAGTGTATATGCTTATATATTAAATTAGAGTTTAAAGTGATGAGACTGTAATATCATCAAGCATTGCTATTTTAGATCAAAGTATTGCTTTTATCACAGTATAAGGCTGTCTGTTATTTTAAATACATTTTTTCTTTCCCATTAATGTTCAGGAACACCTATTCAATGCAGATTCTGATATTTTAAAGCAGAAATAATGTACGAAGCTGAAAGGTTTTTGCTGTACAGCATTAACCTGTTCACTGAGAAGAGGAACAAACAGGCTAAACTCATTGTTGCATCATTCTGTTATGACATTTACAGGTTAAGTATAGCTAAGATACATCTACAGTATCTGCCATTTTTAAATCCATGCATATTTTTCAAAATGTAGGAAAATAATAAAGTACTATGCTCTTTCAATGTATGAAGCAGCCTTCAATACAGTCATGGGTATGTAACATTGTCTTTTGCGTTTCAAGGTAAATGGTTTCAACAAATAATATATTTACAAATAGCTTTCATGTTGGTAGTCTTGTTAAGCACAAATTACTAAGAGCAGATGTCCATCTTCAGAAAAGTGCACGTGACTCCATCATTGCCTTGCAGCAGTAGTGTGGGAACTGCACGCCTTTCAGAAGGAAATCTGTTAAAGCCTGTAAAAATAAAACAATAATGTTTGTCACTAATAACACATGCCAAATACTGTTACTCAAGATTTTTGAAGAGCACACAAACTATGCTTCCCCAGGGGCATATGCAAAGAGAGTACTTGGGGGGGAGGGTGGGCTGAAACCAGAATAACTGAAACACACAAAGTCAGTCATACCTTCATTCCATTGTCACTTTTAGAGGTTTATCCATGTAAGGAGGGTATCAACTGAATCACTGAACAGGGTATATTGACTAAATAAAGAATTTAATCAGTCAGCATACCCACAAACAACTTTTTAAGCAATGTGTACCAATATGGAAGTTGTTGACAGTGAAACAAACAAATATTAAAACTGAGATGAGTCAGTTAAGCTGACACTGACACTTCACTTCACTTTTTAAGTATTTATAGAACCAAAAGGCAAACAGAAGTAGGTTCATAAAGACTAAACTATCTAGGCAGGACTCATACCCAGTGAGATGTGTTAACCACTAGATTATGGGGATACTTCACTACAACTACAGAAGGTTAACCATCTATTATTGGCAACCTGTGACTAAACATGTGCAGATAGTAAAATGGGTAGAATAAGCCACTTAATCAATGTTGCTAACCAATGTATGGAATAATTTTCCAAAATAACAGATTAAATTCCCAGTATTTCCTCAGTATTTACCACTGCTTTAATGTTTATAATGGATTTAATGTATGTATACTTTATTTACTTGTTTATTAATAGGTACAACATGGCATATTAAACCTGTAAGTATAAAAGAGTTACAGAAAACAAAACTGACACTGCAGTACTTCAATATTATAGATCAGGGTATCTTGGGGAGGGCTGTGAGACCCCCAAGCCTCCCTCTGTGTATGTCCCTGCTTAACCCTAGAATCATAAGCTCTTGAAACACGGTGTTATTCATTAGCATTCATCTATCAAACAACATTTATTATGTGTTCTGAGAACACTTTCATAATTTTTCATTAGTAGCAAGCAAGACTAAGAAATAGCTTGCACTGTCGGAAAGTTGTTCACATAAGCATATATTTAAAATATTTTCATTTAACAGCTAATACTCTTTTTTTCCTTATGCTTCATGCATACATAAAATACTTGCACATGAAACATTTGAACTTCAGCTATTCAGCACATTTTAGGACACAAGGCCTAAATTCCTCTTTGTGCAGCCCCCTGTGGTTGTGTCTCAAACATTCTCAACCAAAATTTTCTCAGTTTTCCCTCTTAAGCTATACCGCAAACATGCAATAGAAAGTTTCACCTTCAACTTCACCCAGTTAGCTTAAATTATCTTGTTCCAAAATAATATCTTCTATTTCCTTGTATTTTAAGAAATTAACAGCTGCAGCATTATTTAAGGATGTAAACACATTTTTAATGCAAAATGGTTTTATTCAATGGATGTATATGTGGAAATGGTATAATTGTTTAGTCTCTATTAGATTTAGTATTATTTTGTTAATTATGTGATTCATATTTTGTTATGACTTCTTAGTAAGCATATCACTTATTTTATTATTGCTCGTTCTTGTTATTATGTTTGTATGTAATTTCACTATGTTCTTGTTTATTATAAACTTCTTTTATTGAAATTGACAAAGCTGATATTTCTGTACTGAAATCAAATGTGAATAAATTATAGGATATATGATATGAAGTCCATGTTTAGTCAACTGTCAAGGCAGCAATTGACCATGATAATTCTTGGTTACAGGTATAACCAAGCAAAAGAATGTAGAACTAATGCTATTGTTAAGTTTTCATCTCTCACACAACTGGTCTGCAGTTCTCAGCGAGAGAAAAGCAGGAGCTCAAGTGTGACTATGAGTAATTTGTTGCATTGTAAACATGGACAGAAACATAAAACTCTCACTGTAGCAGGAATGACAAAAGCAAAGGCTAGCCCACCCCCATGGTTTGGGGGTAGCATGTCTGCCTCACATTCAAGAGGTACAAGAGTTCAAATCTCTGCTACAGTGAGTTACCTGGTTAAGGATTTTTCTGGGGTTTTCCCTTACCGAGAAGACAAATATTGTACCCTAAGTACTTGGAACCCAGGTCCAATTGAGCATCATTTTAACCATTACATTCATTCACCATCCGATATGATCTACCCAATTAAGGGGGATGGGGGAAGCAAGGTTGCTCATAACAGGCGTTGTCTGACAGATGAATACTTACCATTCTATCGGATTAAAACTGTTATTGAGGTTACGTGCTTACAATTAGGTACCCACTGTAGATTGCTTTATAAGCCAGCTCCATTGATGAATATTCAATAATTCTAATCCAAATGTTTGCATGTAACACTTATATCCACATATACTTTGATATTCAATTGAGCAGGGCTGAAAAAGATAAATATATTTTGTTTAAAAATATTTTCAGTTGAGTTTATGACTAAAATATTGCATCCTACCTCTATGGTGTAGTGGTAGTGTGTCTGCCTCACATTCAACAGGTCCCAAGTTCGATTCTTGGTTAGGGTGAGTTACCCCGATAAGATTTTTCTGGGGTTTCCCCTTATCATGAGAAGACAAATGTCAGGTAACTTTAAGCTCTAAGGCCCTCAAGTTCATCTGAGCTTCATTTCATCCATTTCATTCATTCAGCATCCAATACAACCTACCAGGTTAAAGGACTTTAAACTTCAAGCATAAAAAAAGAACACAGAAAATATTTCACTAGATGTTAATGGTGAGGGGTACTTTTACATTAGATCTAAATGAAACGAGATATGACATAAGTTTACATATCTAATTCATTTTCAGTGCAACCTTTTGTACCAGTAACTTATTAATTATTTTGTTAATTTATAGGTGTTATGGGGCTTATTTGTTGGCTGACCTAATATGAAAACAATTTAGAGAATTTAATAAATTTTGTGGAGTGTCCTTGGTAGATTCCAAATATTTATTTTAAGCAACTGAGCCAAAACTTGCAAAAATATACAAAATGGAGACAATTCCAGTAAAGTCTAAACTTGCAATAATACTTCAATTTATTACTAATGGTGAGAGAAACCAAAGTTTAAATTTTCTGTTAAGTTAATAATTAGGAAATAAATGCAAGAGAGATATATTGTGCATGAAAAATTCAGTGATATTTCCATAATTTAATAAAGAGTGAAATGGTAACAATAAGGAGGGAGATAATATATATAAAAATGCAATAGTTTAACCAAAGATACAGTAGCAACTAAAATGCTGCTATATTCAAAGGCAGAAAAAATTAAAAATGATAGGCCATTTTTAGAAGGGTAAGAGATAAGTGAACAAGGAGCCTCAGAAAGGGGCAAGATGGTGGTACAGTCTGGAAAGCAGAGAGGTACCATTCTAATAGCTGCATCCCATTTACAAACCAGAGGTTAAAGCATGGGAGAGCTAAGATACAGACATGTTAGATATTATATTTTATGTATGTATTATTGTAATCAGTGAAGAAAGAAAGAGAGAAAGGAAAGAAGGGAGGGAGGAATGTTCCATTATATTCTACTTAAGATTTCTAGTCAACTCATACATCACTTAAGTGCTAAATGACATATTGTATGAAAAAATGTTAAATTGCCATCATTTTTATTGAGGATTAAACAAATATCATATAAAAGCAGAGTCCAAAGATTTAATCTTTCTTAATATGTATTCTTTATATTGGAATTCTGAAAAGTATCTACCACAAATGTTTGTTAACAAAGTTTGGAAGCATGCATAAACATGCACCATTTTCTTGAACGATCTTCACTACAAAGTATGTTAAAAACAGATCCTAGGTGAAATAGCATTTGCTGTTTGCATACAAGTCAAAATGTTCATACACGAATATAAATATTCAATTTAAGCTTACATGGTTTGTAGTGAACATTTACTTATCATACACAAGTAACGCTTGTATGGAGCTGGCTTCACATAGGCATACTGCGAGTGTTGTAATCTTATACAACTAAAGGTTAATGGTACACATACCTATGTCTCTCAGGAAAGTCTTCTCACAATTAAGTTTCCACTGTGCATTCAGCTTTATAATAGTTTTATAGTTTTCACTACTTCTGCCTTTATTAATGAACTATTTTATGATAATTAACTGTTCTTTCACAGAAGGCCATGTGTAGGCCAAGGGTTGAAAGGTATAATCAGACTGAAAAATTTTATATCATAGCCAGGATTTGAACCACAGATATTCTCTTTCCATGCAGTTGCTCATTATGTGGTGCAGTTTATCACTGACTGACCCAATAGAGGTTACCTATAAAGCTCAGGACTTAAAGTACTTATGGCATTGTAAGCCACCATTAGGGCATGTTATCTCAAATATGATTTGAGATCCCCTTGTGGATTATTGGGAAAAAATGTGAGTCAGTTGGAAAATTTGATGGTACAGGCATGTTGCCATGGTAGCTAAGTTGGTTAGAGCAATTGCATGGAAATGGAAGATGCATAGTTCAAATCCTTGCTATGGCACTGAATTTTTTCAGTCTGATTCTATTTTTCAAACTATTTTATATTTATCTCTGTGATGCATTGAAACATCCATGCATATTTATGACTTTCTGATTATGCTGTTCAACACCACCTTTCATATTACGTTCATTCAAAGACAAAATTCACATCTTGTAGAAGACAGTTTGAAACTACTTTATAATTTCAAAGTTTACTACAAAGTAAAGAGCATATGGCATTGGGCTGGAATTTCAAAACTCATTACCTCAAAGTAATTTTTTTTTACTTTGAACCAATGCTAGAGCATTGCCATTAGTATAAATACTGTGAAACAGAATAAACACATTTTTGCACAAGGTTTCTGTTCTGTTTTCTGAAGTAAAAAAGAAAAAAAATGTACATGGACTTGAGAGTTTTAGAAAGAGTTAGAAATGAGTGACTCAATTTCAGTTTGTGCATCTAATAAGGTTCTAAATTTGTTTATTTTATATAAAAACATTCATTTTTCCAAAGAATACATACCGAGAGATCAGGAATGCAGACTGTGATGGGAAGTATAAAAATGTAGAAGAAAGCACAGAATCCAGCAACCTCAAATGAGATGAAAATGAGTATAATCAGCCAAATTATGAACCACAAGGGGTTTGATCCTTGTCCAGCACCCATTGTATCTTGTTATGGAGTTATTCACAGCTGGAATTAGATATTCTACATTAGGTATACCATAATAGTTTCAATTTTCCTTAAGTTTATAACATTGCAAGCTGTAATTATATACTTATTTTTTACTTTCATTTATTATACAGATAAACTGTTACCCTTGCAGTGAATATGAATAATCACAATATTTAACAAAATCATGCTTCTCAGTTTTAAACAACTTAGAATCACAAGCAATACCATATTTATTTTAAAACAATTAATAACTATTCAAAATGTGCTATAGATGTTCATTCTGATCAAAACTTAAAGATTTGGATACTGGAAGATACATTTACTACTACTGAAGATATTGAGTCATTGTCTTCATTTTTCTGTTATTACTGCACATTTTTAATGAATGTAGCAAATTAATGGACTGCTTTTAATGCATCATCTAGGTGTAAGTCTTTCAGGATCTTATTTATTTCTAATGTCAATGATGAGATATGCTGAATCAAAGTCCAATGGAGTCCAGAAATTGTTACAAGTTGAGATAGAGGATTTAAGGCATCTTCGTGAAAATTTAAAATTTCTACACCCTGAAGATTTCCCATATCCAAGCAGAAAGTTCACCTATGTCATAGGTATGACAGTCAAGGGGAGGAGGGTTTATAGTTGCAAACCCTCCACCCTCTCTCCTTCCCCAATACCAACAAGATTCTTCTATAAATATGGATAGAACAAATCTAATGTTGCATTTGCATGGCTTTCTCTACTCTTCATCTATTAAATATTCTTCTTCTAATTCTTGCTAATCAATATAAACTTTCATTACATGTTTACTCATTTGTTGTAGGTATAAGAAGGATACAGCAGGCTAAAGCAATCAAACATGCGCGAATCAAAATGTTCTGAAATAGCACTGGCTCGCCACTTTGCGCGCCCATCTCACCCGGCCCACGGCCACTCACACCTACGGCAGAGGCCCCCGCCAGATGGTGTCCCCTTCACGGATGATACAAGCTGCCGCACAGCAAAACCGCGGGCTTGTATATATTGTATATAGTCAGTGTTAAGTGTTTTTTATTTATTTCGTGTGCTAGTGTTTCCGTGTGTCGGAACTGGGACGTGCAGTGCATGACCAGGAATGTGTGAGTGTGTGAGTGTGTGTGTGTGTGTGTGTGTGTGTGTGTGTGTGTGTATGTGTGAAAAAAAAATTGTTTTCAAATTGAAGCATAAACCGCAACATACACAACAAAACTGTCCTCGGCAACCTAAAGATGGTTGCCGTATGGGTTTTTTATTTTTCTTTTAAATAATCTCATAGAAATAAGACAAATGTAATTAAATGTAAATTTTTGCCTGTAAGCCGGGCCCCTTGTACCGGCACCAGGCCACATTTCTTTAATAAATAAATCTGAAATCTGAAATATGTAGAGGATGATGACATTAGTGACCTGTGAATAGTAAAACCTAAATAACATTATTCCTGTACTGATTATTTGCTAAAAGTTCTTCAAGCCACAAAGGTTTTCTTTTTGTGGAAGTTTGTTATTGTGTACTCAATTAAGTTAGGGTAAGAAGGAACTAATGTGTAAATTAAATTGAAGTTGAGATTATGGATGCCATGGAGAAATGGAGAGAAGTTTCCGCACCTGTGCACGTTACCTACTTCTGCTATAGCGACTCTAACTTCTGTCATAATGTTTAAATTAAATTGAGTTTTATTTATGGATGCTCTTTAACTGCTGTGGTCCTTAGTGTCCCATTCTATATTGGTCGTGAAAGACTGACAATTTTGCTCAGAGACCTCTTTATCAAGCTTGAGGTTCTTTTACGTGCCATAAATCTACGACACGGGACCACCAGCTTTACTTCCCTTCCGAGGAAAGCCATGCTAAGGATTTTTATACCCGAAAAAAACCATCGCCCACCGCCGGGTTTGAACTCGCGACCTCGGAAACTAGAGGCTAGCATGTCTGCCGAAGTGTGCTACCACCTAGTGGCATTGACGTAAAATTGTAGTGATAGTATGGAAACAGGACACAAAAAACTTGGCGCCACAGTCCACTGCTTCAAGTGTGCACGACCCCCATGTATTTGGTCCCATAATGTAATTACGTTATACCAGTTGTGCTTGCGCAGAAGCTCCTTAATACGTGCACAATTCAAGATGTACTAGAGACTTGTTATCATTAATTTAAATTTTCCCGAGTTTGGAGGAGTAATTAAACGCCGTAGATTTTAAATTACCACATATACGTAACTTTAATAACATTAAAAAAAATAACGAATAAATCCGCAAGGTGTCAAAACTTAGATTGTTCACGTGCCCTTGTGCTCTTATACACCGATCGTCATTGAGTGGAAGGGTATAATATGATGTAGATAATACATGGCCAAGGCGATTGGACCCGCGGGAAAAAAGAAAAGAAAAAGAACAGACGGCACGTATTGGCCTTACATGTGACATGTGCGCAAAGCAGATAATGGATGTAAGCTTTGTCTCAAATGGTTGACTGCACCGATGACGTCATTTCATTCATCAGTAACGCTATTGCAGAACTATCTTGGTAATAAATTACTGCTTAAACGACAAGGTCGAGCTTAAAAGCATTTGGGCATAAAGCAAAATCTTGTAACTGTTACTTAGATCTTCGAAAATATTTGCCTTGAAATTTGAATTAATTACAATAAGGGAAATTGAAATTGAGTTTTATTTATAGACGCTCTTTAACTGTTCTGGTCCTTAGCGTCCCATTCTATATTGGTCGTGAAAGACCGGAAATTTTGCTCAGAGGCCTCTTTGTCAGGCTTGAGATTCTTTTACGTGACGTAAATCTACGACACGGGACCACCGGCTCTATTTCCCTTCCGAAGGAAACCATGCTAAGGATTTTTACACCCGAAAAAATGCATCGCCCTTCGCCGGACTTGAACCCGTGACCTTGGGAACTATAGGCTAGCATGGTAACCACTACACCACGGAGGACGTCATAATAAGTGGTCTATAATAATTTTCTTACAAACATAGGTATACCATGGTGCTTGCAGGAGCCGCGTTAGACAAGGCTGTGTTTCTTCGTGTATTTATCGTATGCAGTCTCAGTTTTGATGCTTAAATATAGGTTTAACGCATCTTTTCCTAACCAAAAAGCTGTGTACGATGTACCTACCTAAATTAAGTGCCGAAGGGTTATCAGCTAATCTGCGCCATTGTTTGTCTAAAAAATAACGAAAACCGTAAAGGTCTACAGAGATGATGAAGGTGATTAATCAAGGTCAAATAAGATGCGTCTAAAGAGCTACGAGTTATTCGACATTTCTCTTTTAGATGAGAGAAAAATCCGAGAGAGAGGGGGAAACAAAAATCTTATCCAGGCCACTTCCCACAAAAGAGATTCGAACTAGAATACATTGAATGATTGAATTACTAGACAGACATGCTACTCATCGCGAAGTTTAGCTTTTACAAAGGCAATTCGGAAAGTAAGTTCTGGCCTCGTCATTCACGAGCGCGGGGGGTACCAGCGCTATTCTTGATTCGCTGTATAGTTTGGTTCAATACGCTCCTGACAATGTCAGTGTGACTTTGCATTCGACTGTTTATTTCACCAAGACAGGCTTGTAAAATGTGTGCAGAAATACAAGTTGCCTCCAAGTGAGGGGTACGTGCGGTGATACTGTTTCTGTGGAAGTAAAGAAAGAGAAAGAAAACGAACACGGCAGCTGCAATTCGTTGATTCCTGCAGTGTACGGGAACATGGGTGAGAGTGCTGTTCGATGTTGGTGGACGCACAAACTTTAGATCGACCGTTTGTTGTGAACTACTTACTTGTTGCAAATGTGGATGATATGGTCAGACAAAATCGCTGTTTCACAATTTCAGATCTTCATGAGTATTTTCGCAAATCAGTAGGACTGTTCTGTATGAAGTGGTGGCACAAAGGTTAGGCTATCGTAAGTTTTATACTCGATGGGTACCAAAATTCTGTATGAAGACCAAAAGGCCATGAAGATGGGAGCAGCACTGACATGCCTTCAACACTACGAGAAAGAAGATGCTTTCTCGACCAGATTGCCAAGGGAGATGAGTCGTGGGTTCGATACGTGAACTTCGAAATAAAATGATAGTCAATAGCTTAGGATTAACCTAACTTTCCTACCAAACCACAAAAATGCTTCTATGCATTTTCAACTAAGAATGTCATGGCAGCTTTTTTAGGGGGGGGGTCATCAAGGAGTATACTGGTGGAGTTCATGAAACGAGGCCGGCACTAAACCCTGACGTCTACTGTCAGACACTAACCAAACAGGAGAGCAATTAGAACAAACTACGTGGGAAGTTGAGTTTTGGGGTTGGTTTCTTCCACGCTAATCCTTGGACGCGTATTGCGCACGCACTCAGAATCTCCTGCAATAGTTCAAGTGGGAGGTTTCTGATCATCCAGCATATAGATCTGACTTGGCTCCGAGTAACATCACCTCTTTCGAAACAGAGGAAATTGCTTGCATCACATGGGGTTAGGAACTCAACTGGTTCACAAACAACGGAGCGGTAACTAGAACGAGAATGAGAAAGTTGAAATATATGTATTCAAATGGGAGTGTTCACAACCGACGGGAAGCGTTCCCGGGCCCCGGGAACGGGAAAGAAGCGTTGCCCAACTTTTAACTTTCTCATTCTCGTTCCCGGGCACGGCATATTAGATCCATTTGTGCACATTAGACCGGTGGAAATGAAAAAAGAACAATAATCAATTTTAATGTATGCCATTAAATAAAGGAATGAAAGATTGCCATAAGTAGAGGGATCGGAAATGTAATGGATATGCATTTAGGTAATGGTTACTCTATCGAATTTTGACGTTGACTTGGCTAAATTGGAAGTAGGTGAAAAAATGTCATTGGTCAGTTAAAAACAAATGAAATCCCAGTGCGCAAAATCACTTTCACTTTGTGATCGATATGCATTCCCGTTCTCGTTACCGGGCTGTTTGTGAACCAATATCTTGCATAGTGCATTGCTTCCCGTTCTCGTTTCCGTTCTGGTTACCGTTCTCGGGCGGTTGTGAACCAGCCTTCAAAGAGAGCGTTTCAGGGTCGCTATAATCACAGGCGACAGTTATACGCAGAGGGAGGTTCAAAGCTTGTGAAATGGTACGACAAATCCTAAATGTAAATGAAAATTATGTTGAAAAATAATTTAACGGTTTACTTTTCACTTATAATAAAATTTCAAAAATGAAGTAACATTCCTTAAAAAATAACAATAATGGGGCTTACATTCCGAATTCCCTCGTGTATCACTCCAAGTACAGCCAAAAGATGAATGTCACCATTGATAAAAAATGAATACCAAGTTTATCAGTTGTTATCATGTACTCGTATTTGCTTCGATAGATTATGCACACATCAACGGATCCTTTTTCGTATATGTCTTACACATGGGCACGCGGTTCCAGCGGACCGAAAAAGCTTCTACATTTTTCTTCGTTTACTTTTTACTTTCTCTGCCACATACCGATAATAGGTAGAGGAAATATTGCATTTAACCCAAAATTGGATATCGAGATTTCACACTTTTGAAGCCCATTACACCCTCAACGCCGCTTTAGAAAACGTTTCGCACGCGAGTGTGTGAACGGCATAAATAAAAAAAACGGACTATGTTTCATACTTGAGCCAGACACTGATTAAGCATATAAGAAAGAATTTTTAAGAAAATATCCCATCCCAAACTACTTTTCTTTAAGTGGCAAAATTTCTTATGTTTTATTTCCCCAAAAATGGCTCATGATTTTGATTAAAATACATATATTGCTGACTGCTGATTTGCAGGAATACATTTTTAAACTCTAATGATTTAATTAATTTAATTTACCTCTCCCGTTCTTTATGAAATTATCTAGAGGATTTTTATGGTTAATCGTATAATTGTAATGTCGTACGCTCTAGCTAAGGGATGAAAAATCCCCTGATTTTCACGCCAAAGATTTGTAACTTCGGCGGAACGTCTAACTTCCCCTCCGACAGTAGCATGTAATTATCGAAGGAGGGCACCTCGCCACTGCGACCAACTAGATCTATGCTGGCTACATCCCCCACGAGACAGGGATGAAGTGAAGGAGTCGCAGGAGGTATGCAGACAGGATCCCAGAGACGCACGGAAGTCCCTATAATTTCCAGTACGAAACACCCGCTCTCGCCAGTAGACGCGGAGTCCCGCGAGAGGGCGAAGAAGCGGCCCTTGCAGGCAGGCCAACGCACCCTGTCGTTGGCGGGGAGAAATCTTTCCAAAGCGCAGCAACCATATCATCTGGCATCACTAGACGCACTACGGAACTAGGAGACACTGCCTGAAAGATGAAATGACAGGAAATTATGGAAAGAAGAAATGGTAGAATACAGAATTCGTCTAGGCGACCAGCCCCAAAAACCCTAATGGTCAGAGTGGGCGGCCACGGGAATCGAACCGGGAACCTCCCGAATGCGGACCACAGACGTTACCGCCTGAGCCACCTCGCTCACTGTCCACCCCGACAGTCTTCCAAGTTCTGTAAATACTGAAGTAGCCTGTAAGTACCTTTTGGCTGTAGAACAAGCGGTTTGGAATGTAACTTTTTATATAATTATAGTAGGTGAAATTTTAAACCTTTGTGCCTTCTGTTTGGTATCATAGTTATTTAAAAACAGAAAAACTACTTAGTTTTCCACATAACACAGTAACCCTAAACATACAACGAAATGGAGGTGAACCTGGAGAATATGAAGATTCCCTACTCTCAGGCCACCAGGTTAACCGCTTTGGAAAAATAACATACCCTGCGACCATCGAGAAAAATATCTCCTCGGTTATATCGGTCCACTGATTTAGAAACCAAGATTAGATTCTCTTTTGGTTTGTTGCGTCTTCGTTGCTAAGTCGTGACCATCTACATAACGTATATAATATTGTTTGGAATGAAATATTCGCGGCATTTGTCTTATTTTATATGCATATTCTATGGACTAACAATAGCTATTTTGTACGCTATGGCATTCTCGGATAAAAGCCCTCTTCCAAAGTATCTTCTGTTATAACTCCAATGTGATCGTATTCAAGCATAAGGGCTTTGTAAATATTGTTAATATTTTAGTAATTCATGAAATTAATTAGGTGTTTTATAGGCCATGTCCGTCAGAAACAATTGGGATTTTCAATTGTGAAAGAATTATAAAAATCGGTTGATGGTTTTTGAGACTACTCTACACATAACACACGCACACACACACACACATCAATTTTTCTCTCTAAATAACATTAATATAGAGATTTGAGATACTGACAGAACAAATTAAATATAAGTAGCCTGTAACGTCTTTTCATATTAATTGAATTTTATACAATTGAGAATCCATTAGAAATGACACCTTCCGTGTTATATGTTACTAAGCACTTATTAATTAATTTGAAATAATTCCTAGAACTTCTAGGTAAATAGGCATCGTTGAATATCGTAAAGTGAAAAAAAACTTTTTATATGAATAATGTAATATATATATATATTCCATTTATGTGCCGCCTATAACATCTAAATTCATATCGGCGGCTTTGTTTTAGAACAAATGCTCATCGGCAATGATGTTCACTCGTTTTCTATTGTGTATCATTTTGGGTTTACTTACGTTGATTTTTTTCTATTGAATATTCAATTCACACACGCATTTACACTCTCACTCTTACTTCCAATCTCTAAGGAGGATGAGGAATAATCCTGGCTAAATAAAATTGCCACTCTCCCAGCTGGGAATCGAACCCGCAATCGCTGGATTTGGAAGCTAGCACGCTACCACCAGACCACAAAGGCAGTCATACAAGAAACTGCGAATTTTTTATGTGTGTGTTGACATCAGAAACTTTTTTAAGAACTTAAATATTGATGATGGTAATAATAATAATAATAATAATAATAATAATAATAATAATAATAATAATAATAATAATAATAATAATAATAATAATCTGTTACAGAAAGTAGGTACAGTTTCGATAATAACTTTTAGACAAAGTTGCATAGAGCTCCATTCGCTGTGAATAATTTTCCATCGTTCAAATCATTTCCCTGAGAATCGCTGCTTGAGCTAAAGCTGACAGCCTTCAAGGATTTACTCGCGGGTTCAAACACGGCGGAGGGCGATGAATTTTTTTCGGGAATAAAAATCCTTATCATGGCTTCCTTCGGAAGGGAAGTACAGCCGCTGGTTCCATGTCGTAGATTTGTGGTACGTAAAAGAACCTGATAAAGAGGTCTCTGAGCAAAATTGCCGGTCTTTCACGCCCAATATAGAATGGGACGCTAAGGACCGTAGTAGTTAAAGAGCGTTCATAAATAAAACTTAATTTAATTTAATTTTCAAGGATTTACAGGTTCATGAAGCAGGTAGTTCTTTGCCGAAATTACAAATACACGTTCAAGAAAACTAGACTTGATACAACTGAGTCCAATAAAATGTCCAACAAGAACAATATTCCACCGTTCTGTAGAATGTTTGGAATATCAGAATACAGTGGTATTCTGTCATCTATAGTATGGATCAAATTGTAGTTCTAAATCAGTCATGCAAATTGTGTCCTACTTGAGAAGCCATTTATTCCCATCCCAAAGACGATTGTGAAAGACGCATCACGCCACTCGCTTGTTTATGGACGATAACCCGTTACAGCGGGTGTGAACTATGGAAGGAATATGTTTACTCTCCTCTTCCTTTTCATTTTTCCTACTGTACCCAGTTCCAAGTACGTTAATGATCATGTGTAACGTTCTCTTGGGTATACCTATAATCGTTCTAACAAGTACAGGGCAGGTCCTGCCATACACCTTCAATGACAACGGTGGATATTTATAGTAGCGCCCATTCTTCGCATACGGATTCCCGTCAAATACAAATTGGGTAACTTACTGTATCTTGTTTATTTCTTTGAAGCCCCCAAAGCCATACAATTCAAACATTTGCTATTTTATTTCAAACAAGTGGTTTGGGAGCAACTGCTTCATTCAAAACGCATCACAGAACAACAAACCGCTTACATTCATAAACTAGAAGTCTAGCTTTGCGGCAGTCCCAATTTCTTTTGATGCGCCAGTCCCACACTAATACGTTACGCCCTCCTGATGCCATTCCCAGCGGTTGTCGTCATTGCCTCTGTCATCATGAACTACAGGATTATGCTATGGACAATGCAGCTTCACAAGCGAGGAATATCCCATACATAAAGATTTTATTTATACTCTTTCTGAAACAACAGTTCAACTACAGTCTTAAGGATACGCACGTTTGAAAATGCTGAAGTTCAATTAATTTTGCTGAACATTTTAATATTACACTTATGAATATCGAACAGTTTCAACTTTCCCTTCGATATGTTGGTTAGTTTTAAAAATGAATGTTAATGTCCTGTGCAAGGTTACACTTTAAAACTAATATTTCTTAATGACAATCTGATCATACCACACAAATTTATCAAATAATTTTTGTGTGCTGATTTTACTCCAACTTTTGAATGAATTTCTAGTTCTCCAACTCACTTTTGCTTGAAAAAGCAGTAACTCAAAACCTTCACAACAGAAAATGTATACAAGTTTTGTTGTTTGACCTTCCGCATACGCATAAAAGGATTGCTGCATCGTGTAGAAGATTTTGAACCAGAAAAGAGATAGATTGGGTGAAGGTATTACACAATGTCAACAATTGGGAAAGCTTTGCTATCCTCTAAACTTCTACTCTTAGGTCCTTGGTTCCGCCATAAATTTGTATAATATGTTGGAAATATATGTTTTGAGGTCCCCTGAATCCAAAAAAGCACTTTTAGAAACAGGTCCGTTTTGTGTGTGTGTCTGTGAACAGCATAACTCAAAAACAAAATGTTGGACAAGCATTAAGCTTGGTATTTAAGTTCAGGATCCTCCAAGAATGTGAATTCCTGCACCCCAAACTACCCTTCACGTGGAAAAAATGTAATTATTGTTGAATTTCTCAAAAATGCCAATAACGATTTTGATTCAAATACAATACATTTAAGATACTTAATAATTTTGTGCAATTTTGTATAACTCAGTACACAAAAACACACAATTTATTTCAGGTAACTTTTTTATGGCATCAGCCATTTCCGAGATATTGGTTATTATTGGTTTGAATTTTTCAATACTTGTATTTTTTAAGTCTGTCGCTATTCAGTTGTTTCTTACGATAACATGGAATTTTAAGGCCAGTATATAGTGACCAGATTTTAAACATTTGACTATAGCTATTCTATAACGAAATATGTGAAGAAAGTATGCAAAAGTTTATCTCAATCAACTTGAAATAGAATAAGCATTTGCAAGAATAGCTTGTAGAAGCTGTATAAAAGTAAAGGGTGATGGGTAGAGAAGTTCATGTGAATATAACACATAATATTGTTTTCCCCACTCGCAGGCACGAAATGTCATTAAAATGGTGAAGAGATTTTGCAAGCAGCACGTTTATGCACAAACAAACAATGTTCTTTTGTGCTGTGGAAGTAAACAGTTAACTAACGCTTTCTCAATCAGCCGGCTTCTTCTCCGTCGTTTTCCCCTTATTTTATTTTGTCCTTCGTCCAAGAAGACTTACAAGCCATAGGTCCAGGAGACCGCTGAGATAAAAACAGGGGATGACAGCCCTAAATGGATTTCAGTACTTTAATCTTTAGATAGTCTTGAGAGTTGTAGCTTACTTAGAAGTTACAGAACATTCCTCCAGGCAAATGCTATACCTAAACTAAAAGGGAATTTCACCACTGAAATTTGGCGAAAATCTCGGGAAAATGGCTTTAGGATTATATACCCACAAAAATACTTGAAAGCGCCAATTCTAAGCTATTTTCCGTTTTGACATAATGTAACAACGTGGAATCAATCTTTTTTTCACTCTAAAATTTGAATTTTTTAATTTTTTAAACATTTCAGTTTCATTTTACATTTTCTAATACCTATCTATTGTAAGTAGGAGAAGTACTACATTCCATCCAAAAATGAGGTACCGAGGTTTCACCGGAAATACATTCTTGACTCCCTGAGCCAAAAATAAGTGCTTTTATAAAAAGGTCTGTGTGAGTGTGAACAGCACAACTCAAAAGCAAAACCACTTAAATACCAACCTTAGTTTTTAATTTCAGCGTCTTCCAAGGATACACACGAGGATTTTAAGGAAAATCTCCCATCCCAAACTACCATTTATTTTCGATTTTCTCAAAACAGCTTTCTCAAAGCATAACAAATGAAATGTATATCTTGAATTTTCTGCGAATAAGCTGCGAAATCCTCATCGTTCTGAATGGCTTTGCGTAGACAAAATGTATAGCCGAGGTCACGTGTTCAAAAACCGATTTTTTTCGGGAGTAAAAATCCTTAGCATGGCTTCCTTCAGAAGGGAGTGATCCTGTGTCATAGATTAACAGCACGTAAAAGAACCTCAAGCCTGATAAAGAGACCTCTAAGCAAAATTTCCTGTCTTTCACGCCTAGTATAGTAGTCAAAGAGCATCCATAAATAAAACTCAATTTATAGACAAAATCTTACTGCATAAAATAAATAAAAAGTAGATCGCGTTAAATCACACAATTTAATATAATAACTTTTGTGTGTGTGTGTGTGTGTGTGTGTGTTTAACCATTTCCAAGATATTTCTTGTTATTGGTTTGAATTTTCAAATACTTATACTTTTCTCAAATGGAAAGTCATTCGTCCCCCCCCCCACCCGCCTTTCTTTCTCATGGTGCAAAGAGCATGAAATTTTAAAGTCATCACATAGCACCCACTCTTTAAAAATCTGACTATCGCTTTACCTTTTGCATCCTACAACGAAATGTGTAAATGTGAATTGAAAGTTTATTTTGATTACTTTGTCGAGAAGTGAGTAGAGCAAATCATGTGATCCAAGGAAGAGGTTGATTATGAAGCGGTAACTTCTCTTCACAAAGTACAGTTTGTCATGCTCCAACTTTGAACTTAGGTTCCCAATTTTTACACGACTCATTTAAATGTTTATATATTTGAAACTAGTGCTGCGCTTATCGCAAACACTATTCAAGACGTCAAGGCATTGCTTTAAACTTGTTATCACTATTGGTGAAGTAGTTTACTGCTATTTGTTAAAGCTACTGTGTTCTTTTATAGAGCACCGTTTAGTTGCCATAGCTTGCTATGATGGAATTTTGGAAACAAATCTGCAAACATTCCTGGAGCACAAACCAAGTGGCTTATACTCTCCTACCTTTGAAGCTAAATAAAGAATGATCAGGAGCAATAAAATGTCATTACGTTATCTCTAATGACTCAGTAAAAACTTTTAAGGGGCAAAATATGCACTGCCCGGTTCCCTTAGTTGTAAGGCATTCAAATTAATATTGGCTACACCACAGTGCATATTGTTGAAAGAAGCCTACATTTTATATTTTCATATTTATCTAGCTGATTTATTGAAGCTTACTCGGATTTTAAAAGTGTTTTAACTACAAAAGAGGTTAATTCTTTAAACTTATTACGTTTTCGTGAAAGATAACTTACTAGAATGTTCCAAAGTATAATTGTTTATATATTTGAACCGAAATGTATGTTTAAATACCACTATACCAGTCACTGCCATTAACTCCGTATTTTTACTTTTTCTAATACGTACCTAGTAGACAAAGGAGTACTGTATCCCACTCAAAAATTGTATACCGAGACTTCATCGGAAATATATGTTGAGATCCCTAGATAAATAAATAAAAAAAGCAAAAAGCAATATCCGTGTTTGTGAACAGTATAACTCAAAAAGGAAAAGTCGAATGAAACCAAACTTGATATTTAATTTCAGTTATTCCAAAGATGCGGCACAAAGATTTTCGAGAAAATACACCCATTCCAAACTATCCTTTCCATTTAAAAAATGTTGTCATTGTTTTAAAAATGGCTCTAACGATTTTTATTAAAATACCATATATTTAAGATATTTATTGACAAATAAAATGTATGTCTTAAATTTTCTAGGAATACCCTGTGAGGTCTACATCATTCGGAAATAATTTTGTATGATTATATATAGCTGTTAAACCGTACACAAAAGCTTACTACACACAAAAAAAGTAGATGTCTTTAAAACCCACACTTTATTTCAATTTGTTGTGGCATCAGCCATTTCAGAGATGTTCATATTATTGGTTTGAATGCGTCAATGCTTTTCTCATTTTTTGAGTGCTGTCAACATTCTGTTGTTTCTCGCGATGTCATATAAAGGGTATGTAATTTCAAGGCCAGTGTATTATGATTCGCTATTAAACATTTGACTATCGATTCGGTTTCCTCTATCTCCCTTATACCTACAAAGAAATGCGTAATAAAACTATTTCTGAAAAGGTTTTTCTCGATTAACATTAAGTCGAAAGAAAAATAAGCTTTAATGAGAATAGTTTGTAAACTATGTAAAATTAAAGGATAGTGGGTAGAAAAAATCATGTGAAGTAAAGCACCACATGTTCTCCTAGGCTTCTGCGGCCAGCGTCTTTGATATAACTGGTTTCTGGTATCTGCCACGTTATGTTAACTGTCTTAAATAGCCAACGTTTCGACCTCTTGTTGAGATCATCCAGCGCAGTCCTGAGGACGACCTCAACAAGAGGTCGAAACGTTGGCAGATAACAGAAATCAGTTATATCTAAAACACCACACTTTTATTTTTAGTAAGGTTTACAATAAATAAATCTGTGCATGTCTATGTAGACGATTATTCAATCGCATTTACCTTCTGATGTTATTATGAAACATAGCTATGAATGCAATAACTTGCGCTTGTTTTTCAATTCCATAATTGAATCCCTTTTTATCCCATCTAAATGTTACGCTCATTCTGTGTAAATGTAAAGCAAGTTAATGCTCCGTTAACGCACGAGATGGCTCGGCGGTAACGGGTGAAGCTTGCATTCGGGGGGTTCTGGTTCGATTCCCGTCAACCACCCACTCTGACCTTGAGTTTGTCATGGTTTTCCCTGGTCGGTTGGCGAATGTTGGAATGGATTCTCATCTACCGCGATTTTCTTTCCATCATTTTCACTTTCATTCAGTTTCCTTCTCATCTTTCAGGTGTACTTCTAGGTTTCGTGGCGTGAGGCGGTGCCTGACAGATGGTGGGGTCTTGCTCAAATAAAAGAGTACTTCTGTGAACACTAAAGAGCTATTTGGTTGAACGGGTCGTACATCGCCCTTTCTGGGTAGCTCTAGTAGTGGGACGGGTCTTTGAGCTAGGAGTGTTAGAGACTTCCGCGCATCTCTGTGCCTTGTCTGCCTACGGCCTGTAGTTTCCTGTGGTTTTTGCACTTCATTCTTTCCTCCTGAGTGGGGTGGTAGCCGCAATATATCTGTAGGTGATTGCGCGCGAGGCGTTCCCCTCCGTTGTATACCTATATCCTACAATGCTTCGTTACGATTATTCATCAGATCAAAGGCAACGTTCATTACGTATGGCTGCCATCTGTTCAAACATATTACAGATTAAAGACTAAAGGCCCACCTCTGTGGTGTGGGGGGGGGGGGTAGCGTGTCTGTCTCCCTTAAAGATGTCCCGAGCTGAATCTCGATTAGGGTGAATTACCTGGATAAGGTTTCTTCCGAGGCTTTCCCTTATGAGAAAACAAATGTCGGATAACTGTAAGCTCCAGGGACCCCGAGCACATTTGAGTATGTTTGCAACAATTTTTGTTCATTTACGTCCGATATGACCTACCCGGTTAAAGGTCGTTAATTAATAATTAAAAAAAGCAAGCAAGAAATACGACACCCTGATTAGGGATGGGCAGAAAATAAATCAACGGTTACATTGTAACAGTTACCTTAATATAACGGTTATCTAAGTAACGAATACAAAGTAGTTACCCAATAACGGTTACCAAAGTAACGAAAACAACTAGTTATCGTGTTGACGGTTATCGAGCCTGGATGGTATCATTCAATGCTAGTGAGCGGCATTGGCATTGCTTATTTGGAACTATAGTACAGCAACTTAGCGAAAACTCTTGGGAGGGGTAACTCACCTGGTTATGTATTCCCCCTCTCTGTCTTGGGCGGGCATCCCTCTCCTACTCTGCCTCTGAGTTGCTGCTGAAGCAACACACGCCATAATTTCGCCTAGCCCGTGTTTTATTTATTTTACTCTCACAAAATCATTTATCACATAGTCACACTACTGTTGGATGTAGAGAAAGGACTAAAGATTCAAGATCATTGCAACAAAAATACTGAATTGGATTGCTGTGATGGGCCACGCAAAGAGCAAGGTGCAGGGAGTGTGAAAGCAAGTGTTTGCATATAACTAGCGATAGTATTTCACATACGTGCTATATTATCATGGGATATTTTCCAAAAGTTAATGCACACTTTTTAGGTTATTTCATAGCCTTCACTCCCTCACCTATCACTTCAAGAAAAAGAGTTCCTTGCTGGTTGATTTTCGTAGTACAAATTATTTAAATTGAAATTTTACAAAGAAAACTAGCGACTTTAATTTTTTTACAAGGAGAGCAATTACACATCATCATCTTGAATCTGTGATCTTTAACATACCTTTTACAGAACTGGAATACGGATTGTAGTGTTTGAGTTATCACGATATAAAAAGGTCCTATTACATTTTTCTTCTCTTTAAAATTGCTGTGTTCACACCAGTGACGTGGCACTTGTTTCCCGCGTATCAGCCCACTTCCTCTTTAAAGACATCTCACTAGATAACTCAATAGCTAAAGGCAAAAGACAAGTAGAGTGGGGGCGATTTATTTCTCCTGAATGGCGCAATCCGTAGACCGAGGGATTTTACGAAGTTATACTACCTCCGTTTATAATTTGAGTCATACTCGCACGGAGTTGCAAGAACATATTTATTATAGCGTGTTGCTTATGGCTTCGGATATAGATCACAAGTATTAATTTGCGGTCGCAGGCCACAGATAACAGTTAGCACTGCATTGCATTAAGATGGTTAATCACATACGATTATATGTGCATGAGGTTTTATACGTCGCGGTAAGATGGGTACAAATAAACATGCGCGGGCCGTTAGGTTCAAACGACATCGTTCATATAAAAAAGTAGTTTCGTTACTGGTAACCGTTACATGTAACCCTTATCGCAATGTAACTGTGACAGTTATAGCTGTTACTGGAAAATAAACTGTTTGTCAGATACCTAATCCTGATAGTTAAATAGTCCTTGGGATCGAAGGCCAAAAAATAAACAAAAAACAAACAATAGACACGAAAGAATGCATTTAAGTAAATGCTCCTGAGGTGGATTTTGAATCCTTCCGATTATTCGTATCAGATATTGCTTTATCATTATCTCTTTCCCTAATGTTCTTTAATGAGCAGTACACACTGTAAGATAACAGAGGTTGGCAAATATTTCGAAACTGATACAAATATGTTTAAAAAATAATAGAAAAGAAAATCATAATGCTATATGAGCGATGCATATCAGGTATACTGGTGTGCATAAAATGTGGCCCATAGTGGAACGGAGCTGTTTATGTTGGTACTGACAAAATCTATCCCCGACCCCACCAGCTGTTTTTCGAGCATAATTCTAGACACTGGATTGGCAGGGTGCTTTGCCTCCCCTAAAATATGGCCGAACTGTCGAAAGGTGACACTACAACTTAAACCTTATGTTTTCATGCCACCACCTTTTTTAATGCCGGTTTAACCTTCGTCTCCATGTCGCTGATGAAAGCTCTCATTCATGTAAATGTCGTTGCTATCGTTCAGTTTAACCTCACATGCAAGTAATTCTCCACCCCTTCCTCTAGAAGGCCGAATTATATTGTAATTGGTTTAGCCTTTCCTTGTGTACCAATCATAGCGAAACTCTTTCATAGGGGTGGTATCCGAATCACCCTTTCATTCCACACAGATTATAAACATAGTTCATTGGTTAGTTCGTAAGTCCCTGTGTTGTTTTTCAGGCCAGTCACATAGAGAACGGATACCGGCTGGGTGGAGTCAAACGTTGGGTACCTGAACGTGAAACCCTTACGGAAAGAAAAACACTATGGTGATCTAAGGGGAATGGGCCACTTTTTATGTACGACAGTGTACATACAGCTCAGTTGTGTTGCCTGAAACAAGAGGCGTTTTGGAGAACCAGCTTTATTGTTTAACGTCCTGATATACCGGCAAATTACGTGCTTTAATTGCGCAGCAGGATTTCTATTCTATGTACTAATATCTATTACCTATGATATCGATGGAATTTTATACGGTTTTAATTTTAAAAGGTTATTGGCATTCCCAGCAGAGGTTTTGTGAAATTCCTGATTCCTATACAAGCTTTCTTAGGAATTTCATTAAACTTCGTTCTAACTGTTCTCCGATGTCATCGAGTCTTTCATGTATAAGAACACGGTTACATATTTTTCGAATAGATCCCTTTTCCCTAATCTATTCATAAGATTATGAGCCGTTTCTCTGTGAGGCACACGAAAAGCAAGGAATTTGTAAGTTGCCGTCTCTCTTCTCTGAAAGAGTTTGTTGTCACATAGCAATTGTACATGAAGATTCTGTGCTAAGTATACCGACTTTTTGCTATGATAACAGTACTAACACATTGTAACACTGAAACGCGTGAAACACTCGACATATCAACCTCCGTACAACACAGATCTCACGTCAACTGATTAACCGACAAACGGCGAGGAGGTAAAGTGGGGAGGAACAAAACCGGCTAGAAACAGCACAGTGCAGCACAAGCAATTCCTCGTACTACGGCAACGCACCGAAACGAAGACTATGTAAATGATACATTTGAAATGGTAATGGGTAGAGAAGGTCGTGCGAAAGATGTATATCAAATATTTTTTTTGATTGGTGGACAACTTGTTTTCGTTATAAATCCAAATAACTTATGTAACGAATTTTCTTTCATTCCACATGAAAGGAAATTCCCACATTTAAATGTGTTCTGTCTAAATATATGGCCCAAGTCTGGATGAGTTATATTTACTACACACCGAGGAGGGCCCAAACCGATAAAAAAGAACACTATTTTATAGGATAACAGGTTTAAAAGTTATGTGCTTATTGCATCTGCAGTATTTTGTTAAAATGGTACATTTCAGAATTTTAAATCAACTTGTAGTATGTACTCTTAAAGCTTAAATCCTCCTGTTTATATACAAACCACCTTAAATTTGCAAACGAAACATTTTGATCAAAGCAACTCCCTCGAAGAAATAGAAGAAGAAGAAGAAGAAGAAGAAGAAGAAGAAGAAGAAGAAGAGCAACAACAAGACCTTTGGCCATCCCTGGTATTTGGAAAAGTTGAATTCAGAGTAGGGAGCACCGTTTCCGTCAACAGCTGATAGGCCGCGAGTATTTAGAGTTCTTTAAGATGTTTTGCATCCTAGTTGTCGTTTCTTTAATTTGTCTACCACTTGCCTATGAAGGTAGACGAACTATTGCATTCAAAACCAAAATTTGAAGAGTTTCACACGAAATGCGCTTTTGAGATCTCATCAGCCCAAAAATTTTAGAAAAAGGTTCCTCTGTATGTAAAACAATTAAAAAAGGAAAAGCCGTAAATACCAAAGTTGATATTTAAGTTCAGCATCTTCCAATAATGTGACATGATTATTTTCAAGAAAAACCATCTCAAACTTTATTTTATAAGGAAAGCATTTCGTTACTTCTGATTTTTTTCAAAATTGTTCTAATGATTTTGATTAAAATATCATGCTTCACAAACTGGCACGAATGTGTGTAAACTCCTTCATTCGAATTGATTTTTATAAGTATTAAATCATAATAGACGGACATAAAGTGACTTCAGAAAAACTGAACTCTTTAAAATATATAATTTGTGTTAAATCCCTTTCTTGTAGCTTTAGCCATTTGTGAAACAAAATTACAAATTGTTTATAATAAAAATGCAGAAAATAGAAAAGCTTCACTTTTTTTTGCCAAATTTCACAAATATATTTCTTTCAAGGGCTTGGGTTTGCTCCGGTCTCTAAGACTGAGATTTCATCTCTCATCCGCTGTTTGCCATTACTTTTCGCACCCATAGACTTATAATTTAGTAACGGCAGTTAATTATAGATGGAAACATTTCTTACATTGTTTATGATAATTATACTGTAATCGTAAACAGGCAAAAGGACATAGCGCTCACCTTCTCCAACTACGACTATCCGTATCAGAATCTATTATTGCTCCGGAAAAAAAGTGAACTCAGAAAGAAACACACAAACATAAAAATGTTAAAAAGGAGTGCAAGATCGAATTACAGCTTGCTGTACCAAAATAATATAGATATGATATCACTTAGGCGGCTATACACGAGTAAAAATACTTTTTGATGAAAGTATATCACTCAGTTGCGACCGAACTTGCTCAGACATATCCCAGCATCATTTCGTTTGTCTAAGTGAAAAAACAAACAATGCTATTATTACACAGGCTTGACCTTTACGCTAGTAGGTATCTACATCAAGCAATCTGCCTCTGCTCCTTGCATGCAGTTATTTTCCGTTAAAATCTTGCAAGTTCTCGAATGACAACGGTAATGTAATTAGCGAGATCGCTAGGTAGGCGTAAACAAAACACGAGGGCGTTCACAGTCAAAGACTTCTTTCTTTTCTTTCCATTTTAAAACTTCTGGGCAAGTTCATGGAAAGCACCATATTATACATTTTATACTAGAATATGCCATTTTATCACTATCTTTGAAAGGGAAAAATGCGTATCACTTACAAATATGCCTCCACAACACACGTTAACACTAACGCATTCTCTGAAGTACGTGTTGCAAACGCAATACATTACGAAATATTACGTTAATTGTTTAAACGCATGGAAAGATTGCTTTACTTTTCCTTGCTAGTAAATATATTATATACAGTGGAAAGGTTACATTAAAATCAAGATATAACATGTATAATTTTTTAATTTAAGCAATAGTATGTATGTTCATACTTCAAGATGCAGATCCGTCAAACTGATGATCAAGTAAAGTTCTCAGCGCTGATTATCCAATGACAGCAGCCCAACGAATAAAGAATTAACCAATCGTGTGTAAGGATTATGTTAATTTAAAACACTTACTCTTCGTTTTCTTCACAAATGTATACGTTGACACCATACGAAGCACGCTGATACACACCTGTTTCTTACACTTCTATCTGACTTACTGACACACACTGTGTGGCAAGTGGGAGAAGTACTGGCTGGTTGTGCCTGCCTGCCATGCATCCGGAACGTCGCGGCGTGGGATGCTAGTTCACGCACGAGGAAAAAGTGGGCGTGGTCGCCTCTGTCGACTCCGGCCAAACGAAACGAGTCAGATTTAGGATGTTCTTGACTCTGGTTTCATGCTGCCGCTTCTCATGTATTGTATTGCATATTGTCAGAGAGATGCTTCAGAATTTCCATTCAGCATTACGACCTAGGCCAACAACCGAACATTGCACAGTATTACTTCCTCTACCACTTAATTTAATATCGAAATGTCATCGGAAATATAAGTTTTGAGGCCACGTGAATAAAATTTAGAAAAAGATTCGTGTGTGTGCGCGGTTTGTGTGTGTATGAGAGAGAGAGAGCAGCATAACTCCAAAACGAAATGTTCGATAAATACCAAACTTGGTATTTAAGTTCAGTATCTTTTCAATATTTTTTATTTTCTCTAGCGATTTTAATTAAAATGCCATATATTTATGTGAAGATTAAAGTGTATATGTTGAATTGCCTGGGAAATGCCTGCGAAATCATCTTCATTCGGAATGAATTTTGTATAATTGTATATAACTGGCGAACCTTAATGTAGAGCTCCTTAAAACACACAGTTTATTTCAAATAACTTTTGTTTGTGGTATCAGCCATTTCGGAGATATCCGTTATTATTGCTTCGAATTTTTCAATGCTTTTGTCATTTTTTAAAAATGCTATCACTATTCAGTCGTTTTTTTAGGCATTGTTATGGAACGAGCCTTTAGCGACTAGCTTTTAAACATCTGACAATCGATTCGGCCTCCTCTATCTCCGTTGTACTACCTACAGCGAAATGTGTAAATGGAACTATTTATGCAAAAGTTTATCTCGATTAACATGAAGTAGATAGCAAAACAAGCTTTTGCAAGAATAATTTTTAGAAACTATATAGAAATAAGTGACAGTGGGTAAAGAAAGTCATGCGAATGCAATACATTAGAATTGGGGGGGGGGTGAACAGCTGAATGGTGAATATTAGGGAGGAATTTATTATGTATATACTCATTCATATATTCATCAGCACTCACCTATTCGTTTTAAGTTTGGTAGATATATGCGCAGAAACTATTTCAAATGAAGTAATCCAGGCGTGGTTATATGCAAAGTAGATATACAAAGGACACTCAGTTGTTTCATAAATAGATTTTTGTTAGCGTTAAAGTCATTCGAAAGAATTACACATTTTCAAACCTGTTAAATAGATAATGCATTAACTTGGGAAAACTTAAATACCAAAAGTAAATACATCAGAAACAGTTAATGCTATCAAAAAATTACTTGGCATAAATTATATGTTAATTACTTGCACATATTTCTATAGTATCTCTTAAAAGAGTATAGAAAGGGCTTCAGACTATATATGGAAAATTCAAGGCTTAATTTTGTCATTCCGAAATCTATTTTGTGCCTAAGTCATTTTATCAAAATATTTACATCAATTCTTTAAAAAAATAAATAATAATAAAAATAAAATAGCGGAACGTTTGCCATGTAAAGGGTTGTTTGGCATGGGAGAATTGCCTTGCAAACTTAAAAGGTATTTTTCAGCATGAAATTTGGAATTTATTCGATTTTACCTTTTAGAGTTATGCTGTGCATGGATTGAGACAAACACACACGGATGTTTTTCTAAAACTGACACCTCTAGACTCAGGGGGCTTCAAAACGTGAATTTTGGCTACAAACCCGTTATCGAATTTTTGACCTGCCGTACTTTCTACCTTTCGTAAAGGGTAGGAGTAGAACTAGGTACGGAGGGGAACTTAGCACCTCAACCTACGAGATCTTTTGTACCTAAGCCCCTGAAAGAATGCTCCCCGAATGGCAGCGGCCCTGCAGGCTTGTACTCGTACATCCCACTGAAGGGTCGGGACTCAGAGACCTCATTCCGGGGCGAAGGATTACATAGAGCATCCTTTTCTCCTGTCATGCAATGCCGAGACTCCCGCCAACACTTGCAACCCTAAATCAGACTAAGCAAATTAATGTTGGAGTGAAATGAGAATTGAGGTGAAATGGAGGGGAACAGGCATTCGCCTAGCGGGGAAACCCCCGAAAAAACGCCTGGGTCAGGAAGGTGGGCCGCGGAATCGAACCCCCGACCTCCCGATTGCAGGCCACAGACGTTACCGCCTGAGCATCCCGCGCGGTAAGGGGTTGATAAAGTAATCAGTACTAAAAAGAAAACGGCGGTACGTACCTGTACTTCGTTTTGAAACGAGAATAAAGCATGGTAAAAGATGTGTTACATAATGTTAACTGCATGCAGTTAAAAAAATCTGCTACATTTACATGACATTCTCTATCCACTATTTTTATTTGTATGTAGCTTCTACATATCATTCTTACGAAAGCTTGTTTTTCTATCTACTTCAAGTAAATCGAGATAAACCTTTGCAGAAGCAGTTTGATTACACAATTCGTTGTAGGTACAAGGATGTTCAAAAGCGGGCCGCTATGTGCTGGTCTTGAAATTTCATGCACTTTCCATGAGATCGCCAGAAACAACTAAATAGTGACAGCACAATAGAAATGACAAACTTATTGAAAAATTCAAACGAATAATAACTGATATCTCGGAAATGGCTGATGCCGCAATAAATTTATTCGTAATAAATTGTGTGTTTTAAAGGGATCTACATTTTTTCTACATTAAGTTTCTGTCTATCTCTTAACGTTTACCAGTAATTTAAAATTATAAAAAAATTCTTGCTAATAAAGAGGATTACAGATTATTTTCAAAACATTCAATATATACATTTTATTTGTCATCTAAATATCTATATATACGGTATTTTAATCAAAATAGAATCATTTTTAAAAAATATGAAATATGAAAAAAAAAACATCTAAAAGGTAATTTGGGATGGTGGATTTTCTTGAAAACATTCGTGTTGCATCTTCCGAAGACAGTAAACTTAATACCAAATTTGGCATTAATCAGACTTTTCGTTTTTGACTTGTACTATTCACAGAACCACACACGCGAGCGCCTCTTTCTAAAAAGGTTTCTTTTGAGGTTCAGGGGACTTCAAAACATGTTTTTCGGTGAAATCTCGTCATCGAATTCTGGGGTGGAAAACCGACTCTATCAACTTTACCTTATAAACGATGATGTTTCCCAGAAATAATTCCGTTGTAGGGAATATGGGTTTGGTTACAAACTGGATGCATTCAACTGTTTAAATCATAAGTGAGTTTTGGTAGTAATGAACAGCTATGCTAAAACAGGAATGGTACATTTTTATCAAAGTAAACTTCAACCTGTAAAATACTGAAACATAAAACTAATGTTTGGAAAATGACTATGGCACAAAAAGGGATTATTGACATATTATATTGCATATTTCAACGATTCTACATTTTTCCTGAAGTTACTGCCGTCTTTTATGATTTACCAAGTATAGGTACACAATTTTAAGAGTGCGTTTTATTAACCACAACAACATCCCAAATACTCATTTTAATCAAAACCGCTGGACTTAATTTTGAAAAACAAAAAAATAAAGAAAAGCTTTGTCCGGAATGAAGGGAGTTCCATAAAAATGTTGTCCTGCGTACTTTAAAGAATCTACCTGATACTAAACGCGCAGTCCCAGGGAAATTTCGGTATCGAATATTGGGATGATTACAGTACTTCCCTCCGTACTGTAGTTGAAGGAATGCCGGGTTGAAGGATACATGAAGGGTTAGCATATGTTTGTTGGTCTGTATAAAGAGATGACGTATACTAGCAGATGATGAGAGCAAAGCTCTGTTCTCATTACGTAGCTCTCCGTACATAATATCTCTGACAGATTATCTTGCTACAGACGCGTGATATTAACAAAGAACTGGGAAAGTTCACGTTCTGTAAAAACAGAAGTAAAGCAATTAATACGTATATGTTGATTCGTTTAATTCTTCAAATTTCCAGTCATTCTTCTTAGTTTTACATCATTCTTATTTTAAACAAAACTTGCAGCTAGGTTACATGAACACCAAGAAAGGCGGCGATCAGTTTTCAAATGCCACCTTTGCAGAAGTGATATGAAGAATTAATGCACAAGACCTCTGATGCGTGTATGTTTGTCTCCTTGGGTCTTTTCTTTTTCTCTTTTATTTTACGTTTTGAACCTGTTGAGCCAAATGTTAACGAAGCATGAGGGATTGGGTTTCCTGTCCGAAATAAACGAAATAACACGCCTCTGGTCAACGTGTGAATGGTACAACAATCTGTATCACTTATCTTAGATTTCACGTTTTGGTTTGGATGCTCATAATTTGCATTGCATTGTACTATGAAGAAAAACTAATCGAAAGATAAGTTTTTTGAAATCTTAAGTCGTTTTTGACTGGTTAAATGTAGGTAAATACCTTGTATCAATGTGGAAAAGTAATATTTTCTCGTTTGTGGAACAAAGAGGTAGGAGTGAATCATTTTCTTCATCACGGTAGCGATAAGTAAGGGCTTTACAACGTGATTAGGTGAATTAAAGAGAGAGTTATGAAAGAAAGTGGAAAATGCTTTTAAAATGAATTTCGGGTTTTAGCTTTCCAAGTATACCTTACTTTTTTCTGACCATTGAAAGACCTTGGTCAATTGACTAGGTGCAGAAGAAAAATTCCAGAAGTGGGCACGAAAAATGGAACAAGTGGTTAAAATATAATACTTCTTGCTACTGACACCACTTAAATGTTTGAAATTTTCTGCCAGTTTTATTACATATGCCATGCATGCATGCTTATTACAGATATATATATATATATATATATATATATATATATATATATATATATATATTAACATTTTGGTACAAACTCTCCGTTTTCTCAGGAAGTATAAATGTGGACATGACAACTTAATGTTATGGCACCTCTTAAACGTGAACTCTCTTGTCTCCTGATACGGTGATTCCATGAAAAAGAAATTGCGTAAAGTTAAAAGTGCATATGAGCATGTGTATGTTAAAAGAAGCTAACCATAGGTAAAACCATAAACTTGGTTCTCGCATGTAAGGTGGAACGTTTGTTTTGCTCCGGAACTCAAACCATGACGGAAAAGGTCAAAGCCCTCTTTGAAACAGCTGCTGCAAACACGAAAGGGTATATACGCGTTCTGTAACGCAGCCAAAACCAAGACTGCCGAGCTGACAAAGCAGAGTTGCCAATTCAGCGGCTTTCCCGCCAGATAGTCTTGGATACTTGCTTTGCGACTTTTATCCCGATGAGCGAGAATTCTCGCGGTTTGTAAATCCACAATCAATACTAAATTTAATTCTTATTCGTCATTAAGTCAATACATAGAACTTATTTATTCATTACTAGCAGAATTCATACACTGTTACACTGTCCTGTTATCTGTTGAGGTGTGTCCCTCATAATTCTGCCATTCTTCTTTCGAACCTCGACTGTGAAAATTACCTACTTTCAAAATTAATATGATTTTACTTTTTCAGGGTTAATGCAAGTTGCGTTAAAAACACTTGAATCGTACTGATTTACTCAAAATTACTATGGATCGCTTTCAAGCATTAATGGTCTTGTCGCACTCCAACTTATTTGAAATGAGGTAGATTTCAGGCCGCCATCAAGGTCTAGATAGAAATGTATAAGCAGTGTATAGAGGAAGTACGCCAACAAAATGGTATGATTAGTGGACAAACTGTAATCAAAAGTCCCAAATGACCCTAGCCAAAACTCTTCTGCAACTCTAGCGAAGAATTTAAGACGAGGAGCATAACCTTTCAGTCAACAGCTGAAGAAAATGGGTCTTTTGTCAACTTTATACGCAGCAAAATTAAATTGTAGAACTTACACAGTTCGAACGTAAGATCCTAGACTGGAAGGGATGCCTGCATCTGGGGTTATGTATGCAGAGTAAAGATACCTTCATAGCAGTTCAAGCCTTGGGCTTCTTGAATAGAGAGGTCTGGAGCAATTAGAAACGACAAATAATCGTACACAGAGCCTTATGGCCGAGGTGCGATAGCCTACGAGCTATAAAACTTTCGCCACTACTAACCTACTGGGGTACTATACTACATCCGGATAAGCAACACACTTTTGTATTACCTACTCCGCGCAACACGTACAGCATATAGAATCGATTTACGATAACTGCTCAGTTTAAGTAAACTGATTGTTTTCTATTTCCAAATAAGTTGAAATGTAGCATATTGTAATGAAATCATTAAAGATACCCATTAGCGCATTTTAAAAGTAATAACATAAAAAATACATGAGTTCTATTTTCTTCTCTTAGATTAAAATTAAATTGGGTTTTATTTATGGACGCTCTTTAATTGCTGTGATCCTAGGGTCCCATTCAATGTTGGGCGTGAAAGAGCGGTAATTTTGCTCACAGGCCTCTTTATCAGGCTTGAGGTTCTTTTACGTGCATAAATCTACGACACGGGACCACCGGCTTTACTTCCCTTCCGAAGGAAGCCACGCTAAGGATTTTTACGCCCGAGATGTGGATGAGACATTTTCAATAGGAACCCATGTCCAGAAGAGTCCCTATGGTAGTCAGGAGCTTTTATATTACTGTTTCTAGAGTATACTTCTAGATAGCATCTCTTATTAAAAACGGGAACAGAAGGTTGGAGAAGAAACTGGAGGGTTTTAGAAAACAAATAAACTTACTTCGTTATTTTATTTAACGTGGGGTAATCTTACAGATCTCGTTTACAACGCAACAGAAATCGGACCTAATTGCTTATGACAAAGTAGTTCTGATATCTTCAAGGGTGTGCATGGAGCGCCATTATGAAGGCATATTGGCCATTTGCAGAAATTGAGACTGATATTTGAATTTCGTATTGTTAATTCAAAGTATAGCTAAATGGAATACTGAAATGAATAAGGCTCCTAACTACCTAAGTTTCCGGCAAAGGTTTCTATGAGAAAATTGTTTATGTTGATCCTCACTTTCGTCTCTCAAAGTAGGTATGTATTTTAGTGCACAGAGAGTAGCTTGTCATTTAATAGACAAGAGCTATGTACTTAGATTTTGCTAGGGTAATAGCTTTTTCAAATTAAATTATTCAAGTGTTCCAAAGCGTTAATTTTCCATGTTATTCTAACACAAATCTATGCCTGCTCACTGGTTTCCCCTTTCTTTTAATATTAAGCCCTTAGGCAGGTCATATTGACCACGAATGAATGTCTCAATTAGCTCACAACTGATTTGGGGGAAACTGCCTCATATTTTACGAACTGCTGAATAAAATTTTAAACCAACTGGCTTGGTCCAATCGCGATTCGAAATCGGACCTGCAGCATGAAATACAAAAGAACATTACGACTTTTTAGGCCTTCGGAGAAACACTGTTTACTGCGGTAATCGGAAAAACATGACAGAATGTATTAAACTTTGATTCGTTTGTGTACAGATATAACACTAACTAACGTTGACACAACGCTTAAAATATTCATCATATCGAAATTTCGTAAATATTGCAACCCTTCAGAGATAAAAAAAGTTTGTTATAACAGACATTTTGGAAAGAGTAATTAAGAGCCCATATAGTTTATTTTCTAAGTGATACTCGAAATATGTTGTGTCCAAGTTATCAATTTAAGTTTTAACCATTCTTGTGAAACAGTATACATTACATATACACTAATAAATCTGTAAAGCAATTTTTGGTTTCAGTGTAATCTGTTTTAAATGTTAACATCAATTATTTCTCCAATCGAAAAGAAATCAGAAAATGTTTTTAATTACGGTTTTATTATATATAATTTTTTTAACAAGGAGCCGCATTGGCAACAATGATTCTTTTATGAGTGGCTAAAAGGAATATTACTTAAATATTGGTGTTTTTTTTTAAAAGATTCCAGGAAGTGCTGATAAACTTAAATGCCATTTCCTGTTTGCAGAAAGACGTGCGATCTGCTTTCCCATTGCATGATTACACGTAGGTAAGAACTATTAGTCAACCAATGCTGGAAGAAAAATAATACAGAGAATTTACTAACTTAAGTAGTTATATTTTAACATATTTTCCCCATTACATTGCATGTTATAAATTACAAAGATAATTATGATACTCAATGTTGAAGCTCCGTTTGCCTAAATCATAGGTCTTAACTACAGGAAAAACCTTAATGACCTTTCTTCCCCAAACAAATCCTGAGTCGTGCAATATTATTAAACACCACAAGCAACATGAATGGGACGAGATGTGATCTGCAATATTTTCATCGAGTTTTTATTACGATTGCATTTTTGCTCGTTTTATGCCTGCATGTTAAACGCAGAAAATTGCAAGTGTGTAGTTGACGGCGGAAATAGTAAATTTACGGAACTGTAGGAAAGCGAGCTTTTTCAAGACGAGTAAGGACGGAATATCGAAACGACTCCTGGAGGGGAGAGAGGGGGAAAAAAAAGGAAAGAAAAAAAAAAGCTTTCCTGCAGTTACGTACAATATTTTGTTTCATACTATGTCGAAATATTGGTTAAATATTGTACTGCGTATTATGTTGGACATGGACGCAGTCGTATGTTTCATATGCGCATTGCAGGGCCAATGTATTCGTTGGGAGTTCGGAAAGTAACTGAACGGAAAAGTTCAAATTGACGTACAGGTTTGGAAACGGAAAAACATGAAATTCCAGATATGAAACAAAATTTTGTTCATTATTTGGACTTCCTTGCCCCTTCCCTTCTGCACTCCCGGACGTGATTTTTATTTTCTCTACCACGTACATAGTAGAGAATGTACTGCATTCCACCCAAAAATTCGATGTGGGGAATTCACAGGAAATACATGTTTTGAGGCACCCTGAATGAATGAATGAATAAATAAAGATAAAAAAAACATTTTTAGAAAAAAGGTCGCGTTTGAACAGCATAACTAAAAAATTCATCTTCAAGGGCGTAAACATGAAGATTTTAAATAACATCTCCCCACCTCAAACCACTTTTTACATGGAAAATGTTCCGTTGTTTTTTGTATTTTCTCAAAAGTGGCTTTACTGAGTTTGATTAAAATACCATATGTTAAGGTATCTGCACGACGAAGAAAATTTTAGAGAATTATCTTGAATTTTCTGAAAGTGGCCTGAGAAGACCTCTTCATTATGAATGAATTTTGTATAAATGATAAACCGTAAGAAATATACAAAAACTTAATACACCAAAAATTAGATCTCATTAAAACGAAATATATACCTTTGGGGGGGGGGAATTTAAGCATTTCTGAGAATTTTTTTATTGTTTTGAATTTTCAAATATTTTATTTTTATTGTTACCTATTATTATTATTATTATTTTTTGCATGTGCTAAGTTGCTATTCATTTTTTCTTGTGCTCATACAAGGAATTGGTTGTTTTTACCATGAAACACACTCACATTCAAACTTCCAGACACTGTGGAGAACAGGGAATGATTTCCCCAAAGAAAATCAAATCTGGGATCTCTTGAGTTGAGAAGCTAGGACACTGACGACTTTACCAAGGGGCTTGACTTTGTGTATTCGCTTAGATTATTTCATTCACTCTTGTATTTACACTTCCCATCTCTGCGGGGGATAAGGATTTATTCTAGTGGAGAAGAATGTCCCCCACCGCAGCTGAAAGTAGAGAATCCCTTTGACATTTTCACCACACCTGATCTACAGCAGGCACAATCTAGCCTGGGTGGATTCTACAACACCTACCATCTAACATGAAAAAGCCTTAGCTTGGAGTTAATGAAAATGCATACTATGTACTTTTGGAGATTATAGGTTTTCAATGGCCATCTAACAGGATTTCAAAGCAATTTCTTGACAACCAAAACAAGCTTACTAAGGTAGTGTAGAACTCCAGAGATTGTTTGGAATATCATGCAATCAACTGTTGAGAAAAGCTAGTATCACAATAGTAAATACAAACCACTTTCGCGCACACTATAGCCTTTATTGGCATTCCTTTATTTACAATTATATTACCAGTTCATAGAACAACGCTTCTTTCTTCTACTAATTGTCTGCTGCTGTTCGTTTCATGAGTAGCAAATCTTGCCCTAGCCTCACTTCATCCCATAACCATAAAGTGATAGGAACCTTTGGGGTGACCATGTCCAGCCTTGCCAGTTTTACTGTAAAGTTGTTCCTTTCTGTCATGAGCGCCTCCTTTAGGAACTATTCATTAAAGCCAAATAGCAAATACTGAAAATTGGTTTGGTCTTTCTTTGTTGTTATCCTTCCTAAATCAAGTTGAATGCCAGTTAGATTTATATTCTTTCCTTAGGCAGGGTTTTCTAGTTGAATCATTCTTGAAATGAACCAAGCTCACAGCCCCATTTTGATTCTTCATTTGGCAGAGTCTAACGAAGAATTTCTCAAGAATTCTATGTCTGGAAATGCAACTGGCTCTCTCTATAGTGGAAGTGGTAAATGACACAAAGTGTTCTCCCACACTGACAATGTTCACCCTTCAAGACTGGTTGTAACGTGATATGCATTACAAGTTTACCTCAGCATCTTCCCTTGGGAAAGCTTGTGAATGCGCTAGACCAAGTGGCTGATCATATCCACCATGTGTTAAGCCTCTGCCCAGAATGTTGAAGCTTTTGGACATGGCAGTTGGTCCTGGTACGGCAACCTAAGCAATTCGTCCTCTTGGAAATTCCGGAAGTTAGCTTGCTGGCCTTGCCCAGTTTTAATGTAGTTATGCGCCTCTATGCAGATGTTCACAGACTACTTCATGCTAGCTGCAGGCTTTACACATGGTACATGGTCTCGGTTGCTGTGCATCAAGTCACATGATAAACGTGTTATGCTTAGTCGAATATCAAGCCTGGTAATATCCCACATGAAGACTTGTATCCAGCAGGAAAAGTGGTATTCTGATGACCCAGTCCTTAGATAATCCTTGAGGGTCTTAAAGCTGGTTTACAACAATCAAGAATGGTAATTCAAATGTGAACTAAGTTGAAATACGTGTATTGTAATGGGAGCGTTCACAATCAACAGGAAGCTTTCCCGAGCCCATTCTTCTTTATGGGAAAGACGACTTGTACGAGCTTAAACTTTCTCATTCTCGTTCCCAGGTACAGCATATTAGATCCATATTGTGCATATTAGGTTCTTCACTGAAGAGTATTCTAGGCGGCCATGACATGAAACAGCTGCTGGTGTTCTCTATAGTCGCAAGCTGGAAGCATAAACCTGGAAGAAATTCTAGTATATGTGCTTCCTAACCTCAGATCCATTGAGCGTTGATTCCTCTATTGAAAGGGTCATCTGTATATAAGCAACTCAAAATTAGCTATTGCCTCAAAACAATAGCAAAAGCCACAAAAAAAAAACCCAGCAAAACCTGCCATAAATTAGAACACACCATTCCTTTATTTAATGTACACCATTAAATAAAGGAATGAAAGCTTAGTAGGATTAAAGGAATCGGAAATATAATGGTCTGCATTTAGATTATGTTTATCAAATTTTGATGTTGGCTCAATTGGAAGCAGCTGAAAAAATACCATTGGTCAGTTAAAAACAAATTAAATCCCCATGCGCAAAATCAACTTTCCACTTTGTGCTCGATATTATCATCGACATGCATTCTTATTCTCGTTACCAGGGGTAACCAAAATCTTGTATGAAGCGGTGCTTCCCATCCTCGTTTCCGTTTTGGTTACTGTTCTCGAACTATTGTGAACCAAACTTTACTGTAGTTCTACCTTTCCATAGGAGCGTGGGTTCAAGCAGCTATAGGTGCTGCTGCACCTTCTTACTCGTTTGATTCAGGAATTGTCTGGTCTGTGGAATTCTTGCATTTACCAGAGGCAATAAACTAGGTTATCCACATAGCAGTCCAGGATTGTTGACTGAGATGACGAGAACCTCCGGTCATTTGGTGTATGATCTATGGCCACCAACAGGTACAGTCAAGTGCGTGAAATGTGCCAATTTAATGCACAGTGGTTTATGTTGGTTAGGAAATACTAAACTGCCTCTGTCATGCCTAGTTCTGGAACTTCACTTAATATTTGTTTTACTTCTCCAATTTTTCTTTGCTCCTGAGCCCGAAACCGACCTGTGTTCATAGGTTAATACTTGAGTGCCAGACTTTTGACAGCAAACCAATATGAGATAGACTCGTCCAGGAGTTGGTATGCAAAGCATCCAGCCACTCAGATGAAATGTCTCTTCCCCGTTCACTGTTCACACAGGCCTGACCTTTGTTAATAGTTTCATGTCACTCATGTGTGTTGGACTTGAATTTACACCAGTAAGAGATTGACTCACCCAGGGCTGGAGTGAAACGCAGATAAGGAGCTTCTGCCAGCACTATAAGAAACCAGAAACATCAGCATATTTCTGTGCACTCCTCTTTACTTGTTTCTCTGTCACAAGTAAAATCACAATTAAATGCAAAACTTTTCTGATATTTTGCGCACACCATTATACACTCTAAGGGGGGGGGTGAAGAAGAGAGAAAGAAAGGTTTTTACGCTCTCACACAAAAACCGAAACACTTTCCTTTTCGTTTTCAAACTAAATATTGTAGTCCTAAAAGAAAAAAGAAAATAAAAATATGAATTTCTACTTCTATTACTGCCCTCGTTCTACGAGGCATGGATGATATACGAGGGTAATCCAGAAAGTCCCAGACGTTTTGAAATAAACAATTAGGTAACAAAATGCAACGTTTAACATCTACATTTGAAAGGTACACTCTTAAACTATTTTTCTACATAATCACCATTCAAATTGAGGCGGCATTTATCATACCGTGGCACAAGATTTTCAATACCCTCTCTGTAGAAATCTGCCGCCTGCGACTTCAACCACTGGTTTACACCGGAATGCAGTTCAGCTTCAGTATCAAAGCATCAATTTGATGCACCAAACTCCTTGAAATTTGGGGAAAATGTTTGAGAGTTCTGTAATCGTTAAACGACGATTTTCACTAATTTTGTCATTGATTTGCATTAACAGTTCATCAGTCATAAGGCTAGGCCTACCACTGCGATCCTCGTCGTGAACATTGGTATGGCCATTTTTAAAATCAATGCACCATTCCCTGCCCGTAAACATCACAAAGTTGACGATAAATTTCAATTGGTTTGTTCTTTTTAGCCAAACGCACTTCACAAGTGGCGGTATTTTCTATTGCAGCGCACATTTTAACAACTCACAGAGAGCACAGTCCTCACGCTACCACAGCTAGATGGCGGCTCTAGCCCTACTCATCGCCACGATAGGCCAAAACGTCTGGGACTTTCTGGACTGCCCTTGTAGAATGCCTAACCAAATGTTCATGAAAGTACACTTCCTCATAAGCATCCTGCATTTTTATCCCATAAAATCTGTCTTGCAGGCCAATTTAACTCCAAAACTTTCTTCACCTCTCCCACACATTTTCAATAGGATTCCATTCTGGTCAGCCAATCACTGATATCTTGACTTTGCGGGAAGTACTTTGAAACCTGCTGACTTGTGTGGACAGGGTGATTATCCTGCTGAAATTCAATCTGAATATCTAATCTTTAAAGGAACCATACTGCTGGCTATTTAATGTGCCATCAAGCTGTCACAACACACCTAGGCCATCATGTGACATCCAACCCCAATACAACACAGATATGCGACCTTGGCAATTCATTTGTACCATGTATTTTGTGTCATCATGTTTTCCTCTGGGACGGTAGGCAACTGCATTATCCCCATTTGTAGATGAAAATATCACATCGTCTGTGAATATAACCCTATTCCAGTTATTGTTGAAATTTTCTTCTGCAAATGCAAGGTGACATAATCTGTGATCATCTGTAAGACTCTGCTTCTCAGCTGCCGATTGAGCAAAGTCCTGCTTAGCCAAACGATGCAAGGCTGTGCGGTTCAACCGAGGGAAATGATCATTACTCTAATTGTTGACACATGCTGGAGGGATTGCTGTCTGCCACTTTTAGAAATGTAGTTTCCTACTGAGGAGTGGAAAAACGTTTTTGACTTGAACCAGGTAAATGATGAACAATCTCTTCCCTGGATAACCATACCCACCTCGATTTCATAGATAAGGGGCTTCAAGTGTTCTTGCAGCCTGAGAACAGAGTATCCAGCAATGTTCACTAATGTAAGGAGAATATCCTTGTAGCTTCATCTTTATGTGCGTGCTCAACCAAAGCAAAAGTCAGTATGATTTCTAACATATGCAGAATTCCAAGACTATGAGGTGCGTGCACATCATCATGCCAGTGCCACTCTAACTGAAGAATGAGACAGAGTCTGCAATCCAGTATTAAGAGAATTAAGTATTTGGTTTAGTTTTTACTTTAGAAAAGTTGCTAGGCATTTATTTTAAAAATGAATATAGTATTTGTTCATGTTTTTATGCATTAATGTCTTAAAATTAATAGATATTCTATGCATGGAAAACATACAACATTGCCATCTATATAACAAATTAAAATACAAAAAAACATATGCCAAAGATTTGAACCCAGGTTGTTCCAATTACAATACATGTACATTTCATTGCTCGGCTACCATGCACCAATCAAATTGAAAGACATTTTCCTACTTTTCGCACAGCCTCGAAACGAACGCAGGGTTGTATTAAATTCTGTATTGTGAATACAGCGTCAGCAAATGCTTCGGAAGTTTTCCAAATCAAACTCCCTCTATGGCTGTTGTTCATTTATTTTATCTTAGGCTGTACATAAGTATGAATTATTTGTCAGAAAAATTCTATCTTTGGTTCATTTTGAATGTTGAAAAACATGCTTCATTTACAGGTGAAACAAAGTATAATTCACTTAATATTTACAATTTTCACAAAGCCATTAAAGTTGAAAACTTAATCATCAATGCTAACATTCCTGCTTTAAAATCTGAAAAACATTTTCAAAAGCAGCTTGAAGATGTTCATATAGTCCTAGAAAATGACATCAGATTGGAATTCCAAATAACTACAGAGAAATTAAATAACTTACCAAGTGGTGCAGTATTCTAGCAGGATCATTGCAATGCTGGCATCGTATACAAGGTCAATTCTGTGTATAGCTGACTGAGCATTGATCACTTTTAGTCCAACTAATTCACCGCATAACATGAAGTCAACATTCCATGGTTTAAAATTCCAGTCATAGATTTAAACAAAAGCAATCACTGCATTTCACATTACTCTGATTTGTAAATTAGTAACAGATCAGTCAATTATTTTTAAATGTCCACCATTCTCCCCTCACTTTGAAACAAACAGTTTTTCATTATTGCCCGAGATGCAGATACTGGAACAAAATGTAAAGTGCCTTGCACTACTTTGCTTGCTGGTACCTTGAATGAAATACACTATCATCCTTGTGTTTGCTATTGGAGAAAAAGTTTGAAAACAATATTAGAAATGTATTTCTCGGCCCAGTTAAACAGTTTTCTTGGAGTTGTGATAGTCTATTACAAGGTTGAAGGCTCACTTTCTCCCTTAACCGCACCACCAATGCCAACACAAGGTCCTTTTCCGGGGATGTAGAGAAAAAGTACCACTCTGCTTGAATTTGAAAATAATTTTTGTGGAAACAAATGTTTGAAATTTGTTTTATTTTTATACTGGGCACTCGAGACATCTGAAAAATATATTATTTTAAGCAATACTCTCAATTACTGTTTCAAAAATAGTAGTAGTTTGAAAAAGATGGACAGCTTTGGTGTTGTATTTTAAGCATTCAGAAATAGCAGCAAAATGTTTGTTTTATTTCACTACTGTCTTTATAGTAGGCCATGAAAGGATGAATCGCTGCCTGTCTATTGTTCCAGTGCACGCCCTGAACGGAATCCTGGATAAGAAATCAGCTATCACTATGCATTCACCTAATGTCAGATTTTCTTAGCACTCCTTCAAAAATAAAACTCTGTTGCTGAGCTATGAATGTATATGGTAGTAAATTAGTGAGTTTTATTGATTATTTATCTAGGAAATCCTCAACTGGTGATATCAAGGTTTCTAAGTTTGTGCGATCCACAGTCACTCATTGTCTGAAGGTAATTTGTGTTGGTTGTTCATCAGAGTTGTTGTAAATGTATGAAATTTCCAGTTCCTGGACAAACATTACATTTCTTTAAATGGCAGTTATATCATGGGGGATTGCAGATTATTTGTGACAAACAATCCTTATAATTAGAAAGGTAGAATCAGACAACTGAAAAATTCAATGCCATAGCCGGGATTTGAACCACGGCATTGAATTTTTCAGTTGTATGATTCTACCTTTCCAACCCTGTCCAACACACGGTTTGTGTGAAAGAACAATTAATCCTTATAATTAGTTAGAATAGGATTTGAATTTGCAGTGAGACAAATATTGATACCATTAATCATTAATTCAATATTTTCGCAATGAGCACAAATGCATACTGAGTGAGTACTACTAGTTCCAAGGAGTACACGTTCCTTTGGTCTTAATTTGGGAAATTTTGAAAATACTACTTTGAAATCGAACACATATCTTTATAAAGTTTTGGTAGGTTTCTTTAGGATTACCAAGTATCAGTCTTTTCTGCTTCTGAATTCTCTTGCCACTCTTTTTAGCAGGCATAACCCTAATCAGATCATCGGAATTATAAAATTCAGGAAACTTTTCAAATGTAGATAATTCAATGTGTTTTCCAGATTTGGGTTCCAGAGTTGCTAAAATTCCCTTTTCTTTGGCCACCTGTTTAGATACTCATATCATGTGAACTGAACATAAAGATGTTATATTTTTATTGTAAGACCAGCTGTCAATCAATTGTTAATATCTGTATTTTAAGACTCTTTTCGCCTGTTTCTTGGAAAGAATCTATTAGTTTTTGTATTACTTCAGAAAGATGTTTTCATTTGAAGTAGAGTCTGCAATATGAAATATTTTATCCTTCATTGTCTCTGATATTTTCTGCATCTTCTCTCTAGGATAACGTTTTTGCAACAATTTTCTTTTCTTTCTCTTCTATCACCACTAAACTCTAATTCAATTTCCCTACATCTATTGTGTCCATACTTACTGCTTCACTGAAGTATGAGAAGGAGCTATCATATCTGGATTTTCACATTCTTCTACTGAACTTTCACTAGCATTAAATACACATAACTCACTTGTACTTTGTTCCTTTGGAAGTTTTAATATTTTCATGGACAATTATTGCACACTTTCAAATCACTCAATTCAAGTGAATCACCTTGTACATGCTATTAGTAAAGTATTTGTGAAAATCACTTATTTGAATTCTATTCTGAAAACAACGTACTTCAATATTTCAAGGATTATGATTACGTTTTTTTCTGGATTTTTAAAGAAGAGTTTTGCTAATCAAAACTACTACCCACTAAAAGGAGCCTATTTTAGGTTTTAACTGAGCCTAAAAAAAAAAAGTACGCAAAACTGCAATGCTTGTACTTTCTATTCATACAACCTTTGGTACAACAATTTTCATATAATATATGAGGGATGTCCAAGAAGTGCCCAACCTAACAAAGAAAACACAAAAATTTTGGGAAAAAGCATACTTATTTCTCTACATAGTCTCCTTTCAGCTCAACACGCTTTTCCCAGCGATGTTCAATAGCTTTGATACTCTGTTTATAGTGAGAACTGTCAAGTTCTGCAAAATAGCCATCAACTGCAAACTCCACCTCTTCATTGTTGGCATATCTTTTTACCACCAAGCGATTTCTTCAACTTTGGAAACAGAAAATATTAGAGGGGGCTAAGTCTGGCGAATAGGGTGCATGAGGAAGCAATTCAAGCTTTGACTCATTTATTTTGGCCATGGCGATAATGCATGTGTGAACTGGTGCATTGTCTTGATGAAACAGAACTTTCTTTTCACTAAATGCGGCTGTTTTTGCTTGATTTCATCATTCAAACGCTGCGATCAGCTTGCATAATACTTACCATTGATTGCTTTTCCTTTTTGAAGATAATCAATGAAAATTATCCCTCCCACATCCCAAAAATCTGACACCATGACCTTGCCTGTAGAAGGAACCGTCTTTGCCTTCTTTGGAGCCGATTCCCCCCTTTCAATCCACTGTTTTGACTGTTCCTTCATCTCAGGTGTGAAGTGATGGACCTATATTTCATCCATGTTATGAATTGATGCAAAAACTCCACTTTATTGCAGCAAAATATTGCCAAACATCCTCACGACACTGCTATTGTTCCATAGTGAGTAAACGCAGCACTCATCTTGCGCACAGCTTTCTCATGTCTAAATTTTCAGTTAGCGTGCGATTACAGCACTTTTTGAAATGCCTACAATAACGGCTAGCTTGCGCACTTTTAGTCAACAGTCATCCAATACCATTTTGTGGATTTTCTTCACAATTTCTGGTGTGGTCACCTCATTTGGTCGATCACTGCGATGTTCGTCTTGGCAGCTCATACAGCCTCGCTTAAACTCTGCCACCCAATATTTTACTGTTGTAAATGAAGGAGCAGACTCCCCCAGAGTAGAATCTAGCTCAGCTTTAATATTAGTTGGACTAAGAGCTTTCAAATGAAAGTACTGTGTTACATAACAATGGCCAGTTTTAGCCATGTTTACAAATTTGCTGAGAGAGTTAACTATTAATGGCTGCCAAACAATTACTAAACAACGTAGCATCATCAAACTTCAAACTTAAGCTTTATAAGGGTGGTACTTTCTACCATAGTCATTTGTTTGAAATAACAACTGGGATTGCCCTCGCAGCATGCAAATATATGGAAAAAATATTTAATAAATTGATAAACAATAATTTCTAACCAAAAAGAAAACAGATGGGCTGTTTAATCTCACCTAGGGGTAACATAAAAAAAAAGTTTGGAGGAAATACTAAAAGTCAAGTTTTAGAAGTGTTCGGTTCAACATGAAATGACTCGTACATACAATAGGTGCACTCTTAAACAAGCAAGGGTCCAGTTGTGAATGTTATCCCCATGTCACACTTAGGTGAAAAGTAACAAAGCTTGGACACAGAAAAGGAGCAGATTGCTTCATTGTGGCATTGTGGACATTAGGTGCAAAATTTCAAAGTTTCAACAACTTATCTTCAATGACTATGATTAAAATTAATATAAAGTTCACCTATGTCCAAAACAACATAACTCTTCTTGTATAAGAATACTGCTTTCATTTAAAGAGTTTTTTAATCATATATACCTTTCTCTTTCTTAGGGAATCTAAAAATAATTGGAACTCTTGTCTTCATAATATTTTATAATTAATAAGTTAACAATCTTAAAAGAATGTTGATTCATTATCATGCTTATGAGATTCAAAAATAGAAATACAATTAATATTCAAATAATATGCAAAAACAGAATGTGTACCATAAAAACATGTAAAGGTACACTTCTTATCATAGCCCATATAAATTATGTTCACATCATAATAGCCATAATACCTGAAAAAATACAACAAATGTAGTGCTAGTCAAAACCTGGCATGAACACATTAATCTAAGTACATTTCATGCCAACATATCAAAACTTTTGTTTTTGGAAACTTGAAGATATAAATTCTGGAAATTTATTCTTAAGATTGCTACAACTTAGAGCAGAAAATCTGTAAATTCTCATTTTAAAATTGAATTTGCTCTTACTCCTACAAGCAATACAACTGTGGCCTTAATGAAACTAAGACAGAATAATAATATTAAATACATGCTTATAAATGATGTGTTTACTAATGTATATGGCTAAAGAGCCATTGACAACCTAGATTATTTTGATGTAGTAGCTTTGTTTCTCAGCATCCCAACAGGCAAACTATACCTGTTTCACTCTAAGTTCAAAGTAGAAAACAAAACCTATATGTATCATTCCGCTGAGCACAGGCAGCACCACGTGAAGGAGAGATGGGAACTAATAGTCGTGAGCAACTTGGGGATTATTAGCATTTTAACATTTATATCCTAAGCTTCTAACACACAAAACTGAGAGTAGCCTAATAAAAGTGGTACCTGAATAGTTTGGCAGTGAGTTAAGAAAATGATCAGCCTATACGTTAGAGAACAAACACAATGTAAACAATCTGAGCAACAATTCTGCATCACTAACAACGAAGTTCAGTTAATGCTAAACAACTCGCTACATGCTTTGTCAATTACAGGAGGGTACTTTTCACTTTTTAAGTTTTCCGCATTTATGTTTCTCCACAGTGGCAGAGAAAGTAATATTAGTCGACACTTGCAACATGTGGCAAGGAGTATACTGACTTATCTGGAACCAGAAACGAACTACATTGCCTGTACACAGCCTCATAAACCCTCTGCTACAACCGTTCAGCTAGATACAGGTGAATCTGAACAAACACGTTTTGTTTCATAAATTGAACTGTTACAATAACGGGTTTTTAAAATTTTTCTTGCACAAGAATAATCTCAAACTGTTATGATTTTAAGGAAACTGTTTTATGTAGACGAAGAGATGACATTATGAGTGGAAAAAAGTTGTAATTTACCCAACTGTCAATGAGGTACTCCCTTGTCACGTGATTTTGTTTACAACAAACTTAAAGTGAAACTACTTAGTCTCTTTTGATGTGGTGGCTTTATTTCCCAGCATCCTAACAAACAAACTAGTAAAAATCTTGAGAAAATGGCTCTATCAAACAGGCATTCCAGCAGCAGAAATAGAAGACTACATAAACTTAACAAAATTGTGCATAGACCAAAATATTTTCAAGTTTAACAAACAGATGCTACCAGTAAACTTCAGAAGTAAGTATGGGTAACCCACTTTCTCCCTTCTTGGCAGACCATTTTATGAGTCACATTTGAAACCTGGGTCACAAAAAGCTTGTCATACATTTTCAAGATCTGGTATCATTATATGGATGATGTGTTTGCCATAGTCCCCAAAAGAGCCCTACTAGATTTGATGAAAATTATATTTTGCCTTTGAAAACGAAGGAATGGCGATGTCTTTACCAATCCTTGAAACCAGATGGTAGAGGACAGGATTAATCATTACAAATCCTAATCTTGTCATCATCACTATTATTTTACAGAAGAGGAAAATCACACATTCTGCCAATGAGCAAGACATGAAATATTATTATATTCTAATTCATTTTATATCACTTCTAGTGGCATTAAAATGGTATTTCTTGTTTTGAAGAAATAACTTGCTACACAGAAAAGAATCACAAGAGAAATATTGGCAAAAAGCAGTAATTAAAACGATTTTTCAGTTGGGCCCTTCATATACTACTATGCACATAAATTCCAATACATTATTTTCTACACTAATTTTAAGAAACTGTTTTACTTCAGTAGTTCTATTTCCTATAACAAAACTAAGTCTGAAAATGAGATTCTTATAAATCACAAGCAAAGTACCAAATTTACATAACGACCACAACATGACTGGTTAAACATTTTAGAAAATTTCTATAAAAGATATTTTATTAAAAATGATAAAGTCACCACAGTAACATTGTCATCCTCTGTGGTACCATGGTAGCCTCTAGTTCCTGAGGTTGCGGGTTCCAATCTGGCAGAGGATGATGGATTTTTTTGCACATAAAAATCCTTAGAATGACTTCCTTTGGAAGGAAAACAAAGCCGGTGGTACCATGTCATAGATTTACGGCACATAAAAGAACCTCACGCTAAAAACAGCTTTGAGCAAAATTTCCAGTCTTTCACCCAATCTAGAATGAGACGCTAAGAACCATAGTGATTAAAGACTGTCCATAAATAAATGAATGTCATATTGTTATAGCTATGGATTTCTACTTTCTCTACTACTTACATATAATAAGCAGATGAAGTATTGTATTCCAACCAAAAATTTGATACAGAGCTTTCACTTAAATACACGCTTTGAGTCCTTCTGGAGGGGGAAAAAAAAATTAGGAAAAGGTCCATGTGTGTTTGTGTCCATGAACACCATTAACTCAAAAATGATAAGTTGACAAATACCACACTTACGACTTCGATTAAAATACCATGTTTAAGATATTTAGATTACAAATAAAATATATATCTTGAATTTTCTGGGAATAGCTGTGAAGTCCTCTTCATTTTGTATAACAAAGAGATGGACAAAACGTTACTACACAATAAATGTAGCTCTCATTAAAGCATACACTTTAAATCTTTTTGTGATGTTAACCATTTCCAATATATACAAATGGTATTGGTTTTCAAATACTTAAAACTTTTTTCAAGAGGTAAGTCACTGTGTTTGTTTTTTCTCATGTACAACAAATGTGTAAATGTGTAATGAGCATTTATCTCAACAAGAACCACATAACCCAGATATCTCAGGTTTGATTCCCAGCTGGGGTGGACTTTCTGCATACTATGGAGAAGAATGAGGTTTTTGCTGCTCAGGCAGCAGCTGTATTCGTGCAGGATGTTGTTCAAGACATTGTAGACTTCATAAAACTTTTGAAGGGTCAGTAATATCCAACAATACATGTGCTAGATACTCACTTGCAGCACACTGAGCAGAGTCTGCAGCTTGCTGCTACTGGTAACCACAGCAGTAAAACTAGAGCGCAAATGGAGACATGTTCTAACGTTGCTATAAAACAAAACAATCATGTCACTTCACATGCAGCAATTAAATTAATTTCCATGTAATCCTACGACCCTACAAGTGCCTATTACAAGGTAGTGAGTGTGTTCGATCCTGCAGAGATTGTGGAAATGGATGTTTCACAAGAGTTGATTAAACGCATAAAGAAGATACTTTTTTTTTTTTTCTGTGCATTTGCAAGAGTGTGAAATTGCAAAGGGTTACTAGGAACTCTGGTGCTTAGTGAAAAACACAATCTGGGTGGAAAGTAAAGCAATGATGCTAATGTTGGTACGGATTACCCGAACAAACCCATCGCAAAGGCATCATTAAAGGCAATTTGGATGGACTGTGCCAATGCAGGCTGTGAAGTTTTTTTTTTTTAATTAAGCTATGATAATGTCCTAACAGTCAAGTGTTACAGTCTGTGGCAAGAAAATCTGCTTTCTGAAATGTATTTTGAAGGCTGATATGTTTGATTTGCCATTTGTATATAGTAGTTAGATATTTGCTAAATATAAATTTTCATTCTAGTACAGTAAAACCTGCCTTCAACGGACTCCTTGTTGAACGAAAATTTGTCTTAAATGGAAATATTTCATTGTCCTATGAATTTTGGGGTGAAAAACATGATAAATTCCCTTTATTGAATGGAAACTGTCTTAGGTGGACAACAGAAATCGAAGTACGTCTTTTAATGGAAATTTTCCAGTTCTGGAATGCAGAGTTTAGAAAATTTTTAAGACATTCTATGAAAGTCTGCGTTGTCTGCTCTAAGTATGTGATGTTTAAGTTGAAATATGACCATTTTGCTGCTACCTGGCCAGGCTAGGAGGGGGCTGCACTAATGACGGTCAGATTATTAAGAAACCTGTCACTCTCATCCTTCACTGCATAGTTAACAACAAGCACAACTGATTGTCTTTTATTGTTGTCTCTTTCCTTTCAATTTCCTGCTCTAATGACTTGTTGGACAGCATAGAATATAGCTCTTAACAGTAAGCCTCTAAACTTACATAGGTGATGATTTAGTTCACCAGTAGTCACCATGGCTTTGAAAACAAGAATTGTGCTAGATCTTAACATCAGTGATTTATGCTAATGGACGTGATAAATTGAGTGTAAAGCAGATCTGAAGGTGTTCAACGTACAAAAAAACCCAAGTTTACGAGATTCTAAAGAAGAAAACAGAAATTCTGAAGTGGTGGGAAAATTGTGCTAAGAGAGAACTTAAGAAAACTGAACACCAGGACATTAATGAAATAGTGTGGGAGTGGTTCGTTAGTGTTAAGAGCAAAAAATCGCTGCACATTGGGCCTATGTTACAGGAATATGCTAAAAAGGTAGCTGAAAAGCTGGATAAGACTGAATTCAAACCATTTAATGGATGGTTGGATAGTTTCAGCAAAAGATATCAGATAGTTTTTAACAAACTTTGTGGTGAATCAAATGACGTTAATATTGAAAACATTGCTGATTGGAATGCTAAACTAGCTTCAATAATCGAAGGATACGAACCTGAAAACATAGCAAATGGCAACGAGACAGGAATATTCTTTGGCACGTTGCTTAATAAATCATTGTGTTTAAAAGGTGAGAAAAGGTGTATATCTATGATTTAATTTTGTTAATAGTCTAGGCCTACCTTCGTAAATGGAAACCTATCTTTAACGGAAATGTTCGAGAGCCCCATTCAATTCCGCTGAAGACAAGTTTTACTGTACTTATAATTGGATGGCATTATACATGAACCAGCTATGTACCATTTCTAAAGTTTAGAGCCACTCATGTTTCAAGTTTTGGGAATGTCAAATGATTTTAAGGAAGACAATTTGATTCTTAATTATTCAGATTGTCATTATGCAAATGTCACCAAAATCTTATGTATAAATAGTTTATGTTTGTATATAATAACATAAAAATATCAATGTTTTAAAGAGTTTAGGCAGTTGATGTGTAACACCGTCCAACTTATGTTCATGTTTCCTGACATTTACACACCCCTTTATTTAAGTCATCAATTTTCACATTTGAAGGTACCATTTTTACACTTGAACACCAAAAAATTTCAAACCTTATCCATATATAAAGTTACCAGATGTAAATTGAGACATTTTGACATTCAAGGAAGGTTTTACAGAAATTCTATTCTCAACATTTTCTTATTGTACCGAGATAGATTAACATTTATTACAGCTAAATTATTGCAGTACGATATTGCTAATTTGTACATTACTGTGTATATTTCATCATAATTTAATTAAATTACATTACTATAATCCGCAGCAGTTGTATCTGATGATTAATGATGTAGTGGAAATAATGGATAGTATTGGTAAAATTTCTTATGAATATTTTGGTAAATAATCCTAAAAGTTTGGTTCTGTATATAAACTGCCCTTAATTTTGTACCATTTCAATAAATCTGAAGTTAACAAGTTTACATATAAAATTTAAATTGCATACTGCAGTGGCAAGAAATAAATGGACAAGCTAACAGAAGATGATGCAAATATGTGTCTTATAGAAGTGAACACATTTAAAATGACAGCTCATTTTATAACCACAAGAAACAAGTCTTTGGCGATGTGTAAGCTATTATCGTCCTTAAAATGCTACATTACATTTCTCCAATTTATAAAAATCATACACCATATTTTCTAGCTCTTCAAGTGCAAATATCATTATTACAGTTTGCTACAATTACAGAGCTAAATCCTAACAATTAAATATGATCTGGTAGTTTCATTATATAAATTATTCTCTGATTATTCTAAAAGTAATTTGGTTACATGAAAATTCTGCAGTTGCAATTATAGAACTGTATTGCACTTTAAATTAGAAGCAGGTGTCTGCATCTTCAAATGGATATTTTCCCATTATCCTAAAACCCACCATAATGCTTTTAGAGTCGAAATCATAGTTGTTGCTTATGTGAAAAGGAGATACTTAAGCAATAGGTATTTCCTTCTGATAAGGAAATTCTTATTACCATTTGGTATACATAGACGGTACCTATATGCTCAGTGCTAAATGCTAACTTGTGGCAGCGTGGTTCAGCTGTTTCACAGCCACTCGGATGCATGAAGGAATGTGTAAACAAACATGCAGATGACCACCTAGCTAGCCGTCATTTCCATATTTGTTGTTTGTTCACAACAGCTATTGAGCACATGGTAGAGAATTTTTAAGTTTTAAAAGGTACATTTATTAATTAGTTAACTTTATTGTAATGAAAAGAAGCTAGAAACAGTGATGTGTATTGAATTTTTTTAAAGGTGAGTCGGAATTGTTACACTAACATCACTTAAGTTTACTCACTTAACATGTTTCGGGAAACCGTTGTTCCCATCCTCAGAAGGTTAATTCGACTGGCCCGTGTTGTTGGTGTTTCCGTTTTTTGGACTGGATCCTGTGGTGGCATCTTGTGGTGGAGAAATGTACTTCCAGAGAGGATTTGGTGGCGGCAAATCAAAATTCATTAGATGTGTGTTGTGTTTTAGAATGGTGATCTTCTCCCATGCATCTAATTCGGCTACAAATTTGGCTGGTTTGACTAATGTAATATTGGGTTTGATGTTGTGATTAGTGATCCAAAAATGGTGTGAAACTGCAGATTTGTCCATTTGTTTGTATTTAATACATCTCATGTGCTCCTTTAGCCTAGTTTCTAGGTTTCTTTTTGTCTTACCTATGTATACTTTATTGCAATCTGAACAATTGATTTTATAGATTCCAGCTTTTTTGTCTTGTGGAATGGGGTCTTTTAACTTGTTACAAAGTAATTTCTCTATGTTAAATTTGCTCTGTGGAGCTAGGCTAATGTTATGTTTCATGAAAATCTTCTTAAATTTATGAAAAGTTCCTGGGTGGTATGTGAATTTCTTGAACTTTAGCTCATTATCTTGCTGGCTGAGATTTGTTGTGTTTCTGATGTGCATCTGTCGTTTGAATTTTGCAATTTTTTTGTCAATAGTTGTTTTGTTGTACCCATTATGTATTGCTGTGTCTACTATATGCTGGTATTCTAACTGGTATTCTTTTTTATTTACGGGGGTATATACCAGTCTATGTGTTAGGCTGTTTAGTACTGCATGTTTGTGTGTGGTTGGATTGAAACTCTTATTTTTTATGTAATTAGTAGAGTGTGTTGGCTTCCTGTATATGCCAAAGGTTAGGTTCTTTTGTTCTCTGATGATTTTTAGGTCTAAAAATGGTAGCATGCCTTCTTTTTCTATTTCTATGGTGAATTTTATTGATTGGTTCTGTAGGTTTAGTAAGGCTAAGGAGTCTTGTATGAACCTGTTAGGGACAACAGCGAAGATGTCGTCAACATATCTGTGCCAAACTTTAAACATGTATGGAAAGGAAGTTGTTATGTGTGTTTCTAAGTAGCTCATAAATAAATCTGCCAAGAAGGGTGAAAGTGGGGTTGCCCATGGTTAGACCAGTTGGTTGTTGATAGAACTTCTTATTGAAATTAAAACAATTTTGTGCAATGCATAAATTGGTAGGTTGTATGAGGTCTTCTATTTCTTCTTCAAGTAGGTTAGTCTGCTGTAGCCATTTCTTTAATTGACGCAGGAGTTGATCTGTAGGAACACTTGGAAATAGTGCAGTGACATCAAAGGAAACTAATCTGTCTTCTGGTTCGAGTTCCAGGGATTTTATCTTCTGTATTAAATCTTCTGAATTGATTTAATACAGAAGATAAAATCCCTGGAACTCGAACCAGAAGACAGATTAGTTTCCTTTGATGTCACTGCACTATTTCCAAGTGTTCCTACAGATCAACTCCTGCGTCAATTAAAGAAATGGCTACAGCAGACTAACCTACTTGAAGAAGAAATAGAAGACCTCATACAACTTACCAATTTATGCATTGCACAAAATTGTTTTAGTTTCAATAAGAAGTTCTATCAACAACCAACTGGTCTAACCATGGGCAACCCACTTTCACCCTTCTTGGCAGATTTATTTATGAGCTACTTAGAAACACACATAACAACTTCCTTTCCATACATGTTTAAAGTTTGGCACAGATATGTTGACGACATCTTCGCTGTTGTCCCTAACAGGTTCATACAAGACTCCTTAGCCTTACTAAACCTACAGAACCAATCAATAAAATTCACCATAGAAATAGAAAAAGAAGGCATGCTACCATTTTTAGACCTAAAAATCATCAGAGAACAAAAGAACCTAACCTTTGGCATATACAGGAAGCCAACACACTCTACTAATTACATAAAAAATAAAGAGTTTCAATCCAACCACACACAAACCTGCAGTACTAAACAGCCTAACACATAGACTGGTATATACCCCCTTAAATAAAAAAAGAATACCAGTTAGAATACCAGCATATAGTAGACACAGCAATACATAATGGGTACAACAAAACAACTATTGACAAAAAAATTGCAAAATTCAAACGACAGATGCACATCAGAAACACAACAAATCTCAGCCAGCAAGATAATGAGCTAAAGTTCAAGAAATTCACATACCACCCAGGAACTTTTCACAAATTTAAGAAGATTTTCATGAAACATAACATTAGCCTAGCTCCACAGAACAAATTTAACATAGAGAAATTACTTTGTAACAAGTTAAAAGACCCCATTCCACAAGACAAAAAAGCTGGAATCTATAAAATCAATTGTTCAGATTGCAATAAAGTATACATAGGTAAGACAAAAAGAAACCTAGAAACTAGGCTAAAGGAGCACATGAGATGTATTAAATACAAACAAATGGACAAATCTGCAGTTTCACACCATTTTTGGATCACTAATCACAACATCAAACCCAATATTACATTAGTCAAACCAGCCAAATTTGTAGCCGAATTAGATGCATGGGAGAAGATCACCATTCTAAAACACAACACACATCTAATGAATTTTGATTTGCCGCCACCAAATCCTCTCTGGAAGTACATTTCTCCACCACAAGATGCCACCACAGGATCCAGTCCAAAAAACGGAAACACCAACAACACGGGCCAGTCGAATTAACCTTCTGAGGATGGGAACAACGGTTTCCCGAAACATGTTAAGTGAGTAAACTTAAGTGATGTTAGTGTTACAATTCCGACTCACCTTTAAATAAATAGTTAACTTTAGTTTAAAATCGAGTAGATTATAAATTTAGTTAAGGGTTTGTAGCAAGTTATACAGCTAACAATTGTCAGGTTGAAAACATACCAAAAGGAAAACATTTCAGCGAGCAGGAAAGAAACCAATTAAAAGAGTTGATACTGAGATACAAAGACATCGTAGAATGCAGGCAATCAGATGCTGTGTGATGTACTGGCCTTAAGTGGTATTCACTCATGGACTGTTATAGAACTGAAAACCTGACTTTCTAGCATAAAGTGTTAGTAGCTAGAAGTATTTACAACAATCTGCACTCTGTGTATATGCATGCATGGAAGAAAACCACAAATGCAATTACTACACCATCCAGCAGTAAGCAGAAAAGCAATGTAGCCAATAACTTACGATGCTTGGCTTGAACAGTGGTTTTACACGCGAAATCGGTAAACCTATGTTCAAGATTTTGATAATCCAATGTATATTTGCAAATTAATAGTAAAGACGTGTGACTTGTTAAGTGATCCATTGTGGTCGTAGTGATTATGAAAAATAGACAATTTAATCGAGAAAGCGCTGCACAGATGTCTTTATTTACTGCAGAAATATTTCTGCATTTTATTTTTAGGATTTTATTAAATAATTCTGAATGAATGCAGCAGAACCTCATTTTCTAGGAACTAAAGATTTTGGATGACATAAATGGGTGAACATCTGAACAGAAAACATATGGATAGCGTCATAGCACTGAGATTCTACACATTATCTTTTCAAGTAAGCCTGTCTCATATTGCAACTTCATAACCTCTGTTTGTTAAGGTTACGTTGTTTAGCAGAGGCATTAGATTATTACAACAGCAGCTTTGGTAAAACAATATCACTTCTTAAATTCAGCATCTTTATGTGTTTCAGGTGAATTCTGCAAATCATGCACATACATTTATTAATGCGCAGTACAATTTTGTTATAAAATTCCATATACTCCAAGAAATTGCTATTATCGTTAACCTCCATCATAGGCAGTTGATGCAAGATGGCGTCGGCTCTCCCTATTGCATGTAAGTGGAGGTCGAGGCATCCTTATATGAATAAGCATTTCCTTATTCGCCTGAAAGAGTAGTGTCTGTATATTGAAAATCGCTGCTTAAAGACTTCCTTGAAACAAGTGACGACTATGAATTCGACCCTTAAGACCTAAACCAGAGAACATGAAGACATTGGCTGGAAACCTTCTATGTAGTGCAAAGTGGCCAATACAGCTTGTGCCCTTTCAGATTCAGTCTTCATATTCCTCTGATGTAGAATATAATTTAATTCGTTATAAAACGCATTAATTTATGGGAATGAACTGCAGAAAGTCATATACAAGATTTAAGATTCATTAACTAATGTAGAGGATTCAAACAGCCATTGTTATACTTCAAAAGATTACACATTATTTTAAAGTTGGCAGTGGTGCTGTGATAAATCTTAAAATGGCAGTCAATACAGTTTAATTAAAATTTGTGTTAATTACTTAACATTTATATACAAAATATGCTACACTGAAACAAATACTCTTAACAAAAAAAACAAGGCAAGAAACTTGCGTTAAAGCAATCCATTTAGCAAATCTGGACTGCTGTTGTTGAAAAGGAGGTTTTCCGAGTCTGTCGCAGTTACATCTGGTGGTTCAATGCTGGTTAAGAAATCCACAGCACTTTCTATTTTTTCAGCACTGTTGTAAAACTAGAAAAGATTGAAACAATATTAATTTTCAGCTTTATTACTTTTCTATCATACGAAAACAATACTGTCATGGAAGAAACAAAGCTACATAATTAACCTTTTAGTTATTTCTGTATTTTTAGAATTGCAAGCATAATTTACAATAAATGTACTGATTTTTCCATTTAAACCATAGAAATACCTTTAAAGTGAATATTAAGAGAGCATAATTTGCAATTCCCAACATTATGTAGCATGAAATATCACGCTAGTACGACATAATTGGAAGTGTGTGCTTGGGATACAGTATTGGATGTCAAAAAGTATGGAGGGAAGGGGAATAAAAAAAAAAAGGTATCCCCCTTTTTATCTTAAAGCTAACCTTGTAAGGGAATTAATCTAATTACACTTAATTTAAAAGCCTGACAAAATCAAATAAATTTATAAGAAAGAAGGCAGTAAAAACATAAAAATTTACAAGAATGCAAATGAGAAATTGAAATTTATAAAGTCACATCAAGAGAGGAATAAGAAGTCATGAAACGATGTAAAATGTAATAGTAACACTTTAAATTAATTTATGTGTTTAAAGAAATGCATTGTAAAATAATCCCGAGAAGAGAATGTAAAGATAGAAATAGGAATGATTTAAAAAAGTGCCCAGATAAAATTATGTTGTAAATAATAATAAATAAGTGAAGAATGCCAGCAATGCAAACATGCAAAATAATATTAATGACAGTTCATGTACAGGTCTTTCGTTAGCAAGCTCTTTCTATTGGGTGTTTGCAAATTACAGGTACAAACTTCAGTGCTGTGTATAGCACACTGAGGCAATGCAAAAAGTTCAAATAAACATAGGTCTGAAAACCAGCCATTTCTGAGATATGTCATCATTGTGGTCACCAACACACTGTATGTTTGCAACTGCTTTTAAATGTTGTTCATGCTCTTTGTTCCAGGTACTAGGCTTCCTATTGATAATCAACAGCATCTTCTAATTGGTCACAGAATTTGAAACAGTTGTCATGGCACCTTACATGTTTTCAAACAACAAGATAGTAGACATCCATTTCATGTATGGCCTGCCAATGGCAACGCTTGGGAGACAGTGCGATTGTACCACAAAGCTTTTCCTGACAAAAGGCAGTTCATGAGATCCAATCAGCACCAGCACAAAAATGCTTCACTTGCATCCAACATGCATGATACAGGCAGACCACAAACAGTGTACATCCCAGAGTTGGAAGAACATGTGTTATGCATTGTGGAGGAAACTCTGGGCACAAGCGCCAGACAGATTGCAGCTGTAGAACACTTTGTGAACACCACCATCTGACAGCTTTTGCATACAAAACAGTTGTACCCCTATCATTTACAGAGAGTGCAAGCCTTTAACATAGAAGCCTTTCAACACGCCATTGCCTTCAACCAGTGGCTCCTTGGATAATGTGTAAATGATTCACTGCAGCGAAAATTTTCAATCAATATGTGGGAGGTATTGCAGTTTATCAATTATTCGAACCTTTCTTGTTACCTGGTAGACTTAATGTTCATACGTATCTCTAGTTTTTGCAACAGAGGCTATGTAATGATTTGGATATGCCTCTTTGGGATAATCAGCATCTGTGGTATAAGTGTGAAGGAGCAACAGCTCATTTTATACAAAAGTTCAACAGTTCTTTGCAGCCTTAATAAATGGGTGCATCAGTTGTGGCTTACCAACATCATACCCTGCAAGGTCTCCCGATTTGAATCATTTATGCTCTTTTCTTTGAGGACATTTGAAGTGCTTAGTGTACTCAAGCCCTGTTGCTAATGTTGATAAACTCTGGGAATACATTGCGAATGGATTTCAACTCATTAGAACACACACCTGGGATGTTTGAACTTGTACTATGAGGATTTTCTCCCACGAGTCCAACTGGACATCCATCAAGAGACACAAAGACTTAGCTATGAATTTTTAAATTTCCACAGATATGAACTTCCATGCAAAATGGTTGAAGCCTCTGCTACCAGGGAAACTTTGCCAATTGACAAGGGATCTGGAAATTTGAACCAGTCAACAGAGGCTGAAGCAACAGCTCACGAAAACATGTACTTGCACTTAATGTTGTGAATGAAACCTATGAGCGTTAAGTCAACTCAATTCTCAATTTCTACTTGTGTTGATTTCACTGTATAAGATTCTTCAAAAGTTAATTTAGTTATTTCTCTGTCCATATCAAAATTTGTTAAAACAGATGACATACCAACTTTGCACTGCTAGCAATGTCAGTATTTTCTAGCCCTCTTCTATTACAGGAATGACAATAGTAGCTGTAATTTTGATGCCTCCAAAATGGGTTCCCCCCCTAGTGGAATTTACAAGCCTGGTGGTAATTTTTAAATTTATTAATGTAAACAGTTGCCAGGCAATGTTGAAGTTTTGTTATTTAGGAGACAAGGAGACAGATGTGTTATGTTGACAAAATGTTCCATGGACAAAGTGTTTTATGACAAAATCTCTGTGGGCATGTTACGCATGAATGTATTATCTATTGCCCTAATATATGTTGTTGTCCACGAGCATAATGTATTGGATGAAACATCTGTAACCGTTGGACATCCTTCCATTTCCTGTACAGCTCAGCCTGAATTGTTACTTAACTGATTCAATCACAGCAAAACTCCTGCCTATTTCTGTAGGAGCTGTCAAAAATGAGCAGGAAGATGGTCATGTTCCTGCAGCATCACTCATTTCACTTTTATATTGGTTGAGTTTACAAGTTGTGCGAATTTGAGACCCAAGAGAAGATTAAGCCAAAATTAGATGTGTCATCAGTATGTGTGAAATACAGGAGGAAACAGTGTATGTACAAAGTGTTTAGAGGAAAGGGAGCATGATCCAACAGAAAAGGTGTGGCAGATGTTTGCCTTTAATTACTGAGTTGTGAGCTTGCTACACTGAACCAGAAATTGATACACGTCACTGCGGCAGCAGCAAGCAGCAGAACGAGAAGTTTAGTTATTTCAATGAAAATTAAAAGCAGCAAACATCACTGAAAGGTATTTCCAAAAGAGCATGTCATATTCATTACCTCCTGCTTTCATATCCCTCTCTCTCTCTCTCCCTCCCTCTCTCTGTCTGTATGTACTCCCCTTAACTGCATTACCATATGATAGAATATTATTGGCAAAGCAGTATACTGATGTTATCTCATCTGCTCATATTCTTTTTTTACTTACAACAGTAAATGAAATGCTTATAAGGAACAATACAGAATGTAACAAAAATGTACGGCACAAATTGTAGGACACATTTCTCACAGGTAGATGAAGAAATTATGTTATATGAACATGGGTCTGGAAACGCTTTGTTTCCATGTTACAACTCATGTTCTCCAACTCATTAATCATGGGAAGTACACACACGAACAGAATATTAGAATCATGAGGAACATGCACTCTTGGTTACATCTGGTTACATTGCCATTATCATAAGTGCACCTTTGTTTTACATGTCCCTGTTGCCAGGCAACTTATGTCATTGCTTGTTTACAGGTAACATCAACTGTTCCAGTGAACAGTATGACCTTGGCAAGCACACGGGTTACTACGTACTAGTAGAATTGATCACAGACTTGGCTCGTGCAATGCCAGTGTACACAAATGCAGAGATGGCAGATGCCCATTTGATGTATGGATTAGCAGACAGCAATGGTGCTTGTGCTCAACGTTTGTACCGGGAGAGATTTCCAGGACAAAGGTGCCCCAACAGGAAAACGTTTGAAGCCATTGATTGTTGTCTTAGGGAACATGGAGCATTTCAGCCTGATACTCACGACTGGGAGAGGCCTAGAAGGACGAGGACACCGCAACGGGAGGCGGCAATTCTTCAGGCAATTGACAACAACCCTAATGTCAGTACACGACAAGTAGCTGCAACAATGAATGTTGACCACATGACTGTTCTGGCGAGTGTTACACAAGGTCCCGCTGTATCTATACCATTTACAGCATGTGCAGGTACTATCAGAAGCTGATTTTCTTGCACGGGTACGCTTCTGCAAATGGCTTATGCAACAAAGTGTCAACCCTAACTTTAGTGCAATGGTACTGTTCAAAGATGAGGCGTCATTTCAATGATATTGTATGGGCAATCAGCATGTATGGGTTGACGTCAATCCTTACACAACTGTTGAAGCAAGTCATCAGCAAAGATTTTTTTGTCAATGTTAAGGCCAGCATTGTTGGAGACTTTGGTAGGGCCTCATGTTCTTCCACCCAGGCTCAATGGACAAAGTTACCATAATTTTGTAAATTATGTTCTGCCTGATCTGTTAGCAGATGTGCCTTTAGCTGTGCAACAAAACAGGTACTTCATGCACGATGGAGCACCCCCTCATTTTAGTGTTAATGTCTGTTGGCTTCTAAATAACAGATTCAGTGACAGATGGATAAGTAGAGGTGGACCAATTGCCTGGCCTCCACGCTGCCCGGACCTAAACCCACTGGAATTTTATTTTTGGGGTCATTTGGAAGCTCTTGTGTATTGAACCCCAGTAACAAATGTTCAGAGTCTCTTTGCCCGTATTATGGAAGGCTGCGAAACCATAGGCAATCTCCAGGGATACATCAGCGCATCCGCGATTCACTACGGCGGCAGGTTGATGCATGTATCAATGTTCACGGAGGGCATACTGAACATCTCCTGTGAGAAAGAGTTGCATGTGGTATGCTAGTACATTCTATTCTTGTGTGTTTCCCATGATTAATGAGTTGGAGAAAATGAGTTGTAACATGGTAACAAAGCGTTTGCAGACCCATGTTCATATAACATAATTTCTTTGTCTACGTGCGAGGATGTCTCCTGTAATTTGTGCCACACATTTTTGTTATATCCTGTATATGAAAAAAGACTCATTTTGACAAAACTTTTAGAAGTAACACTGCACGACTATTCCACATTTGTCATTACTAAGTCAGAACTTTTTGTCAAAGTCTCTCTACAAGATTGTTTTATGCCACAATGACCAAAAACATCTGATTATTGTAGATTTCTGGGCAATGTCTTGATTTTTAATTAAAGGAAAAAATTCCTCCACCATAAATGGAGAATGCAAAAAACAAAAGTTATTCTTACATTTCTAATTCGCTTCAGCTGCATGCACTGCTCATCTATGGCTTCACCCATACCACTGAGATCATCAGTTTCCATTCTTGGAAAGCTTTTGCTTGCATCTTTAAACTCTTCTAATCTTTCATGCAAGAGCTGTAGATTTTCTTTCAATCTATGGCACAGGCTGTTGCAATTACCTTCTTGCTGCAATAAAAATTCATTTTATTTTTACCTAGTACATAAAGCAGAAACATTTAATCTCAGGATTGCACCATTACAACTACATATTTTACTGGTTGTATGATATAGGCAGTGTTAATGAACCAGACCAAAACTATTTCTGAAATTGCAGGGGGAAAGGAGAGTTCTTATACAAGTAATTTGAGATACGTATGGTCCACAAATAAATAACAAGTTCCCATTAGAAAAAAAGTATAAGTATTGGAAAATTCAAACAAATAAAGGAATATCTCCGAAATGAGTCACTCCACAAAATAAATGTATATGATATAAATTGTGTTATAACGAGCTCTACATTTTTAGTGTAGAAAATTTTTGTCTATCTCTTACAGTTCACCAGTTATGCAAAAAACCATTCAGAAAAAAAAAAGAGACTTTTGGATACTTTCCCAGAAAATTCAAGATATACATTTTATTTGTAATGAAAATATCTTAAATATATTACATTTTAATCAAAAATTTCAAAAAATGTTCCATGTAAAGGGTAGCCTGGGGTGGGGGATTTTTTTCAAAATCTTCATGTCGCATCTTTGAAAAATACTGAATCTAAATACCAAGTTTGGCATTTATCCGATTTTTTTGTTTTTGAGTTATGCTGTTCACAGACAGGCAGACACACACATGCTTTTTTTTAATTCAGGGGGCCTCAAAACATATATTTCCAGTGAAATCTCAATATCAAATTTTTGGGTGGAATGCAATATTTCCCCTACTTAATATACATAGTAGAGAAAGTAATAAAGCAATTCAAAATTTAGAGTCAGAAAAATATCTTTAATCTTCAAATAATCATCTGACAATGTGCCACTGAACAATGGTTAACTGATCATTCTTTCACACACACCATGTGCAGGCTTAAGTTGGAAAGGTAGAATCAAACAAAAATTCAATGCCATGCAGTTAGGATTTGAACCACAGATTTTCAGCTTACCATCCCACTGCTCTAACTGAGCTACTATGGCATCGTGCTGGCGCAATTTTAAATTACCCAACTGACTCACATTTCTCCTAGTAAATCTCAAGATGTTCTCAAATTCATTTTGAGATAACATACCCCAATGACGACATACAATCTACTAAGTGTTTTTAAGTATCAGACTTTATAGATAACAGAATTAGGTCAATCAACGTTAATTACATGCCATGTGTGGAATAATGTTGAAAAGGCACAGTCAATTCAGGGCTGTATTACATTCTCCAATTAATATTCTGGTTAATCACTGGGAGCTGGGTACAAATGTTTGTATTACATCGGTTAGCAGCTAACTGGGGAAAAAAAAATTAACTAACCACCATTTGGGGTAGTGGTTAGAGTACTAACTTGCAGGTAACAATACAAAAATGGGATATTTTTGGCCTCAATTGATAGCTGATAGTAATTTCAAGACAAAATAATGAATCAATATTTACATAACAAGAGGAAAGCCAAATAACTTCCAAGGTTGGGATGAGGAGGAATTTTGTAAACATTAGAAGACTGTTGAAAGTTGGATTGATTGCTTTATTTTCCATATTTCTGCTGCATAATATCTCTATTCTTAAGCATAGTTTATCACTTTTTTTTAAACAAGCATGGTAGCTATGTTTACTTAAATATAATGCAACCAATATTAACCCAATATTTGTAAGTGTTACCTATTTTGCAGGTAAACTTCAAAGTAAATCAATGTTGAAACTTTATTTAACCTATATTCCAAAATGTCCTAGCCTATTGGAAGTCGAAAGTAAAAATACATAATGTTAATAATCTGAAATCACTCAATATATTTGCACACTAATCTACATGAAAACATTAATGCTGAAATTATATGTAATATAGCTTTCCAATTTTATGTTTGTCTGAGGGGGTTTTCTTCTGAATGTAAGCATTTATTAATAACTTCATTATGCTTAGTATTTTCGCAATGATCTACATAAAGCAAGTTAACAGCAAAACTTATATAATTTAATATTCTAAATGTTTTATCTATCAAAGGCTCTAAATTTTTCCCATTGTAGCAATGCTGAGAATGAAGTGTTGAGATATTATTTATATAACAGGAATAATATCACAGAAAAATAAATTCAAGGAGAGGAATGAAGAAATTGAAAAAACAGTCAGGTTAACGAAAACTTCATTAATGCTTTCTTTTTTTACAGACTTATACTCTGTAATAATTTCTAGCAGTATGATAATCTTTACCCAACTGTATGGTCATTTTGTAACTCAACACACTTGCAATACTGTTTCTTAAATGTAATCTGCACAAAATTCACTGTAATGGATTAAGTCTTATGGCTAATACATCCATTTAAACAAATGGCTGAAATAAAATAAAAATGACACTTTAGCATCAGGATACTATTTCATTCCTCCCCTACTAAATTTCTAATGCTTTAACAGTAACGCTAATAAAATATATGTTAGTACATGTGAAAATTGAGACAGACTCCAGCTTTCGTTGCTTCTTCTTCATCTTCTGTCATATCAAGGCTTGGGCATTTGTCCTGTTCTCCTTTCATTCCTATAAATGCCAAATTTACTTTTCCATTAACCTAAATAAACTAGATTGAGTATGATCCCCATAAAACGTAACACTCCAAAATGCCCTAATCCACTTTCAAACAATGCTGCATGTACAGCTATCCAATTTTACACTACGTCCAAGAACTGTATTAAAGGAAATGTGCTGCATCCTAGAGGCCAAGATCTGTGCAGAAGATGTAGGAGGACCCACCACTACGAGGTTGCCTAATACAAAAGCAGTAAAACCCTCAAAATTTGATGCACTTCCTTGTGGGCAGTGTTTAAGCGGCAGTTTGTGGGCCATCGCTACCCACAATGGATGAATGCCGGTGGAGAAGACAACTAAACTTTTGGCTGCTCTGCAGTGGCAAGCAGCAGAAATCCTTCACACCTTCCCCGCCAGTGGCTCGGCCAACCACCTGATTAAACTGTTGGAGAAGAGCTGTGGAAAACATCATCTGGCTACCACTTACAGAAAGCATGAGTGCAACAACCGGGTGAGACCTTACAAGAATTCACCATGGAGGTAGAGCAGCTGGCGCACTGAGCCCTGATGAATTTACCATCATATTATATTTCCAGAGAGGCAGCCCATGCATTCATTAGCTGGATGAGAGACTGGAGGTGAAACAACAGCTCCTCCTGCAGAACACCACAATGTCAACAATGCCCTGGTGGCTACCCTCCGAATTGATGTGGCAAAGGTGATGGCTGGAAGAGCCACCCTGGTATCGGCCAGAGCTGTGTCGGCTGAGAATGATTATTACCGGCACCAACCACAACAACCCAACCATCGCAGAACTGGGGATGGAATACCTAAGTGTTGGAGTTATGGAGAGCCTAAGCACTTAAGGGCAGACTGCAAGCACACCCTAGATGAGGATCAGAAAACTACTAAGGACCGGCATGAAGAGGGGCACATCAGTGCCGTCATCACCTTCCCCTCACTTCACATTGAACACCCTGGCTGGGAACAAGGATGGTCTAGTAGTGCATGGATGGATTCAGGATTGCCCCTGCAGAATGCTGGTGGATATGGGGACCTCACTAACAATCCCAGGTCCAATAAAATGCGGCGACTACCAGAAAGGACACCGGTCAGGTGCTACGAGCTATGAACCGACTCGGGTGAAACCCTGCCCATGGTTGAGGAAGCTCATCTAGAGCTAATCCTTGGCAGGAGCAGCCTACAAATCTGGGTGTGTTGCCACAATCACCGAGAAGTAATCCTGGGCCTGGACGCCCTTTGGTTCATCAATACCAAGATGGACATCATGTGCCATGACAAGATCCTGTTGCAACCGGTGAGGCTCTTACTTACTAAATGGACGTGGTAACGAAGAACACAATTGTGGACAGAGGAGGGCTCGACTGAGATGGGGTTTATGTCGCAAGGGTACTGCTTCTTGCTTGGGAGTTGGATCCCTTAAGAATCCTTAATGCCACCAACTGGGATCAGGAGTTGCTTAGCAGAACTGTCTTGAAGAAGTGTGAGCCGGTCGCCTCTATAATAACTGCAGCCAAAGACACTGAGGGCCGACCAAACGCCAAGAAACTGGATAGCCATCTGAGTAACCTTGTCCAGGTGGGGGGCTGGAAACCTCTCGCGAGACGAGAAGCTCATCCTTAACCTGCTCACGGAATTCCAAGACATCTTCAGCCTATCAGAAGATAATAATAATAATATGATAATATGTGGCAGGTATGCAAACATCGCCAAACCACTGACACAGACAACAGAGGAACAATGAGCCTTCCAGTGGTCCAACCAAGTCAAGAAGAATGCCCTATGCACATCACTGGTACTAAGATACCCAATTTCCGGTAAGAAGTTCATGGACACAGATGCCAGTGACCTCACCATTGGGGGTAACCTGTCGCAAGATTAGGAATGAGAAGAGCGTGTACTGGCATACTTCAGTAAGACTCTGTCTAAGGCCAAACGAAACTATTGTGTATAAGGCAGGAGCTCCTGGCTATTGTAGAGACCCTGAAACACTTCCACATCTACCTTTACAGACAGGAGTTCCACCTCCGAACGGACCATTCTTCCCTAACTTGGATGTTAGGATTTTGTCATTTGGAAGAACAGACAGCCCACTGGGTCCAACAGCTGCAAGAATACAATTTTACCTCTGTGCACCTGCAGGAAGGCGGCATTCTAATGCAGATGCCCTTTCTTGAAGACCGTGCCACGAACACTGCAACCACTCTGTGAAAATCGAGGCAAGGAGAGTGTTGCAGCCATATGTCCAGTCTCAGTGCAACCTGCAGTTGGTTTGGATGAGCAACTTTGAGGAGGGAGCAGCTGGAAGATCGAGACATAGGACAAGAGTCTCGTGTATGACACACATGGGCAGATGTTTCTTCCAGGAGCCCAATCTACAAGAGCTATTGGACACAATGGTACTTCCTAGTGGTCAGGAACAGTGTATTGAAGAGGATGTGGGTGTCTGTAGATGGAAGAACTATAATGGAACAGTTGGTACTCCCGAGGAGCAAGGTGAAAGAAGTCCTTCAGGAAATCTATGCTGGTACTACTTGGGGCACTTGGGCATAAATGAGACCTTGAAGAACCTCCATTGCCAATTTTATTGGCTACACCTTCGTAGCAACATGGGGCCAATAAGTTATGCAAGCAAGTCATGAGCCCCAAACTTGAAGTCAAAGCGAGATACAACAAAACGTCAGAGCACCGCTCAAAAGTATTGCAATCGACATGGCAGGCTCTTTCCCAAATTGCCACCTGCTGGTGCCTATGGACTACTTCGCCAAGTGGCTGGAGGTTTACAAGATTCCTAATCAACGGACTAGATGAAGATGGCTAATGCACTGGTGGACAACTTCTTTTGCCAGTTCTAAATTCCCCAGGAATTCCCCCAGCTCACAGTGTCCAGGAGATAAATTTTGGATCCAACCTTACGCGAGAGCTTCTCCAGCTACTCGGGATCCATAAGACCTGTACCATTCCCCTTCATTCACAGTCGGACAGAACATTCAGTAGCTGTATATAAGCAAGTGCTCTTGTGACAGTGCAAGAGTAGTTGAATTAGTTGTGACTCAAGTGTGAAGTCAGTGGCATTGCGAAGTTCAAGTGAGTCAGTCAGTGAACAATACTCCAAGTGAATTCTCCATCATTCTGCTGTGATGTGCAGCAAATACTACTGTGGAGCGATGGTTTGTAGAGGTCTTGTGTTCGACTCCAGAGTAAAGTGAACCATCATGCATGGAGAGTCTGCATCACAAAGGAAGAAGAAGTGAAGTGACAGGGAATTGAAATAGTTCACCTTAGTAAAGTGACATTTGTGAACTCCCTGTGAAGGTGAACTACATAAACAGAACGAGACAGTGACACTGAGAATTGAAGAAAGCTACAGTTGGAAAACTGACAGTCGTAATATAAACAAACTACAGATGATGCTTTCACTACAAGAACCAACGCTCAATGAATCTGAGGGAGTCAGAATCTGTGGTCAGGATACACATTTGCCAGAAGTTCTTCCAGTTTTTAATTGTAATTTTATAAAGATTGTTGAAATGATTTACAGCTCTATAATATGAACACATCCCCTTTGCTCGCAAAGAATGCAGAAAAAATAATTATAAATTTAATAAAATTGATACTTGCAACTAGAGAGAGCTCTAGCAGCTGTTTCATGTTGTAGCCACCTTGAATAATTTTGCACAATGTGGGTCTAATATGCCATGCCTGGGAACACAAGAACGTTAAAACTTGACCAAGTCTTCTTTCTCATTCCTGGGACAAGGGAAAGCTTCCAGTTAATTATGAGTATTCACATTATAATATATGTATTTTAACTTTGTTATTCTAATTCTGGTTACCATTCTCAGTTATTGTGAATAAGCCTGAAGGGAGGAAAATGGCTCCTCAAAAGTTGGCGAGAGATTCAACACTCAAAATGAGGCACCTCGAAGAAAAAGAACTTCACAATCCATAAATGTCTTAATGATGGTTGATGAAAACTAAGCACAAGGACCATCTACAATCTCTAAAACTATTTCAGTGTAGTCCACTTTCACCCTGTAACAATTTTTATTTTCTCTACTGTGTATAGCAAGCAGGGGAAGTATTGTATTCCACCCAAAAATTTCATACCAAAATTTAACCAGAAATACATGTTTTGAAGCCCCATTAATAAAAAAAAAGCATTTTTAGAGAAATGTCCATGTATGTGTGTATCTGTCTGTGTGTATGAACAGCATAACTCAAAAATGAAATGTTGAATACATACCAAACTTGGTATTTTGGTTCAGTACCTTCCAAAGATGCGACAACAAAGATTTTCAAGAAAATCCCCATACCCCAGACTACCCTTTACATGGAACATTTTTCAAAATGGTTCTAGCGAATTTGATTAAAATACCATACATTAAAGATATTTATGTTACAAATAAAATGTATATCTTGAATTTTCTGGGAATAACCTGTGAAGTCCACTTCATTTGGAAGAAATGTTGTATAATCTTGTATAACTGGTAAACGTAAGCGATAGACTAAAACGTACTACACAAAAAATGTAGATCTCTTTAAAATACACAATTTATTTCAAATAAGTGTATTTGTGAAAAAGCCATTTCTGAGATATCCATTATTAAAGGTTTGAATTGTTTATTTCTTGGTTATTCTCTTAAGCCCTGTCAAACATTCAGTTGTTTCTCACGGTTATATGGAGAGGAGGACTGAACCAAAAATTCACATGTCTCTTTTATTTAATATTCTACAAGATCTTGAATTGTGCAAAATAATATTGAAAACCGGAACATCCTATGATTTATCGTTCAGGATTTGCAGGGTATTTTCCATACAGTCAGCCAGCCAGCATTCTTGAAGCAAATATCTGCTGTCGGAGCAGCTGATATCAGTCATTCAACAGGAATATGTAGCCACTGTAGTGCCTTGAATATCCATTCTTTAAAATGCCACTTCTTTGAACTCTTCTCATTATTTACGAATTTTATTAGCTTTTTTCGCTTTTTCGCAAAGGTAATCCAAACTGAGAGAAGTACCAGCCTTCCATTTCCTGCTTATTAGGTTTAATTTTCTATAGTGAGTCAATATTACAAGGAATGTCACTGTCACTAACTCCTGGTACAACATATTCGTGTTAAAACTTGTGTTCAATTACTTCACTCACTATTTGTGTTACAAGGTTTTGTCTCCCCCCGCAAGTTTTTTTTCTCATACTTCTTTTTATACACCCAGGCTCCAGCCGATTTAGAATATTCCATGGAACCGCCCACTCTACTTTTCTCCCTTGGTGAAAATTATTATCTAGAGCAGCTATCATTGATTTGACATACATGCCTAGAAATGAAAAACGTATTCTTTTTGGGACATACTTCAAGCACTCATTGTGTTAGGATTCAAGACTTCTTGTATGACGAAAATTATTTATGTGCATAATGTCACAAAAATCTTCCATTATATTTATGATACTGCACAAGTCATTGTACACTATGGAATTCTTACGTAGCCAGTTTGTGTTTTTAACTTTTTCTTCATTCATGAGCACATGAATGAAATTTCTCAAAACCTACCCAATTATGGACACTAGTAATTGATTTAGAATTGATGTGAACTTTTCCTCTAGGAGTAAACTGTTACTTTCACAAGTAGCAGATGACCACCACAGATGATTATAAATAGAAAGCTTTCATTCATGAAGGAATGATGATTTTGGAATCTTATTAAACATTTTCATAAGCAATTTAACCAGATGCATACATCAAATTCATAGTGTATATGTGAAAATTTGTTTTTACTTTCTCTACTATGTATAGTAAGTAGGGGAAGTATTGTACTCCACCCAAAAATTCGATATCGAGATTTCACCGGAAATGCGCACGTGCGCGTGTGTGTGTCTGTGAACAGCAAAACTCAGAAATGAATAGTCGGATACCACCAAACTTGGTATTTAGGTTTAGTATCTTCCAGAGATGCGACACAAACGTTTTAAAGAAAATCCCCTCACCCCAGATTACCCTTTACATGGAACATTTTTCGAAAATTTTAATTTTCTCTAAAATGGCTTTAACGATTTTGATTAAACTATCATATGTTTAAGATATTTTCATGACAAATGAAATGTATATCTCGAATTTTCTGGGAATGTCTCCAACAATATTCTTCATTGTGAACGACTTTTGCATAACTGGTAAACCATAACAGATAGACAAAATTTTACTACACAAAAAATGTAGATCGCATTAAAATACACAATCTATGTCATATACATTTTTTTTGTTGAGTGAACCATTTTCGAGATATTGCTTGTTATTCCCTTAAATTTTCCAATACTTTTTCTCAAATAGGAAATCATTCAATTTTTTTATGTCCTGGACATACAAAGAGAATGAAATGCGCCACATAGCAACCAGCTCTTAAAACATTTAACTATCGCTTAAAGCCTACCATATTCCCCTTGCACCTACAAGAAAATTAGCAATAAGATTAACATCTCGATTAACATGAAGTCTATGGAGAATAAGCGTTTGTAAAAATAGTTTGTACAAGAGTAGACAAAGTCATGTGAGTGTAACAGATCAGATTTTTCATCAAAGCTCTAATACCAGTGTGTCTGTCAGGACAATTTTATGGGCAGGTTTATATTTGTAGAAGTCAGTATATTTTCGCAGGTATTTTTGACCAACACTTCACAGAACACTAAGAAAGGAAAACTGTCGTACAATCACAATATTAACAGGAATTAAATGCAACGCAAGGCTAACTAACACAAGTGACATTCAGTAGTGTGGCGCGATCAGCCTCACGTTGCTGCAAAGTGCGAATTAAACATAAAAGTGCTTCTAGAATGAGAACGAGAGATCGTAGAACGATGTGCTTTTCAACAAATGTTCAGAATTGTTTATATTTTATAGTTAGAAGTCTTCAAAAATTTAGTTCAGTCCTCCTTTAAGGCTAGCATATAGCGTTCAGTTCTTAACATTTAACTAATGCTGTTCCCTTTGTATTTATAACGACATGTGTAATGTAGCTATTTTGCAAAGGTATATTTGGATTAAAATGTAGTAGACAGAAAAATAAGTTTTAGTAAGAACAGTTTGTGTACCCACTAATAAAGGATAGAGGGTAGAGAAAGACATGTGAATGTATCACAACTGAATATTTTTTTTTTGTGGCATCACCATCTTTTCAGCATAGATATCATTCAAAACAACATCTAGACTTTAATTTAGCAAAATTTAGATAATATCTTAGTAAACATTGTTTAAGTCCTTATAAGAAGGCATCATTATGGCAAGTGGTCCTTAATAACAGAGAGATGTTGCTATAAGATGATTGTTACTTCAGTGTTCTTTCCTGCAATGGAACTGGGTACAACTAAAGGAAAAATAAACAAACCTCTTGAAAAGTTGGTGATACAGATCGCTCCATGTTGTAATCATTCTGGTTGTCACGGGTTTTTGTTCGCAACGATTCCTCTTCATTGAAGATGTCTGGAGTGATGTCCAGCTGTCTTTTCCGTGGTTGCAGTACCTTCTACATTAACATTAAAGAACAACAAGTTTTAGATTACACCTACCCATCAAGTAAGATGGCCACCATAGTTATATGTTATTTGAATTACAAGAAATACTTTGCTAGCTGCTCTGAATGGGAAATACCAATCCAACCAACATGTTGCAATTTATTTCTGAAAAATTTATATTGAGCAGTCTTGAAATTTCAATAAAAATGTGTTTTTCAATCTATCTCACACAGGCTTAATTATACTGAATTTCTCAGCAGATTTAACGTTTTATGCGTATTTTTCTTCCTTCTCTTTTAAACTACCCAGTGTATTAACACTAACCTCCAATTGGGGATGCTGGATCAGTTCTGTCATGAAAGATACTGATTTCTTCCAGTCTGACCTAGAACCTCTACTTCTGCCTGATTGATAGCTCTGTATTAATAAAAGCAACCTGTTCCAAAACAACAAATTATCAGGCTCTGAACCATTTCCCTGTAACAATAAACAGATTATTTTACTGCCTGTGATGCCATATGTAGTATGAATGAGCATTAAACACTACCCACCCCAAAAAAAAATAAATTAAAAAATAATTAAAAAGCTCTGTCCTCCTCATACATGAAGATATCTTATGATGATACATCATTTGATTTCCCTTTATTTCACAAGTATGGCATTCATGAATGTATAAAGGTAACGTTTGATACCAGAGCATGTTGCTACAGAAGTCCACAAGGGTGCAATACTCACTGGAATGAGTATGCAACATCTGATTGCAAGTACTAGGTTGCAGAATTTTAGAACCATGTTTTACATAAAAATCCATATTATACATTCATACGACTTTCTCTACCCTTATCGTTTATTAGTGGGTATACAAATTATTCTTAGTAAAGCTTATTTTTCTATCTACCACATTTTAATCCAAGTAAACCTTTGAAGAAATAGCTACATTACACATTTTGTTATGGATACAAAGAGAATAGCAATAGTCAAATGTTTAACAGGGCACTATATGCTGGCCTTAAAATTCCATACTGTTTCCATGCAATCGCCAGAAACAACTGAATGTTAACAGGACTTCACAAGAATGACAAAGTAATGAGCAATTCAAACCAATAATAACCGATATCTCAGAAATGGCTTATGCCACAAAAAATCTTATTTGAAATAATTGTGTGTTTTAAAGAAGTCTTGTGTAGTATGTTTTCGTCTATCGCTTGACATTTACCAGTTATAGGAGATTATATAAAATTCCTTCCAAATGAAGAGGACTTCACAAGCTATTCCCAGAAAATTCAAGACATATATTTTATTTGTCATGTAAATATCTTTAATATATGGCATTTTAATCAAAAACATTAAGCCATTTTTTAGAAAATAAAACTTTTAGAAAAATGCTCCATGAAAAATGTAGTTGGGGTGGGTGGAGGTTCTTGAAAATCTTTGTATCGCATTCTAAGAAGATGCTGAACTTAAATACCATGTCTGGTATTTATCCAATTTTTCATTTTTGAGTTATGCTATTCACATACACACAAACACACATGCTAAAATGATTTTTTTTATTCAATGGTCCTCAAAACATGTATTTCTGGTAAAATCTTGGTATCAAATTTTTTAGTGGGATGCAATACCTTCTCTATCTACTATGTACATGGTAGAGAAAGTAAAAAGGGCAAAAACATATTATTTCAACTGTATGCATATACTATTAGTTACTATGCATATATCATTTGAAAATAATTTATGAAAATATTAATAATATTAGAAAATATTAATCTACACAAATGATGATATTATGCATTTAGGTGTGCTGAAGGTTTTGAGGTTATGTAACCATTAGTAATTTTACACACTGTAGTATTTCGCTCAAATAATCTTGTATTCTTGCTTATGAGAATTATTTCAGTATTTCAGGTATGTTATTATGAATTTTGAATTTAGTAAAGGACAGGAATGTCAACTATCGGAGGAGGAGATTGAGAAATTACTTCTGAAATTACTACCACCTTCAGATTCTGAAAGGAAGTATCTTCTTAGAGCTGTTATAAGGAGAATGGGAGAAGATATTTTGCTTCTTGATGAACAAGACGTACAACTTAATTAGAAGCAGAAGAAAATTAAGCTAAAAGATCGAAGAGAAAATAAAAACTGATTTCTATTTCCTGTCTATTTGTAGTCAACATGCTTGGATGGAGTGGACCTTATGGACGATATGGTTGGTTGCCCTGACCCCCTGGGTTTAAAAATTGGAAATAGTTCTTAAGTGTTTTTCCATATGGTAAATATCAGATTGGTAATTTATAAATGCTTTATAGAGATATTAAATGTTCTTTAGTGAAATTCATTGTACTTGATAATAAACGAGAAAAGAAGAGAGGATGACCCTGCAATGATGCTGTTGCTGAGCCACCACCTAAGAAAAAAAGAGGTGAGTTAAATATAGCAATTACTAATTTAGGATTCGAACAAAAGAGGTTATTATCCTATGAAAGCTGACTCAGAAAAGGCAATGCATTGTAATGATGACATATGTAAACAAAGAGTGAGATGTAAGCGCAAGAAAGGAATGTGCACATATGCCCTGAATGTATGGAGAAATTCCACGTGAAGTAACACACATGTTGCTCAAATTTCTCAAAACTACCTTTTGTAAACTTTTTTGCACATTTGTATTAGAGCCAACACATATGACATGCTCATAATTTGTTCAAAAAGTAATAATATACATTGATGAGCCTAAAAGCGTATTATTTAAGTAGATTTGACAATTTAAAAGAATTAAATATTAATTGTGTTGCTTAACAATTCATTGATGAAGAGGTTGTAAGATGTGTAGAAAGCACGGACAATGAATTAAGCCATATCTTTATATTAGACAATAGCACAGTACAACTGCATTACTTGTTAAATTGAGTATTGCATATTTGTGACATTACAATGAAATAATGACTGCACATGATCTATAAAAACAGCCAATATCAACATTAAGGGGGATGCTCTGCCTATCTTAGCATCGTTAAATTTGAGAAAACTGATGTGTTTTCTAACTATTGCTTTTAGAACTCTGATTTTGTTTACAGAACATAGCATATACATGTTTGAACACTTTAACGTAGCCGTTTATAAATATTTAACTTTTTTACTGAAATAAATCTTTGTTACCAAACTTTTATTTATTTTTTTTTTAAAGAAACAAATTGCAAAAGGCCCATGTTAAAATATTCTTGGATTTATTAACAATAACTGGTAAATAGTTTCATCCTTCTTATCTTCACTAATTATTGAGAAAAGGTACATTGAAGTAGTAAAAACTAAACTAGTGGAAAACTTACTCTAAAGAAACTGTTACTTTTCTAGTACATTGCATCATCTGATTCCTCCTGCATCTCATCTGCAAGATGCCTTTTGACATGTTCCCACACTCTATGAGCTTCTTCTCCAAACGGCACATTAAAAACCAAATATATTTTTAGTTTATCTGCCAAGTATATTTCCAACCATTAACCATGCTCACAAGATGAGTTGCTGCGTACACATTCTTTTTCAATATCTTATGGTATTCTCTCCTTAATATGGGACAACAATCATGCCAGGGATACCAATGTCTTTATCCAGAATCTAAGAGATCATACATTTTTTTTAAGTTTACACTACACCCAAAAGGAAATAACTTCTTAAAATTGTGAAGCTTTAGATGTATTGCACTGTATAAACACATAGGAGAACCAAACATTATGAATGAGGTATTGAGGAATCATTAACATTACTGTTTTTAAAAAGATTATCAGCAATGAATTAACTTGAGTTAAAAAACTTAATACTTTTGTGGCCATTATCCATATCTGCAGCCACAAAATGTACAACCAATGATCAAGCATCAATATGTTCAAATTTAAAACAAAGTGCAAATAATTAATGTGGGTTTAGTATGCAATTTACTTTAGAGCTGAAGTAACCTTCAGATATTTCTGCTTACTTAGAAACTTTTCTTTTGGTATGCGCTCAGCTGTAAAGTTTCTACATTACAATAAAATTATAATGGTATTTATAACCTGTATTTTACTTTCTATAAAGTAATACAACCACAGCTTACCAAAGTAGCTGATAAATTAATCACAGAAATTGCTAAATTCTAATGGTTAAGAAGCTAGTAACTGTGATGCTGTTATCATTTGAATTAATGGATCGGTGGTTGGGACACTACATCATATACTTATATACTTAAATACTTGTACACGTTTCGGGAATGGTTTTGTTCCCATCTTCAACATTTGTCTGACTGGCTGGCTTGAGCTGGACATCTGAGAGAATGTATACATCTTAAAATACAAGTGCCAACTTATGAACTTGAGTTACCGCCTCCCACCCTCTGGAAATTCATCACCCTGGTCAACAAGTGTCTCCACACTCAACAACATATCCACCAAACAATATCCAAGCCAGCCAGTCAGACAAATGGAAACAAAACTGTTCCTGAAATGCATACGAGTACTTAAGTATGTGATGATGTGTTCCAACCACCGACCCATTTAATTCAAATCACAGAAATTGCATTTATAAAGAAATACTTCAAACATTTCATTTTTCCAATTTTGATTTGTTTATAAGTTTGTAAACAAATGATGATGCTTTATAAATCATACTTATTGTCTTCATAAGATAAAACTAAATAAAAATAATCATATATAGAAATTAAATTAATTAAATTAAGGCTGGTTCACAACCAATGAGAACGGTAACCAGAACGAGAACGAGAAAGTTGAAATACATGTATTCAAATGGGAATGTTCACAACCGACGGGAAGCCTTCCTGAGCCCCGGGAACGGGAAAGAAGAGTTGCCCAACTTTTAACTTTCTCATTCTCGTTCCTGGGCATGGCATATTAGATCCCTATTGTGCATATTAGACTCTTCACTCTAGAGGTTATTCTAAGCGGCCGTGACATGAAACAGCCGCTAGTGCTCTCTATAGTCGCAAGCTGGAAACATGAAACTGGAAGGAATTAGTAGTAAACGTGCTTCCTAACCTCATCCCGACACCCGCAAATCTAATCAGCGTTGGTTCCTCTGGTGAAGGGATCATTTGTAGTTTGTTTATATGTAACTCAAAACTGGCTATTACCTAAAAAACAATGGCAAAAGCTACAAAGAACAGCTAAAACCGGTGGAAATGAAAAAAGAACAATAAACAATTTTAATGTATGCCATTAAATAAAGGAATGAAAGTTTGGCATAAGTAGAGGAATCGGAAATGTAATGAATATGCATTTAGATAATGTTTACTCTATCGAATTTTGACGTTGACTTAGCTAAATTGGAAGTAGGTGAAAAATGCCATTGGTCAGTTAAAAACAAATGAAATCCCAATACGCAAAATTGACTTTCACTTTGTGATCGATATGCATTCTCGTTCTCGTTACCGGGCTGTTGTGAATCAAAATTTCTTGCTTCCCGTTCTCGTTTCCATTCTGGTTACCGTTACCGGGTGGTTGTGAACCAGCCTTTAGTCATACATCAAATTCAAGAGAGGACAACAGGCAGAATTTGCACAAGGGACTGGTGATGGCTAAAACCGTAATAACTAAATTTTTACTCACTGTTATAATTCTCCTTTCCTTACAGATTCCATATGCAGCCATGAGTTTCACTATTTCTGAAAGCAAAAATAAAATACTTCACATTAAAAAAAAAAAAAAAAAAAAAAAAAAAAATGCGGGACATCAAATCTCTCCAAGCCCATATTAAAAAAATTCAATATTTCTTTTGAGAAGAGAATTTTATTTTTGAAATAATGCTTCTACACCACAATAATGAGAAATTTGCAATGGCTTCTAAAATTAGGGGTTTGAAGCTTCAACCAAAGAGTTTAAGTTGAACAAAGATCATGATAACCTTTGTTAATTGCTCCACAGATTAGTTACATTACTTGAAAACACAGATGTGCAGAAGTAAAATTCAGAGGACTTTTATAGCATATCACTGGTGATATTAAACCATCCTACCAGAAAACCATGCTAGCCTCTAGTTCGCGAGGTCGCGAGTTCAAATCCGGCGGAGGGCGATGGATTTTTTTCGGGTGTAAAAATCCTTAGCATGGCTTCCTTCAGAAAAGAAGTAAAGCCGGTGGTCCCGTGTCGTAGATTTACAGCACGTAAAAGTACCTCAAGCCTGATAAAGAGGCCTCTGAGAAAAATTACCGGTCTTATATAGAATGGGACACTAAGGACCATAGTAGTTAAAGAGCATCCATAAATAAAACTTAATTTTTACCCTACCAGAAAGACCATAAAAAAACATCAGCATTGATTGTAATGAAACCTGTTCAAGATGGAAGTGATAAGATCCTAAGTTCTTTTCTGCATTGTTGAAGTTTCCATATTATTCACATATTCCAATTTTTCCTGTACATAGCTTTAAGATTAATTGCAAATACAGCAACAGTTTCAATACAATGAGCTTTATTAAAAAAGCACTCACCTTAGTACACGTGTAGTGTTACATCCATTGCATAATCCAGTTCATATTATGCAAGTTACATATACTATTGTCTCTGTCCTTTCATTACACATTCATCAAAACACTAATTAAAAAATTTTACACTATAAATTTGAGCCTCTTTGTCCTTGCACTACACATACATTACAACACTAAACTAGGAATTTTAACACTATACACATATCTGAGAAATCCCCACATTTTTACACAATATCCTTCATCACAAAATGTGCCATTTTTCTCAGAATATACTGTTTCAAACAACAGATAACATTGAAGGAAAAACATAAATTTGCAACTGTAACACCTTCTTTCCTCCTTGATGTGGTCTCCATTCGTGTATATGTTTTGCAAAGAAATCTTGTTTACCTTGACCTACATTTGCAGTTTCCTTAGAAGTACAGTATGTCCCAAATAAAATATATAACACATTTGCGTTTCCTTGGAACCAAAGCATACCCCAAAACGAATGCATTTTAATACTGCATATTCCCATTTTAAGCAGTTGAGCTGGTTTCTGTTGAAATTTGAGCACTTTCTGTATTTTTCAGGAAAAATTATATAAAGCATATGATTTCTACCGGGATAAAACATTTTCAGAAATAACAGGATTCCAGATATATTCGGTGTCTAATTGAGACAAGTTTCACTCTATAATCCTTATTTGTGTTTGTTTTTTCCTTCCCTTGCTTATGAACACCTCCCATTTTGCCAAGTGTCAAGCAAAAATCTGGTCTACACAATTTGCAGAGTGCAAAATGTGGTACTTCTCTTGACTAACTCAAATCTTGCAAAATTCAATGCCATTGGCAAAAACCAGGGCTAGTTTATACATGGAATTTGTGGAAATTGTTCTTATGCACACAAACCTCATGTATGAGAGGTGTTCTAAAAGTTCTCGTCCTAAGTCATAGATGTCACGAAGAGGCCAAATTATTATGATAGTTGTTAAGTATCATCCTTCAGATTGCCCACTATGAAATTTCAGATGCATAAATATAGTCACTCATTTGTGACAATCATGTAAAGAAACCAATGTTAATATTTTCTATAAAATGTATAAAACTGAAATACGAGTTACAATACAGTACTTTGTTTTGAAGGGTTTAGCCTCAACAGAAATACAAAAGGAGTTAGATTCATCAAAGGACTCTTCCTCCTTGTTAAAAGAGGGCTGCAAATTTAAGCATGGCTGTACATCAAGATTATCAGCATTCAGAGCATCTCAAAACCACTATGACTGACGAGATTGTGACAAGAATTTCCAAAGCCATACTCAATGATTGCTAATTGAAAGTGCACGAGTTGGCTGATATTGTAAAGGCCTCAGTAGGCCATATACCCGATAAAACGTCAGTATTTTGGATGAGAACATGAACAAAAGATTAAGCAGAAACATGAATATCTCACATATTACCTTAATATTGTTTGGTGTGGTTTACAGATGGCTCAGGAACAGGATCCAGAGTATATGGCATAAGACCAAGGTGCAAAAAGTTTTTTTCCCTTGGATGAATATGCTACTGTTTTTGAAACAGAAATTTATGCCATTATTCAATGCATACATGGAAACATAAGAACTTAAACTGGTAACAGATTTTATCTTCTAAAATAGCCAGGCTGCACTTAAGGTTGTTAAAGAGTCCTTAAGTAATGTCAGGACTGGTTTTAAACTGCCTAAACATGCTCAAATGCTTGCCAGAACAGAATGAAGTTGAACTCGTCTTGGTGCCGGGTCCAGTGGCATTAGGATTAGAATTCAATGGTGAGGGGGACTTAGCAATTTGACCTATACAGATCTTTTGTACCTATGCGCCAGATGGGATGCCCTCCAAGAGAGAGGGATGAAGTGAGAGGAGACAGAGGGCATCCGGACCAAGTGGCATGACAGGCAGAAGGCAGGTTCCCACCATTTACAGATTTAAACTCCCCGGATGGGCACTGGGGCAAACTGGCTCCCTTCCTTCCCTGTTGGCTTACACATCTCCTGGGGTCCCAGAGACTGCCCCATTCCAGGGGATGAAGGTTTCCACAGAGCATTCTCTCCCCCCTTCCATGCACATGCCAAGACCTACCACCGACTTGTACAACCCTGAAAGAGAACAAGCAAATGAAAGGTGAAGTGGAATGAGAATGGAGGTGAAATGGAGGGGGAAATTTGGGGGATTTAATGATTCTTCCCAGCATTCGCCTAGCAACCTGGGAAAACCCCCAAAAAATCCATGGATCAGGAAGGTTGGCCATAGGAATCAAACCCACGACCTCCTGAATGCGGGCCACAGATGTTGCCACCTGAGCCATCATGCTCGGTGTCATAGTGGCATAGAAGGAAATGAAAAGCTGATGAACTTGCAAGAAAAAGAGCAGCTTCACAATTTATTGGGCCAGAACCGGCTCTGGGAACATCTCAATGTTTAGTAAGACAGGCTATTAAGAAGTGGTCCAAAGTAGAACATCATAAAACCTGGCTTAAAACTCCAGGAAACAAACATGGTAAACTATTTATTAAAAAAACCATGTAAGAAAAGAGCTGAAAGCTTAGTTAAATGTAACAGACCAGTCGAGAACAACTATTGCATTTCTCATAGGACATACTCCTGTGAAAAGGCATCTTAACACAATGGGAGTGTTTCAGGATAACATAGATTGTGCAAGAAAGAAATTGAAACAGCCGAGCATATTACATGCTCCTCTGAGGCCTTGGCTTACAGGATAATGTGGCGGTATAAAGTTTATTTATTTATTTATTGTTTGTATTTAACATTTTTGTGTAGCCCCACGTTGTGGTAGCCAATTTGAAGTGGTATACTTGTAATGTTATATTTAATTTGTTGAGCCCCACGTTTGGGAGCCAATTTGCGATGGTAAATTTATAATGTTATTTGTGTATGTGTTTACTCAACGTGGTGAAGCCATTTTGTGACGTGATTCTTTGTTAGGTTTGTAGCTCCATCTGGTGTTAGCAATTTGCGGCAGTATTAGTTTTTGTTTGAAAGAATGCTACTTTTATTTTATTTAATTTTGTTTCACTGTCCTCCGGCTAGCTATGATCTTTTTGGGTCGAGCACTTCTCTTTATACAGGTTGTGTAAACGGAAAGGAATCTTTTATCCAAAAATAACACTGATGAAGGAATTTGTTTTACACTTTTATTGTCGAACACAGTCACTATCACATTTACACATTGATCTAGACACTCGCCAAACTGAAACTGTTATAATAACTTATTTACTGATCATTCTTAATTCACATACTTCAACTTTTTGTATCATTAACTTTACAATACTTGAGATTTTTCATAACTCTGATACGCGTAACTTGCGAATCGATAGCCGACGTATAATATTTCTGCTGGACTGAAGGCGACGTGTAGCCTACAAATATTTTCGACGAACTGACGGGGTCTACCTCTAACCTAGCTCTTTTATACTCATACACCCCGATATGCCTAAAGATTATAACTGAGCTACAATTGGCTAATAAAACGCGCCAACATTAGCGTCTATTTTTATATCAATGAAAATTATGAATATATATGCTCTAGGGAAATGTTCCAGCAATTTCTACAGAAAAACGCGCCAACATTACGTAACTTCCTCGTTTCCAATAATGATAAACAGCTCACCCCCTCGCTGCATTATTGCACGCTATTATTGTCAGTTTCAGTAAGGCAGTATAAACGTACTTCCCAACAATAATTACAATCAACAAACATCTCAAATTAATGTCACACAAAAATGCATATTCATACTGTAATCATTCTTTACATTTAAATAATTTGTGATACAAATTACTGCATCAATAAATATTGCTTTTGGGAAAATGTTTTCAGAAACAGAAGAATTTGAAACCATATTTATTATGAGACTGTATTTCTTGGTAAAGGGTGCAGGCATAATGAACTGGCTTTAAAACCAAACAGCACAATAAGCCCAAGGCTGAATGACAGAAATCTGTATAGAATAAGACAAAACTTCAACATTGGTTGCCAATCCCAACTGAGTCCACAAAAGGAATTTTAAAAATAATAAAAATGCAATATTATCAACAGCAGGAAATGTTTTCGATCCAAGCTAGAACACACCCAAGTTCCTCTGGATGAATATAATTGTCACCACAAAACTATAGCGCAAATAAAATGCACAAATTTGGCAATACTCTTCCAACAGCTTCCAGATTCTATTGAGTTGGAATGAATACAACTCATTGGTTAAATTGAAGAGAGGAAAATCCAAGCATTTGTACAATATTGTATGATCCAAGGTTATCTATAGGTTGGTGCTGGGCAGTCAGGGATAAGCAATGATAAACGCCAGTGTAAACACCGGAAGCGCTATCACTAAATAACCAGAATCTTCTGGATGTTTCTCCTTCTGGAAAGTTCAACAACCCTGTGGAAACTTTCATTAGCTATATAAGTGAGCATTCTTGCGGGGGATGTGACAAAGTTATTTTCGAATAACAGTTATAACCATCACAGTCACAGTGCATTAACGGTTACATGTAACAGTTACCAGTAATAATTAGATGTAACTACTATGTCAATAAATGTGTATTTTGTTATTTAATGCAATCTAAAAAGAAGTTTCTTTGGCGGTGTCCACACTTTGATTGCTATGGTGTTTTAAAATTGCAAAATGCATTCACACTTCTACATTATCTCCCCCCCCCCACACACACACACCAAGCAGCATTCGTCCATGTTACTTTCTCCCTATTGGCTGAGCTATTCACGTCATAAGTGCACCTCTTAGCACAACAGTCATGAGCTAATGAAAAAATCTGACGATGCGTTATATTCATAAGAATTTCTCTGCGTGCGCGCGCACGCACGCACGCACGCACGCACGCACGCACGCACGCACGCACGCACGCACGCACGCACGCACGCACGCACGCACGCACGCACACACACACACACACACACACCAAAAAAAACTTAAATCTAACCTCAGGTAAATCTCAAAACCAGAGGACCTTCCTTGTTGATTCATGTGGCTCACTACAGCCTGACAGCCTCCACTCACCTCATATTCATTTTTTCCTTTCTAATTTTCTTTCTTTTTTTTGTTTAATAACGTCCTTGAATATTAATCATTAACATACCTCACTTCGCTCTCAAAATGTTTTTTCATTCAAAGTTGGTGGCTCTTCAGATAAACTGCATAGCCACAAAGTGCCTTAGTGATCAAACTATCAACTAATTAGTCAAGGCGGATATGGAACAAAGCCCAACTTTCTTAAACCGAGTCACAAATCCAGGAACCATAGAAAGGGTGAAAAATTAGGAATCATCTACCTAATATAGGAGACATGGCATGACTGAAGCATTATAAGCATTAATTGCTAACAATCATATTTCTTACCTTCTTCCAATTCCTTTTGTTCTTCCAAACTATTTGCACCTATGGATGCAAAATGGCCCTGTCCTTCCCCACAAGATAAACACCTCTGTAGAAACAATAAACGTTCAGGCCCTGGCTGTCGAACAATTTTATAAAACTTTGGTTTATCTATCTTCAGGTTCACCACCTCAAATGCACGATGAAGCATTTCAATATCTTCTTTGGACATTGTCTACCTGTAACATAAAAAGGTAAGATGTATGCAGACTGGGAAGGAGTATAATTAATTAAAAAAAAAAAAAAAAACACCAAAAAAAAAGTTTTTTTCAGTATGAACTGAGAATATGTTGGGCTAATATATCTAAACATCCACAATTTTTTGATGACCGTTTGGTATACTGGGTCAAGCCCACATCACTATACATGACGCAAACACGTTCACATGTTTAATTTATTGCTTCAGAGTAACAAAATATACAGAAGTAACACACATATGCCTTTTATATATCAAAACACACTTTAACACTTTTATGTTCATTAGTACCACTTTTGTTGCTTAAACACCAGTTACACAAAACCCATCACATGCATCCCAGTCGAGGTATTATGGAAATACTGGTGTTGTCCTTCGGCTGCCAACATTTAATATTAGAAGATAGCCAAAAGTACGGAATGCTGCAAACAACTGCCAACAATCACAAAGTGTAGCCGAGGGGTGTTTTTTATAAGTAGAGGAGCAAAGCAGTTGCGAAGCAACAACAGGGCATAGCCCTAGGATCTGCAAGGCTAAACCCCAATGATCCAGCTACATTTTCATATGTTCGCAGCATTCATTATGGCCTTTTATCTTGTTTGATTGGCAAATTTCACCAAAATGTTGCCAGTTTCGACTACTTAAGCAGCATTGCTAAAAATGGAGGGTGGGTGGGCAAAATGACTTCATTGTGGTAACATCCCCTGCTTAACTAATTACTCCATTTCTAATGGGACTACATGCAAAAAAATATGCATTCCATGAGCTTTTACTACTATAAGCCTGTCACAGTATACCAAACAGAAACCATAACTTTAGATGCACAAACATGATATTTTAGGAGCTTTAACACACCTGCTTGCTGCACTATTTTCATAACTAATTTCTCTCGTTTTTGAAAACTGGACTGAGGAGAGAATGTCTTAAAGCCAGCACCAAATCTATGTGCTAGATCCGACCCAAACTCAACTGCATTTAAAATGCGAAAAAAGGTACATCCTAAAATTAATTGTAAATTTAAGATGGACTCCACAACACCAAGAGAGAAAGAAAACATTAGCAGACCATTAAAAAGAAAAACCTCTCATGAGTGGGATAAGATGAGTACCAAATTGTTAAAATATTGTCTAGCAGAGTTGAGTAAGCCTCTTAGTCACGTATGCAACCATTCCCTTTTGTCAGGATATTTTCAGAAAAAATGAAAAGCAAAACTTTAAGCCTCTATATAAGAAAGGAGACAAAAGCCTGGCTTCCAATTATAGGTCCAACTCTCTTTTGACAGTCTTTTCTAAGATAACGGGAAAACCTGTATATAATCGGGTTATAAAATACTTGGAGTTCAACAGCATTCTCTCAGCATCTCAGTTCAGATTTATAAAAAGATGTCACAGAAAATGCAACATACATGCTCACTTCTGAAGTATTAACAACCTTGGATAAAAAGGAACTACCATTAGGAATATTTTGTGACTTAGCTAAGGCATTTGACAGCATAGATCACAACCTCTTGCTGCAAAGTTAAAAGTTTGTGGCTTCAGTTATACCTCTATAAATTGGTTCAGATTTTATTTAACATATAGAATCCAGAAAACCAGAATTGATGGTTGCGATTCTGAACCACGTGTTATTACTAAAGGTTCTATACTTGGCTCTTTGTTATTTTTAATTTATAAATGATCTGCTATATTATCATAGCAAAGATTCAATAGCTGTGCTTTTTGCAGATGATACCAATGTACTTATATCTGAAAAGTCACATCAGCAATTAAGAGATTCTGTCAATGAAGCATTTGAACAACTCAACATTTGGTTTGAAGCTAATAAGCTTTCATTAAACTATGATAAAACCAACTTTATTCGATTTCAAATGAAGCATAAACAAGTGAATGAATTAACAATCAGGTACAACAATCACACCATAAATAAAATATCTTATACAAAACTTCTTGGGCTTCAAACAGATGGTGAGCTTAACTGAAGAAAGCAGATAAAAATCATGCTACCAAAATTTAGCTCAGCTTGCTTTGCCTTAAGAAACTCAAAAAATCTGTTCAACCAAAATGCCTTAAGAACAGCATATTTCATCTATTTTCACTCCCTGTTGCAATATGGAATAATCTTCTGGGGTAGTTCGGCACACAGCAAGCTAGTATTTATATTACCAAAAAAGGCCACATGTATTATTTGTGATGTTGGGTCCTGTTATTCCTATAGTCACTTATTCAAAACCCCAAAATCTTCTTACTCTTACTGAATGAATACATATATGTCTTGAACTACCTTACAGATAATTATGATAACTTCACAACAAACCTTGCTGTGCATGACCATAATACAAGGCACACGGGTGATTTGTATAGACCAGCACATAGCTTAAAACTGTTCCAAAAAGGATGTTACTATTCTGCAATAATAATTTACAATAACCTTCCATGTTACCTAAAACTATTAGGCAACCCTAATCAATGTAAAATCTTTACGAAAGAGTTAAAGTTTTTCTTATACACTACTCCCCATATACTACAAAGGAATTTGTTAATATGTCATGCAACATGTAAATATTCAATACATAAGGCAGATTGCATGTGATGGTAATTTACACATATTTGTTATTGTTGTCCTACTGTAATGCATGTTGAGATGTTTACTCTTGGAATGGTGGTGGTTTACAAATGTTTGTCTCTTAGATATGCATGATATGGAGAGAGAGAGAAAAAAATGTTCTTGGTATTGGGTATGTTGTTGGTTATGCTGCATGTTTCATGAATTGTATGATGTGTTCAATATCCCTGAGCATTGCTCACAGTGGGGACAAATGAACATACAAACAAACAAGAAGCCTCACTTAAAGGCATGTTTGTCATAAGGCAATTCACATGTAAGGTTATAAAATGCACTAAATATCTGTGGTCTAACTAATGTGATACTTCTTATATTGTCCCTGTATGTTTAAATCTAGAACATCATGACAAGACTATTTGCAATCTAATTAAGTACAATATAGAGGAAATAGCAGCCCCTGACTGAAGCATATTGAACTATTGGCAATGAGGGGGTCATTGCAGCAACTGATGAAAGATTTATTTCAAAAGTTTATAATTTATAATAATATGTATGTTTATACCAACCCGTGAATATCCATTTAAAACCAAAAGTAATTGCTGTAACAGCCAATAAATAATAATAACAAAGGCAAAGAAAAGCTGCAAATTATGGACACAATTTTGTACACTTTGAGCCAAATATTTTATGCATGTTTTTTCCCATGAAAAGAACTTTATAGACTAATTTTAAATGTTTGGGCAGTTAAGAGAGAATAACATGCAGTTCCGGGTTTCTTTGCCTTCTGCAGTTGATGAACGTCATAACTGTATCACTTCTAATCTTTCTCAAGTAATTAGTATACAAAGGACCCGATATATGTTCAATATCATTGAGCAAGCCAAATCTGGATCCTCAAGGAGAGATAAAAAATACAATAGATACTGTTTATAAACTGTGTGGTATGGTATTGTTCTTGGGCTTTCATAGTGCAGAGTAAGAAAACTACGAGTCCTTTACATGTTATTTTCATTTGTATTTTTTTCATAACCTCAAAATGTAAAGCAATGTGAATATTGAAGGTCAAATTCTTTGAAAATTTCTTAAAAATTAGGAGTAGCATTGGAAAGTTTGAGGAACTGAGAACGTATAGACAAAAGGTTTCATGCTAAAGACGCGCCTTAGTGCAAAAGCTCTGACATGTTGCTTGAGCTTTCACAGCGACAGTTTCAAATCCACACATGTAATATTTCGTCATACTTACAGAATTCAAGAACAGCTATTCGCATTAAACCCTGAACCCTTTTTCACAATCTACAGGAAAATAAACCAGCAATAACCTGCAAATGCAAACCAATTATTCTTACTCTACCGCCATAAATATTATGGGATGGTTCCCGGCATGCACATCTATTATGCACCAATCAAGGGCTCCCAAAGAAAGTTTAGAAAACCTAACTGAAAGATTTACGTGCACTACACTGTTTGAATAAATCGTTTAATTATACAAATGGATAAAAATGTTTATACTTCCAATATATGTTCTACCCTATGGAATTGATTGAATGGTGCAATTGGAAGTGTGAAAGTGAAAGTAACTAACTCCGGCGGAGTTTTAAGGCCAGCATATAAAACCCAGTTCTTTAAATTTGACTATCGCTATATTCTTTGTATCTATAACGAAATGTGCAGTGTGGTGTAGTGTAACTATTTTTTGCAAAGGTTTATCTCGATTACATGAAGTAGGTAGCAAAATAAGCCTTCATAAAAATAGTTTGTATATCCACTAATAAACGACAGATGGTTGAGAATATCATGTGAATTTAACACATAAGATATTGCAACGCAGCGGCTATGCCCTAAGGTTATCGGGAAGTTGGCGCCGGCCGATCTGAGTAAACAAGATGCTGCTGCTCGCTAGCACAAACGTCGGACGCGCTATCGACAGATAGAGGACCATCTGGAAGCTTCTTCTCCCCTATACCAAAAAGTATTTCGAAATAGGTCTAGAACGTTCAAGAACCTTGTGGAAACATTCCATTGCCTATATAAGCGAGCGTTCTCGCGAGAGCAGTAAATGTGAGTCGAGAGTTGATGAGCCAGTCAGTGAGCAGGCGAGTGCGTCTCTGGTGCGACATCAAGGCGATTCTCCGAGCGAGTTGGTGATGACTGTTGTGACGTGCAGTCAACGTGCAGCGAGTACCACAGAACAGCAAACTGTGTGAAGTGACGGATTGTGTAGGTTTTGTGTTTGACTCCTGAGTGAAATGAACCGTCCGGCGTGAAAAGGGTACGTCACGAAGGAAGTGAAGTGACGGATAACTGAACTAGTTCGCATTAATGAAGTGATAGTGTGAACGAAGTGAACTCCCAGTGAAGGTGAACTACATAAAAACATAATAGTAACAGGTAAAAACAAAATAGAGATAGTGAGAGCTGAGAAAAGTAACAGATGAAAAACTGGACAAAGTCACACTGGTGTCAAGTGGGATAAAACGTCACCATGTAGGTAATGGCTAAAGAACTGTTAAGTGAAATGAAGAGCATGAAATCTGTGGAGGAGATGGGAGCTGGAGTGGAGAAGATGGGAACGAAAATGAAGACTAAATTGAAGAAGATAGTGACGAAAATGAAATCTAGAATGGTGGAAGATGACGTTAATGCAGTGGAGGATCGTCTAGATCAGCAAGGAAAACGGCTAGACGAGCATACGAAAGAAAACAAGAGGATGATAGAGGCCACAATGGACGAGCGTCTGAGCAAGCAGGTGACGGAGAGTATTGCAGCCCTACGCCCAGTCACGGTGCACCTGCAGTTGATTGGGACGAGCAGACCTTGAGGAGGGAGCAGCTGGAGGACCGAGACATAGACCGATCCTGAGGGATGAAGAATCTGACTACGACCCGCCTGGGCGGATGTTGCTCTCAGTGGCCAGAGCTATGAGAGATGTTGGGCGCGGTGGGACTCCCTGGTTGTCAGGAACGGTGTACCGAAGGGAGTGTGGGAGTTCGTAGCCAGAAGGACCAGGGTGGAACAGCTTGCTCCCGAAGAAAACTGTGAAGTAAGTACTCGAGGAAACCCATGCCAGCAGTACCGGGTGTAACAACACCTTGACGAAGCTACGTCACCGATTTTATTAGTTGCGTCTTCCAAGCGACGTAGAGAGTTAGTGCCCGCCATACAACATCCGTATCCAGGTCCTGTGCTCCCATCGCGCATTCGGTGTCGGCCCCGAGGGGTCTGGTGGTAGTTCATTGTAGCCTTCCTCCTACAGATCTGGAGCTGCTGAGGAGGGAGCTGTGTGACACAGCGGCTATGGTCCAATGTTATCGGGCGGTCGAAGTAAGCAAGATAACTGCCGCGCGCAGGCGTAAACACCGGACGCGATATCGGCAGATAAACAGAGCCTTTTGGAAGCTTCTTCCCTCTCTCCTCCAGAAAGCCTATATAAGCGAGCGTTCTCGCGAGAGCAGCCAGTGCGAGTCGAGAGTTGTTGAGTCAGTCAGTGAGCGAGCAAGTTAGTGAGTGCGTCTCTGGTGTGACATCAAGGGCGATTCTCCGAGCGAATTGATGATGACTGTTCTGACGTGCAGCGAGTGCTTCTGCGGAGCGACGGGTTGTGGAGGTCTTGTGTTCGACTCCTGAGTGAAATGAACCGTCCGGCGTGAAAAGGCTACGTCACGAAGGAAGTGAAGTGACAGAGAATTGAACTAGTTCACATTAGTGAAGTGATAGTATGAACGAAGTGAACACCCAGTGAAGGTGAACTACATAAAAACAGTGACAGATAAAAGCAAAACTGAGATAAGTGACAGTTGAAAGACTGGACAGTCACAATATTTTTGTTTATTTACTTACTCAGTTAATGAATGCCAAAGTAACTTCTACTTAGGAACCTATTAAAGCATTCGGCACATAAAAGGCAAACAGATAAAATGTTTGTAATCTGCGGGATATTGTTAATGACCATGAGTTTAAAATACTAAAATATACCGTTGTATGTACAGCTAGACTCCTGGGAATAGAAGTGCTTAAAACTGCTGCCTATGTTATCAGCGTTGTGCAGTACCCAATGTGGTCTCGGGAACAATTGCTTACGCTGTTATTGCTGCATAAATACTGTAAGTGATGAGGTTTGATAGTCTATTAAATAGTCATAAGACTAAAATAAAGCCCTGCCTTCCTCCATCCTTTTATGTAGCACCTCACTGCCAAATATTGTATCGTAGGATACATCCCCTATTAAAATGTCGCCTGCAAACACTCCGCCATTTTTATTTTTTTTCTGCTGCCTGTACAGCAAAGTATTTCTTCGATTTCCTCGCGTCACTCGCTGCTCCAGTGGTGAGCTGCAGCAGGCCTCCTGAATACACCGCTGCATACAGTGCTTGGCCCGCTGAATATACCCAGTCTTAGAAGTATTCCGGCGGAGTGGAAGTAGCTCCGACGGAGTTGGAAGTAAATATCTTGGAATGCAAATATCCGGCGGAATAGAAGTAAAGTTGTTGTGGAAGTACTTCGGCTAAGTGGAAGTAACACAGACGGAGTTGGAAGTAAGGCAGTACCACTTCCGAATAATGGAGTAGTTACTTCACACTTCCAATGGGGAAGCGTTTCTTTGAAACGATTCCCACTTCTCCAACCCATCCCTATGGACACGTGACGAAACAAGATGGTATGGTATAGGAATGAGATCTAAAAGCTTAACTGTTCCGCCGCACAGCGAGCCACGACGTATCTCCTAACAGATCCCTCGCGATATGACCACATAGTTAAAGGCGACATAAAATAAACAGAGAAAAAAACTGAGACCCAGCCTCTGATCAGCCGTCATTGCCACCTACACCATTCTTATCATAATCGTCATTCGTTATCAATATGTCATTTCAAAATTAGTAGGTAATTACACGAAAGTAAGCAATTGTTTTCCAATTCGTTGCAGATTTTCTGATATTATACACAGGGCATCAGTTTCGGGCACGCTCTACTTTAAAAATTTAATTTAATTTTATTCTTTAACTACTATGGTTCTTAGCGTCCCATTCTATGTTGGGCGTGAAAGACCGGAGATTTTCCTCAGAGGCCTCTATCAGGCTTGAGGTTCTTTTACCTGCCATAAATCTACGACACGGGACCACCGGCTTTAGTTCCCTTCCAAAAGAAGCCATGCTAGGGATTTTTACGTCCGAAAAAAATCCATCGTCCTTCGCCGAGTTTGAACCCGCGACCTCGGAAACTAAGCATAGATGTGTACATACAAAAGAAATAAAATGTATGCTTGTCTTTTAGATCCTTCACATTAATCAGCTCACATTTCTGACAATTGTATATTATACTTTTGCTCTTTCAACATTCAGTTTGTTTAAAGCTGGCTTATTTGGCTCAGTTATTGCATTTACCTCGTTTACAGTCTAGATATTTATCCTTCTTCCCCTGCAGGAATGGCCGAAGCATACAAAGTAATTTAGTTTACTGAAATGCATATATTGTAGGTAACCTACGTTAAGTCCCCAGACTTGGCAAGTAATGCATAGAAGCCATGACTCGGTGATATTCCAGCTTGACAATTAATTCTTTCGGTATTTCCCTAGTATCTCGAGAAAACGTTTGTTGTATGGAGCTTAAATACTGAATGGTTGGACAAATTATTGTGCAATGCTTTGTTGGAAAATAAACCTTGTTCTAACCTCTCACGTATGTACCGCTACGACTGTGTCAATAAAACTGCGCGCGATAACGTTTCATTCATTAAGGGGGCGTGTCAGTTACGAATGCCGGTAATTTTGGCTAGCATGAACTTACAAGTGCTCCAACGTCATAACATTTACTTTTCTCGTATTTTGGGGATTTAAATATTAATTTAGTAAATAAATGAAAAATTATTGTAAATTAATTAAATTCTACTTATAACGACATATTACACACATTTAAAAAACTAAATTAAATGTTTGACTCTACACTACTTTGTGTTACATTGTTGGTATATTAATCAAGCTAACAAGTAGTTTAGCCAACTTAGAAACGTAGGTGAAGTGGTTTGACAGTTTGTGTTACGAACCATATGTTACGAGAGAATGCATTAGTAATAGTAAGTATATGAAGAATTAAGGTGATATGGAGCATCTATGACAATAAATTTATGCAAATAATAATGAAAATGTAGGAAAGCCAAACCGATTGCATGGAGTAGACCACCAGTCACACCTGTAGAGGTTGAAGGAATTACTGTCAGATTACAGTAGTAACATAAAAAAAAAAAAAAAAAATCATTAAGTTTGAAGGAAAATTACGTTTGACGCAGAATTATATAATTTATAATTTAAGTTTTGGCAAATACCTACATTCTTAGCAGACATCTAAGCTTTTAGCTATTTCTTGAAGTATGATGTCCTGCATTTGGTTATGTTTATGTTTAAAAACAACAAATGGTACGTGGAGATAAATGCAGGAATTAACATCTTTGATTATGCAAACAGATTAAATAATATGTCATTTTTCCTCCAAATCATTATCCACAAATTTCCAAATTTTATTTCATAAAATGCATCTCTCACATCATAGGATTAGGAACATCAATACACCTGCAGCAATTATTCAGTCATTGGAAAAAAAATCTTGGGATATCACTTATCAAATAATGTTAATATGAAATCATTAATTACTAAATAGTGATATAACACAGGTTTCCATGCAAAATATTGAAAAATATAAATAAATAAAAGCCAAATAACAATGAATATCAGAAAATCTTGCAACCAAAATTTTATCTGTTAGCAGAAACAATCACTATTTAAACATATAAGATTTATTCTAAAATCCTCCATGAAGTCCTAAAAGCAGTGAAGTCACTGTATTATGAAGACAGTATTATTAATGGTTAGAAAATAAAACTCAAACATCTGATGATCAGAAGAGAAGTTAGTTATTACATGAACTCATATGAGCAAATTTTAATACTGATACTAAATGATAAAAATATATGCAATCCTCAAATTCTTGCTAATTAACACCTTTAACAGATCTCCCCCCCCCCGAGTATAACCCAAATTCTCTTATCAAAAATCCTGAAGAATACATTAAGTTTCTTCAGCTGTAATTTTTAAATGATCTCTTCATTGAAAATTATTATCATTATATACCTCCCCCCAAAAAAACAGAATTTGATAAGTTATGACAAAATCATAAGGCTTAAAGGCATGTGACCAGATTATAAGTGTTCCTTTAAGTTACCTATTTAATGAAAATTTGAGTATCTGCTTATTTCCTAATTGTTCACCATACATATAAAAATAAAGAGGAGCACAGAGTGCCTAATTATAAATCCCAGACATCTTTAATTTCTCTACACATACCTAGTAGGCAGAGGAAGTATTGCATTCCACCCAAAAGTTTGATATTTGACTAGACCAAACTTTGTATTTAAGTTCAGTACATTCCAAAAATTTGATACAGGGGTTTTCAAAAGAATCCTATTCCAAGCTACCCTCTACATGGAAAAATGTTTGATTACTCAAAAATGGCTCTTTACAATAATTGTGATTAAAATACTGTTGTTTAAGATGTTTATTTGACAAAGTGTATATCTTGAATTTTCAGGGAATAGTCTGTGAAGTCATTTTCATTTGGAAGAAATTCTGTATCATGGGTAAACCATAAGAAATAGACAAAAACTTACTACAAAAGAAATGTAGATCTCTTTAAAACACAAAATGTTTTTCAAATAATTTTTCTTATGGCATCGCCCATTTCTGATATTATTTATTTGAATTTTTCAATACTTTGTCAGCTTTTTAAAATGCTGTCACTATTCAGTTGTTTCTTGAATGCTATGTAAAGAATCCAGCATATATTGACCCATTTTTAAGCATCTGACTATCATTGGCTTTCTTGTATCCCCTTGTACCTAAAACGTGTAATGAAATTAATTCTGCAAAGGTTTATCTCGATTAAAACAAAGTAGATAGAAAAATAAGCTGTTATACAAATTGATTGTAGAAGTTATTTAAAAATAAACAATAGTTTGGAGAGAATGTATGTGAATGTAACACATCCGATTTTTAATAATGCTAAATTATTTAAGAGAACACTTTAAAACAAATTACTTGCAAAAAAGCACAGTTTGGCAGTGAAACCAAGTTTCACTAGGAGGTTTTTATTCTCTTACGAATTAATGGATAGAATAGCAGAAAGCATCTAACAGAATTTTTTTCCCAGTTTTGATGAAGCCCTTTGGCTGTATCAACCCCGGTATCCTTATTTATTTCATGTAAAAAGTGGCATCATACTTAAAAGGAGGCAGAAACATTATTTCTGCCATTTTCGTGTAAAAGATAAATTTTAATGTTATGTAAAAAATGCACCATACTTTAAAGCACGTTTGTACAAAGTTTTATGTCCCAGGGTAGATATTTTGGATATCATTTTTAAAGTAATATGCTATTTAAATAACTTTGCATGACAAACTTACTGGCCATTTTTCTCATCTTAAGTTTTGTTGCTGTTTTCCAATTTTCAAAATTGATATTCTTCCACAAAAGTAGAGATGTAGGTATTATGAGGTATAGTTGTAATATGGGCTCATGAGCCTTGCAGGATGAGGGGGGGAAATGCAGTCTGAGTTACGCACCAAGTGTAACAATAGGGTCTTAGTCACCATTCACTTGCAGCATTCATATAGCCTACTGCTCAGTGCATCCAAGTAGTTCATTAATGTAAGAATTGGATATGCACAGCCACTAATATAAGATAGGCTGCATGTTATTTTTGATCACTGTGTCTAACTGTGCGCGACTTTTGATTCATTACGTCATCATGTCTGTATACTTGTGTGTATGTGTATGCATTCCTTCCTGGGTTCACGAGCTCAGAACACATCTATATCAAGAAACATATTAAAAAAATAATGACAGTCGTTCATTATCTTTGGGGGAATATACATCTTGATTTTAATCAATAAAATATAAGGATAAATTAATGTTTCGAAATTATATTACATACTGAATTGAAACTTTTGAGACATAATTCTTTAATTGCTAGATAACTGTGCAGAAACTTAAATCTCTAGATTTTTATTCTTTAGAACATTTCTTTTTGGGTTTCAGCTCCCCCTCAAGCTGTAAGAAGCAAAGGGTTGAAACAGAATAAATACAAGCACAAAATTGCTTCTCAGACTGAGGAATACTATATAATGGAGTTCTTCAAGGTTGAATACTTTGCCCTCTGCTTTGGCTATTTTAATAAATCCTAATGTAATCTTGTATACATGCTGATGACTGGAACCTGGATGTTAAGCAAAATTACTTTTCTATTGTGTGTTATTAAACCAAAAGTTATTTAGATATAATTGTGTTTTGAGGTATTTTAAAGCGATAGAACTAGTTTTTATTTTATCTTTTTAAGGTCTAGCTGCCTATTTGAATTATAAATGCCAATTTTTGCCTGTTTTCTATCAACTAAAACTTTTTCTATTTATTTTAAAATTTTCTATTACTTTCAGGAAACTCTTAAATGATGGATACTCTTCTTTCTTTATGTCCTTTATGTTGGAATGTGACCATCTTTTGTATTGTAATGTTTGTAACTGTTAAAGGTTCAGTATTTCTCTCTGAAAGTGGGTTTTGTAGGTGTGGGGAAGTATTGCACGGAAAACATTTTGTTTTTGACAAATTAGTGATGGTCAGTTACTGTCACATGAAAGCAGACATAACATCACTTAGCTATGATGCCCAAATTCAATCAACCATTGAAAAGTAACATTCACAGTTATGTTATTAAATAATTATGATGCTCATATGTTTTCAATGATGGAACACCTTTATTGAGCGTGGTTTGTGAAATACAGTTAATCACGAAGAAATGTATTTTATCAATCAACACATGTTGGCAACACAGCACAAATCTACTCTCACTTCAAAGACTGGTGACAAGAAAATGAGGCTACCTCTAAAGCCATTGCCACATCTAGCAGTCACAGTTTTCGTTAGAATTGTGCAAATGATTAGTTGATTTCGACAAGTCTAACACAGAATATTTATAGCAATACCTTGTAGTAATGTGCAACAATAAAAATGTATAATTTGTGTGACTTTTAAACCAAATTTTGATTATTAAATATATTATGATTATGCCTTTTTAAAATTTTTAATGTCTTTTTACTTTTTCTACCACGTACATAATGGATAGAGAAGATATTTCAATTCACCTAAATATTTGATACAGAGATTTCACTGGAAATACATATTTTGAGGCCTCCTGAATCCAAAAAATATCATTTTTAGATAAAGTTACATGTATATATGAAGAGAGAGAACAACATAACTCAAAAATGAAAAGTCGAATAAATACCTAACTTGGTATTTAAATTCAATACCTTCCAAAGATGCGGCATGAAGATATTCAAGAAAACTCCCTCACCCCCAACTACCCTTTACATGGAACATTTTTCAATTTTATTTTCTCAAAAATGGCTCAAATGATTTTTTATTAAAATACCATATATTAAAGATATTTACATGACAAATAAAATGCATAACTTGAATTTTCTGGGAATAGCCTTTGAAGTTCACTTCATTCAGAAGGAATTTTGTATAATCTTGTATAACTGGTAAACTTTAGCGATAGACAAAAGCATACTACACAAAAAATATAAGATCTCTTTAAAACATACAATTTATTTCAAATAAGTTGTTTTGTGACTTTAGCCATTTCGGAGATACTGTTATTAATGGTTCGAATTGTTCATTACTTAGCCATTCTTTTTAATGTCCTGTCAATTTTCAATTGTTCCTCATGATGTCATGGAAAGAATATAGAATTTTAAGGCCAGCATGTAGCATCTAGTTCTCAAACATTTGACTATCACTATTTGGGGACATTGGGCAACCCTGTTTAACTCTTTGCTTTATTTTTATTAGTTCGCTGTTGCTTTTGTTTAACATTTTGATTGATATATGTGTTCCAAAGTGCAGGCTCTGTATTACTCTTATCAAGTGATTTGTAAAGCCTCTGTTATGTATGATTTCTCACAGTTTCTTATGACAACTTATTAAAAACTTTTTCATAATTGATAAATAAAAGGTAGGCAGGGAGATTAAATTGTCATCATTTTTTAATTATCTATTCGATTACAAATATGCTGTCTGAGCTAGAATGCCCTTTCCTAAAACCATTTTTTCTTCTGCCAGCATATATTCATTTATGGTATTTACATGACAGTTATTATTTTAGTAAGCACTTTATTAAAAATAGGGCATATAATTCCTCTTTTCTATTCATCCAGGATTATGCAAGTCCTGCAGCAAATGTTAAGTATTTCTAAAAATCTTCCTTTTACTACCTCAGGCATATATTTCAGAAGTTCAATGTTCATACCATCTGATCCTGTGGATTTTTTATTCTTGGATGTTTTCAGTGCATTATCTAGTTCCTTCATTTCAATACCGTCAACTTCTGCTAATGTGAATAGTGCTGGATTAATGTCATCTTCATCCATGTTTGTCCATAGGTTGCGATAAAATTTAGTGTAATTTTCCTTTGGTATTTTATTTATTTTTGCTGTAACTCTTTCGATTGAATTAAGATGTTTAATTATTTTGTAGGCTATATCTTGCATCTCATGGCAGATATATTCAATAATACTTATACAGTTGTCCCAACTTTCGTGTCTTAACTTTCTTACTTCTCTTTTTGCGATGGCACATTTATGCTTATAATCTATTTTATCTTTATCGGCCTTTGCCTGGAGGTATTTTTGATATGCCTTTTTTGTACAACTTATAATCTGTTTTATTTCTTTATTCCAGTATTGCAGTCCCCTTCTCTTCCTTTTTATAAGTCTCTTCCCTAAAACTTCTGCTACTTTCATAATAATATCTTTAAAATAATGTCATTATTCATTTACTTTACTTTACTTTTCTTTTCTTTTAGTTTTACTTTTCTTTTTGAATATCCATTTTTTTGGTGTATTTAATTTGGAAAGTACAAAAAAAATGGCCATAACTAATATCACAGCCTCTGTATACATGAATATCGTTCACATATGAAGATAACTTTGTTAGTAAGAATATAATTTATTATTGAGCTTCTTCCTCTCATTGCCCATGTGTATTTATGAATATCTTTATGACAAAAAAGGGTATTGGTTATCTTAAATTTGTTAAAGTTTACAAAATTCCTCAGTGTTTTGCCATTTTTGTTGATAGTTTGTTCTCCATTATTACCTATTAACTTCCCCATTACTTGCTGTCTGATGTGGGCATTGAGATCATCTCCAATAGTTGTGTAATCTATTTTATTTACAGAATTTAAATGAGTCTGTTAGATGTTGTAGAATGCCATGCTGTCTTCCTTCCGCCTTCTTCAAGCGCATATACGCCAATCACTGTTAGATGTCTCCTCTTGATGTCTTTATTCACACATTTATAATTCTATCGTTTAAAAAATTATAACTATGAATTCTATTCTTAAAAGATTTCTTTACAAAAATTGCCACCCCTGATGAGGATCTCTGATTCTGAGATACACCACTGCATAATAACATGTAATCTTTATATTCTGTTGTACCTTAAAGTTTTTTCTTTGTTTCTGTAGCTATGCAGAGTCTATATTGTTGTTTTTTAATTTGTTCTGTAATTCACCTTCTTTATTTCGACAATCCGCTTACATCCCATGTATTAAGTTTTAAGTTTTCCCATATTTATAGCCTATTTTGATCAGTCTGGCTTAATTGTTGATGATTATTAGTATGATTGTTGCATCTTTGGAAGGTATTAAGCCTAAACACCAAGTTTGATATTTATCCAACTTTTCGTTTTTGAGCTATGCTATTCAGACATATGCACTGACCTGTTCTAAAAATGTTTTTGGTTCAAGGGATCTCAAAACATGTGTTTCCTGTGAAATCTCGGTATCAAACTTTTGATTGGAATGCAATACTTTCTCTGCTAATATGTACATGATATAGAATGTAAAAAGTTGGATATACTATAAAGTTGACAATAAATTCATTCAACAATTACAACCATATAAAAACTAGATAAGTTAAATTCGCAATAGACCATACAATGAAATGCATAGTAGGCAGTTCTTAACTGCAGAAATATACTTTTTGTTATTCAGTGCATGGATATTTTGTAATTGTTTCTATCTGGTGTACACTATTGACATTCTATGATGATATGTTTTACTGCTGGGAGACCATACACATTTCATACTCAGTTCTCCTGAAAGTAAGTAGGAGTGAGTTAACTTTGTGTGTCGAATTGTTAGTCTTGCTAATTTAACCTGGTCTCTTCTTTCCAACTGGAGTGACAAGCAGTTTTGTTATGACTGCATGAAGTTTACTTAGCTGGCTGCTTGAACCAATGGTCTTTTACTTTCTTGCTTATTGTTGGAATGGGATCTCGGTGAGGAATTGGGATTGGACTGGTTTGATTTGATTTATATAAAGATGGAGGTGGGTTATACGTTCTCTTAACACTGAAACCTTTGAGGTTTATTGTATTACTCTCCTATATTTATAGTTGTAGTAAAATAGACCCTTTCCTTTAATAAGGAGCAGTAGATTTTTAACTATCTTTGTAGGAATATCGTCCTCTGGGTTTACAATATGCAGTAGGTTGTGTCTTTCCTTGCCTAAAGCTTTTTATTTAAAGCTTATATGAGAAACAGTTTCATCACCTTCATTGCATAGCCTACATATTGGTTCTTGTTTAAAGATTCACATTGTATGTAGGTGTTTGCTTAAGCTACAATGTCCTGTTTAGGTTTATTTTGGATCTATTGAGTTTCAGTAGATCAAGAAGGATATTTTACTCATCATTCATTTACTATACTTGCATTCTTCTGTTTGAGCCAATTGCTGGTAATTACTAATCCACTCAATGTTTCTTCAAACAATATTTAAAGGAATGCCAAAAACTGGTTCTGATCCAGTAAATGATTGAGCAGATACTTTCCTTGCAAGAATATCTGCTTTTATCATTGTCTAAGATTCCCTTAAGTCCAAGCACCCATTTAGAGTAACCTTGTTGTGTTTTGCAAGCTGTATAAGGTTTATTAGGTAGTTGCAGACTAACTTGTGTGTTATCTGGTGGTTTGCAATTGCTTGAGATTGGACTGTTAATAGATGCAGAACAGTGAGCATTAAAGTAGAATATTGTAATGTATGAAAAACAGTTGTTTGATCATTTATTCATTCATGTTATAATTCTATTTTCAGGTGTGGAATTTAAGGTGAAATGCCACTTCCCAACATACTACGACGTGCCTCAACATACATATTGGGAGTTCAGAGTGGTAGTCCAACGCCACCTCCATTTACAGATGGAGAAATAGTTTTCTGTATGTTGAAATGTTGTCTTGCATTTAATTGTGTAAAAAATGTTATAAAAATATTAATATTCACTAAATTCAAGAAGACTTCAGGCACTGGTAATATTGAAGCTGATACACTCTGAATTTTATGTTTTTAATTTTACTCTATGATGGCTTTCTAGGTAAAAACAATGTATGTGTGCACCCACCAACACTTTTAAGACAGGCCTGTGATATAGTCCACCACCCTGGATATCTCACAATAATATGTTCTCAAAAACACAACAGTGACAGCACACCTTCACCCACTCTGCTGTTAAATTGGATTCCTAACTCCACTTTACGTCGCAATCCATGGGCCATTGAGAAGCGTATAGCTGTTCCTTCTTCACCATGGTAAGAAAAATCAGAAGATTTGCGTTTTGCAGACATCTAAATTACTAGCATGTCATTTTACTTGGTAGTTTTATCACTATAATATGCAAACAAACAAAAAACAAAAAAAAAAAAAAAACCTAACAATTGTAGTGGACTTTTTATTTTATTAAAATTATCAGTAGTTAGTTAATGTATGCTTCTCTTTTTTCATTAGCTTATGAGCCCTGAGTTGCAATATACAATTAATACCTTGTGCAAATATTTAAATACAATATTTTCTATTGTTAGCCAATAAATCCTTGTACTTCAACAAATTTCTTTGTATTTCAGCCGACAACTCAAATGAACATGGAGGAAAGGAATTACATGAGAAAAGTTCTTTACTTCCTAAAGAATGAAAATGTGATGAATATGACCATTTACTAATAAAATATGCTCTATCAGAAAGAAATCACCATATAGACATAAATATGACTCAACAAATCACTATAATTTGATTAGATTTTTTCATAACAAGCAGTTATAGCAAATCTTCAGATTTATTCGGCCCGTTAGTTTAAATGAATGATGTCATTATTAGTTCAGCAAGCCTCTTGTCTCAAAGGAGAGGTGCAGGATTCAACTTTGGACTGCAAACATTTCCGACTTCATAAACAGATTGATGTACTGTGGTGGTGCAGAACTGTTTTTCACTAGCACATTTTGTGTGTTCTTTGCACACGAGACGAAAGTGACCACTGATCACATAATTTGCACGGTTGAGTGCTACTTCCGAATGAAAGGATATGAGGAGTCTATCGTTATGATATTGGCCACTTTGTGAATGATTTTCTCTGTTCTTGCCCAGAATTTCATCAATTCCCAAGACAAAAAATGATAAAAAAAACAATATAATACTTGTTTTTTTACAAAAAAAGGAGAAAAAACTAAAATACTTTAAAATATTTATAAAGGTTATTTCATTGTTTTTTATTAAAAAAGTTAAAGTTGTGCCAATAAAGCCAAGACATTCTATGCTACAAAAGCGTCCAATTATTTTAGTTACCTATCAGCATACATGCTAAGACTTCAAGTTTACAAGATGCAGTCGAAAGAAGTTCCAAATGTAAATACTGGAAAGGTATGACACAAGTTCCATTTCACTAATGTGAGTTCGAAACAGTTGACATCCATCCCTTCTGCTCATCTTTTGTTAGTCCTCTGCACTGGTGATAAACTCGCTTCAAAGTATTGACATCATGCACAGACAACCAACTGGCGACAATGGCCAAATAAATCTGAAGACCCTGTATATATTTAAAGAACATATCAGTGTTACCAAAAAATATATGCTCCATTGCAAAATTCCTAGCCCTATTCATTACAGTATTTTTTTCCTAACACTTATATTAAATATGAAATTGGTCATTTTGATGTCAGTATGCACATTATTTGTGCAGACAGTTTTATAGTTCTTCTAAGCAGTTGCATGAAAGAAAGCTGCCTGCCCTGAGCAGGAAATCATAGAACAAATATATAATTTGTATAAATTAACAACTATCGCTTAACTACTTAATTACACTTATATACAGGAGATGTTTCATGATTAATTAGTTGCATCATCATCTGCTTTCTCTTGCTGAGATTTCCAATCAACAAGTAGTAAACAAGAAGTGTGGAGACACCTGATGATGTATTTGTTTAATTGTGTGCAATTGAAAATATATGTGAAGCAATAGTTGCTAATCTATGCAGTATTTGCTTCACTCACTAGCTTTATTTACTGTTTATTGTTGACGAGTCACAGGAATTATTTCTCCTCATTATATATTTTGTATTATGCTGGTTAAAACACCACATTTCTAAAATGTAGCCCTCATTTCAGAGGCTCATTTCCAAAACCAGCTATTTGCAAGTAAGAAGAATTTTGAAAGAGTATGAAAATGGGTTAACATAACCTAAGAAGCTATAGATGTGTGCTGTAAACAACAAAAATATGTAAAAATATTCTGTTTTATTCCCCAAATATCTCATATGTATGATTGAAAGATAGATAGTTATTTTGTAATATGATTTGCAAATGGCAGGTTTTGCAACCAATTATAACGGAATTATTAGCTTGCAAGGCCTGATTATTTGATTAGTGTTAGCAGTTTTGTAACAAGGTTTGAAACTAATTAACAGAAAAATTAATTTTTTTTCGTACACATCAGTAATCATAACAGCTGATATTATACAGAGCCTTTGTATGGACACGTGGCTGTTATTATGAGGGAATTGCTTGCCCTGCACTGTGCTGTTTCTACTTTCCCTTCTATGTGCTGGCTAGTCAGTTGACACAAAGTCTGTGCTTCACAGAGGTTGATACATTGTGAGACCACATGTTTCAGCATTATTGCTGTTATAATGCCAAAACGTTTGTATACTTTAGCGTACGGAATCTTTATGTTTGATACCTATGTGACAACAAACTCTTGTAGAGAAGCGAGACTGTGATTTATAGACAGATTCTCTGCTGTTCATGCACCTCACAGAGAAAAGGTTTGTAATCTTGTGAACAGATTTAGGGAAACAGGATCTATTCTTGATAAGAAACTGAAATTAAATTGCTATGTTCTTCCAAAGGAAAAAGTCAATGATATTGAAGAAAAGTTAGAACAAAGTCCAAAGAAATCTCTGAGAAAACTTGCACAGGAATCAGGAATGCTGTAAATCTCAACTTGGAATACCACTAAATTTTGAAAATTGAAACACTAAAGATAACTGTAGTTCAAGAATTGCAAGCACACTATAATGTAAATAGAGTTAATTTCTGCAATTGGGTGTTAGATAATGTCAATGATCTCACTGCTGACCTGCATATTACTTTTTTTACAGTCAAAGTATGGCTTTGTTTACATGGCCATGAAGAATTAATGAGTGTTAATACAAGTTTTCTTTAAAGGTGTGAGAGATGTAAAGTGGCACAAGGATATTGTATCCAACATCTTGTATGAGGAAGGTATGTTTATTGTAGTTATAATTTGCATGAGAAATCCATGTGCTTGGATTTAAGGGGCTATGAAAATCTGACTCTGCTAGCAAACAACGTGCTTCCCAGAGCCAAGAAAATTCCCTTTAGGCCAGCCACACATCCAAACGAAGGTTCTGTAGTTTACATATCAGGTGCATCATAACTAAACAATGTTTTGTTCTTAAGATAGGTAGTGAAATTGTAAATAAACCAGTTTACTTTTATTCTTATGAAATTGCTATACAGGGCGGAGGATCAAGGAACTTCAATGAGCTCAACAACTCCAACATGCTCCAGTGATGAAGTTCGTGTTGAAGTTGATATCCAGAGAAAGAATTCAGCAGATAGTAGCGGTAGCAACGGCAGCACTGCTACCACAAAATCCAATCATAGGCATAGTCCCTCTAAACCATGCCTTGAAACATCCTCACAGAAAACCTGTGCTTCAGATTGCATATCTCCTACTGAGTCAGAATATGACCAGAAGTGCTCACATGAGTTTAGTTGTTCATGTGCTGATAGAAATACGAATGGTGATGAAAGCTCTCAAAGCAGTCTATCAAAGCAGCTGAGTTCACGACCACAGACATTGAAGTACCAGATAAAACACGATGAACTGGAAATATCAGATGTCAATGGTGCTCATAGTGTTAGTGACTGCATCATTAGTCCTGTAATCAGCATAGAAGAAAGTCAGGAGGAGGAAGATAAGAGTGATCGCACCAGCATTATTACCGTGAGCCGCTCACCTTCTCTTACCTCTACAAACAGCTTATCAACTTCGCTCACCGGAACAAGCTATGGAGCAACAGGTTAGTTCACTATATGGCAAAATGCTGAATAGATTGCATTATTACTTTCTCTACTACGTATAGTAAGTAGGGGAAGTATTGTATTCCACCCAAAAATTTGATGCCGAGATTTCACCGGAAATACATGTTTAGAGACCTCATGAATCCAAAAAAAGCATTTTTGGAAACATGTCCGTGTGTGTGTCTGTGTGTCTGTCTGTCTGTCTGTCTGTCTGTGTGTGCGTGCGTGTGTGTGTGTGTGTGTGTGTGTGTGTGTCTGTGAACAGCATAACTCAGAAACGAACAGTCGGATAACACCAAACTTGGTATTTAGCTTCAGTATCTTCCAGAGATGCACACGAAGGTTTTCAAGAAAATTCCCCCATCCCAGATTACCCTTTACATGGATATTTTTTCGAAAATTTTAATTTTCTCAAAAATGCCTCTAACGATTTTGATTAAAATATCATACGTTTAAGATATTTTCATGACAAATGAAATGTATATCTCGAATTTTCTGGGAATGTCTCCAAAAGTATTCTTCATTGTGAGGACTTTTGCATAACTGGTAAACCATAAGAGATAGACAAAATGTTACTACACAAAAAATGTAGATCGCGTTAAAATACACAATTTATGTCATATACATTTTTTTTGTTGAGTGAACCATTTTCGAGATATTGCTTGTTATTCCCTTAAATTTTCCAATACTTATACTTTTTCTCAAATTTGTTATTCAGTTTTTTTATGTCCTGGATATGCAAAGAGAATGGAATGCGCCACATAGCAACCAGCGCTTAAAAGATTTGACTCGCTTAAAACCTACCATATTCCCCTTGCGCCTACATGAAAATTAGCAATAAGATTGACATCTCGATTAACAGGAAGCATATGGAGAATAAGCGTTTGTAAAAATAGTTTGTACAAGAGTAGAGAAAGTCATGTGAGTGTAACACATCAGATTTTATTTTTTTAAGAAGTTTATGGGACGAATGACTTATTACTAGATAAAGATTTATCTGCATGCTACTGTACCTTAATAATCTGATAATTCTGGACTTGGACACATATTAATCATCTAAAGTGTCAATAATTTATGAAGTTCTTTAGCACGTTTTTTTATATAGCAACAGTAATTTGGTGTATAACATGGGAATTAAAGAAATAGGGAACTACTACTACTACTTCTTCTTCTTCGTCTTCTTCTTCTTCTTCTTCTTCTTCTTCTTCTTCTTCTTCTTCTTCTTCAGTGAATTACCCTCCTCTTTGTAGGACTTACACCCCAAGGAGTTACAAGCCAATGCCTTGTGTCAGTAGCCTGTCAAGGAGCAAGCAAACTTTTGGATCATAGCATTTCCAGGACAGATGATCAGCCCAAAAAATAGGAAATAAGATATTAAAATAATTGATATAGTCCTATTCTCAATCAAAATTGAGCATAAGCATAACATAAACTTAAAAACTAGATGATATGTATTGTAATGTTCATGTAAATCACATAACTAAACATCTGTGTGTTACATTCACATGACTTTCTTTACCCTTTATCTTTATTAGTGGGTATACAAACTATTCTTACGAAAGCTTATTTTTCTATCAACTACATTTTAATCCAAATAAACATTTTCAGAAATAGCTACATTACATATTTTGTTTTATATACAAAGAGAACAGCAATGGTCAAACGTTTAAGAGCTGGAAGCTATATGCTAGCCTTAAAATTCCATACTCTTTCCATACAATTGCGAGAAACAACTGAATGTTGACAGGACTTAGAGAACAACCAAGTAATGAACAATTCAAGCCATTAATAACAGATATATATTGTCAATATATGTATTTTAATCAAAATCATTAGTGCCATTTTTTAGAAAACACAACATTTCTAAAAATTGTTGCATGTAAAGAGTAGTTTGGGTAGGGGGATTTTCTTGAAAATCTTTGTGTCACATCTTTGGAAGATACTGAACTAAATACCAAGTTTAATGTTGATCCGACTTTTCATTTTTGAGTTACGCTGTTCACACACACACGCACAGGTCTTTTTGTGCTCAGGTGCCTCAAAACATGTATTTCCGGTGAAATCTCGGTATCAAATTTTTGGGTGGAATGCAATACCTTCTCTACCTGTGGCAGAGAAAGTAATAAGCATTGAATTCAACATAAACTTAGAAACTTGCAAGATCCAAACTTTCAGGTTTATGTCTATATCAAACATAAGAAACTAGGCAATCAGAGAGCAATTTTGATCACATGATTATTCTGCCATCCCTTATTAGATTTTCCATTGCCATCTGACTAGTTAACTGCCTTTCTGTGTAAGATTATGGAGCAGAAATCATTGGGATATCTATAAAAATTGTAGGAAAACCAATTATGATGGTAGCTGCTGCTTTTTTGAGAGTTTAACATCCTATAATCAGGTAGCTAGCTCTTGACTAATTTTGAAGATTTAGAAGCTAGTAACAGTGATGTGTTATAATTTAAAATAAAGAGAGTTGAGGGTTGCTACACTACATCACTATAATATTCTTACTTGAATGCGTTTCGGGAGACAGCTTGTTCCCATCGTCAGCATGTCCTCAACTCAAGCTAGCTCTTGTTCATTTAGATACATGTCTATATACTCTTATGTACTGTTAGTGTTCACTTTGTAGACCACCATATTAGCTCAGCTGTTTCATGCTCTCTTGCAATTGGTTGCTGTTTATGTTTCCATATGTGGTTGTAAAAGACAACATATTGTGTTCACTTTATTCTTAAGTTTTATGTTAATGCTTACTTATCATTGTGAATGGCCCCACACTTTGGTTGATTGGCAACTACTGAAAATTTTGAAGATATTCTAACCCTGAAGAGTTGTAGATAAGCTCAAAGATGAGGTTTTAATATTCATATGCATTTGAATAATGAATTTAGCAATTTGTTACATTTCATGAAAATACACCAAGTGGGTGTAAACCATTGTGATATCTTGCATAAGTTGAAAAGATCTGGTGCACTTTTCTTCTATTTTTCATATGTTTACAGAGAAATGCTTTGGAAACAGGAGATATTTGGGAAGTGTGTGATTTACCTTTTAGAGATGTGAGACAATTAATTTTCAAGGATAAGATAATGGTTATACTATAGTAGACTGCACACATAGTTTCCAAAAGTGGTTGCTACTGCATTACAAGCATGATATTAACTTTTGCTAGTGTTATTAATTCCCAAGGCAGTTCTTTCATGCATTTGCCATTAAATGTTTAATAAAGGCAAATAAAATCAAAGCACTTGCTTTGAGTTCGAATGAAAGCAAATAAACTGTTTCTAATACTTTTACATAGCATTAATTAAAATGGTTCATCTTATTTCCTCATTTCATATAACATCTAATAGAACAGACCAAGAATTAAACTGTCTTATTACTTTCTCTACCACACACATAGTAGGTAGAGAAGGTATTGTATTCCCCCCAAAAATTTGATACCGAGATTTCACCGAAAATACATGTTTTGAGGACCCCAAATAAAAAAAAAAGCATTTATAGACAAAGGTTTGTGTGTATTGGTGAACAGCATAACTCAAAAATGAAAGATCAGTTAAATACCAAATTTGGTATTTAGGTTCAGCATCTTCCAAAGATGTGACACACAGATTTTCAAGAAAATCTCTTCATTCCCAACTACCCTTTACATGGTACATCTTTCAAAGTTTTTTATTTTCTCAAAAATAGTCCTAACAATTTTTATTAAAATACCGTATATTTAAGATATTTACATGGCAAATAACATGTATATCTGGAACTTTCTGGAAATAGTCTGCAAAGTCCTCTTCATTCAGAAAGAATTTTTTAGAATCTTATATAATTGGTATACGTTAAGTGATAGACTAAAACATACTACACAAAAATGTAGATCTCTTTAATATACACATTATTCCAAAAATCCTTTAAGCGATTTACGAGATCCACTATTAATGGCTCAAACTGATCAATACTTTTGTCATTCTTTTCAAGTCCTGTCGAAATTCAGTTGTTTCTCACAATTGCATGGAAACAGTATGGAATTTTAAGGCCAACATATAGCGTCCAGTTCTTAAACATTTGACTATCGCTATCCCCTTTGTATCTATAATAAAATGTGTAATTTACAGCTATTTATACAAAGCTTTCTCTTGATTAAAATGAAGTAGAAAAATAAGTTTTCATAAGGATAGTTTATACAGCCACTAATAAACAATAGAGGGTAGAGAAAGTCAAGTGAATGTAACACCTAGAAATTTTTAAAATTAAACATGCAAAGCAATGGTTTAGGAGATATTTGGTTACAAAGACATGGAATAGTGAGCGAATTTTGAAAATATGCTCATTCCAGATATGAAGATATAGCTACAAATATTAAGCTATGTGATGAATGAGTGGAGTTCTTTGATTTTTTTTTATAAAATTGTTAAGACAGAATTAAACAGAGAAAAGTATTTAGATGTATATAATAAAAAGCAGGAGGAGGGTATAATATAGCTTAGATCAGGAGTGTGGAAGCTAAAGGTTTTTGGGGTAATATTATACAAGGCACATGTCCAAACTTTGGGTATAATGAAAATAGGGTCCATATTTTGATGGAATGTAAAAGAACTAAGGAAGGGAGGAGAAACTTGTTCAGTAATCAGTGTCAGTTAAGGGGATTAGGGGAATTTCTTTGGAATGTTAAGATGAAACGAAAGTGTTTAGTGGAGATAGTTTATTTATGTAAATATTTTTTAGCAATATAAAATGATTGGAATACATTTTGTATCATAATTTATGTGGATAGCTTTGGAACAAGTGGTCAGGATGGGTTCCTATATGCTCCAATATGAAACACACTTAGCAGTATTTGTAAATAAATAAATTTTTAAAAAATCAAGGTAACCAGGAAGTTTAAAATGGTCAAAACCTTATTTTTAAGCTTAAAAGAATCTAGAACTCTTACCGAGTTGTACAATTTATTGCTTAAAAATAATATTTAACGCATTATAATGGCAGAACTGGAATGTTTTAAGGTTAGCCAGTTCAAGTGCTATGACTTTGTTTGCATTTCTTTGTAAACTTATTTTTGTCATAAAAACGTTCATTTTTCTCAGCTATGTGTTGACCAATCAGCTTGAAATGTTACATGCACATAGCAGAAGAGATTGGAAATATCAGGAAATAGGATTATTTAAATTTCTTCCATATTTCGCAAATAACTATATTTAATACAATGAAAATGTTTACTAAAATTTTAACATTTATTTAAAAACATAAAAAAATCATAAATAATTTCACACATCACATGGCAAAATGATTCTATTTCTTAATTCATAATGAAGCTCATAGTATATGTGGGGGAAAATATCAGTCCTATTGTTCTATTACTTGATTAGAAAAAGGAGTAGTTTATGTGCATGGTTTAGCTTTTTTTTCTGGGGTTATTAATTTTTTAAATTTAATCATAAGCACTAAATTAATACAGTTTTCAGAACAGGTTAATTGAGTTCAATTACATTTACCTTACTTTAATAAGATAGGTTAAAAACTTTAAAGATTAGGAAGTAGAATGTGAATACTTGTTTTTCACTTCCTAGTTACTTAAACATGCAATAAAAAAACAGTAGCAGAACAATACACAATGACCATAGGTGATATTACAAGTGCATGCTGAATCGTTTGTTAGGCAATGCCAACACTCATTTGTATAATGCCTAGTTGCAGTCTCTTAACTGCAAGAAAAGTTATGATTTATGTAAAATAAAAATGCTAAATTGTAGCAAAACTGGGCCCTTGAAGAAGAAAGTTCATGATATTTATATCAGTTGCTGTTCTCTCATATACTACATGTAGTGTTTGTTGTTCAAAGACTAAAACTAGTATCAGTTTTAATACCTCTCAGAGGAAAGAATCACCTCCTCTATACTCCTTCTACTCCGAATTTCCTTTCATGTTGTATGGCACACAGTCCAGTATATACAAGGTTTTATACCTCAAAATTAGAGACTTTCTGTAATGCATAACTAACACTGCTGACATTAGTGACTTATAAATATTGTGACTTCATTCAGTTTTCTCTTCACTTCACTTTTCTTCTCTTTGCATGTAGTGGTGAAATGAATCATAAGTGAATCAGGCTCTTCTCTCTCTTGCAGTCACTCACTAGATTGTCAAACACAGGATGACTCCTCTTCTCTCTTCCAGTTATTAACTGTCACTGACTGGACTGGACAATGAGAGGACTCCTCTCTCTTCCAATGGTTCACTGGCTGTCAAACACAGGACCTCTCTTTGCTCACTCTATCACTCATTATAGAATACAATGCATCAACAAAAACTGGTCCTGCAGCAAATTCGGTCCTCTTTATACCAGTACTAGCTTTCTAGAACTTTGTACACTGCTGAGGAAGAGGGAAGATCAGTTCTGAAGCTTTACCAACATTCTTGATTATCCTTCCAGATTCTACCGCTCTATCCAATCATGTGCCAGCTAGCTCCGCTGGAGACACCTGCACAGCCTAATGGAAGCAGGCAAATTTGTCACAGTATCTTATAACCAAAGTATTGCTCAGTGTAGGAACCTCCCTTGTTAGTGGATTTATTTGATTGCCTGTTCCCAATTCCACAGCTGGCAGCATAGTGCTGTACATCTGCTTTAGTCCAGAGCCTCTGTCACTTATTGGCAAGCATATACTTTTGTACAGCTCACGGATTGATGACAGGAAAGGAAAATAAGAATAAGAATGTTTATTTCTACAGCACTGACACTGTATAAATCAAACTGGTTTCTATAGGTCTTAACTCCAAGTTCATAGTTTCATTCAATATAACATTAAAATTTTTTCCATGTTTTACGTTTTGTCATTTACAGCAGCGAAATGTTCCATCCTCCAGCAATTAAAATGGGCAAAGCCACTTTTAAAAGAAAATATAATTATTTATTTTACAGATGAAATTCCTGCTTGGATGAGCTCTCCTGAATTGTTAGCGCTACAGCACAATTTGACTTTCCCAGAAAGTGTGACAGCATCACCTGTAGTTCGTCGCACACACCGCTGTCGACGATTTTCTGTTGATCTTAGTAAGTCCAAAAATTTTGTTACTTTTGTATTAAATATAAGAAAGCATATTTTCAACATGGCTATATTAGATAAATTTTTATTGCTAAAGACATGTATGTGTATAGCAGTAGCGTTGCCAGAAAATTATTAAGGATGTCCTTATGTATAGGAGTTCATTTTTTAAACAAACGTTTCTGTTTTATACAACATTTAATTAGCGAAGGTGAATGTCAAAAAGTGTGACTCAATCTACCATCATGAAGAATACTTCACAGTTAATAGTGCTTCTGTTTTTAATCTTTAAAGCTATTTTTGTTAGTAATTTTTTACATTTTTTTAGCAAGTGGTTCCAACTCCTTTTGGCTACACCTTTAGTGTATAGCAACATCAGAAATATTAATAGATATTATATCTAATGAATAGAATTAAATAATTCCCAGATCTTGCAGAGATTAAGCTCCAGTGTATTAAACTGTTAAAATTAAGCAGAGATAATTTGAAAGGGAAAATCTCAGCAATTTAAGCCTTTGAATGGAAGTTAAAAGAAGATATGTGGATATTTGAATAATTATATAATAATAGTACCTCAAATATCCTGAAAATGGAAAGAATCCTACTATTGGTGTCTCTTTACCAGACCTTATTAGAGGACTCATTTCTAGATATTATCAGTCTTGAAGATACGCACATTATCTGCTAGAACATTTCTGTTTTCTCTGGACCTGAAAGCAGAACCAGTCATCTTTAACAGCTAAGCTCCAGAATCATTACTTGGATATAATTTAAACTATAGAATCTCCAAAATAACTAATATTTTGTGCAAAATTTATACTTTAATCTTCCATGTCAAATCAAATTGCCTGTATTATACATATTCGTATAAATTGAACCAACTGTTGACTTTCAAGCATTTCATTGTCATCTGCATTTTAGATGTATCTATGCCAAAGGAACTGTGATATATAATGGTAGATAAATTAGTAAGAATGCGCATGACACAGTAGGATTTAGAATTAGTTTTATTTATTGGTGGTAAAAATTCTTCACCTGCACAAAACAATTTGTTATAGGACAAGCAAATGAGGAATTTGCTTTTTTTTTTTAACTCACATTAGATTTTTAATTCCTTTCTTTCTCTCTGGTAGAGAGAGAAAGAGGGGGGGATAAATAAATAAATAAATAAATAAAAAATGAAAGTAAATAAAAGCATGATAATTCACCCATCAATAACTGCTCATGAAATTTGACTGCTATGTCCAGCAACAGACATTGTTTCTACAATTATTTGGTAGAAAAGTTGAAACTGATGTCCATATCCACTTATTTTCAAATGCAGGTCTAATGCGCTCACTGCGGCTGTTCTTCAATGATAGTGCCTGCACATGTGGACAGTTGGTGGTGGCTTCTCGTGAAAGCCAATACAAAATCCTTCATTTCCATCATGGTGGCTTGGATCGCCTTGCTTGTGTCCTTCAAGAATGGAGTTTCTTGCTTCACAGTCCGCAGCCCAGCATCACAGACCAACCACAACTTCCATATCGCCATTTTATGGTTTGCAGGTATTGTATTTCATACATTGTGCAGACAAGAAGAAAATAAAGAGAGTAAGATACCTGAAATAGTAACATTGGTGAATTGCCATTCATGCATGTCTTCAAGTTATTGGCATACTTGAGCATTAAAGATGCCTTTATAGCTGAAGAATTCTGGTAGTGTATACATCACACTTTGGAGTTCCCTCTCTCTCACTATCCCTACTTGCTGCTGCATAGCCTATTTTTCATTCTTTGGAACTTACTGTGAGCAATGCTTGGAGATACTAAACATGTCCTACAATATCAACACCAAGTACTAAACTCATGCATACAAGGATAGAGTCATAATTACTGATCAATAATTAATAACTTGGTTCAAAAGTTGACATGCTACAGTCTGAGATGGTGTACAGGCTTAGACTTTCAAGGCTGGTGAAATAAAGGCGAGAGATCTCTGATTTTGTAAGCCATGGTCTAGAGGGTCTTGATGATCCTGACTGTTCACCAAGAACTGCACTTGGCAGCTTCAAAGGTGGATCCAAAGTCTTTGTAGGTCTTTTGTCATATAAGGCCACGGTGGTGGTGGTGGTGGTGGTGGTGGTGGTGGTGGTGGTGGTGGTGGTGGTGGTGGCACTCTATATATTATATACAGAGACAGCCAAAAAACTATGAACCAGCGGCGTGGTGTTTTTCCTGTCCGTGTCAACTGGCCACTGTCGTCCATGCATTTTTGGCACCTCTTTAGGAAACTATCCATCACTCGCTGTAGTTCACGTTGAGAAATGCTGGCAATTTCCTGGCGGATATTTTGTTTTAATTCTTCCAGTGTGTGTGGGTTTGTCTTGTACACTTTGTTTTAAGTTACCCCAGAGATAGAAATCGCAGGGGATTAGGTCAGAGGATCGAGGGGGCCACAAATCTCCACTAATAATTCTGTCCTCAAACACACTTTCATAAAGTTGTCAAGTAAAGCCTTTAAAAATATTGTATGGTTTCATCTGCACCTTTCTATAATAGCGGCAGATGCCAACAAGTGGCGAGGACGCTGACAGGAAAAACACCATGCAGCTGGTTCGTAGTCTTTTGGCTCACCCTGTATAATGGTGGATGAAGCCAACTGGAAGGGGTTATGGGTGACACTGATGGCTTGGCTGGTTGTGTAGGTGGTCTTGTTTAACACTTTTGTTCCTAATTTCTCATGTTACCATACTGTTTTTACAGAGAGGAGATGTATGCGAGAGCTTCTTCTTTGCAGATGAATTTATTCTTGTTATTTTCTCTACCACATGCCTATTAAGTAGAAAAGGTATTGCATCCCACCCAAAAATTTGATACTGAGATTTCACCAGAATACATGTTTTGAGGCCCCCTGAATCCAAAAAAAGAGCATATTTAGAAAAATGTTTGTGTGTGTGTGTGTGTGTGTGTGTGTGCGAAAGAGAGAATGCGCACCTAAAGACGTGACAAAGATTTTCAAGAAAATCCTCCCACCCCAAACTATCCTAGACATGGAACATTTTTAAAAATTTGTTACTTTCTAAAGAATGACTCTAACAATTTTGATTAAAAAAGCATATATTAAAGATACTTACATGGCAAATAAAATGTATGTCTTGAATTTTCTAGGAATAGCCTTTGAAGTCATCTTCATTTGGAAGGAATTTTGTATAATCTTGTATACTTGGTAAATGTTAAGTGATAGACAAAAACGTACTACACAGGGAATGTAGACCTCTTTAAATTGTGTAATTTACCCATTTAAAATAACTTTTTTTGTGGCATCAGCCATTTCTGAGTTATCCGTATCTAATGATTGGAACTGTTCAATACTTAGCCATTCTTTTAAAGTCTTGCTGATTTTTAATTGTTTTTTGTAATGTTATATGTAGAAAGAGAATGGAATTTTAAGGGCAGCATGTAGTGTCCAATTCTAAAGAATTCAATTACCGCTATTCCCTTTACATACATAATGAAATTTGTAATGCAGCTATTTCCGGAAAGGTTTATCTCAATTAAAATGAAGTAGATAGGAACATAAACTTTTGTAAGACGTATATTCATTAATAAACAATGGAGAGTAGAGAGTCATGTAAATATAACACATCAGATTTTGTTCTTAAATTTCTATTGCTTCCATCTGTAAATGGACATGGTAGTAGGTTTATCCATAGCTGAACATGATTTTTCTGTCTTCCCCAGTCTGTCTTTACTATTTGGAGATGACATCAAATATAAGAACTTACGAACCTTACCCATCACTGTCTGCTACGATGCCTGTTTACAGAGGAAAGCAATAGAAATTCACAAACACAAGAATAATTTCAACTGCAAGGAAGAATCTCTCCACATACATAAAGCCTGAAGCCCTGATCTGGAAAGGAATATGGAAGCACAAGACAGTAGGAACAAAAGTAACAAGCAAGACCCCCTCACAATGAGGCACACCAATCAGCACGTCTGCCACTTTGGCATCATTCAACATATGACCTACAAAGACTTAGTATCTACTTTTGAAGATGCTGAGCATAGTCCTTGGCAAAATGTTAGGATCCTTGAGATCCTTGAGATCCTCTAGACCTTAGGTACATGCCCAGGGATGTATCAGCTTCAATCTGAGATAGTGATGGCCTTGAGCAGCCAACATGTGTTCCCAATTGGCAGCAATAGGTGTGTGCAGTAAACATTGTAAAATGATTATATGTTCATAGCCTTTTTTTCTGAAAATTAAAGTAGCCCATGGTAGAATTTCAAGGGATTAAGAGAAGCATGAGATGATATTTCTGCACTGCCCTACCCAGCAGTATGAAAATGGGTATCTACAGTTCAATGCAAGTGGTCCATACTCCTTCGATTGTCTTGCATGGCAATGCTTGCTTTCATGTAGCTGCTGTTGTTGCAGCACTTCTATACAAATAACCAAAATACGAAGTCTGTTCAAAAAAATTCCAGAACATACGTAATTTCACGCAATGTTGGAGCGAAATACAGTTGACATCCCTGCACATGCCTGCGTTTAATGTGTAACTGCCGAAAGTTTCATTATTCTGTGTCTGTTAGTTATTGTTCAGTGCTGTATTGAGTAGAATGTTGTGTCGGGCAGTTTGCAAATTTTGAGATGGCAGAGTTAGAGGAGCAACGCGTCTGCATTAAATTTTGCATGAAACTCAAAAAAACCATTTCAGACACACACTAAATGATGCAGGAAGCCTAAGTGCTTAAGCCGTACTCGGTGCTATGAATGGTTCACACGGTTTAAAACTGGCCGGATAGAAGTTAAAGATGACCCTCATTGAGGATGCCCTTCGACGTCTACTGACAATGCTCATGTCAGGAATATCAGCGAAATTGTGTGTGCCAATCAAAGACTGACTATCAGGACGTGTTGTGATGCCTGCGAGAAAATGTGAGAAGGAAACAGCCTGAAATGTGGTGAGACAATCATGGCTCTTGCATTATGATAACGCACCCGCACATTCATTCCTGTCGGTGTGTGACTATTGCACAAAAAACGATATCACTGTGCTGCCTCATCCTCCATACCCTTCAGACCTGGCCCCTACGTACTTTGTTTTATTTCCAAGGTTGAAAACACCATTGAAAGGATGAAGATTTGCAACGGTAGACGAGATAAAAGAAAATTCGCAGATGGCACTTTGCGTGATCTAGAAAAAGATATACCAAGACGGCTTCCGGAAGTGGAAACGACGTTGGGAGCAGTGTATCAATTGTGAAGGAGAGTATTTCGAAGGAGACCATACAGAATAAGTAAACGCTAAGCGTAAAAAAATGTTGAGGACAAAGTTCCAGAATTTTTTGAACAGTATGTATCATATTCTCCCAGCATGTCATCTTGCGATTCTGGCTTGGTTTTAAAGATTAAAAACCCTTATATAATGTCAAATATTTACAAGACTGTAAACCAGAGTTGGAGTCGACTAAACACTCGTAAGGTTTCACTTACCATAGATATACTGCAGGAGCATGCTTTTGTAAGTTGTTACCTACATCGTCAGCTCTTTTGACTGGTGTGAACATATGGGTCTCTCATATTCACATTCGCATATCTATCCACATCATAGGAATACCAAAGTTCATAACTTGATCTTTACACTTCTTGACAAAAATTATCTCCCATACATCCAATTCCTTGGCATTTCTCATGATAAATCTGGCAAGTAGGCATGTCATTTAGGAAGTTCACCTATCAACACTGTAGCTATGCATTATTTTCAAAAGTTATTCAAGAAACACAGCACTGCTTTAGTCCCTCAACATTTTCTCCAAAAAACCTACAAAATTGATCAAAATGACAACACACTGTATGGTAAGTGAAAACTATTGAGTGTTTAGTTGACTCCAACTGTATGAAGTTCCTTTACAAATAATTTACAAGACATCTTAGCAGCAATAACACAGTCATTGACCTCTGTTTGAAAGACTATACTGCTGATGGTGTTTGGTTCCTACCAGTGATATGGAAAAGTGTATGACATGCACAGGAACAATGAGGGAAGCATATAGGAAAATAAAATAACAACCTTAGCAATTGTGTTTATTATTAATTAATGACAGATGCTTATGACATGGCCCTTCTGTATGAACCAACCTATACATGGTGTCCCAGAGTTAGACTGACAAACTTTGGGAGCTAATAGATGACATTATTTGGAACATCTTTTGTTAAGGCTTGTTTTTTGCTGCAGTACTTAATTTAAGTGCTAGATGAGTTAATGTCATTACTGCCTCTCACCCAGTTTGTTTAAATACAACAAAATGAACAACGCAAATTACAGTATTGTATTTATCTCAGTAAGGTACATAATCTTAGTCCAAGAAACAAAAACAGAACACACAAACACCTCGGTGTTTACAGTACACCACAGTTTTCCTATTCAAAGCAAGTGTTGGAACGTACGTCCATTGCAGTGAACACAAACTGCATTGGCGTGTCATATTATGCCATTGACTAAGACACCAGCCATTTCTTTGATTTCGCAAGCTGTGTAGGCTATGGATGCCACAAGTTCCTCTTCAGATTCAACAGGCGTGTCAGAAACTACAGGCTTTATGTGTCCCCCCCCAAAAAAAAATAGTCAAGTGGGGTAAGGTCAGGGAACATGTACGTTCCATGTTATAAATAAACTAAAGCCTGGCTGAGAATATGTAGTATGCAGCATGCATTCTGAAAAACAGTAATGCACAATTTCAAGGAAGCTAACATTGAACTCAGAAACCAACTGAAGCATTTGTGTTTTGTTTCTTTTGTGTGTTCTGCTTTTGTTCCTTGGACTAATATTATGCACCTTACTAAGATACAGACAGTACTGTAATTTGCGTATTTAAGCAAACTGAGTGGGAGATACTAATGACATTAACTCGTCTAGTGCTTAAATGAAGTGATCCCAAAGTTTGTCAGTCTAATTTTGGGACATCCTGTGTATTTCTTATAGGTGTCATCATCCTCCGTGGTGAAGTGGTTACCATACTATCTTCTAGTTCCCTAAGTCGCGGGTTCAAACCCGGTGAAGGGCGATGGATTTTTTGGATGTAAAATTCCTTAGCATGGCTTCCTTAGAAGGGAAGTAAAACCAGTGGTCCTGTGTCATAGATTTACGGCATGTAAAAGAACCTCAAGCCTGATAAAGAGGCTGTAAGCAAAATTACCAGTCTTTCATGCCCAATATAGGACCACAGCAGTTAAAGAGCATCCATAAATAAAACTTAATTTAATTTATCACCTTTATTATGTTTAGGTATGAATTTTGATATAAGAACTCATGATCACTACTGCAGCATTATCACATAATTTGGCACCAGTTTGTCAGTTCTTATTTCCCTCGACATTATTACCCCATAATCCTGCTAATCCAAACATTAAACAGAAATTTCAGGTAACCTGAACTAAGCTTCAATAAACAACATAGAGTTGGCGAACTACTTGATTAAGTAAATCAACCAAGTCATATGTGGTATTTATTGAGTTGTGTTCAAAACATACAGTGCGGTCATTTTAAGATGAGGCCACAGACTAGCTATATGTGACATGCTATGCTAGAATGACCTTGGTACTTTTCCGATGCACAACTGGCGGTGCATGACACATTCAAGGTTATGTTTATCAACTGTGCTTCAATTGCTGCTTTGTGTTCGTGCTGTAAAGAGAGTTGTGCATTGTGCATCTCAAAGCTGAAAGTTTATTCAAGATATCTGTGCTATGTTTGATTTGCTTAAGAGTGTTAATGTCTTGTTATTAGTCCACTGCAATGCCTGCCAACAATTTCATGCTTGACAATGAATTTTTATATACAATACATACATTAAAACCGAATCATGTAGACAGGTTTATAGACTATTTCAGGAGAAATTTTCTGGTATACCAGTTCCAGGTAGAGAAACTGTTAGACATCTGTTTAATAAGTTTAGGATAATGGGATTGCTAAACGCTAAACCTAAGGAGCAAAAATGAGATGTTCTAATGGAGGAAAAAATTTGGCAAAATTGGTGCATCTATTTGTAAGGAAACCTAAAAAATGAAGTTTATAGGAACAATTCCCATGCCATAGATGAACTTTAAAAACAATATAAAAACAGAAATTATGAACATTATGCGTATGAATGGAAATTGCACCTGGAGATAACAGGAGTGTCTTCTTGCAGATGAACACCACTTCCAATACCACTTATAACATGGTTAGTACTCACTATAGTGTATGTTACTATCTCTCGTGAGTAAGTAATGCAGGAGTTATGGAACGAAAACCCCCCAGAGTACTAGATAATGTGCAGAGCATGCATATTTTAGTGCAGTCACCATAAAATAACCACACTAAAATATTCAAAGATAAAGATAAAAATCTCTTCTTATCATATAGATAACGGTTGCACATTTTGACACTTACTATAAAAACATCCATATCAAAGGTATTCAATAGCTTTCAAGAAATTCAAGGGAGTGAAAACTTTTGATTCTTAGTCGTCCTTCACTTCTTACACAGAGTGTCAGGCTGATTATGTGCACAGTTAATATTGTTGTATTCTTAATTTGAGCAGCAGTTTTGGATAACTTGAACTCCCAAATAGTTTGGTTTGGCCAGGTTCTAATCTGAGAATTCTGATGCATGCAGAAAAAAAAATGTGGTGTGATAGTTGTTATCAAGGAAACAGTCCTGCATAGCACTGTTAGCAGCTCTTACATTGCACTCTGTTGACCTCCATGGTCTAGGAATACCATTTCTATTTTCTGAGTTTCAAACCTGGCAGAGGACGATGGATTTTTCAGGCATAAAAATCCATAGCATGGCTTCCTTCAGAAGGAAATTAAAGCTAGTGGTCCCGTGTCATAGATTTACAGCATGCAAGAGAACCTCAAGCCTGATAAAGAGGCCCCTGAGCAAAATTGCCAGTCTTTCATGCTGAATATAGCTAAGAACTATAGCCTTTAAAGAGTGTCCATAAATAAAACTCAATTCATTTCACATCGCACTCCACTGTATCACATATGAAGTATTTATCAATGAGCTCTATGCAATTAAAACAGCCTGTATCATTATTGTATGCACTTGCTATCACAGCACACAGGAAGCAAAACAAAACAGGATTGATCTGTAGGTTATCAGTAGAACCCGGATGTTGGGCAAAATGTATTTTTAATTGCATGGTAATAAATCAAATGTTATGCGGATATAATCATGTTTTGAGGTATTTAGAAGTGATAGAACCAGTTTTTATTTTGTTTATTTTGCCTTTGTTTATATCAACTTAAACTTTTTCAATTTAATTTCAATTTTTCTATTGCATTCAGGAAACTCTAGATATAGACACTACTTGGACATCCTTTACATTATAATATTTCCTATCTGCTAAGTATTCAGCATTTCTCTTTGAAAGTGGGTTCTCCAGTATCAATAAGAATTGTAGGAAAAACATTTTGATGAATAGTAATGCTCTGTTACTGTTACATGAAAGCAGACATAACATCATATAATTATGGTACCTTAATTCAGTTAACCATTCAAAAGTAAACTTCACAGCTATGTCAGTAAATTTGATGCCCATATGTTTTCAACTGATGAAACAGTTTCATTGGGAAAGAACAGTTAAAGACACAAATTTTTTTTATTATTAATAACATGGTTAACAACAAAGCACAAATCAGTGGCAATAAAACAATAGGGCTACTTCCAACAGCCACTGCCATATCTAGCAGACAGTCACAGTTTTCATTAGATTTAAGTAAATCATTAGTTGATGCCAGCAGTCTAATAAAAGAACATTTACAGCAATATGTTATGATAATGTACAACAATAAAAATGTGTAATTTGCAGAATTTTTAAACCAAATATTGGTTATAGTATTATAATAAATATTTTGTGACAATTCTTCACTTATGTTTTTAAAATATAAGTTTATATATGTAATATAATATTTGTGTTTGCTCTGTCACTAGCTTCATTTTTACATATTATCAAATATTTATTAAATATATTATGATTTTCTAAAATTTATAACGTGTTTTTACTCTCTCTCTACCACATACCTAATAGACAGAGAAGGTATTGCATTCCACCAAAAGTTTAATACCAAGATTTCACATATTTGAGACCCCCGAATGCAAAACAAGTATTTTTAGAAAAAAGAGCTTTCTGTGTGTTTGGTTAACAGCATAACCCAAAAACAAAAAGTAGAATAAATACCAAACTTGATATTTTCAGTACCTTCCAAAGATGTGACGAAGATTTTCAAGAAAATCCCCCACCCCAAGCTACCCTTTATATGGAACATTTTTCAAAATTTTTTATTTTCTAAAAAATGGCTCTGAACAATTTTGATTAAAATATGATATATGAAACATATTTACATTACAAATAAAATGTACATCTTGAATTTCCTAGGTTTAGCATGTGAAGTTCTCTTTATTCGGAAGGAATTTTGTATAATCTTGTGTAACTGGTAAACTTTAAGCAATAGACAAAAATGTACTGCACAAACAATGTAGATCTCTTTAAAACTCACAATGTATTTCAAATAACTTTTTTTTGTGGCAACAACCATTTCTGAAATATCTGTTATTAACGGTTTGAAGTATTCAATACTTTGTCATTCTTTTCAAGTCCTTTCGATATTCAGTTGTTTCTCGCAATTGCACACAAAGAGCATGGAATTTGACTCTCACTATTCCCTTTATATCTATAAAAAAAATATGTAATGCAGCTATTTCTTGATTAAAATTAAGTAGATAGAAAAATAAAGTTTCGTAAGAATAATTTGTATACCCACTAATAAGCGATAAAGGATAGAGAAAGTCATGTGAATGTAGCACATCAGATTTTTAAAAATTTACTGAGCATTTCTTTAGGTTTATTACCTTTTTTACCTGCTATTTTGATTGTTATAAATGCCTAACATTCAGGCTCTAGCTATCAGCATCACTGTCATATTCAGAATCCAAACTTATAATGAAATCCCAACTACATAGAATGATAGGTAGATGGATAGATGAGTAGGTTATTTTTATTTCTTGTTTCATTTATATAGCACCTTTAACTACTTTGGTCATATTGGCACATTTCACCTTGTTGACATTGGGTTGTACATTAGGTTTTTAATTCTGTATTATTTGAAACAAGCTCACATTCACACTTCCAGGCTCTTTGAGAGAGAAATATGATTATCGTTAAAGAAAAATTTCTGCATCCAGTTAGGAATCAAAACCAGGACCTCTTAAGTTTGGAAGGTTGCATACTAATCACAGGTCAAAGAAGCAGTCAAGTGGGTTATTTACTCCGAAAGGTATACAACTTGGTCAAAGTTAGTGAACCTATAGTAATATTATTACATATTGCGGTGAGGGCGAAAAGGTTTCCAGCAAAATATTAAATTTTCATTACGCAGCATGCACATTGGAGAAGTGTAGCTACAGAATCAGCGAGAGGACCAGGACTTTGATGTTCACATTCAACTGCAGGTGTAGGATATTTATAACAAAATACACAGAATTAACATTATTCACGTTAACTGTGGTTTATTCAATAAAAACACGGTGCCCCTACATTGCGCACACAAGCAAATAAAGAAAGAAATGAGGGAAGATGCTACACACACGAACTACATTCACACTCTTCACATACAACCTCACTCACTCGACTCTAACACAACACAAAGAAAAGCAACACTAACCTATTCCCCCTCTCCAACCCTTGCTAGACCCGCAAGCTAGGACTGGAGAGCATCATGCTGGACGGAACTTCAAACCCAACGCCGAAACAATTACCCCAACAATGCTGTTGCCAATACGACACAATGTGTCTGGCATGACAATAGCTACTAATTACCTAAAATGCCACATCTCCCCCCATTTACAATAATGAGGCATCCCTGCCAAAAAGAAAAGAAAGAAAAAAAACAAAGAAAGTAATAAGTTGTTGAATATAAAGACATTACAAAAACCCCTGATGAATCCCCACATGGATAGCAATCCTGAATTAACGATGAAGTAGTCCCACAGGAAACCCCCCGCCGCAGCTCGTAAATCCTCTTCTGCAGAAACACAGTTTATGATGGGAAGTGCTGTTTGGGAATGGTGCATAAATACTGTCTTTATTTGGTAAACTTTTCCCCACCACTTAACCACACCCGTTGAAGAAAGAGAAGAAACTTGTAGCATGCATAGTCCATACCAATCAATCACCACGGCAAAATACAGTGCGGTTGCTGGACATCTGAAGTGTTGGTCTGTGACCAACAATATAAACAAAGAGAGAAAATATATTTTTTTCCTCCTCCTTTTTCTTCTGCCCGGAGCTTAAAAGACAAAAAGGAATTAAAAAGCCTGGATACTAGAATGCAAACACTTTGGAATCATAAAGGAACATACTTGAAAACATGGTTTGAATTTTTGTTGACAATGCCATGGGTTAGAAAATAGTTGTTACTCCACAGAAAATAAGATTGTGCATAAAAATAAGATTAAAGCTGTAGATTTTCATTCAAAGAAAGAGATTTTGTGTGTGTGTGCGCGTGCATGCTTGCGCGCGCACGTATGTGTTTATTTTTTCTCATGATTTAGCAACTAAGAAAACAAATAAGAGAGACAATCATTTGGAAGACTGTTGGAGGAAGATTAAGGAAACCAGAAATACAACTTCTGCCTATATCTGATTTCTATGGATATCAGGGGATTTTTCATCCATTATTAGGAATATCACAGGCACTTCATGAAATTGCAGTTGTAAAACAGAAAGGGGAGGATTTACCATTAAAAACTTCTAGAACATTGTACAATAATTTCATATAGAATGAGGGGGGGGCAGAGTAAATGAAATTAATTCAATCATCATTCAAAACGTATAAAGTCACCCTTGCAACACTGGGTAAGAGAGCTAATACTGAATATAATGATTTGAAATTATTATTACTTTAATAATAAATTGTGCCGATCTTTAAACTATAGAACATTAGAATATATACAGAGTATGCCTTTTATATTAACTACAATCTGATCTTTTAGTTTCTCCACAGTAGTGCGGGTCAATAGCCTTCAATACACTCCCAAAACAGTTGGTATAGAAATCGCACTGATCACATACCCAGGCGGCTACAAAGTGAACGGAAAGTTTTGAAGCCTGAACACAATAAGTAGGGTCTTCCCTTCCCCCAACAGCAGGTCCTCACTAGCTGCCACCAAAGTAAAGAGTTGTTGCATTGTCATTTCTGTTCTTTCTTTGACTTCAATATGTTTTAGCAGCTGTGATTGTACACACGTGCTTTTCTTCCAAAAGAGACATTTTCTGAATCCAAAAAAGGCTTTTTTAAAAAGAGGTCATGTATGTATGCGTTAAGAGCATAACTCAAAAAAGAAAAGTTGCTTAAACACCAAACCTGGTATTTAAGTTCAGCTTCTTTGAAGGATGCGACATAAAGATTTTCAAGAAAATTCCTCCACCCTAAACTACCCTTTATGTGGAAAAATTTTTATTATTGTTTTGAATTTCTCAAAAACAGCTTTAACGATTTTTGTTAAAATACCACATGTTTAAGATATTTGCATGAAAAATAAAATGTGTATCTTGAATTTTCTAGGAATAACCTCTGAAATCTTCTTAATTCTGAATAACTTTTTGTATGACTGGTAAACCAGAGAGAGACAAATCTTACTGTGCATAACTCAGCACCAGGGGAAGTAGCATTAGCGGAATTAGGAAGAACAAGAAGAAAGGGAGTGATACTGGAAAGGATATTAAAATTCTGGTTTAGATGCCTGAGAAAAGATAAAGAGGAAATTTTAAAGATATGTTTGGAACAACAAAAGAGTATGAAAAATATAAATAGATGGTGGACAGGGGTAGAAAAAATTATGGAGAAGATAGGAATGGGAGGTATTTGGAGAACAGGAGAAAGAAATAGCAATGGTTTCTGGATAACAGTAAGAAACAGAGTGGGGGACATAGAAAAACAAGAGATTTGGGGAAGCTTAGAGAATAAAAAGTCACTAGGCTTCTATAGATTAGTCAAAAGGAAATGGGGAAGAGAAGGGTATGTGGATTATTGTAATAGAGCAGAAAAAGAAGTGTTTGCATGGATGAGAACAGGATCAATGTATCTGAGAGGGCTAAGAGGTAAAAAAAAACCAAATTTGTGAATTATGCGGAGCCAGTGAAAGCACAGAGCATTGTATGACAGAATGCAAAGAATTAGCAGAATGGAGACAAGAAGTATGGGAAGAAAAATGGGAAAAAATGGATAGAAAAATAGTAGCAATTAAAATGCTAACGAGAAAAGAAGAAAAGCAAAATAAGAATATGGGGGAGTTCTTAAAGAAAGTAAAAGAGAAATGGATTAGAAAAGTAAGAGAGATAAGAAAGGTAGAAAGGCAAATGGAGGAAGGAGAAGATGGGCAATAGGGATTAAAGGTAGCAAGGAATGCTTAGACGAGCCAGAAGGCCAGGGTGCCAGGCAAAAGGAGCAGCATAGCTGGCAAGGAAATTTGTACATAGGTTAAGTTAGTTTATAAGTGGAATATTATAAAAAGAATTGTGTAGAAAAAAAATGTACAAATAAAGTATCTATCTATTGTGCATAAAATGCAATCTCGTTAAAGGACACAGTTTATGTCAAATCGTTTCCAAGAAATTCTTTGTTATTGGTTTGAATTTTTAAGTACTTATACTTTTTTCAAGTAGTAAATCACTATTTGTATTCTTCTTGTGGTCATGCAAAGAGCATGAAATTTCAAAGCCATTGTATAGTCATCTGCTTTTTTAAAAATCTGACTATCACTTTAGCTTGTGTATCCTTATAATTACAACAAAATGTGCAATGATAGTTTATCTTGTTTAACAAGAACTAGATAGAAAAATAAGCTTTTGTAAAAGTAATTTGTAGAAGAATGAGTAGAGATAGTCATGTGAATGTAAAATATAAGAATTTTTATTTTTATTCCTTTCTTTTGTCTACCCTATTTTTACTTGTCTTGCATTTTATAATAAAGTTATTCATTTAAGTAAACAAAAGCTGCCATACTAATCAATCTTACACATCTTAAACAATGCACAAATTCTTCTTATATTAACTTTATATAAAAAATCTGATGTGTTACACTCACATGACTTTCTCTACTCTTGTACAAACTATTTTTACAAACGCTTATTCTCCATATGCTTCATGTTTATCGAGATGTTAATCTTATTGCTAATTTTCTTGTAGATGCAAGGGGAATTGGTAGGTTTTAAGCGATAGTCAAATGTTTTAAGAGCTGGTTACTATGTGGAGTATTCCATTCTCTTTGTATTACCAGGACAAAAAAAAATGAATAACAAATTTGAGAAAAAGTATAAGTATTGGAAAATTTAAGGGAATAACAAGCAATATCTCGAAAATGGTTCACTCAACAAAAAAAAATGTATATGACACAAGTTGTGTATTTTAACGTGATCTGCATTTTTTGTGTGGTAAAATTTTGTCTATCTCTTATGGTTTACCAATTATGCAAAAGTCGTTCACAATGAAGAATACTTTTGGAGACTTTCCCAGAAAATTCGAGATAAACATTTCATTTGTCATGAAAATATCTTAAACATATGATATTTTAATCCAAATCATTAGAGCCATTTTTGAGAAGATTAAAATTTTCGAAAAATGTTCCATGTAAAGGGTAATCTGGGGTGGGGGGATTATTTTTTTGAAAACCTTCGTGTCGCATCTCTGGAAGATACTGTACCTAAATACCAAGTTTGGTGTTTATTCGACTGTTCGTTTCTGATTTGTGCTGTTCACAGACACACACACACACACACGGACATGTTTCCAAAACTGTTTTTTTTTTATTCAGGGGGCCTTAAAACATGTATTTCCGGTGAAATCTCGGTATCGAATTTTTGGGCGGAGTACAATACTTCCCCTACTTACTATACGTAGTAGAGAAAGTAATAAAAACATTGTTGTGAAGCAAATTTATTATCTCTTCAAAACTACGAAAAAAACAGCTATCTCCCAAGAATGACACAAAAACTTGCATTTGCCTTACTACTTTTTCTTTTTTTAACTTTTAACATATTTACTGTTTTTGTTTACATCTTCTGGAACTTGGTTTGTCTACATTGTGTTTGTAGGACAAACAAAATAAAGAATGCTTTCACCACAGCTCCCACTCAATAATTACAGTAAGCAGAACTGCAAACATACAACCCTTATTTATAAAAATTAACTATTAGGGTAAATAACATAATCAAAGCTGCTTTTATTTGGGAGTAATTGTTCCTTTCAAAATAAATTCATAATAATGCATTTTAACTATTTAATGATAGTCCCAACAATGTATAGTTTATTCAGGACATGTTTCTAAGCTTCTCTTGGATAATATGTTAACATGCAGTTCCATTCTTGTAGCGTAACATATTAGTTTAGCTATTCTTCAATTATATTCTAAAACATTTGTAACACATGTAATTATTATGCAATGCATAGTTATTTATGCATTTATGTGTAAAGTAAGCCAGACAATTAAACTGCATGATTGTATTTTGTACATGTGGAAATCAGCTGCAAAGTTTTGCTTTTAAATATTATTTTAAACTGTGGCAATAATGCACACATGCACATGTATGTCATTCTGTTTTCCTAAGATGTTTATGATTTGCAGTTAGGGAGGTAGAGAACAAGTGTTTGATCATTGTACAAAGGCCACCGGTTGGGGATGCTTTGCTTGCAATTTCTATAGCAAGCTATTGTTTAGTGCCTGTCAAAGACATGGCAGTTGCATTCCAAGCCAAGTACCATCCCTATTGTAACAAGGTTTGTGAATGATGGTCAGTGTCAGACTGTGTCTGCCAGTGTACAAGCATGTTTTCATTTAAGTTGAAAATGTTTTCAATTGAACAGCGTGTGCTTTCACAGAATGCTTTTAGAGAAGGTGGTAAATATACAGAAAAAAGTGAAACAAAAGTATACAGAGCAGTTTCCAATTTCCAGATTACTGTTTGGTATACTGCTTATGGTTTAATAAATAAATTTTGTGAGACTGGACCTATTCATGCTGCAAGAAGTGATAGACCTGATTATTTCTTTTGGGGTGCTATAGTCGAGAATATATAAAGATAATCTGAAAGCAATAGATGAAACGAAATTACACTAATTCAGTGACAAAAGAAACTTTAATCAAAGTGTTTAACAATAAAATTAAACGTTTGAATCTGTGCTTTCAACAGAATGGGGGACATTTTCAACATCTTTTGTGAATGGGATTGAATTGAATATTTATTTTCACCCTTAATGCAATTTCATTTGTATACAAACAGAAACATCTTTTTTCAATTACAATTAAAGTGGTTAGCCTAAATTTATAATCTAATAAGTCTAACATCCATCTATAAGAGGCTTCCTTACACAGCCCCAGAGTTATCTGTATAGGAAGCCCCCTACTTCGTACATTCCATTATTTATCAATTGTATCTCAATTTTCTCAACCTTTTTAACGTGAATGGGTAAGTTAATTATGATTTTTATTTACTTTTTTGTTTTCTCTTTCTACTGCTATCTCCAAATTCATTCTAACCAGTGCACCACTGTAGCATCACCAATGCATGGAGTCAGGGTAAGCACCACATTTCCATATTATTATTCTACTGCTACAGAGGGACATAAAAATCGCACTGTATACAAAATATTCCTTATAAAATCATTGAAGTCAGGGCAAGCACATTTATTTTCCCTTGGAAACAGTTGTGTGTAATCACATGTAAACATAAAACAACCACCTAAGAGATGTATGTGGTGAGGGACACACTGATGCACAAACTCTTTGCTGGATGTGGAATGAAGCACCTAAACTCTGAAGCAGATATATGTACCCTTTTGACCCAATATATTTGTATATTAGTTCTGTTGTTGAGTTGAATGTAATTGCAATTGTCAGATTTGTAATAAAATACTTGTGTTGTTGCTGCTGTGTTGTTCCTTCACAATTCTTGTGTCGTTTTGTAATGTAAGTTACTATGGAATGCCCTAGAGTTGTTCATAGACCCACACATATATTAGTAGGATTACAGGCATGAGCACCACTTAAGGCAATGCATCAGTGAAATTTGGCAAAACCTTTGAAAATTTTAGATTTTTTTTTCTTTTTTGTTTTATTATACTTATAACTTGTTCCTTCATGCTACATAACTGATTTTTTTTTAATATCAATAATGTTAAAGCCACAAATTGCTATTTGATTGGTTCTTTACCATTTGGGTAAAGCATTGCATTGAACTTTAAACTCCATTTTCTGTTTCATTTTTTTCAAAATGCTTGCTGGACCACAGTTTATAACTTATTAACTTGAAATTTTAGGAGAGTTTCAGGAATTGTGGATTTAAGAATTTTTGTGTGCTAGTAAAAAAAAATATGAAATTGTTCAGCTGAAATTAATTATTTTCCATAACTCATGTTCAAAAAGTTGAAACATTAAATTACATGTGTACAAACTTTTTTTCTCTTAAACTGTTAAAATTAAGAAATGCCGGCACAACAATTTCTTCATGTTTCTCTTTTTAATTATTATGTATATAATTAATTTAATCAATTATACTTTTTAAAGACCTTAGCCTGGTCTTGGCAAGTTTTTAATGTAGAGCATATGGTTATATGCATTGCATTTTTCAGTTGACTCTACATTAAAAAAAGACAAATCTTTATACTTGTATACTAAGCTCAGATTAAAAATTTGAGGGTAATATGATAAACCATAGGATCCAAGGAGAGTTTCATATTACCATATCATAAAGTGATTAATTATGAATAAAAAAATTAACATGTTAACAATGGTTTGACATATCTTGTTATTGATGTGCATTATATATTTTGTGTGCTGAGTATATGATAAAAAAGTCAAAGCAATCAGAAGAACACTAGGATTTTGGATGTTCACAGATACATTGCCTTAACAGTGAATGTGCATGAACTAATTGCTACTAAATCAAAAAAAAATGATCTTTTAATTCTTTTTCTGAATATAACTAACATAGTAACTGTATCCTCTTCCTTCCGTTTGTTACTTTGGTGATGGTTGGTGATGGTTAAGGCCAGAGGTAAGCAAAGAAGAACTTCACCCTGAGGAAGGTGCAGTGGCACCTCTTGGAGAGGAAGCATGGCTCAGCCTTCTCAATGAAGACGGGCAAATTGAGGATGACGTCTTACTTAGGAAGGTAACCTTCTGGCTTCAAAAGTAACAAAACTTTTCATTTGTTTCTACTCTCTTTTGATTTAGAAATTTTGTGAACAGAAGATGGTGGTAGTCATTTAATAATAAAGTGTCTTACTTTGATATTTCCAGAGTATATTCTTTGGAGGTCTGGAACCAAGTATGAGAAGAATAGTCTGGCCATTCCTGCTGCACTGTTTCACATTCCAGTCAACTTATGAAGAGCGTGAACAAATAATATCAATACGTCGTCAAGAATATGTTGAGATCACGTAAGATTATTGCTTAGTAAGCTTATAAATTAATGCAGGATAAAGATTCTATTGTTTTTTTTTCACTACTTCTCTTTTAGATGTCATATTCTTGAATCCAGTCAAAGTTTCTGTTTGATTTGGTATGAATTTTCGGCATTTCCTAATTTTTTTAATTAAAATGCTTTCAACGTTTTATTCCCTACTTTTCACAGTTAATTTTTGCAGCCACTTTTTCATCTTCTTTTTCCATTCAAGTTTTAGGCCAGGACCTGCTACGGACTCAAAGCTAAATTTTCCAACCATCATTTCTTAGGGCAGCCTCTCTGGGATGGTAATTAAGCAGGTTTTAGGGATCCTACTAGACTGCATTCAATGTATACGTTTCTTCCAGTTGTTGTGCTGTTAGATTTATTGGATTACAGGCACAACTTGCAGCTCCTTTAGCGTATCTTGTGTAGCCAGCTGTTGAGCGCATGAATCTCGTGTCATTAACTGTTATCCTGTTTTCATCTTTTCATCTGATTGCCCATACCTTGCTACCATAACATAAGACTGGTCTTGCTAAGGTCTTGTAGGGTCATAGTCTTGTGTGCCTCTGCACTTTTGAGGGTTTCATTATGTTGATTTTTTTACAAGCTTTGTAACAGTGAAGGCAGAATTCAGTATTTAAGCATTAGGAGTCGAATTCCGACATGTTTGCTTCACTTACTCTGTAATTTATTCAGGACATGTTTCAGAAGCTTTCGCTTCCATCATCAGCCTTAAGTCGACTGGCAGTGCTAGTGCTATCTTCATTCTGGTCTCTGGTGCGATTTGGTGTATATGTCCAAATGCGGGATTTCAAAGTTCATAATTCTGTGTTTGTGTTTTTGGATAAAAATCTTTTCCCATACAGCGAGTTTTGGAGGATGATTTACTTCTTTTAGTAGTTCAGAGTTTGTGCCTATTCCATGGTTTGTTTCCCAAAAGTATGCTGCAAAAGCTGATTTGTCTGTCTGTGTATATTTTATGTTCTGGATATGTTCTTTGGTGCAATGTTTATGTTGCGCTTGGCTTTTCCGATGTATACTTTATTGCATTCTTGGCAGTTATTCTTGTAAATTCCAGGTTTGGAAGTTTTTGGTACTTGATCTTGGGAAGTGCTCTCAACAGGTTTTTCAAGTAGAATTTATTTTGAGGGGCTAGAATAATCCTAGCCCCCTCAAAATAAATTCAACTTGAAAAACCTTCCAAAGATCAGGTACCAAAAACTTCCAAACCCGGGATTTACAAGATTAACAACCAAGAATGCAATAGAGTACACATCAGAAAATTCAAGTGCAACATAAATATCTACAGCAAAGAACAACAATAACAATAATAATAACTTTATTGACCATTAACATTTTACAAAAAGCAATAGATTTCGTCAGGAATATATTTGCAAATATGTTGTAAGTAAGAGAGTACAGAAGTTATATAAAAGCTGATTTAAAGTATACAAATTTACTTCAGGTCAAAAGTCTTCACGTTAACCTAGTACTCAACACATAGCAGGATTACTTAAATTCTGAGGTGTGAATATTACACTCCATATATAGAGTAAAATGCTGTTTTTTTGGAGCCATTTTTTCACTAAGAAGGTAAATTTGGCCAGTGGTAGTTCTCTTACATTGAGGGGAAGTTTATTAAAAAGCTTTAGCTGTTGGTAGCGTGGCTATTAATATTCTTGGTTAATTAGCTATGTGGTGTATCTAAATCAAATTTACATCTAGTGTTATAATTATGTACATTGGAGGAACATAAAATATGAACAGACAGACAAATCAGCTATTGTAGCACACTTTTGGGAAACAAACCACAAAATAGACACAAACTCTGAACTACTGAAAGAAGTAAACCATCCACTAGAACTCACCATATGGGAGAAGATTTTTATCCAAAAACACAAACACAGAGTTATGAAGTTTGAAATCCCACCTCCAGACATCTATACCAAATCCATCGTGTCATCTACCAGAGACCAGAATGAAGTTGACACCAGCGCCACCAGTTGACCTACAGCTGATGATGGAATCGAAAGCTTCTGAAACATGTCCTGTACAAATTATAGAGTAAGTAAAGCAAACATATCCCAAATTCGACTCCTAATGCTTTCATTATGTTGCTTATAATCCCCATTGTGCTGGTGTACTTCAGAATTTCATCTAGTATATCTGCTTCATCCACAAAGGATTTCTTATAGCCAAGATATGAAAATTCATTCACTTTTTCAAGTAGTTTATTTGTTAGATTTTTGGGGACTGGATATTTTCCAAAAATGCCATTATTTTTTATTTATGAATATTAATTTTCATATCATACATTTCACCCACTTGGTATAAATTATGAACTGAGAATTGAAGATCAGTCTCCTTAGGTGCTATGAAGGCCAAGTCGTCTGCAAAGAGGAGCACATCTATTTGTAGATTTCTATTCAAATGTATGAATCCATGACATGTTTTACTCCAATCTTGAATAATTTTGTTCGTGTATATATTATAAACAGAAGGAGCGAGAGACCTCAGCCCTGTCATACACCAGTTGTAATTTCTTGCCATTGAAATAATTTGTTGTGCATTCTGACAGCTATCAAGTTATTTTTAGATATTATAAATATTATGCAACATTTGCTGTGGAAGTTTATCTTTGAGTAGAATTTGTAAGAGCTCATATCTATTTACTCTATCAAAAGTTTTTTTTGAAATCAATAAAAGCAATGTGAGTTTCTAAATTAAATTCTCTATGTTTTTCTATTACCATCTTCATTGAGAAATAGCTATCACACCACATCTATCCTCTTCTAAAGCCATTTTGTTCCTCCCCAATTAGTTTTTGTAATTTTATGCAATTTATTCTTGATGGTTTTAGCATAAATTTTATACCCTGAATTTAATAGAATAATACTTCTATAATTATTACACAGTTTTTAAATATAACAATAGATTTAGTCCAACTTTCTCGAATGTCATGGAGACCAGGGACTAAATGTGGAGACTAAACGGCAAAATTTGCCACCAAAAAAGTACATTTTTAGTTTTGTGTGCAATTTCCTGCTTAATTTGATATATATAGTTTATTATTGCAGACACAATACTTGTATTTTAAGTATATTTTTAAAAATGTTACTGCATCTGTCAGTTTGTACTGTGAATTCTGCATCACTTCACATAAAAAAATCTGATGTGTTACACTCACATAACTTTCTCTACTCTTGTACAACCTAATTTTACAAACGCCTATTCTCCATATGCTTCATGTTAATCGAGATATCGAGATGTCGATCTTATTGGTAATTTTCTTGTAGATGCAAGGAAAATATGGTAGCTTTTAAGCGATAGTCAAATATTTTAACGCTGGTTGCTATGTGACGCATTCCATTCTCTTTGCATGTCCAGGACATAAAAAAAAATGAATAACGCATTTGAGAAAAAGTATAAGTATTGGAAAATTTAAGGAAATAACAAGCAATATCTCGAAAACGGTTCACTCAACAAAAGAAATGTATATGACATAAGTTGTGTATTTTAACGCGATCTACATTTTTTGTGTAGTAAAATTTTGTCTATCTCTTATGGTTTACCAGTTATGCAAAAGTCGTTCACAATGAAGAATACTTTTGGAGACATTCCCAGAAAATTCGAGATATACATTTCATTTTTCATGACATTACCCTAACATAGATATTTTCATCAAAATCGTTAGAGCCATTTTTGAGAAAATTAAAATTTTCGAAAAATCTTCCATGTAAAGGGTAGTCTGGGGTGGGGGGATTTTCTTGAAAACCTTCGTGTCGCATCTCTGGAAGATACTGAACCTAAATACCAAGTTTGGTGCTTATCCGATTGTTCGTTTTTGAGTTATGCTGTTCACAGACACACACACACACACAGACACACACACGGACATGTTTCCAAAAATGCTTTTTTTGGATTCAGGAGGTCTCAAAACGTGTATTTCCGGTGAAATCTCGGTATCGAAGTTTTGGGTGGAATGCAATACTTCCCCTACTTACTATACGTAGTAGAGAAAGTAAAAATTGTAGGAGTAATGTGGTCAACTTCATCTCTCTTTTAGGTGAATTTTCGCTCTCCAAATTGGTACTACAGTTAAGTATGGCTGCATCTGTGTGCTTGAGCATGTGGTTTCTTTCTTTGGAAATGTATACAATTTTTGTTTTTTCCACTTTGCTTTGAACAGTGTTTTTTTTTTTTTTTTTTTTTTGTGAATAACATTTTCTGTTATAAATAACGCATTTTCTTAGAAACTATTGAAGAAAGTTAAATTAAATTTTAAGATGATAAAAACAACCTTTAAGCACTATTGTGGGTGTATTTTAGGTTTAATATTATTTTTAAAAAATAATAATTGTTGATAAATTTTAATCAAAAGGTGATATAATTTAGAAAATAATCCTCTCTTCCTTAATAAACAAATGTATTGAATAAAAGTATATCAAAGGACTTAGAAGGCATTCATCTACATGTTATAAAAGTTTCAGTACAATGTCTTAAATAGTATCTGAGATAGTTGGTCATGAATCTAGCAGATTTAACATTGGTGAGATAGGGTTTATAATCTCCTCTTAACTGATACTTCTGATGATTTGTTGAGATTTACAAACATAATAAAAACAGTGCATTCTTATGTAAATCATAAGTGTTATTTATCCTGATTAATGTAGCACAACATGTTTCAGTAGTCATACTATCATTTTCAAGCATTACTTTCTGAGTTCATGTAAATCTTCTTAGAACAAAGATGTAATGCATATGTCAGTGTCTAGATGAACTTTTTGATGAGGATGTTAGTATTTTTGATCTCAGTATTTCTAATTGAAGATGTTTTTTCTAAGTTGATAGTTCAAATTCCTTTCATAAGTTCCAAAATAGAGAATCAATCTTAAAATCAGCTGCAGCAAGTTTTTCCATTTATTGGCATTTAATATATCTAATACTCTCTTTTGCTTTGTTTGTAATTTCCCTTTAGGTTCTCCAACATGCATTTTGCTGCAATAAATGAGGTTCATAAACTCCTGATTTTTCTACAACTGAAACAATAGCTGTTATGAGTTTAATCAGCTTAATTGTAATTTTATTTTATAATGCCAAAAGCTTTAAAAGGATGACAAATTAACTTTTTGTGCGTGCGTGCGGGCAGGCGTGTGGGTGGGTGTGTGTGTGTTTTTTTTCTTTAATATTTTGTAATGGTATTGATTTCTGTCAGATGTTTTGTTTTTTATTTTTAATTTGTTAATGTTAGAGTTAAAATTATTTTTAAAGAGTTGTCATCAATGTACTTATATTATTTTTTACATTTCTGTTGGTTCTATGGAAAGTGTGATTGGAAAGTGATCTGTAAGTGTGATGTTGGTGTTTTTCGTTACTTATGTAAAACAAATTTCAGTCGAAGACGCCTAGAATTGCCACCAGAGCAGCAGCAAAACTTTTGGCGTAATGTGCAATGTATAGTGGAGAAGGATGTTGTAAGGACTGATAGAAGCAACCCCTTTTTTGCTGGTGAAGATAATCCAAATATAGAAACAATGAAGTAAGTATTTAAGATTATATTGCCATAGAGACTTTGTTATTTTGTCACAGTTTCATCAAATACAAACCAAGACTTTTGAATGGAATGAGAGAAACTTATGGTATGCATTTCTATATCCTTGTTTCAAAGTAAATACATTAAGATAATAAAGCAATAGTGATAGAAACACAAGTCCAAAATTTTGTTATAAGTAAACAATATTTTTTATTCATTTATTTGCTAAGCTGTATACAGGTTAGTATGACTGGTGTTCAGCCCTGGCTCTTTGCCAGTCATACTCATATTTTACAGTAATTTATTTATAATTTATTACATCATTTATACTTTGTTGTTTAACTCCATTTACTGTCCATACCCATTTATTTTTCACCTTATATAAAAATTGCCCAATCTTACTTAGAATTTGAATTGGTATATGTTAATTCACATCACATAAAGGCGCTAGTTGTTACCATAGGAGCGCTTTCGAGAGATTTGTTTCTCTGATCCTCAGCTGAGACCCAACTAACTGGATCTCCCTCACCCCAACAAATGTTTCATTGAACGTTGCTTCTACTCTCTGTTGAGAAAAATTGGAAACTGGTGGTATTGCTGCCATCTGTAGTGTCGGTTGGTCACTCATCATACTTCTTTCTTCAATCTTGTAGTCTAATTGGTCTGCATTCTGTTGAGAAGAATTGGAAACACTTGAATTTGTTGCCATCTGTGGAGGAAATTGGGAACTTCTATTTTCTCTCTTGTAACTTCCTTGGATCAACTGCATTAAGTGGTCTGTCAGTGGTATTTTAAAATTCAAAGCATTCTTAATGTTGAGATGAATAAAGATCTTTTCCCATATTTTCAAATGTGAAGGTATCTGAATGAATTTTAGTAGTTTTATCTCTTGTCCAATTTCATGATTACTATTCCAAAAGTGGTTTGCTACTGCTGATTTGTCTGTTTGTTTCAGTTTTATATTTCTTTGATGTTCACTTAAAAATAAGACTAGCTGAGGTCGTTAAGACGTAGACTTTTGAATGGAAGGTCCACAGCTGTAATCCCACCAGGACCGTTCCTCCCTGACTAAGGTTTTTTTCAGGGTTTTCCTCAGCCCTCATAACTGACAAATACTGGGGAGGTACCATACACTTAGTCCTGGAATGTTTCCTTCCCAAATTTCCCCTCCCAGTGAACATTTCATCAATTCAAGACATTAAGCACTACAGAAGACTGAAAATAACAGAATATTTAATTGTATACAAAATTAAATGAATATATGCATTTTTCTCCAAAACTCTGAAAGTGTACAAAATACAATTGGTTCTTATTTTATTTTATTTCTTACAAAATGCGCAAATATGAAATATTTTGTTTAAGATGACCCCCAATAAATGCATGGGTTTATTTCCCAACCCTCAGTCTACTAATGACACACTGTTTTAACATTTGTTTTTTCCTAGGAATATTTTGCTCAACTATGCTGTGTACAATCCAGGATTTGGATACACACAAGGCATGTCCGATCTTCTGGCTCCCATACTGGCCGAGATAAGAAATGAGTCAGACACTTTTTGGTGCTTCGTGGGACTAATGCAGAAGGCAATCTTCGTATGCACTCCAACAGACAATGACATGGATCGCAATCTTGTAGGTGCAAATGCAAACCTGTTATCGCCTTAGGGAAGATTAAACAGATTTTAAAAATTCATATCGTGGTTGGAATTCAAATAAGCCGGCTGTATTTAGTTATTATAGAGGGAGATCCCAGAGAAAATGCAAAGAGTTAGTTGCCATATATTTGATCACTTTCTCTACCATCTTTGTACTCCACCCAAAAATTCAGTATCAAAATGTCACTGAAAGTACTTTTGAGGTCCTTGAATATTTTCAAAAAAAGGTTTTTGTGCATGTGTGAGAGAACAGTAAAACTCAAAAAGACCAAATGTCTGAGGCACCATACTTGATATTTAAGTTCAGTATCTTCTAAAGGTGTGACACAAAGATCTTCAAGAAAATTCTTCTGCTTTCTACATGGAAACTGTTTCCTTCCTTATCTCTAATTTTTTTTTTTTTTTCAAAAACGCCTCTAACAGTTTTGATTAAAATACCATATGTTTAAAATTTTTGCATGGCTAATAAAAATGTCTATCTGTAATTTTCTGTGAACAGCCTATGAAGTCCTCTTCATTCTGAATAAAATCTGCTTAAATAGTAAACTATGAGGGATTATTAAAAAATTATTATATGAAAAGTGTAGACATAAAATACTTTGTTTATATCAAACAAATTTTTTGAAAGTAACCATTTGCAAGATATTCTTCAATATTGGTTTGGACCTTCTAATACTTTTACATTGTTTTGAAGTACTAAATCATCCATTTGTTTCTTTTAATGTTAACTTCAAAGCCAGCAGTCAATGACCTGCTTTTTAATGATTTGACCATTACTTCAGTCGCCAATATCCCCCTCATATCTACAATGAAATGTATTATGAAACCATTTCTGCTAATGTTCATTTCAATTATCACGGGGTAGATAGAAAAATAAGCTTTTGTAAGAATAGTTTGCAGAAGGGATATAAAAACAAATTATAGTGGGTAGAGAAAGTCATATGAATGTAGCATGTCAGATTTTTCTATCAATAGAAAAATAAACTTTCACATGTTCATTTAGTTTCTTGTCTTTGGTAAATAGCAGACAGCCAATTAATTTATTTAGTAGTTTTTTAACAGTGAAGGTGAGATTAAATACTTGAGCATTAGGAGTTGAATTTGGGACACACTTGTTTCACATACTCTGTTATTATACAGGACATGTTTCAGAAGTCCCTTCCATCATCAGCTGTAGGTTGACTGGCAGCACTATTGCTGTCTTCATTCTGGTTTGGTAGATGGCGTAATGAATTTGGTATAGATGTCTGGAGACAGGATTTCAAAGTTCATAACTTTGTGCTTGTAGATGAAAATTTTCTCCCATATGGAGAGTTCTAGAGGATGGTTTACTTGTTTTAGCAATTCAGAGTTTGTGTGTGTTTATATTTTATGTTCCTGATATCTTCTTTGGTACTGATGTTTGTGCTGCACTCAGTTTTTCCGATGTATACCCTATTGCATTCCTGGCAGTTTATCCTGTAAATTTCACAGTTATAGACTTTGAAATCTTGGGCCCCAGGCTTCTATACCAAATTCATCGTGTCATCTACCAGAAACCAGAATAGACAACAGTGCCACCAGGTCAATCTGGGTGGCTCAATTGGTTAGGTACTAGCCTTCTGAACCAAGGTCGCAGGTTCAAACCTGGCCCAGACCGATGTTTTTTAAGTGTGCTTAAAAACAACAGTCCCATATCAGCATGTAAAAGAACTCCTGCTGGATGAAATTTCAGCACACCAATGGTGCTGATATGATCCTGGCAATTGACAGTGTTGTTAACAAACAAAAAATAATAATATTAGCCTGCCAGTCAACCTACAGGTGATGATGGTCGTGAAGACTTCTGAAACATGTTCTATATAATAATGAGTAAGTGAAGCAAGCGTGTCCCAAACTTGACTCCTAATGCTCAAGTATCTAACCAGACAACCATTTTGTGGGGTTACTCACATGTCTTGAGAAGTTGCTAATTAACTGAGGTTTTGGATTGGTTAGATGAGGGTGGTTAGGTGAAAGTGGGGAGGGGGGTTAGAATGTAGGTGAGTAGTGGATATTATGGTATCAACCTGCATGTGGAATTTGAAGTTGAGATAGCTGTTCACTATGGAATCAGGAAATAGTTTTGTGCGCTTTAAACTTCAAATTGTTTGAGGGTGTTTAGTTTCTGGTTTTTCTACATGATGTGTATGTTTTTGTAACTCATCTTCTGCAAGGGAGAAAAATTTATTAACACATCATCTGTCCTCCAGTGAGGTGGACCACATGGATCCAGAATACATAAGAATTAGAAAATGTTTTAATATTTTAAAATAAAGAGAGTTGGAGGTTGTTACACTACATCACTAAAAGGTTCTTACTTTGAATGCATTTCAGGAGAACGGTTTGCTCCAATCGTCAACATGTTTCCAACTGTTGGAACATGCTGACGATGGGAGCAAACTGTTCTCCTGAAATGCGTTCAAAGTAAGAACCTTTTAGTGATGTAGTGTGACAACCTCCAACTCTATTTTAAATTATGACACATCTCTGTTACTAGCTTCTCAATATTCAAAATTAATTAATGTTTTAATATTGTTTACAATTGATTTTGAAAATAAAGTATCCTAGTTATTAACAATTCTTTTTGAAAATAATTATCTTACATATTTATACTTTGCTTCAGGTGTAAATGAAATGTAATATTTGTGTTGAGTCTCTTAGATTTGTTGTCTGCTTGATGGATGGCTTTTATGTTCTTTTTGTATCTGATGTTGAATTATCTTCCTGTTTGGCCAAAATAGAAGTTGAGGCAGTCTTTAATCCATAATACCCCCAACATACCTTCCCACTCCTAAAGCCTCACTGCCTCACCCTAAAATTAACCCAAGACCTCAATCAACCAGCAACCACTGAAGTTACATGAGTAAACTTGAAAAATAGCCATCTCCTGTTTACCTAAGGTAAAAATAATATACATATGTGAAAGTTTATTTTTCTAGTGATTTAATTCAATGTAGAAGTGAACGAAATAATTTCTTTTCTATCTTATTCACTCTATGTATAAAATTCATTTATAGTTTAATGACTGATCTCCAAAATCGTGGTAGCTGCTGGATCTGTTTAAATCTCCTTTGAAGTTTAACTTACAAATATTCAGATTATTTAATTCTCATTCTGAAGTGGATTTTTTCAGTTTGGAGAGACATTAATGATCAGATGGACTCGTATGCACATTGTAGTCTGGGTGAGGGAGTGTTTCCAATTGTAATTGGTCAAAATATGCTCCAGTGGCTTGCCAGAGTACAATCTTGCATTATCATGGATACGAAGCAGGGTGCAGTCTCCAATAATTTTCATAAATTATAATACTACAGCTTATGCAGAAATTTGAATTATTTAATCTGCAGTGATTGTTGTAATAGCAGGAGTATGCAAAAACACCTTGATAATCATATGCTGCAATTGATCTTGGTCTTCTGGGGTGTTGTCTTCTGTAGTAATATGGGCTTTATGAGGATATTTGGATCATTGCAGATAGTGCTTCTTGAAGCAATTCATGAATTTCTGTAATACACCCTTGTAAACTTTCACTGTTAATGAAAGATCTTTGATGTGAGACGCTAACATGACCTGACTAATTTCCATTATCTAATTCAGTAGCTTGTGAACAAAGAAAGTTTTGAACAGTTGAGTTAAAATCTGCACATACTTTGATCAGAATGACTCACATGTGGATGACAACAAATCATAAAAATAATAGTGCATCTACTGTTTGCATTATTTCTGGGATCACTGCCATTTAATATGTTGTTTTGCAGTCATTAGTTTCATCCTTTCTCATTTGTAGAAATTGCAACTTTCATTTAATTTTGCTTTTTAATGAGTAAACTGTTTTAAACTGCCTTTACTTTTTTCTCTTAGAGTTATTTACGAGAATTGATTCATTTGATGGTTCCTGAATTTTATAACCATCTAGAAAGGCATGCTGATGCTATGGAACTGCTCTTCTGCCACCGATGGATTTTGCTGTAAGTGTTGCTCATAAAATTGCTACTTATTTGTATGGGATACAATTGTTCTATGATAAAATTGGTCTATCTTACTTTTGAATATATACACTATGTGATCAAAAGCATCCAGACACTCCCACAAACATACATTTTTCATCTTAGGTGCATTGTGCTGCCACCTACTGCCTGGTACTCATTATCCGTGACCTCAGTAGTCATTAGACATCGCGAAACAGCAGAATGGGGCGCTCCGTGAAATTCATGGACTGCGAACGTGGTCAGGTGATTGGGTTTCACTTGTGTCAGAAGTCTGTACGCAAGATTTCCACACTCCTAAACATCCCTAGGTCCACTGTTTCTGATGTAATATTAAGTGGAAACGTGAAGGGACATGTACAGCGCAAAAGCATACAGGCCGACCTCGTCTGTTGACTGATAGAGACCGCCGACATTTGAAGAGGGTCGTAAAGAGTAATAGGCAGACATATATCCAGACCGTCACACAGGAATTTCAAACTGCATCAGGATCCACTCCAAGTACTATGACAGTTAGGCGTGAGGTGAGAAACCTTGGATTCCATGGTCGAGCGGCTGCTCATAAGCCACACATCACGCAGGAAAATGCCAAATGACGCCTCGCTTGGTGTAAGGAGCATCAACATTACATGATTGAACAGTGGCAAAACGTTGTGTGGAGTGACGAATCACGGTACACAATGTGGCGATCCGATGGCAGGTGTGGGTATGGCAAATGCCCAGTGAACGTCATCTGCCAGCATGTGTAGTGCCAACAGTGAAATTCGGAGGTGGTGGTGTTATGGTGTGGTCGTGTTTTTCTTGAAGGGGGCTTGCACCCCTTGTTGTTTTGCGTGGCACGATCACAGCGCAGACCTACATTGATATTTTAAGCACCTTCTTGCTTCCCACTGTTGAAGAGCAATTCGGGATGGTGATTGCATCTTTCAACACGATCGAGCACCTGTTCATACTGCACGAGCTGTGGTGGAGTGGTTACACGACAATAACATCCCTGTAATGGACTGGCCTACACAGAGTCCTTACTTGAATCCTTTGGGATGTTTTGGAACGCCGACTTCATGCCAGGCCTCACCGATCTACATCAATACCTCTCCTCAGTTCCGCACTCCGTGAAAAATGGCCTGCCATTCCCCAAGAAACCTTCCAGCACCTGATTGAAAGTATGCCTGCAAGAGTGAACGCTGTCATCAAGGCTAAGGGTGGGCAAACACCATATTGACTTCCAGCATTACCAATGGAGGGCGCCACGAACTTGTACGTCATTTTCAGCCAGGTGTCCGGTTACTTTTGATCACGTAATGTATTTGGCTCAGACAACACAGAACAGGCAGAGAAGTTAAAATATGCTGATTTGGTATGATAAATAAAATGCAATGACTTCAGAGATTAATAGCTTTTTAGTTTTTCTGGTACCTGCGTATAATAGGTAGAGGAAGTATTGCATTCCACCCAAATTTAATATTGAGATTTCAATTATTTTCCTCAAAATAATTCTAATGATTTTGATTAAAATATATATTTGAGATATGTACATTATAAATCAAATGTATATCTTGAAGTATATTGCCTATGAAGTCTTGTTCATTTGAAAGAAATTTTGTATAACTGGTAAATGATAAGAAGTAGTTAAAAACTTACTACACAGAAAATGTGGAACTCTTTAAAGTGCACAATTTATTTTAAATAACTTATTTTGTGGTGTCAGCCATTTCTGAGATATATCCTGTTTTTGGTTTGAATTTTTCAATGGTTTTGTCATTTTTTAAATGCTGTCACCATCTTGTTGTTTTTGCAATGTCATGGAAACAGTAAGAAATTTCAAGGTCAGCATAAAGCAACATGTTTTTAAATATCTTGTTACCAATTCAGTTTCCTCTATCCACCTTATACCTTCAACAAAGAAATGTGTAATGAAACTAATTATGCAAATGTTTATCTCAATTAACATTAAGATAGAAAAATAAGCTTTCATAAGAATAGTTTGCGGAAGCTACATAAAAATAAACAATAGTGGGTATGGTCATCGCAGCCTTAGGATCCCCAAGCGGCAACCTTTGTGCAGTAGCCAAACACTTGTTCCCTACCCTCCCTAACCGCAAGCACCATAAAATCTTAGTGACATCCATGTGCATATGCGCGTTGTTGCCAAAATTAAAAATAGTATTTAAAAGCAAAACTTTGCAGGTGATTTCCACATGTACAGAATACAATCATGCAGTTTGTCTGCTTGCTTTACACACAAAATAACTATGTAAATAACTATGAATCACATAGTAATTACATTTAAGTTGCAAACGCTTTAAAATATGTCTGAACTAATGAATGATCTGAACTAATATACTGCGCTACAAGAATGGAAATGTATGTTAACATATCCGAGAGAAACTTAGAAACATGTCCCGAATAAACTATACATTGTTGGACTATCATTAAATAATTAAAATACATAAATATTAATTTATTTTGAAAGGAACTCTTACTCCCAAATCAAAGCATCATTTTTGATTATGCTGTGCGCGGAGCTATGGTAAAACGTTTTTTATCACTTGTATCACAACAATGTTTTATTAATATAAAGCTAATACAAGAAGTTGTGTATTGTTTAAGGTGTAAGATTTATAAGCATGACATCTTCTGTTTACTTAAATGAATAGCTTTATTATAAAATGCAGGATAAGTAAAAATACGAAGGCAAAAGAAAGAAAATAAAAAAAAATCTTATGTATTATATTCACAAGATTATCTCTACTCACTCTTCTACAAACTACTTTCACAAAAGCTTATTCTTCTATCTACTTCTTAAATAATAAGATAAAATTTCATTGCACATATCGTTGTAAATATAAGGATACATAGGCTAAAGCGATAGTCAGATTTTTAAAATACAGATGACTATATGATGACTTTGAAATTCCATGCTCTTAGCATGACCACGAGGAAAATACAAACAGAGACTTCCAACTTGTATTTCAAAATTCAAACCAACAACAAAAAAATTCTCGGAAATGGTTAACACAATTTGACCTAAAATGTGTCCTTTACCGAGATTGCATTTTACGCAAAGTAAGATTTTGTCTCTCTCTTAGAATTTACCAGTAATACAACAAGTTGAGAACAAGGAAAAATTTACAAGTTATTCCCAGAGTATAAAAATCATGATACAAATTTTATTTTTCCTGCAAATATCTTAAACTTGCGGTATTTTACTAAAAATCGTTAAGCTGTTTTTGAGAAATTCAAAACAATAACAAACATTATTCCACATAAAGGGTTCTTTTCTACATGTTCTTGAACATTACACATAAAAATCTGGCTTTGCTTATTCAGTTTTTTTAGCCCTTTTCTTCGTGGTCTTGGCATTACTGATATTCGGCAGAGGGTCACTTGCTGGTGCGGCCGGAGGGGCAGCAACTTGGTTCGTTTCCCAAGGTCTCCACATCTTAATTAAACTATTAAACGCTAATAACTATTAAACACTGCACTAAGTAAAACACTATATAACTTCTCTGAATAAGTAATATAGAAGCTTAGCTGAACATGGAAGAAAAGCACGAGCGAACAGTCACAGCTGCTAAAACCGAAGAAACAGCAGAAATGACATTGCAACAACGCTTTGCTTTGGTGGAGCTCGAGAAAGGACCACGTGTTGTATTTAAGGGATGGGAAGACCCTACTAATCGTTTACTGATGGGTTTATGGTCAGGCTTCAAAGCTTTCCGTTCGCTTTGTAGCCGGTTGGGGAAAGGATGGCCACGACTAGTTTAGAAAAGTCATGTGAAAGTAATACATTCAAATGTTCTCAAGTAGATAAGTGAAAGATAATCGGAAAATTTGCTAAGTAGAACAGTGATGAGAATAGTGGCAGCCCTATTTTGTATATTATTTGAAAATTATAGACAAATGCTTTCTCTGCCTTCCCTCTCTTTAGGTGCTTCAAGCGTGAATTTCCAGACAAAATCTCACTTCGCATGTGGGAAGCTTGCTGGGCTAACTACCTGACAGATTATTTTCATCTCTTTTTGTGTCTTGCCATTATCTGTATCTACTCAGATGATGTGATTGCACAGGATCTACGGACTGATGAAATGCTGCTTTACTTCAGCTCCCTTGCTATGTTCATGGATGGTGAACTCATACTAAGAAAGGTGATAATAACATGAAGTACTTTATTTTGGAGATTTTTTCATGGATGTCATGTTCTTTTGTAGCGCCATTATGTGAAATACTATTAATTATGAGTGCACTCAGAACTATAATTACATTAAATTACTAAATGTAATTGTTTTTTATTCTTCATTTTATGACAAAAAGTGAAAGTTCATGCGTCATTTTAATTTAAAATGAATTTTTACTGTAAACGTACTTTAATTTTATTCTATTTATACATAATATTAATACACTAATGATCTTATATTTATTGCATAATTAGATTGCAAAATCCTCTATGTGTATTTCATAGAGATGCTAAAGATGTTTATTGGAGTTCTGCTAAAACAATCGATAAGTGCTTTACTTATTTCAAAAGTGTTTATTTTCAAAGTGGTCCAGAAAAGCCCAATTGGTAAACCATTACCATTCAAGTAACTTCATAATTGATTGCATCATCCATAGACAAATATATCCAAATTGTGGCTAAAAGGTCTTGAAATTTTGCTAACTAAAAGGAGATACAACCGTAATCTGATTTGGATTGATTATACCATATAGAAATCTATTTTAAAGAATGTCTCATTGCAAGTATGGTTAAAATTTGTAAGAACTATTTTGAAATGGTTTAAATATATTGGATCGCTTTGGCATCTATTGCAGAGGATTCTAACCTCTTAACGTGATGTTATGGCTCATCATAGATTATAAATGCTTACCTTGCTTGCAGAAACATGCATGCATGTGTTTGTGAACAGCACAACTCAAAATAAAAATGTAGATCTTGATAAAGTATGTCAAATAAAATTTTTATGGCATTAACATTTATGAGATATTCTTTATTATTGATTTGAATTTTCAAATACTTTTACTTTTTTCAAATGGTAAGTCACTATTCATTTTTCTCCTGGTTAAGCAAGGAGCATGGAATTTTAAAGCCATCACATAGAGATCCACTTTTTAAAAATCTGACCATTGCTTTAGCCTACTCCTACAACGGAATGTGTAAATATTTAATAAAGTTTAACTCAATTAACAAAAAGTAAATAGAAGGAGAAGCTTTCGTAAGAATAGTTGGTAGAAGAGTAATCAGAGAAAGTCATATGAATGCAACACTTAAGATTTTTAATAGTTTGTTAAGCTGTAATAATTCCAAGATAGGGAAAAAGATGTACCATTAAAGGGTTCTTATTATGACTTGCATTTGAATTTTGCAGGCACGAGGATTGCTATATCAGTTCAGGGAAATGCCTCGCATACCGTGTACATTAAGTGGTCTTTGTCAGCTCTGTGGACCAGGAATGTGGGACTCTACACATTCTCCCGTCATTGAATGCACAGGCCAGCATGAAGAAAACAAACTCTGCCCTCATCGCGGTCATCACTGACAAATAGAATTATCACCTTGGTGAAATGTGATTTGAACAATGCAAAGCTCATATCTTCCCAAATTCTACAAGTTGCAAAACTGCCAGCCTAAGTTAAAAAAGCTTTGATTTTTAAAGCACTGAATTAGAAGTTTTAATTTTACTCTTTATCCAAACATAACCTCACCTCAAGATTTTCATACAGAAGCCTTGATTATTGTTACAGAAAAAGCAACATTTATGCATACATAATATAGCAATTGTTGTGAATCATAGCCACCAACTGTAGGCATATCTTAATGCTCAAGAGCAACCCAGCTGATTTATGTATGTTATCATTTCAAATGAATTTAGTTATACAACTACTTATTTTGTATATCCAAAGGCTGGTTCACAATAACCAACAACAAAAGCGAGAACAACATTAAAATACGTATATTATAATGTGAGTGTTCACAATTAACAGGAAGCAGTCCCAAGAACAGGGAAGAATACAATCAAATTTTAACTTCTTTCTTCTTGTTCCCAGGTTCATATTAGATCCATATTGTGCATTAAACTCTTCATTGTATAAATTATTTAAGATGACCAAGACATAAAAGCCCCTAGAGTTCTCTCTAGTCACAAGCTGGTAAAATGAAATTCCAACAAATGTGCATCTTGGTCGCTCATATCCCTTCAGCATTGATTCTTCTGTTGTTTGTTTATATGCAACTCAAAACTGGTTATTGCCTCAAAAAAAAATAATAGCAAAAGTACAAAGAACAAGAAATAACTTTAATGTATGCTTATTTTTATTTATTTATTTGTGCTAGCAATCTTCCTTAGAATATGGCTACACATCACCCCAGGCTATCTTTCCATATTCTACCCATATTTCTTTATTTATATGCTACATAAGAAATGATGATAAGAATAATATAATAATAGTAGTAATAATAATGATAATAATAAATATAATAATATATCTTAAAATCTCATGATGAAGTATAATTCACATCTCTTTTTATTGACCATAACCATTTCTTTTTTGCTTTAGACAGGTACTCTCCTACCTTTTCCTTGTTAAAGATCTTGCTTAAGACTACTTTTCTGACTAGTTTTAACTATTTCCCATTTATGCCTTCCTTTCTCCAATAAACATACAACAACTAGTATGCTTATTAATAAAGGAATGAAACTTGGTACTTCATATTAATCTGTGGTACGACTAAACTGAATTCACTCTTAAGTTGATCTGCGCCAAAACAAAATGCAGGTGACCAGTGCACTATTTGTGACAGAAATAGCAATACTTTCACAACCATGCGGTGAGTACACGGCCGGTCTCATAGACGTGGTCACTGGAGCATATAGCTTCGGCACTCCACCAAACGGTTGAGAGTTCGAGTCCAGCCATCGTATGTGTGTCTGTGTGTTATGTATGCGTATATGTATAATTGTAATTGTGGTAATAAGCAGTAAAAAGTAAAGAAAGGGGGAAAAAAGGTACATGCGGCACGAAATGCAAAAACAAAAGACCCCTTATTCCGAAAACTTAAACATGGACAAGCATATTCTATTAGGGGTTAAAGGTGATAAAATTGATAGTTACAATAAAATAAACATTTGCACGTATAATAATAGTTAATTCTGAAAGATACAAGCGAGAAAAAAAAATAACAGGTGTGTGATAACTTACATTTATTCACTGTCTAAAAGCGGCTCTTTATCAATTGTTGGCAGCTCATTTTTAAAAAATAAATTCTGCACTGTTACGTGAATTGTATTCGTCACATTCTTGCATTGCATAATTCACATTCTTTTTCTCCCAGATGCAAGTACTTTTCCCATTTAAGATTTTTCTTTATGAGCGCTGTTTATAATTGTACTCGAAACACTGGTGAATTTGGAAGTTAATTTCACTTCTTTCACAGGAAGTATTGGATATTTCTCACACTAACTTATAGTAAACATTCAATGCTATTGTTTTTTCACCACTAGTCAATCAATGGTTTACCCAGCTTATGCTGTACGTAAGTTGACAAAGATGCAAGAGCAAATTCAGCATCTGCGATGATACTAAACAGAAACTGCTGGTTTATGATTGTAAACAAATTCTGCACATACCCAGATGTCAGATGACTCATAAGTCAGTATTAATTAAACTCTTAGGTATTTGTATAGAATGTTATACCATTTAAGAATAAATTCATTCTAAAATTTAGATTATTAGCATAGGACTATTTCCTGCATGAATTCCTACCGTGTTGCACGACGGTGCACTGGCCATGTGAGTTTGTTTTGAATGAATACAGTATAAAGGAGTCGTAAATAGTAATGAATCTGCCTGTATAAAATGTTTTCTGTAGAATTTTGACATTTTCTAACCTGCAATATGTTGGCTGAATTGGAAGGAGGTGAAAAAATATCATTAGTCAGTTACAAACAAATGATGTACCAATGCACAAAATTGACTTTGCACTTTGCTATTGAAATGGTCATCGATATGTATTCCTGTTATTGTTCCTGGGATATTGTGAACCAAAATGTTGTATGTTGTTCTCGTTTCCATTCTCGGGTTATTGTTAACCATCCTTAACATTATCATCATTCAGAAAGACAGGAAACACTTTCACAAAATTTGCTATATGGAAAATCATTGCAAGCAAGGTTAAGCTCTTTCTTCCTGTTTCTGTGCAAAGAATGCTGTTTCCTATGGAAATTTGTGTTTTTAATAATCAGAATATTTTTTACTTGTGTTATTGAAGCTATAAGAACTATTAGCTTTGCACAGCTAACATTTTTAACTTTTATTTTAATTGCATATATTTTAGTTTACCATTTCTCAGTTTTAAGAATACTCTTGCATTTATAGAACTGTTTACTTAGCTAAATAAGACATTTTTATGGATCTGATTTATCACAATATTTACAATCAATATGATAAGAAACTTCCCCTTCCAACATTTTATGGAAGCTGCCACATGCAAGCCTTCATAAAAGTACTTTTAAGTCTTTCAGCTTTTTGTGTACATGATGCAACATCATTACAGCTCACTATTGCTTCGGGCTGTATTAAAATCAGCATATGCTGCATAAATGTGCTATTGTGTATTCTGTGATGAGAAGAATTGATGGTCTTGACTAATTCCTCTTCCGAGGAAGTTGTAAAAGTGAAACAGTGGCAATGGCAAGGTGGCAATCTGTAGCATCAGCTAAATCCTGGTTGGAAACCCATCCATTTTTCCCCATCTATAGGTAGAGGAAGTATTGTATTCCTCCACCAAAAAAAGTTCTTTCCCTCTCTCTCTTTTTAGAAAATGCCTCCATCCCAAACAACCTTTATATGGAAAATAGTATTTTTTGTTTTGACAGAAATTGCTGTTAAAAGTTTTGACTCAAGTGTTATATGCTTGAAATATTAGTGTGACAATTAAGATTTATGTCTCGAATTTTCTGTGAATTGCTTATAAAATCCTGTTAATTCTCATTGAATTTTGTACAGTGCGATCGTTTTATGGTGAGGCCATGGATTGTGCATATGCATGCTCTGCACACTATCACACTGGGTTTTTTTTGTTCTGTAACTCTTGCGTTACTTACTCACAAGTGATAGTAACGTGCACTATAGTGAATGCTAACGTATTATAAGTGGTGTCCATCTTCAAATGAAATTTCCATTCACACGCATAGGTCCTTCATGCATAATATTCATAATTTCCGTTTTTATATTCTCCTTATGTTTGTCTATGATGTAAGGATTGTTCCCATAAACTTTTATTTAGGGTTCTCCATAAATAGATACACCAATTTCATCATTATTTCCTCTGTTAGAACATCTCATTTTCACTTCTTAGGTTTAGCAACTTCATTGTCCTAAACTTTCTTTACCTGGAACTGGAATACCAGGAATTCTCTCCTGAAATTGTCTACACACCTGTGTACATGATTCGGTTTTTATGTATTGTACATAAAAATTTGTTGTTCAAGCGTGAATTTGTTGGCAGGCATTTCCTAGGACTAATAACAAGACATTAACACTCTTAAGCAAATCACACACAACACAGGTGTCTTGAATAAACTTTCAGCTTTGAGATGCACAAGCCCAACTCTTTTTACAGCACAGTTGTACATCGGAAAAGCACCGAGGTATGCACTGCAGTATGGCCTGCTGTGGCCTCACCTTAAAACACCTGCATGGTGTAACTATGAGTTACAGACAAAGACTTATACATAAGAATCTAGAATTCATTAAAATATCCAGTTTGTATCAAATAACTTTATTTGTAGCATTTCCCATTTCCAAGATATTTTGTATTGTTCATTTGAATTATTTTGAGCAATAGAATTATGAAATGTTGTATCTGTTCCTTTATTTCTCATCAGCCTATGTAAGGATTGTGCAATATCAATAGGGTTGCCAGATTACACTTTTTTTAAGGAACAGTAATGGTATTTTTCCTTTTTTGTTCTACACACAAAAATTCCTTGTTTTTGCTGTTTCAGTTACTAAAGTACCTGATTTCATTAGAGGTGTTGTGCAAACCACGATGAACATCAAATGTCGTCATGTTAATGAAAACTACACTGTGTTCATTTCAAGGGTGGATCCAGAGGGGGAGGGGCACGTGCCCCCTTCTCACCAAGCAAAACATTAATAAAAAAAATATAGGCTGCAACATATAGTTATAACGTGTCATAGTGTCATAAATAGACTTGGTGGGCAAAAACACAGTAAGATGGGCTATATCATTTACATAAAAATGTATGCAGAAAGGAAGTTGTTTTTTTCACTCATTGCATGGGTGCTGCTTTTTTTGCATAAGTCAGTTATTTTTTTAAAATGTAGGTAAAAAATACTATGGTTTTTTTACTTGAACATTGATTAATTCACAAATATTTTAGTATATTTTCCCTGCTGTAATGCTTTTTGTTTAACGGTTCAAAATGTTATTTTTATTTTGCCCTGAGAGGATATAATCCTCCAAATTTATTCTATCTACTACATTTTTTAAGTTAAATTTTTAAAAATTTTCTCGGAGGACAACCAAACTACCCAATTTGCCCCCCCCCTTTACAGAAATTGTGGATCTGCCCTTGGTTCATATAGAATAGGCAGTCCAAGGTCACATTCCACTCAAGCAGCATTTGTTCATTACCCCCACTCTGCCAGCACTTTCTTTGAACTGCATGCCATTGCAGTAAGGGACAACAATAAAGTTTTGCACACGACAGTAAATAACAATATCAAAATGGCTGAACTTGTTTCTTTTACAAGAATTATTGCAATGTGTCACACACACACACTCTAATAACTTCACCTTTTTACTTTCTCTACTACGTATAGTAAGTAGGGGAAGTATTGTATTCCACCCAAAAATTCGATACCAAGATTTCACCGGAAATACATGTTTTGAGACCCCCTGAAGCCAAAAAAAGTATTTTTGGAAACATGTCCATGTGTGTGTCTGTGAACAGCATAACTCAGAAACGAACAATCAGATAAACACCAAACTTGGTATTTGGGTTCAGTATCTTCCAAGGATGCGACACGAAGGTTTTCAAGAAAATCCCCCCACCCCAGAGTACCCTTTACATGGAAGATTTTTCGAAAATTTTAATTTTCTCAAAAATGGCTCTAACGATTTTGATTAAAACATCATATGTTTAAGATATTTTTATGACAAATAAAATGTATATCTTGAATTTCCTGGGAATGTCTCCAAAAGTATTTTTTATTGTGAACGACTTTTGCGTAACTGGTAAACCATAAGAGATAGACAAAAGTTTACTACACAAAAAATGTAGATCGCGTTAAAATACACAATTTATGTCATATACATTTTTTTAGTTGAGTGAACCATCTTCGAGATATTGCTTCTTATTTCCTTAAATTTTCCAATACTTATACTTTTTCTCAAATTCGTTATTCAATTTTTTATGTCCTGATATGCAAACAGAATAGAATGCACCACATAGCAACCAGTGTTAAAATATTTGACTATCGCTTATAACCTACCATGTTCCCCTTGCATCTACAAGAAAATTAGCAATAAGATTGACATCTCGATATCTCGAGTAACATGAAGCATATGGAGAATAAGCGTTTGTAAAAATAGTTTGTACAAGAGTAGAGAAAGTCATGTGAGTGTAACACATCAGATTTTTTTTTAGTTACCTTGAACATGCTTCAGAGATATCTTATCTCCATCGTCAGCTGAGAGCCACTGACAAATTTTCTGGTTTCCCTATAGGTGTCATTTGTGGCTTGATCTACTTAGTGTTGAGATCCTTGTCTGTTAGAAAACTAAAATTCAAAAGATAATCCTTGTTCTTTTAAGAATCTCATTACTAAATGCATCAAGCCACAAGCAACACCCACAGGGAAACCTGAAAATTCATCAATGGCTCTTAGCTGACGATGGAGACATGTTTCTGAAACCCATTTGGGGTAACTCTCAAAAACATAGTGAAGTTATTAAGAGCGTGTGTGCCACATTCACATAATTCTTGCAATTATATTACTTCACTGTATTTTTCCATATATTATTGATATTTTTTGCAGAGGCATAGCCACAGGGGTGTTTTGGGGGTTAAACCCCCCCCTTGCTAAAACAAAAAATGTAAAAGTTACTAGCAAAAATAGCTTCATTAAAATAATAGAATCTTTCGGTTAGCAGGAATGAAATACCTCCTAATCGTATCACTGGCACTATATTTACACTGCATGTTTTGGACCATATGACCAAAGGTGACGTCAAGAGACACTGTACTTTAGATGCTGTTGGTACAACCATGTTAAGACATCAGGGGCATGTTTTCGTTCCAGTGCTAAATTTGAGTGGTTTCCAAATTAGCGCAATATCTCCCAGTTTAGAACATAACTAGAAACCCTATTTTATAGTGAAATAAAGTGGCCTGTAGCAGTAATATAAAATACTTTACAGTGGTCATTAATTTCTCACATCACAAGACATTTGCCACTTAGAATATGCAAAACATCCTATCCTAATTTTAATACCAATTGCTTCACCTTAATCTGTAAATATGAAATTGGTTTATTTAAATATTTCAACTAAGAATTAATTCATATTCATCATTTGAATTGATACAAATTATTTAAAAAAGGACCCCTATACATTACCTACCCTTAATTTTTTGGTTCGTCTAGTTTATTTAAGCATGATATCAGACAGCAGTCTAAAGTTATGTTTTATAATGTGTATAATTTCTTCAAGTCTCTCTAGAATTGTAAAGAACTGTAAATCTATTTTTTAGAGATGCATAAAAGATTGCAGTAGAGACTTGTCAAATATCTCAATGATCTGTGCAATGAATATGTAATGAAGCCATAGAAGTGCAGATGCTGACATTGAAACTCCAGGGACATCCCTCAGTTCTCCCAAGAACAATATCCCCCAAGAAAAACCAGTAACAGAATTAAATGACACTAAGAAAGATGTGGTTCAATGATTATTTAAAGAATTTTATGATCATGGAGAGTACCCCTCCACAAAAGCTAAAGTGTGTGCTACTGGAAAAAATTCAGTACACCAGTGGAATCACATCCTTGCACAAAATTGTGAGAAAGCTTGCAAAAGCGGCACACGTTTTCTTATGCAAAGAGTCACATTTCTTAGGAGAGTGCATGAGATTAAGAAAAATATTCTGTATCCTATCATTAACTTGGGTGAATCAAAATCACACCAGAAGATTCATTTGGCAAGACTCAAAACAAAATGGTGACCCAAGGATTCCTGTTGGTAAAGGATCAGCATAACATTGATTCATCAAAGGAGCAGATTTAGTGTTCCAGTTGAAGAGTTGCAGTGATTATCAACAACAGATGAATGGTGATGGTTCAGAGAGTGGTTTACTGATCAAGGAAGGATCTGTGATTGTAATAGATAACATCAGTTGTTATTCCATGCAGAAAGAAAGAAAAAAAAATGCCCATAAGAAACTCCAGATAGGCTGAAATAATTTCCATGGCTTCAGAGCAAAACCATTCCACATGATCCAACTTGCACAGTTACAGCGTTATTTAAATTAGTGAAGCAACTGACACAGAACACAAGAAGTACGAACTGGATGAACTGGCATTGGAAATGAGACATGAAGTAGTGCATCTTCCACTTTACCATTTTCAGTATAACCCCATTGAGCTCATCTGGGCCCAAATAAAAAGGGAAGTAGCTGATAAAAATTCAATATTTAAAATGGACATACAAAGGCTTCTTGAAGATGCCATAAAACATATCACTGTTGAAGACTGGCAAAAGTATATTCATCAAGCAGAAAATTTGCAAGAACAAGATTTTATAAAGGAAGGTTTAGATAATAGCATTGGAAACATTGTCATCAATTTACAAACCGAAAGTAATGAGCAGGAAGGCAGTGAGCTGTAAATTTTCTCCTTTGTGAGTAATTATAAATTGTTTTTCTTCTTAATACTATGAAATTGTTACGAATCCACATCATATGCTTTATCAGAGAGGTACATTTAAACTGCATGTACATTCATTAGGTTTAGTATTGATAATTTAGTAGCAAAGATATAATGCAATTTATATGTTTATTGTAGATACCTCATTGTCTATGGTTAAATTCCAGCATTGCTTTAGCAGTCTTGAGCATTATTGTCTCTCTTGGTTTGTTTATGCACAGCCTGCTACTATGCCTAAGAGCTTCGGCAATTTGGCTGCTCTCTTGTTATAGGTTCTGCTACTTACCGATTGGCGCTGAATGCCAGCCATCGCCTGTCCGTTGACTCACACTGAAATGTTATAATTGCAGAACTTTCCGACTTTGAGGTTTGATATTAAAATATTTGATTTCTTGGTCATTTCTGTTGTAGCCATAGAAATGTTGCTGAGAATAACAGGAATAAGATGTCTCCATATTAGTTCATTAATTGCCTATGAAATAGCTAGACTTTCTTCACACACACAAGAGAACTTGTAACGGATAGTACTGGTAATACATACATTTCCATTGTTGCTGTGACAGAATTTTGATAGTTTTATTGTAGCTCTCACAATAAACTCTTCTAGCAAAAGCATTACAAATCTTGGAGAAGGAACTGAATTTTTGTCCCAGTATTATAATATAGTCTTATATTATAAGGACTTTGTGATAGATACTGTTTCACTATATAGTAAGCATGCGATTTCTGCAATTTTACTCACTCCTCCTCATTTGGAGTTTTAAAGAAGTGACATATCTATACATGTAGATAAAAGAGATGATGATGATATATAATGATAATAATACTTTTATTGGTTGATCATTATTCAAACAACAGAGAATTTCTCTTTACTTCTTATTGTTCTTGTTTTTATACTTTCTTTCCTTGGTGTTACTGCTTAGATACTTAATGAGCTAGATAATTATGAAAAATAGTTAGTACTGCTTTTGTCTTAAGTATTTTTATTTTACAGTCAGGTTTGTGATTAATTTCATTAACATCTGTGCTACAGATTACAAAAGAATTGGATGCAGTGTTGGGTTTGCAGTCTAACCAGGAAATTGCATTTAATTCAATTGCTGCCTTAAGTCATGATTTAGAGCAAATTCATAACTAACTCCTTTTGTTGTGACCTTTGTATTGTTACAAAATGACACACATCAATGGAAAGAGTGCGAGAAGTATCTTAGTAATTTGCGAATTGTTAGGAATATTATCATGCAAATTTATATTTAATGTGTTTTCTCCTATGCTTAATTTATTTTAAAAGCATCTACTGTTTATCCTTTAATAATCCAAAGTAAACCTGGCGTATCACTAATTATAATTACCACTTCAAATATAATACCACCAAAATCACAAGCAAGGCCAAGAGAACAATGAACTGAGTAGTCGGTTATCAGAAATTTCTTCTATTTGTTTAGTCTTTTAAGAATCCAAAAATTTCCGAGACTCTTAAGTATAACAGCGGGCTATGGTTTATGCCTTGGAGAGAAGGGTGGGAGGAATGACAGGCAGATGCATACAAGGTATGTGGAAGGGATGCCTGGAGAGGCAAAAGATGTGACTTTGAGCCACCTATTCTAAATGAAAATATATACTATAGTTGGTAATACTGCTTATCAAATAGAAATTGTTATGCACAGTTCTTCACTATTTATCCTGATCCTCAGACTTTAACCTTAACTAAAAGTGACTTGACACAAATTTTGCTGTGGTTTGATCTCTGCTTTTATTTGCTGGTAGAATCTAGGAGTTTAATGGACTTGAGAAAATGACTTAATTCAGTTACAATAAATTATGCAGAGAATTTTATGACAACATTATTTGCAATAATGCTTTATTAAATAGACCTAGAAATAGTAGTAAATATGAAAATTGATCAGTTTCAATTCATGTGTACAAATTATGCATATCTGGTGAATAATATATTCTGTAAACATTATGTAATACAAGTTCTCTGCAAGCACTACTCAGCCATGATATGAATGGCTTGGAGGAGGGTGCCATTGTTTTTGTTGACATGTCTGTCATCAAGGTCTAGGGATCAGAGGGGAGTGAGGGACAAGGTGATAGGGAACTGTACATTTCACAATGAAAATAGTACTACATTTGCAGGCCTGAGCCTCGCTAATAAATGCAACTTGGAATTGCGGATGTTTTCATTATCTGACTGTCCTTCCAATGATCCACTCACTTGTTCCATAATTTTTTATCCTCTTCCCACCGAATGCACTCATTATGGCCAACTAGTTTGGTTTGAGTTAAAAAAATATAATCCCACTTGGGACTCCACTATCTTGTGTTTAACATCCGTTCTTCTTTATATATTTGGGGTACCTCCATGGCATTTACCAGTTATGAGGACTGAGGGGAATGCCTGGAAGAAACCTGTCGGGCAGACCTTACAAATGCAAACCTCACATGTTACCACAGAGCCACTCACTCTGTCCAGTATTTGTAATCACCTACTTTAGTTTCTAGAGTGCTGTAATTGTAACAATAAATAGGTAATAATAGGTTCCTTATTTTCAATTTGAGAAACTTGCTTCTAGAACAGACTGTATCTCGGCCTCCTCTATAGGCCTGCATATCTATATTATTGATGTTTTATCCTTGGCAACAGGCAGTCTCTTTTTTTCAGATTTATGGGAGCACTCCCTTCTTAGGGTTTTTGAGCACAATGGAGCTTATTTTACAAGAAATTAGGAAAGTTAAACTCAAATAAAAATTACTTCACTGCTTGTCTCATACTTACTTCATTTGGGAGGTTCATGGCCATTACAAAGCTGTTTAGTTTTTAGCTTGAAAGCCAACTGATACTCTTATTATAGTTTATTTTTGGCACTGTCACAGGATAACAAAAGAAGATACACTGAAATTTCTTTGGTGAAAATTTATCATGACTAACAGGACATGCACAGAAAAAGTAAGCTTTTATAAGTGCTGGATTATAATTAAAAATGTTTTTCAAGGGACAAAGAGGTTTTTGTCTTTCATACGAAAATACTTAAAAGAGATTTGGAAAAGCGAGTATGCCATTGGATTACTTTATCCATATTTCTTTAATTCCAAGTCCTTCCTTGCAAATGGGTGTAAATATTTAAATAATAAGATTTTCAACAAATTAATTGCTTCAGTGTAAATGCCACCTCTTACATCATATCGTGTAACTCCTTTCAAATTATCACATAATTCTAACAATTAAGAAAACTGCATTTTTAACATATATCAGGAAGGCTGTGGCAGTAATATAAACTTGCAGTGAAAACTTCTAATGTATAAAAAGGAAACTTTTAAGTTTTATTAAAATACATTTCCTTGAATGTTTGTAATAAACATATTATAAGGGGAAAAGTTAGTCTGACAGGTGCAATGCAATTTATATGAGCAAGCCTGAACAACACCAAGAAGGAAATGCATGAATTCAATGAATTTAATACCACAGGTTAGGTACATGACAAGTAGCAAATGATAAACGTTTCAAATCTACACATAACCTTTGAGCCCTAATTTTCAGTATTTGGTGTGGCCTCCATATGCCGTGGCATTGAATAAAAAAGGTTCTGAATAAGTTCCTGAGGGATTTCCCTCCATGCAGTTTGTATTCGAGCCCACAAATCCATGACACTGGTTACTGGAGGACCGTGATGCACCAGGTGCTGACCAACCATATCCCAGACATGTTCAATGGGCAACATGTCAGGCGAACGTTGCAGACCAGGGAAGCAATGGTACCCATCATTCTTCGAAGAAGGCTTGTACATTCCTCGCAATATGTGGCCAGGCATTGCCCTGTTGAAATCTGGCCTGTGGAGATGCCTGAAGCAGGGGTGAGTACCTCAGGCTCTACAACCACCGTTAGGTACTGCTTGCTATTCAAAGTGCCCTCAATTCGTAGGAGGCAAGATCGGTTGTAACCAATGGCGCCCCAAACCATCACACCTGGTGTTTGTCTGCTATGCAGCCCCCAGGTAGCGCTCACCATGGTACCGCCGGACACGTATGCAGCCATCACTGTAGAACACGTTGAAGCGGGAATCGTCCGAAAAGACTACATTTTGCCACTCAGCACCCCAGACGGTGTTCACATGCCCATTGCAGTCGGAGGAGCTTGTGGTTTCTGGACAAAGGAAGTCGACATAATGGCATGCAACCAGTCCAACCTGCAGCAGATGGCGACGAACTGTTGATGCAGACAAGTTCACACCTGTTGCAGTGCTCCAGCGTCGAGCCAACACTGTGGATGAAGCTGTACGGTCCGTTATGGCCATGCGGAAAAGATGACGGTCATCCCGTGCTGTGGTCATGTACCGTGGTCCAGTACCCGCTCTTCGCTGCATACGACCTTCATCTATCCACTGCTTCACTGTCGTAGCAGCATGCCCTGTACGAGCCAAAATGTCACGGTATGACAAACCTGCTTCCCGGAGACCAATCATTCTGCCCCGTTCGAAATATCACACATGCTAATATGGCTCCCTTTGACATCGATGAGGCATACTGGCACTTACTACACTGGGCACAACACGGACCTTGTCTGACCGACACGAGAGCGTTTTGCTCGGCCTACGTATACCTCATCTCTCTGCAAACCTAATCACTTATTGCTTGCACATTCTTCTACACTTCCACCAAGTTTGGAGTTATTCGGGAAACTCTTTCTTGGTGTTACAATTTTCACAAACCGCAGTGCAATTTTTTTAGGCCAAAGTCCAGAAATGTTTAGAATCAAAGAAATAATGCTCATTATATATAAGGCAATTGCTAACTGTAAGACTGTTCAAAACACCTTAAGGAAAGCATGTTGTTTTTTTTTCATTTAGGCTTTATACAGAGTCTTCGTTTTGACGTGTGGGCATATTACGGGGAATTGCTTGCCCTGCACTGCACTGTTTCTAACAGATTCTGTCCCCCTTCCACTTTCCTTCCTCTTCAGCTAATCATTTAACATAAAGTCTTTGTACAGAGGTTGGTAGCATTGTGAGACCATGTGTTTCAGTGCTGTTATAATGCCAAAAAGTCTGTGTACTAAGTACACAGAATCTTCAAGTGTGATTCCTATGCAACAACAAACTCTTGTAGAGAAGTGAGACAGCAATTTACATTTCCCTGCAGTTCATGAATCTCAGAAAAACACTTTGTAATCCTGAGATTTAGGGAAACGGGATCTATTCTTAATAAGAAACAAAGTAAATTACCATGCTCTTACAGCAGAAAGACTCAATATCAGAAAAAAGTTAAGAGTGAAATTCAAATATATCTCTGAGAAAGCTTGCACAGAAATTAAGAAGTTTGCAGACCTCGGTTTGGAATGCCACTAAACTTCCAAAATCCCTATAAAATAACTGCAGCTCAGGAAGTGCAACCACGTGATAATGTGAGAAAAGTTAATTTCTGTAATTGGGTCTTGGATAATGTTAACAATCGCTGTTTTTTTGGGGGTTTTTTTTCCTTTCTTTAAGACAAAGCATGGTTTTATTTACATGGCCATGAAGAATTAATGAGTGATAATGGGAATTTTCTTAAATGGTGTGAGAGAGATGTGTGGTTATTTTTAACATCTATGACAAAGGAATTTGGTTACTGTAGTTACAATTTGCATGAATTTCAGGAGCTATGACCATCCAACTCTGCCAGCAAACAGCGTGCTTACTGGTGCCAAGAAAATTCCAATTAGAACAGCCATACATCTAAATGAAGGCTCTGTACTAGGTGCTGGAAGAATATTTATTAATTGCTTAAATGAAGATAGGCTTACCTTTTGTCCATTCTGAAAAGTTGACATGTTTTTCCATCTCATACTTAACTGAAACAAATGCAAAGGCACACTGTTCTGACTTATTAAAGCATGGGGTGACTGTTTTCTGGTTTAATTTTAACACCTTAAAGCTAGATGGTCTTCCTAAAGAATTTCCAATTGAGAGGTGGCATTAACTGTAAGTACATGATTGTGATGAATCTTGAAGTATAAGTGTGCTGTATATTCCTTGGTAAGCTGCAAAGAATTTCACAGTATAGTACTTAAATCATCCCAAGGCTATTGCTGTTAATGTCTTTAAGGTTATAGGTAGTAGCCATAGAGCATTAACAGCTCTAAGGCACATTTACGAAAGTGTGTACTAGTAGGGCTTCTTCCTTTCAAGTATTAGGCCCTATGGCCAGTTTCATGCTCACAGTTGAATTTTCCATCCAATGTTTACTCGGACAACCTAAAGATCTCTTTCGTTTGGATAGTGAAGCATGGCTTTTGAGAAGTTATTGTCCTTGTGATCTATACCCTACACATTCTATGCTTCTAAGAATTGTCCACAGCCTTGCCATTGTCGTCAATAAAATTATCCATCTGGTTCGTCCAAGGCTTGTGAGATTTGAAAACAATTAAGTCATCACTGACAAAAAGGGGTTGAATTGGTGGGACTCCCTGTGCTAGGAGAGCAAAAGTTAAAATAGAAATCTCAAAACAAATTTAATAACTAGGCTAATAACCATGAACAACATTGTCAAGAACCTTTATATTGCCAGGGCCTCAAGATGCTTTCTTTAAGTATCTTATCTCTTTGAGGTTTCATTTTTTGCAAATAATAATATCTAAACATTATGATGTACATACCAAGCGAGATGGCTACACAGTAACATATGAGGCTCACATTTGAAAGATCCCGGGTTTGATTCCCAATGGCCGCCCATTCTGACCATGGTTTTCCCTGGTTGACATTGGGAATGCTTGAGTGGTGCATTCTATCATGGATTTTCCCTGTCCCACATTTCCTTTCCCTTTCATGTTAACTCCAGGGCTGTGGTTTGGTCAGTGTGGTGCTGAGGCTTGAGATTTGGAACTTCTTCTCGGTCCTGCTAGAGCGAAGCCTGTCGAGTCTCCACTGCTGGGTTGTTTTTCCCTGGTCCCACTAGAGGGACATCTCCGAACAACCCTCTTGTGGCAGTCACTCAAGCCTGGAACTGTTACGGAACTCTGTGCATCTCTGTCGACTTGCACTGGCCTCACTCTGCAACCCATATGTCTCCTGCAGCTCCCTCACCTCATCCGCACCTCCCAGGCATGCATGTACGCACAAAACTTCCATTGAGGTCGAGATGCTAGGTGTCCCCTCCATTAATTAGTCCTATCCTATGATGTACATCTTTTTTTAGTTAATCCTAATTACAGGATGGATCAAATATAAACCAGAATTTTCTGCGAGTGGTTCAGACAGTGAGTATCTGTTTGTGACCTTGAATGGCAGTTGGGGAGAGGAATCTGGAAACTTTCCTCTGTTGGTCACTACAGCAAGTCGTTTCTCTTGTCAGCATAATGAGAAAGCAAAAGATACACACATCCATCGAGCAATGCATTATCATAAATTTCTCATGAAGGAAGACATAAAAACATCCAAACTGTTGAGAAAATTGCAGTCACAGTTTGGGACCAAAACTCTTTCGAAGACCCAAGTTTGAGATACACAAAAAATGTTCAGTGGGACAGGAAGCTGTGGAAAACTAGGCTTGTCAGCAGGAAGGGTGCTTGCAACAGCTTTTTGGGACTCAAGAGTATTCATATTGATGGTGCATCTTCTTCATCAAAGACCAATAAATACTGCAGGCTGAAGCAATGTCAACAAACCATCCAAAATGTCATTCTTTTCCATGACAATATAAGACCTCATACTGCTATTTAACATGTGAAAAACTGAAAGAGATTCACTGGATAACACTGAAACAACCCCTTTACCATTCAGATTTATTTAATTTGTTCTGACCGCTTATAGACACACTGTGAGACAATGATTTGATGATGCAGGAGTGGATAAGCTCATGCACAACTGGCTGTGGACACTTCCCTCTTCATTCTTCAAGAAATAAATTAAGTAAGTCTGGAGGAAAATTTGGCTCGACTTCATTTTTCAATTAGGTAGCAGATAAATCTTTTTTCTTCTAAGCTTTATTGACTTCATTTTAAGTTTTTGTTATAACAATATGCAGTGTAGTAAACATTTCTTTTATAGTTAATGGACTGATTTGTTTTGCACAAAGAAATTTAACACCCACTGAAAACGTATCTTATTGATGTAACTTCAGCATAAAGCTAATTCATCATGCTGTTGCTTATTATGCTGGTTCCTTTGTATTCAGATTGATGTAGATATAAGTTCAAAATTACTGGGGAAAAAACTAAAATCTTATGCTTCACAATCACATGCCGTTCTCCACCAGTTCAACAAACCATTCTTACAGAAATGTATTCTTCTATCTACTTCATGTTAATCAAGATAAAACATTTGTAGAAATGGTTGTATTACATATTTCCTGTAAGTACAATGGGAATAGGGGAGGTAGTTTGGGGTGGAGGGTTTTCTTGAAAATCTTTGTATCGCATCCTTTGAGGATGCTGAGCTTGAATACCAAGTTTGGTATTTAACAAACTTTTCATTTTTGAGTTATGACACACAGGCTTTGGAGAATTTACATTAAGAAATATGCTTATGAACTTTTGATATCCCAGAGGATAGCTAATCTTCAGTTTCATCCAACCTCCACCAGATTCCTGCACCATAAGCTTACTCAACACAGGTGGTTTCACTATGTTTAGTTTCTCTCATTTTTGAAAATACACCATTTCTAGAAAATTTTCTCTAAAAAGTCCTCTTTAAGAAATAAATTAATGCACTTAGAATTTAGCTATTAAGAGGAAAGGAAAAAATACAATTTTAATGTCTACACAGGATGACAGTACTGTCCAATGCTCAGCTCTGTAAAGCTCTTGCCTGAGGAAGAACAAAAGGAGAAAGAAGGTGTACAGACACCTAGAATGATACAAAACAAATGACTTATTCATTATATCACATCCCTATAGCATTTCTCGCAGTGCACAGAGCTTAGCATCAGACACTGTTTAAGGAAAGGACAATATACACAAAACAAATTATCATAATGCATTATGTAGTGTCAATTTAAACACACTTAATTGCTTCACTCACCTATTTAATGAGCAGGACATGTATTGTGAGCTTAAGTTCATTATACATGTCCTGCTTAATAAATAGGTGAGTGAAACAATTAAGAGTATATAAGTTGACACTACGTAAGTGCATTAAGATCTGCTTTGCTGAGCGGGACTCCATCATACAATACAATTATTCGTTATCATGTTTAAAAATAGGAATTTTCTTTATTTTACAAAAATCAGTCTAGTACCACTGTGCTGCTTTCATTACACATAACTTTTGGACAGACTGTGATTATTACATTAAAATTAAAGCCAAGTTCTTTTTAGACATAATCTCTCAATTATAAACAAACATCTGAAGAATCTAAAAACACTGCTATCACTCACTAACTACTGTTGTATTGAATTATATAGCACCTTATGTTCATGTATCTAATATGTACTTCTGTGTATGGCAGTCCTATATATACTCTTTGGTCTATTTTCCAAGCCATATACAGCATCTGGATGACCACCAACATAAATAAAATAAATTAACAAAAAAGATGCCTAATTCATTAGGAATAAGTTCTAATTAGCTACTAGTACAATGAACAGTAAATTCTAATATGCTCCAAGAATATGGCCTTTGTTTCAATTACTGAGATAAAATAAATATATAAAAGTTAAATAATGCTCATTACAACAACGATTGAGCATGATTCCACCAGTTCTCAATAAAAGTCCTAGTTCAAATCTGCTCAAGTGCTTCAACAATTATTTATAACCTATTCCTCTTTTTTAAAAAAAATAATCTGAGATACCACAAATTTCTCTTGGTCACAATATATAACTTTGCACAAAATTAACAGATACAAGTATTATACATGTAACAGCCCAAAGAACTACAAAGAAAACCCAAGCTCTACCATGGAATGGTGATGCAAAATCATTTTTTACACCCATTCCAATCACTTCAAGGGTTTTCTTCCTTGCCTGCAGAACAAGGAATGCTGGAATAAGGTACTGTATGCCAGCACCAGCATAAGAACCTGTTATTCCAACCAGAATCTCTAGATTTTTGGTTGCCACTGCTATTAAAACAGGAGGAATAACTGCAAGAAGAGGAAAGAGAAGTTTTCGGAGACACCAACGATAATGGCGACCCTCAGTAAGGAACAAGGATTTTAGGTTATTGCGGAGAGTGATTGCAACAATTGGAAAACTAGTACTGAGAGTAAAAACAGGGAAGAGGGCTAGGAAGTAGCGGAGAATGACGAGGAAAGGTCCCTGACCCAACCAACGCTCACTGAAGTCCAATGTATACAAATCACTTACATGTTTAAAAGCAAACACTCCTGTAAGGGCAAGCAAAAGATAAAATGCAGCAATAAGCAAATAGTCAAGAGCAAGAGAGCTGATCAGTTTTGACTTGTCTGATATTGGTGACACAAGGGCTGGCAGCGAATGATGGCACATGAAGGAGTAGACACATGCCCCAAACAGTTCAGGCACACCTGATACATTGGCAGCTTCAGGATGACCCTGTGGTCCATCAACGATTAGATCACGTACTGCAGTGATGATCATTATGGAGAATGCTTTAGTTTAAAAAAAAAATAGAAGAAAAAAAGCATAGAATACACCTTTAAATACAGTGTACAATAACAAATGTCACACATTTCTTATGATACTAAATGACCTAGTATTTCATTAGCATAAAGATTTTAAAATACTTAAGGGTACATGCTCCTGAGATTTTCAATTTCTATATTTATCATCAGATTTTAATAGACTTTAAACTTTGTATCATATTTTGTCTGTTGTGTTATATGCCCGCCAAATTTCATTGAGGCATTTTCAAAATTTACTTTTTAAAAAACAATTGAATTAAAAAAAAAACATACATTACTAAAAAAACAAATTATCTCAAAATCAAGATAATGGATTTTTTTGCCAGAACTCAGTCCTATGGAATTGTGGATGGGTTTTACTGAGGCTTTAGTGGTGCAGATGTAAATAAAACAATAATTTTGAATTTATACATTTTTCTGTAAGAAGTAAGAAAAGTATGTTTGAGCCCATTTTCTTAAATAGAAGAAAACCGTTGCACAATTCTAAATCTCTGTGTATTATGAAAAATGTGGAAAGTTTCATGAACTTATATCAAATAGTTTGGGAGAAAAATTGAGTTACAGTTTAGCATATAATTTAATAATGTGATGAGCTAACCTAGTATAATACTAAAATCTTCCAACTGTGTAGCCTTGTTTTATTATCATTAATTCTAACACCTATATTTACAACTAGTTATAACGTTAAAACAAAAATGAATTATAATCACCAAGTAACGAATACAAAACATAGAAATTTGAAAAGCACATGCACAAAGTTTCCACCGCAAAGTGTATTTACAAATACTTAATGGTCAGATACCATGAGAACTATATGCATCAAAAATCTGCTTTAAGAACAAGCATTTATGAAAATGAGGAAGAAAACTGCTATAAGCACCTCATACTGGTGGCATACCCAGAAATTTAATTCCCAGTTAGTGCTGACTTTCATTAAATAGCCGAATAAAGGCACTTTCAAATGGAATATCTAAATAAGCTTTGCACCTCCAAATTCCTCATAGATTCATGCTCATTTTAGTCGCAAAATTCACAATCATGAAAAATTGACTTTTTCTCTCATACTTCAGTAGCACATACCCTTAAGAAACTATGCCCCTAATCAGCATTCACATTTAAGGGGTTCACAATAACCAAGAAGGAGAATGACTAGTTAAAATACATGTATTATAATGCGAGTTCATAATTAATGGGAAGCTTTACCGGATCTTGGAAACCAGAAAGAAGACTTGCTCAAATTTTAACTTTCTCTTCTTGTTTCCAGGCACAGCATATTAGGTCCATATTGTGCATATTGGACTCTACATTAAAGAAATAATTCAAGAAGGCTGGCAGTTGCAACCTGGAAATTGAAACTGGAAGTAATTTCAGCAAATGTGTCTCCTGACCACAGGTCCTGAATCCCTCAGATTCATACAACATTGGTTCTTCTAGCAAAAACATCATTCAGGGGTGGCTTCTGGGGTAGTGCCGCTGTCCCATAGCACTCTTGTATCAAAAGGAAAAAAAAGAGAAGCATATAGGAATTGCGCATTAAGCATTGTTTCCGAGAGTATGTTTCTTTACTTGAACACATACGTTAAGCGGCGCATGCTCTGCCAGTAGTTTTCTGAAGCTTGGAGCCAATGCTTATAAATGCCATGTATAAGGCTAGGGTGCATGTTTCTACACGGTTTTTATGGGAGAGGTGGAGCCAAGATTACTCTGACTCTGAACTTACATTCCACCCATTAGAGCGTAGTAAAGCACAGAACCTAGCAACAATGATAGAATACATATTCTGCGCTCAACCTTCCTTCAATACAAAGTTACCATCTTGCTGCAAGTTAATGCTAATGCATTTGGAAATGCAAATTAATGCTTAATTAAATTGAATGCAGAAGTAATACATCAAAACATCCTTATAAATAAAAATATATGGTTTTGAATATAATTATGTCATTAGGTTTTGAAACTATACCCCCGCCGTTGAATCTTTGCACTTGACAGTTCATGTGACTTCATGTAACGTTGGCTATACTGTGGTTGCAATGTTGCCAGAGTGGCTAGTAAAACAACAGCTGATTGTTCTCCTTTCTATCGTGTCTAAGCTGCATACAAAAAGTGTACGTAAGTAGCAAACATCATTGAATAATAACTATTTTGTATTATTATTATTATTGTTAATTGAAAATAACTCAGCATAAACATTGCAACATGTGTAGAATAAATTAGCACTTTTGACAATATAGAAACAAAATAATGCAAACATAGCTTAGGTAATGAGGAGAAATAAAAAAAATTATAAATTGTGATAACAAAGTTATTTTTGTTCATGCTGCATTCCATATGGTTCAGGAATTTTGTGCTCTTTCTCTTGGAGTTTCACTCCCTTGTAAATAAACAGTTCTCATGATTGCTTCAAGACCTGCTGCAGTTCGTTGTACGGCTTTATCAGCAGGAATAGAGGGATGCCCATGAACCTTCACGTACTCCTCCTGTTCAAAGAATTCCTGGGTCCTTCTTAACAGTTCCAATGCCTGACTATTAAGTGGTACATCTCGATGCAAAGGATTTTCACTTTGTGAATCATCACTCGATGATCGGCGTCATTTTTCAGATATTGTCGCACTTCAAATCTTGTATAAATAATATGAATGAAATATACGTAAAAAAGCTGCGTGCGTGCGTGTGTGTGTGTAAATGAACACCAACTGTAACCACAAATATAAATAACAATGAACAATATTAGCCTGCAAACAACTCGACACACATGCTAGATTTACAAACTGAAACACATGGTTGGAAATGGCTACATCCGGCAACAGAGCCGCTTCCAGTTCCGCTTCCGCTTTGTCATAGACCACCCAAAATGCTGCCTTGTGATTGGTTTAGGAAGTCTTAACAGTTACAGCTTTTCATCTGTTTTTTGCGAGTGTACCAATTTAATCTCTAGCTGTCAAGTGCAATGTTTCAACGGCGGGGAAATAAGAGGTATTATCTCAATATTTTCACAACAGCAGGGGTATTGGTAATAATTGAATACACAGTATCTTATCCACCCCAGAACAAAAATCTAATGTATTCACCATATGTTGAGCACCTATTTCAAAACAACAGTCAAGTAATTCTGTTTATTGTATAGTTCAGTCTAAAGACATTCACTGTGAAGTCAGGCAACTAAAACAGTGTAGCTGTGTGTAGCATTTTCTTTAAGTGAATATTCAGTTGTGTGTGAAAGTTACAAACATGAACTAAGTAAGTGAATTATTAAAAGTTCTATTTATCAACAGGATTCTCAGTGAAAAAATTCAGATGAAAAATTTGGTAAGCCACTCCCAATTCTGAATCTGCAGTATCAAACAAAAGTTGATGATGTAAATTCAATCTGGAAATTTACCAAAAGAACAAAGGACTTGTGGCTGTGAAGAAAGCAGTGCTTCTTTTTTTTTTTCTCCTTCTGTGTTATTTGGAGATGTCCATTGGTATCAGATCGGAATAACTGATGTTGGGCATATGGTCTAAAATGAAAGTACATTCGATTTTTTTCAATTGCTTAATAAATTTGATGCTACTGCACAAAGTTGGTAAACATATTTTTAAACATAGAAGGAACTCATACAGTGAAACCAATTTAGATTAATACAACTATAAAAGTAGGAGTTGATTAAATTCTTGAAAGGTTTCACTCACTACATTATTATGCAGAAACATTTTCATAGGCAGTTGCCTACATCATCAGCTGCCTTTGACTGATTTGTGTGTCCAGTTGTAAACATATATTTGAGGGATTTGTTTTCACTTTTTTTCTTGGCACTGCCAATAGAATACTTCAGTGGCCACAACTGATCAATAGCCAATTCAAAACTGCCTATTGCCTCAGAAACAATAGCAAAAACTAGAAGAGACAGCAAAAACCAGTAGAAATTCACAAAGAACAACAAACAACTTTAGTGTATGCTATTAATAAAGGAATGAAGCTTGGTACCACTAGAGGAATCGGAAATAGTAATGTATCTGCATTTAGAAAATGTTTACTCTATTGAATTTTGACATTGGCTAAGCTGCATTATGTTGCTGAATTCGAAGCAGGTGAAAAAATACCATTGGTCAGTTACAAACAAATGATCTCCCCAATGCGCAAAATCGACTTTCCACTTTGCTATCAATACGGTCATCAATACGCATTCCCATTCCGGTTCCTGGTGTGTTGTGAGCCAAAATGTTCATTGTGTTGCTTCCCATTCTTGGGTTATTGTGAACCATCTTATCAGATAGGAATGCACTCTGAATTGTAAAATTTGCTTCAACTCATTCTAGTATATTATTATTATATTCTTATAACTAACTTTTAGCATCAACATTTATGTGGACATTACTGGCATAGTAGATATGGCAACTATAGGTATGGTATTACATATATTGACATGTTACTGGACACACATGCAAACATTTCCATAAAATAACAACTATACAACATCAAGACGTTAAGTATTTGCTTGATAGCAATAAAAGATGAGAGCTAAGCCAAAATACACCACAATTAACATGATCTTACTCTGATTTAAGCAGTTCAAAGAAGAGTCATGCCTCCAAATGGTCATGCTTTATCCTGAGGGGGAAATGCTGCTTAACTGCAAGTCAAGCAGTTTCATGTGCTTGTGCACTTAATGCAATACATTTTCCACAATATTTTTATTCACTATTTCAGATAGCATCGCTTTGTCTTTTTGTGTATCACAGCATTTGCCGTCATTTATTTCTATAAAATTACATTAAAAAAAATCTGATGTGTTACACTCACATGACTTTCTCTACTCTTGTAAAATCTAATTTTACAAACGCCTATTCTCCATATGCTTCATGTTAATCGAGATATCGAGATGTCATTCTTATTGGTAATTTTCTTGTAGAAGCAAGGGAAATATGGTAGCTTTTAAGCGATAGTCAAATATTTTAACGCTGGTTGCTATGTGGCGCATTCCATTCTCTTTGCATGTCCAGGACATAAAAAAATGAATAACGCATTTGAGAAAAAGTATAAGTATTGGAAAATTTAAGGAAATAACAAGCAATATCTCGAAAACGGTTCACTCAACGAAAGAAATGTATATGACATAAGTTGTGTATTTTAATGCGATCTACATTTTTTGTGTAGTAAAATTTTGTCTATCTTTTATGGTTTACCAGTTATGCAAAAGTCGTTCACAATGAAGAATACTTTTGGAGACATTACTAGAAAATTCGAGATATACATTTCATTTCTCATGAGAATATCTTAAACATATAATATTTTCATCAAAATCGTTAGAGCCATTTTTGAGAAAATTAAAATTTTCGAAAAATCTTCCATGTAAAGGGTAGTCTGGGGTAGGGGGATTTTCTTGAAAATCTTCGTGTCGCATCTCGGGAAGATACTGAACCTAAATACCAAGTTTGGTGCTTATCCGACTGTTCGTTTTTGAGTTATGCTGTTCACAGACACACACACACACGGACATGTTTCCAAAAATGCTTTTTTTGGATTCAGGAGGTCTCAAAACATGTATTTCCGGTGAAATCTCGGTATTGAATTTTTGGGTGGAATGCAATACTTCCCCTACTTACTATACGTAGTAGAGAAAGTAAAAATTATGTGTTACATTCACATGACTTTCTCTACCATTCTTCAACAAACTATTATTACAAAAGCTTATTCTCCTATCTACTTCATGTTAATCAAGATAAACATTTGTGAAAATGGTTTTATCACATATTTCCTTGTAGATATAATGGGAAAGGGGAATGCAGTAGGCATAACTGAAAGTCAAAACCTTTAAAGAGCTGGTCAGTTGCTATGTGATGGCTTTGAAATTCTGTTCCCTTTGCATGATCAAGAGAAATAAACAAATGACTTCCCATTTGAGAAAAGTGTAAATATTTGAAAATTCAAACCAATAACAAGGAATAGCTCGGAAAAGGTCAACTCCAAACAAACAAAATATTTGACATAAATTGTGTGCTTTGACAAGATCTACATCTTTTGTAAAAGATTTTGTCTATCTCTTCTGGTTTACCATTTATGCAAAACTCATTCAGAATAAGAGAACTTTAGAGGTTATTCCCAGACAATACACATTCAATTTGTATTGAAAATATCTTAAACATATTGAATTTTAATCATAATCATTAGACTGTTTTTGAGAAAATCAAAATTTTAGAAAAATTTTCCTATGTAAAGGGTAGTTTAGGATGGGGGTATTTTCTTAAAGATCTTTGTGACGCATCCTTTAAAGATGCTGAAATTAAATACCAAGTCTGCTATTCAACTGACTTTTTGATTTTGAGCTCTGCCATTCTCTCACATGTACACGTGCGCGCACACAGAGAAAATCCTGTTTTTGGATTTAGGGAGTCTCAAAACGAGTATTTCCCAGTGAAAGCTGAGTATCAAACTTTAGCGGAATACAATACTTCCTCTACTTACTATAAGTAAGTAGTAGAGAAAGGTAACATAAAAAAGAAAATTAAAAAGCTCTTTTAAGTCTGCCAGCTACAAAATATTCAAAACTTATAATGTAAACCAAACAACACTTAAACAATGCATGCAGCACAAGCAAACTGATACACCCAGCCAAGATTACTATAGTTGAGAAGCGATTGTCTCAACAATTTATCTCTGTTTACAGATACATACAAGGGGTGGTCATAAAGTTTTAACTATCACCTCGAAAAAATTAAGTTAATTCATTTTTTTTTGCGTGTATATGTCTGCAGTCCTGGTACAAGTTGAAATACCTGTGCCACAGTACTGCAGGACGCAGCTAGAGAAGCCAAAACAAAATGGGTACTCCATTGATAAAGTGGAGTATCGAGAGGTAATTCGTTTTCTGCATTTAGAGGGAAATAATGCTGCAAAAATCCATGCTGAGTTGATGGAAGTGTATGGCAATAATGCACCATCACATGACACAGTGGTTAGGTGGCGCAGACACTTTAAGTGTGGTCAAACAAGTCTGAATGACGAAGAACAAAGTGGCAGACCATCTCTCTGTGAAGAACCGGGAATCCTAAGTGATGTGGAGACCCCGGTGCTTGAAGACCGAAGTGCACAATCGAGGCGATGGTGCAAAAAGTAAACATCAGTCCTGGATATTTTAGAACATCTTGCACAACATTTTGAACATGACAAAGGTTGCCACCCACTGGGTTCCACGACTGCTCACACAAATTCAAAAAGCCCGCCAAACCAAGGCAGCAGCGGAAATATTGCAGCTTTGTCAGCCCAACCCAGATGACATTTTTAGCCCCCTAATCACCGTGGACGAGTGCTGGATGTATCACTATGACCCAAAGATAAAGGAGCAAAGCAAACATGTGGATTCACCACTACTGAAGCAGGCGAAGACCCAGCCATCATTGGGCAAAGTGATGCTGAATTTTTTTTGGGATTGCCATGGTGTGGCACTAACAGATTATGCTTGTAAGGGGCAAACCATCACAAGAGTATATTACCAAAATCTCCTGACGAGGTTACAAGAGGCTGTCAACATGAAGTGTCAAGGGAAGCTATCCAAGGGGATCTTTTTGCTCCACAGCAATGCCCCAGCTCATTCAGCACAGGACACAGTCACACATGCTGCTTCTTTGGGCTATCAAATTTTGCCTCACCCCCCATATTCTCCTAACATGGCACCCAGTGACTTCTTCCTCTTTCCTTGAATGAAGAAACCATCGCGTGGCAGGCAGAATTATAAGGTGATTTTCAAGGTGACATGTTTTCCTGAACAGCCAAAATGCAGACTTTCACAATCAAGGTCTCTGCCAATCATCCATCATTGGAAAAGGGTAAATATGTAGAGATGGGCTAACCCATCACCAAGTTTCCTGGTCATAGCTTGCTTTTTTCGAGGTGATAATTAAAATTTTATGACCACTCCTAGTAATGATAGCATACCAGCAAGAGAATATTGGTGCCATGCTACAAAAAAGCATTTGGTGATCATTAATCACATTTTGAATTCGCATCCCTGGTTTCCTCTTGCTCTGAGACAAGTGACATAATATTTCTCTCCAGAGGAATGGTCAGTAAATATCAGCGCAGATAACAAATGCTTATGCACATAGCAACAAAGCGTAACAAATAAGCAGTTCCCCATGAAACAGGAAATTTGATGTGCAGAGATTTCCTTGGAAGATGTTGAGTTTAAACATGAAGCTTGGTATATAACAGAGTTCGTTTTTGCTTTTCACACACACATGGATCTTTTTCTAAAAATGAGATCTTTTTTTAGAGGGGGGATTCAGGGAACTTCAAAATATGTACTTCCAGCGAAATCTCAGTATCAAATGTTTTGTTGCAATACAATAGTTCCTCTATAGTTATTATACATAAGTAGTAGAGAAAATAAAAAAGATGAAACTAATTGTAAATATAACCATGCTCACAACAGAGAAAAAAAAAAAAAATTTCCCTACCACATTTCGGCTATGAAAATATTTTTGCAATATAAAAAAACCTACAAATATATACACTTTTTATGCAACCAGAGCACTACTACCCCAACGCTCTATTGTGCTTGTATAATCTGGATTACATAATCAGATACAAAGAATGTAAGAAAATCAACATAGGAACAGCAAAGAGAAACATCGAACCTGAATGAAAAGCCATCTAAGACATACAAAATACAAAACAGGTGAAAATTCAGAAGTAGCTTCACATTTTTGGAATCAATTACAACATAAAAAACAATGTACACTTTATGATACATGTTCAAATATCAAAAGAGTTTAACATAATGGAGAAGACGTTAATAAAAAGATTCTGAAACCACCTTACAAATTAGTATATTGCCATGGAAGACAACCCTTATACAGGTTCATTACACATCCAGCAGAGGGACTCCAAGAAATGCAGACATGTCCAAATAATGTACCATAACTAATGGGCTCAGTGAAATAAATTTTTTGATGCTTAACATTATGTAAGTACATTATAATTTAATTATAATACTAAAACGTTTTAGAAGCTCCTTATATTCAAGTCTTATGACATACAGCTTACCATATTTCATTTTTTATATCAATTATTACATAAGACAATGAAAATATATTTATTATTCATCTTCAAAAAACTATATAAAACAACTCCACATAGAGTGGATATCAGCACTGTGCAGAATCAATGGAAATGAACTGGCTGATACACTTGCCATGAAAGGCTCAACAATGCTGCTAAAAACAAAACAGTCAATCTTCCTTTCATGTCAGTGAAACACCTAATCTTATCAATACTCTCCCATCAATAGAAACAAAAAACAAACACTGAAAACAGGAAATGAACATCCTCCTTATTAATTCGAACACAATTCCTGACAGACCAAGAAAAATAGCTGTTGCAATCATCAGGCTTCTTCCAAATCATGACTTTTTAGTAAGTAATTTGGAATTCTCACTTCACCACTGTACCTCCTCTGCAACAGTGCTTAAGAAAGATCTCTGTAGTGCATTAACTGAGGAGAATACGTAGCACAGAAATATTGGAGAGCATGAATGCTAATGGCTTCATTGCCAAAAGCATGGCATAAAACAACATATTACATTATTTCCATAAAAATGCTAAAAGGAACTGCAGCAAAAAACTAGAGCTCACAGGTCAGAGACATCAGCATATAACTCAGAAATATTAAGCACATCCAAATCCCATCAATTGGTTTTGTTACTATAATGATGATGAAGGCATCCACAGTTGTGGTTTATTTAGCTATCTAAAGTCAATTTATAGTTGCAACATACCCCATGCAAAATCACACATAACATGCACAGGTCACACTTTGTATATCAACCATGCAAACGGATGTCTACATGGCTAAAGTATAAATAATAACCTATACATATGCAAGAAAAAAAGGGTTTCTCGCAAATCATTGCATTTTCCTTGTTAATCTCTTATGTTGATTTATATTTATTGAATATGAATAACATTTCATTAAAAGTGTTAACTTTATATATGAAAATTGTTGTTTATCTTTCTCAAGTTCCCTTTAATTTGTTATTATAGGAAATATTAAAATAAAAGTTATTCAATTCATTTCTCAAGTTTTTATTTATAAACAATATAACAAACTCAAATTTTAATCGAGGGAAGTCACTAGACTTGCATTCAACTAATTACACAGAGCACTGAAGGAATCAGGAGAAAAGACAAAACCAAGATAGAAAATAGAAAATATTATTTCTCAGGCTGATATATTGGCACATACACATAAAGGTTATCTTTCCAAAGCTGTATAATTTATACTTTTAGTCTGATTTAGTTAAAATTAATTAATAAAATCTTTATTCTACTCACAAAATTCGATCAAATTAAACTGAGCTTTATTTATAGATGCTCATTAACTGCTATGATTCTTAGCGTCCCATTCCATATTGAGCATGAAAACTTTTCTCAGAGGCCTCTTTATCAGGCTTGAGGTTCTTTTATGTGCCGTAAATCTATGACATGGGACCACTGGCTTTACTTCCCTTCCAAAGGAAGCCATGCTAAAGATTTTTATACCCAAAAAAAAATCCATCGCCCTCCACGAGGTTTGAACCCGCAACCTTGGGAAATAGAGGCTAGCATGGTACCCCTAGACCAAGGAAGGAAAAAAAAAATCTGCTTCCTACCTTCTTTACTGAGTACTTTATTCCTACTTTTCCTATCCCCTTCTTCTTTTTCCCAAACAACCCTTTTTTTATAGTATTCAGCCTACTCAGGCATTAAAATCCACCATGGCTACTGCTGCTGCTGCCATGGCCACCATACTCTTTAGATATAAATTTTCATTGGAAAACTGAAGTTTCAGGTGGGTTATATAGCAAACTTCCACTCCCTTCACCTTGTTTATCTATTATCACATTTCCTCTTCTTCCATAACTAACATCTCACTCACTTCTATTCCACAGTTCTTATTAATAAACTCTCCTATAGTGTATGCATTGTTAGTAATTTCTGATTACTGTAGCTATTTGTCTTCACATGATTAGTCAGTTTAATATACAACAAAATAAGCAAACAGTGTAAGAGCAGCTTACTCACCCAATTGGCGGAGAAGCGTACTGAACATCTGCAGATACTTTGTTTTCTGAACATCAAAAAATGCAAATGGGCCCAAGGTAACCAGGAAGATCCCCTGAAAAAAAAAAAGTAGCATGCTGATATCTGCGCCTTGAAGTGCTGGGCAGTTATTTGTTTAGGAATTTAGCAATTAAAGATATCACTTATTTTCATTTACTGTAAGACAATTCCGTAGCTGAGACAGACAATTCATTACTTGGATACTGTGTATGGAATTTCTGTGTCATGTTGTGTGGTCTTGCAGAACCTGGAAGTTCTGGTGGCCTCTACCCTTGATTTACAGCGGTTATGTTTTAGTATTATGATAGGAAGAATATGGTAGGGTGGGTAATATTGGGACAGCTTGAGGGTTCTTTCAAGGTGAACTACCAGGCACGTTTTTAAAGCACCATTTTAATATTTTGCTACTGTAGTCATAATTTTGAACATGTGTGATCACTTCCTCCATTCATTAGGAAGCCAGACACAGCTGTGAGCAATCGTCACTTTATGTTTTCCTGTTGTTAGAGCATTTCAAAATGTTCAAAACAATCGAACGACCCGCAACTGTGAAGTCAGATTAATGATTCACTTTTTTGAATACGAGAATTATTACCACAGCAAACATTCGTCACCAATTGTGTGAGGTTTATAGAGAAAGAATAACAAAATGCCTGACTACAAGATCTGTTTGCATCATTTGGTTGGGAACAATTCAACTATCCTCCCTATAGTTCAGATTTGGCAACACAATTTTCATCTGAAAAAATCCCTTGGTGGAAAACATTTCAAGAATGATGATATTGTGAAACAAGAAGTGCAGACTTGGCTTTCATCACAGGCAGTATCATTCTTTAACAAAGGCATACAAAAACTGGTTTCCCGTCACGAAAGTGCCTGAATAATGGCGGTGACTATGTGGAGAAGTGGTATAAGGTGATGAATGATAATAAAACATTTGGAAAATAATCTTCTGATATGTTTTTTACGAAATTATCGGTATCTACTTTAAAAACATGCCTCGTACATTTTCACCATATATACAATTTAAGCTTATTTCATGCTAAACTATTAGAAGTGATTAAAAACAGTGAAACTTTGAACATAATTAAAACTGTGAGTGGATCGGTGAACTTAAGTTTCGCTTACTAAGTTTTCACAGAACGAGTTTTGATTACATTTGTCTTCATCAACAGTTGTATGTACATTGGCATCTTGAAGGGGATTCCTAATTCAGTATCAATTATACTGCCATCTGATTGTCTACTGAAAAAATTCACTGTCATCAACTGGTGGAATTTCAAAATCTACTATGCATTTTTGGTGATGTGGATTCTTTTTCCCCACTCCCCGAGCTCTGCTGGTGTTTTAGCATGCTTTAAAAGTTTCATTTCCCATTTACTTTTGTGTTCTGTTGACCAAAAATGGTGGGCTAATGTTTTGAGTAAAAACTTAGTAAATGAAATCTAGTGTCGCCAATTCATTCACAATTATGTTAAGCTTATTTACTTACACCTTTAAATATGTTCAGCACCCTAATTATATCGCTATCTGTCACAATCTTGGGACAAGGCAGTAATTCTGTTGTCTGGCAATGCCATTATAGCAAAACTGCAAAGGTATGACTCAAGTCTTCTGATTGCCTGACACAAATTCTTCCTTTTCTGACATTTAAGCCACTTACTCGAACCAATTACATATTACGGCAATATACAGGGAGAGGCAAAAGACTATGAACCAGCTGCACTGTGTTTTTTGTGTCCGCATCCACCAGAAAAAAGTTTTCTAGCTGTAAAAGAATTTTTAGCTGTCTCTGAGCTAAGTATAATTTAAACTCAGTTTTGAACATTACGGGAATATTGAGTAGCCTAAAGCAAGAGTTTAACTGAGGTTCGCCTGATGGATATATTGCAAAATCCAAATAGTGGCCAAGGGAGAAACTAAAGCTTCTTTGGTAATAACATTTGATGTCTTTACTGCCCTCTCAAATTTCTCACTGATGTGCTGTTTATGGCCATTGCCACCTTAGCCTTCTTTGAATTTTTATATAAACACAAAACTTGTTCATACAGATTTTTATTGCACAAGTCATTTGTGTACACAATAAGCAGTGATCAATTATGTATTTTAGGCAGATCTACTGAAGAGAAAATGCACTGCAGTTTGGAGTGTTTAGTTGATGAATTTATGATGTGTAATTCTCCATTAAAGGTATCAGAACCAGCATTAACCTAAAGACAAGCAGATTAGAACAGCTACATTGTTGCAATGAGTGATAATGCAACTCTTACATGTTATGGATAGTTTATTTTCTTTCATGATCCATTAAATTTGTATTTCAGATGCAACTGTACAGTAAACCAGAAGTTAACCTACATTCCTGAGTTAGTTTCTCCACTTTGAGCCTGTGCTTAGAGAAGGTTCTAAACTGTGTATACTGAGGATTTATACCTAGCAAACAACTTCAGGTATCTGATTTAACACACCTACACTCAAGTCCGTTCCAAGAAAGGGTCCTGAGTAAATAAATGCACACGACTTCAGTGCAGCACGCCTTTCATGTGTTTTTTATCCTTCCTTTTTATACTTCAAATAATAAAGATGGTGAATACGCATAGTATTTAAATTATCATTTTATTTAAACAGAACTTAAATAATTAGTTTCAACTTTATTAGGATAGCCATTCAGCCATCAGTACTCTCGTGTTGTTCACTGAAGCTAAGCAATCATTGCTAATGCAGTATTTTCATGTTGTGATCATGGCTGAGTGCATAGCAGGTCAGAGCAGCATAATTAAACATGGAAGTGACAAGTCCTTAAAATGGTAAAAAATGATAACTTTGAATGTATAAAAGTCTTTGGGTGTTAGCATTACGGATGCCATTAAATTAACATAAGAAGCAGCTGATGTGTCTGTGAAGAAAAAGTCGAGGATGTAGCAACAGTAGAGGCCCCAAAAAAAGAAAAGGAATTGATGTGCAGTGTATTAGCAAAGTGGACAACTTAATGGAGCATAGTGTTTTCTTAATGAGTGCCCTAAGGTGCTTTCTGCAGTAAAGTAATGAAATATATTTTGTAACATTTAGTTTGTTTATCAAGTATAGGGACATATATTTCTTTAACACTCGGTGCTGGTGCAGTAAAAGATAACACATAGTTAATATAAAACTAAGAGGTAACAAAAGCAGTTTCTTAAGCTCCTGAAAGTAAATGGCTGGAGGAAAGAGAGGAAGCTCCTCCATGCGTTCACAAGATGTCAAGTGCGAGTGATAGTTATGCATTGTTTGTGTGCTGAACCATTCTTGACTTGGAAGGACTATACTATCTATTCTCAATAGATAGCTTCATTATTACCCAAATTCTAGTATAAGGAACCTTTAGTGATTAGTAGAGCCCAGATTTTTAGGTGGAGTAAACCTTCATTTCTTCTTCTTCTTTCTCTGTTTAACCTCCTCTTATGTAGGACTTACAGGCGGGTGCCTGGGGTCAGAGGCCCGTCGAGGAGCAGACACTCATGGATCAGACAGAATATCCAGGTTGGGTGATCAGCCCGATGCCTGGTATGGGAGGAAGGAAGTAGATGAAATGAAATGATGGTGAAATGGATGAAAGGAAAGGTGATGATGGAGCAGCCCTCGTAGCCATGGTCACTGGAGCATGTAGCTTCAAAGCTCCACCAAGCTGAGGGTCACAGGTTCGAGTCCTGCTATGGGGATGGTTGTTTGTGTGTGTGTTGTATGTGTATTGCAGTAATAAGTGGTAAAGTAAACAGTAAAACACAGTAATCATAAACTGGGTAAACAAGGGAGCTTAAGAAGGAAGGAAGGAAGGAAGGAAGAAAGAAAGAAAAAACACTCAATAGTATGCTGATATTTGCCGGACCTCGTAGCCATGGTCACCAGAGTGTGTAGCTTCGGCGCTCTGCCAAGCCCCACCATGGGCATGGGTGTCTGTGTGTAATTGCGGTAATGAAAAACAGTAAAAACACACTTCAAAGAAAGAAAATAATGATGACATTTTTAGCGTCTTTTAAGTACTCGGCATAGTAAATGGCAGCAGACAGCCAAGTACGTTCCTCCTGACCTATCAGCTGCATCCAGGTGTCACCACGTCACATGTGCTGTGTTTAACTGTAATAACTTGAACTATCTACTGGTTATAAGTGCTGGAAATAATTATACAATGAGTTTCAATCCAAAAATAGCATTCTTCATTTCGAAAAAGGAAAAACAGCTATTTTGGTTATTTTAGGTATCAACCCCTCATTTAGGTTTTTTTAGGTGTAATGAAATTCGCATATTCTGCTCCAGAAGCGTGAAATGAGTATATATCTTGAAATGTGTTAATTAAATAGCGAGGAAAAATATAGGTTAAAACCTAAAAATCTGGGCCCTAGTGATTAGTTACTTCTAATAGCCTTTGCTAGTGAAAGTTTTAATTCTGTTAAACACTTGAGTATCAAAATTTATTCTTCTATCTTGGAAAGAACAAAACGTAGTCAAAATGAAATGTTATTAAAACTTTAAAGGTAGAGGAATGCATTTGTTAAAAAAAAAGCAGCGAGAAATATGTAAGAACTTACCAGGAACATACGATACACATCTATTCTTGTGAACTGCAGATCCTCCCAACATGGATCTGTATCTGGTACGGTACAGTTACCATATGAGTAATTGCTTGGTGAGTAAGTGCTGTAAAATAAATTACACAATAGTAACAATCAATGCTGCAAACTGTATATCACACCAAAATATGAAGAAAGCATTTATTAAGATAACATAAATTCAATTTGCTGCTTAATATGGTAGCACATAATAAAACAGAATTACAGTTGCATTTGTAGCTTTTCTTTAAAAATGATAATGCAATGCAAAGTACTAACAATTGCATTTCAAGCCATACAGCTAAGAAAATTATTCTATACAAAGAGCATTATTATTACAGTACATCTGCTCCTTAGAAGTAAGGACATGTTATCATTTACTGCACACTTGTTCATACAACATTCGAACATTACATAAATTAAATGAGTGCTTGCAAAAATTGGCTATCTACCATTTTACCAGAACCAAGAAAAGTTGACCTTTCCAAATGCCAATAAAACAAATTGCTCATAGATTCTAGCATATATAGGAATAAAATAATGTAGCTATCTTACACAGATTTCACGGCCTCCAGTCTAAAGCGCCAAGTGAGCTTAATTTTACTCTATCAGGGCAACTCTGAAGGGCAACAATATCAGGAAAGATGAATGGTATTGACAAGAAAAAGAGGTCAAAGTGGCAAATAATTTAATTATTCTGTAGTAAGATTAAATAATAATAATAATAATAATAATAATAATAATAATAATAATAATAATAATAATAATAATAATAATAATAATAAATGGAGTGAAGTAAAGAAAATCATATTAGCTGAAAGAAAACTTTCTTTGAAAGCTACTGGAGCATGCACAGATGATACACTATTGTCCATTCCAAACCAGAGTTCCCTCTGATGTAAACAGAAGCACGTGCTTCAGCTTGTCACGAACCCAAGAATATACTCTTATGCCAACGTAAGTAGTTCCTTAATACATGTATTGTATTATGAAATATTAGAGCAGGAAGGGTATAGAACTGCACATTTTATTGCTGTTATCATAAGAACTCATCGTTAAAGGTAATGGATATATACTAGCTGTTAAGAGATTACAAAATATGATTTTTGCCTGCTGTTGCGCTAATGCAGAGAGCATCTTGCTTGTTAATACCAACCGACATGCACGACTGCCATTCTCTTACATACACAAGAAATGCAGCAATGAATTCCCAGAGGTGCTATCTGAGTACCGAATAAACACTTTGCGTAACACAGGATATATGATAAGCGAAATCATTCATAATACACTAACACACATATGCTCAGCTCAGATCAAATCTTGTGATTTAGTCAGTTGGTATTTGAGCTCACATGGCAGAGGTAGGTGCGTGTAGTGCAAACACAGAAGCGGGAAACATTTAAAAAGTGGCTAAAAACAAACAACTTCATTTATTCAACTCACTATTAAAAAAATATCCGACACTTGCATTATTGCATATTACGAAACTAATATCGGATTTTTACAGGCGTTTCAGTGAGAAGTGTAACGAAAGCAGGGAATATAAACAGACATAATACAACATAGAAGAGGATAAAATGTGGGAACTTGTTTTAAGTGTGACAGTGCTGTGGAATTGTGAATAAGCTTGTCATTATTTTGGAGAGTAGTTCTGATTCTGATAGGGCAGCTGAGTCATCTTCGGAGGATTCGGATTTGGGTGTTGCACTTTTGCCCGAGGATTGTGATTAACGTAAGTAAAATGTTCATTGCCGCATACTTATAAAATTGATTGTTACCTCAGGTTGCACTTTGAACTATGATTCTCACGCAGGGCGCCTTTTTATAGATTAAATAGTGTTCAACAAGCACGTGGGAGGGGAACAAGCAGACATTATGGGCGGGGATTGCGAACTACTTTTGCGCGGATAATACAAAGAGTTTGTTTTCAGTGAAAGGCAGTCTGGTTTGGAATGGACAGCAGGGATGCAAGTAAAATGGTTGGAGAGAATATATTTGGAAAAAGTCAAGGTATTTTTGGATTTGAGATATGGTGACTAAATGAAGGATAGACATGTGATCATAGAAATTTTTGTAAACAAACCTTGTGCTTGTCAAGAGCTTCACCGAAAATCAGAAATTTAATTAAACATATTTTGCATTCAGTATTTGAAAATGCAGAGGAAAGGATTAATGAAGGATTAATAATGTTTTTATTAATAATTATGAGGAAATTCTGAATAAAATTGGTTTGGGAGTAATTTGGAGAGTTAAGAGAATCATTACAAAATAGTTTCTGGAAAGAAATTAAATTAAGAATCAAGATATTGAAAAGGTAAGAAATACGCACTAGTTTTAATCATGAAATGTTATATAGAGAACTAAAACTGGTGTGGTAGAAACATTTGTGTTGAATAATGTAACAAAATAAGAGAAGGCTTTGCATGAGTTAGAAGAGGTTTGAAAATGGAAAAGATTAACAGCAAAAGGGAATACTGATAAATGTTCACTTTGTAACCAAAAATATAAACTGGCTCGACTGGCATAAACAGCAGAAGCGCTATCGGAAGATAACCAGAATCTTCTGGAAGTTTCCTTTCCCCCCACTTCCAGAAAGTTCCAGAATGTTCTGTGGAAGATTGCACTGGCTATATAAGTGAGCATTCTCAAGAATGCGAATCAATAAGATGAGTCTATCAGTTAGTGGGCGAGTTTGCAAGTGCAATTCTGGTGTGACAAAAAGTGTTTTCTCAGTGAGTTTGTGACGACTGCCTTGACATGCAGCAAGTACTACTGCTGCAGTAGAGACTGGAGATGTTCAACCACCCCCTGCAAGTAAAATGAACCATCCAGAGAAGAGGCTGCATCCTGCATATTTCATTACACCATAAAGAAAATGAAGTGACAGAGGAAATTGAACTAGTTCACCCGTGAGCTAAGTAAGTCTCAGTGAAAGTTGAACTAGATTAAAACAGAGAACTGAAGAAGCGAAGCTGAAAACTGGACCAAGTCACTATATAGATTTGTAATGCAACATATGCAATTTTATGCATTTTTATTAATAGATGAAATAAACATGCATTCACATTAAAACATATATTACCTAGGAACAATTACTTATTTCAGTAATTACGACATACGTTTCATATTCTTCACCATTTTCATGCCATTACAATATTAAAATGCTCAACAAAATAATAGTCAATTAATAACACCAATTCCACAAAATAGGTATTTGAGCCAAGTATTATAATTTGTTACAGAGTGAAATAAAAACTATACCAAATTACATATGTTTAAAAAGAAATTGTGTCATGTTTAGACATAAGTTACTTGCTGCATATTAAAAGGGATAAATTTGTAATAAAATAGTACTTGCATGAGCAAATTATATTACCATAAATGTATTCTTTAGATATTAGCTAGTTACCACTATACACCAAAGTTGTGTATGTATTGCCCTAGGTAAGAGCTCCAGCTCACTAAGAGCAATTGTGAAATAAATAAAAAGACACACACACAATTTAAATTCAGCTTCAAAAGTCTCTTTCTAAAATTTTTTATCTTTAATATCACTTTCATCACTTTTCTCAACACCTGCTTTAAGTAAAAGTAAATAAAAGGAGTATGAAAACTTATAACCTGCTTTAAGATTTGGGTAAAATGCATAATCTCTCAAAAAAGAAGGCTGTAGCTGCCAATTTTAACTACAAGATTTCAAAATAGAGCACCAAACCACCCATTGAAATTAGAGGGAAGCAATTTTGGTATATGAGCCAACCGGATGGCCAAGCCTCAAAGTCGCGCTGGGAGCAACAGGCAAGAGAGAGCCAAGTGACAGTACAGCTCTGCAATCCAATTCCACTTCAAGCATGGATATCCAGCTGAATCACATATTACATTTCCATTGCAACTATCAGTTTGAAATTCATGACCATTCAGCTGAAACTGGCAGCTAGTATTCCGAGTATATCTTAATCATACACAGATACTCTTTTAGGAATTTCAAAACAGGTTTCAGCATAAAGGGTATGACAATTTGCTTATACAAACAGTTATCACACTTACCATGCAACATCCATTAGAGACTTTGCAACAGCTGCCGCATAAATAGAGAGATCCCCATATAAGTACACAACAAAACATAGGAAGAACAGTGAACGCCCCACTGCAACATAAAAAATACAATACAAACAAGTGTTTATAAGTAAATGTTGGTTTATTTCAAATAAAAAATGTTAAAACAATCTTACACTGAGTAACAAACTGAAAATTGTTGGAAGGTTTTCAATTTACAACATAGCCCAAAGCAAACAAAGGAATACAATTTTGTTTTTGATCCTAAGTTAGTTTATATTATGCTCATTCCCATCCTCACATTCAAGTCTCCTAACACCGATCTTTAGGAACAAACACAATCTGCATGCTACAATGTGTATTATAATTTATATGACAATAATAACTTTATGCAAAGCTCTATTGCGGGGGTTGTCAAACTCTTCCAATGATACACCTTTGCATTCAATGCAAGGTATTAGGTATACAAAGAACGCCAAAGAAAATCTCACTGCACCTCACATCTATGTCACATATTTATCATTGTACGTGGCCTTGCGAAGCCATTGTCATTTCATTGGTTGCTTTAGGCCACGGTGCAAGGTTGCACCACTCCTTCTGCTAAATAGTTACACCAATAACCACAACAAATGTTACAAAATGGCGTAGAAATGAAATATGTGTTTACACTCTCGATCGTATTGGCTAAAAGAGAGAGAGAGAGGTAGAGTGAGTGCATTTAGTGTCATACAGACCTCTTATTTGATTGGTAGCCATACCTTATCGGCTAGTGCAGCACACGCCTTTGAAAGGGTTAAAAGCTAAGGGGAAAACTTGATGAGCACCCAGATTAGTGAAATGTAGAATGTGTAGTGTGAGAAGATTTTCAGGGGGTGCAAATTAAAGCTTGAATGGTATTCATGAAATACTAGCAAGGCAGCACTTTATAACAAAAAATAAACAGAACTGTATTCTCACAGTGATATCAATGCTTGTTGCTGCATAGAAGCAAACATAACTAAATAATAAATAAATAAATAAAGCAGCACGTTTTCCCTCTAATTCAATCTATAATTGGTTAATATACTTTTACTAACTTATTGCTGATAATAGGAATACAACAGGATTATAAACAAGAATATAACCCATATTTATTGCATAATATGTATGTAATATTTGGTAAGCCATATACATATTTATCTCTAGTTTCTAAACCTGATCAGCCAATTATAAAAAAAGAGTAATTTGCATGTAGTAAACGAATATCATCATCTGCATATGTTTTACAGGGAATGCCCACTTTCTGATGAATATGTAGACCGTCTTCCCCACTTTCCTGGAATATTTTTATCCAGTAATTTACTATAAAAACACTTTTATGCACTGCCGTTGCAATTGCTGTAACAGTGCAACTAGCCTCCCACAAACACACAATATGTCCACAAGTAATTTCACTTGTATACGGCATGACTGGTTCTGAGACAATAAACATGTTTTGGTTTCAATAACACCAGAAAAAGCAAAGGCATCAACCTCCTCTCTTTTCCCCCTTATAGCCACCAGCTCTGCGATAGGTGAGGTGAAGCACACGCCTCAAAAAGACCCCAGAAAACAATACAAAATCTCCAAAGATTTTCTTTGGTGCTCTGTGTACCAGTAAGTAAATTTTATGAGGGAAATATGTGATTTTGTGGTACAATGGTCAAAATAAAATTTCTCTACATTAATAAGCATACAAGTGATTTATTTAGTTATTTCTTGTACGTAGTATTCAGAATTAGATATTTATTGAATATATCCCTATTCAATGGATTGTTCTGTGAAATGTCTTAAAAGTTAATGTTTTTAAGGTTAAAATATAGTGAATTAGTACATAAAAGTCAACATACATAGATATTCCTGATACTGGTACTCCAGTACAATCAGTAAAAGCTATTAACTTTACAAATTTAAGTAATTTAAGACTCGTATTTTTGTTTAAGTGCAAAGGTTGTGCTTGTTTTGCCAAACATAGTTCTTTAATGTTTGGGTTTCATTGACTTAATTTTAATTTTAAATTGGGATCAACATACAACATATTTCTTTACTTATTTTTTTATACAAATCAGAGAAGAAAATCTGCTTTCAAAAGGTAAGTAAATGCATTTCACAGCTAAACAAATGGCAAAATGTTTCCTCTTGTTGTCTGATCAAATTATCTGAGTTGCACTCTGTTATTGTTGTAGGATTTAAATTGAACTTCTGTATTATTTTTGCACAGTATCACATAAACTTTTTATGGCAATGTATAACATACTGTTTTCACTTAGTTACAATAGAACTGTCAGATATTTGCTATTTGTAAAACAAACACTAATTTATCTTATTTGCTAAAATTTTTTAAGGCTGGTTCATAACAGACTGAGAACAATAACAGGAAACAAATCAGCATACATGATTTTGGTTCACAACAGCCCAATAACAAGAATGGGAATGCATATCGATCACAAAGTGAAAAGTAGATTTTGCACATTGGGATTTCATTTGTTTTTAACTGACCAATGATATTTTTTCACCTGCTTCTAATTCAGCCAACATCTAAATTTGATAGAGTAAACATTATCTAAATGCATATCCATTACATTTCCAGTTCGTCTAGTTATACAAAGCTTTCACTCCTTTATTTAATGGCATACATCAAAGTTGTTAATTGTTCTTTGTAAATTTCTATCGGTTTTTGCTGTTCTTTGTTTTTGAGGCAATAGCCAGCTTTGAGTTGCATATAAACAAACCTTCACTAGAAGAGCTAATGCTCAATGGATCTTTGGGTATCAGGATCTGAGGTTAGGAAGCATATTTTCTACTATTTTCTTCCACTTTCATGTTTCCAACTTGTGACTATAAGAGAGCAGCAGTGGCTGTTTCATGTCCCAGCTGTTTAGAATAACATCTACAAAGAAGAGTCTGATATGCACAACATGGATCTAATATGCCGTGCCCAGGAACGAGAACGTTAAAATCTGGCCAAGTCTTCCTTTCTATTCCTGAGAAAGCTTCCCGTCAATTGTAAACCCTCCCACTAGAATATACGTATTTCAACTTTGTCATTCTCATTCTGGTTACTGTTCTCGTTGTTGTGAACCAGCTTTTAGATACCACCCAGTAAAAGCTCAACTACCATAGGTTGAGAACCGCTGCTCTATGGTGTGACAAGATGGATACATTGCTGCTAATGACTAGCAGGCAGGAAGGAGGAAAATTACATATATACAACTAGCCAATGTTGATCAAGCCCTGAATGTACATAGTTTAAAAATCCTTTTGTGGAAACAATTTATACAGGCACAAATTATAAACACAGCATTTATTAATTTCACATTGATTAGTGGGTTCTACTTCTACTGTATCATCTGCTGTTTTCATTGAATAGTACTATTTACTACAGTAAATCATGCCAATAGTACATTTTATATTTCAAGATATATTTATTCGATTTGCATCACAGAAAGTCTACTTTATCCCAAAATATAAAATGTTTTCCAACCATTACTCTCATCACCTGTATTTTCAGCAACTCTAAATAAATTTGTTTCAATTTTCTCTACCATTTCCTTAGGTTTCATTGTGCCCCATTTGCCGCTTTACCTTTTACTGTGGTTGTACAATATACACAGGTATATCCCTGAAAGTACAGAGTTCATTCGAACATAAAAATCTGTTTATCACAAGTCTCAATGTCTGATCTGGCCAATGAAAGGAACCTGATGCTGCATAATAGAGAATCAGGAGTAACAAAAATTGTAAATAGGATTATCTTATTGCTCCTTGCTACCACCACAAAATTAGAGGCAAAACATGACCAAGAGTAAACAAGGGATTTTAAGCAGAACAGAATAAGTGGATGAAAGGGACAGCTGCTCTCGACAAGGTACAAAAAAGATAAAGCTATCTAATACTAATTAATTTAAAAACTAAAATAATAATGATAATAATGTAAGAAAGAAAGTAAAATATTACCTTACCTCTGCTGAAGAAAAGTGAAGCCATTTGACCCTACAATAAAAGAAATTCATTTTATCAATAATCCTGATTACAACAGAAAATCACGAAGAAGTAAAGGTAATAAAAATATAGCAAACTGGCACATAATTGAAGGGTTGAATGAAGCGTGTTATTTTCACACAATTTTACTTCTCAATGGATGATGTGGTTCAATTTTATCACACAGACAGTGATCTTCACACATAATCACACTTGCACATAAACATATAACTTACTTCTCTTTTATTACAAGTAACATTTTCAAATGCTGTTTTATTTATTTTAAGGTAATTGAAATAGCCTCCATTTGTATTTACATATACTTCAGTCTTCTCAAAACTATTGTTTACACATGCAACAAAAATATTTTGAAGCGGTCATTCACTGTTTAGGTCAGCTGAGACAGAGTTCATAAAATTAAACTATTAATGTTAACCTTTCTTGTTGCAAATACATACTTTAATACAGTAGCACAAAGCCAAAAATAATATTTACCATTTCTATTTTTTCTTGAATCACATAATAGCGATGTTTCTGTGTTGGAAATCTTTCTAAACTGTCAGGAGAGAATAGAGGTGTATCTTCAGTAGAGTCTTCATCATGTGACTCTGCTTGTAGCTGCTGCAAAAAGCAATGGAGACTTATTACAGCTTCATCTTAAACTAACGCAGAGTTTTCTGAGCCATAGCCACAGCTCTTAGCAAAATTAAGCACTTCTTTCTGGAATAATATTTTCAAAGCACATTATAAAAAGTAAAAATTCTAATTAAATAACAACCGCCAGTTCTAACTTCCCAAATAATTATCATTGGTTGTGCAGGTCCTGAGATTACTGGATGTATTTTTATCTTGTAATATATTTGATAAAGATAATAGCTTCAGTAACGGACTTGAAAAAAGATCTGATGTGTTACATTCACATGACTTGAATAGCGATAACACAGGCCTGTGAAGATTTTGTGGTACAGAATATTTTAGAACATAATGGCCAAATCGGATGCTCTAATTTCAAAAATAATAATGGTTTTTGTGTATCATGTACAGATTTTCAACAATTCTGTTTCAACACATAATTAAAAGTTCAGTACACTAGTATTAACACTCACTGCATATCTGACTTACAGCACAGTTGATTAAAATATGCTAAATCATATGATGTCATGTTGTACCATTGTTCATCTCTGTTTACACATAATGTTGAACCTTTCTCATAAACATATTGCCTAAGATATCAACAGGAACCTATCTTAGAATTCTCAGTACAGTTTTAACTCATTCTCAGCGGGTCTCTGTTGAAGCCGTAATGTGTTGTGAATTTTATTTGTGAAAAAAAAAATGGCTGGTTCGAGTAGTGTATCTAGGAGGGGCTGCGTGAACAATCGCAACAATTTCTGTTTGTCTGTGGATGTTATGTGATAAAGCAGCAGAAAAGAAACATTACCGCATTTATCAAGAGTTTGTATCTGGCCTATTTTAAAATTAAATTAGGAGATCAAGACAAAAATTTTGCTCCTCATATTGTATGTATAAGTTGTGTAGAAAATCTAAAACAGTGGTACAAGGGAGTTCATTCATCCATGCCCTTTGGTATTTCTATGGTATGGCACAAACAAAATAATCATTGTAATGATCGTTATGTTTATCTGTGTAATATATCTGGGTTCAATAGGAAAAACAAGGCGGGCATTATATATCCAAACTTGCCACAGTAATTAGGCCTGTGCCTCATGGACCTGATATTCCTGTTCCATCACCACCTACAGTATTACTAGAGAGTAGTACTGTTACTTCAAGTGTAGAAAATGATTTAAATTGGTCCCCAGACTTAGAAAATGACATTCCAAGTCCACTGAGTCAGTCAAAATTAAATGATTTGGTATGTGATTTGGGTCTTACCAAAGAAAAAAGTGAACTTTTAGGTTCAAGGTTGAAAGAAAACAATCTTCTAGGACCTGGAACAACATTCTACTGGTACAGACATCGAGATGAAGAGTTCCAGAAATATTTTGTAAAGGAAGGGGAACTAGTGTATTGTTGTGATAGCCCTAACTTGATAGGTTGTCTTGGAACAGCTTATGAAGCAAAAGATTGGCATCTGTTTATTAATTCAAGCAAGAGAAGTCTGAAAGGTGTTCTGCTGCACAATGGCAATATGTTTACTTCAGTTTCAATAGCTCCTCTACATCCCATAAAGAAACGTACCAAAATTTGTATACTGTCCTAGAAACAATTAAATATAATAAACATAAGTGGTACGTGTGCTGTGATCTTAAAGTGTGCAGCATTTTATTGGTCCAACAAGCAGGGTACACAAAATTCCCGTGCTTTTTGTGTGAATGGGACTCTTGAGCCAGATAAAGACACTGGGGTGGAACTAATTAGTAAAAAAGAAAAGATTTAATGCCAGGGACACAAAAATGTAATAAATCGCCCACTGATTGATTCAAAAACGTTTTGCTACCCCGTTACAAATTAAATTAGGGATAATGAAACAATTTAAACGTTTGAGAACCTTTGGACAAATATGGTCCATGTTTCTAACATGTTATTCAGAAATTTCCAATGTTGTCTGAATCAAAAATGAAAGAAGGAATTTTTGATAACCCACAGATTCGCAAACTCATGGACATTCAATTTAGAAACATCATGACAGACATAGAGCTTCAAGCTTGAGACTCATTCAATGAATTTATAAACAAGCTTTTGGGTAATGTTAAAGATGACTAATATGAGCATATTGTTAAAACCATGCTCAAAACGTTAAAGGCACTCGGATGCAATATGAGCTTAAAAGTGCATTTTCTGCATTCACATCTTGAATTTTTTTCCTGAAAACGGGTGCACTAAGTGAAGAACAGAGAGAAAGATTCCACCAGGACATAAAGGAGATAGAAACAAGGTACCAGGACCGATGAGACATCTCCATGATGGTGTTTAATTAGAGACAACCCTCGTCAGGACCACAAACGCAAGTCAACTTAGCACTCATTTTCAACAAAGCAAAGGAGAAAATAAAATCATAAGGTATGTTTGTACCTGTAGAATTGAGATTGGTTCTTAGTTTACACAATTTAATGCATTTTAAATTGTACTTAAAAACAAGAAATAAACTCAAATATTACATATTTCCTTTCTGCATGTCAAAAAAACGGTATGTGATATGAAAAAAATGGAAAGCAGATTTGAATTCAGCATACCAAAATTAGGTTGAGGGATCTGTTTAACCCTGTGTCGCAGAAAAATATTTTAATTTCGCAGGCCTGTATAATCAAATGTTTTAGAACTGGATGCTAGCTGACCTTAAAATTCCATACTCTTTCCATGACATCATGTGGTCATCAGAGTCAATAAATTTCTATAACTGGATTTTGAGTAATTGACCCATGCTTAATATTCTCCTTTGATGAACACGGTTCAGCTTATATGGCCATGTTTCATCGCAAACTAATAGATATAGGAATACAGAGAAACCCAATTTTACACAGAAAGCATGGTGTGCAGTAAATGCTTACAGAATAATAGGACCTGTATCTTTTGAACAAACAATAAATTCAGAGACGTATAAGGATGACATACTCACACCAATTTTTGTACAGCTAATGGACATTGAATGTCAGTCTGGATTTTTCCAATATGATTTTGCTATCGTACATATAGCTGATGAGTCATTAAATTTAATTCAGGAAATTTTTGAAGATAGTGTAATTAGTAAAGAATTATGGTCCTCACAATGCCCTGATTCGATTGTACGTGGTTTTCATCTATGGGAGAACTTGAAAAATATGTGTGCAACAAACCCCATACAATGGAAGAACTAGAAGAAAACATCAGGTGAGAAATTCACTCAATTTCGGATACTGAACTCTCGAGTATGAATGAAAACTCCCAAGATGATGGCAGAGACATGTGGATAGAGAAAGACATTTCCAACATCTCTTATTATAAGGTATGTGCTTATCATCACTATAATTGTAACTGTAAATATGAGAACTGAGGCGTTTGCAGGGATATTATAACTGTTTTGGCGGGAGTTCGAGTTGTGGCTGCTAGTGCGCAAGCTGTCGTGTGAGAGAAAAGCACTGAATATGAAAAAGAAATTAAATGTCCATAATCACTATACACATCTCCAATATTTGAATAGAAGCAATAAATATCAGAAATATATCCTACTGTTTCAGATAGGATTTCTTTTACTCTGGTATTTCGGTTACTCCGTTTTCTGCTATCCCTAGTGGGCAGTTCACATTGCTTGTGACAGTGTATAATAGCTCCAATTTTACCTGCATTAACAAAACATAAATATAATTTATCACTATCCAATATCCAAGCCTTGTAAATTCTTTTCAGTACTTTAGTCATTTAGGAATTAACATTAAGAGATGTAAAGCACACCAATTAAAACTTCAAAATTATAAACCTAATTGATTTGATTGCTGATATGCTTCTTTATGTTAATAGATTTTACTTGATACATAAAATAACAAGGATTTCAAACACAAATTAAGTATGTATATTGTGACATAGCTACCGTGGGTTGGGCTTCTTTCTCCAGCACAGCCAGCTGGCTAGATGGATAAAGGAGAGGGAGGTGTTCCCAGTCAATGTAAATTCCACAAATGCTATCAAGATGAAAGGGGATATTTCTGGATGTTTCCTCCTGCAGACTTTCCAGAAAGCTCTGCAGCTTACATAAGCAAGCATGCTTGCAAATGAGTCAATGAGGCTTTGTTGTTGTGACAGGGTGCTTTGAGCTGTTAGTCAGTGGGTTTTGCAAGTGACAGCAAAAGAAGAAGAAGCCTGTGTTCGACATTACATTGAGTGACCAAAGAGAGAAGAGGAGTGCTGTGTTCGACACCGAAGTGAGCAAGGAGAGGAAGAGAAAAGAAGACACTTTACAGACATGGTTTTGCCCAATGAAAAATAAAGTGACAGAGAAAACTGAACAAAGTCACAGTATATACTAATATGTTGTCATCCTAAGTACATATAAAACATTGATGAAGTTCTTAAAATAATGGACATTTACCTTAAAGTACATGAGACTGGGATGAAATTAGTCCTAGACTGCTTAAGTGTTTTAGGAATAGTATCATTATTAGGGATGGGCAGAAAATAACATAACCATTATAATTGTAACGGTTACCTTTATGTAACAGTTACCAAAGTAATAAATACAAAGTAACCAGTTACTCAATAATGGCTACCAAAGCAACAATTACAAAGTAACTAGTATTCCAATAACGGTTACCAAAATAGACAACCAGTTATGACTTTAATGGTTACTGAAGAAATGAGAATGGTCACTGAGGCTGGATGACATCATTCACTGCATGTGCAAGGCATTGATGTCACTTATCGGGAACCAGTTACCTCAATATTCATTTACAACTTGAACCATCCTCGCATGGAGTTGCAACTACATATTTGTTTATTACAGTATGTTGCTTATCACTTCAAATATAGGTCACCGATGACATATCAGTCAGCGCTCAGGAAGTACAGCTGCATTAGATGGTTATTTGCATATGATTATAGGTGCACAAGTTTCTATACACACGGGTAGATGAGTATGAATAAACAATTAATGCTGTTTAGTAGTAAAATATGTGCAGGTTGCTAAGCTCAAACAACATCGTTCATATTGGAATACCGTTACATCTAATCCTTACTAGTAACCGTTAATGCAATGTAACTGCGATGGTTATAACCATTACTGAAAAATAACTGTTTGTTACACCCTTAACTGCTATAACTATGAAACACATTCAGAAATTTTCAGTTGTGAAAGATACATTCCCACATAGTTTAACGGTAAGAAATTATAAAGCATGTGCTCAGAAAGGAAGATTTAGGGTTACTCTGAAATTGGAGATTGAGAGTTCTTCCATTTCAGGCTGTTATAATTTCTTAATACAGATGGAGAGTTTTTCTAGGATGACACTGTTGGCGAGTTTATTCATTACATAAGAGAGTTATTAGAAAGCAAAACAAATTCATTGGCACATTTATTCCATCATGTCAATATGCCTGAATATTCTAAAAATTGGCATTCAAGTACTGGAAACAAAGCAAAATTATTTTACTGTCTATTTTCTCATAGATACTACTCACCCTCTTCATCTGCTGCAAACGCTTCCACTGAACAATTGCATTTGCTGATGCCATTGCTTCTATTACAAATGTGACTGTGATATAGCTGCAAAGGAAAAGAAAATCCTTTATTATGCATTAATAAAACAAAGATTTCACTTAAAGTAATGTCCACTGGATTCCAATTGGGTAACGGATCCTACCACTGCTCATAGGAGTGGAACTCAATGGGTGAGACAGTCTCTGCATGGTTTCCTGCTTCTGATCTTTGATCTCTAAATTTTTGAGTTCGTGAGAATTTGCAATGTTTCTTCAATGACTTTGTTAATATAACCAACTTACATTCACCTGAGCAATACTTAATCTGTTTGTACTTTGATAATTGTTCGTTCACAAATGCTGTATGTAGGCTAAAGTTCGAAAGGCAACTCAGGCTGAAAAATGTAATGTCACAGCCGGAATTTGAACCACGGATCTTCAGCTTACCACACTGGTATTCTAACCAACTGAGTTACCATGATAACATGCCGGTACAACACCATTTTTCTTGGTAAACAACAAGGCATTCTCAAGTTCATGAGACACCATTGCTCAATGGGGACTTACAGTCCTGTAAGTACTTTATCCTGGGTTTCATAGTTAACCACTATTAGGTCAATGATAATTAACTTTTCTCTGACACATGCCACAAGTAGGCTAAAGTTATAATCAGTGTCACACCAGCATGTTGCCATGGTAGCTCAGTTGGATAGAACAGAGGCACAGTAAGCCAAAGAACCACGGTTCAAATCTTGGCTATGACACTGAATCTTTGACTTCATTTCCACCTCTTTCTATTTGATACACTTGAACCCAACATGCACCCACCACTAACTTGAACGCATGTGACCACCCTACTCTTGGACATCCTTTGCTTCTGGAGCTTGTTCTCGAGTCCCACAGCATCATGATGTACATTCATTTATCTTGCTTAATTCTAGTGACATGACCTCTCATTTGAGATGATGTGCCCTTGTGACTGCATACTCGATATCATTTCTTTTCACCTCCATGTTCTGGATGCTGTCTTTGGCAAAGTTCTATCTGCCACGGACATACCTGGGCACTTTAGTCTGGCCCTATTCTTCTTCAGATTTCCTTCACTTCATGCATATGCTTGTCCAGCATATTTGGTATAGGGGAAATAATTTAATGACAGTTCCTAAGAATTCCAAGTTGCTGACTTTACACTAAACTGAAGTACTGCCAACCTTTCAATGGAATTACTAGTTTCAAGTCGGTCAGTAAATCAAATCTTGTTTTGAAACAACACACCTTGATTAAATTACTTTCATATTGTATTTAATGGAAAATTGTGTTGTACAAACTTACTTACTTAGTTGGCTTACCCTTCTCTTATGTAGGGCTTACACCTCCTAGAATTTACAACTGTGCCTAGGGTCAAAGGCCTGTTGAGGAGCAGACAAACACTGAATCAGAGAATGAAGACACCGGAACAGGGGATCAGCCCAAAGACAGCTATGAGAGTGAGGACGAAAGTGATATGAAAAGAAAGGTGATGAAGATACCACTTTGTCCACCACAAATCCCACAGGCAGGTCCCTGGCATTGAACCCAGGCCACCTTGATGAGAGGCAAGCAGTCTAACCACTCGACCATGACGAGTGTTCATTTATATTAAAACTAAAATGATCCCAAATAAATGCACATGTGGAACACAATGGCTTCTACCCAAACAAGGGTTATTGGCATTAAACTCAACACTTGATGTCCTGCAAGATCATGTGTGTACTGCCAAAGTATTGATGTAAAATGAACAAACAGAAGCTCATCAAAAGTAACCAGAGAGTGCTATAATGAGTAAATATGTTACGGTTGACTTTTGGTAAATTGTTTTCTACATCCTGAGCACTACTGTATCCGCTTGCTGCCAATTAGCATCATGGTATACAGAAAATTATTTGATTGTTTTTTGTTTTTAGAGGGTTTGTTTTCAGACCCACCTCCTTGCTTCTGTTGCTTAGATCTATCAGCATTCCTTCTAGGTCCCTTGCTCAAAAGTTGGATAGTTTTTTTTTTCCCCCCAGTAATGTTGGTGCATAGACACTTCTGATTTCATGTTAATTTTCTAAACATAATTTCTAGAACACCATGAAAAGTTTCTGAGAGACAAGGTCACTTTGTATGACTCCTCTTCCCCCTGAAAGCTTCCCTTTCCAGCAACTGATCTGACTCTAGCACTACTAGGATATATATATGTGTATTGATTGCTTTCACAAGTCTACAGAGCCTTCATTTGGATGCCTGGTAGGCCTAATGGGAGTTTTCTTGGTACCAGGAACACACTGTTTACCAGTGTAATTGGATATTCCCCTTGCCCCTTAAGTTCAAGTGCACAGATTTCTCCTGCAATAATCACATACTTCCATCTTAGACGATGTTGGAAATCATGTTCTTGCTGCCACACATCTCCTGTACAACTTTTAAAAAGTTTCCATTAACACTCATTAATTCTTCATGGTTATGTAAATAAAGCCATGCTTTGTTAAAAAATAAAATTAAACGATGATGAGTAGAGCCATCACTAATATTATCCAACACTCAATTGTAGAAATTAACTTAACTCACATTATTGCCTGGTTGTAATTTCTTACTAAAGTTATCTTACGCGGTTTTCATTTATGAGTTCAGTGGCATTCCAAGCTGAGGTTTGCAAAATTTCTGATTCCTGTGCAAACTTTCTCAGAGATTTCTTTGGACTTTGTTCTAAATTTTTACAATATCGAATTTTTCCTTTGTAAGAATATGGTGATTTACTTTCAGTTTATCAAAATAAATACATTTCCCTAAATATATTCACAAGACCACAAGCTGCTTCTCTGTGAGATGCAGGAACAACAGGCAATTTGTCTATAAATCACTGTCCAAACTTCTCTACAAGAGTTTGTTGCCACAGAGTCTGAATCATACATGAAGATTCTAAACTATACAGGCTTTTAGCTTTATAACAGCACTAACATACTACAACACTGAAACATGTGGTCTCACAATGCATCAACCCTGTGCAAAGACTTTGTATCAACTGATTAGCCAGTACACGGAGAGGAGAAATCAGAACCTGTTAGAAATAGCACAGTGCAGGGCAAGCAATTCCCTGTAATATGGCCATGCGTCCAAAAGAAGACTCTGTATTACACTAATGTGCTCCACTGACTCACTGTGTTTTGCTAAGTTTATGAAAGCTATGTACAAGTCTAAGTTAAATTCTTGTGATTCTTCTATGACCTGGTGAACTGTTGTAGTTAATAGTACTATTGAAGTCTGCCTGACTTGGTTCTCGTCCATTATCAAGATATGAGTCATAAGGATTTTCATGAAGAGTTTTTACATGTTCAATGGTAGGCTAATTGGTCTATAGTTGTTCAGATCTCCTCAGTTTCCTCTCTTGTATAAGAGAGTTATGCTGCTCATATATATTGCTGTGGTATGTCTTTCGTTGAAATAGCCTCATTGAAGAGGGTGGTTAGTGCACTAATATAATGCTCACCTCCCCACTTCAAGCATTCATTGATGACACGAAACAATAATAATAATAATAATAATAATAATAATAATAATAATAATAATAATAATAATAATAATAATAATAATAATAATAATAATGACGACTTTGTTCCATGTCTACTTTAGTAATTAGTTCACATTTTGGCCAGTAGCAGACACATTGTGGCTAAGCAGTTCATCCGAAATAGCCACCAACTGAGTGAAAAACACTGCAAAAGATCAGTCAGTAAACTCCCTAACAAAGACAGCATTATTAAATTAATATAAATTATATCACAGTAATCTGCACAACAGAGCACCACATGACAGAAGCAGAGCTTAAAAGTGTGAACTTCATTAAGTACACATTATGTTCCAGTTTTTGCAGAAGTAGATTAAACTGTGGAGGAGTGAGTATATTTACTAAAAGCACAATAAAGTTCACCAGCATAAATGTTGTATCTTTTTGTGACAAAAAGGAATTTGATGCTGTTCAGTAAAAATAGGATTTGGTAGGGAGACATACATCATTTTAGCAGTATATAGAGCTCCCACAGGGAACTTCGAAGGATTTATAAATAGATTAGAAAGAACCATCTCATACATTTACACTCAAAATGCTAAAACAATACTTTGTGGAGATTTTAATGTTAACACGCTTAATGACAGTGAAATGAAAACTCATCTCACTTCTCCATTACACACATTTAATTTGGAATATGCGGTTCACTTTCCCACCAGAACTCGTATGAACACTGCAACAGCTATAGACAACAACATATTTCTAGACTTAGAAAAAATTCCAAATTATAACATAATTCCCATTGTAAATGGCACGTCAGAGCATGATGCTCAGGTATTATTGGTGCCTGTCATAGCCAGCAAACAGATTGTTAATACTTTCTTTCTTTCTTTATCTGTTTAACCTCCTCATATGTAGGACTTACACCCCCCAGGACTTACAGGCGGGTGCCTGGGGTCAGAGGCCCGTCGAGGAGCAGACACTCATGGATCAGACAGAATATCCAGGATGGGTGATCAGCCTGATGCCTGGTATGGGAGGAAGGAAGTAGATGAAACGAAATGGTGAAATGAATGAAAGGAAAGGTGATGATGGAGCAGTTGGTGGAATGAATGGCGGGGGAAACCGGAGAAAACCTGCCCAGATGCCGCTTTGTCCACCACAAATCCCACATGTGGGTTAAATGAGCCCGGGCCGCCTTGGTGAGAGGCGAGCAGTCTAACCACTCGGCCACGGCGCCGCCCCCGATTGTTAATACAAAAAGTAAAATTAAAACAAGAATAATTAATGATGAACATATCAATAATCTTAAACTAGTGTTAAAAAACGAAAAATGGGCTCCAACATTAAAGCACACTACAAAACATATTGTAAAATACTTAAAAGAAAGTATTACCCACTAGCCACTGATGATTCCAATAATAAAATTAGAACAATGTGGAATATAATAAAAACTGAAACAGGAGTATTAATTCAAATAGTAATATTACTCTCTAACTATTGAAAATAAAGAAGTCAGTAATTGTTCTGCCATTGCTAATTTCTTTAACACATATTTCCTTAATGTAGCAAACAGAAAAATAAACAGATCTGACCCAAACCCAGCTGCACTTAAAATACTAAAAAAACGCACATCTCAAAATGAATAGGGAATTTAAGATGGACTCCACAACACCAAGAGAAATAGAAAATATTATTAGCTCATTGAAAAGCAAAACCTCTCTCATGGATGGGATGAGATAGGTACCAAATTGTTAAAATATTGCATAGAAGAGTTAAGTAAACCTCTTAGTCATATATGCAATCATTCCCTTATGTCAGGTATATTTCCAGAAAAAATGAAACACACATTTGTTAAACCTCTATACAAGAAAGGAGACAAAAACGTGGCTTCCAATTATAGGCCCATTTCTCTTTTGACAGCATTTTCTAAAGTAATGGAAAAAAATTAATTGGGTTATAAAATACTTGGAGTTCAACAACATTCTCCCAGTATCCCAGTTCGGATTTAGGAAAAAAATGTCAACAGAAAATGCAACATAATGCTCACTTATGAAATATTAACAGCCTTGGATAAAAAGGAACTACCATTAGGAATATTTTGCAACTTAGCTAAATCATTTGACAGCACATATCACAGCCTCTTGCTGCAACAGCTAAAAGTTTATGGCTTCAGTGATATCACTATAAAATGGTTCAGCTCTTACTTAACAAATAGGATCCAGAAAACCAGAATCAATGGTTGTGATTCAGAAACAGGTGTTATTACTAGGGATGTCCCACAAGGTTCTATACTTGGCCCTCTGTTATTTTTAATATTTATAAATGATCTGCCATATTATCTTAGCAAAAATTCAATAGCTGTGCTTTTTGCAGATGATACCAGTGTACTTATATCTGAAAAGTCACATCAGCAATTAAGAAATTCTGTCAATGAAGTGTTTGAACAGCTCAACTTTTGGTTTGAAGCTAATAAGCTTTCATTAAACTATGATAAAACCAATTTTATTCAATTTCAAAAAAGCATAAACAAGTGAGTGAATTAACAATCAGGTACAACAATTACACCAGAAATAAGGTATCTAATACAAAATTTCTTGGGCTTCAAGTAGATGGAGAGCTCAACTAAAGAAAACAAATTAAAATCATGCTGCCAAAACTCACCTCGGCTTGCTTTGCCTTTAAGAAACTTAAAAAATTTGCTCCACCAAAATGCCTTAAGAACAGCATATTTTGCCTACTTTCACTTCCTGTTGCGATATGGAATAATGTTCTGGGGTAATTTGGCACATAGCAAGCAAGTATTTATATTACAAAAAAAGAAGGCCATGCATATTATCTGTGGTGTTGGGTCCCGTCATTCCTGTAGACCCTTGTTCAAAACCCAAAATATTCTTACTCTTACTGGTGAATACTTATATTCCCTCTTGAGCTACCTTACAGATAATTATGATAACTTCACAATGAACCTTGCTGTGAATACCACAATACAAGGTATGCAGCTGATTTGCATAGACCAGCAAATAACTTAAAACTGTTCCAAAAAGGATGTTACTATTCTGCAATAATAATTTATAACAACCTTCAATGCTACTTAAAGCTATTAGGCAAGCCTAATCAACATAACATCTTTAAGAAAGAGCTAAAGTCTTTCTTATATACTCACTCCCCCATATACTATGGAGGAATTTTTTAATATGTTGTGCAACATATAAATACTCAATACATAGGGCAGATGGCATATGATGGTGACTTACTTATTTGTTATTGCCCTACTGTAATGCATGTTGAGATGTTTACTCTTGGAATGGTGATGGTTTGCAAATTTTCATTGCTTAGATAATGCATGGTGTGTAGAGAGAAATAAGGAGAGGGAGAAATGTTCTTGGTGTTGGATATGTTTATTAGTTATGCAGCATATTTCATAATTGTATGAAGTGTTCAATGTTCCTGAGCACTGCTCACGGTAGGACCAAATGAACAAACAAAAAGGAAAGGCAGGAATGAGTATGAGGCAAGTGGAGGCCCCAACAAACTGCAGTAAATATTCAGGATCCTCTGTTTTAAGTTTTACCTGAGGTTAGGTTTAAGCTTTCGTGCGTGCGTGTGTGTGTGTACATGAATCGGTTTCAAATAACAGAAGAATTAAAAACACACTATTTTCGCAAATTATGCTAGTACTGTTGGGTTGGCTTTTCTTCTGAACATGCACAGTATTAACAAAATGGAGTACTTTGTTGACATATGAGTTTGCTATATAAGAAAGTGTCTTAAAAAGCGAGGGAGGGTGGCTCACATCTCCTTTAAAGCCACTGATATATACATTTCCGTTCCTTAAATCCTTTCTTTTTAGCATTTTAAATACAGGTATATATGGAATTGTTACCAATAATAATAAATTCACTAATACTCACATTTATCCACTACACAATATTCTGGAAATTAAAATACCTATTGTTACTCTTGTTAAAATATAATGTAACTTGCCTTATGACAGCTAAGACACAGATGAGACAAAGCCCTAGAGCCCATCCTGCCTTGTTGAACACTGCTGGCAAAGTTAGAGCACCGGTTCCAACAATTAGATTGAACACATAAATAAGGCCAGTCTGCAGAGACAAAATATAACAAAACACAATTAAAACAAAACCTCAAGTAGTAAAGAAGATTTTCTATCTTGTACAGCAGTGATCGCAAAATGTGATCTCATGAAGCACATCTCTGGAAACAACCACGTTTAATCTTGATGCCAGCCACAACTTTCCATAACTTTCCTCATGCTTAAAGGCTTCATCGTGTCTCAAAGAGACAGCTTTCATAAGGTATGAATCTATAGCATTTTGCAAGCACTGCTGTAAATACCCTTACAAAAACTCTGATCCATCACATTCACATGACTTTCTGTATTCACTATTCTTAGAAAAGCTTATTCTTGTGTCTACTTCTTTAGATAAACTTTCATTATATAGTTACACATTCCATTGAAGGTATGAGAAGAATACAGTAGGTTAAAGCAATAATCAAGGCTCTGAAATTTCATGCTCCGTGCATGATCATGAGAAAAAACAAATAGCAACTTACCACTTGATAAAGGTGTAAGTATTTGAAAATCCAAACCAATAACAAAGAATATCTTGTGAATGGTTAATGTCAAAAAACATGTTATTTCAGCATAAATTATGTGCTTTAACAAGATCTACATTCATTGTTTAGTAAGAGTTTTTCTTATAGTTTACCAATCATACAAAAGTCATTCAGAATGAAGAGGACTTCACAGGAATTGCCAGAAAATTTTGGATATGCATTTTATTGGTTATGCAAATGTCTCAAACATAAGGTATTTTAATTTAAAAAAAAAATTATAGCCATTTTTGAGAAAATCAAAAATAATGAAACATTTTCGGTGTAATTAGTTTGTGGTGGATAGACTTTCTTGAAAATCTTCATGTTGCATGCTTGGAAGATGTTAACTTAAATAGCAAGTTTGGTATTTAACCAAATTTTCGTTTTTGAGCTATGCTGTTAAGAGACTCGCAAACACATGAAGCTTTTTCCAAAATTCTTTTTTCAGTTTCAGGGAGCCTCAAAACATGTTGAAATCTTGGTATAAAATTCCTGCGTGGAATGCAATACTTCCTCTATGTATTATAGGTAAGTAGTACAAAAAGTAATAATGAATTATAACATGAAAATGTATGCTCTCCAATATGAGCCTTCTACCTGAGGCACCCTGCTCGGTAACAAAATATATGTATGTTTCTCGGTGTACATATTAGAAAACATTCTCTCTGTATGCATGCGTGCATGTGTGTGAGAATGACTTGAGAGCAGAGTGATCACAGCTTTAGGACTGCAGTTTTTTTCAAGAATCAAACTACTGGCAGCGTATCTGATCTTTTGTAATGCAGTTTTATGAATACATTTAGTTACCATCAGGCTTGTTGAAGATAGAATCCATATTTCCAATTAATATATGATATTATCATTACATAAAAAGGATTTTTGTAACACTCTTCCAACTCAAAAACAAAGGATCTTGAAGACTCTAATTGCAAAGATCTGAAAGCTGAAGCAAGGGAAGAACAACTGGGTGACAGGAGTGTTTCTTTCTACATTATCACTCATCAAAAAATTGGGGTTTATTTCATGTAAGCAGCAGCATTTATTCTAAAGATCATAGTGACTTTTTTCCCTATTCTTTTGCACCTCAGAAATCTCACCATGAAATTATTTATCCTGAAACCATGAATTATTGTCCACTGTCAAGTTGCTGAAATGTGTACAATTTACCAAATGTTATATTAAAGTTAATGTTTTGAGGTAGGGTAACCAACCATCTGGCCTTTGACAGACATGCCTTACTTTTTATAAATTTGCTTTGCATTCAGCAGGCCTTTAAATACTATAGAAAATATCAGGCTATTTATGTTCGTTTTCCCCATTTCCAAAGGGACTGAAGCTAATAACTATGGAGCATTAAAACTTTTTCCACTTGTGACACAATACTTTTACTATGAAGAAAATAATATGCAGAATAAAGTGTTAGAGCAGAAATATGTCCTAATGAAACAATATCCATGTACATTTCTGAGACTTTAAAGAAACATGATATTTCTGCTAAATGGGAGATAATACTAACATTAATTTTGGAGGGTTTTTCTTATAACACAGGCAAAAATATTATTTCAAAACTAAAAAGAAATTCAGACTAGGACATGATAGATGTTGGGTGGTGTCCAGCTCAATTTTCTTTGAAAATGAATTCTAAACTTCATTGTGGTTCACTCATTTCACTTTGCATATCTTTAACAACAAAGTTTCACAATTGAAATAAAAATTTTTCAATAGTAATCCATGATCTGTTAATGTCAGTACTGAACCTCATTAAAATATAGAATCAATAATCAATTCATGCCTTTTAAACAGTCCCTGACTCACTCTCTCTCTCTCTGTAAATAAGTTTCCAGAGTGAAGTGTTTTTGGAAAAGGTTGGTGTTAATGAAATTTGTGTTGAATATCTGGAAAAATGGATGAACCATATGGAATGTCTACATTGGATGAAACTTCAAAAAGTATAAAAGATATCGAGTTTGTAGAAGTCCTCCTTTCTCTCAAATATTTGCAATCCAAAGGTGTGTATACATAGACAATTGTAAACTTTTTAACAAGTTTTGAAGTGCAAAAGTATACTGTCATATCTGGTGTAGAAAAAATTCAACTAGATAAGCAGTGGAGTGGATTTTATTTAAAGTGCCTATAACCGAAAGATATAATGAGATGCTGAAAATTTGAGAGATTTATTTTGCTATTCCAAGTAGCAATGCAATGACTAAGAGAGTTTTCTCTAATTAATTAATTCCCAATGGGCAAAAGAAAGAAATGAGATATGTATCACCTGAATTCTTTGTGGTCAACTCCTCCTTACATTAACCTAGCTCCTATTATGATAGGACTATGATGTTGTGCATACTTATAAATTGTCTCAATTTTTCCCTGTACACACACATTCACCAGGATACCCTTGGTAACTCTAGATTGCTCTCTAAAACATAATTAAATTATTTCATAAATGCTGGTGGCTCTACTACAAAAACATGAAAAATTATGGTTTTTATTTCATTTGCTTTCTGGTGCTACATATATTACTCGGAGATGGTCTTGGAAACAGGACAATACAAACTTATATGTCAATGTACATTTATTCTTGGCTAGTTTCAAAATAAGGATTCATACAACTTACCCATGTTGAATATGGTTGTCCAGAGTTTATTAACCTGTTTGAAGACGTCACTATATCAGGCATATTGACTGTAATTCATAAACCTTATTTACGTGGCATTTAAAATACATTCTCCTCAACTTTTCGTAGTACTTTGACAGATCTTCCCTGCGCTTCCATACGCCATCATTTTATAACAGATTAACCAACACCTAGTTGCAAAGGTTAAAAATAATAGTCGTAAAGCCAACATTTAAAGCACAAAATGTGTTACTCTGAATATATAGATTTTCAGTATAAACTACTATACATCAATATTATTCAACGTAGCGTTGTATTTTATATCTACAACATCTAAATAAAGAATGTACACGTTGGTCAACCTGCAGTGCAGTAGTACAACCAACAGCTGATTTAAAATAAACATAGATGACGATTTGGTACTACTCAGGTTGAAGTTTCTCTGTTGCTGTTTTTCAACTAAGTCTGGCATGATTTTATTCCTAACCCCTCCCGTATTTATGTGGTAATGTTAAAGTACAGAATTGATGCGGGATGATAGTGATTTAAGAAAATGCCAACCACTAACCTTGAGCTTATCCTTTTATTGGCTTTACACACATATAATACTGATTGTGAACGCAAAATTAAACCAGACGACGTTAACGAATGTGTATTATAGATTTCACCTTCCACATTTTCAAATGGAATTTTTCACGCAGTTTTGTCAAGTGGTTCAAATCACTCAACACGTGTAAATTTGATTTTACTTGCAAAATTACAATGTGCTAAATATCTGAATCTGTGTATTATCTTCAAAACTGCTCTACTCGCTCTTGCAGAATGGTTTTGTTAGTTTACAACTGTACTTCGAAGTAGATATTAAAAAAAAAAGTTCGAGTTCTATTTAATCATTACTTCTAGTGCACTTGTGCAACAAAATGCCGAGTTATTTCTCTCCAACTTCGATTTTTCCACAAATTATGATGCTCAGTTCTTACTTCAGTATATCGTATCTGGTTGCAATGCCACTTATAACAAAATTATACTTTGAAAGAGATTTGCAGTTAACATTCAGTTTACAAAATAACCAAACTTCTATCACAAGGGGCAGGAGAATAGCATTAGTTCCCACTTTTTCTTTGCATCTATTAAGTCTAAATTAATACCTTTTGCAAAGAACGAGATGAATATTTAATTAAAGGTCTAAATTGCACTGCTATAAGGCTCAAACTATCACTTGGTCCCCATATAAGCTTTTGAATCATTTTTTTCCCCTCTGCATTTTTAACAAATAGTCCAATCAATAGGTTTATTGCAAAGAACACACAAGCATACTTTATAATGGTCAAAATTATTCTAATTTGCAACCAGCATACTGATATCAGCCATCTTTCAAATGCCAAGAACCATAGTTGTCAAAAGGCCCATAAATAAAACTGAATTTCATGTCAACTGGCCATGTTCAGAAGCAAAATTTTCTATAAAACTGCTGTGTTAATACCCAAGTTTAAGATCAGTAATGTACCAAATCTTTCTACAACTCAATTTCCCAACATGGAGAGCCTTTTATAATTCACCTACCTTCAAATGCTATTCAGTGCCAGTGCTCAAGAAAAATTACAGGAAGCACAACACATGTCACTTTCCTTGCCTAATCACAAGTTCAACACATGGCATTCAAATGTAGTACTGCCATCTTATACGCAACTGAAGCACTGACCCCCCCACATAAAAAAAATGCTCTTCCCTCCATTAGCACAAGTGAAACCCAAAAGCAATCCCTTTGGCATGCTAATTCCCCCAGACTTGGTAGCATCCTAAACAGCAAGGAGGAACATTCAAAATTTATGCCTCATTAGCAGAGCCTAATTGATCCTAGTGTAGCCATTTCAAACTTCATACCTCACAGGTTGTGCAAGTGTACATCAGGTTTTCCCAAAATACAATGCAGCACAGATGGAAACTAAATGGGCAGACATAATTCTAAAATTCTTGAAGTACTGCATTGAGCAATCTATCTAAAAAACATTCAAGTGGAATATTAACTACCCCTCATAACCAACAGTAGCAATAGTGTGATATACAAACTGGTTACCAATCACGTTAATGCTGATTATATTACATGATCTTGTTTTGCATTAGTGTGCACTTACAATCATCCCATTTGCCAGGTAATTAACAGAATAGTCATTTTAGTGTGCACTTAATTTGCCAGGTAATTAACAGAATAGTCATTTTGCTATTCCATTTATATTTTTAAAAATAATTTGCACAAAGGGTCATACTAACATACAATAGTTCAAATTTATACTGTATAGGGCAGGTTTAGCAGACTAGTCTGAATTGCTACAAAGCCAGGATTTAGAAAAGTAGGCTTCCTGCTAACATCTGCTAGGACCCAACAGTATATATAAGATTAATTGCAATTTACATTATGTAGTTCATATATCAAGTGTCCCCAGTGTCTGGGTTGGTTAGTCTTTTTACTTAACAAAGCTAGATCTGAAAATTTTCAGCAATGATTTATAATTTCAAAACATTGCGGCAGCAAATGTATGGGTCTCTTCTACGGAGGTTAAATATAATTTAAAGAGGGGAGGAGAAAGAAAAAAATGTGAAAGGAACAATGGTATCACACTACATATACTTGTCAAAACCTGCAATTAATCAACTTTGTTATTATGCTAGAAGAGATCCCAACCTAAAATTCACTAACCACCTAGCAGGTGAAAGCAGCAAACCCACTTATTTCTTGGCTCAAGAGTTTAATAGCAAAGCTAATGATGCAAATGACTTGCAAAACATGTCCTAACAAGGTTTTTAAATTAGTTAAGTAGGTTGGGTGAGGAAATTAATGTATTGTAGTTTTCCTTTACAAATATTCCAAAATAAAATTTGGATTTTTTTTCTACAGTTAAGCCCAGGATATACATAGATCCTATTAAAATGTTTTTGATCATTGGGTGCCTGATATAACTCCAACTAAAGATTCAAGAGCGGAAATATATCACCTTGTTTGGAAAGAAATTGCTTTTCTTCCATTTTCCATAGATTCCTCCAAAACATCCAGCCTAGCCTTGCCTACAAAAAAATTTTAATTACATTCGAATGCAAAGAAGCTCAGAAAGGATTCAGGATGAGCAAGGGCATATTGCCTAACATGGTGTGTAGGATATTTAATAGGATTTAAAAACGCTACAAAATATTTTACTGATTTTTATTGTTTTTTTCCCATATTCTAATATCTTAGTACTGCACATGGGAATAAATTAATACTTTGGCCTAGTGCATTAGAAATCACTTTGGTGGGTTCTTCAAATAAACCCAATTTCAGAAATGAACGCAGTAACTTTACATGTGAAAAGTTCCCTGAAAAATGCATTACAAAACCTTACACTTTTCAGAATACGAAATTCCAAATATCTTTACATTATCGAATTACAATAAGCCGTAAGTGTGGAATGCTTGAGCACGGATTCCTCCGAGTCTGCCATTTGTAGAAACCCTGGGAGACACTGAAGGTGATCTTAAATAGAGGAAAGGCAGCCTAACACTTTCTGAAGTTGTATGATGCAACACAAATTAATGAAAATCACAATTCATATAATACAACTTGGCGACTTCAAACTGTTCATGACAGAATACAAGAAAGAATAAGTCTTTTCACTCCTGATGGTATTTGGAGCCATTTGGCGCTCGAAGTTTTACCTTCTAAAACTGAAAATGAATGTACGAGCTTAGAAACATTTCCTGTGGACAATGGAAGGACCAGACTCATCATATTCCTGCTTCGAGATCCACATCTGTTGGAAGGTAGAAAGAGAGGCAAGGATGGAACCTCCAATCCATACAGAGTATTTCCTCTCAGGTGGTGCAATGATCTTTATCTTCATTGTGGAAGGTGCAAGGGCAGTGATTTCCTTCTGCATTCTGTCGGCAATACCAGGGTACATTGTGGTACCTCCAGACAGCACTGTGTTGGCATACAGATCCTTACGGATATCCACATCACACTTCATGATAGAGTTATATGTGGTTTCATGGATGCCACATGCTTCCATACCCAAGAAGGATGGCTGGAAAAGGGCCTCAGGGCAACGGAACCTCTCATTACCGATTGTGATGACTTGGCCGTCAGGAAGCTCATAGGATTTCTCAAGGGAACTAGAAGAAGCAGCAGTAGCCATTTCCTGCTCAAAGTCTAGGGCAACATAGCACAGCTTCTCTTTAATATCGCGCACAATTTCTCGCTCGGCAGTGGTTGTGAAGCTGTAACCACGTTCAGTCAGGATCTTCATGAGGTAGTCTGTCAGATCTCGGCCAGCCAGATCCAAACGCAGGATGGCATGGGGCAGTGCATAACCTGCAACAGAATTGTGCTCATTAGGAATATATAAATACGTTTCTCTGAATCTACACATGTGTAGCAACATACTAGCTTAAACAAGGATGTGTACATCCATTTTTTTTTACTCACCTTCATAAATTGGTACAGTGTGGGAGACGCCATCACCAGAATCAAGCACAATACCAGTGGTTCGTCCAGAGGCATACAGTGACAACACAGCTTGGATGGCAACATACATGGCAGGTGTGTTGAAGGTCTCAAACATGATCTGGAACACAACATTCATATTTAAGTAAGAGAAAGAAAAATTTTAGAACTGAAATTTCAACTATTTCAGCAATACCAACCTGTGTCATCTTCTCTCTGTTGGCCTTGGGGTTGAGGGGAGCTTCTGTCAACAGCACTGGATGTTCCTCAGGGGCTACTCGCAGTTCATTGTAGAAAGTGTGATGCCAAATCTTCTCCATATCATCCCAGTTGGTAACAATACCGTGTTCAATGGGGTATTTCAGTGTGAGAATACCTCTCTTGGATTGAGCTTCATCACCAACATAACTGTCCTTCTGGCCCATACCAACCATCACTCCCTGTAGGAAAATTTAAAACATTAATTTTTTCTAACAGCAATTCTTTAAAGCATTAATGGTTCCTGTTTATACTAACAAATTTTACTCTTACAAATTTGTGCCAAAACATTTTAAAACTGTACTCTTTAAGAAATGACAGTTAACCTAGCAGGTAATTCAAGGGTATCAACTACAGCCAAAAAGTGAGAAAGTTGTGAAAATTGTGCGCACTGAGCTATTACAGCTTTCCCAGAAACAATAAAATTTTATGCATTACGCAATTCAATGCTATTGGCAGGTTGATCCTGTCCATGAAATTCCTTCAAGATGTTAAATAATAAACACTTAAGAATTTTAATGATTTAATAAATGATGAAGTTGCAATAGTTATTTGGTCAACTAATTACACTTAAAAGCTTCACTTACACCGAGCTAGCTTTGAAAGCTAATCACTTTTGCCAGCATTGTCAAACTGGTGGCCTTCAATGGGTTTGGATTGAACATAGTATTGCCACGATGAACTACTCATGATGGAATGTCTTAGATGGTAAATTTTGAAATGCCAGGAACACTAATGAAATTCAGTCAACCAGCAGACAACTCCATCTAACCCAAACTCATCACAGACCATCTGTCTATGCTCCGATGAACACAATTTGCTTTAAAACTAGTTAAGAAAACATCTTCAAACCATGTTTCAAATAAAATAAATCTTCAATCCACCCAATTTCAATATCTAGTAGAGAAAGTATAAGTGAATCTTATAATGCCAACAGTAATCCAAAAGGTTACTTTTTCTGAAATGTTTCCTGCTGGACAGATGTCACTGAGGCTTCAAAAAATTAATTTCTCTTTAAACAAGGAATTTATAGAAAGAATTTGTAAGCTTAGATTGCTCAGATTCTACAAGATCTATTAACTCTATACTAGTTAAAATTAATTTCCACAACCCAAAAACCATACGAGATTATCAGCATACTTTTCATAACTGTTGTGGAGGAAACAAGATTGCAACCTTTTACTCGCAAAACTAAAGTTGCCAGAATCTACAATGGGCAATGGAATGTGGTACAATATGCAGTTAATCCCAACATCACAAAAAAAAGCATATCAAGTTTGCTGCTCTGCAAACTACTGCAATTGTGCAGAGGCTACAGCAAGGTATTGCATGTAGAAACACAAGCTTAACTTTCAGTCCCTGACAAAACATACTCCAAACATCTAGTTCTGCATAAACAGAGCAGCATGAAAACTAAGTTACCCCCACCCCTTTCTCACTTTCATTTGCTGGTAAAAATCTCTTCATATTTTAACATCCACATGTTGGCAAATTTCGCTATGTAAAAAAAATTTTATTAGAGAAATTTTGGCAAATTTTCTTCCAAATTTCAAAGGCAATTAACTGGCAACCAAGCTACTTGTAGCCCAGCTGCTTGCCAAGCTCTACTAGTTCTGGGGAAAATGGACGTGAAATGTATAGTATCTTGTGTGCTCACAGCTAGTGGACAAGGATTTTTTAGGAACAAAGTTTACATAATTATAGCCACATCTTCAGAAATTAAATTTAACAGCAAATGTTTCATTTCCTCAGCATGGGTTTTATATGTACTCTTTTTACCTCCCTCCCATAAACTTGCAAGGTGTGGGGTCAAGGGTAGGCTGTCATGTTTTTTCTGAAATAGCTATCAATTAAAAAATTAAAAACTTATTAAAAATCCCTTACTTTCATACTCTTGTACACCCCAGTTTTAATATACAAGACAGAGTGGGGTAAAAAAAATTTATCAACAGATGCCAGCGGTGCATATAAACTAAAGTGTATTTCCTGCATTGGTTCTACTTCAATATTGGATTACAGTGAAAATAGCTTTTAACTTACAAAATCTGGTTTATTTTGCTATCCATAGTAATTCTTGGTTAATGAGGAACATTTTGGTGTAGGTGTTGCCCCAGGGGTAATATATTGCCCACCCGCCCCCCTCCCTTTTATGCAGCCATTCTTACATAATTAGAGACTTTGGAAGAAATTGCAGCTATTTTGCTCTTATGGGGTCCCCATTGAAAACTCTGAAATAAGTAAGGAGGAATGGAACAAATTACCTTAAGAGTGAAGAAATAAGTAGATGTGATCTTGCCAATTCCTGGTTCCCATCTGCCCGCCCCTTTTAGGCATTTCACTTGTATAGGAAAATTGAAATATAAACAAACGTACCCATCTTCCCGCTAAAAGCGACACTGAACGCGAAGTGTCAACCTAAATAAGAAATGAAATCCGCAAAATAAGGAATTTCTACAAACATGAATCATTCGAGTTTTAGATTCACAGATCCCTCAACTACAAAAAAAAAAAAAAAAAAATCCCTCGGCTATGCTTCGAGGCTGAGGGCCCCTCAATCCCTCGGCTACGCCTTGAAGCTGAGTATCTTACTGGCTTTGGCAGCATTAGTTATTTATTTATATGTTGCCAGCATTGCATTAGAGCTAGAGAATGGCACAGAGCAACATCTGTAGGACATATAAGATATCACTTCCATTGCTGTCAGGGACCCCATAAGAGCAATTTACCCAAAATTGCTGCTTGTATCATTCAAGTTTTAGACATGCTGATCCCTTGGCTATGCACTGTCGTCTCTTTGCAGTTGCAGCCTTTCCAAAGGTCACAAATGCTACACTCCTCACCTTTTAAAAAAAAAAAAAAATCCCTCAGCTAAGGACCCTCAATCGTGCTTTCAGCTGTTGGGATTTCAAATTTTGGCAGCGGAAAAACAATGCAACCAATGTTCGCATGCCACGGGCGATACACATGCGATGTGACTTAGATTCAGTAATATGGAACTAAAGTGACAAAATATACCATATATTCACGAAATAAGTAAAGCATGTTATTTGTTCTTTATTATGCGTAATGTGTTAAAAGTCTATGAGTCATACAGTATATGCATGTGTGTAGTGCTAATGGCCATAATCCAATATCGAAGTTTATCCCCTGCATCTTCTCTACAAGGCAAATACAGTTAATTCCACAATATGCCTTCTTTCATGTTAACTCCAACCTGAGCCAGCCATTCTCTGGAAACAGCAAGCTTCTAAAATGCTTGGGCTGCTACAAGTTAACCCTGGGTTATAAAGCATTTTTCAAAATATTGTTCACTAATCTATACAGTGCATCTGCTATTAAATCACAATCTTCTGATACTACCAAGTTTCTCTGCACTGCATCACTAATCACAAGCTTAACATATATAAAATCCTTCATAACAGCTAATTTATCCTAGGATGCAACTATGCCACTTTAATAATATGAAGCTATTTACACTGACCTAGGAATTGTAATGAATACTTAACATTTTAGATTTCCATTAGGTTTTAAAAGTTGGTATCAATATATTAAAACTTTGGGCCTCCCTGACAATCAACAGACTGCATTACACTCCCCCTGAAACTAATCTTCACACTACAAAATACTCTTAAAGCAGATTTAGATTTAACATTAAGTTGACAAACATGGCAAGATTATCCTTTAAATGATCAAAAATGCTCTTCAAATCTACATTACACTTTGTCACAACTGGACAGAAGGCCATCCTATGTCTAGTTTGGCAACATCTCAGCAAAATTGTCACACTTTTGCCCACCTACATTAGGTATGTGAGAAATGAAATTCTCTCGGCTACACCTTGAGTCCGAGGTTCTTATGGGCTTCGGCTGCATTATTCAGTTGGCAGCATTACGTTAAGAGCAAGCTTAAGACCACTTCAGTCGCTAATGCGGGCAAAAGTAAGGCAATTTACCCGTGCTGGGGCCTACAGCAGCACAGAAAACTAAACACTGCCCATGCACCAGTGACAGGCAACATTGAACAACTTTTAACCTGTATTACAAATTACAGCTGCAGCTTTGTACCACAATATGCATTCTACCCATGTAAATTAAAGTCACCTGCTTTCGCTTGCTAGATTTGCAATCTACATTGAGGGTGGTAGTCTCCATATTACCCCTTGATTTATGCAGTCCAATGTGCACTTAAATAAATGCCAATAACCAATATGCAAAAAGAAAAAAAAATTTCTCACCATTAGGCAAATGCAATCAGACATGCTCATTCAGATGCAAGGTGCATAACTGGCCCACTTTAATTCCACCATACATAACCTAATTAATAAGGTTCACATGGAAGCATTCATCTGGCAATCTTGAGTGGTCATGAATCTGAATCTTTCAGATTTCAACTGGCTAGTGGGGAAAAAAAAGTTAACCCAACGTTTTGAATCCCAGCTTTAAGGCGTTATACTTAAGAGCACTTTAAACTGCCAAAATTTAAAATACTGTAATCCAATTCAATAACAAAATGAAATGGGGAAAAAAATGAAAATGGGGGGGGGGGGAAATAAAACCTTCATTACCATGAATTTTTCAGATTTGGAGCAGGTTCAGTTTTCTTCACAGGTTTCATTTCTGAACTACTGAAATATGGTGGAAATCAATATAAAAAGTCAAACTGAAATGCAAGTATGCAATTGTTGGGCTCGACATTCAATATACATTTGTATGAAAGTTGGCCTTACAAGTCACAGCCATGAACAGCACATACGAAAGTGTAAACTATCTTGCAACATATTCATGCATGCAATATCATGAGGGCACCTAAATTTGAACACAGTTAATCAAGTTTACCTTTCCTGAATATAAAGTTTTAATTTAAAGACTTATTAAATTTAATACGTAGTGTCTTGAACACAAATTTAGTTGACAAATTTAACTCAACTACTTTACGTAACATGGTAACCAATCAAAATCTGATTTTCTCCAACTCTCTGAACGGCACACTTGCATTAAATTCAAGGTATTCCTTAAAATTAAGCTGATTCGAGCGTGCAATTTTACCAAAAATTAAACAAAAAAGGCTTGATACACTACAATTCCACATTTTAAAAATTTCCTGTCTAAATGGACAATTCAACATTTTAAAAATTTCCTGTCTAATGGAAGACTTTTGTACCTAATAATATGCAACATAAAAACCATACCTGATGCCTGGGCCTTCCGACGATGGAAGGGAATACTGCTCGCGGGGCATCATCCCCAGCAAATCCAGCTTTGCACATTCCAGAGCCATTGTCAACGACGAGAGCAGCAACTTCTTCGTCACACATGGTTAGTTAGGATTAGGGCTGCAAAAGAAATTTATAGCCATTAAACTCAGCTCCCATATACACTTAAAATCCTTGTCTCCAAGGACACACCCATATGAAACCAAGATCTGCAAACACCGAGTAGCAGCTTAAGCATACTCCAATCGATTACAAGATGGTCTGTTAAACTTTATATCTATTATCGTTTCCATTTCTTAAATCCTGTTGCCGGTAAGCATAACGCATGTGAACTTCCAACAGATCTCAACCCCACCCATGAAAATCCAATTCCACCCACATTTGTATATTTCAAACACAAATTCACACGCACAAAATTCAACTTCACTTAAACTGTTGTAAGACTCAACTTACTTTAATAAATATATATACAGCGAAATACGGATTTATAAAAACACTAGTCACTCCTTCACTTGAACACTTCCAGCACCAGTCTGACTGCTCCCAGCTGTGGTATGAGTAATATATGCCGGCTTGATTCTTCCCCTCCCCCACATCCCCTTCCCCTACATCGCTAATAAGGGCATGGCACCCTCAGCCAATAGCAGCTTTCTTTACCATATATGGTATTGAGCTAGCAGCATGGAACCAACGCACCCTACTACCGGAACCCGCCATGCCGGCATTCAGAATATTACCGGCCAGTTGCTAATTTTACATCGTGTAATACTCATTCACAAAAATAAGCGCTTTCTTAACTTCATTACAATAATATGAGACCGATTCTCTTACCACGATAAACGCTGGCCCGTTACACATCTGGGGAAGAGCCGGCACTTCCGTACAGGAATCTAAATATAAAATTCGAAACCACCTGCTAACCAAACGTCACGGCAACCTGTTCACACAACGCTTTACTACTTTTATCCACATGTTCTAAGGCAGATTCAAAGCTTATGACACAATTATTAAAATTCTGGAGCAATTTGATGTTGGCAATTCAAGATGGTGCATCTACGATCATTCACTTAACCGGTTTTGTCACCAAATTTCACCAATATACGCGCGATTTCCTATACATAATACAGAATTATAACACTGTAACAGCAATTTAAATATCTGCAATTCCAAACATTACACTACTTTGGTTATTGCTTACCTTACAACAGAAGACCGCTTCACACTTCCGTACAACACTACAAATTTGCCGCAAGTGAGCGATCCAACCGTTCAGGGAAAGTCTGGTTCTGGAAGTGGACTCGCCCAGGGTAAGCAATGATTGAATGTACTATTTTAACTACCGCAGTTAGTAATCTTACTATGGTCAAAAACAATTCTGCTTCTGATTACAAAAAGTAATTGTTCAGAATAACAACAGTAACTAAACCATTAATAATTCAATTTTAAAATACATGTATCCGTCCACTACCGACTTCCCCTGCGCGCAATGAACTCGTCCATATCCCCACCTTCCTTCCCTGAATTGTACGTGCCTTATATGGGCATAAAACGAATGGAGATTTCTGATTGGACGAACCAGCCGGTTTGATTCAACAACGAAATGCATGAGATAGTTGGAAGTTCAAAGTGTATGTCGGTTGTTTTATGCTGTATAATGTGTCTTTGGTTATGAATCATGACTAGAAGGTTATACCTGCGAAATTATCCTAAGTAATGTGGGCACAGCAATGTCACGTTTTAATAATCTAAGAATAAAATGAATATAAACGATAACATTTATGTACCTTCCGGATGCTTTGATTTGGTTTGATATAGAGTGCTCCGAGCAAATTATTTTGTGCTAATCCATCATAGTTGGCCAAGATATTTAGCAAAGCCGGAAGTGTAGTTTCCCCGTAAATTACTCTTACATTTCTCTTTCTCTGGAGTATTTTATTAGTAGCTTCCTAACTATTAACTTTTGTCACACCATTTTAGGAAGAATTCTCAAAGCCAGTAATTTAATTTCAAATAACCCATTATCATAGTTGTACCTCCCTCCCATCACAAAGAGAGAGGGCGTGTCTGAGGCCATGGATCTACAATCGATATTCAGTTCACTGACACCGTTTTACAGACTAGTGCTTTTGTCAAAAATCTACCATAAACTTTAGGAGAAATAATCGCGAAAGTACGCATACAATTAATGTGTCAATATAATCTCTCAATAAATATGCATTTACGTATACATATAAACTGTGTATGCCAACAAGTAAAACAATGCTTCCACAGTTATGACTGCTGCTTAAAACAAAGCGTAATGCAATAGGACCAAAAGGTCCACTTCAGTGGTAATAGGCTAGTGACAACAAATATACCTGAACAAGTTACTAAAGTTCGGTTTTCTCTTGTAATAATAGCCGGTATGGATATGCATTGACTCAACATGATTTAACATCAGAACTAAAGGGTTGCAATTTTTAAAAATTGTTGATAAAGTCAGAAAACAAGACTCCTTCATTATGCTACAGGATTAATAGTAGTGAAGTGAAGAGCGCATTGGGGTGCACAATACCACCTCTACGTTTTCAAGAAAATGGAAATGAGAGGGACGAGATCACCGAAAATGTCGCGATGAAGCGAGTTAGGGGGAGGCGAGCGGGAGTGGAAAGTAGATAAGGCTTGATATAAAAATTCCCTGTACAGTAAAAGTTCACATGATCGGTGTTAAAAACTGCAGTTGAATTAATTAAAAATTTTTATGAACTTATTATTAACATTTGTAAAGCAGATAGTGTGAAACAAAAGTGGTCAATTATATGATTATTTTTATTTTATTTATTTATCTTTTTTTTTCTTTTTTATGGGCACATATTGATTTAGTCTCAATTCTCCCCGGAAATAAGTTAATTTTAACCCGTTTAAGGGTATGCACTGCACCGTAGGTGATTATTAAACTTTAGTATAAAATTTACACAGCAGGGTGTACTTTCCCAGTGGATAATCTTTTACCACATGGCCAGTTATAATACAACGTAGTAAAACAAACAGTGCATGCCTATCAAATGATTTTTAATATTTTTACTAAAACTTTAGGAAAGTTGCACTAATTTCAATGCAACATTTTTAATCTTATTTTATCCAAAATGGTCAATTATATTATTAATTTGTGTAATATGTTTTTGAATGGATATAATTATTAAATTATATATGAATATATAACTATTTATATACATGTTTGTAATTTTTTTTAGATATATTTATATACATGCTTGTAGATTCTCGGTGTTATGTTCAATAATTTGAAAAAGCATACCCCTGATATATACAACATTTGAAAAACTAAATCTTGATACTTTCCAAAAATAACTTGTCAAGGACCATAAGAATTATACATATGGTGTTGTATAGCTTGCGCATACGCAATATTCTAAAAATTACAACAAATTTGGTAAACGTTTTATCTGCTATAGATAATATAACGAGAGCTTCAGAGTTCATCTTCAGAAATTAATGGAGCTTCAGTTGTATTCGTTTCGACTGTTTCACGAATAACAACAAAAATTAAATATCTATTAAATGTGCTTATAAAATATTAATAAATATTTATTAAGATATTCTCAAAATTTTCCATTCCGGAATTTTCATTTCTGCCAACATCGAAACAAATTAAAGTCGAATTTCTTGCAGTTCCATTCATTCGCCTTTTTCACACCAGGGGGGGAGGACACAATTGCATGTTAACGTCATAAAAATTGGCAGAATAGATAACTCTGATTGGTCCACATTCAAGATATTTACATTCCGTGTTGTTACAAGAGTGAAATGGATTGAAGTACGTGTATTAAATTCAAAATTGAAGAGCATGGGGAGGCGGGAAGTGCACTTTTGGGAAATTCAGAATTTTTATACTACGCTCTAACAGAGAAACAGTACTACTTCCAGGATGACAAAACATGGGAAAAACGTTCATAGTCTGCCAAAATTCTGTTCCGAAACACATTGTATATACAAGCAAAAAGGATCGAATAATGATGCATTTCCATGAAAAGCAAATCAAACAAAAAAGTCATAAAGTGGATTTTGTTTTCCCCCAATACACTTAAATTTTTAAAGTTCAAATAGGTAAATTAATGTTATACCGTTTTCTACATTACATAGTACGATTGTAAGGGCATATTTTCGTCTTCTCAATATATTGCTGTTTTCCAATAAAGAACACTATACGTATACAAAACCGAAAGTAAATTAAGAATGATAACGCACATTAACCGATATTCGCTAAGGCAAATAACCAACATTTCTACAGGTTAAATATGGTTCAGTGGTTTTCGGATATTAAAACAATAGTAATAATGACTTTTCTTTGTTCATACAGCCTCCCCTCTATTCCAGAAATTGTAATCTCCTGCCACATTAAGGACCTAGGTTTGAATCTCATTTGTATGAAGTTGTTAAGGTTTCTATTCGGGATTTTCCTGCAGTTCATAGTATGACTATTAAGATTTAGGACTCATTGTTGCATTCATTTCATACTTCTTACATGAATCTTCTTGTGCGTACAACCTTGTACCGGATGGTTTCTTTCTTTCTTTCTTTCTCTCTTTCTTTCTTTTCTTCCTTCCTTCTACAGTTTTATATTTAGTAAGCCATGGCTGCTGCAATTATACTACTTAATTCGAGAGCAGTACATATATACACAAATAAGCAATCTTACACTTATTGTACCTATCCAGGGTAGACCATTTAAGTTGTGGCTGCACAATATCTCCAAAACTAAGCGATGTAGAAAGAAATGTCTATTTTATGGGGCAAAGTAAATGCCATTACTCGTGTTTTGTTTAGAGGATATTATGATGGTCATTTTAGGGTCAATTTAATTTTTTTAAATGTGAACCTACATTATGCATGTGCTTTCTCATTAGAAAATGGTTTATAAAAAGCTGTTTATTTTGTGATGAGGAATAAGGAAACAAAATAAAACATGTTGGTTCCCAATTACGAAACGTCACTTGACCCTCAAATGACCATCCATGGATGGTCCAACTATTCACTATGCTCTTCGTACCGGCCATTCAGAATTTTCGTTGTTATTACGTTGGTGTAAGAACAATGGCAAAGTGCTTTATACAAATGTTGTACGTTTTTTTTATGAGAAATGAGAAAACAAAAAAGGTAGATTCCCATTTTAAAAAATTAAATTGACCCTAAAATAACCATCACAAGTCCTCCAAATAAAACACGACTAATGACATTTATTTTCCCCCATAATATCAAGCAACTTTTATTCAAGACATTTCTTTCTACAACGCTTAGTTTTGGAGATACTGTACAGTCTCAGCTTAAATGGTCCACCCTGTATAATGCATAAACATTTATCTATTTGTTTTCAGTAATTCATAATACAGTTTGAGAGCAAAATATAAAGCTTTAGCTGTATACATATGTTTTTAAGTGTTAATCATGTTTAGTGCTATCAGTTTTGCAAATAAAAACAGCATTACAAATTCACTGCAATCACAATTAAAAGTTATGTCAGAATACTATTTCAAAAAGTGATCTTCAGTTAACTCAAATTACATCATGCCCGTACGCAGAAAAAGAATTCGGGGAGGTTTTTCCACAAGTAGATCTAAACTTAACAGTACCCCACACAGTTACCATGTACCTACTCCGTAGTATATAGACGTTGCATGGATAAGAAAATTGCTTGGAGACATTATATGGACAAGAAAAACTCACCAGAATGAGGATATTCCACCTTACAGCACAAAACATGGAGACTGCTTCCAAAATGGGAATGTATGGTCATCTTACTTATGCAAGGTAACGATATTAAGTTTCACTTTTTCTTGTAAATGTGCTACTAGCAATAAATAAAACTGTCAGAAGTTTCGGGGGGGTTTGAACCCTAGAACCCCCCCTCTAAATACGGCCCTGCATTACATCTATGATAATTGGATGCATTTCTCTTATCCGACACTTTACAGAACCGCCCAATTGCATCATGTGGTCCTCTACCATCGAGGCAGCGAAGTAATAGAGCTTCGGTATTTATTTCGCAGATTATTTAAATAAACGCCATTAGAAAGATACTGTGTGTTTAAGTATCATATCCCCCCTTACATGAGAACGCTTTTCGATAAATTAAAAATTAGTTGAAATAGGTGCAAAATTAGGAATGCTTATATGAAGAGCCTCATAAAAGATTAGGATTTTTAAGCTAACCAATACATATGTATATGCAGAGTTCTTTACTTCAAGGTATAGGAATGCATTGCATGTTCCTGTTGATCTGTATACCATTATCTGTTTTGTCAATCTTGAGTTTTCCATTCTTTATAAAAGTTCTTTTCATTTTCGTTTATAATTTCTCAACTAATCATTAACATAAAAAATGTTTAATTCTTGACACATATCTTATTTTTAATGTGTTCAAGTATTGAGTCCGTAGTTTGTTTTCTTGTTTCTTTGTTGTTGTCCATAACTCATATCCGTAGGATAACGCAGGTACAGCCATTACTTTGTAGAATTGTAACGTTGTATCTCCTCTTGCTTTATTTCTTGAAGTGCCACGAATAATTTTAATGACTGGCTCTGTGATCGACTGGTCAACGTTTTAGTTTCTCAACCCAGGGGTCCCGGGTTCGATTACCGGCTGGAGCGGGGAATTTTCTTTAACCGGAATAATTCCCTAACCTCCACGAAGTCTGGAAGTTGAGTGTGGGGGTGAATGTGAGTAAGTGTAAGAAATAGTGAAAAAAACAACAACGTTAAGAAAGTTATGTGTTTTTCAGCTCAAAGCCACCGATTGACGGCATAATGTGCGTGCTATACAAATGAAACAATAAAATGATAGTATAAAAAATACTTTGAAGCTTGCATACTTTAATGCAAATGTCTCGTGCTTTACCTCACTAATATAATTTTCTAAATAGCTAAACAGTATATGCAGAGTTAAAATTTTATACCTATAGGGAGTTTAAAGAACATTCTCAATACATTACATATTTTGCTGAAATCGACAGAAGATTAAGTATGTGCACATGTCTCAATAATATGGAAAACACCTACAAAAAATGTAATGTGTCACACTTACACGACTTTCTCTACTCATTACATTCACATACTACTTTGTATTATACCTATTATAGCATTCTTCAATTCAGTTTTGTTACTCATGATGAGGTACAATTTCAAATTAAGTAGTATGGACATGCTTGCATGGGCAATACGAAAAGCAAAACACGACTGTTCGCATATGATAATCAGCTTTGGTTGCTAATAAATCCATGCGGGGAGGGAGGGGAATTTCGTGAGATATTTTATGATGCCGCAAGACAGTTAACCAAGGAAATTGAAATGTATAACAATGAATATTTTGAAAGGGGCTAATGCTACAGGAAAAGGTTAAAATTGCATTTTTATATGTGCTCAAGTACATTTTTGGTGTAATAAAATTCGTATAGCTTACTATTATGCGAAATTTTAAAAAATTCATTCAAAATGAGCTTCACAAGATATTCACAGAAAATTCAAGAGAAATACACATTTCATTCTTCCTGTCAATATCTCAAACATTACAATTAAAATCATTAGAGCCGTTTTAAGGGGAGAAAAAAGAATAACGAAAAAGCAGTTTGGATTAGGGAATATGGTGAAGGCTTTCATGTCATATCCTTGGAAGATGCTGAACTTAAATACAAAGTTTGGTATTTATCCGACTTTTCGTTTCAGTTATGCTACTCACAGACACACACGCAGGCACATACACATGGGCATTTTACTAACAATTTATTTATCTTTTTAATTTTTTTTTTTTTTTGTAAGAGGAAGGGGATATCACGAAATTTCAAACATGTACTTCTAGTGAAATCTCGATGTAGAATTTTTGAGTGTGTGCAATACTTCCTCCCTGCCATTTGTAAGTGATATAGGTTATACTGCGGAGGGGGACACCTCGCACACAGCGACCTACGTAGATATATTGTGACTAGTACCCGCCAGGAATAAGTTAGGGAACCACAGGAGGCTACGGGCCGCAGGCAGTCACGCCACAGATACGCGCGGATGTCCCTAACAGTTCCAGACTCAAAGACCCGTCCCACTACTGGAGCTACCAAGAAAGGGCGATAACAATTCGTCGAACAAGCAGTCCTCAAGTGTCCACTGGGAGTATTCTTTCGTTTGAGCAAGCATCCGCGCCATCTGTCCGGCACCGCCATACGCCACGAAACCTAGAGGCACACCTGAAAAATGAGAAGGAAACGGGAAATAATGGAAAGAAAATCGTGGTAGATGAGAAATCACTCCAGCATTCGCCTACCGACCAGGGAAAACCACGAAAAACCCAAGGTCAGAGTGTGCGGTCGACGGGAATCGAACGCCGAACGTTCCGAAAGCGAGCCATCTGGTTCGCTAGGTGAGTGATAAAGAGAGTAATTATGATTTGTAGGATTATCTCCCAAAATAACAACAAACACCTATCACCAACCCTACTGCTTGTTTCGTTTAAAAACCAAACGCTCCTTAATTTAAGACAAATTGCTTTTTTACGAGGTTTACTGAAACTCTTCACTGCCATTTCTCACACATGCATCCATTGCTTGGATTCACATGAGCCAACTTGAAAATGCCTGTCTTAAAAATCTGTGTGCAAACCAGCCAAGCATAATTCACTGCTGTCACGAGCTAAGACCAAGCTCACGAAATACTAATCAGAATCACATTTCATGAATTGTTAAATCCTGAACTTCTACCGCGAGCGCACGTCAGCTTATGGCAATGAAAACATGTAACAACTCTCTGTGTATTGTCACTCTCGTTTAAAGCTTAAGATAATACATCGATGAAATGTGGTAAAAAATTACGAAATTTGGATGTTTACACTCTCCACTGCTTACCTATGGTAACTATGGTAACTCTATTCCAACCAAAAATTCGATAACGAGATCTCATCGGAAGTGTATGTTGTGATCCCTCCAAAAGCATATATGCTTCTACATGTGGATGTATGAACAGTATAAATCAAAGATGAAAAGTCAGATAAATATCAAATTTCACACTTGAACCAGGCACTGTATAAGCATGCCAGGGAAAGATTTTCAAGAAAATTCCCTCACCCCAAACTACCCTTTACAAGGAAAAGTGTTATTCATTTTTTCCTCCCCCCTCCCAAAATAGTAGAAAGGATTTTGATTAAAACAGTAGCTATATTCGAGATATTAATGTGACAAGCTAAGGCATATTTGATTTTTTTCTGAATACTTTGAACTACTTCTTAGCAGTGATTGAATTTGCACAGTTTTATATTACTGGGAAAATACGCAGTTTGTGTCAAATAATTTTACTTTCCCTACCACGTATCTAGTAAGTAGAGAAGGTATTGCATTCCACCCAAAAATTCGATATCGATATTTCACCGCAAACACATGTTTTGAAGTCCCTCGAACCCAAAAAGACCTGATGTGTTAAATTCACATGACTACATTACCGCTTGTTAGTGGGTATATAAACTATTCCTGTTTATGACTGTTAAACAAACTTCTGTTTATAACAGATTAGTACCACGAGAAAGGCATTTGAACAAGTATTGTAATTCACCATAAAATGTAAAATCAAATTAAATGTTGAATTAAATCAAAGTTACATTTATTTTCTTAAAAGCCTACTGGAATGCAAACCAATAGTTTCAATTAATGCAATACTGTATTGAGTTAATTTCTACATACAGCAACACTTTAATTAATACACCAAACGAATGTAAAACATTCTTGTTCACAAACACTGTAATAAAGTTGCCTACATTTTCGGGAGAGTGCTATTATGACCTAATTTGTGATACTAGCACAATAAAATATAGGAATGTTTCTGTTACACCCATGTGATTGTACAGCCCAGAACACCAACGTAAGCATTTTTAGAAAAGGCTCGTGTGTGTGTGTCAACAGCATAACTCAAAAAACGTAAAATTGACTAAATATTGAACTTGGTTAAGTGGCGTATTTTAAGTTAGCTAGCGCGCGCGCACACACACACACACACACACACACACACACACACACACACACACACACACACACACAGATGATAGAATGGCAAGTTAGCAGTTCAAAACTGTATGATAAAGCATTGAAAATTCGAAACAATACCAAGGAATACATTGGAAATGGTTAATGCTACAAAAATATATTTGACGTAAATTGTGTAGGTGTTCTTAACAACATATACTTTTTTATATTCTAAGTTCTTGTCTCTCTCTTATAGTTTACCAGCGATACAAAATGATACACAAAATTCATTCGGAATGAAGACGTCTTCACCGGTTATTCCCAGAAAATCTAAGTTACACATTTCATTAGCCATGCTTATATCTTAAAGATATGGTATTTTAATCAAAATCTTGAAGCCATTTTTGAGAAAACGAAAAATCCTTGAAACATGTTGAATTTAAATCCCCCCTTTTTTAATCCTCTGCTGTTCGTATACACGCGTGCAGGAAAACCTTTATCTAAAATTTTGGGTTCAGAGGATCTCAAAATATGTATTTTCGGTTACAACTTGATGTCATATTATTGCGGGGAATGCATTATTTCCTCTGCCTACCATATGAAAATATTAGAGAAAATAAAAAGGTTTTGAAATCGTAATTTAATTTAATTACAGCTCTAGTACTTGATAAAATACCTAAACAGTTTAGTAAAGAATGCCGCACTTACATGTTTTATATAGTCTGCCGCTATACGACAACGCATGACTTCATCATGCAGTTGCGATATAACAGAAGGTTTTTACCATTATCTGTATTCGTAGAACAATACGGCCTAGAGCAAAAAGTAGCGCGAAGGCCTTACGTCTTATGCTAGAAGGTGAAGGAAGAGGAAGGTCATCCAGGAAAGAAGCAGGTCATCCATGGTCTGAACCCGGTCAACAGAAAGGACATCGGCTAGTTTACGATTATAATCCAACCTAGTATCTGGACACACTGGCATTGCAAACATGCAAGTTGATTATTCAAACTAATTTTTTCGTTTTGGTATTTGCTGTTAAACTGTGGTACTGATTTGACGTTTATGGTTAAGAGTAGTTAATGTTTTGGCGGTCGCTTTAATTGTTATTGAACTTGTTTTCAAGTGCCCAGACGTAGACTCGGCGTTATTCTTTACCCAAGAAACTACATTTGAAAATAGCTGATATGTTTCTCCAAAACAGCACAATAAATTGATGCGGTATTTACTTATAATGTTGATGCTTGTGATGTTTGTTTACATCACGTGTTGCCATCTTGTGACGTCATTCATTTGTTCGGTTTGTAGCTCCATCTAGTGTTAGCAATTTGTGGTAGTATTAGTGTTTGAAGGAATTATAAGTTTTGTTTACTGTCCTCCGGCTAGCTATTATTTCTCAGTCGAACATGTCTCTTGAATCAGAGTGTGTAAACGGAAAGGAATCTTTTACCCAAATATAACACTGATGAAGAAATTTGTTTTACACATTTATTGTCAAACACGTTAACTATCACATTTACACATTGATCTTGACACTCGCCAAACTGAAACTGTTATAATAACTTCATTACTAAGCACTCTTAATTCACGTACTTCAACTTGGTGTATAATTAACTTTATAATACTTTAGATTTTCGTAACTTGTGAATCTATAGCCGACGTATCTCATACAAATATTTTGACGAACTGACGAACTGAAGACGACGTGTAATGTATTGAGATTTTCGATGAACTGAGCAACTGAAGGCGACGTGTAATGTATTGAGATTTTCGATGAACTGAGCAACTGAAGCTACCTCTAACCTACCCTATTTATACTCCTGCATCCAGATACGCCTAAAGATTATAACTGAACTACTATTGGCTAATAAAACGCGCCAACATTAGCGTCTATTTTAATATCCAATGAAAATTATGAATACATATGCTTTAGGGAGAAAATATTCCAGAAGTTTCTACCGAAAAACGCGCCAACATTACGTAACTTCCTCGTTTCCAATAATGATAAACAGCTCACCCCCCTCTCTGCATTATTGCGCGCTATTATTGACAGTTTCAGTAATGTCGTATAAACTTACTTATCAACAATAATTACAGTCAAGAAACATCTCAAATCAATGTCACATAAAAATGCATATTCATATTACAATCATTATTTACATTTAAGTAATTTGTGATACAAATTACTGCATCAAAATGGATGTGCATGGCTTTGATATGTATAGATGCATTGCGCGGTGTGGACGCGTGTGTCGTATTATCTATAGTTCTATCAATGGGGTCTCCGTGATCTGGCTTGATATGGACTCTAACGAACGTATTTTAACTTGCAAAAGTTTCATCGCTTAACAAATCCAAAATGTACGCTCACTAAATTTAAAACTGGTCGGCGTCTGAGAGACAGAGCTCGAATGGAGTACTTCAGTGAGCGCTCGGGACAGCCAGGCGTTGTTCACAAGTTTGCGTATATTCTTGTAGTAGTTATAATGGGGAACCATCATCGGCTGTCCTGCTTAATGGCTGACCCGACTGGTGCGTCAGTGCTCGCTGCCGGAATACGTGTACTGATGACTATAAACATGAATGTTGTGCTCCAATAATCCCTTTAATATGCATGCATTTATGCACTGAAGTCTTCCATAATGTTCACATAAATGTGTACATATAAAAGTATAAAGAACAGCATATTGACATAAAATAAAAATGTAAGCCAATGTTATGTAATCTCTCCGTGAATAAAACTATTGTGGAAACCATATGCATTATTTAACTCATAAAAATTTATTTTTAACATTGAAGAGTTAGGATATATGTACCCTGTAATCTAGCTTTGTCGCTCACTTTTATTTTTGGCATGATTACAGAAAACAAGACTCCACCATATTCAAGAGCCATACTACTGAATTCAGTGACCCGAGTTTCAACTGGAGAACGATTGCGATCCGCAGAAATATTTGCGGAATTGAATTTCTAAAATAATTAACGGTTGAATATTTTGAAATGTTTTCCTTTGTGTAAAAGTAGGTTATATTTGTTATAAATCTTAAAGGGATACTAAGCAATAGAATCTAAACTAAATTTAATATTACGTATGAATATAACCAACACACTTGAACTCAATTCCCAGAAATCCTCGACAAGTCATCTTCAAACCGCGAGAGAACGGCTACGACCAGATAAGGCGGGGATTGTTATGTGGGCTATTTATTGCATTGCGTGTGTGCTATTATCAGTGTTGCCAAGTTACAAGAGTGGCTCAATGGCGCATATGATTTAGAAATATCGTATCTGTGAATTAGGTAAGTATGAAGATAAAGTGAATAAAATAAAAATATATTTATGAAACATACACTAAAACAAGCAAAAATGCATCATAATTTGCATACTGCTAAAATAAAACGTGCAAAAAATGGATTATATGCAACATAAAATATTGTATAAATTGTTGGAAAGTTAGTAATTAATTCGCATAGCAAGTGAGAATGCTTTCTGATACCAGAGAAGAAATGTACATTTGCATTACAATTCTGGACGACTGAGTGATACGACGATATGTACAAACATCCCAACAATTTATATATACGTGAATAGGAAGCACCATCTTTTTTATAGAAAATATCCTCCTTTTGTATAATGGACCTTACATCTTCGGGTTCTTATTTTCTGGGCGGTGGTACGTCTCCAAAGCAAACCAAACTGAAGCAAATATAAGATAGAATGTTAACGCTCGAGATATTCAGGCAACACAAAAAGAATCGATGTGTAACACTCGCTGGATGTTTATACTATGTACCAGGTATCCCTTATATCGGAAAGAAAGATTACAGATGTCGTTCTTAAAATCAGAGATAGATCTGGATGATTTCACTGAAAACAATTAATGAAAACTTTTTTCTATCCTTTCTAGGTTTGTAGAAAAAATGTTTGAAATGTAGAGATGTTTGGCAACAGTGCGCTTTCCCTTGAATATATTAAAAATATGGCATTTTAATCGAAATCGTTAGAGCCATTTACATGTAAAAGGTAGTTCGGTTCGGGAAACTTCCTTGAAAATCTTTGCGTCGCATCTTTGGAAGATGCCGAGCTTATATCAAGTTTGTAGTTATTAGACTCTTTGTTTTCTAATTATGCTGTTCACAGTCATGGGCACACACACGGACCTTTTATAAAAATACTTTTTCGGTACAGGGGGCCTCAAAACATGTAGTTATGGTGAAATCTCGGAATTGAGTTTTTTAAATTACTTCCTCTAATTACAGCAAGTACGAAGTAAAAGTAGAAATAGTCTGAAAGATTAACTATATTACTGAAATATGAAGAAAAAGGAAACGAAGATGATCTCATTGCCACAGCAGTGTGTACCGATTCAAAACACGGCTGCATTGTGGGAGAGCAAATAATTTTAGTAACGGAACGGAAATGACGCATAGACGGATACTTCTTGGGAAATGTGTACTGGAAATGGGTGGTGCAAGAAAGGTTTTTTGTCATATACCTTTTAACAGCATTGTTTGTTCTTTGTCTTCTTTCTAGCAAGCGCTGTTTCTGCATTCATTAAACGCCTCGAAGACTATTGAAGTAAACGATACGAAAAGAAAAGGAAAAGGATGCGAAATAAGAATTTGGGAATAGCCTATGAAGTCCTCTTCATTCTGAATGACTTGTATGATTGGCAAACTGTAAGAGATGGACAAGATTCTTATTACACAAAAATGTAGATCTCGTTAAAATACATAATATTTATCAAAGAATTGCTTACTGGTTTGAATTTTTAAATGCGCATGTTTTTCTGAAGCAGTAATTTGCTATTCGTTTTTCATTTGTGGTCATGTGGAAAAAAAAAATCCAAGCCATCACATAGATACACTTTAAAAGGTCGTTCGTTCTCCGTGGTCTTCGGTTACCATGCTAGATTCTAGTTCCCGAGGTCGCGGGTTCAAACCCGGCAGAGGGCAATGGATTTTTTTTCTCGGGCTTAAAACTCCTTAGCATGCCTTCCTTCGGAAGGGAAGTAAAGTGACCCCGTCGTAGATTTATGGCACGTAAAAGAACCTCAAGCCTGATAAAGGGACCTCTGAGCAAAATTTCCGGTCTTTCACGCCCAATATAGAATGGGACGCTAAGAATCATAGCAGTTAAAGAGCCTCCATAAATAAAACTCAATTTAATTTAATTTGCTCTTTAAAAATCTGACTACTGCTTTACCAAGTGTATCGCACAACGAAGTGTATAAATGTGATTTGAAAGTTTGTCTTGATTAACAAGAAATAGCTAGAATAATAAACTTCTGTAAGAATAGTTTGTAGAAGAGTGAGTAGGGAAGTTTATGTGAATGCAACACGTCCGAGTTTCTTAAATTGGAGACAACGTTTTCTGGAGTACTTATACGTGAATTTTAATGAACAGAAAGAAAGTTTTGAAAATGTTTCACAGAGATGTTTTAGTATGAATGACCTTCTTTCTATCGATGATGGATGAATTAAATTTTACAGACTTAAAAAAAAACTAATGTTTCAATTACTACGTTTCCATGGGGAATTGAAATCGATTTGAGATTTGACTCCAATTCTATACTGAATACGATCCGCGTTTCCATGTTAAATTCAATACGTATTGAGATCGATTTGGATACACAACGTTCGAGAACAAAGAATTCAAGTTTATATGTTGGTCAACTTGGGTTTAGGTTGCTGAACCTGTTAAACTTATGTTAGTTTATTTTTCTGTATATTCTAATTAGGTTTGAGGTTAGTGAATGTTTTATAGAAGAATAAATTACGAATTATGGAAGCGATAAAAGTGGCTTTGCTGTGTGCTTTATTACACATGTGATTAACCATTTCTGCAAAAAAAAAAAATGATGTGCGTGCAGCGTGTTACAACGAGTCAGTAGCAGATAGTATATTTGGTGTATTCAGAACGATTTGAATACGGTAGGTGTTTCTATGCAACAAATTTCGGACAATATCATCTTACAGTGTGCCCCACGGCGATGAATATGATGTGTTATATTGTCCAACAGATGTCACACTATGCCATGCACTAGCTCAACACATGTCACGTATGTCATATGTTTATGCTGCCAACATATAACAAATTAATGCCGCCAAAACGAAAATTAATGCCGCGAATGCGGAAACGACCACAGAGTGTAGCCCAGGGATCTTAGACAACCTGTGCTTTATGAATTAACGGAAGGTTACGCTTGCGTTAGATTTTTTATTTATGTAAGCTTTCGAAAGGTTAGGTTTAGGTTATTTTTTTTATATAAGCTTACGTTTCTGAATTCACGAAAGTTGAGGTTTAGGTTAGTTTCTTTTTATATAAGCTTACGTTTCTGAATTCACGAAAGGTTAGGTTTAGGTTAGTTTTTTTTATATAACCATAGGTTTCTGAATTACTTTTATATATATCCTTGTTTTAATTTGTTACCACTGTTTACATCAAAGCACGCGAGCGAAGCGAGCGTGCGTTCCTAAACTTACATTACTGATTCACGGGAGGTTAGGTTAGGTTTAGTTTTTTTTATATAAACTTGCGTTTCTGAATTCAGGAAAGGTTAGGTTTAGGTTAGTTTTTTTTTATATAAGCTTACGTTTCTGAATTCACGAAAGGTTAGGTTTAGGTTAGTTTTTTTTATATAACCATAGGTTTCTGAATTACCTTTATATATATCCTTGTTTTAATTTGTTATCACTGTTTACATCAAAGCACGGGAGCGAAGCGAGCGTGCGTTCCTAAACTTACGTTTCTGATTCACGGGAGGTTAGGTAAGGTTAGGTTTAGTTTTTTTTATATCAGCTTACGTTAATGGATTCACGGAAGGTTAGGTTTAGGTTAGTTTTTTTATATAAGCTTATGTTTCTGAATTCACGAAAGGTTAGGTTTAGGTTAGTTTTTTATATAAGCTTACGTTTCTGAATTCACGAAAGGTTAGGTTTAGGTTAGTTTTTTTATATAAGCTTATGTTTCTGAATTCACGAAAGGTTAAGGTTAGGTTTAGGTTAGTTTTTTTATATAAGCATAGGTTTCTGAATTACCTTTATATATCCTTGTTTTAATTTGTTACCATTGGTTACATCAAAGCACGCGAGCGAAGCTCGCGTGCGTTCCTAAGCTTACGTTTCTAATTCACGGGAGGTTAGGTTTAGTTTTTTTTATATAAGCTTACGTTTATGGATTCACGGAAGTTTAGGTTAGGTTTTTTTTATATAAGCTTACGTTTGAATTCACTAAAGGTTTTTTTATATAAGCTTACGTTTCTGAATTCATGAAAGGTTAGGTTTAGGTTAGTTTTTTTTATATAAGCTTACATTTATGGATTCACGGAAGGTTAGGTTTAGGTTAGTTTTTTTATATAAGCTTACGTTTCTCAATTCACGAAAGGTTAGATTTAGGTTAGTTTTTTTATATAAGCTTACGTTTCTCAATTCACGAAAAGTTAGGTTTAGGGTTAGTTTTTTTTATATAAGCATAGCACGTGTTGAGTTAGAATGCTAAAGACAGTATTCTCACATCCCGTGCAAACCATTTTGCTTTATATTAAATACGCACTGTTAATTTGCACGCGTTGCGTTTCAACAAAATCGCAGAACAACAACAACAAATAGCGGTAACAACGGCGCATCGCATTTTTAGCCGATTTCACGTTTTTATTTACGTTGGCAGTACCCAATTTGCATGTAATTTTTTGCAAAATGGCTACGTTTGTTTACTTCCTGACGCGATTTTCCTATATAACTAAAATACCTTGAACGGGCCGGCAGGTGGGCACCAGCTATAGACGAGACCACATCGTGTTCTAAGCTCACTCTTAAGGTAATTTATTCGCTTTCCTTTTGATTTTATAAGCATTTTCTACGGGCACACTATAAGATAATATTAGCCCAAATTTCGATCCGATCCTCTTCCGATCAAACTTTCTAAGAGGAACGGATCCAAGGTTCAAAACGATCTCAATACCAATATATTCAACTCGATTTCACTCCCCATGGAAAAGTAGTATATGACACATCGTACATTGATGAGTGCACATTACTCAGCAAGTATAATGCACGTACTAAATGATCAATACGAAAGGCGAGCGTGAATTTGTGAATGGAGATGTCGGCTTCCTTTCTGACTAAGCCAAAATTTTCTCCGTGAGGATGGCCGGCGCGTCTGGCTGTCAGTGGGAGACATGGGGTGGGGATCGGGTCTATAAATAGGGTGGCCACATTTGTATAAAACTCCTTGGTAGTGGCCTCGACCTTGGTGCAAGTGCCTTGACCCAATAACAGGCGACGCATAAATTTGTGCGTTTAAACACAAGCTCGACAATGTTGAATAGAGCATTTACTTTCACGCCCTTGGGTTTCCGCTTTCAAGCGCTGACTAACGCTTGGAAACTTGGAGGTTTCGTTTCCGAGGAACAGCGGACAATTGCCACATCACTGTGGACTTCAGACGTTTTATTGGGGCATTTTATGGAGAGGGGTTGGTATTCTAAAACAATCTTGAGAAACGTACAAAGAAACTATTTTATGCAAAAAACTTGAAAATAGTAGTACCATGTTTGCATAGGTAACAGAGAATTTTAAAACTTTTGTGATTCTATTTCTTTATTTGTATTTTAAGAGGACTCCAACCTGAAAATTGATGATAATACTACAAAATACAGATTTTGTGCAGTAATACATGTTAGAGTTTTTAAAAGGGATGTATATTAATGGTGCAGTCACTAATATCTTGAAATACCACCCAAAGTGTAGTTTTGAAGTCTAAAATTACCTCTATAACCTTAGAAGTAATTTCTTTCAAGAAATCTTAGCATTATAAACGGGTTGTTACTGATTGTATGTACCTATATCAAGCATAATTGGCTCATTATGGCACGTGTGACAATAATGGTATTGATGCAATTCCTATAGCAATGACATAATACCAGCATTTTTGCCCTGGCCTATAGAGAGGAGATGACATGTATTATTCTTTTCTTTGAGCAACGAATATGTAAAACCCTGTACACATTATGTATAGAATAATTAGGATCTGAATTTATAATTATTTACCATGCTGTGTTGATAATAGGCTACACCACAGTCCGTAACACCTGCTCACTTCTCTCCCAGGAAGGGAATGCATGCAGTTACTCTCTTGCTTATCGGTTTAATACGCCAGTTAATAACAAATGAAGTGCAGGGAGGGAAGGTAATTTCTCTAGACTCACTTATCTCAGCCTCGTCCATTCTTCCTTGTTTTCCACTTTCAGCCTATCCGCATATGAATCACGTGTCTTAATATTGCGATCAAGGTTCTGCTCTAGGGCAGAAAATGAATGAATGAGTGAATGATTGATTGATTGATTGATTGATAGAATTCAGGAATTTAAAGGTTGCTGTATGTACCTGATCGCAAAATCCTGGACATTTTCAAAGGTTTTTAGGACTGTAGTTAAAAAATTAATGCATTTTCCATTTTCGTAGACGCCTCCACATCATCAAATTGGAATCCCCATCGTTTTAACGGCCATGTATGTAAGTTAAGCTCAGGGTGAAGACCTCCATCTCAGATTGTTAACTTAGACCTTGCTGTCGCTTACACTAAGGTCACAGCCTTCGTTTTGATTGCGGCTTTTCTCAGCTTAGGCGCTGCTCATGAAACGTAGATTTCTATGGTTATTCTATGTTTAAGATATTTGCATGACAAGATGTATATCTTGAATTTTTTGGTAACAGCCTGTGAAGTCCACTTCATTCAGAAGGATTTTTATATAATTTTGTATAACTGGTAAGCCATATAACAGAGACAAAATTTTACTATACAAAAAGGTTAGCTCTCTTTAAAACATAATTATTTCAAATAACTTTTCTGTGGCATCAGCCATTTCCGATATATCCATTGTTATTGGTTTAAATTTTCAATACTTCATTTTTAATTTCTCTACAACGCACATACGAGATTTCACCGGAAATACAGTTTTGAGGGCCCCTGAATAAAAAGCCCTTTTAGACAAAGATCCGTGTGTGTGTGTGTGTGTGTGTGTGTGTGTGTGTGTGTGTTGTTATATAGGTGTGTCTGTGAACAGCATAACTCAAAAAAAACGAAGTCAGGTAAATAACAAACTTGGTATTCTAGTTCAGTGTCTTCCAAAGATTAGACACGAATATTTTAAGGAAAATCTTCTATCCCAACTACCCTTTACATGGAACATTTTTCGAAGCTTTTTATTTACTCCAAAAAGGCTCTAACGATTTTGATTAAAATACCTTGTACTAAAGATATTAACATGACAAATAAAATGTATATATTGGATGTTCTGAAACTATCCTGTGAAGTCCTCTTCATTCGGAAGGAATTTTGTATAATCTTGTATAACTGGTAAACGTTAAGCGATAGGCGAAAACGTACTACACAAAAAATGCAGATCTCTTTAAAACACAAAACTTTTCTTCAAATATTTTTTGTGGCATCAACCATTTCCTAGATATCTATCATTAACGGTTCGAATTGTTCAATAGCCATTCTTTAAAGCTCTGTCGATTTTCAGCTGTTTCTCGCGATTGCATGGAAAGAGTATTGAATTTTAAGGCCAGTTCTTAAACGTTAGACTATCGTTATTTCGTATTTTATATCTGTAACAAATGTGTAATATGGCTGTTTCCGGAAACATTTATCGCTATTAGAATGAAGTAGATAGGAAAATAAATTTTCGTAAGAATAATTGGTATAACCATTAATAAAGCGATAGAGGATAGAGAAAGTCATGTGAATGCAACACATTTTTAAGTACTATCGCTGTTCAGTTGTTTCTCGCGATGTCATGGCCAGCATATAATCACCCGGTGTTTGAACATTTGATTATCGATTCAATTTCCTCTATTCCTCTTGTACTTTCAACGAAATGTGAAATGAAACTATTTCTGCAAAGGTTTATCTCGATTAATATGAAGTGGTTAGAAATAAAATAAATAAATTGAGTTTTATTTATGGACATTCTTTAAATGATGTGGTCCTTAGCGTCCCATTCTATATTGGGCGTGAAAGGCCGGTAATTTTGCTCAGAGGCCTCTTATCGGGCTTGAGGTTCATTTACGTACCGTAAACCTACGACACGGGACCACCGGCTTTACTTCCCTTCCGAAGGAAGCCACGCTAAAGATTTTTACGCCCGAAAAAATCCAAACCCGCGACCTCGGGAACTAGAGGCTAGCATGGTAACCACTACACCACGGAGGACGACTAAATAAGTGGTTAGAAAAAGAAGCTTTCGTAAGAATAGTTTGTAGAACCTATATACAAATAAACTGTAGTAGGTAGAGGAAGTCATGTGAATGTAACACATCAGGTTTTTCATTTTCCTCTGGTCAGGGAATGCCTTCCCAAAGAGGTGGTAGCAGGCCACACTGTGTACGAATGTTCCTGCTATTAGCGGTTAAAATTAGTGCCACAGAAACAGTATTTGCATTGCTTTACCCTAACTGAAATAAAACAAGAGAAAAATGGTATATTTGATAGTTGGCTGGTGTAGTTTATGTTCCCATATCACAAAGCTAGCACTTTTATTGATTTCTGTAGTGTAAGAAGTAGGGGGGCATGAATTCCTCAATGACCTCACTTGTCCAAGATGACTCACGAGGCTGGAATCATAACAATGAGTCACAACGCACTTTCGTTGAACCATGTGCATTACTAATTCGGAAGCAATCCTTTGATTGCGGAAGACCCAAAAGGAAGTATGGCGTACTGATTAAGTTTTTCTGGCGCCTGCCTAAGCTAGTGGAAGAGCCACACTCGACCCAAAAATTGGATATCGAGATTTCACTGGAAACACACGTTTTGAACCTTCCCGAATGGGGGGGGGGGAATTGAGTGTTGTGTGTTGCATTCACATGAGTTTCTCTACTCACTCTTCTACAAACTATTCTTACAGACACGTATTGTATCTCTTACGGTTTACCTATTATACAAAAGTCATTCAGAATAAAGAATACTTCACAGAATATTCGCAGAAAATTCATATTTACATTTTATTTCTCATGCAAATGTCTTAAAAATACGATATTTTAAAAATCATTAGAACCATTTTTGAGAGAAGCAAATATAACGTAAATTTTTCTGTGCAAATGGTAACTTGAAATGGGGGGATTTTCTTGAAAATCTTCGTGTCGCATTCTGGAAGATGCGAACTTAAATACAAAGTTAGGTATTCATCAAACTTTTCGTTTTTGAGTCATGCTGTTCACAGGTGCGCGCGCACACATACACGGACAGATTAAAAATGTTTTGTTTTTATTCAAGGAGCCTTAAAACTTTATTTTCGGCGAAATCTGGAAACCAAATGTTGGGGGGAATTCAATACTTTATTTAATCTAGGTATTTAGTATAGGAAGTAAATAGGAAATGGCAGATAAGTATGAAACTGCGTATTTAAAATGATTTTTATCTAGTTTCTTGTACCCGTAGCAAGACTTTATATATAAAATGCCCATTTTATATTTTCTCAAAAATGGCTCAAATAATGTTGATTAGAGTATTAGAAATTTACGATACTGTATGACAAATAAAAGTCTGTCTTGAAATTTCCTGTAAATAGCTTGTGAAGCCTTCTTCACTCTGGTTGGATAAACCTAAAAGTCAGAGAATATCTATTACAGAAAAAAGTTGAGTTCATGAGACATACCAAACACATTTTACGTATCATTAACCGCTTTCGAAATATTCACTGTTTTATAATAAAATTTTTGAGGTTATAGTAAACTTTGATGCCTCATTTCTGATGTAACATATTATTTGAAAAAGTGCGATTCTTCCTCTCTCGTGGGCTCTAATTACTCTTTTTAACAAATTAGATCTGCAAAGAATGAAATGGAGGAAATTATGTTTAATGCTCATATGGTCCACTAATCTGACAGCTGCCCTACATTTGCTTGTATTATAGGTCATTTCCAGACTCGCTCTGAGCGAGGTTCGAACTCGGGCGGTACAGTTTGAAAGTTGACGCGCTAACTCCATGTAGGTGGGCGTGGCCTCATCATGGAGCAATAAAAACAAATCGAGCAAAAAGTGATCAATGATACAAACAGTAGGGTGTTGTCTCCTCATCCACATAATTCCAAATTACCTAACGTAATTAATTATTTACTGCGATTAACGTATCAGAAGCATTATGTAAAATGTAGGTAGGTATCTGTGAGCTTGTAATATAGAGAAAAGGTCACGTGAATGTTAACATTTCACATTTTTACCTTGTCTACCTCTGAATTACATAAAACAGGTAGAGGAAGGGCTGCATTCGACCATAAAAATTCGAAATTGTGATTTCACAGGACTGAACTCAAGGTCAAGTGAAGAAAAGGTCATGTTTTTCATTCACATGACTTTCTCTACTCACTCTTCTACAAGCTATTCTTAAAAAAGCTTTTACTTCTATCCACTTCTTGTTAAGCAAGATAACTTTCATTACACATTTACGCATTCGTTGTATATATATCTTCATCAATACAGTAAGGCTAAAGCGATAGTGAGATTTTTAAAAAGCGTATCACTATGTAATGGCTTTAAATTCCATGCTTTTTATATGACCACGAGAAAAAACGAATAGTGACTTACCGTTTGAAAAAAGTTCAGATTTCAAATCTATAACAAAGAATATCTCGGAAATGGTTAACGACATAAAAAAGGTTTGACATAAATTGTGTCCTTTGATGAGATCTTCATTTTTAGAGAAGTACAATTTTTGGCTATTCCTTACGGTTTACCAGTTGTACACAAGCCACTCAGAATGACAGGTTGTTCACAGAAAACATACACTTTTTACATGTAAATACCTTAAATATTCATTCATTATCTCTTTACCCTCCTCTTATGTAGAACTTAAACCCCCCAGAACTTACAGACGGGTGCCTGGGGTCAGAGGCCCGTCGAGGAGCAGACACTCATGGATCAGACAGAGCATCCAGGATGGGTGATCAGCCCGATGCCTGGTATGGGATGAAGGAAGTAGATGAAACGAAGTGTTGGTGAAATGAATGGCGGGGGAAACCGGAGAACCCGGAGAACCCGGAGAAAACCCGCCCAGGTCCCACATGCAGGTCTCTGGGATTGAACCCGGGCCGCCTCGGTGAGAGGCGAGCGGTCTAACCACTCGGCCACGGCGCCGCCTAAATACCTTAAATATGTGGTATTTTAATCAACTTCGTTACAGCCAATTTTGAGAAAATAAAAAAATAACATTTTCTCATGTGAAGGGTAGTTTAGGACACAGGTTTTCTTGAAATTCTTCGGTCACATCCATACAAGACTTTGAACTTAAACACACATACAGAGAGAGAGAGAGAGAGAGAGAGAGAGAGAGAGACCCTTTTTTAAAACATTCTTTTTTGGATTATGGGCGCCTCAAAACATGTATTTTCGGTGAAATCTTGATATCGAATTTTTAGGTGGAATGCAGTCTTTCTCTAGATATTAGGTGCGTGGTAGAGAAAGCAAAAATGCATAATAAAGGAAAATTCAAATATCTCGGAAATAATTAAAGCTACAAAAAGTTTGTTTGGCATAAATTGTGTATTATAATCAGATGTACATTTTTCGTGTTGTAAGTTTCTGTGTATCTCTTGTAGTTTATGAGCTGTACACTAATATATAAAATTCGCTTAGAATGAAAAGAACTTTAAAGGTTATTTACAGAAAGTTCAAGATGCTGGGAGCGTAGCTAAGGAGAGGTTTAGGGGATTCAAAACCCATCCCCTTGTTAAAAAATATGAAACTTAATAGCAAAATAGCTTTGTTAAAATAATAGCATCTTTCTAGATTGGTGGGAACGAGATACTTCGTAATCGTATCACTGGTAGAGCTATATTTGCGCCGCATGTCTTGGACAATATCGCCAAAGGTGACAGCAAGAGAAACTGTGTCTAAGATGGTTTGGTACAGCCATGTTAAAATATAGGGGCTGTGTTTTCGTTCCGGTGCTAAATTTGAGTGGTTTCCAAATTAGTGTAATATCTCCCAGTTTAGAACATAGCTAGAAACCCTATTTTGCAGTGAAATAAAATGGCCTGCAGCAGTAATATAAAATACTTCACAGTGGTTATTAATTCTCATGTCACAATACATTTGCCGCTTAGATTACGCAAAAAATCCTATACTAATTTTAATTCCAATCGCTACACCTTAATTAGTGGATGTAAAATCGATTTATTTAAATATTTCAACTCAGGATTAATTCATATAACCCACCTTAATATTTTTCTGCTGTGCCACTGCAAGATACACATTTTATTATTCATGTAAATATATTACACCTATGATACTTTAATCAAAATCATTAGAGCATTTTTTGAGAAAATAAAAAATAACTAATATTTTTCAAAAAACTGTAGTTTTGTATAAATAAAGAACCATAATATTCTTCAAAGCTACGAGTATTCTCCATCCAACGGTTGACGATTGGCTCTTTAGTTGCAGAGTAAGCACTTCCTTTTATTTTCGCGCCTCTTTACTGACACTCTATGGTCACGCCCAATTTTAACAGTCCCTGAGGCGTCACTTCTTCACTTGTGACCAGGTTGCCAACTTAGCTATTTTATGGCTAAATTTAACATTTTTTCTTTCTCGACTACCAAGTAAGTAGGAGAAGTATTGTATTCCAAAAATTCGATACCGAGATTTCACCGGAAATACATGTTTTGAGGCCTCCTGAATCCAAAAAAAGAGCATTTTTGGAAACATGTCCGTGTTTGTCTCTGTGTGTGTCTGTCTGTCTATGTGTCTGTGAACAGCATAGCTCAGAAACGAACAGTCGGATAAACACCAAACTTGGTATTTAGGTTCAGTATCTTCCAGAGATGCGACACGAAGGTTTTCAAGAAAATCCCCCACCCCAGATTACCCTTTACATGGAACATTTTTCGAAAATTTTAATTTTCTCAAAAATGGCTCTAACGATTTTGATTAAAATATCATATATTTAAAATACTTTCATGACAAATAAAATGTATATCTTGAATTTTCTGGGAATGTCTCCAAAAGTATTCTTCATTGTGAGCGACCTTTTGTTTAACTGGTAAACCATAAGAGATATACAAAAGTTTACTACACAAAAAATGTAGATCACGTTAAAATACACAATTTATGTCAGATACATTTTTTGTTGTTGAGTGAACCATTTTGGAGATATTGCTAGTTATTCTATTAACTTTTCCAATACTTATACTTTTTCTCAAATGGGAATTCGTTATTCATTTTTTTTGTCCTGGTAATGCAAAGAGAATGGAATGCGCTACATAGCAACCAGCTCTTAAAATATTTGACTATCGCTTAAAGCCTACCAATTCCCCTTGCATCTACAAGAAAATTAGCAGTAAGATTAACATCTCGATATCTCGATTAACATGAAGCATATGGAGAATAAGCGTTTGTAAAAATAGTTTTACAAGCGTAGAGAACATCATGTGAGTGTAACACATCAGATTTTTACAGTAGCATTTAGCCATATAAAATCGCAAAATGCTTATAGCCTGAAATGTAGCCTATTTAACAAACCCCTTAGCCAAAATCTAGCCTAAATAGCATAATTTCTTCTGCACTTTAGTTATGTAAAAGGAATAAACGGTTAGGGTGAATCCCCACTACTGTGTAGTTGTATTATGTTCCTATCATGAGTCATTACATGACATCAAAATGTGTACTAATCATAAGGTCGACTTTCTGGAGTATGCGCCCAAAATTTATGATTTTTGACACGTAGAATTAGTCATTTTTTTACATATTTTACCTAAAGAATTTCAGTAAACTTCATATTTCAATATCAGTTATATTTAACGCACGTATTGGTGCTTAGCAATAATATACCTTATTCCATTTCAATTTTATATTAAATAAATCATTCTTTTACAATATTTATATGGAATTATCTATTAAATTAGAATATTTAAAATGTCTTTATGGGGTTTAACTTCTGCAAACAAAATATGGGTAGTTTTATACACCAATTATATCTAGCCATTTTTTGTTAAATAAATGCCTTTTTAAAGATACCATCTGGCCATTATTCCCGAGGAAGTGTTGGTAACACTGCTTTTGATCGTTTTATTCCTTCCCGTTCACACCTGAAGCACGTGTCCCCATCGACTAAAACACGCATACAGATGGGGCTCTTGTCATAATTTTGGCCGTCTCAAGGGATCGCCCAGTGTGTGTAATTGGGGTTTACCGTGATGACTAATATGCAATGATTTCTGCAGCAGTTGCACAAGCGTTCCGAGAATCCTTTCTTTGTTTCTTGTCTCTGTGTAGTTCCTGGTCTCCCGCTTTTCTGCCTCGTACAGTCATACTGTATAGCCTGTACTGACATTGAGAGAGAGAGAGAGAGAACATGCTCTGCGTGTATATATGTGTGTGTGTAATAATAACTGTTTCACCATTAAAAAGAAATCTGATTTATTACATTCATTTCTCTTTCTGTACCTACTATCGTTCACTTTTATACAGCTTCTATAAACTTTTATTACGAAAACTATTTATTCTCTTTGCCACCTGCTTATAGTAGTAGGTAGAGAAAATATTGTGTTCCACCCAAAAATTCGGTATCGAGAATTCGCTGGAAATACATGTTTTGGGGCCCCCTGAATAAAAGAAAACATTTTTAGAAAAAAATTCGGTGTCTGTGAGCAGCGTAACATAAAAGAGAAAAGTCGTTAAATACTAAACTTTATATTTAACTTCAGGGTCTTCCACGGATGTGACATGAAGATTTTCAAGAACATCCACCCACCCTTAATTACCTTTTGCACGGAAATTAACTTTTTTATTTGTTCAAAAAATGGCTCTAGCGATTTGGATTAAAATGCCATGTGCCTAAGATATTTTCATGACAAATGAAATATATATCTTGAGCTTTCTGGGAATGACCTCCGAAGTCCTCTTCATTTACCAAGTGAGGTGGCACCACGGTAACGCGTGAAACTCGCATTCGGGAGGTCCTGGGTTCGATTCCTGCCGACCGCCCACTCTGACCGATAGGTTTTTTCGGCGTTTTCCCTGGTCGTCGGACGAATGCTGGAGTGGTTTCTCTCATCCGCCGAATTTCCTGTCTCTCCATATCGTTCCATTAATTATTTAATTCATCCGTTACTCCGTTAGGTCTATTTCAGGGTTAGAAGTGTTGACAATGGTGTTCAGATGCAACGTGACAGGGAAAAAGGATGCTCTCTGTGAAGTTTCTCCGTTCCTCGGCTGCTTACCGGGGTATACGGACCGCCCCTGGGAGGACGTTGAACCCCTTTGTGGGACGGGGTCCCCGGTCTGCCTGTCCGACTGCCGGGGCGTCTCCATCTGGAAAAGGTAGGAACCTTGTCATTGCTGTGCCGTTACTCCTGGTTCCATCCGCCCGATGTCTCCTCTCTCCTCACCCCTCCCTCCCGGCGGCGCCCCCTCGGTGGCATAGGTACAATATCCGCATTCACTGGATAGGTGTCGAGTACACTCCGACACACATTCCATTCCTCTTCATTTTGAATGACTTTTGTGTAGATGGTAAACCGTAAGAGAGAGACAAAACCTTACTACACAAGAGATGAAGATCTCGTTAAAGCACACAATTTATGTCAAATTATTTTACTTATTTATTTTAAGTTAACTAGGGCGGCGCCGTGGCCGAGTGGTTAGACCGCTCGCCTCCCACCGAGGCGGCCCGGGTTCAATCCCAGGGACCTGCATGTGGGATTTGTGGTGGACGAAGCGGCGTCTGGGCGGGTTTTCTCCGGGTTCTCCGGTTTCCACCAACTGCTCCATCATCACCTTTCCTTTCATCCATTTCACCAACATTTCGTTTCATCTACTTCCTTCATCCCATACCAGGCATCGGGCTGATCACCCATCCTGGATGCTCTGTCTGATCCATGAGTGTCTGATCCTCGACGGGCCTCTGACCCCAGGCACCCGCTTGTAAGTCCTGGGGGTGTAAGTCCTACATAAGAGGAGGGTAAACAGATAATGAATGAATTTTAAGTTAACTATTTTCGAGATATGACTTGTTATTGGTTTGAATTTTCAAATATTTATACTTTTCTCAAATGGGAAATCGTTATTCGTTTCCTCTCTCTCTCTCTCACTCTCGTGGTCTTACAAAGAGCATCGAATTTCAAAGTCATCACATAGCAACACACTCTTTAAAAATCTGACTGTCGTTTTACCTACTGCATCCTACAACGAATTATTTAACTCTGAATTGAAATTTTATCTGGATTAAAAAGAAGTAGCTAGAGTAATAAGTTTTTGTAAGAATAGTTTGTAGAAGAGTAAGTGGAGAAAGGCTGTGAATGTAACACAAGCATTTTTACTTTCTCTACATGTACTACATAGTAGGTATAGAAGGTAGTGCATTCCACCCAAAAATTCGATAGCGAGATTGCACCGGAAATGCATGTTTTGAAGCCCCTAAATCCAAAAAGAGAATTTTTAGAAATAGGTCCGTGTGTGTGTCTGTACACAGCATAACTTAAAAGCGAAAAGTCGAATATACCGTAAACTTGGTATTCAGATTCAGTACCTTCTAAACGTGCGTCACGAAGATTTTCAGGAAAATAAGCCCCACTACAAACTACCCTTTACATGGAAGATTTTTCGAAATTTTTAATTTTTTGTAAAATGTCTAACGATTTTGATTAAAACGCCATGTATTAATGCTATTTACATACAAATAAAATGCATATTTTGAATTTTCTGGGCGTAGCTTTTGAAGTCTTCTTCATTTGGAAGGAATTTTGTATGATCTTGTATAACAGATAAACGTTAAGCAATAGACGAATTCGTACTACACAAGAAATATAGAGCTCTTTATATAGCACACAATTTATTTCAAATAACCTTTTTCGTGCCATAAGCCATTTCCGAAATATCCGTTATTAATGGTTCGAATTGTGCATCACTTGATCATTCTTTAAAGTCTTTTCAACATTCAGTTGTTTCTCGCGATTGGATGGAAACAGTATGGATTTTAAGGCCAGCATACAGCGTCCAGTTCTTAAACATTTGACTATCGCTGTTCTCTTTGTATGTATTACGAAATGTGCAATGCAGCTAAAGGTTTATTTGGATTAAAATGTAATAGAAAAACAAGTAATAAGCTTTAGTAACAATAGTTTGTATACCCACTAATAAAGATAGAGAGTAGAGAAAGCCATGTGAATGTAACATCAGATTTCGATTTCTCTGATCATGCAAGGAGCATGGAATTTCAGTCATTACACAGTGATCCTCTTTTTAAAAATCTAACTCGCTTCAGGCTACAGTATTCTTAGAAATATGTCAATGTGTAATGAAAATTTACCTCATTAACAAGAATTACGTAGGAAAGTAACCTTTTGTATGAAAAGTTTATACAGGAATGAGTAGGGAAAATCATGTGACTGCAACAGATATTTTTCTTTCTTTTTCTTTCAATTGGAAGAATATAACTACGAACAAACATTTGAAAGCGCCTTCCTCATGTTGCAATCTTGTAGTAATTAGACATTTCTTACTTATTTGAAATCATTCATAAGCAGAAATATATTATCGTGAGTAGCGTAACTTGGATAGAAGAATCACTTTCTAGTGAACTGTATGATATATATATATATATATATATATATATATATATATATGCTGTTACTTTGTAATCCAGCTTAAATGCTTGATACATGTAAAGTTTAACAAAACTTTCGCGAAGTATGCTACATAGCCCAAGCAAAGGACAAGAGTGCGGTTTTCATTTGTCTTGTTATATGCGACCGGAACTCAGGCTTTTATCCACCTGCGCATGCTCTAAATGTGCTAGATGACTCAAACATCCTTAACAAGTATAAGAATATATCGCTTCCATTTTGGCAATCAAGCCTGCAGCGGCCGAGAATAGAGAGAGGCTTACAATGAATCTACGTGACATGGTTTGAATCTTCAACCGGCATTGACTTGATGAACATCAAACGAACCATGAAAGGCGGCTATGACCTATTTCTATGCACTATGATAAACCAAGCAGAGGTTTTCTCTCTGCACGATAGGGGTTAGGGCGTTGCCAGGGGTGTGAGAGTAAATAGACCGCACCCTTAAGGGAATTGGGTCGAGAACGTTTGTGAATTGCCATTGCATAAATTCACCAGAAACAAAGCAAGTTTTCTCGAATTTTAAAGTATCTACAGCCATCGGATGTTCATTGATGACTAATCTGATCTTTTCCTAGATTGACTGGTTGTAACTATATGCAGTTATTATTTTTTCTGCAGATTTTATCATCACCATCTCTTCATCGGTTAGGAGTTTAATCCTGTTTTGATCTCAAATCCATCTCTTTATCTCTTCATTGGTGTTCCAATACTTATTTTTCCATGTGGTTGAAAATAATTATATGTCATTTTGGGGTAGAAGATTTTTTCCTCCATCCTCTGTAAGTAAGCTCTCCATTTCTTCCTGTAATGCTCAACGTTCTCATTTATTGGACAGATAGCTAAATCTTCTCTTATTTCTTCATTTTTTTATTTTGTCCGTTACTGTACATCCTTTAATCTGTACAAATTAAAGAAAAACTTTCGAAAATATAATTTTTTCACACAATTCTCAGTAACTAAGAAACCTAAAGGTCTGATTTATCTATGCAAGTGTCCCAAAATACCGTGGAGAATAAAACTAATTAAAAAGGCATTGAAAACGAATTTAAAAATTTAAAAAATATGTATAGAACTTATAAATTCAGGAGTCTATTGCGTGAAACTTGTCTTTAGAAAAATACACTAAACGTTTTGTGTCTGAGAAAAAGATAAATCTGTAAATTAATTTTATTTGTGTATTTATTTATTTGTGCCGTTAGCGCAGCAGAGGCGGCAAGGGGACTGCCTTGTCCTGTCGGCTGGCCTGGACGTGCAACTGCTTCCCAAATAAGGGAAGGCTAGACGCCAAGGCAGGTTCCAGGTCGGCGAGGCTGGCTAGCTCCACTCGAACCAGTGGCTTTGGGCACAGCGACAACCTACCACGCCGAACCGAAGTGCCCACTACTGTGGCGCTTCTTGCACCACATCGTCGTGTGAGGAACACGATCTCCGCTGCCACCTGTGGAGGTCGACGCATTACACCGGCCAGGAACTCTGCCCCCTGCATCCTCGCACGAAGGCACCGATGCTATCTACACAAACTACTCCGCCACAGATGACCCCACAATCACCATAGCTGTCAAGATCATCACCAGCGCCGATCATCACTGTCAACGAGAAATCCAGGGCCTACGTGACGCGTACAGAACTTTCATGCTGACTTCCTGAACCTGTCGGCGAAACTGACGGCCCTGGAGGACTGCTTTCATCAACTACAGACCTCCATAGATTCATCACTCACAGCATATCAGCGTACCTCAGACTGAACACAACAACACCTAGATTCCATAGACTGCACACTCAGATCATTGGAAGAACACTAACACCATCTCAGAAGACTTCTTCACCACCGGAGACACTCAGCTCTCGCTCAAAGTCTCCGAACAACCCAACGAGCTACGCCGAGATCTACAAGTCTAGGCCGATCTATTGACGACATCTTCGAATTACACTTGTCGCCTAACATTCTTCGTCCATACTGTCACTACCGAATCCTTATCCATTGTCACCATTTAACCTCTAGGCTGCAGTCAGATTTCGTGGCTGTAGCTTAGTATTTATCCTTCACCCACTCCCGGCCATAGGGTGGCAGCACAGTAGATTCCGCATACTAACGCGGATGCTATGCGGGACCGCGCTTACCTTCTCCATTTACTCCTTTCTTTTTCCTTCCGGTGGAGGAGTTTTCAGTGGGTAGGACCGACTGCTGGCGAGTGCCACTCTTTCAGCTCATCGGGACTGGGGTAGTGTCTAACAGCATTTTCTCCTCCACTCACAAAACCATAATTAAACTTAAAATTTCTTGTCGAGTGTATCCAGTGTGACGTTACCTGTCACTCATTTTTAGAGAGAGAGAGAGAGAGAGAGAGAGAGAGAGAGAGAGAAGAATCCCTCACTTGTTCACAACATTGCAGTAGCTATAGGGATAGAAGGTGGCAATCCTGCAATTTGACTGGATAGGTAATGACGAAGGTTTCTTATTAATGTGGTAGTCTTTTCCACCTCAATATCACCATCACACCACTATCACTACCACTTCCCACCAGGACTGTCCTCCCTGACTCAGGCTCTTTCTAGGTTTTCCTCAGCTCTCATAACCGGCAAATGCTTCGGAGGTATCCTAAACTTAGTCCTGCAACTGTCCTTCCTAAATTTTCTTTCCCAAATATTATTTCATTTCTGTGTCATCAGTGTTTGCAGCAAGAAATGGGTTGAAAACTACTAAAATATCATTATTAGCCTCATCATTAAGGCACGGCTCGTGAACGATAGGTGTGGGTTCAAATCCCGCTAGGACCGTCCTACTTCACATGTTTTTTTTTTCAGGGTTTCCTCAGTCCCCATAACTGGCAAATACCGGGAGGTCCTTAAACTTGCGCCATTTCATTTCACGTATCATCAGCTCTTCAATGTCCACCACTTGTGGTGTTGCGTGTAGTAAGAACGGACGCTAGACACCTCTACTCCTGTGCATGGCCTCGAACGTTTCAGAAATTTTGTTCTTTGTATAATTTTTTTTTTGAACTTTTTATCACAGAAGACTTGCACCTATAGTTTTTCTTAAAGAAAATTGTAATTTGATTGTGCAGTAGATAACTTTATTGATATTAAGTTAATTTAGATTTGGTGAATGTTAAGAAAGTTTGGTAAAAATTGTGCCCTAAATTAAATTCATTTATTAAAAAAGTTGATAGCCTCGAAAACGATTAACATTTCATTATAATTCATTTATTATTTCTCCATCAAACAAGATTTTGAGTTTGTATTTTAATAATTTTAATTCCGACTCTCCTTCAGCAAAATCTAAAGGACCACGATTTGTTCCGGTTCCCACGCACATTCCGTGGCTGGGAACCAGAACACCACGTTCCAATCCACTACTCCAAGGCTCAGGTATATAATTTCTACTGGGATACTTGAATCAGATGAGATGGTTTAATGCATAAATGGGCATCTCGCCAGGGTAGCTCAAGTGGTAAGAACACCAGCAGGGAGAGCAGGAGATCCGTGGTTCAGTGGCATTGAATTTTTCAAATCCGATTCAACTTGCAACTTATTATCTTCTTCAACTGATTACCCTCTTGTTTGTAGGAATTACACCTCCAAGAACTTACAAGGCAATGTCTTGGGTCAGTAGCCTGTCGAGGAGCAAGCAAATTCTGAATCATAGCATATCCAGGATGGTGATCAGTCCAATACCTCGCATGGCGGTGAAGAAGAAGGAAATTAAATGTAGTGATGAAAGGGATGATAGGAAAATTCGCGGATCAAATTATTCAACCTACCATTCGTAGCGGGTGAAGAAAACCCGAAAAAAGCCTTCGGTCGATTAGTCGGTCCCGAAGGTTTGAATCCGGGACCTTCCGAATGCTGACACAGACGCTACCGACTGAGCCAGTTCAACTTATCTGTACACAGGTAGTGTGAAAGAGCAATTATCAAGATATAGTTAACCTTAACAGTGGTTAACTAGTAATTTACTTAGACAACTCGCAATATTTCAAGTTACAGTTGAGGTATACTATTTCTATAAGACCGAAAATTTAAAATACTCGCAATACTTCAAGTTCCTTTGAGATATAATATCTTTAAAATTTTGGATTACATTAAAGGCTTACCGGGATACTTGTTTATGATGATTCAATGTGCGTCGTATGTCTCGCCATAGTAGCTCAAGCGGTAAGAGAACCACCAGCACGGAGAACCGAAGATTGGTGGTTCGAGTCCCAGCTATGCATTGAATTTTTCAAGTCAGATTCCACTTTTCAAAGGTAAATAATGAATGTAGGAAAGAACATATAAGCTATCATGAAGAATATTACGATAGGTACAGAGAGAGAGCCAAAAAACTACGAACCGGCTGCGCGGTGTTTTTCTTGTCCGCGTCCTCGGCGATCGTTGCCGTCTGCTGCTACCATAGAAAGGCGCGGGTGAAACCGTACAGCATTTTAAAACTACTTTTAAAGGCTTTACTTACCAACTTTATGAAAGGAGATGCTGAAACTAGCCACCGTCGTTGTCCATACATTTTTGACACCTCTCTAGGAAACTATCCATAATTCGCCGTAGTTCACGTTGAGAAATGCTCGCAATTTCCTGGCGGATATTTTGTTTTAATTCTTCCAGGATGTGTGGATTAGTCTTGCACACTTTGTTTTAAGTTCACCCAGATATAGAAATCGCAGGGGGTTAGGTCGCGGGACCGAGGGGGCCAGAAATTTCTACTAATAATTCTGTCCTCAAACACACTTTCATAAAGTTGTTAAGTAAAGCCTTTAAAAGTAGTTAAATGTTGTATGGTTTCATCCACGCCTTTCTATGATAGCGGCAGACAGCAATGAGCGCCGAGGACGCGGACAGGAAAAACCCGCGCAGCCGGTTCGTAGTCCTTTGTACTATTGTGGCTATTGGAGAGGTATGTAGGTTTGGATGAAAATGGTGTGATGGTAACTAGAAGGAAGAAATTAAAGTTGAATGGAGGGAATGAAAGGAAGCATGAGTGAAAGAACTACAAGATGGAATAGGGTTTAAATGAACGTAGAACCACATTTCGTATCCAGATGAAAATGTTTGTACGTTTGGTTGAGGAAAATTACAGAATTGTTGAAACTCCTTACTACAGGACCGATGTAAAACTCATAAGCTGTAATGAGGGTTTCTTTTGTGTTTCAATGGAGGGTAGTTCTCCATCTCTTTGCACAAGATCTGTGACAGGTCCCGTCACAAACCTGTTAAAAATACAAAGAGAAGAAGCCCTCACCATTTCATTCGCCCCTAACTTTGTCGCCGCTATGCTTAAGGCGCTGGGGGAAGGGAAGAACTCCTGGAATGTGGGGCTGAACGAACGGTTGCAGATATTTCACGCACTGTGTTTGTTAAAAGTAAGGTAAAAGAAGTCGCAGGCTTTCAAGGAAAGTCATTCATAAACCATAATAAGGGTATCCACTCTGTTTCAAAGTAGGGTAATTCATGCCATGACACTCTTTTTCAACCTGTGGCAGGATTATTATGATTATTTTCCAACAGAAAGCAAAAATGAATATTTGTTACTGCCGCAGCTCGGACTGCCGGTGAAACAGTTATGTATAAAATCCCCACAACCGCCTCACATTTTTACATTTAGTTACAATTACAGTGATAGTAAGCACACACTATGTGATAACATGTAGGGAAATTAGAAGGCGATTTGAAACACAAGGTTTACCTATCCCATACAGAGAAACCGTACGAAGAATAATCGTTAACAAATTTAGATGAATATTAGAAAGTGAAGAGTAAACAAGGTAGTTCTTGCTGAGGAAAAGCTGGATGAAATTCCAGAACGTTTAGAACACTCTCCTCGAAAATTTCTATGTCGGTTTAAACAGGAAACAGAAGTTTAGATGTGTTCAGCGTGGCGAGCTACCAAACTATTGAAATTGACTTATAAGGCCGGTGTGGTCCAGGAATTGCTACCATGTGATCAACAGAGTCGGATAAACTTCGGTAATTGGATTTTGCGAAATGTCAGCGATAGAGTAGTTGACCCTCACTTAACATTCTTCTCTGACAAAGCATGGTTTTATGTATAAGGTTATGTTTCGTAGCAAAATAACAGATATTGGAACACAGAGAAACCCGATTTTGCATACGAGATTCCCTCGCATGATGCGAAAGTTGGTGTGTGGTGTGTAGTAAGTCAGACAGAATAATAGGACCTATACTTTTAGAACGAACAATAAATGCAGTGAGTTACAGGAATGAGTTGCACCAGTTTTGAACAACTGACCAACGTTGAATGTCAGTGTGGATTTTCCCAACAAGACTGTTAATACGCGTACAGCTGATGAGTCATTAAATTTAATTCAGGGCAGTTTTGAAGATAGGGTAGTTAGTAAATGATTATGACCACGTTCCCCTGATTCAATTTTATGCAATTTTCATCTATCAGGGAACTTTAAAAATAAAGTGTATGCAACCAATATCCAGACGGAAGAACTAAAAGAAAAATGAGGCCAGAAATTCCTCAATTTCGGATATTGAACTCTGGAGCGTAAATGAAAACTTCCTGAGAAGATGCCAGAAATGTGTGGATAGAGGATAAAATTTACAACATCCCTTAGGATAAAGCATGTGCTTATTATCATTGTTGATGTAACTGTAGCTATGAGAACGTGAGACGGTTGCGGGAATATTGTAAATGTTTCGACGGAGGTCCGAGCTGCGGCGGCCGGCGCGCAAGTCGCCGTGCTATGGCCACAGAGTGAAGGAAAGGCACTGTATATTGGGACACAAGTGCGATAAGTGCATCTATATAGAACGAGGAAGAAGTTTAAAATACAAGACCAAGTCGAGGATCAAGCAAACAAACCTATTGTATGAGACAAATTAAATTGTTCATACAATTAAATAAGTTAGAGCACCTGCCTATTGTACGACGAGTCTCTGGTTCGATTCCCGACTGGGGGTGGTAATTTTTCTCTAGCCAGAATTATTCTCTACCATCCCCAAAGTCTGAAAGTATGAATGGGAGTGTGAATGTGTGAGTGATCTAACATGAAAAAAATCCAAAGACAGAATCCCAATGACAACGGTATACAACCATTGCCGATAGCAATATGTTTCAAAGATAAAAAGGCTGTCAATATGACCATTGCAGTTAAAGGCGGGGTATAAATGGAGTATATCAGGGGAAAAAATGGAAAAAATAATATGTTGCTATTTAAAAGTTTTGTCGATGACGTCACATCCTATACAATAATTGCTGAAAATGTTTTCTTTTTTGTAAAATTTTCCTTTCAAAACATAAAATTTGACTACTACAAGCATTTAAAATATGAGTTAATTTTAATTGTATTTGCGTTATTCCTTACTTATGAAAAACCCTGCATAGTATTAATCATCCGTCATATGACCAAATAAAGGTTTGTCATGAAGTCATTATCGCTTTTTATTTTTTTCTTTCTTTATTCTTTCTTTCTTTACGTTACTATGTTATCGCATGAAAATAAACAAGAATTCAGTTTTAAGTGGCAGGTTAAACAAAACAAAGCATGAAATTTGAAGTTCCAAATTAAATTGTAGATGGTGCTAAGGCTGTTTGTCCAGTAAATCAAAAGTATGACATGGAATATTTGTTTTTAACGAGTGGAGAGGGTCAAATAATTAGCTCAAAAATACTAATTATAATAATTTTAGCTAAAAGTTCTATTTTAATGTATATTTTATGTTTGTGTATTTTAAAGCAATATTGCGAATAGTTGCCCGCTTGTCCCCCGAGTTACATCTACCTTAAACTGTAGTAAACAAATTTACAGCTATGAAACAGTCTTACTACTGCTGCTGCTGCCAAACTTAGTCATGTGACTGTTGCACATGAGACATTTTAGTCAAATGCTCATGATATGACTAATACTACCATTACTACCGAGCGAAATGGCTCCACGGTAACGCGTGAGGCTCGGGAGGTCCCGGGTTAGACTATAGGTTTTTTTCTGGTTTTCCCGGGTCGATAGGCGAATGTTGTGTTGGTTCCTCTTCTACCACGAATTTCCTGTCCCCATCACTTCCTATCATCTGCTTCAGGGTTGAATGACAAGGCGGCGGCGTTCGGTATGTTGCGGTTGGGCGGTCGATTAGCGCGTTGTAAAGGTTTCTCCTTGGCGTTGGTTGGACTGCTGACGGGCTCGCCTTCTGGAGCGACATCCCTGGGCTCTAGATTCTCGGGGCTTATTATCAGGGCTGATTGCGTAGTATGCGTTCAATCTGGAATGGTCGTTAGCCTCATTTACTCATGCGATTTAGTGGTCTATTTATGTATGCGACATGTTGCGCTGCATATTGTTGGGAAATCAGTTCTACCAACATGCTTTCACATTTGGTTCGACACTTAATATGGATCCCTGTGTGTTGTACTATTGCTACAAACTCTTAGAAAACAGAAATCGAAAACGGCGTTGGGGTGTACATCCGATAAACAGTAGGTATAAGGTTCGCGGAGAGTGCATTAAGGAACCTCTTTGGGAAATTGCTTCTTCATGCCACGGTCCTTGTAATTTTGTGACGCAACATCCCAAATTGAACTCCTAAGGCGAAGTTCTTCTGTAAATCATTTCGTATTCATGCTTGATAAAAGTTTGAACAAGAAAATAAATTCATTTCTGCAACACGTGAGTGCACAAACCACATTGAAAAATCAAAACTACGTCTCTGAATTTCCTGAAGTGGCAGCACTGACTCAACTGTTTCGCTCACAATGCGACAGCGTGGTGTGCATAAACCGGCCGATTATGAACACCCATGTATATTGAAGTCGTGCGATTGAAATACTATGCGACGTGGCATAGAATACTGTGCGACTATCGCGTGGCATGGTATAGATGCTTCCATTTAACTCCATGTACTTTCGTCGCGTCGCTCTTGTCACACGACACTAAATTGCATGCATAAATGGGCCTTAGGGACCTCGTCCATGCTTGTGCGTATCGTCGGCCGGTTCTGGTCGCCCTTTGGATCCCCCTTATCCCTCCCAGGGGTCACGTTAAGAGCGCAAATGGCCATACTGGCCTACATGTGGTGCTCTGTTCCGGTTTAGGGGTCCCTCCGTGATGCCGACTACTATTACTTATTATAATTATAATAATAATACTTTATTACACATTCAGCATGCATCTGTGTTGAAGTTCTTGAGAAGTGTAAAAATTAAGTCACTTAATTATATTTTTAACCATGATTTTAAAAGTATTTACGTTCCTAAGTTGTCTTACAATTAAAGGTAACATATAATTTCACTCCAAGATACAAATGAGAGTCGAAGAATTTCTGTAAACGAAATGTATATGGCATCTTATTATTCCTTCTCCTTGTATTACAAGTAGTACCCTGTGAGAATGGCATGAGATAACGATAAGCCCAGCTTTCACAATGTAAGCGCAGTCAAGTGGCAGAACCTGCCCTAGCTGCTGCCTCTTCTGTAGTATTTATTATTATTTTTTTCCTTTAAGGCAAAGAAAGTGGAATAACAAACGGTCATTGAGTGCATGGCCTCAATATTGCTAGCAGCTCCCACTAATCATTGTCGTTAGGTATCCTCTCGTGCATAACCTGCCGAACAGCCCAGCAACATTGCACTTGTCATTTTACAGAAAACGAACAAGTAGTTATGTCTGGTGTCTTTTGGACATAAAGATCAAATGATAATACAGTTTACGTGTTTTGACGGTTTTCAGACAGTTCATTTTATCAGTTTTATAAATGTTTGAAAAATATACCAAAATTGCAACTTTTTTTTTGTACGTGGTGCTTTCAAAATTATTTTTCATGCATTGGGTAGAGCATTTTTTTTTTTTTTTGCATACTTCCACACACTTTTATCGACATGTGACTTAAACTGGTGGAGAAATAAATTCGTGAAGTCCTAAAAAGTGAGATGAAAATGAGGAAAAAAGGCAAAAACGTTAAAAACTCCCAACTTTGACATTTTATTCCTGCGTCAAATAAAATTCTACTTTCAACGCAAAATAAAGTAATACAGGAAAAAAAAATCGCTTAACATTTAGCAGTTGTACAAGATCATACAAAATTTCGTCGAACTAAAGTGGACTTCACAGGTTATTCCCAGAAAATTCAAGGTATACATTTTATTTGTCATATAAATATCTTTAATATATGATATCTTTAATATATATACACTACGTGATCAAAAGTATCCCTACACCTGGCTGAAAATGGCGTATAAGTTCGTGGCGCCCTCCATCGGTAATGAGTCAATATGGTGTTGGCCCACCCTTAGCCTTGATGACAGCGTTCACTCTCGCAGGCGTACTTTCAGTCAGGTGCTGGAAGGTTTCTTGGGGAATGGCAGCCCATTCTTCACGGACTGCGGAACTGAGGAGAGGTATCGATGCAGGTCGTTGAGGCCTGGCACGAAGTCGGCGTTCCAAAACATCCCAAAGATGTTCTATAGGATTCAAGTCAGGACTCTGTGCAGGCCAGTCCATTACAGGGATGTTATTGTGTAACCACTCCGCCACAGCCCGTGCAGTATGAACAGGTGCTCAATCGTGTTGAAAGATGCAATCGCCATTCCCAAATTGCTCTTCAACAGTGGGAAGCAAGAAGGTGCTTAAAATATCAATGTAGGTCTGCGCTGTGATCGTGCCACGCAAAACAACAAGGGGTCCAAGCCCCCTCCAGGAAAAACATGACCACACCATAACACCACCACCTCCGAATTTCACTGTTGGCACTACACACGCTGGCACACCCTGCCATCGGATCACCACATTGTGTACCGTGATTCGTCACTCCACACTACGTTTTGCCACTGTTCAATCGTGTAATGTTGACGCTCCTTACACCAAGCGAGGCGTCGTTTGGCATTTTCCTGCGTGATGTGTGGCTTATGAGCAGCCGCTCGACCATGGAATCCAAGGTTTCTCACCTCACGCCTGCCATAGTACTTGGAGTGGATCCTGATGCAGTTTGGAATTCCTGTGTGATGGTCTGGATAGATGCCTGCCTATTACTCTTTACGACCCTCTTCAAATGTCGGCGGTCTCTGTCAGTCAACAGACGAGGTCGGCCTGTACGTTTTTGTGCTGTACATGTCCCTTCGCATTTCCACTTCACTATCACATCAGAAACAGTGGACCTAGGGATGTTTAGGAGTGTGAAAATCTCGCGTATGGACTTCTGACACAAGTGACACCCAATCACCTGACCACGTTTGAAGTCCGTGAGTTCCACGGAGCGACCCATTCTGCTGTTTCACGATGTCTAATGACTACTGAGGTCGCGGATAATGAGTACCACGCAGTAGGTGGCAGCACAATGCACCTAAGATGAAAAACGTATGTTTGTGGGGTGTCCGGATACTTTCGATCACATAGTGTATGTCTGTTGCGTTCACAGGACTTTCTCTACTCACTTTCTGCATATCATTTTTAGAAAAGCTTGTTTTCCTATCTACTTCTTGTTAATCCAGATACAATTTTGTTACACATGTATGCATTTCCCTGTAGGTATAAGGATAAGCGATAATTAGATTGTTTACAAGGATGTCGCCATATGATGGCTTTGAAATTCCATGCTCTTTCCATGACAAGAAAAAATGAATACTCTGAATACTTGAGAAAGGTATAGCTGTTTGAAAATTCAAACCAATAACAAAGAATAACTCTTCTCCACATATAAAAAATCACTGACACAAATTGTGTACTTTATTGAGATATACATTTTTTGTATAGTAAGATTTTTTCTATCACTTACAGTTTACCAATAATTACATAAACGTCATTCAGAATGAAGAGGACTTCATAGGCTACACCCAGAAAATTAGACATATACATTTCATTTGTTATAAAAATATCTTAAATCAAAATGGTTATAGCCATTTTTTGGAAAATAAAAAAAACGGTATTTTTTCCATCTAAAGGATAGTTTGAAGAGGGGGGATTTTCTTGAAAATCCTGCTGTAGCATCTTTGTGAATCTAAATACCAAATTTGGTACTTATCGTTTTTGGGTTATATTGTTAAACAGACACACACACACAGAGATCAGTTTCTCAAAACTATTATTTAATAATTCAGAAGTCCTCAAAAACTAGTATTTCTGACGAAACCACCACATCAGGGTTTTGAGTGGAGTACAAATAAATAATAAAACAACTGAGGTATGTTACTTAATTGCGTTCTCATTATTACATTTTGAGATTATTAACGAAATTATTTTTGCACAAACCATTAAACCAAAATAAAATGGTGAGTTATGCAAACAAAGAAAAAGAAAAGAATACGTAATCCTTTATTCTACCCTACTTATATTCTATTATGAAAAATCCAGAACTGGAGTTCAAAGTCAAGCATAAATTGCCCAAAACCTAATTCTTCTAAATTCTTAATTAGAGAAAACATTGCATTAGACTTTTTGGTTATCTTACCCTAAATAGTCTCCTTAAGATTAATATTTTACCACTCCTTCCATCCTGCGCTCGCGCACACAAACACACACATACACAATTGAAACTTTTTTACTTTCTCTACCACGTACCCACATAGTAAGCAGAGAAGGTATTACATTTCACCCAAAAATTCAATACCGAGATTTCAACGGAAATACATGTTTCGAGGCCGCCTGGATCCAACAAAAGGAATTTTTACTTTCTCTACTACGTATAGTAAGAAGGGAAGTATTGCATTCCACCAGAAATTCGATGTCGAGATTTCACCGGAAATGCATGTTTTGAGGTGCACTGAGTCCAAATAAAGCATTTTTGGAAACTGTCCCTGTGTGTGTGTGTGTGTGTGTGTGTGTGTGTGTGTGTGTCAGTCAGTCAGTCAGTCAGTCAGTCAGTCAGTCAGTCAGTGAACAGCATAACTCAAAAACGAAAAGTCATAAGTACCAAAATTGGTATTTGAGTTCAAGGATGCGACACGAAAAAATCCCCCACCCTAGTACCCTTTACATGTAACATTTTTCGAAAAAATTGATTTTGTTAAAAATGGCTCAAACGATTTTTATTAAAATATCACGGGTTTAAGATATTTTTATGGCAAATTAAATATATATCTTGAATTTTCTGAGAATGTCCCCAAAAAGTCCTCTTCATTCTGAATGATATTCGCATAACTGGTAAACCGTAAGAGATAGACAAAATATTATAACACAAAAGAATGTAGATCTTGTAAAAACACATAATTTATGACATGCATTTTTTTGTGGAGTGAACCATTTCCGAGATATTCCTTGTTATTGGTTTGAATTTTTGAATACTTACACTTTTTCTCAAATGTGAATTCGTTATTCGTTTTTTTATATCCTGGACATGCAAAGAGAATGGAATGCTCCACATAGCAAACAGCTCTCAAAAGATTATCTATCGCTTAAAGCCTACCATATTTCCCTTTTACCTACAAGAAAATTAGCAATAAGATAAGTTTCTGCAAATGTTTATCTGGATTAATATGAAGTAGAAGGAGAGTAAGCATTCGTAAAAATAGCTTGTAGGAGAGTAGAGGATGTCATGTGAGGGCAGCACATCAGAATTTTAGGAAAAGGTCCGTGTGTGTGTCTGTGAACAGTATAACTCAAAAATGAAAAGTTGAATAAATACCAAATTTGGTATTTAGGTTCAGTACGTTCCAAAGATGCGACCCGAAGCTTTCCCAGAAAATCCTCCACCCTAAACTACCCTTTACATGGAGCATTTTTCGATTTTTTTTATTTTCAAGATACCTTTATTTTCTGAGATATCAAAGGTTCGATTTTTTCATTCTCTTAAGTTCTGTCAACATTCAGTTTGTCGCGATTGCATGGAAACAGTGTGGAATTTCAAGGCAGCATTTAGCGCCCAGATCTTATACATTTGACTATTGCTGTTCTCTTTGTATTACGAAATGTGTAATGCAGCTATTTCTGCAATAGTATATTTGGAGTAAAATGTAATAGATAGAAATAAAGGTAATACGCTTTAGTAAGAATAGTTTGTGTGCCCACTAATAAAGATAATGGGTAGAGAAAGTCATGTGAATGCATGTAACACATCAAAAAAAATTAAGGGGGATTCAGGAAACCTGAAAACGCATGTTGCTGATGAAATCTCGATATCAAATTTCTGGGTGGAACACAATGTTTCTTCCTCTATTTACTATAGAATTAGTAGAGAAAGCAATATTTGTGTATGGAAAATCGGCTTATGGAGCACTCTGTATAAAGTTTCAATGATTTGTCTAATAAATTTCTTTGCAATTTTAAGCAAAGTTAAAGCTCGCAGATATGCTAAATGGTAGACGTAAGAATACGTGATCTCAACTGAAAATTAATTGCGTCGTTACCAGATTATATCCTAGTTATATCCTTGTTTTGTGCTTGAGAACTCCAAACTGCGGAGTTGTTTTTACACTGCTCTAGGTAACCGATATTTTTGTTCTCAAGGTCGCATCTAAAAATCTTTTCTCACACACCTCGTCTTGTTATGACGCAAGTGCACAGTAATGTGGTAAAACCTGCTTCTTCAGTATTATATATTATAAAATATTAATGTAATAAGCCTCATTATGCTCATAGACCAAATTATACGTTTAAGAAACGTATTTCTGTGATGACAGATGACTGACAATTCTTTAAAACATATTAGGAAGACAAATGAGCAACAGCTGGTTAGAAGTGTTTGTTAATTACTGCAAGCAGCTGGACGGCTACTTCTTTTTATTTGGGGGGGGGGTTATAGATATATTTCTTACAGAATGGCGGTTTGCCAGCAGATTTGTTTGCAATATAATGAAATATTAAATACAGTCTGTTTCATAACAACATATTTGAAGAGTAGACGGGGAGGTACCTGTATATACGAAACCCAAGCTTTGGAGAAAAGCAAGAAAAACCTTTCAGAATACGTTCTAAATAAACCTTTAATCCTTGCACATGTGTACAAAACTCCTTGCACCCATTATAAAACAGCAAATACAATAAACAACTCAAGAACACTTTATATCATAACATTTTTTTTGGTCCATCGCACTTTAATACGCTGGTTTAATGTGACGTAAAAAAATGTTACCATTTTTGAGTACATAGACATTGAACATATCATGTTTATAGAAACCTATTGTGAGTATGAAGGTTAGTAATATATTATGCAACAAGGTTATAATGGTAATAATTAAAATACGACTATGTTTATGAAATTTAGTTTTGCATACGACTGTTCTTGGTCGACTGCTCTATATTTTCAAAACTTTGAGTTTTTACAAAAAGATCTGAACTTGCTAATTGTGTGTAATTAAACGCTGATCGGATGGCAGCACCTTGAGCGTGTTTGCGAACAGTGCACCGTGTAGTAGCACAGTTGAGTCCACGCTATATTTATTTATTTTTTGCAGGTAATGTGATAGCAACACGCTTTAAAGCAAATGAAATGCACTCAGTTTATTATAATATTAAAATTACAATGAACAGAATTTATTTCATTTTAAGCACATGTATTTCATTGTTCATCTGGGAAATGGATCCCAGTGGACTGCGCTTTTAAGGCGTTAAAAGGAATGGGCAATAGAGGAACTGCTCGCGCCGTCTAGTAAGTACATTATGAGTCGAAGTACAGGGAGAGCCAAAAAACTACGAACCGGCTGCGCGGTGTTTTTCCTGTTCGCGTCCTGGCGCTCATTACCGTCTACCGCTATCATAGTGACGCAGTAATTTGTATCACAAATTATGTAAATGTCAAGAGTAATTGTAGTGTGAATATGCATTATTGTGTGACATTGATTTGAGATGTTTGTTGATTGTAATTATTGTCGAGAAGTGAGTTTATACGCCTTACTGAAACTGACAATAATAGCGTGCAATAATGTAGCGAGGGGGTGAGCTGTTTATCATTATTAGAGACGAGCAAATGACGTAATATTGGCGCGTTTTTCTTAGGAATTTGCTGGAACATTTTCCCTAGAGCATATGTTTCGTAATTTTCATTGGATATAAAAATAGACGCTAATGTTGGCGCGTTTTATTAACCAATGTGGAAGTATAAAAAGAGCTAAGTCAGAGGTAGATCCCTCCCAGTTCATCGGAAACATTTGTACATTACACGTCGGCTCCAGTCCATCGGAAACATTTGTGCATTACACGTCGCTGAGTTCAACAAAAACAGTCATGGTGAATACATAGCATAGTTTATCGATTCGCAGGTTACGCGTAGCAAAGTTATAAAAAAAATCTCAAGTGTCGTAAAGTTAATTACACAAAAAGTTGAAGTACGCGAATTAATAAGGGGCAGTAAAGAAGTTATTATAACAGTTTCAGTTTGGCGAGTGTCAAGATTAATACGTGAAAGTGCATAATGTGTTACGACAATAAAAGTATAAAACAAATTCCTTTATCAGTGTTATCTTTGGATAAAAACTCCTTTCCGTTTACACACCTTGATTAAGAGATTTGCTTGACCGAGAGATCATAGCTAGCCGGAGGACAGTGAACCCAAAAATTAAATACAATAATAGGCGCTCAGTAAAAGATAACACGAAGTGACCGCGACAAATTGTCTTTCATACGTGCGGCAGATAAACAGTAGCATTCTTTCAAACAAACACTAATACCATCGCAAATTGGCTCCCAAACGTGGGGCTAACAACAAACCATAATACCATCGCAATAGAAAGGCGCGGATGAAACCATACAACATTTTTAAAACTACTTTTAAAGGCTTTACTTACCAACTTTATGAAAGGAATGCTGAAGCTGGTCACCGTGGTTGTCCATACATTTTTGGCACCTCTTTAGGAAACTATCCATCACTCGCCGTAGTTCACGTAGAAATGCTGGCAATTTCTGATGGATTTTTGTTTTAATTCTTCCAGGATGTGTGGGTTTGTCTTGTACACTTTCTGTTTTAAGTTACCCCAGAGATAGAAATCGCAGGGGGTTAGGCCGGGGGACCAAGGGGGCCACAAATCCCTACTAATAATTCTATCCTCAAACACACTTTCAATTGTTCTCATCGAAATATTGGCCGTATAAGCTGTTGCAGAGTCTTGTTGAAAAAAACAATATTTCAATGAGAACAATTGAAAGTGTATTTGAGGCTAGAACTATTAGTAGAGATTTGTAGCCCCCCTCGGTCCCCCGACTTAAACCCCTGCTATTTCTATCTTTGGGGTAACTTAAAACATAAAGTGTGCAAGACAAACCCACACAGCTGGAAGAATTAAAACAAAATTTTCGCCAGGAAATTGCCAGCATTTCTTATAATTTCGGCGAGTGATGGATAGTTTCCTAAATAGGTGCCAAAAATGTATGGACAACGACGGCGGCCGCTTTCAGCTTCTCCTGTACTTCGACTCATTTTGTACTTACTAGGCGGCGCGAGCAGTTCCTCTATCGCCCATTCCTTTTAACGCTTTTAAAGCGCAGTCCACTGGGATCCATTCCCCAGAAGAACAATGAAATATATGTGCTTAAAATGGAATAAATTCAGTTCATTGTAATCTTAATATTATGATAAACTGAGTGCATTTCATTTGCTTTAAAGCGTGTTGCTATCACGTTACCTGCAAAAAATAAATAAATATAGCGTGGACTCACTGTGCTACTACATGGTGCACTGTTCGTAAACACACTCTAGGTGCTGCCATCCGATCAGCGTTTAATTACTCACAATTAGCAAGTTCAGATCTGTTTTGAAAACATAGTGTAGTCGACCAAAACAATCGTATGCAAAATTAAATTTCATAAACATTTTAATTATTACCATTATAACCTTGTTGCAAAATGTACTATTAACCTTCATACTCACAATAGGTTTCTATAATGAACTACGAGGTAAGCGTTTTGGACTTGCGTCCAGTACTGCTACATAGGCATGAGCACGTACATCTGTTCCCATAAAACAAGTTAATTTTACATTTTTTAGCACTTTCCCTCCACTCTGATTTATTTTTTTGGTTTCAGAACCCGCAACTCTGCTCACATTATTACATTATGTGCGGAGATTCTTTTCTCCCCAATCCTCTACCTCCCTCCCTCCCTCCCTCCCTCATTCTCTCCATTTTCCTCTCTCTCTCTTACACACTCCCTCTCATTACCGAGCGAAATGGCTCCTCGGTAACGTGTAATGCTCGCATTTGGGAGGTCCCAGGTTCAGGCGGGCAATCTGACCATGTGTTTTTTTTTCGTGGTTTACTCTAGTCGGTAGGCGAATGCTGGAGTATTTTCCTATCTACCAAGTTTCTATCATTTCCCTTTCATTCCGTTTCTTTCTCATCTTTCAGGTGTGCTTCTAGGCTCCGTGGCGTATGCCAGTGCCGGACAGATGGCGCGGATGCTTGCTCAAAAGGAAAGAGTACTCCCCATGGAACTAGAGGGCCGCTTGGTTGGCGGGTCGCTCATCGCCCTCTCTAGATAGCTCTAGCAGTGTAACGGATCTTTGAACCTGGAACTGTTAGAGACTTCCGTGCGTCTCTATGACCCGTCTGTGTGTGGCCTGTAGTCCCCTTTGATTCCTTCACTTTATCTCTAGCACTATAAAGGTCGCAGTGTGCGAGGTGTCCCCCCTACATTATATACCCTATGCTTACCTCTACCTATTAAAATACAAATAGTTATTAAAAACTCTTTAAGTGATGCAAAAACCGATTAGGAACATTAACCAGATTTTACTCATTTAACTATTTTATTACTTTGATCAGACTCCTAGCTCGTGAGTGTTAAACGCACTTTCTGCTACAGAAAAGACATCTTATTGTGTTGAGAGTTGTCTAGTTGATGTAGTTATGTTTGTCTCCTTGTTCACGCATTAAAAATCGTTTTAGATATTGTTTCCAATTATTTTTGCCGATACAATTTTCGTACCTCAGTTTTTGAAAATATTTGTATTTTAAGAGCTTTAACATGAAAACACTTGTAAAATGCAAGCTGCTTTATGACGAAGCACATTAGATATACTTGATAAGGATTTTATGAGCCCTTAATTAGCTGGAGTAATGTCTTTGAAAAGGCTGGAAGAAACTCTAAAACCCCACCAAAGTACCCAAAACATGTGTTGTGTGCGCCTAAAGGTTAAAATCTCTTACAGCCTTTCAAAAAAGTGTTAGTTAATTGTGGTGACAGAATAAACGCACTTATAAATCGATATAAACTACATTTTCTGTTACGGAGACAAATTTTTATTGCGGAAACTTTTAAAATATAAATACTAATTCCTCTTAATATAAATTCTTGATTGAAATACTAAGCACGCTGCAAACTAAAAGAAAAATGCAGCATTTTAAAGAAGTATTCTTTGCATTTTATTAACTTTTTACCTTCTTTACCATGCCTAGAAGGCAGAGAACGTTTTACATTCCACCAAAAAAATCGATATCGAGATTTTACCGGAAATACATGTTTTGAATGCAGGAAAAAAATAGAAAAAGGTCTCTGTGTGTGTGTGTGTGTGTGTGTGTGTGTGTGTGTGTGTGTGTTTGTGTGTGTGTGTCTGCGAACAGCATAACTTAAAACAAATAGTCAGATCAGCACCAAACTTGGTATTTAAGTTCAGTATCTTCCAAAGAAGCGACACGAAGATTTTCAAGAAAATCCCCACCCCAAGCTACCCTTTACATGGGACGTTTTCCCAAATGTTTTATATTCTCAAAAATACCTCTAACGGTTTTAACAAAAATGCCATATATTAAAGTTATTTACATGGCAAATAAAATGTAATTCTTGAATTTTCTGGGAATAGAATGTAAAGACCTTTTCATTCAGGAGAAGTGTTATATAATCTTGCATAACTGGTAAACGTTAAGGGATAAACGAGAGGGCACTGCACAAAAAGTGTAGATTTGTTTAAAACAGACAATTTATTCCAAGACATTCCGAAATATCCGTTATTAATGGTTCGAATTATTTAATGCTTAAGGCATTCTTTTAAGTCTTGTCAAATTTCTGCTGCTTCTCGGATTGCAAGGAAAGAATATTGAATTTTAAGAGCTTAAAGGCTCCAGTTCTAAAACACTTCCCTTTGTATCTATAACGGAATGTGTAATGTATACCTATTTACAGAAAGGTTTATCCCGATTAAAATGAAGTAGATAGGAAAATTAACTTTCGTAAGAATAATTTTATACCCACAATATTCTTACGAAAGTTTCTCTATCTACATCATTTTAATCCAGATAAACTTTTGCAAAAATAGTTAAATTACATATTTCGTTATAGATACAAAGCAAAAAGGGACAGTCAAATGTTTAAGAACTGGACGCTATGTGCTAGCCTTAAAATTCCGTACTGTTTCCATGCAACCGCGAGAAACAACTGAATGCCGATAACGCTTTAAGAGAATGACCCAAGTGATGAACAATTTGAACAATTAATAACAGATTTCGTGGAAATGTTATTTTAAATGTTATTTATGCATAAATAAATAAAGATATAAAGATAAATGTAGATAAAAGATCTACATTTTTTTGTGCATTACGTTTTCGTCTATCGCTTAACGTTTAGCAGTTATACAGGATTTTATAAAATTCCTTCCGAATGAAGAGGGCTTCACAGGCTATTCCCAGAAAATTCAAGATATAAATATTATTTTTCATGGAAATTTCTTTAATTCGTGGTATTTTAATTAAAATCGTTGGAGCGATTCTTGAGAAAATCAAAATTTTCGAAAAAATTTCCAAGTAAAGGGTAGTTTGGAGTGAGAGTTTTTTTTAAATCTGGCTTCAGTGGGCCTCAAAACATAAATTTCCGGTAAATCTCAACATCGGGAGAAAGTAAAAACTATCACTTATTAGTTTAATCATTAAGTTCGATTCTAAATGAGGCCGTACCTTGTCTGAAAGGCACAGGTGTGTAATTATTTACTTAGTGTGCATAACAGGAGCTTTTCAATCGCTGTGAGATGTAAATCTACAACGTTTGCAGATTAAGATATTTTTGGAGAGTTTTGCAACTAAATGGTAGTTGGCATACGTTTTCCTTATAATCAAAACAGGAGTTGAAAGCTTCACACACGCCGTATATGAATGTAAACATTTGCGCTCCCTTAAAACGCTCATCCACTTTGAACATTTTTTAGTAGTGCAATATCAACGCAACGCGGTGTCTGCTATAAAGGAATTATATTATGCATATCTGGTGCTGAGAGAAAATAAACTGTTTATTTTGCATTTCCTAAAGCGCATTAAACAACCGCTAAGCTATAAAGTCCCTTGATCTTCGCTTGTTTGTTTACCCACATCTCTCCTTGTGCTCGAAACAAGCGAGCTGTAGTAAGAACGTAAGGTAGCTGTCAAGATGGCCCTCTGTGTTGGAGGAATTTCATTCTAGCATCGCTACCTAAAAATAGAACCGTGGCTGTCTCACGTCTCAGACACGCAAAGACGGTTGAAGAATCGCCCAGGTGCCGGCTGTCCTTGAAGCACAACGCGCCTGCCTCACCTGCCAGGTTTGAGCGTCATCGAAGCTGACGTCATCAGGGATTTCTTGCCCATTACTTCATCTGCACTTAGATCGCCAACTCATGACGTGCGTTAGGGCTTCGAGCTGTTGCGTGAGGGTTAATTCCAAATGGCGTTTTAGGCAAAGGCGTGGCATGGCTTCTTCCAATACACCTTGTGAATTGTGGTCACTGTTGATGAATCCAAAGAGAAACACCTAATAAAAAAATCTGATTTGTTGTGTGTACATGACTCTCTCTTTAACAATGTATTCTTCCATCTAATTGTTGTTGTTAAACGAGATAAATTTTCATTACATATTTAAACGTTTCGTTGAAGACATAAGGAGGCTAAAGCGATAGTTAGATTTTTTATAAAGCAGGTCGCTATGTGGTGGCTTTGAAATTCCATGCTCTTTGCATGACCACGAGGAGAGAAAATAGACTGTCTATCTCTTGCGGTTATACAAGTCATTCAGGATGAAGAGGACTTCACAGGCTACTCCCAGATACTTCAAGACACATTTTATTTGTCATGCAGATATCTTAAAGATATGATACTTTAATCATATAGTTGAGCCATTTTTTAGAAAATAAAAAATATCGAAAATTTTTCCACATAAGGAGCAGTTTGGGGTAAGGAGATTTTCTTGAAAATTTTCGTGTCGTATCCTTGGAAAACGCTGAACTTAAATTCTAAGTTTGGAGTTTTGACTTTTGTTTTTTGATTTATGCTGTTCACAGGGATACGTACATACACACACACACACACACACACACACACACACACACACACACACACACACACACAGACCACATACAGATCTTTTTTTCTAAAAATGCTTTTTCTGAATTCAGAGAGTCTCAAAATGTGCATTTCCGGTGAAAGCTCAGTATCAAATTGTTGGGTGGAGTGCAATACTTCCTCTACTTACCTTAAATAAGGAGTAGCTAAAGTAAAAATTACCAAAAAGTAGTATAAATATTACTCATACAGATACCGGACTGGACTAGTGAACGGAGGGGATACCTAGCGCTGTGACCCTCAAGGGATGTACTGTGCTTGTATCGCCGGGAGGAACGGATGAGGTGAGGGAACTGCAGGAGACACGTGGGTTGCAGAATGGAGCCGGCGCAAGTGGACAGAGACGTGCAGAGTTCCCTAGCAATTCCAGGCTTGACCACCCGGCCACAGTAGGGCCGCTACTGATCTAGGTACACTTATGCTCTAACATTTTCACTTAATGCTCTTTATTTTTTTTTATCTGGTATTTAAATAATGTTTGCATTACTAAAACCTTAAAAATAAATGCTCACTGTCCTGTAAAAACAATAGTATTCATATCTCTTGTCTTTGCTTTTAAGTAACCACTGCTTAATTTATCCACTCTGCTATCATTAGTTCATTATCGGTAAAATGGTTTCGATAGAAAAAGGGAGAGGATGTGAACTGAGGGGAAGAGGCAGCAAAAAACTGCTATGACAGTAAAAATGTTGCGCATTCGTACAGCGTCGTGCACTTCCATCTTTTAGGCCGTCGATGCGCAATATACCACCTTTGGTTATTGCCGCGCTCATAAGGTTTAACAGCACGCCTGCTGTTAATTACACGTGGATTCTGTTCACCCGTGGCCGAGTGGTTAGACCGCTCGCCTTCCACCGAGGCGGCCCGGGTTCAATCCCAGGGACCTGCATGTGGGATTTGTGGTGGACGAAGCGGCGTCTGGGCGGGTTTCCTCCGGGTTCTCCGGTTTCCCCCGCCATTCATTCCACCAACTGCTCCATCATCACCTTTCCTTTCATCCATTTCACCTACATTTCGTTTCATCTACTTCCTTCATCCCATACCAGGCATCGGGCTGATCCCCCATCTTGGATGCTCTGTCTGATCCATGAGTGTCTGCTCCTCGACGGGCCTCTGACCCCAGGCACCCGCCTGTAAGTCCTGGGGGGTGTAAGTCCTACATAAGAGGAGGGTAAACAGATAATGAATGAATGAATTCTGTTCACGTTGTCAATTTTTGTTTCCCTCGTATTTAATACCCGTTACGTTTCCTTGCACTGAGTAAGCGTGTGACATAACTCCGAGCTAACGTGTGAGGCTCGAATTCGGGAGGTTCAGGATTAGATTCCCGTAGAAATCGTGGTTTCCCCGGATCGGTAGGCAAATGCTGGGCTGGATCATCTTCTACCACGACTTTCCTGTCTCTCATTTCCTGCACCCTTCATTGTCATCTGTTTCAGGTTGTAGGACCAGGCGACAGTGTTGGGCGAATTGCGGCTGCGCGGTGAATATGCGCTTAATAGAAGTTTCTTCCCTGTCATCGTTCGGGATCCGCTTCCGAAGTGGGCTCCACCGGGGGGACCGCTGGGGGTTAGAGACTCGTGGATGGAGTCGGTCGGCGTCAGATGCGTTCGTTCTGGAAACCTTAGGGACCCCGTCCATGCTTACGCCCGTCGTCATGCAAATCTCTCCTCATCCCTCCTTTCCAGGGCTCACGTTAAAAGTACAAAGGGCCACATGGCCTACGTGCGGTGTTCTGCCCCAGTTGTTGGGCCTCCTCCGAAATAAGTACCTTTTTTACCTTTTATTAATATAAAACAAAAGAGTTAGATCAACAAGCTCACTCAAATTTTATAAGTATATACTTTTCGCAAAAGCCGAAAACTCACAATTGAACCAAAATTATTTTTTAAAAAAGGAATTTATAAGAAAAATAAATCTGAAATGTTGCTTAAAAATTATGAAAATTGCGTCGTGAGGAACATTCTTAATTTCTGTGTCACGTACACTCGCTTCCATTTATGCCGTCACCGCAGCTTTGGGAGACATTCTACTGGCCTTCACGTGTAGGTATGTATATATCTATTGCAAGGAGGAGGTTGTGTATCTGTTTACCTTTTCGCGCATGCAGTGTCGTCCTGCTTTACTGCACAGTTCTAGATTATTCACATATGAATATATACTTAAGCAATAGCTTTACTCGGCATCATTTATAATAACCATGTTTAAATACATAACTAAATAAAACCATGTTTTATACAATATTTCCACAAAATAATATTTTCAATGACAAAAATGTAAAACTGAAATACATTATACTTTTTGCTTTCAAAGAGGACACATTTACTAGGCATTCTTTCAATAATCTGTCCAATCTCCATCTTGTCCACTACCTGATTTAGCCGACTAGGCACAGAATCACTTAGGGGCTAGGAGAACTCTGGCCCTAAACGCAAATGTTCCCACATTTATGACGTAAGGGCGACGAGTGATTCAGTGCCAAGGAGCTAATTCAGGTATTGGACAGGAATGGAGATTGCACAGAATATTAAATTAATACTAGTAAATGTGTCCTCTTTGAGAGTAAAAACTATAATGTAATTCAGAATTACTTATGTTGTCATTAAAATATTTTTTCGTGGAGATATTGTACAGAACATGGTTTTATTGAGTTATATAGATATTTAAAAAAGTTATTGTAAGTGATGACAAGTAAAAGCTATTGCTCAAAGTGTTATATTTATACTATATGAATATTATAGTACTGTGCACGTAAAACATGGTGCCATTGCATGCGCAAAAAATAAAAAATACACGCATTTCCCTTTTGCTACAGCGTACATGTGAAGGCCAGTAGAATGCCTCCCAAAGCTGCGATGACTGCATAAATGGAAGGGAGTATACCTAGACCTTTTTCACTATAAGCTGAAAGGAGAAGTAAACAAAACCACGTGACAAGAGAGCACCTCATTGGCTGGTGTGCCAACTACAACCTTTCGCGCTTAGCATGTCGTCTCCTCCTCTACCCCCCCCCAAAAAAAGCTCTGTTCAGATCGTAACATTTTGTGATTATTCTCGTGCAGAGAAATTTAAAAAATTCATTATTGTAACAGTTCAATCTATGAAAGTAAAAGTGTTTGTTCAGATTCGTCTATAACTAAATGAACAGTAGTAGAGAAGGTATTGTTGCATTGTATCCATAAGCTCGATACCGAGATTTCACCGGAAATATATGTTTTGAGACCCCCTGAATTAAAAAAAGAAAAGTATTTCTAAATAAAGGTCAGTGGGGAGGTAGATCTCTCTCTCTCTCTCTCTCTCTCTCTCTCTCTCTCTCTCTCTCTCTCTCTCTGTGAACAGCATAACTCAAAAACGAAACTTGATATTTGAGTTCAGTACCGTCCAAAGATGAGACGCGAAGATTTTTAAGAAATTTTCCCCACTCCCAACTACCCTTTACATGGAACATTTTTCGAAATTTTTTTATTTTCGCAAAAATGGCTGTAACGATTTTGTTTAAAATGACACATATTAAAGACATTTAAATGACAAACAAAATGTATATCTGATTTTTTTTCTGAATAGCCTGTATTGTTCAATAGAAAAATAAGCATTTGTAAGAATAGGTACTAATAAAGAATAGAGGTGAATATAACACAAAATTTTTATACAATAGCTTAAATAGGTGTTTAAAATGCTTAATCTAGGATTAAGTTAACATGTTATATACTCCAAACTTTAACACCACACTTCTTCATACAGGCATAAGATAAGAAAATTCAAAACACTCAATAGAATACTTTGGGTTTTGGAATATTCATAGAAAATTCCCTTAAAAATCTTCAGAAGCTTCACTTTCGCGGTTTACTGAAACGTATGCTACTCCACTGAAGATGTCCTTCGTTTATATTTAACAAAAGAATGCTAACTGCAACAAACACTGTTTGTTACTCCTGTGGAACTTCCTTACAAAGGAATTATTCTTCTGCAACACTTGGTAAGGAATGTGCAGGAATGCCAGTTCAGCGGCCTGGGAGAAATGTTCCGGAAACACGCACAGTTAGTTATACCTCGCATAATAATAACTGGAAGCTACATGAAAACCGTTTACTGTGCGAATTTGTTCTTATTCTTGATATGAAATGTGTTAAGTTGATACTTCATTTACACTTAAAAATCTCAGCATTGTTGTTCTTTTACCTGCTTAAATAAATTTTACAACAGTTTGTTTTTCTCTCTACAGAGGCGGACAGAAGTATTCAAATATCAACATTATGGTACTAAAAGAGGACATTTAAATACCAAAACATACACAATAAAATAAACAAATTTCTTCTATGTTTTAACACACCTTTATTTTATTTTAAATGTCACATGTATTTAGTTAAATTTAACATAAATACATTTTCGTAATGAAAACTCAAAAATGTCCGCCCAACAGTTGGACATAAGTATTCAAATAAACAAAACAGCACTAGTATTTAGTTTTCATGCCTTTTGAAAGGGTTTAATTGTTGTAGTTGCAACACGTATTGCGGGAGATATCTTTCTAGGAGTGTTCGCCCTACATACGGTACAAACTTTCCGGTGGCCTTCGCCCCACGTCTAAGAATAAACTTTTTATTTTTAAGTTTTTATTTATTTATGCCTCGGCTTCGTCAGTAGTAATTTTTTTTAAACACGTATCTCTTAGCAGGGGTGGTACGGCTAAAGAACAAGGCTTACACAAATTATAATTGTATTGTACTTTTTTTTATTAATCCTTCACACGATAAATAACACTTCACTGGTGTACCCTACTATAGAGCTGTGAGATTATTGTTATTTGCACTTTTTAACACGTAAACTTTATATTATTCTCACCGCAAGAAATTTTTGTCTCACACTGAACCCGTACCATACCGAACTGCTTGGTTACGCTTCCTTGTAGCGTCTTCCGCCTGAATCTGTACATTTACTCTATTTCAAGTCTCGGATTGGCTAAGCCTATTCCAATAAATACTTTTATTTTTTCTAGTTTTTGATTGGCTATTTATAAGCTGTTTTAAATATTTCATTATTGTTCCAAGAATTATTAGTAGTCTATTAAACTTTCTAATTTATTGTTGTCTCAAGGTTACCTCATTGTTATCAACTTTCGGCTTTTACTTTGTAATTCTGTTTCCTACGGAAAGCAGCTTGCTTCTATTTTCACAGCTCCTACATTGTTAAACTACGTAATACATTCGCATAACATTATTATACATGTACATAATAAAATAAACACAATACAATGACTATAATATACATTTTATGTATTATATTATACACATGTTGCTTTAAAGTGGGCTGTTATTTTCTTAATATTATATAATTAGACTGATATCATTTAAGTGTTAAAAATACTGCCTCACTTTCCTATGAATAACTGTTGCCAAACGCTTGGCGTTGAATGTACGTGCCTGCTAGTTAAGTCTAAATCAATTTTACTACATTCCTGCCAAACTATGTCTTTCAGTTTTGTTTTGTTTGTGATATGGTGTTTCCTGATCCTCTCTTCAAATTCTTGCCAAATGTTCTTGATCGAATTCAAGTTGGGTGATCAAGGTGATGTTTTGGGTGTATGGGGTGTGTTGTAAATAACCTAGCAACTCCTGAAGTGTGCTTAGGATCGTTGTCTTGTTGGAAATAAAAATTATTTCCAAGTTTTAGTTTTTGAGCGCTTCTCTTCAGATGTTCTTGTAGTATGTTCTTATAATTATACTTGTTCATATTGCCATCAATAAAAGCTAGCTCACCCACACCATTTGACGCCATACATCCCCATACCATTATGCTGCCGCCCCCATGTTTGACCGTGGCTTCCATACTTTTAGGATCCCACTCAGTATTCTTCTGCCTCCACACCTTTAATGGGTCATCACTTCGGTATACATTGAACTTGCTATCATCTGACCATAACACACCTCCCAGAACTCATTGTTCTTCGTTACATACCCATTGGCAACAATAAACGCTTTTTCTTGTTTACTTTACTTACATGAAGTTTTCTTCTTGGTGTTCTGGAATTGCACCTGGTACTATTCAGAGCACTATGAACTGTTCTTTCATGACCACCTTCCCAAGATGTTCTTGCAGTCTAATTTCTGTTGCTGCTACTCTGGGATTTTGCTTCACCATTTTCACCACTTGTCTTTGATCTCTAGAAGTAAGTTTTGGCGGAGCACCTTTCCTGGGCTGATTGACATTGGTATTCCTCATGTTATAGCGTTGGATGACACCACACATGGACGGATTTCTGTGTATAGCTTCTCCAATTTCTTTACATGTCTTATTTTGTTCATGCACGCGCAACATGATTTTTCTCTCCTCTAGAGTCATCTCTTTTCCTTTTCTTCCCATTTGGATTGTGGCCACTTGTAGCTGAAGTTGCTTGTGTACTGTATGACAGCAGACACGAATAAGGAGTTCTGAAGGTATATACGTCAACATTCTCTCGTTTACTGTGTATCATAGAACGCGTTTGAATACTTGTGTCATAAGGTAATGTAACGTTTTTAAGGGAAATCACATGCTGTATAATACACACGTATTCTCATCATTCGTGTACTGTGTATGAAACACACGATAGCGCATCAGTGGAATCACAAAATAATAATAAGTCCACTTCCTGTGTCGATTAATGCAACATTTAAAGCTGTGTATCCATAGATTTGAATACTTCTGTCCGCCTTACTGAACAAATTGATACATCATTTACACTTGAAAATCTCAGAATTGTTGTTCTTTTAACAGTTTAAATAAATTTTACAACAGCTTGTTTTTCACTCTAGGTACTTACTTCATTTTAATGGACATAAACGCTTGCAGTTAAATAGTTTGATTGCACGTTTCCTAATGGGTGCAAGAGGTCAAACGGTAGTTAAATCTTTAACAGTGGGTCGTGTTTATGCTGTCTTTGAAGTGCCACACTCTTTCCATGACATCGCGAGAAACAAAAGCACAGTGCCTTAGCGCTTTGAAACATAATAATAAAAGAATTGGGAAATTCAGATAAATAGCAAATAATATATCCGAAATGCTTTGTTACGAAAAATACATTTTACATAATATATTGCGTGTTTTAAACATATCTATATTTTTGTAAGGTTTTATCTCTTTCTTATGGTTTATCAAAAATATAAAATTGTACAAAATGAATTCAGAATGAAGGGAATATCACAGGCTATCCACAGGTAATTCAAGATAGGTATATTACATATTATTAGCCATGCAAATATGTTAAATATATATTTTTTTAATAATTGTTAGTTTGAGGAAATAAAAATATCCAAAATGTCCAAGTAAAGGGTACTTTGTTATGGGGGAGGTTCTTTGTGAGTCTTCGTGTAGTATCTTTGAAAGATGCCGAGCTTAAATATCAAGTTTGGTATTTATCCGACATATTGTTTTTGAGTTATGCCGTCAAACACACATACACACACACACACACACCTTTTTTCTAAAATGTTAATTTTTATTAAGGCGGCCTCAAAACGCGTATTTCCAATGAATCCTCAATATCGAATTTTTGGATGGGATACATTATTTCCTCTACCTAGTATAAGTAGGTGGTAGAGAAAGTAAATCGACATGTATAGCAGTTTTCTATTTTTTTTTCTGAATAGTGTTTAATCCTCGTTCTTACATGGCTGCTGAGCTTTGTAAAGGATTTCTCCCCGTAAAACGTCAGGGTGCGTTGGCCCGCATGCTAGGGTCGCTCCGTGGCCCTCCGCGGGAATCTTCGCCTCTGCTGGTGCCGGTGGGTGTTTCAACTTGGAAATATTAGGCATTTCCGTGCGTCTCTGTGGACCTGTCTCCCTGCGGCTCCTTCACTTCATCTCTGCCTCCCGGGGGGTGTAGCCACAATAGATCTAGTTGGTCGCAGTGGCGAGGTGTCCCCCTGCGGTAAATACCTCATACTTCTGCCTACTAACAGAGCGAAATGCCTCTACTGTAATGTGCGAGGCTCGTATTCGGGAGGTCCTGGTTTCAATTCCTGGGGCCGGCCACGGGTTTTTCCTGATTTTCTCTGGTTGGCAAGGCGAATGTTGGGGTGTTGGATTCTCTTCTATCACGAATTTTCTTTCCCTCATTTCCTATAATTTTGTTCCCCCTTTCTTTCAAGTAGGCTTAGGGACTGTGCAGTGTCGGATAGATGGAGCAGATATTTGCTCACTGAAAAGTTCTTCTCAGCCCTGCCAGATGGCAGTCTTCTCTGACCAGCTCGCCGTATGACTGGATCGTCAAGCTTGGAATCGTTAGGGACTTCTGCGCAACTCTGTTGGCCGGTGTGCCTGCGGCCTATAGCCTCCTGCGGTTCCTTCACCTCATCCGTTTCTCCTGAGTGTGGTAAGCACAAAAGATCCGCGTTGGTTCGAGATGCGAGGTGTCCCCTCCGTTCCCTGACATTACTCATACTGTTTACTAGGTATGTGGTAAAGAAAGTAAAAATAGTTTATTATTACTATTACAAATCGTCATCTTCTACCCGCTTTAATCATTTCCATTTTAGGTATGGCCTTCCTGGTGAACCAGATTTTTAAGGGTGATCCGTTTTGAGATGTCAGAAAAGTAAAACGTTATATATAAGAAGTTAGTGCACACATCTCTGAGCAGTTCGTTGTAAAATAAGCGAAAGGATGGAAGTTAACAATGAGTGATGTTTCAGGCCTCATCCGCGTGGCATGGCAGCACTAACGTGCTGAGGAGACAAAATGGTGGAACTCTATGGATCAATGCTAAAACGTTGGATGTTCATGAACAAAGCCACATTTCATGTGAGTGGCTGAGTCGACAAGCATGACTGCATTATTTGGGAAACCGAGAACCTACACGTCTCGTGCGACAATTCCACATACCAAACAACACTGAGTGCGATGTTGTGTCATGACCACCATTTTGTCTCCTATGCAAATAGTGCTTCCATGGCATGCGGATAAGGCCTGAAACATCACTCATTGTTAACTTTCATCCTTTCTGCTTATATTACAGTAAACTGCTGATAGATGTGTGCATTATCCTCCCATAATAACGTTTTACTTTCCTGACATTTCAAACGGATTAGCCTATATAATGGATGTGTAAATTCAGATTACCTGGATGTAGAATGCAGGTTATGTATATGAATGTGTTTATTTTTAAATTATAATTAATATGTTTGTTCAATACTTTAATTGGTATATATATATATATATATATTAATGTAACTAATTGTTACGTTTATATGACTGTCTATTGTGTTAGTAAGGTAAACGGAAAGATTTAATTTAATTTTAAATATGCATTGTCTGAGTTTAGTTAACATGGTAATCGCTAATATTTAAGCTGTTAGTGAAAGAATCGCGTATTATGTTTTTTACAATCATCTCCCAGGAGAATAAACAGTAAACAATGGAAAGATAACAAACTATACATATTATTTAAATAAAATTCTAGTGGCAACACACTTTAACTTCACTCTTTCAAGATAAATTACCTTGAACCCGTTTCGAAGACACCAGCTAAGAGCCACTAACGAGTCTGTTGATTTCAATGTAGAGGTCGCCGTTGGGCTTCTGACATTGACGTCATTTTCTGCTTGTTAAAAAACGGAAAAACTAAATAAAAAGTTAACAAATCTTAAAAATACAAATAAGAAGATATTGGAATTAAAAAAAGATCAAAAACCCATCAGAAAATCAGGAAGACGTAGTCAACTTGTCCCAGATTTCGCTAACCAAAGGGAAATGCATGTGTTAAATCAGGGACTTAAAACCTCTATTGACTATACGCACAATATAGATGATTACGTAGCGGATATAGAAATAGCGATTTTTAAACTATACATAGTTACCAGAAAATGTTCATCACTATTCCTCGAGATAGCGTCGGTGAAAGAAGCGTTAGTGCACGTCGAAAAGAATTCGCGCCGTAGGGATAATAAGAAATAGTGACATAATATCGCAAGCTAACACTAACTATTAGTGTGAATGTTGATTGTTTGTATAAATTATATTTCTACGAAGTAACTAAATAAAAGTTATTCACTTCCAAAACATGTGGATGTTCATTGCTCTCGGGCTGCCACACCCTGCAGACAAGAAAAGAATCTCATGCTCAAAATACAGCGCCACACAGATGCATCACACGTATCTAATTTTTATTTATCATCTCTTATTAGAAATTGCCGCACTGGTGAATCTGCTGGAGCACTAGGTGGTTGTGAACACTAGGGTTGCCAGATCTCCGGGCGCCGCCCCCCGGGTTTGGAATGAATTCTCCGGGTATACGGGCCAATGACTTTAATCTACGGGCTTGAATGTCACCTTACTCATTAATCATTTTGAATAATTTGGTTCGAATGCTAATTTCTAATTGTAACAAAACGCTATGTCTCTATTCCTATTCTGGAACTTTCATTGTTGCGTCTATAGTATTCGGCTCACATTGTTAAAGAAACACTGGCAAGCCGCGGCAACGTCAATTTTTTTGTGTTCGCTCGTTCATTGTCGCTAGTCGGTTGGCAGTTACCGGCAATGATTGCAACGGTCGGATCGTGAGTGGATACACTACCACTACCTCTCATAATTCGGAATAGTTTGTTGTTCTGCGATAGTGAATAATAACAGTGAAATGAAGAGGCGATATGCAAGTTCGTTCCGTGAAGAATGGTTGCAGGACGAAAATTGTAAGGAGTGGTTACAAAAAGTTGATAGTGACGAGTGCATGTGTAAGTGCAGAATATGCAGTATCTCATTTACTGTTAAATATGACGGCGTGAAGGCCGTGAATAAACATTACAATCAGAAAGACACAAAGCGAATATTATAACACAAAAGCAAAATCAATCTCTTCTTAAATTCTTACCAAAACAATTTTCTGCAGAAGATGATAAACTCACTCCAACGGAATTAACTTTGACTTATCATGGTGTGAAACACCACCATTCTTATAATTCTCAAGATTGTGGCAATAAATTATATCCACATGTTTTCAGAGACTCTTCCGTAGCAACGGAAGTAAGATGCGGCCGAACTACAAGCGAGGCCTTAGTAAAAACGTGTTTCTGCCTTATGCTAAAGAGAGGCTACTAAGCGAATTAAAGCAAAGTGTTCCGTTTTCATTAGGTTCAGACGCTTCAAATAAGGGCAATAAAAACATTACCCGATAGTTGTAACGTACTTTTCCAAAGATAAAGGAAAATGTAACGAAGTTTTTGATTTCTATGAAGATGTAAACGAATCTGCAGAAGTCATTTCAAATAAATTAAAATCTATTTTATTGCAAAATGGTTTAACACTAAACAATGTAGTTTCTTATTCAGCCGACAATGCTTCAGTTAATTTCGGTTAACATAATTCTGTCTTTACTAGATTAAAAGAAGAAAACGCAAACTTAATCAAAGCCAATTGTTGTTGCCATATATTACATAATTGTGATAAATTTGGTTTCAAGCTTCTAACATATGATGTAGAAAGTCTAGTTCTTAAAATTTATTCAGACTTTTCTTCATCATCAAAAAATTCCGAGGAACTAAAAACATTTTGCTAGTTTGCTCAGCATGACTATAGTGAAATATTGCGACACATTATTGTGCGATGGTTGTCTTTGCAGTCAGCTGTGGAGCGTCTTGTTAAGATGTGGCGAGTTTTAAAGATGTATTATGTAGCACGGGGCGAAGAAAAAATGCACCCCCTAATTTGGAAATTTATTAGTTTACAAGAAGATGAAATAAACTAGTATTCACTAACATTACCAGAGTGTTTTCTGTATTTTTAAATACAACTCTACCCGTATTTTCTAAAGCAATTAGACTTTTGGAAAAAGAGGACACTTTCTACAGATGTTCACGAGATTATGTTGGAAGTGAAGAAAAAAATAGAGGGTCGTAAGGAGGATAAGTTTTTTGGGTTTGAAGTCAACATGTCTTTAGAACATCTTACAGAAGAAGCAAAGAATATTCTAGTAAACGCGTGCACACTTGTTTACGACAGATCATTAAACTATCTTAATAAATGGCACAACTTTACTGGGAATGACAATGTGTATAAAATTGTGTCCGTGCTAGATTTATGTCAACCAAATTTTCATTTAATGACTTGGCCGAAGTGGGAAAGAAGTTGAAAATTAGTTTCGATGAAACGAACTGTATCATGAGTTTACTGTTTTGAAATCGGTAGTATCAAATCTTGATAGGAAGGATAATAATTGTTGTAAAATGTGGAGTGAGTTTTTCGAAAAAGCAGATGCGCCAAATCTATTTAAAATAATGCAGTATGTCCTCGCAATTCCTGTCATTAACGAGCACGTTGAACGAATGTTTACTGTAATCAGTGATGAATGCATTATGGTCGGATGCTAGAAACAGAATGTCAACGGAACTTGTGAAAGCCGAGATTTGTGTTCAGATGAATTTGAAAATAACGTGAAGATTTTTACAGCACGGTTCTTAAAAACAAGACACTTCTGAATGCAGCGAGATCCTCAAAAAAATATGAATAATAAGGTACGCCATTCGTCTGGGCGGGTTTTCTCCGGCTTCTCCGGTTTTCCCCGCCATTCATTCCACCAACTGCTCCATCATCACCTTTCCTTTCATCCATTTCACCTACATTTCGTTTCATCTACTTCCTTCATCCCATACCAGGCATCGGGCTGATCACCCATCCTGGATGCTCTGTCTGATCCATGAGTGTCTGCTCCTCGACGGGCCTCTGACCCCAGGCACCCGCTTGTAAGTCCTGGGGGGTGTAAGTCCTACATAAGAGGAGGTTAAACAGATAATGAATGAATGAAATAGTATTGGTTCGATTAGTGGTAGCGGCAGCAGCAGCAGCAAATTTTTTTATGTCAGCAAAAATTGTAACCGTAATAATACAAAAGAATTTGTTTAACAATTTCTGTCCCCATTTACTCAAATGTCCGTTGCCCGTTGGTTGGTCTCCGGGCCTGCCTCGAGATCAATCTGGCAACAAATCTCGGCTTAGCGGGGTGAACTTGCAGGGCACAGAAGATTCCGAACCGGAGATAGCGAACGAGGGTCCCTCGTGTTCACTTTATAAATAATAAAGTTGGTTGGCAGCGCTTCTCGTCTCAATCGTTGTATCTTTTGACCCAAAAATACTGGTTGACTATTACAAGTGTGTTGATGTAGGTCAGCCAAAGGCAATATACGGGCCCCTCACCTATACCTTCCTTGTTTAGGCCTTGAGCATGTGATGAACATCTGCCCGATGTGCACCCACACCCTTACCAATGAAGCAGCTTAGGAAACTACTGGAAGCAGCCATGTGAAGTGTTGAAGCGGCTTAGTAGGAGTGCACAGCACCGTAGTGTGTGACTTCGTGAACTCAAAATATAAACATATTTGCTTTTATCAATATTATTTTAGTAGCTAGGTATCACATTCTTTCTCAAGGATATGCCCAAAGTTAAAAAAAATAATAATCGGCTCTATTAGTTGTACAATGACTTTCTCTACTCACTATCTTTTAGTTTTACAGTTACTCAAGAAAATATTTGTCTGCACTTTAACAAATTCTAGCATCCCAATTAATGGAGGGAAAAATCCATTTTTTTACATACAGATTAAATGGTAATACAGTTTACGTGTTTTGGCGGTTTTCAAATCGTTCAATTTATCAGTTTTACAATTTTTTGAAAAATATACCAAAATTGCAACTCTTTTATGTGGTGTTTTCAGAATTATTTTATATGCACTGAGAAGAGCAATTTGTTTTACGTATTGCTTGATTTTGCTGTGAAAACAGGATTTTTATTTGTCGAAGGAATAAAATGTCAAACTTGGGAATTTTCAACATTTTTAACTTATTTCATTTTCAGGTCACCTTTTACAACTTCACGAATTTATTTTTCCAACAGTTTAGGTCACATGTCAAAGTGTGTGATGTAGGTTCTATCCAATGCATGAATGATCATTTTGAAAACACCACGTACAAAAAAGTTGCAACTTTGGCATATTTTTTTCAAAAATTTATATAATTGATAAAATGAACATTGAAAAAATACGAAAAACACGTAAACTTTATTACTATTTAATAGTTACGTAAAATAAAAATAGATCTTCCCCTCTGTTAATTTGGCTGCTATAGTTTTTTAAAGTGCAGACAAATACTTTCTTGAGTAACTGTATACACATTCTTCAATTTCTTCTTACGAAAGCGTTTCTCTGTTTCATGTTAATCGAGACAAACCTGCAGAAATATTTGCATTATACATTTCCTTGGAAGCACAATGGGTATAAAGGAAACCAAATCGATAGTCAGATGTTTAAAAACCGGGTCGCTATATGCTGTCTCTATTGCATACTCTTTCCATTGCGAGACACACTGAATAGAGACACTTTAAAAGAGGACAAAAATACTTTTCTAACTTCCATTTACACCCCGCTTTTAACTACAATGGTCTTATCGACAGCCTTTCCTTTGGAACATTTTGCCTATAGGCACTGGTGTTAAACTCGTATTCGCTCTTCTTTGAATTTCTGGTAAACTTTGGGTTTTATTGGAATTAATTGTTCTTCCACACAAGCCGTGTGTTGGACAAGGCTGGAAAAATAGAATCAAACGACTGAAAAATTCAATGCCATAGCCGGAATTTGAACCACGGATCTCCCGATCTCCGTCCGGTTGCTCTAACCATTGAGCTACCATGGCAACCTGCCGGCACGACTAATTCGTATTTTTCCCACAAGGAGATCTCAAATTGTATTGAGATGACATACCCCAATGGCGACTTATAATGCTGTAAGAACTTTAAGTCCCGGGCTTCATAGTTTCAACCACTATTAGGTCAATTAATGGATATCTCAATGCGAATCAGTTGGACCGTGAGATCCGTGGTTCAAATTCCGGCTATGGCATTTGGGTTTTATACTTCCAGACTCTGGAGAGGATACGGAATAATCTTGGCTAGAGAAACATTCGCATCAGAGTCGGGAATCGACCCCTCCCACAGCAGGCAGGTGCTCTGCCGACTGAGCTACGAGGCCAGCCAACAAAGTATTGAACAATTCAAACCATTGATCACGATATCTCGGAAATGGCTAATGACTCAATAAAAGTATTTCCCGTGAAATCTCGATATTGACGTTTTTGGTGGAATACAATACCTTCTCTACCTACTAGGTACGAGATAAAGTAAAATACGACTTTTCATAACAAAATCTAGCGCTGATCGATCATTAAAACATAGGTTATAGATTATAATGGAGGGACCTCGCACACTTAGACCTACATAGATCCATTGCCACTACCACCCCCCTAGGAGGAAGGGATAAAGTGAAGGAAACATAGGAGGCTATAGGCGGCAGGCAGACAGAGCACAGAGACGCGCGGAAGCATTCACCTACCGACCAGGGAAAACTGGAAAACCCAAGATCAGAGTGGGAGGTCTACAGGACTCCAACCCAGGATCTGCCCCACACATTATCGTTGAGCCATCTCCCTCTCGTCCTACGTGGACTAGTGGTACCGTGCTAGCCTCTAGTTCCCAAGGTTCAAACCCGGCGGGGGGCGATGGATTTTTTCGGGCGTAAAAATCCTTGGCATGGCTTCCTTCGGAAGGGAAGTAAAGCCGGTGGTCCCGTGTCAAGACTGATAAAGAGGCCTGGTCTTTCACGCCCAATATAGAATGGGAGCTAAGAACTATAGTAGTTAAAGAGCGTCCATAAATAAAAAAAAACCTCCGAGCAATCTCCCTCGGTATCATTACTGCATACATGACTTTATAAAGCACCGCAGCAATGAAAAGAGTGTATAAATAAGGATGTCAGGCAATGTTTATTCAGTATGTTTCCAGTAAGATATTTCGGAGCTATTTGACCGGCATTCCAGAGCCGCTGGCTCCGTCAATACCAGAAAACAAACGACTGAAGGCGGGCGCCGCACCTCTCGCCTTTGCCGAGAACGTGTGCAATAGATGCAAGGAGGTTGTTGGCCGAGAATAACGACCGCCGTCCCCGAGATGAACCGGTTAACTTCCGGCTCGCGTAGCCTCTTTCCCGGATACCATAAAAACCTTTCTCACTCCGCTAATTGGCAATCATCGCTCACATTAGTGTTATGAGCTTTGATATCTCTGCGCGGGCTCTCGTTCAAACCTCTTCGCGGCTAATTCGCTCCGCTACCTGCGCGTCTTTTGATACGGTTCTTCCCAAAGCACTCTTAGGGTGGGCAGTTTCCATAAAGCACAAGCCTTTTTTACTACACTGTTGCTTTTTACGTACAAGTGAAATAAACGACTATGAAAACGGATAGGAATTAATAAAAGAACTATGAAAAGGGATAGGGGTTAATAAAAGAGTTAAAGAAACTAATAGACTCACAATACTAAATATAGAAGAGGAAATTAAGATTAGGGATGTGCTAGCCGCTGGATACCAATGGTTCTTTATTCTATTCTTTTCCTTAGCATCTTTTAATGACTTCTTTAAATCTAGAGGTGTTAGTATTCTAAACTATAGTATAATTAACAGTTGGATAGCAGTTGTTGATTTTACTGCCTCCTAGTAGTTATTGTGCTGTTATAATTTTAGGAGATGGTTCAACTTACCTTTCTTTAAAAACTATTATATTTGTCTTTACTACTATTATTATTATTATTTATTATTATTATTATTACTACTACTTTCTCAATCACGTACCTAACAGGTAGAGAAGGTATTACATTCTACCCAAAAACTCGATATCGTGATTTCATCGGAAATACATGTTTTAAGGCCCCCTGAATCCAAATAAAGCATTTTATAAAATTGTCTGCGTGTGTCTGTGAACAGAATAACTCAAAAACGAAATGTTGGATAAATACTAAACTTAGTATTTAGATTCAGCATCTTTTAAAGATGCAACACGAAGATTTTCAATAAAGTCCCCCACCCCAAACTACCCTTTACATAAACACTTTTCGGAATCTTTGATTTTCTAAAAAAAATGGCTCTAACGATTTTGATTAAAATGGCACATATTAAAGAAATTACAAATAGAACGTACATCTTGAATTTTCTGGAAATAGCTTGTGAAGTCCTCTTCATTCAGAAGTAATTTTGTATAATCTTATATAACTGGTAAACGTTAAGCGATAGATTTAAACTTACTTCACAAAGAATGTAGATCTCTTTAAAAAACACAATTTATTTCAATAAGATTTTTGTGGCATAAACCATTTCTGAGATACCTGTTATTAAAGGTTGGAAATGTTCATTCCTTGGTCGTTCTCTTGAAGTCTTGTCAACATTCAGTTGTTTCTCGCGATTGCATGGAAACATTATGGAATTTTAAGGTCAGCATATAGCGTCCAGTTCTTAAACATGTGACTATCGCTGTTCTCTTTGTATCTATAACGAAATGTGTAATGCAGCTATTTCTGCAAAGGTTTATTTAGATTAAAATGTAGTAAGCTTTAGTAAGTGTAGCTTGTATACCCACTAATAAGCGACAGAGGTTAGGGAAAGCCATGTGCATGTATCACATCCGATTTTTTAATAATTTTACCTCAATTCATTACTTAGTTGTAAGTTAAATCTGTAAAATTAAGATAGTAAAAATAATTGAAGATATAGGTAAATAAATTATAAAATTTCGAATGTTTTTTTCCAATGTAGGTATCAAGATGCCGGAGCGGTGTATCACAGTCTTTGTTATATTTTATTTTATTTGTTGCTTTTTACGTGTGTCTTCTCCTCTTTCTACCTCTATCTTCATTCTGTTCCTCTCCTTCTTAAGGGTTTTACATTATCCACTACTTGCCTATGGTAGGTAGAGAAAATATTGTATTCAGTCTAAAATTCGATACGATTTCAACAAAAGTACACGTTTTGAAGTCCACGCGTGAACAGTGTGATTCAAAAACAGAAAGCCGGAATATCAAATTATTCTAGAGTCAGACACTGTATACATAACCGAGCGAGGTGGCGCCGCGCGTGCGCAACTCGTATTCGGAAAGTCCCAGGGTACGATCCCCGGCGACCGCCTATTCTAACCCATGGGCTTTTCGTGGTTTCCCCGGGTCGGCAGGCGATTGCTGGGATGCTTCCATCTTCTACCACGATTCTTCTGTCCATTTCCTGTACTCATAATCTTCCTTGTCATCTGTTTCAGGATTAGAGGACCAGGGGACGGTGTTCGGTGGGTTGCGGCTGGACGGTGGCTATACGCTCTGTGGAGGTTTCTTCCTGACGTCGTCCAGCGACTGCTCGGTTGGATACCCGCCTCTGCGTGCTTTCGGGGATCCCCCGGAGGCTCGGGGCTCAATAGATGGACTCGGGCGGCGTTCAATCTGAAAACATTAGGGACCCCGTCCATGCTTGCGCCGTCGTCATCCGGATCTAGTCACCCTTCATCCCTACCTAAAGAAGTCCACGGTAGAAGCATTAGGAGCCTATGGCCTGCGTGCCATGCTGTGCTCCGGTTTCGGGGCCCCCTCCGTTCGTCAGAACTTTTACCTTTTACCAGACAGCGTGCCAGCTGAAGAATGTTAAGAAAATCCTCTTGCCTAAAGTTACTGCTTACACGGAAGCAAGTTTAATTATGTTTTATTTTGTCAAAAACAGACCTTAATGATTTTTATTCAAATATATGAAACATAATATGAGATGAAAGAGGTGAAGCACCCCAGCTTTCGCTTAAAATCACGAAAACACCCATGGGCAGATTGACTGGCCTGACGGGAATCGAACCCAGGACTCCCAATGCTAATCTCACATGTTACTTGCTCGGTGAATAGGCGAGACATTTAAAAAAGAAATGTGGGCCGAAAATCACCCTAGCATGTTACATTTAATTTAGTATCCATAGGTATGCTCACCACGTGGAGTGAGTGTTGTAACAGGAACTTGCTTCACTTAACATCCCAAACAAGTTTCTCTCTTACTCGAACATCGATGTGCTGGTTCCGGCGGAGTTTTACCCCACAGAGTTTTCACGACATCCTGAGAATTTCTCCAGCTATCTACGGTCCACAGGAAGCGTGGGTAGGTAACGCTACAACTGTTGAGAAAGGAGCGGAAAAGGCCGCTAGTTTTTGTACAACCAAGTAAGTTAGAGCTTCTCCAGGAAACTGAAACTGGGTGGCAGTAATGATCGCTTTCATTTTGTTCTAAAATAGACTGCTGGCCGGCGTAGTACGGATAGCTTCTTATACTCGAATATCCAATTAATTTCATTTCACTCTTTATGCCAGTATTGTACAATTATCTATAAGATTTGTATTTACCCCTTATCTTACCCGGCATTGCATTGGTTCATTCTATAAGTAAAAGGTTTAAAATAAGCATAGGCTTGATTTTTGAATGTCGTAAGTACTCTGTAATTTGTACTGCCGTGGACAAAAAAAAATGTCACGTCTTTTTAAGTCCTACACGGCACAGCGTCTTGTTTACAGCATACGCAATACAGCAGCCGCTGCAGTAAATTGTACGGCATTACTAAACTGCTACCTTCCATGTGTCCTCTCTGTAGCGCCTTAGCATGGAAGGGAAGTAAAGCCGGTGGTCCCGTGTCGTAGATTTACGGCACGTAAAAGAACCTCAAGCCTGGTGGAGACCTCCGAGCAAAATTTTCAGTTTTTCATGCACAATATAAACTGGGAAGCTAAGGATTTTAGTAGTTAAAGAGCGTCCATAAATAAATAAAAGAGAATCTGGCAAAGCCTAGGGTGCTTCTCTGGTTAAGACCGCAGGTTCGCTTCTAGTATGTAGTAAACACTTTTATTTCTTCTGTTAATAATGTTTAATCAACACTTAGGGGCTACTTATTTGCGATGTACTGCATTTCATACAAGGCATTCGGTAAACTTAATAATAGAATAGTTATTATATTATAATGCTTCTTTAAGGTTTTATTCTACCTAACTGGAATATGTTGTACACGAAACCACGTGTTGCTCAGAAGGGTGCATCAGGCCTGAACAGGTTCTCTTTGAGTATATCACATCACGTTTGACAATGGCAGAACGCGCACACAAAGATAATTACAGGCATATACTTGCATAGTCAATGTAGCAGGCTTTTCTGCTCGTGAAGCTGCAGCTCGTATTAGATTCCCTGCAACTACAGCGAGAGGTGGATAGGATTATCCAGGAAAAGGGATGGAACGCCGTCCTCCTGGTTCAGGAAGAAGAGGTGTGTCTACTCCTGAAACGGATGCACCAAATTGCTTCTGAAATGCAAGCAAATTCATAATTCCCTGGATCAGCTCGAACAGTTCTGCAGCGTGTAAATGACACAGGACTTCCTGCACGAAGGGCAGCTAAAAACATCTGGCAGACGACCACAGATTGTTTTGCCACGAGTTTGTAGGGGAAAATGCCAACCGCGACAGAATAACATGATATTTTCAAGGTGACATAAGGGAAAGGTGGCCGTCTACCGTCCAAAGGGGTCCCGATACAATGCAAAATACATGGCTTCACAATTTCATCATGGTCGCGTATCTGTATCTTGTTGGGGCTGGTAATCAAGGTCTAGGTGTATTGTGGCAACTTGGCGATACATTGAACAGTGCACAATACGCAGTAATACTAGAGAATATTTTTACTCTCTCTGTGAGGATGAGATACCCTGATGCAATTGTTGAATTCGTATAGGATAATCATTCCTGTCCACACATCTCGAAAGGTTTCAAATTGGCTCTCAGAGAGACAGGATATCAGAGTGCTAAAGTTATATTAATGCAGTGTCATGTTTTACGCACACACTCATAAAATTAAACGTAAAAAATAACAACTAATGCGATATTTGAACCGAGGTGCTGTGAGCGCAAGCAGTGCCTTCTTGGTCTCTCAGACACCGTAACGTTGTTCCGTGTTCTGTTTTCAGTAGCTTTTTTCAATTCTGGGTAAATGATGTGATAGCCTGAGCCCGGATTTTGATGACCTAAAATGTTTGAAAAATTACCTATAAAATTACTCTAAAATTTAAAAAAAGAACGTAATAATTACAAAAAATTATATAAAACTGAAATTTATTTAACGGTCTTTAACCGGGTAGGTCATATCAGGCGATGAATGAATGAAATGGATGGAATGATACTCAATTGAACCCAGGGTCCATCGATTTTTTTAAGTTATCGGACATTCATTTTTTCAGGATAAGGGAAAACCTGGGATAAAACCTTACCCGGGTAACTTACCCCCAATCAAGATTCGAATTCGGGAAAAGTTAAAAGTGAGCTAGACACGCTACCCCCACACCACGGAGGTGGGCTTATTTAATTTATTAAAATTAAAGTACAGAAAGTTATAAATTAATGTATACATGGGTATTTCTGCTATATAAGTAGACAAGTCTGATTTTATAAATTTACATGATTTCTCTACTCTCTATCTTTATTATACTAGTCTTACTAAAGCTTATTTTTCTATCTACTACATTTTAATCCAAATAAACCTTTTCAGAAATAGCTATGCGTGTGTATCAGATGTGTAGTGACACCGCATACTAAATAATATCGTTTATTTTCTGATAAACTAGTAGGATAGTTAAACATTCATCTCTACGATTAACTTATACACTATTACAAGTTTAATTATAAAATATTAATTTTTTCAAAAAATAATTGCATCATGTGGAGCAATTTTTCAAAACAGTAAAAGAGACAAACCTTTAATATTTCAAGGCTAATTTAAAAATATGTATGAAATTTGGTCTGCACATATATTAAACCTTAATTGCTGCATTAAAATTTCAAATGAGTAGACCTGAAATTGTGGATTTTTTAAATTTTACAGATGGATATTCTTAAATAGGAATGTGACTTTTTCCTCCAAGAATGCGAGTTAAGATTGTAAAACGCTACTCTTATTTCTCAGTTGAATATTGACATTACTGATGTTTGAAAAGCTATCCTTATGTAAAACGGCAAATATACAAAACTCTATATGCTCAATGTAAATGCAAGTAAATGCAAAAAGCAAGAAAATGACAAAATGATGGCCTTAAATAAAAAATAGCATAAAAATGACCAAAAATGACTTAATAAATACGCGTTTTATAATCGGAACCCAAGATAAATATTTGTATACAGCTAGCAATGTCTATTATGCAACAATTAAAATATGACATTTCAACAGAATCTGGGCCCTATTGCGGTTTCCAGAAGGGACCACAATAACCAAAATGAAAACGCAGATCTTTAAGAACTGGTAAAAGCAGTTGAGGATATCAAAGAGGAATGGCGTTGCTTGCTTCACACCGGTGGAAATGCTACGCTATAGAAACTTTCGGAGTGACATATGCATGTAACACACTAGTTCCTGCGTTAGAGAAAGGTAGATTATGTCTCATTGCTGGTTAATGAAGAGGGTTAGCAGAACGTGAGAGTGGTGGAACAATGAGTCAGTTTTCATGCTCTGTTGTGTACAGTTCATCGAGATGTGGTATCGCTCTGATTTCTTCACATCACACGTTTTCACTTGGCCCATGTTCTAGGTCGCATTCTCATCCTGCTAACTGCTTCACTCCATTTCCATATGTAATGATTCTTTAAACGAGGTAGGTGTCTTCTTCACACGAGAAAAATATCCTCTTTCGTTTAGGACTGGAGGATGAGCATTTCAAGAGATGATCAAATAAAACAGTATAGGCGCGACTAAAAGGTGGCCGCACCCCCTTCCCAATATTTCCAGCTTAATCCTCTAATGCATAGCCTTATTCATATTATGCTGGCATTTAACCATGAAATAAAAGTATCTCTAGCTATTTTATATCATAAATACAGGTTTATTCAAAAAGAAAGAACAGACTTTACATATTCATTTTCCAATGAACGACAATAGATGGTGACACATGTTATACATCATTGAATAGAAGAAGGTTCAAAATTTTATTTTGTGTGTTCAAAATGATCACCATTTGTTATGCGAAGACGACGAGTGATTTTTCGTTGCATACGCAACCATCTTCTACGAGTTTATTGTATCAATTGTAAATATTTTATGACGAGGTGGCTCTTTGTTGAACTTACAACGAAATGCACGCTGCAATGAAACAATGATTCAGTCTTTGCATACTGCAGCACACAAAACGACTTTTCCTGTGTCGTCGCCATTTTCTCATAAACAAACACAGCGCCGCTGTAGGCACCGAATGGAACTAATAGGTGGGGGCTTAAAACTTTGAACTTTCTTCTATTCAATGTTGTGTCTATGTGTCGGTATCTATTGTCGTTCATTAGAAATAAATATGTAAAGTCTATTCCTTGCTTTTGAATAACCCTGTGTATTTATTTATTTCAGTATTATTGTATTGTTTTGTGTTTGCATTTTTTAGAACAAAAAGCAAAATGCATGCAACTGTAGTCAGTGTAACCCAGCCATCATCCACGCGTGCCATCACACCGGTTATTTTACGTGGGCCCTCTCCATCCTTTAGCACACGCAAATTTGACCGCAGTCGCTGTGATTCGAACTCACGACGTTGATTGGAGGTCAGTTCATCTGTCTCGCCTTAACGATCGTGGCTATTCGAATCGCTTACATTAAGGTGCCTGTGACAGGGATATCTAAACCGGTCTGGGAATCAGAAGAACAGTGGCATATGTAGCAGAATAATCCATGCATTAGTGGGTTAACATTTTATTTTGAGTTATTTTAAGGGAAGATTGAAAGCCCTATCCCGCCAATGTTAAATCTGCTAAACTCATCACCTATTTACCTGGGAAACTATTAAAAACAGCAGGATGAAGTGTTTACAGGATGTAGATCAACGCCTTCCAAGTTCGTTGATCTACTTTTACTCAACAAGATCGTTTATAAACGAATACATAATTTTTTTTCACGACTATACCATCTTTTGATTAAAATTTAGTTAGAAATTGTTTTTTAAAAACTAACCATTCATCTTATTAACACTAAAGTAAATCCACAGCAACAGTTAGAGATTTTGTTATCATCCTAAAATTTAATTTAGCTATGTTTAGTAGTGTTTGAAAAAAATGGGTCATTTATACCAGAAAATGTAATTCGAAGGAAAAACCGTTCAAATAAAAAATAAAGGAAACACGCCTACGTATATTTACAAATAAAGCAACCACATGGCTCAAACATGCAGAAGCTGCCATATTTAACAGTAGTACCAATTCGTAGAGCAAAACTTCACTGAAAAGATAGCTAAAGTTTATCTCTCTACTCCAAGCTGGGTAGGAGATGTGATTTTTTTTCTGTGTAGTGGTGCAGAATTCACAATACCAAATCAAGGTTGCAGTACCATTTTTAAAAATGTATTTAAAATATAAGTGTAACTTCAATGATAAAATATAGATCAAATTATAGTCTGCACTTAACTGAGAGAGGTGGCGTTGCGGTGATGTGTGCAACTCGCATTCAGGAAGTCCGGGTTCAAACCCCGGGGCCGACCAACCTTACCAAAGGTTTTATTGCGGTTGTCCTCGGTCGCCAGGCGAATGCTGGGTTGCATAATTTGATCCGCGAATTTTCATTATACCTTTCATTTCCTTCTTCACCACCATACCAGGCAGTGGGCTGATCACCCATCCTGGATGTGCTATGATCCAGAGTCTGCTTGCTCCTCAACAGACTACTGACCCAAGGCATTGACTTGAGTTGTAAGTCCACAACGAGGGGAGGGTAAGTCTAGAAAAATAAGACGATGAAGTAGAAGAAGAAGTTTCCCCTTAAGGATAAGCACAAAATTATATTTTGCATTTAAAATAATAGACTGGATTTCAGCTGAAATATCAGTGCATTATGAAAATTTTACCACAGTTAAAATTGTGATCATTGGTAGAGGAATTTATGTTTTAGACAGCTGGCAATAAGAGTAAAGCTTTTAACACGAGCCTCTCATACTAGAAATGGAACATTATAAGCCTTAGTGGAATATAATTGTTATAACATTACATTGCTACCACCCTGGTTTCTTGCGATGGAAATTGTACGCATGAGTGATCAGAAACTAAGGTTACAAGGACGATATTCCTGAAGTTTCGTCCATTATAAAGAAATTAGTGGTGTGCGGTAATTCTAATACATGTGGTTGGTAATTGTGCAGAGGTTCATCCACCCGCCACCTACAGCGCTAGTTGTAGATGAACACAAATAGCGACTCGTTTGGAAAACTGGTCTCGCAAAGAAATCATTATTCGATTTCTGCGGGCGAAAAATGTAAGCGCGGCTGAAATTCACCGGCAGGCTTACGGAGAGACTAAGGTCTCGTCAGCATGTCGCAGAATGGTGTCGAAAGCTTGCGGCCGGTAGAGAAAACGTCACTAACGAGGATCCAAGTGGCCGACCCAGCACGGCATCAACAGATTTAAACACAGCTCGCATGGAGGAGCTGATTCAGGAAAACAGGAGGATCACGTTACGACACATGACGGTAAAATTGGGAATGTCGTTGGAAGTGTTCCTCACATTGTTCACGGTATTTTGTGGTACAGGAAAGTTTGTTCCCGATGGGTTCCATGAAATCTGTCCAACCAACACAAGGAGAAACGCATGGGGGCAAGTCTGCAACTTTTGCAACGGTTCTCCACGAAAGGGAACAGTTTTTTTTCACCACATTGTCACGGGTAACGAAACACGGTTTCACCACTACACCTCCAGTAGTAGGCGGTCGTCAATGAATTGGAAACATCCCTCCTCTCTAAAGACAAAGAAGTTTAAGGTGACGCAATCTGCCGGGAAGGTGATGGTCACAGTATTTGGGACAGTGCTGGCGTCATACTCGTGGAGTTTTTGGAAAGAGGGCACAGTGATCGCTGACCGATACTGCGAGATCTTAACACGATTGCGCAAAGCAATCAGGAGGAAACGGCCAGGATTCACACCGAGGGCGCCATCCTCCTTCACGACAACGCGCGACCTCATACAGCCCAGAAGACCACCACGCTGTTGAAGCTGTTTCGCTGGGACATCATCGACCACTCTCCCTACAGCCCAGATCTGGCTCCCAGCGACTTTCACCTTTTTCCTGACTTGATGGAGCAGCACCTAGGAGGCCGACGATTCGCTTCAAACGAGGAGGTGAAACATCTCGCGACAACGTGGCTGAACATGCAAGGATAGGATTTTTACTAGTAGGGAATATTCAAACTCGTCCCAGAAGCGACAACTGCCTAAGCCGATATGAAGACCATTTCGAAAAATAACCTAATGTATGCACTATCAGTTGACTTTATTGGTTGTACGAAATAAAATGTTCCCGTTTCACTGTGGACTTTGTAACATTAGTTTCTAATCACCCCTCGTATATTAAGCAAAGGTATTGTACCGAATAATGTAATGCCGGATTATTTGAATGACTCGGAAAGGAATTCTCACTCAATCGGAGTTTTGCCGCCCCATGAGTACTTGCATGTGCCGCCCCCTTACGCTTTCAGACATAACCTATTTTTATCAGCAGTGTCAGGTGTGCGCATGTATACATTTTAAAAATGTCCAACATTTCGGGTTTACTCCTTCATCAGGTGCTTAAAAGATTAACAGCATACGCAAAATGAAAACACACTTGACAGTCGATTGCAATGGTTAATAAACATCTTTATTATAGGGCATACATTGGAGGACACCTCGCGAATTGCGACCAACAGACATCTGTTATGGCTATCCCCAGGAGGAAGGAATAAAGCTATAGTGGCTTGAAACACTCTAGTGTATAAACGTAATGCTTCTTGTTGAATACCTGCCGCGCAGGGGATGTTTTGACGATAATCATCAATGAAGGGCACATCCCAAATGACCAACTCGCGCTTCATTTGTTACCAGTTTCATAGCAAAAAATCTCCGGAAAGTCGCAAGATTTGTAATTCCGTATTATTTGCAAATATCTTGTCCATGTCTTAACATTTTGCCGCCCCTAAAAACCGTCGCCCTGTGCGATGACAGGCTCGACCTCCCCTTGAGCCGGCCCTGCACTGAATTCAACTATATATTTCCAACCCAAACAACATAATCTATGGTGTTATTAATACCAATGCTTCTTCCTGTACACAAGGAATTAGCATTAAAAGTTGTAACAATGGCACACTCAACACCTCATTTACATCGAAGGAATAATAATAGGAATCATTTTAAATAAAATATATGTTTATTAATAAAATTAATGTTACACTTATTCCTTTAATTTATTTTTGCACATCCTTATTGTATATATTATAAAATGTCATGATTTTGTAAGTGATATGTTATTAGTACTACTGATATGAAGGAAAAATAACAACGAAGGCCAAACAACAACGGACTAGAGGTCACCATTGAGCATGTCCAAATGTATACTTACTCTATTTCCACACAAATTTAAATTCGATATTTTGTAAATTAATATTCAGGGCTGTCTAAAAGTGTTACATAACAACTCATTTTAAAAGTGGAGTTTTATTTTGCTAGTAGGATTGCTACACCCGGCTTTCAGTCTCGTTCCGCAAACATTCCTACTCTCAAAATAAACTCCACTCTTAGCACTTGTAACATATACAGGATGGACACTGTACAACATCTCCAAAACTAAGTGTTGTAGAAAGAAGTGTCTTTATGAAATGACCCTAAATTTACCATCACAACGTCCTCCAAATAAAACACGACTAATGGCATTTACTTTCCCCCATAATATAAAACAACTTTTATTCAAGACATTTCTTTCCACAACGCTTAGTTCTGGAGATATTGTACAGTCTCAACTTAAAGGTGCACCCTGTATAACTATTTTCGACGATAGTCTTTCTTTGATCCACTTACGTTTATACCGTCATTATGGAAAGTTGAATGTCTTGCATTTAGTATTAATAACCTACTCTACGTGTGAGTTTGGGCTATTTTACTGCACGTATGTGCATGATCTATATTGAATCCTCTAACCTTTGATATATTTATTATTGCAGACATGAAATATAATCATATTTGACAGTTGAATTTTACCATTCAAATCTTACCTGGGTCTTTACTTCCTTTTCATTTATTGGTACATACTTACGATTTAATTCTTGCAGTAGCTAATTAGTATGAGCTGCAAGATGATGCTTTGTTTTAAAGGTCAATTACCAGGCGCAGGTAATCGATCGCCAGTTCACCAACAAGGTTAATGTTGGTGACCTTCTTCTGGAAACAGTGTTTAACAGGTAGTAATTAATTTTAATTTCGCCTTAGTGATATTTTTATCATTCACTATCGTCGAACAAACAGTAGGTATACAGTACACATACGTTAAGTGCATTAGAGAATTTCGTCTTGTGTTTTCAAACTCTTCCTCTTGTAAGAACGTAGGCTTTCACGGCCGGTGTCACAATTATAACTAATATAATTTTCCGGGCTGTTATGCCGTGGTCTGCTGAAGAAAGATTTCCCAGACGTTTCGTCCACAACTGCGGTGGACACCAACATTCTTTCCTCCATAAAACATTACCATACCCGGCTACAACGCGAAGCAATAGAGATTTACAAACATCCCAACAATTTCAATAGGAAAGAAGAAGCATTGAAACTCAACAGTAACTGGCATCTAGTCATCAAAAACAAGAAGGGTCATACAAAACCGAAAAACACTGCGAGCCAATCAGAAGAGAGCAACAACACAGCCGGCGCCAGCCCCCTCATACCAGCGGGCCAATCAGCAGAGAGCGTCCACACTATAAAGAGAGCGGCACTAACGGCCAACGCATTTGCTGGTACTAACCTTTCGCTGCCAAGTTACGTCACCCATCGGCAAGATCGGGTCGGCCGACCGGGGGGCGGTACAGCTATATTCATAAAAAATCATATCACGCATACACCCTTCCCTCTCCCTCCACTACAGCATGTGGAAGCCTGTGCCATTCGGCTTGCCATTGGCGGGCTAGACACTTTGCTGATAGCGGTTTATGACCCCCCAGACCATCGCTTCTATGAAGCAGATTACCGGACCCTACTCAACCTACACCCAGTGGTATGCATTGCAGGAGACCTCAACGCGAAGCACGGGCTCTGGCACAGCCGCACGGCTAACCAGAAAGGCCGCGGACTCTACCGCCTCATCAGCGGAGATCCAAGCCTAATCGCGCACGGACCGAGAGGGCCTACGTTTTATCCGGCCCGCGGCAGGCCGGATATTCTCGACATCATGCTCACCAAAAACGTTCCATTCCATCTAGAGCTCTCGGCGGTAAACGAGCTGGATTCCGACCATGACCCTGTCCTGGTGGATTCCAACGTTTCAATGCCAGCTTTGGTCAGCCCAGACTGGGTAAACGAGGTCGACTGGGACGCAGCCGTCCAAGAATTGAACCGGTCTGTCGACCCGCGGCCACGTATCGACTCCATCGATGCGCTGGAAGCGGCGGCGGCAGACTTCTCCCAACAGATCCTGACTGCGGTACGTGCACACACTCACCGCATCCCGTCTGACATACCCAACCCGAGAACCATACCTAATGAACTCCGGCAGCTGCTAAAAGCCAAGGCAACTGTACGGAAGCTATGGCAGCGTTTCCGCCATCCCAGGATAGGGGCAGTATACCAGCGGTTCAAAACCCTGGCAAGGCGACTGCTCCGTGTGCACAGGAAGGTGGCCTGGGAAAGAACAATGGAGACTGTAAACCTACAGGAAAAGAAACCATGGCGGATAATCAAATCCTTGAGGAAGGATAAGACGCAGTACCAGCATCCTCTGCACGGCACTCGCGGGAGACTCGCTTTCGAGCCCCGCGAGAAAGCCACAGTGTTTGCAGACCATTTAGAACTCCAATTCGAACCGCGGGAGGACCCCCAGGACGAAGACTTTACTGAGCTCGTGGAAGCGACTGTGGACTACCTCTATGAGGAACCACAACCGCGCCACGAGGAGGTCCATCTTCCCATAGTCACCCCTAAACAGGTGGCTTCCGAAATCCGAAAACTCAATCCGAATAAATCCCCTGGACATGACGGCGTCACGGCGCCCATGCTCCAGCACCTTCCCAAGAAGGCCGTCATCCATCTGACGCGGATTTTCAATGCATGCCTTCACCTCCGTCACTTTCCAACTAGTTGGAAGCCCGGCAAGGATCCGGTCTTTCCATGCAGTTACCGATCCATCAGCTTGCTCCCAACCGTCTCAAAAGTATTTGAGCGGTTGCTCCTAGCCCGCCTCACACCTCTATTTGAGGAAAGGAAACTCCTACCGGACCATCAGTTTGGTTTTCGCCATGGGCACTCCACCACCCTGCAGCTGCTGCGACTGGCCGAGAAGGCCTCCCTGGGCTTCCAGGAGAACTTCAAGACCATAGCAGTGCTGCTGGACGTAGAGAAGGCCTTTGCCACGACGTGGCACCAAGGCCTTTTATACAAACTCAAAGAGTCAGACATCCCTCCCGCCTATCTTGCCCTGATAAGCAGTTTCCTTCGGGATCGCACATTCAGGGTGAGAGTGGAGGGGAAGGTTTCCTCAGTCCGTCCCATAGCCGCTGGAGTCCCGGAAGGCAGTGTACTGTCCCCGCTTCTCTTCGCGGCCTACATGTCGGACTTCCCCACGGAACCCAGGACTGTTACGTGCCAATATGCCGACGACGTCCTCATAATGGCACAGAACAAGAATGCCCGATTCTGTTTCCCTCCACTGCAGCGACAGCTCCGAGCCATTGGCAGGTGGAGCGAAAAGTGGAGGATGGCCATCAGCCCGGGGAAGAGCTCTGCACTTCTCCTGGCGAAGGTCCGTCGGTGGCGGCCCGAGCGGCCTCTGAGGTTGCGGCGGAGGAGAATCCCCTGGGTTACCTCAGCTAAATACCTTGGAGTCACGCTCGACCGCGGCCTCACATTCGCGCCACATGTCAGGGCAAAGGTCGGCCTCGGCCACTCTGCGCTCAGGCAGCTGTACCCTGTATTCCGCTCCACAATGCCCATACGCCTCAAGCTACGCCTATATCAGGCGATTATCCCGCCCCTGATTCTGTACGGCTGCGAGGTCTGGGGATCGGCGGCAGCGACCACCATCCGCAGACTGCAAACCGTTCAGAACAGGGCGCTTCGGATGATCTATGATACCGGGCGTAGATTCCCATCAAATATCCTACATACCCATTCCGGTCTCCCATACATCGTGGACGTGGTGCGGGAGAGAACCCGCACCATGTACGCGAAACTCACCTACCACCCCAACCAGCTGGTTAACTCTTTGGGCCGCTATGACCATAAGGCGCCACGGCGGAGGAAGAGCTACCGGTTGCCGAAAGACGGCTTGGGCTCCCGAGGCTGAAGTCTACCAATCCCTCATCTCACAAACTTCCCCAAGTTAAGCAGCATTGGGCCCGGTCGCTGGCTGGATGAGTTACCATCTACCAGCGACCCGCCCTGCCGCCAACTTGAGTACCCCCATCCCATTACCTGTATTCCCATCTTGCTTTGTTGCCATGCCGGCCTGCTTAACTTGACGACCACACAAGCGGTCGCCCAAGTTAAGCAGCATTGGGCTCGGTCACCACATGGTCGCTAGTCCGCCCATGAGGAAACCGCCGAGACCCAGCCAAATGGTGGTGCAGAAAGCTAAACCCCGCCCTAGACAAACATAAATCGAAAGCTTGTGTATATTCTTTTAAACCTCCTATATCGCACAGGTAAAGCCGCATACGCGGCTAGGTACTGTGGCGATTATATTCCGCCCAGGTAAACCTGGGCGACCTGTTCTCGATTGCTGGATTGCTGGATTGCCAACGCATAGGCATAATTACTTCCCCACCACTTGGAAACGAGCCAAGGTAATAATGCTCCCGAAGCAAGGGAAAAGCACCAGGCAACCACAAAATTACCGCCCCATTAGTCTCCTGTCTGCTATTGGAAAACTGCTCGAAAAACTTATACTTTGTCGACTCCAAAAACAAGTTTCGGAAATACATGAATTATCAAAATCTCAGTTTGGCTTTAGAAAAGGTCACTCCACAGAATTGCAACTATTACGCTTTGCGGATGACGTCACCGAGCAGTTCAATAATGATGCTTCAACGTTGGCGCTATTTTTGGACGTAGAAGCCGCATTCGACCGGTGCTGGCACAATGGCCTACTTTATAAATTGCACCACAATTTTCCAAAATTTCATGTACCTCATTCAGAGCTTTTTAGAAAACCGGCGCTTCTACGTCCAAGTGGGCCGCTCCTCTTCTCGGGAGCGAGTTATGCGGGCTGGCGTCCCTCAAGGGGCAATAATGTCCCCCTTTCTATATACATTATTTACCAACGACTTTCCCGTGGACGCCAGATGCAAAATCGCAATGTATGCTGACGACACTGCAATCTACAATCACCACAAAAATCCTCGTTTCGGCCTTTTAGAAATGCAGCGGTACATTGACCGCTTCCTCTCGTGGCTCCACGATTGGAAGATAGAAATTAATGCAAACAAATGCCAGCTGATTTATTTTTCACGTAAGCTGCGCCTTCCGGCCATGGACCTAACGGTCGGTGGTCAAAGATTGCACTGTCGCCAGCAAGTTAAGTACCTTGGCGTCACCTTGGACAGAACATTGCGGTGTACTGCCCACCTAAAAGATAGCGCCATCAAAGGGCGGCAGCGGTTAAAGTTATGCGCCCCCGTCTTCCGCAGCAAACAGCTGAACTTAAAATCAAAAATCATTCTGTACAAATCCTTCATTCTGTCGGTGGTTCTCTACGCATGTGTGGCCTGGGCAAATGCATCGGCATCTACAAAAAGGCACGTTGAAATCCTTCAAAACCTCTCCCTCCGAAAAATCCTCCGTGTCCCTCTCCTGACATCCAACCGAACCATCCTCCGTGAAACAAACATGCCCTCCATCCCTGATGCCATTACAAAACGTGCCTCGGTATGGGCGCGCATACGGGGACACCAGAACCCCCTAATCTCCAGCATCGGCAGTGGCGAGCCGAAGCATAGGAAACATGGCCGTATTAGAATGTTTTAACGGCACAACGGCTCGCCATTAAGCGCGCCCATCACACCAGGCCCCAGGCCACCCCAACTACTGCAGAGGCCGTCACCACGAAACAACCATCCTGCTACAAGCTGCCGCACAGCAAAACCGCGGACTGTAAATATTGTGTAAATAGTGAAGTGTTGTGTAATTAGTGTATATATTTCGTGTGATAGTGTTTAGTTTTAGTCCTGGGACGTGCTTCGCATGGCCAGATGTGCGTATGTGTGTGAGAGCGAGTGTGTGCGTGTGTATGAGTGTGTGTACATATGTATATAATAATAAAAAAAAAAGTGTTTTCAAAACAAGTTTGAAAAAAAACAACTGAAAAGACTACATACAAAAACTGTTCTCGGTGGCCTAAGGCTGGCCACCGCATGGGTTTTTCCTTACAATATAAACATAGTCTAATGCAAACAAGAAAATTGTAACACTTATGTAAATATAAGCCTGTAAGCCGGGCCTATTGTACCGGCACCAGGTAATTTTTTATAATAAATAACCTAACCTAACCTAACCAACGCATCAGACGCTGCGATACTTTCACCGAGAAGACTTCGTCCGCGCCACTGAAGATGTCCACCGCAGTTGTGGACGAAACGTCTGGGAAATCTTTCTTCAGCAGACCACGGCATAACAGCCCGGAAAATTATATTAGTTATAATTCTTCCTCTTGTATTCAATATACTAATATAGACAGCTCGAACTAAAACTAGGAATATTAACCAACACCGCTATAAAATGTATACTTTATCACACTAGTGGGATAAGATTTTTATGCCACTCCATTTTGATCAACGTTGGATTCATATCTAGTCGCCGGCAAGTACACTTTGAATTGCACATGTTCATTAAATCACCTGGGTCCGATTAACATTTATTATGTTATATAATTAATTATACCTTTCTACGTGATTAATCTCATGGCAGTAGGAATATCTGTTCACAACACAACTCGCCATACCTCAACGTGTCGCACAATTAACTTGTTCCTTGTGTTGGCAGCCTTGTACTTTTTTGGTCCGAATAATCGATTACTCTAATGGCGGCAGGTATAGATAATATGGATGAAATTGAATTCCATAAGCCTGTCGAATGGGTAACATTTCGATTGCCCCCCCTCAAAAGCTATTTCATAGTATATAAGTAATGGATTCGGTGACTGGTATGAAAGTTTGCGATTAGCTTTTTTTTTCTTTTCTTTCTTTCTTCTTCTTCTTCTTCTTCTTCTTCTTTCCATCACAAGAGCTTGTTAGCACGAATAAACATTTGAATGCCGTTTCGTTATATTGTATGTAACCAAGCCCAAATTGTTTAATTTTAAATCGTTCTTAGGCAAACATACGTATATACCATAATATGGGTACAAAAATCATATTTTTACATGAATACTAGCGAGCGAGCCGGATGGCTCCGCGGTAACGTATGAGGTTCGAATTCGGGAGGTCCCAGGTTCGATTCCCGTCAATCGCCCACTCTGACCTTGGAGTTTTTGTGGTTTTTCCTTGTAGGCGAATGTTGGGTTGGTTTCTCATCTACAACGATTTCCTTTCCATCATTTCCCTTTCATTCCGTTTCCTTCTAATCTTTCAGGTGTGTTTCTATGTTTCGTGGCGTATGGCGGTGCCGGGCAGATGGCGCGGATGCTTTCTCAAAGGAAGTGTACCCTGCACACTATAGAGTTCGACGGTTCGTTCATCGCCCTCTCCAGGCAGCTCCAGTGGTAGGGCGAGTCTTCGATCCTGGAACTGTTAGAGACTTCCATGCGTCTCTATAGCCTGTCTACCTGCGGCCTGTAGCCTCCTGTGGCTCCTTCACTTCATTCCTTCCTCCTGCGGAGTGGTAGTCAAATAGATCTCTCTTAGGTCCAGCGACCGAGATGTCCGCTCTGGTGTATAATCTATACCAATTGTCAGGATATTTATATAATGTATTTATAGTTTAAAATATGGTAGAAGTGTATCATGAAAATTTCGTGCTAATTTTTAATGTTATAGAATGGTCATCATTGTCGTGATGTTTTTGAAATTCGGTTGGAGACAAGCTTTCAATCGCTGTTATCGTTGTAGATCACGTGCACTGCTTATGACCGCATTTCCGTCAGTTTATCTCTGTTGTAGTCAGTCAGTTACTTTTCCGCTGCAGCAATCACTTCAAGAACTTCAAAACGAAAATTATTTCTCATGGAATGTTCCAAAATCTCAGGAAAACTCTTATCAGCTGTCTTGGATGGGCCTGCAGGTCATAAAATAGAATAATAACATAGTCTAAATTTTCGGGTTAAATTACGTTTCCAAATGAATTCTCATTCGTTCCTTTACAGCCAATCAAAACGAATACCTACATGTTTTAAAATGCCACCATTTGGCCATCGTTATGTGCTACAATACTTTCATTTGAAAGGTCTTAGTCCAACTAATATTAAAGCTGAGTTAGATTCTACTCGGGGAGTCTGCTCCTTCGTTTACAACAGTAAAATATAGGGTGGCAGAGTTTAAGGAGGCCGTACGAGCTGCCAAGACGAACATCGCAGTGGTCGATCAAATGAGGTGACCGCGCCGGAAATTGTGAAGAAAATCCACAAAATGGTATTGGATGACCGTCGACTGAAAGTGCGCGAGCCTGCAGACATCGTAGGCATTTCAAAAAGTGTTGTACATCACATACTAAATAAAAATTTAGACACGAGAAAGCTGTGCGCAAAATTGGTGCCGCGTTTACTCACAGTGGAATAAAAGCAGCGTCGTGAGGATGTTTCAGTCGAGTGTTTGGCGATGTTTCGCTGCAATAAAGCTGAGTTTTTTCGTCGATTCACAACCATGGATAAAACACGGGTCCATCAGTTCACACCTGAGACGAAGGAACAATCACAACAGTGGATCGAGAGAAGAGAATCGGCTCCAAAGAAGGCGAAGACAGTTCCATCTGCAGGTAAGGTCATGGCGTCAGTTTTTTGGGATGCACGTGGGATAATTTTCATTGATTATCTTCAAAAAGAAAAGCAATCAATGGCGATTATTATGCAAACTTATTGCAGCGTTTGAGTGGTGAAATCAAGCAAAAAACGACCGCATTTAACGAAAAAGAAAGTTCTGTTTCATCAAGACAATGCACCAGTTCACACATCCATTATCGCCATGACCAAAAACAATGAGTTAAAGTTCGAATTGCTTCCTCATGCACCCTATTCGTCAGACTTAGCCCCCTCTGATTATTTTCTGTTTCCAAAGTTGAAGAAATGGCTTGGTGGTAAAAGATTTGCCAACAATGAAGAGGTGGAGTTTGCAGTTGATGGCTATTTTGCAGAACTCGATGGTTCTCACTATAAACAGCGTATCGAAGCTATTGAACATCGCTGGGAAAAGTGCATGGAGCTGAAATGCGACTATGTACAGAAATAAAGATGTTTTTTCCCAAAAGTTTTGTGTTTTCTTTGTTAGGTCGTACTTCTGGGACAGCCCTCGTACTTCTTGCTGCATCTCTCCGTTACATTTCGCGTTTATCGTTAATAAAAGAAAGCGGTCCTGCCTATACCAGTACGTAAATACAATAATATAACGTATATATTATGTATTGTAAAAGAAATTTAATTTATTATAATTAATTTAAGTTAATTTATTTTATTGTATCTTGGATCTGTCAATCGTAGATAAAGTTATGGGAATGTATCATATAAGACTTAAATTAGAGGACTGTAGTTTTAAAACATGGCGAGGTGTTTTATAAACTCTTTTTTCATCGCAGGCCTGTGTAATTTCGATCAAATGAATGTTAAGTGCTAAAGTGACAGCAGACTCCTTCAGAATTGAACACGAGGCGGATTGTGGCATCTATAGCTTGTTATGACCCGTTTAAGAAAATTAGTAGGTATTTTCTGCATTAGGATTCAGCGTGTAAGACAGCTTGACCTTAGGACCGCATAACCGGTAACGTATTATCACCGACAGCAAATTACTGGCCTTAATTCAACATGTCCAACCTCTTTTCGGTATCATTAAGATGACCACACTTTCTGCTGACCTTTGTGTCAACCTCTCTGTATAAGAGACTTAAGGGGACAGTGACCCTGTGTTAGAATCTGTTTAATGTTCTGGCTTGTTCGCGTAAACAAAAATACACATTTTAATGCTCCAGGGTCGCTAACTTACCATTTGCTAACGTCGAATTGCTGCTTGAATATGGCTTTAGAGCCTGTTCTAACATAGGCATAACTTGGTGAGAATGGGTTGGGAGGGGGGAATGGGGCTTTTGCCCTCGCCAATATTTCCAAATTAACAACATTTTATTTTGTGTTACTCTAAGTAAAAGTATAAAATCATATTTTACATATAAATTAATAGAGTAGTTTTGCGCTAAAACAAAATTCGACCAAATGGAGTCGTAACTTCTTTTACCTGAAAATTGCAATGGGATTTAGATTGTCTCCATAATATTATTTTTAGTCTAGTTAAGAAAACTATCAAAAAAGTCAGCACTTTAAAGTCAGCTGCAAGGGGGGGGGGCTGGAAGGATTATAAATAAAACTTTAATTGCGATCAAGCTCAGTCTTCCAGTACAAAACGAATTTAAGGGAAACATTGAAGGAAGGAACATGAAATTCCCCGGGAAAAACTGTTGAGCCACGTTATTAATGTAAAAAACAAGTCTAACCTAGCTAATACAGTATATACTTTCTATTTGCTAACCACCTTCATATCAACGATTCCTTTTACCTATGACATCATGGCAAAAGCAATCATTACTGTATTTAGAAAGTTGTACATTACTCCATATACAACAATAACAGACAATATTTCTTAAACAATCTGATGTGTCATATTCACCTGCTATCTCTCTACCTGGTATCATGTATTAATGCGTGTAACAATGCCCTTATGAAAGCTTATTTTCCTATCTACTTCATTTTATTGAGATACACCTGTGCAGAAATAGCTAAATTACACATTTCGATATAGATACAAAGGGAACAGTCAAATGTTTAGTCAAATGTTTAAGAACTGGACGCTATATCTATTCTGACGCAACGGCTATAGCCCAAGGTTATCGGCAGGTCGGTGCCGGGCGATCAGAGTAAACAAGATAAACAGGGCGTGCTATCGGCAGATAACTAGAACTTTCTGGAAGCTTCTCCCCCTCCTCCAGGAAGTGTGTGGAAACATTTCTAGAGCTTTCGAGAACCTTGCAGAAAGATTCCACTGTCTATATAAGCGAGTGCTCTCGCGGGAGTCAGGCAGTCGAGTTAGTTGCGAGTCGAGTGCAAGTTGAGTTGGCGGGTGAGTTTCCCATGCGACAATAAGTTTGTTCCCACACGATTCAGAATCGATTCCGATTTATCTGAGTGTGCGCAGTAGCTAAGTGGCGTTCCAACACGACAGAGAATCAGTTCAGAACCAATTCTGAATTTCCAGTTTGCTGTTCCAACGTATTTGGGAACTAGTTCGGAACGAGTGAAATCGGTTCGTGATTAAGAATAGGAACTGAAAATTCCAGACATGCGCAGATTGTATGGTCTACAGCGCATACTCAGTTAATTCAGTTTCGATTCTAATCGCTTGGAACAAACCCGACAGAGAGTATTGAAAAAGCGACATACACTCTGTATTCAGTAGAAAATAAATTTGAATATGTAATTCATTCCTCCATTAGTGTTTATTTCTCAATACGGAATAGCAAAGGTGTTTGGTAAGCAGTTGCTCGCTGTTGAGTAGTATGGCGACATACTTGAGGAAAAGAACAAACGTCTAACAAAGCCAGGGAGCAAAACAGCGTTCAAAGATAACAATAATGAGTGATTTAGAAGGTGACAGTGATCTTTTTAATGATGCATCGACTTCCGAAGAAGAGGATTATTTCCATTTAAACATTATTCCGTTATTTTGGGACCTTTACCCCTTTTTGGCACCTTTATACCATTTCCCCCCAACCATGCCCATAATCCCCTTTTTTCTTTTAAGTTTCATTCCAATTTATTCTTTAACTTTCAATTAACGTCTCCTCAGCTTGCTGTGTACGTGCGAATAGTAAGTCTACCTCTTTCAGTAAACGCCGCGCGGGAATTGAAAGCACACCCGCAACAATGGAAAATAATTGTGTTCGACGAAAACCTCTTTCTCTCACTTTACTGCTATAAAGTAGCCCGCAATAATGCAATTGACAATGAGTGATTCTATCCCACCTGAATCAGTAGCCTGCTGTTCGTGAATGTGAGTTTGTTGCTGTGAGAGACGTCATCTGTTTACGTGGAGACGAAGCCTGGGCAGGCAAAGACGACAATAACCTCAACCGCGCAGTTCCGAGAATTATTAAGACTGGGCTATAATTCACAAAACAATTATATATAAAGAAATAAAAATTTCAGCCCAATTGAATGGATAGTTTAGAAAATAGCAATTTCAGTTGTGCATCCCCTTAAATAAACCAGCACCTTATTGTGCCTTTTTCACCTTATTTGAGCACCTTTTCCCTTCCTTTTTTCATCTGAAATTTGCAACTAAAAATCCTAACCCTGATCATAAGCATACATTGGTACCATGTAGTTTTGTATTATTTGCATTACGTTCGGAATAGAATTTATGTGGGGTGTCATTGTCTCAGAGTATTGGAGTTTTAAATTAAACATTGTGTTTAGAAGCTTCTGTAGCAGGAAACCTAATGTTAAATTAGAATTGTGTTAAATTACTTTTTCCGGGTTCTGGTTTAAATATAATATCTATAAATTACAATTATTATTCGCAATAACTCAGTATCAATGGCTTTAAGCCGATAAACGAACGCGATTTATTTTTGCTCGAATATTAGGACTGGAATCAATATGAAAGAAACGCTGAGTTTGATTTCATTCATCAACGCTGTAAACGTAGATATTTGATCGTCTTCTGATTGACCGTGCAACGAAGAAGGCCGTGACAGAACGTGAACGGTTCAAGAAGTGTTCCAACCACACAAAATTCCGAATTAGTTCTGTGAGCGTACCGGACTGGCGCATGTGCATTAGCATGTGTTGAATTAGTTCGGAACCCGTTCAGAACCGTGTGTTGGAACAAACCTATTAAGAACGATTCTGCGAGCGAGAGCGAGTTGGTGACGGTTGTTATGATTGCAGCAAGTGCTACTGCGGAGCGGCGGGTTGTGTAAGTCTTGTGTTCGACTCCCCGGCAAGTGAACCGTCCGACGTGAAGAGGCTACGTCGCGAAGGAAGTGAAAGGACGGAGAATTGAACTAGTTCACCTTAGTGAAGTGATAGTGTGAACGAGGTGAATTACCAGAGAAGTCGAATTACATAAAACAACTAAGCAGTGACCATAAAAACAGTAAAGAGTGACAGTTAAAAATAAAACTGGGCAAAGCCACAATATGCTGACCTTAAAATTCCATACTCTTTCCATGCAAACGCGAGAAACAACTGCATGTTGACAGGACTTCAAAAGAATGATAAAAAATGGAACAATTCATATCATTAATAACGGATACCTCGGTACCTCGGGGGAGTAAAAAAAAATTGTGTTTTTTAAACAGATCTAAAATTCTTTCTGTAGTGCGTTTTCGCTGCTGGTTAACTTGCACCATTTATACAAGATTATACAAACTTCCTTCCGAATGAAGAGGACTTTACGGGCTATCCACAGAAAACTCAAGATATACATTTTATTTGACATGTAAATATCTTTAAAATATCGTATTTCAATCAAAATATTTGGGGACATTTTTTAGAAAATAAAAAATTTGAAGAATGTTCCATGTAAAGAGTAGTTGTGGTGGAGGGATTTTGTTGAAAATCTTCATGTCGCATCTTTGGAAAATACTGAACCTAAGTACCAAGTTTGGTATTTATCCCACTTTTCATTTTTGACTTATGCTGTTCACACACACACACTGAACATTTTCTAAAAATACTTTTTTTATTCAGGGGACTTTAAAACAGAAATTTCCAGTGCAATATCGGTATCGAATTTCTGGGTACCTTCTCTACCTACTGTGTACGTGGTAGAGAAGCGAATTGACCAAGACTGAACTGTACTACTGAAGGGAGGGGACACCTAGCACTGCGACAAGGGATCTATTGTGCGTACACCCCGGGGAGGAACGGATGAGGTGAGGGAGCCACAGGAGACACACGGGTTGCTGAGCAAAGTCGGTGCATTGTACAGAGACGCATAGAGTTTCCTAACAGCTCCAGGCTTGACCACCCGACCACGGTAGGGCTGCTCGGAGATGTCCCGACACCGAACCACAGCCCGGGAGTCAACCTGAAACATGAAAAGGAAATGAAATGAGAGGAAACGGGGGAGAGAGGAGAGCCGTGGTAGAATACACCACCCCAGCATTCTCCTTTGTCAACCAGGGAAAGCCACGAAAAAAACATGGTCAGTTGGATGGCCACCGGGAATCGAACCCGGGACCTCCCGAATAATTTCTCATACGTTACCGCGGAACCACCTCGCTAGCAAATTGGTGCTAGAAGATGAGTTTGAAAAGCTTTCTGTGTCAAATGTTATACACACAGGCTCTACAATATACAGTGACGCATCTTGCCCAATAGGTTTTGCTGTTTGTGCCTGAGCACTAAGTGTGGCTTGTTACGAACAAAAGACTGTCTTCAATTAGTGATGGCTTGTAAAATCAGCGATTATATACCCCCTCTGATCTCTGTAATCGTCTGTTTGGGTCGAACGGTGAACAGATTTTAATGATCTAGAGGTGCACCTGGAGGTGCAGTAGAGGGGGAAGATTGGTGCAGCATAACCAGGTTTTTCTGGCTCTCTGTTCAGATACCTGTTTTAAAAAGGGAGGACATTAACACGTCATTGCTCTTCTTAGAAAAAAAAACTTTCATCGCGTTTGTATCTAGGCTTTAAATTGGTTATTGAGAACATTATGTTAATATTTTAAGGCATGCAGAAATTGGAGAGCCCAATTAAACTTCATTGTATCACGCTATGCAGCGCAGTGGCGGCTCTTGTATTCAACTGCCTACGGGAGCACAACTAAACATATTAAAGTAATTGTAAGCTATACAACAGAGGGGGACACCTCGCGTATTACGACCTATTGAGGTCTATTGCGGCTACCATCCTCATGAGGAAGGATGAAGTGAAGGAATCAGAGGAGGCTGGAGCTTTCCAGAGAAGGCGAAGACTAGGCATCCCTCTAGTGTCCACGGGGAATACTCTTTCCTCGGAGCAAGTCTCCAAGCCATTTATCCTCACCGCCACACATCACGAAACCTAGAAGCACACCTGGGAAATGTAAAGGAAACATAATGAAACGGAAACGGTGGAAAGCAAATCGTGGTGGATAAGAAAAAAAACTCAGCACTCGCCTCCCGACCAGAGAAAACCCGAAAAAACGCAATGCAAAGGTGGGCGGTCCACGGAAATCGAACCCGGAACGTACACTATACATTTTCGATGACCTATGCCTCATTCCGTAGTTTGAATAGTGGAGGTGTGCGCGGGCCGGGCTTGAAAATAAAGAGGAAAAACGTATGCCATTCAACATATGCATTTTATTTGTCATGCAAATATCTTAAACATATATATTTATTCAAAATCATTAGCGGTATTTTTAAGTAGCTCGTTCTGCGTTGTCTCGTACGTCACTGCTCTAGTGGTATAGCTATGAGTCCTTTATCTGAGGGTATGCGTGAGCGTAATGTGAATGGACAACGCCAGTTTAGTTAGGTGATAAATGCTAATGTTGACTGGAATACTCTGTTTGAAAGGAGTAGCCGACTGGTGAATTAAAGAATTAAATTATTTTTAGAATAATAGTTATGTGAAGTGTCAGTTGCCGTAAGTCGCAGAAGTGTTACTCGGAAAGATCCCTCGCAATAGCCGCTAAATCTTTCTCACGCGAGGGCGTGAATAGGCGCTATACAACTTAGAATGAAACGAAATACCACACGAATAATCACAAGCGTCATCACATGATTTAGTAGACATAAGTAACTCTGATTTAGAATGCACGCCCTTTTCTTAACTTAAGCTCCGCTACTCCTACCAACGTTCCCACTCACGCGGTCCAATCTTAAAATTCTACGTATGCGTGTCTGACACTGTTTCTATTCGGTACCTCGTTAAAGTTAAGAATTTCATTCCCTTTCTAATTTACAGAATTCCTGCCCACGTGACTTTGCAAACGTACTGAACTTTAAACCCTAACTGCACTTCAGGAAGTTTTATGCTAACGCGTATTATACTCGGCTGTTACTAATGACTTTCGTTAACATAATTCGCTATTGACCTCGAACAAATCTTTCCAACTTATTATTATTATTCCAACAATTATTTCTGTATTTTATTATCATTTCTTTATTTAATTATTTATATCTTCCTGTTAATATTTACGCTATCACGGGGTAACATATGGTCAATAAGGCAGTATGAACGTCAACATGCCGTCTCCTACATGAGGATTCCAGAACCTCAGCCACCACTATTTCTGTAAAGGGTTACTCATTTGATTCCAAGGACCTGAGTGCATCCCTTACCAGGATCCCCAGCAAGGGAAAAAATCCCCATGCCAGTCCCGGAAATCGAACCGGTATACCTTCGCACCGTAGGAGCAGGGCTTCGTGAACTAATAATAATAATAATAATAATAAGTGCAAAATGGTTTTATTAAAACAAAATTAGACAGTCGGGTCCTTGCCAGGTGGTACACCATAACCTATTCGTGAGCTCGGGGTCGGTTTAGATCGAGCCGGGCCGAACCTAAGAGTTTCACCCCGTGCAGACCTCTCTTGAGCAGACTAACAGACTAATCCAAAACTGACATCCTTCATGATAGAAGGGAAACCGTGAGAGCAGCTACATAAAATGACTATGGATGAACATTTGATCATCAGAACTTTTAGTGGAATGATTGAGGTTTTTTTTTCTCATTAAGCATTTTATAATCTGTTTTCGAAGGTTAGCTTCTAAAGCGCAAATTCCACGAAACCTAATATCCGCAAAGTTGTTTCGAGCAAACACGTGTTTCTTACTGTCAGAAAAACGTGTCTAATCTGTAAAAGCAAAGCAATATCCTCCGAACGAATGAGTGATAAGGAGAAAGAGATATACGTATCAGGTGCGCTACTTCTATAGCATTTATCTTTACCATTGCCTTTACAAGAGCCAAACCTGTTACACCATATCCTGTGAACAATGGTACAGTCGCAATAGTATGACGTTAGTACGAGGCGGATATTTCGAATCCTTTCGAGAAACAGGACAATCACGATTACCGATTTTGTAATCAGCATATGCTACTGCACAAAAAGACTGTGCTACTGCTTATAACCAAATAATTTGTAAGTTTCTTAAAAATTTTAACTGTCGCATGATTTAGAAAATTTACGTCGCTAGGTACAAAGGATGTCTTTAATGACAACTCATACTTATTTAAATAAATTTATTGAATTTAATCCAAACGTAAAGTGGTAACGCAGAGGCTGGCATTTGGGAGGTCCTGGGTTCGATTCCCGGGACCGGCCACTCTAACCATACGTTTTTCATGGTTTTCCCTAGTTGGCAAAGCACGAATTTCCTTTCCCACATTTTCTATCAGTTCGCTCTACAATGTCGGTCGGTGTCGAACAGTTGCCGCAAGTGCTTGCTCGTTGGAAAGTTCTTCTCGGCCATGCCAGATGACAGCCTTCTCTGAGCCGCCTCAGGTGGGTCCTCCCCGGTTCCGTCAGAGGGAAGAGTTTTCCAGGTATCCCACCGGTTTGACCAGGTCATCAAGCTTGGAATTGTTAGGAACCTCTGCGCGTCTCTGTCGGTTGATCTACCTGCGGCCTATAACCTCCTGCCCTTCCTTCACCTCATCCGTTCCTTCTACGGTGGTAGTACAAAAGATCCTGGTTGTGTCGAGTGCGATGTGTCTCCCTGGTCATAGGTCAAGGATGTGAATACACACGCACACTTTTTAACAGATGGTATCTGCGTATTGGTTTTCAGACTTCCATTCAATTATCTGTGAAATGTGTAGCATGGTGTTTTCTCTACAGACGTCGGTATCTGTATAGCTCTTATAACTAACATGTGACCTATGATGGAATTAAAATAGCTGGGTGCACGCTTGACGTTTGTTGAACAGAAGCTCTTTTAAAGCAGTGGCTCAAGTTTGAAAATGTCGCTGAAGTTGAACGTGCGTGGAGGTGTCAATATGCAACACAACTTCCAATACGCTTGACAATTACACGATAATTTTGAGACGCCTGGTACCATTTGTAATGTGCACAAGCGAAAATCCGTAAGACCTCGTTCAGCTACAGATCCTGCTTCTTCTGCTATGGTCTTAGAAAAGTTTGCATGTCATTTCAAAAGTCTGTTATACAATCTGCTCTTGAGACAGCGATTAGCAGTGCTAGTGTAGGACGCATTCTGAAAGCCGCTAAGTGGAAAGTTTACGTACCAAGATTATTCCGTGCATTAAATGAAGACGATCCTACTCACAAAATGGTTTCAGCATATGTTGAATGAGGATGAAGAGTTTGTGACGAATATTGTGTGGCCTTATGAGGCCCAACTAAAGCCTAATGAAATAGTGAATCGTCATAAATGAGTTAAATGGACACCAGAAAATAGACTCATTCGTGTCAACAAGGTAAATTTATTTAGGGGTGAGTGTCTGGTATGGACTGTCATTTAGTGATTTAATAAGACCCCATTATTTTGGAGGATACAGTTACTGGCGTAAGATATCTGGAAATGTTAAGTAGGTTTATTTTGCACTTTATGGAAAAAGTTAGTTCTGCTATCCACGCTGTATCATCGAGGCGTGCGGGTTTTCCTAGACAAGAATCTTCAGGGGCAGCTGGACAGAACGAAGAGGTGCATTTTAGTTCCTAGCACGTTCACCAGATGTAACACCTCTGGAGTTTTACCTCTGGGGGACCTTGAAGGATGCCATGTATCGCAGGAAACCATCACACTGAAGGCCCTTCGTCAAGAAATTACAGCAGCATGTGCAGAAATCCCCGCGGACATATTGACCAACGTTGCTCAAACAACCATTTTCCACTGTGATATGTGCCTAGCCCTAACGGCAACCATTTTCAAAACCGAAAGTAACTGAATAGGTGCGGAATGCTTGTATTAAACCTGTGTATAATTGAGTTCAGTACTAACACACTAAGAAGAATTTGTGTTCAATAAAGTCTATGTGTACATTTTTTCTGACAGACCATAAGATAGGGAGGGGTGTGTAGCTCCGGACACTTAAACATAAACAAGCCTGTCTTTCAGAAAAAAAATATAGGATTACAAAATGAGAAATGGAGTTTGAAATTAGATGTATTTAATTCTGACCAGTTATGGAAAATATTTGATAATTTAACATGAAAAACTTCAGTTTGTTTGGTTGTCATAGGCAACTGTTGTTTATAAAAGTAGCGAGTAGCAATATTCACATCACAGATTGAGTGAAAACATAACAGAAGTCACTTCGACGTGTTTCTACAGTGGCCACAATGACAGAAACCTCCAATGGATTCGATGTTGGCACAAGCTTTGTGGGTTCATCCACTACAGTCCTTGCATTGAATGCAATCTTCGCTGAAGTTTTCTTCACAAAGATTGCAAGCGGTGGTTTCTTCATGTGTAGGTTTTTGGTATGTTGCAGCTGAAGCTAAACCTGCATCTTTCTTGGCACAGTTCTTTGAATCGTCTGCTCACGGCCTCCTCTTACACTTTGGCCTATGTCTATCATTCGTTGATTTGGATGCTGCTTTTTCCTCGAGACTTTGTAGAAATTCCTTTTTTGATAGGGGCATTAGTTGGGTATCCAAAACCTTAGCATATTTCACCATAGATATTCATACGCATAAGGTAATGTTTTGTTAAATTACCAAGTTTACCCTTCAAGTTGATTTCTAAGCCAGATTTCTACAGCCCTGGTTCTGTCGTGTAGCTCGCTTTTTGGCACACCATAACGATTGCTGCCTCTCTGATGGTTATTTCTCCAGTGACCACCATGCTCAAACCTGTCTTCGCATTATTTTTATCCCAAGAACCTCTATCTGGTTTTTCCCTCTGAATCTCGATGTTTTTCCAAGCCGGGAACAAACAAAATTGTTTCAGAGCTTGTCTGAGGCTCCCACAAATTTTTGTCCAGGCTACCCTCAGCCGAGGAGTTAAATTGAAATGTTCTGATGGATTCTGTGATATATTACGAGGTTAGTATTATTCTATTAACCTTTAAATGATACGCTTGTCATACTAGATAAATATTCACACCACATGCTTACCTTAGTAATCTGTATGAAGATCAAATAAAGTTACCCAAGTAGAAGAAAACAAACACGCTGAACAAACAACTTACCACCAAACTAACGGCCTCTGCTACAACGGCTATTCTTTTGTCAACTAGATGTACAGAGAACAGGTAGCACAAGGACATCTGATTTGTTTCCCGATCCAGCAACAATCGGTAGAAGGGGTAATCTATAAATAAAACTCAAGAAGAGATGAATTGTATTAAAAGAACAAGATTGTTCTAAGTGAAGGGGAAAAAATACGCAGTCACACATTAAAAAGTGCTCAGTATTTCAATATTTTGAGATTGCCCCTCCTTTTGTGGTTTTTATGCGTTTTTTATCGTCTTAATCTCCTGATGAATGGTTAAACCAGAAATACTGAACATTTTTAAGTTGCTTATCGTAACGTATATTGTTACAATACGAGATTGGGGAAATTATGGAACGAGGCCGAAAGCCGAGTTTAATAACCAATCCAGGATTGCAATAAGATGTTAGGGAACGTGTTTCATATAACGTATCTGCTCTGATAAAAAAAGTATTTATTTTCTATATTATTTTCATTGCGTTTGATTAGCTAGTTTCTTCCTGCGAGAGGCGATTGGTTTATGTTTGTTTTATTAGTTTTGAACACGATAGTTTTTGTTTATAAGAGAAGAAGAATAATTTTGTGGTAAAAGAAACAAGCAATCAGTTGAAATCATGACCTTTTTTGGTCAAAATTAATTAACGGCGTAGTAAGAGTGGAAGTCTTTTTAAATAATCGGACCATTTATACAGGCGTTAAACACAGGTAAGCATTCCTTAGAACAGTGTCACTCCGTAGGAACTGTGAAAAACTGTTCGCCGTTTTGTGGATTGAAGGAGTAGCGTAAAGTTACAGAATTGAGAGTCAGTGATGCGAGAAACATGATCGCTTACTTCACTTGGGGGTTATCTTGTGTTTTCAATGGCTGTCATTCTCAATGGGCCAGGGGGACTTGGACACGGTTAGGAAGTAATAAACAATAGCTGTGACAGTCGCCACATAGGTGGAAAAAAGCTTAGGAGTGGCAAGCACGTGCTCTTTCATAGACCCTGTTGACTCAGCCATGGAGAACCAGATTCATAAGATACAATGGAACAAGTCAATACTTTGAAATATTTGGGAATATTCCTGGATAGCGCATTCACCTTTGGTAGATATATAGAGTATGTAGCACAATGCACAGCCCTAATAAACCAGCTGGCAAAATCGGCAAAACTTCGGTGGGGACTAGGATACATCTCTCTAAAAAGTATATGATTGAGATATAATGGGGCACCAGTATGGAAGCAGGGGAGCAGGCTCTAAGAAAATGGGGAAAAAAAGGAAAACATCTGGAAATGTCAGATACTTGAAGGAGTAGGAGTAGGGCTAGGTACGGAGAGGGACTTAGCACCTCAACCTAGAAGATGTTTTGTGCCTAAGCCCCTAATGATGCCCCCGGGAGGTAGGGGTGAGGCAAGAGGAGACAGAGCGCGGCTGGATCAGGAGGCACGACAGGGCAGAGGGCAGGGTCCTACGTTTTAACAGATTAAAACTCCCCGGATGGCAGCTTGTGCAACCGGCTCCCCCATGCAGGCTTGCACATCTCACTGAGAGGACCGGGACTCGAATATTACCCCCATTCCAGGGGACGAAGGGTTACATAGAGCATCCTTTTCCCTACCATGCAACGCCGAGACTTCCGCCGACACTTTCAACCATGAAACAGATCAAGCAGGTGAAAGGGGAAGTGAAGTGAGAATGGGGATTAATTGGAGAGACAGGATATTCGGAGGATTACCTTCTCAGCATTCGCCACCCGGGGAAACCCCCAAAAACCCATGTATCAGCAAGGTCGGCTGCAGGAATCGAACCGAATGCGGGCCACAGACGTTACCCCTGAGCCATCCCACCCGGTTCTAGACGCTTGAAACATTGATAAATATTAAAATCGTAAAAACTTTCCAAGTGTCTGCATGTTGTATCATAGCCGGAGTGAACCAATAATAATTGCAGTAGAAGAGAAGACTAATGTATACAAAGCAACACATGGATAGCTATGAGGACCTCTAAAGTACGAAGTAGCGCGCAATGGATGCATCCTGCACTAAGAGTCGAGATAGTAGGAGCCAACGATCTGTACGAAACAGAAGATGGGAGCAAACTGCACGGAAAGGTCGGAGCAGCAGCGGTGATAATTACTAATATTATGGTGACCCAACAACTAGCATTTAGGCTTCATGATCAATGCTCCAATAACCAAGCAGAACAGATGGCAATCCTATAAACCCTGAAAGCAATATGAGAAACAAAGGTATGTCAACTACGGAACGAACGGTGGCTGTATATACAGATAGCAAAATCACTATTGACTTACCCAAAATCCATGACAAACATGCTCACGTAATAGAACAAATTAAACAGGCGATCAAAACACTCAATAGTCATTGCTGGCAGATTCACTTTAAATGGATAAAAGCACTCGTTGGCATATAACATGGGAACAAAGTAGCTGACAAACTTGCCAAGCGAGCAACAGAGCGCAGTAATCTACAACAAAACTCCGAAAAATGCAATAGTAATACAGTGCTCTTCTTTTACATAGTGGCCGCCGCACGGCGGCTCGCAGCGACCGTCACAGCTTGGTCTCCCTCCGAAAGTTATAAAATCCTCGCAGCTATCTCACATTTTCATAGTTAAGTTACAATTACAATGATAATAAGTAGTACCTTATCATAATGTCCTCTATCCGCATATTTCTGGCACTTTATCAGTAATATTTTCATTCATATTCGAGAGTTCAATATCTGAAGTTGAGTAAATTTTCTTACTTGATATTTCCTTTTAATTCTTCCAATGTAACTTTTTTTTCATACTCTTTATTTTCAAGATCCCCCATAAAAGATGATAATTGCCTTCAGTTAATAGGATTTTACCGAACGAGATGCTCCATTACACAAAGGAAAGCAATTCAAAACATTCAACCGTTAATAGTGTTAGAAATTCATTTCCGAAAATATTCCTGCATGTTCGCAGTCGTTCTCCTGTTGAAGTTTCAATTCGTGGGGTGGTGCTTGCAAATAGTGAAGGTCTTGTTTTCGTGTAATCATGCCTAAAAATAAATTTACAGGGGTATATCCTTCTTCAATATGTTTTGATGAGGTAAGTAATTCATATGGTTTCCAGGATACTTTTATCCACGGAGAGCTTACATAGAATTCCCTTAAATTTTTATTTTATGCCAGTATGATGTCGTAGTACATTTTATACGGGCGTATTTATGTGCGTATAAAGACGTTTTCTACACATAAATGCACGCATATTAAAAGGAGTTTTAGAAATTAAAATTCCTGTCCCTAGTTATCATTATTTAATTACTTTCTCTACTACGTATAGTAAGTAGGGGAAGTATTGTATTCCACCCAAAAATTCGATACCGAGATTTCACCGGAAATACATGTTTTGAGACCCCCTGAATCCAAAAAAAGCATTTTTAGAAACATGTCCGTGTGTGTGTCTGTGTGTCTGCCTGTGTGTCTGTGAACAACATAACTCAGAAACGAACAGTCGGATAAACACCAAACTTGATATTTAGGTTCAGTATCTTCCAGAGACGCGACACGAAGGTTTCCAAGAAAATCCCCCCACCCCAGATTCCCTTTACATGGAACATTTTTCGAAAATTTTAATTTTCTCAAAAATAGCTCTAACGATTTTGATTAAAATATCATAAGTTTAAGATATTTTCATGACAAATGAAATGTATATCTCGAATTTTCTGGGATGTCTCCAAAAAGTATTCTTCATTGTGAACGACTTTTGCATAACTGGTAAACCATAAGAGATAGACAAAGTTTTATTAACAAAAAATGTAGATCGCGTTAAAATACACAATTTATATGTCATATACATTTTTTTTGAGTGAACCATTTTCGAAATATTGCTTGTTATTCCCTTAAGTTTTCCAATACTTATACTTTTTCTCAAATGGGAATTCGTTATTCATTTTTTTATGTCCTGGACATGCAAAGAGAATGGAATACTCCACGTAGCAACCAGCTCTTATACAATTTGACTATCGCTTAAAGCCTACCAATTCCCCTTGCATCTATAAGAAAATTAGCAATAACATTAACATCTCGATATCTCGATTAACATGAAGCAATTGGATAATAAGTGTTTGTAAAAATAGTTTGTACAAGAGTAGAGAAAGTCATGTCAGTGTAACACATCAGAAATTGTTTTTAAAACGTTTCTAATTTTACTATCTACTTATAAAATGTGTCCTTACTTTCCTATGGTTATTAAAATACGATAAATGTCGCATCAGACAACTAAAACGTGGCTCGATGAAATACATTCGTATACAAAATCAAACAGCCTAATTTTCTGGATCAAAGATAAATCGAAAAAAGAAACTGTGTTGTGAATAAGATTAACACTGGAGTTACGTTGGTGACAATGACCAGCTAAGCCCACAGTTCCAGGTGACTTGATGTAGGTATTTGTGGTCACGTATGTACATGACACCCGAGACGTGCATTCCTAGATCTGCATAGCTCAAGAGCTGCAAGCAAGATGGAGAGAAATATTTATGTCCGCATACTCAGTCACATCTCCTATATCCTCATTATAACTGCAAGTCTGTGCCGTGCAGGCCAGGTGACGGTATTTTCCTCCCCTTTCTTCTTCATGCAGCAAATAAAAAATAAATCAAGCCTCTACCTGCGGAAACCGTTGTTTCATAATGCTCACCTGTTCAAGTGATTTCTGCCGACTAGGAACCTCGTGTTTACCACGTTTTATTATAATAAAATAAAGGAGAAAACCGAGTAGGCAAGTGTCCTCTTCAACTATAATTTTTAGAATTAATAATGTTGAACTTAGAAGCAAAAGTGACAAAATCCTACCAGTGCTTATCACTTATTTTTTACCTTATTTACCACTACCTAGTATGTAGAGAAGGTATTGCATTCCATCCAAAAATTCGATACCGAGACTTCACTGGAAAAATACATGTTCTGAGGCCCCTGATTCTAAAAAAAAAAAAAAAAAAATAGCCGTTTGTGTGTAGGCATGTGTATCTGTGAACAGTTTAACTCAAAAATTAAATGTTCGATAAATACCGAACTTGGTATATAAATTCTGTATCTTCCAAAGATGTGACGAGAATATTTTCAAGAAAATCTCCCCACCTCAAACTATAACAAACATTCTTGATAATATGTTATTTTCTCAAAAATGGTTCTAGAGATTTTGCCTAAAATATCATATATTTAAGATATTTACATGTCAAAATGTAGGTGCATCTTGAATTTTCTGAGAATAGTCTAAAAAGACCCCCTTCATTTGGAAGGAATTTTGTATAATTGGAAGAATGTTAAAGAGATAGACAAAAACATACCAGATGAAAAATGTTTCTCCCCCTCTGCCTCTCTCTCTCTCCCTCTCCCTCCCTCTAAAGTACAAAATTCATTTCAAAAAATGTTTTGTGCCATAAGCCATTTCTGAGATTTGCGTTATTATTGGTTTGAATTGTTCAAATCTTTATCATTTTTTAAAGAGCTGAAACTATTAAATTGTTTCTCGCTATGTCATCAAAAGTCATTTTAAGGTTAGCATATAGCATCTCGCTTTTAAACATTTGACTGGAAATAAAGTTTTCTCTATTCACCTTGCACCTACAACGATATGTAATGAAACCATTTCTGCAAAGTTTATCTCGATAAACATGAAGTAGATAGAAAAATAAGCTTCGTAAGAATAGTTTATAGAAGCTATATAAAACAAAAATAGTGGATAGAGAAATTCATGTCATTGTAACATATTTTTTCTTTTCTTTTTTACTTTCGCTACCACGTAAATGCATGGTTTGAGACTCCTGGAATCTAAAATAGAAGCATTTTTAGAAACATCCCCGTGCGTGTGTTTCTGTAAAGTGTGAACAGCATTACTCAGAAACGAAACGTCGGGTAGATACCGAACTTGGTATTCAAGTTCAGTTTCTTCCAAAGATGCGACACGAAGGTTTTAAAGAAAATCCCCCAATCCCAAACCACCCTTCACATGAAGCATTTTTGCAATTTTTTTTATATTCTCAAAAATACCTTAAACGATTTTGATTAAAATGCCACATATTAAAGATATTTACATGGCAAATAAAATGTATATCTTGAATTTTCTGGGAATAGCCTATGAAGTCCTCTTCATTCGGATGAAATTTGCATAATCTTGTATAACTGGTAAACGTTAGCGATAGACAAAAGCGTACTACACAAAAAATGCAGACCTCTTTAAGACACACAATTTATTTCAAATATTTTTTTAATGGCATCAGCCATTTCCGAGATATCCGTTATTAATGGTTGGAATTCTTCAACACAGTCATTCTTTTAAAGTTCTTCGATTTTTAGTTGTTTCTCGCGATGTCACGGAAAGAGTATGGAATTTTATTCTCTTGTAAGAATAATTTGTACACCCAGTAATAAACGATAGAGGGTAGAGAAAGTCATGTGATAGGCTCCTTATTGCATGAATGAATAGTCATTACTTTGTTCTGCGAATACGTACCTACGTAGGTAGATATATCGTGCATTCACATCGATAGCCCTCAGCTGATTGAAAATGTGACACGTCATCTACCTTTAAACATTTTTCCCGGAAGGCAGTACAAATTCTCTTCCAAAAGACAGACATTTCGATGCTATATACGGAAGCGCGAGGGGAAACATTCTCTGAAGTCTCCAAGTATCGCCCTTACGTCACTCAGATAAATTCCATGCACGAGTATGGGCGTGTCTATCCGGTGCGGGAATAACTCGGAAATCGTCGCCTGTCTGCCGGTGATAGCTCCACTGGGGCTTTTGTCTTTTTTTGGAGATGCTAGAAAGAAAGATCAGAATAAATCCTTATATGGAAGCTGCTGAGGCTTGGGCAATAAGAGCGTTTACTGCTTCTGTTCCTTTTTCTGCTTTTGGGTATGTCTGAGGGAAACTGCTTGAGGCGCTCCAGTTTACAGCGACCTTAATTGAATCCGTTGTTCTGAAAAGGACACGAGTTAAAATGGTGGGCTACATACCTGGTGCCGACTTGGGGGCGGAGGCAATAAAATTAGGTATTAATAAAATATTGAATGCAGTTATTAAAGGAAAATATATTTAACCATAATAGAGTACAAATGCTTTCAATTGCCTGAAAATTAAATAAATGGTTCATTAATTTAAAAACTGAGCAAAAATAATACTAGGTCTGTTGAGTCTTGCTTTACTGTTTTCCGGCGAAAGTGTTGTTTCTCAGTTCATTTCTACCGACACGGGTGGCCATGGTCGTTAAGACATGGGCTCGTGAACGGGAAGTCTGCGTTTCAATTTACACGTTTTCCTTAGGTCTAATAACTGACAAATGTAGTACCCTAAACTTAGGCTTCGAAGGTTTCCTCCCCAAATTTATTTCCCTAATCGTCATGTATCATCAACAGGCAGAGGGGTTTTAGTAAGTAAACTACCACATTACACATTTCGTTATAGATACAAAGAGAACAGCGATAGTCAAATGTTTAAGAACTGCACGTCATAAGCTGACCTTAAAATTACATAGTTTCCATGCAATCACGAGAAACAAATGAATGCTGAAAGGACTTTAAGGGAATGACCAAGAAATGAACAATTCGAACCGTAAATAACGGATATCTAAAAACGGCTTTTACCACAAAAAAAGCTTATTTTAAATAAATTGTGTATTTTAAAGAGATGTACATTTTTTGTGCAGTATGTTTTCGTCTGTCCCTTAATGTCTACCAGTTATACGAGACTATACAAAATTTCTTCCAAATGAAGCGGACTTCACAGACTGTTTCCAGGGTATTCAAGATGTACGTTTTATTTGCCATGTAAGTATCCTTTATATGTGGTATTTTAATCAAAATTGTTAGAGCCATTTTTTTTTAGAAAATCAAAGTTTTTGAAAAATGTTGCATATAAAGGGTAGTTGGTGTTGGGGGGATTATGTTGAAAATGTTCGTGTCGTATCCTTGGAAGATACTAAACTCAAATATCAAGTTTGGTATTTATCCGACTTTTCATTTTTGAGTTATGCTGTTCACAGACAGACACACACATGTTTCCAAAAATGTTTTATTTGGATTCAGGGCACCTTAAGACATATATTTCCGATGAAATCTCGGTATCGAATTTTTGGATGGAATGCAACACATCCCCTGCTTAGAATATGAAGTAGAGAAAGCAAAAAATAATTCCTATATACTTATAAACTCGTCTGCCACTGAATGAAGAATTACATTCATGGCTTCTTTACAATAACAATGGATGGCAGTAACAGCATTTAGGCGAATACAAGGAATTTCAATCCATGGCCACACAAATGACAAAAGCTATTACTTTCTCTACTGCGTATAGTAAGTAGGGGAAGTATTGCATTCCACCCAAAAATTCGATACCGAGATTTCACCGGAAATACATGTTTTGAGACCTCCTGAATCCAAAAAAAGCATTTTTGGAAACATGTCCGTGTGTGTGTGTGTGTCTGTGTGTGTGTGTGTGTGTCTGTGAACAGCATAACTCAAAAACGAACAGTCGGATAAGCACCAAACTTGGTATTTAGGTTCAGTATCTTCCAGAGATGCGACACGAAGGTTTTCAAGAAAATCCCCCCACCCCAGAATACCCTTTACATGGAAGATTTTTCGAAAATTTTAATTTTCTCAAAAATGGCTCTAACGATTTTGATGAAAATATCATATGTTTAAGATAATGTCATGAGAAATGAAATGTATATCTCGAATTTTCTGGGAATGTCTCCAAAAGTATTCTTCATTGTGAACGACTTTTGCATAACTGGTAAACCATAAGAGATAGACAAAATTTTACTACACAAAAAATGTAGATCGCGTTAAAATACACAACTTATGTCATATACAGTTCTTTTGTTGAGTGAACCGTTTTCGAGATATTGCTTGTTATTTCCTTAAATTTTCCAATACTTATACTTTTTCTCAAATTCGTTACTCATTTTTTATGTCCTGGACATGCAAAGAGAATGGAATGCGCCACATAGCAACCAGCGTTAAAATATTTGACTATCGCTTAAAAGCTACCATATTTCCCTTGCATCTACAAGAAAATTACCAATAAGATTGACATCTCGATATCTCGATTAACATGAAGCATATGGAGAAAAGGCGTTTGTAAAATTAGATTGCACAAGAGTAGAGAAACTCATGTGAGTGTAACACATCAGATTTTTTTTAAAACTTGCTGCTACTTAGGTGTGAGAATGGTCACGAAGTCGAAAAATGGATGCATTGCGATTGCTATGAATGGATTTCTCACGACATACAAAATGAATTGCATTTTGCGTCACAGCTTACTTCCGAAACTGATCGCAGATATTAAAGTTGCAACGTATTTTTCTATAATAGTGGATGAAACTAAGGATGTGTCCACGCGATAACAATTCAGTATCTGTGTGCTCTGGTTCTGATCAGATGTTTTATTTTCTCAACTACTATAGCAGGGCTAGGGCTGAGAACTAGAAGGGGGAAGCACCTCGACCTACAAGATCTTTTGTGCCTGAGCCCCTGGGAGGGGTGAGGTGAGACGAAAAAGAGGGTGGCCGGACCAGGAGTCACGACGGGGCAGAGGGCAGGATCCCTACCTTTTACAGATTGAAACTCTCCCCGAATGGCAGCTGGTGCAGATTGCACATCCCACTGGGGGGTCGAGGACTCGGAGACCACCCCCCCCCATTCCTGGGGACTTAGGGTTACATAGAGCATCCTTTTCCCTGACATGCAATGCAAATGCAATACCGAGACTCCCGCCGACACTTGCGACCCTGAAACAGACCAAACGGATATAAGGTGAAGTGAAATGAGACTGGAGGTGAAATGAAGGGACAGGAAATTCGGGGGATATAATAATGAATCTTCCCAGCATTCACCTATGGACCCGGGGAAACCCCGAAGAAACACATGGAATACGGACCACAACGTTACCGCCTGAGCCATCCCGCTCGGTATGTACATTGTAGGTAGAGAAGGCATTGCATTCCATCCAAAAATTCGATACTGATATTTCGCAAAAATACATGTTTTGAGATCCCTGAATTCAGAAAAGCATTTTTTAAAAAAATATTTTTGTGTGTGTGTCTATCTGTTTGTGAACAGCATAACTCAAGAACAATAGGTCGGATCAATACCAAACTTGGTAATTAAGTTCATAACTTCCAAAGATGCGACACGAAGGTTTTCAGGAAAATCCCACCTCCCCAAACTACCCTTACATGGTACATTTTTTTAAAATTTTGATTTTCTAAAAAATGACTAAGGATTTTGATTAAAATACCATTATATTAAAGGTATTTGCATAACAAATAAAACGTATATCTTGAATTTTATGGGAATAGTCTTTGAAGTTCTCTTCATTCGGAAGAAATGTTGTAGGTATAATCTTGTATAACTGGTAAACGTTTAGTGATAGACAAAAACGTGCTATACAAGAAATATAAGTAGATCTCTTTAAAACACACAATTTATTTCAAATAGCTTTTTTGTGGCATCCGCCATTTCCGGGATATCCGTTATTAAGGGTTCGTAGTCCGAGTTGTTCAATATTTAGCCATTCTTTTAAAGTCCTATCAACATTTAGTTATTTCTCACATTCCATTGACACAGTATGCAATTTTAAGCCAGCATATAGTGTGCAGTTCTTAAACATTTGACTATCGCTGTTCTCTTTGTATCTGTAACGAAATGTGTAATGTAATTCTTTCTACAAAAGTTTATTTGGATTAAAATGAAGTAGATAGAAAAATAAGCTTTGGTGAGACTAGTTTGTATAAGCTAATAAACTAATAGAGAAATTCATGTGAGTGCATCACATCAGAATTTTTCTTTTCATGTTCCATTTATATGCCGCCTTTAACATTTAAGCCGTCCTCCGTGGTGACCTCTAGTTCCCGAGGTCGCGGGTTCAAAACCGGCGGAGGGCGATGGATTTTTTCGGGCGTAAAAATCCTTAGCTTGGCTTCCTTCGAAGAGGAAGTAAAGCCGGTGGTGCCGTATCGTAGTTTTATGGCACGTAAAAATCTCAAAGCTTGATAGAGGCCTCTGAGCAAAATTTCTGGTCTTTCGCGCCCAATATGGAATGGTACGCTTTAAGTGCACTTAAAGAGCATTCATACATAAAAAACTCAAAGTTTAATTTTAACATTTAAGAGCAATCGGCGGCTTTTTACTTATGAAACAATTGTTCATTCGCCTAATGTGGTGTTTATATTTGGGTTTGTATTCCTTTTGGTTATTGCATTAAATTCGCACATTCACACTTCCATACTCTAATGAGGATGGGGAATAACACTGGCTAAAGAAACATCCCTACTTCCAGCCGTTAATCGAACCCAGGACCTCTGCATTTGGATTTTAGCACCAAACCACAGAGACAGTCATCACTGCCTTTTTTTTTTTTAATAGTTGAACTGTACATTTGAAATAAAGGTAAACCTTTGCAATTCCGTTTGGTCCATTTTTAACCTTTTTGTTTGTTTAACAGAAATGTATCTTCTAATTTTTGGGCGCCAGTCCCCTTCAGTAGAATTGTTGGGGAGCAATGTCCCTGGCTTTGTACGTGGGGGCAAAAAGAAGGGAACATTCTTTCATAAGATTGTGTCATATTTGAACACTCTGTATTATACTACTACAGATATTAGACAATTCAGCCTCAGGTTCCTTAACTGGTGAATATTAAAGGTAACTATATCGCGATTTCCGCAGATACATATTTGCGGAAGGGCGAGCTGACACCAGACGGAGAAAACGTGAATCCGTTATGTTAACAGACGGAATGTGAGCTGCTGTACGGCTGCAAGTCAAGGTGAGAAGGAGGAAGCAAGCACCTGCTCCATATGATGATCTCCGTTAAGTAATGCAAGCGAGGAAGCCGTTATACGCTCTGTGTGCGTTTTTCATGAGCCGGTAAATATTTTATACGTGCCTTCGAGATGCAGCTTCAAGAGGATGTTGTACTATACATCCCGGAAGTTCAGTAAAATTATTTTTATTTTCAGCTTAGTGCGCTAAAAGTTGCGATACTATTAGCGTGTATTTATGCAGTGAGACAGAGATTCAAAAACGCACGAGAGAGGAGTAAAAGAGACGAATCTAAGTGTATCGTAAACGTTAAACAAGCCTATATTTTTATCTTCGATTTTGTACAGACAAAATTCCGTGACGTAGAGGTTTGCGCGGGCTTGGGCCTAAGCCCGGCCTTAATTTGAAAAAATATTTGTCGGGTAGGTCTTGAAAATAAAGACGAAAAATACATATATATGTATGTCACATTCAGCAAATCCGTTTTAATTGTCATGTAAATATTTTAAACCTGTGGTATTTTGCTTGAAATATTAGTGAATTTTGAGGAAATAAAAAATAACGAAAACTTTTCCATGTAAAGGAAAAATAAAAAAGAAAAAAATTGATTTATTATAATTTTTGGTCGGCGATGTTAGATGCTGGAATGACACAATTATCGTAGTATGCATACATCCTCGCAGTAGTAGTAGTAGTAGTAGTAGTAGTAGTAGTAGTAGTAGTAGTAGTAGTAGTAGTAGTAGTAGTAGTAGTAGTAATGATTATGATAAATACCCGCTTCGGCCAATTACAGATAACGTTACAGCAGCACAGCAGTTGTAAACTATGGCTCCCTCCGTCCACCCACACCTAGGACATCTTGGGTAGAGTGCAGTAACAGGGGGCGAAATGCGGTCAACAAGGCAGTATGCTGTCAACTTGCCACTTACTAATTCGAATTCTAAGACCGCACATCATTATTTCTGTAAAGTGGCTCTTCAATTGGTCCCAAGGACCTTAGTGCATCTTTGCCTCACATCAGGGGAAAAAATTCTCATGACGGTACTGGGAATCGAACCCGAGTCCCTTTGTTCCTCGGGCAGAAGAGCTTTTTAGACGGTTTATGATAATAATGATATAATAATAATAATGATAATAATAATAATTAATGATAACAATCTGGAAAGTATTTTTTAAAAACAAAATTATGCCCACGGGCCTAGGCCGGGTGGTACAGCATAACCTCAATCTCGGACTCGGTTCAGATCGGGCCGGGCCGGTCCTTGCAGACCTCTACCGTGATGTGGGGAAAGCGTGTCTACCTGACATTCAAGAGGTCCCGAGTTCGAATCTCTATTAGAGTGAATTACCTGGGTAAGTTTTTTTCAGGCGTTTTCTATTATCCTGAGAAGACGAATATCGGCAACTAAATTCAAGGTACCCCGGCCCCATTTGTCCGGTTAAAACATGTTAAACTTCAAGGGCCCCCCCCCAAAAAAAAGCTAGGAAAGAGAGCATGATAAATTTGTAGCTATGATTGGTTGAAATTTAACGTTTCCCTCTTCTTCTGCACCTCCTGGGTTAGGTCACCGCCTGTTCCGACTTCATACTTCATTCCATCTTGTCCTCTAGGGTAGATTTATTTATTTGTTGAAACAATAACAGCTCCTCGTATTTACGGGCTGGCATCAAGGACATACAAAAACAAATTATAAACGCATTCTATACAGCAAAGACATTAAAATTGAAAAATTACTATAAAGAATAACAACATGATGTTGACAGTTCAATTTTTTTTCACTTGATATGATAGTCAAAAGAAAAACTAAAAGGTATAAAAGGACTGTTAAACGTGACAATAAAAATTATATACATATATAGATAGTAAATAATGCATAATAATTGAATATGAAGCATAAAAATGCTAAAAGTAAATATACAAATGAGTATAATTGTAAGGGTAATTGATCGTCTTATTTCGATATAACAATTATTTTATTTCGTCCTTCAGTTCAAACTTTTCCCAAGTGTTATTTCCCCTATAAGTCCTTTTTCATTCATCCGTACCACGTGTTTCTTCCATGCTTGTCTATATTGGTTGATTAAATGTAAATATAGTTCCCTCCTTTTATCTTCGTTTCTCAATCTATTCCAACTTCACTTCTAACTCTCCTCAACATTTTAATTTCAGTACCTTGAATTAGATTTTTCGTTGGCATTTGGGACTCAGTTTTCATATGCATAAGTCAAAACATGTACTGCAATAGCTTTGTAGAATTTGAATATTCTGTCACATTAATATTTTAATGCTCTTTATACTGTATCACTTATACAGTGCGTTTCAAAAGTCCCACATACTTTCTGCTGCAGCTAAATGGAAATGTTTTTCAAAAAACGCACGTGAAACAGTATATTTTAAAAGGCACTTTTTCACAGAAACAAATCTTTCTTAATATAATTGTTGTAAAGTTGTGACGTCATCAGAAACAGTTTTAAATGACGCCTGTTTTTGCATAGCACCTCAAAGATTTTATTATTGCGTATGATTGTACAAGCTATCAATTGTTTATACAACAAACGTTGATATGGTAACCAAATATAGTTGAATTTTCTGGTGTAGTTTGTTTGCAGAAATTAACACAAAATAACAATGTTTTTAAGTGAAAGTGGGTCAGAAGAAGAGGATTTGTAGCGTGGCTTGCAAGATCGCCGGATGTTTTCCCTCTTGATTATTTTCAATGAGGTTTTTGCTATGCAGCCTGCTGATATTGGTGAATTTAAAAGAAGAATGCGAGTAGAGTGTAGATAAATACCACCAGCAGCATTGAACATGTTAAACAGGAAATGGTACTGCGTCTTATATTGCCAGTTTGTGAATGGACATTTTGAACATTTAATTAATTGAACATTTGCATTTGTAACTTATTTATTTTCATATTAGCGATGCTATTCTTCGCTTGTCGTACATAAATAGAGGTTCTCTTTCAACTTTTATCTGGTTACACACACACACACACACACACACACACACACACACACACTAACACACACACACACACACACACACACTCTCTCTCTCTCTCTCTCTCTCTCTCTACCGTTTGTGAAAATTGTAACACCAAGAAGGAAACGCATGAATTCAATGAATTTAATACCACAGGTTAGGTACATGACAAGTAACAAATGATAAATTTTTCAAATCTATACATGACCTTTGAGCCCTAACATTCAGTATTTGGTGTGGCCTCCATGAGCTGCAATTAGAGCTGCTATACGCCGTGGCATTGAATCAAAAAGGATTTTCCTGAGGGATTTTCCTCCACGCAGTTTGTATTCGAGCCCACAAATCCGTGACAGTGGTTACTGGAGGACCGTGACGCACCAGGTGCCGACCAACCATATCCCAGACATGCTCGATGGGCGATATCTCAGGCGAACGTGCAGCCAGGTAAGCAATGGTACCCGTTGCTCTTTGAAGAAGGCTTGTACATTCCTCGCAATATGTGGCCGGGCATAGTCCTGTTTAAATGTGGCCTGTGGAGATGCCTGAAGCAGGGGGAGTGCCTCAGGCTCTACAACCACCGTTAGGTACCGGTTGCTGTTCAAAGTGCCCTCAATTCGTAGGAGGCGAGATCAGTTTGAAACCAATGGCGCCCCAAACCATCACACCTGGTGTTTGTCCACTATGCCGCTCAACAATGCAGTCCTCTAGGTTGCGCTCACCACGGTACCGCCGGACATGTATGCGGCCATCACTGTAGAACACGTTGAAGCGGGACTCGTCCAAAAAGACTACATTTTGCCACTCAGCACCTCACATGCCCATTGCAGTCGGAAGAGCTTGTGGTTTCTGGACAATGGAAACCGACGTAATGGCATGCATGCAACCAGTCCAACCTGCAGCAGACGGCGACGAACCGTTGATGCAGACAAGTTCACACCTGTTGCAGTGCTCCAGCGTCTAGCCAACACTGTGGATGAAGCTGTACGGACAGTTTATTATTATTATTATTATTATTATTATTATTATTATTATTTATGGACGCTCTTTAACTGCTATGGTCCTTAGCGTCCCATTCTATATTGGGCGTGAAAGACCGGTAATTTTGCTCAGAAGCCTCTTTATCAGGCTTGAAGTTCTTTTACGTGCCGTAAATCTACGACACGGGACCATCGGCTTTACCTCCCTTCCGAAGGAAGCCATGCTATGGATTTTTACGCCCGAAAAAATCCATCGCCCTCCGCCGGGTTCGAACCCGCGACCTCGGGAACTAGTGGCTAGCATGGTAACCACTACACCACGGAGGACGACAATGTATGGTCCGTTATGGCCGTGCGGACTAGATGTAGGTCGTCCCGTGCTGTGGTCATGTTCCGTGGTCCAGTACCCACTCTTCGCTGCGTACGATCTTCATCTATCCACTGGTTCCACACACGCATCTGCATGTCGTAGCAGCATGCCCTGTACGAGCCGAAATGTCACAGTATGATAAATCCGCTTCGTGGAGACCGATCATTCTGCCCCGTTCGAACTCGCTCACATGCCGATATGGCTCCCTTTGACGTCGACGAGGCATACTGGCACTCACTTTATTGTTTCCACCTTGTTTGACAGCTCTGCACTGACTACACTGACCTTGTCGGACCGACACGAGAGGCTCTGCTCGGCCTACGTGTACCCCATCTGCAAACCTAATCACTTATTGCTTGCACACTCTTCTACACTTCCACCAAGTTTGGAGTTATTCGGGAAATTCTTTCTTGGTGCTGCAATTTTTACAAACGGCAGTGTGTATGTGTGTGTGTGTATCTAGAGAGAGAGAGAGAGAGAGAGAGAGAGAGAGAGAGAGAATGTAATTTAATTTCAAAATTTTTCCGACGACGCCACAACTTGCACAACAATGATATTACAAATGGTTTGCTTCTGTGAATAAATATCTTTTAAAATATACTGTTTGGCGTCTCCCAGCGTTTTTGGAAAAACGTTCATTTAGCTGTAGCAGAAAATATGCGGGACTTGAAATGACTATATGTTATCATGCATAGACATTTCTTTTAAGTACAGTAATATAATATGAGTTACACTGTTCATATCTGTGAGAGACTTGGATATGTTATTCCGAATTTTGAACTTATTCCTAGGGTAACTGTATTTTGGACACTGCAAGATGAGATGTTTAACTATAAGAGGGGTTTTACACAAATCACAAGATAATGATTCTTCTTTTGGCAGTAAGTAGGCATGTGTCAGTTTTATGTGGCCTATTCTTAATATTTGAAATTGATCTCTTCTTCGGAATTTCTTGTATAGGATAGCATAATTGTTTCTGGTATATCCAACGATTAATCCATGCGGCTTTGAATTTTGAGATTATGAGCGAGCCAAGCTCTCTGTGAGGTGTAGAGATCTCCTTCTCTCTCTTGGTAAGCCATTTATTTATTAGTTTCTGTCGCTGATCAGGTAAAGTGTTGAATTTATGTTTGCCTTTTTTCTTGGATTAGTTCACGAGAAATGTGCGGAAGTCTGAACTCCTATAAAAACCTGCAGTCATGAAAAGATATAATAGATGGATGAGATTTTCTGCATCAGTGCTTTGCCGGGTTGCTGTAAATTCCATGAGGTCACACTGGACAACATCGAACCCGGTTCTGTTATGGTAAGTGACTGCTAGGGAGGATGCGGTCACTTCCCAAACCTGAGTACAAGTCACGACGGAATTAGTCACTCAGCAACAGTAATTCTGAACTTGAAACAAATACATGCTCTTATTGTGAATAAGGTAAAGATCAATAAGCCAATCTAATTTATTTATTTAACCATTTAACTTCTGTGTTAACGTTGATTTTATCAGTAGAGTCAGGAGTTTAATGCAGATGCGTATTTCTTCTCTGCTGTCAAAAATAATCTCACTTGGTATATGACATAATTACATTTCCAACAATTTAAATAACATTTTGTTGCACATAATGTATATTTTGACTGTTTTGTTTATTAGGTTATTTCAGCAGTTTACAAATTATGCTACATATTTGCTTATTTTACATATACATATAATTTTATAAATATATTCTTATTTTATTAGTTTTATCTCCATATTTCATTTACAAATACGAGATTTCTGAATATGTGCCATTGAGGCAGTCTTTAAACTTGGCAACACTGATGGTAGGTCACATACAACGCAATTAATACATAACGTCATATCGGTTCATTCCCACTTTATCTGGTCGTAGCCGTTCCATTACGGTATGAAGATGGATGTTAAGGATTTCTCGGAATTGAGTTCAAGTGTGGTTATATGTAATATGGAATTTAGTTTAAATGTTACTATTTAGTACATATCTCTTAGTATTTATAAAAAATGGGTAACCTATTAATTTACATAAAGGAAAACATTTCAAAATATTCAACCTTTAATAGACTTACAAGTTCAATTCCGAAAATATTGCTGCAGGTTCGCAATCGTTGTCCAGCGCTCGTTCAATTGTGCTGCTTGTGTAAGGTGAAGGCCTTGTGTTTGGTTATCCTAACTCTTGAAATATTAAAGTTAAAGTTTGGTGAGTTAATAATCTACATGATTTCCAAAATAGTTTTATTCACGGGGAGTTATAGAAAATTGCCTTACATATTTATTTTGTCAATATAATGTCAATACCTTTTATATGAGCATGTTTATGACTATATTATGGAAGTTTTCAATGCATAAATTCACATATATTAAAATGAAAATTAGAACATAAAATTCCTCTCCCTATTTACAAGTTACCAACTATTAGACACAGCCACATTCACTTCTACATTAGTACTTCCAGGCTTACTCTTTTGGGGAAAAAGAATGATTCTGCTTAAAGAAGAATTCCCCGCCAAAACCGGGAATTGAACCGGGGATATCTGGATCTTGCCATGGTAAACACTATATTCTTTTCCCTCCGTCAAATAACGATGCTATAAATTATTTAGAAAGACATACGAGGGATGCTGAAGTTTTTAGAATGCATGTTTATAAAAACAAATTAAATTTGTTTATAATTGACAGCTAGTTTCTAATATTTTGCGAGTTAATTGCCGTGTAGTTTGTGCTATTTAAATATCATCATTTAACGATTTTTTTCACCCAAAAATGAATTTCACTAGAGGACATTTCCGGGCTACGGTTTTTTACGATTTTAAATCATCAACTCCTATACAATGTGAAGATCAGCTTTGAAATGCATTTAAAGAAGAAGCCCCATAAATAAGGCAACAATTTATAATTGGTACAGCGCATTCAAAAGAGATCGGTTTTTTCTTACTGATGAATTTCGTGGACGCCCAAGAACTGCTGTTACTGATAAAAATATTGCCGCTGTTCGTGCAATCCTTGAAGAAGATCGACGGACATCTTATGAATTTATTCAGGCGACATTAGGCTTCGGTATGAATCAAATCCAAAATATTTTGCATCAACAATTAGCCATGAGAAAACTTTGTTGTGGGTGGAATGGATTGAATCGATGGATTCCACATAAACTGGCTCCCAATCAAAAACAAAACGCATTCATTGGTGCAGAAAAACTGGAAAAATTCCAAGGTGGCATTTGAAATTTGGTTTGGAATATCGTTACTGGGACGAATCTTGGATTTATTGTTATGATCCTGAAAAGAAACGTCAATCGGCTCAATGAGTCTTTTGAGCAGAACTTAGGCCTACAAAAGTCCGACGAATTCGTAGTGCTGGTAAAGAGATGTTTGCTAGTTTTTTTCCCCCTAAAGCGGGTCATATTGCTACTACAGCATCAGAAGTTAGACGTAGCATTACTGCCGATTGATACACAAATGTCTGTTTATCGCAAATTTTTGAAAAAGTTCGTGAAAAACGCCCAAAGGGAAAAATAATGTTACATCATGAAAACGCATCGTCGCATACAGCAAAACTGAGTATCTGGATGCCCTGCACCATGAAGCCTCCCCATACAGTCCTGACCTAGCACCTTTTTGTTTTGTTTCCAAAAATTAAAGATAAAATGTATGAAGCAGTGGAACATTATAAAATCCTAGTTTCTGAAGTGCTTAAGCAAGAGTGGCATCATTGCATTAAGGAATGGTTTCATGGAATACAAAGATGTACTGATGTTAAAGGGGAATATTTTGAAAAACAATGAAATAATTTGTTTTTAAAACTAATCCTTCTTTGAGTTTTAAAAATTTACGATGTGGCCTCCTATTTTTGGGATTCAAATATATTTTTTATATTTGTCATATTTTCATGTTTTGACAAATCTAATTTCATATGTTGGCAACATTTTTCTCACATTGCGCCTATCTCTACTGATATGACATGGTGTGATGACCAAAACTGTTTTGATGATGCCCATGACTCGACATTAACTTCACTAATAAGGTTATCTATATTGATATAAAAAGAAGAAGAATTCTGTGTAGGGGGTGATATGCAGGGTAATCTCAAAAACCACTCATTCGATTTTGATAATTCTTTCACTATTGAAAACCCCTATTCTTTCTGAAGGACATGGTCTATAAAGCACCTAACTTCATTTCATAAATTACTAAAAGATTAAAAAGGAACTACAAAGCCGTTGTGCTTGAATAATTACATGAAGAAGCGGGAGTCGAGTTTAAAAAGCTCGGGAGCCAGCTAGTCATACAGTAAGCAACATCTCTTGGAAGGTAGTTTACTTTTCAGAGAGGTAACCTCTTCCTTGAAGTGATGTGCACCTAGCCGTGTAAAGATTCCTTACTGCTCCGCCCAGTGGTTAAATTAAATTAAATTGACTTTTATTTATGGACGTTCTTTAACTGCTGTAGTCCTTAGCGTTCCATTCTATATTGGGCGTGAAAGAGTGGAAATTTTGCTCAGAGACCTCTATCAGGCTTGAGGTTCTTTTACGTTCCGTAAATCTACGACAAGGGACCACTGCCTTTACTTCCCTTTCGAAGGAAGCCATGCTAAGGATTTTTACGCCCGAAAAAATCCATCGTCCTTCGTCGGGTTTGAACCCGCGACCTCGGGAACTAGAGGCTAGCCCTATTGGTAGTTGGCAGAGTATGTAAAAATGTTTTTTTTATATAGAGGGCCTCAAAATATTTATTTTCGGTAAAAATTCAACATCGAATTTTTGGATGGGATATGAAATCTTCTCTACCTACTATGTACTTGTAGAGAAAGTAGAATAAACGAGAGTGGGTAGAGAAACTCATGTAAGTGCAACACATGAGATTTTTACTTTCTCTACTATGTGTAGTAAGTAGGGGAAGTATTGCATTCCACTCACAAATTCGATACCAATATTTCACCGGAAAAGCATGTTTTGAGGCCCCCTGAATCCGAAAAATGAATTTTTAGATAAAAGTCCGCGTGTCTGTGTGTGTGTGTGTGTGTGTGTGTCTGTAAACAGCATAACTCAAAAACGAAAAGTCGGGATAAATACAAAACTTGGTATTTAGGTTAACTATCTTCAAAAGATGCGACACGAAGATTTTGAAGAAAATCGCCCCATCCCAGCTACCCTTTACATGGAACACTTTTCGAAAATGTTTATTTTTTAAGAAATGGCTCTAACGATCTTGATTAAAATACCATACATTAAAGATATTTAAATGACAAATAAAATGTATATCTTGAATTTTCTAGGAATAGCCTTTGAAGTTTTCGTCTTTCGGAAGGAAAGCTGTATAATCTTGTATAATTGGTAAACGTTAAGAGATAGAGAAAACGTATTACACCAAAAATATAATCTCTTTATCTCTTTATTTATCTCAAATAAGTTTTTTGTGGCATAAGCCATTTCTGAGATACCTATCCGTTATTAATGGTTCGAATTGCTCATTTTTTGGGCATGCTTTAAAGTCCTTTTGTCATTCAGTTGTTTCTGACGATTGCATGGAAACAGTATGGAATTTTAAGGTCAGCTAATAACGTCCAGTTCTTAAAGATTTGACTATCGCTGTTCTCATTGTATCTATAACGAAATGTGTAATGTAGATATTACTGCAAAGGTATATTTGGATAAAAGTGTGGTCGCTAGAAAAATAAGCTTTTGTAGTAATAGCTTGTATACACATTAATAAACGATAGAGGTTACAGAAAGTCATGTGAATGTATCACTTCAGATTTTATTTAAGGTTCTGGACATACAGAATGGAATGCTCCACATAGCTACCAGCTCTTAAAAGACTTGACTTCGTTTAAAGCCTACTGTATTCCAATATTCCTCTTGCACCTACAAGAAAATAGTAATAATATAATTTCTGCAAATATTTATCTTGATTAAGATGAGGTAGTTGGAAGAAGAAACGTTTGTAAAAATAGTTTTACAAAATTAGAGAAAGTCATGTGTGTGCAACACATCAGATTTTTTAAAAGTTTAAATTCTTCAGGCGCCCAATAAATCATATATCTATATTCTTAATGAGAAGAACCACAGAATTTATTTTGAGCAAAACCAGAAAAAGCACATTTGATTATTTTTATATTTCCTAGTCCTCGTAAGGATGCAAGGCGAAAATATCCTTGCGATTCCCCACCCTTGTTGCTACCTGGGTGCGGGACATCTGTGCTCGATTGTATGCAGGAGGACTGGAACGGAGTACACTCATCCGCTTGAGTTCCTTGGGGAGCAATAATTATATAATTCGTCAATTAGAATTTCGAAAACCGATCTCGAAAACTGCACCTAAGCAAATGCTGGGATACAGTTTGTAACACTTATTTACATAAATTCCATATATGAATTGTATACGCACACCTGTTTTTAATTTCTATTTCCGCGTTACCTACTGAAGAACTAACTTTCTCCTGTAATGACAGCTTCTTTAAATGCACAGTCATTAGTGTGCTTTAGTTAATGCCGCATTTAATCGCTTCTTATCTACTGTTTGCAGTTTCGTTCCAGATTAATCCCTACTCATTTGCTCATTAAAACTGATATGAATTAGAGGGAACGTATCTGCAAAAGGATTGCCCCATATAATTTGTTCAATTGATGATAAAACCCTTCCAACGAATAAAGTCTTAGATTTATCCGTAAAAACATTGGATGCTAATTGATAACTCATTTGCATAAAATTGTAGCTCTTCATGATTTTTCTCCACGTCGGCTTGGTGGATTACAACCTCGAGAACAAAAATTGTTACCATGGCGGTTAATTAGTAAACGAAAATGTAACAGCTGTGATTTTGTGAGAGGCAGTAATGACTATATCAATACGCTATGAAACAAAAACAGACCTTAAAAGATCACTGCAGATACGCGCAACAATAAATCAACTTTCTGGATGCCAGAACTGTGAAGGAGTTGGAGTAGGGCAGGTACGGAGGGGGACTTGGCACCTCGATCTGCAAGATTTCTGTGCCTCTACGCTCGGCCCGAGTCTGAATCGAACCCGAGTGCAAGTAAGTTGTATCACCCGAGCCCGGCCCGAGTACGAGAATAAGTTGTAGTATCACCCGAGCCCGGCCCGAGTACGAGAATAAGTTATTGTGTCATCCGAGCCCGGCCCGAGTACGAGAATAAGTTATTGTGTCATCCGAGCCCGGCCCGAGTACGAGAATAAGTTATTGTGTCATCCGAGCCCGGCCCGAGTACGAGAATAAGTTGTAGTATCACCCGAGCCCGGCCCGAGTACGAGAATAAGTTATTGTGTCATCCGAGCCCGGCCCGAGTACGAGAATAAGTTGTAGTATCACCCGGGCCCGGCCCGAGTACGAGAATAAGTTTTAGTATCACCCGAGCCCGGCCCGAGTACGAGAATAAGTTTTAGTATCACCCGAGCCCGGCCCGAGTACGAGAATAAGTTGTATCACCCGAGCCCGGCCCGAGTACGAGAATAAGTTATTGTATCATCCGAGCCCGGCCCGAGTACGAGAATAAGTTGTATCATCCGAGCCCGGCCCGAGTACGAGAATAAGTTGTAGTATCACCCGAGCCCGGCCCGAGTACGAGAATAAGTTGTATCACCCGAGCCCTGCCCGAGTACGAGAATAAGTTGTATCATCCGAGCCCGGCCCGAGTACGAGAATAAGCTGTTGTATCATCCGAGCCCAGCCCGAGTACGAGAATAAGCTGTTGTATCATCCGAGCCCGGCCGAGTACGAGAATAAGCTGTTGTATCATCCGAGCCCAGCCCGAGTACGAGAATAAGTTGTATCATCCGAGCCCGGCCCGAGTACGAGAATAAGTTGTATCATCCGAGCCCGGCCCGAGTACGAGAATAAGTTGTATCATCCGAGCCCGGCCGAGTACGAGAATAAGTTGTTGTATCATCCGAGCCCGGCCCGAGTACGAGAATAAGTTGTATCATCCGAGCCCGGCCCGAGTACGAGAATAAGTTGTATCATCCGAGCCCGGCCGAGTACGAGAATAAGTTGTTGTATCATCCGAGCCCGGCCCGAGTACGAGAATAAGTTGTATCATCCGAGCCCGGCCCGAGTACGAGAATAAGTTGTATCATCCGAGCCCGACCCGAGTACGAGGATAAGTTGTATCACCCGAGCCCAGCCCGAGTACGAGAATAAGTTGTATCATCCGAGCCCTGCTCGCGTACGAGAATAAGTTGTATCATCCGAGCCCGGCCCGAGTACGAGAATAAGTTGTTGTATCATACGAGCCCGGCCCGAGTACGAGAATAAGTTGTACTGTATCATCCGAGCCCGGCCCGAGTACGAGAATAAGTGTATCATCCGAGCCCGGTCCGAGTACGAGAATAAGCTGTATCATCCGAGCCCGGCCCGAGTACGAGAATAAGCTGTTGTATCATACGAGCCCGCCCCGAGTACGAGAATAAGTTGTTGTATCATCCGAGCCCAGCCCGAGTACGAGAATAAGCTGTTGTATCATCCGAGCCCGCCCCGAGTACGAGAATAAGCTGTTGTATCATCCGAGCCCGCCCCGAGTACGAGAATAAGCTGTTGTATCATACGAGCCCGCCCCGAGTACGAGAATAAGCTGTTGTATCATACGAGCCCGCCCCGAGTACGAGAATAAGCTGTTGTATCATCCGAGCCCAGCCCGAGTACGAGAATAAGTTGTATCATCCGAGCCCGGCCCGAGTACGAGAATAAGCTGTTGTATCATCCGAGCCCGGCCCGAGTACGAGAATAAGTTGTTGTATCATCCGAGCCCGGCCCGAGTACGAGAATAAGTGTATCATCCGAGCTCGGCCCGAGTACGAGAATAAGTTGTATCATCCGAGCCCGGCCCGAGTACGAGAATAAGTTTTAGTATCACCCGAGCCCGGCCCGAGTACGAGAATAAGCTGTTGTATCATCCGAGCCCGGCGCGAGTACGAGAATAAGTTGTATCATCCGAGCCCGGCCCGAGTACGAGAATAAGCTGTTGTATCATCCGAGCCCGGCCCGAGTACGAGAATAAGCTGTTGTATCATCCGAGCCCGGCCCGAGTACGAGAATAAGTTGTAGTATCATACGAGCCCGGCCCGAGTACGAGAATAAGTTGTTGTATCATACGAGCCCGGCCCGAGTACGAGAATAAGCTGAACTGTATAACCCGGCCCGGGTCTCAACCGAACCCGAGCCCGGCCCGAGTCCGAAGTTTTACTGTATCACCTGGCCTGATTGTTTAATTTTTTTAAATAAAATTATTCTCTATCTATTATCTACTACACTCCGCGGTGAGGATGGACGAAGGGGACGGAATTTGCAGCTGCCATGGCGTAACCTTAATTCGCAACTGGCCTAAGCAATAATATATTTATTATTACAATTACTGCTATTGCGATGGGTCTGTGCAACCTGTGATAATTGTGCATTTTGTCATCGTAACACCAAGAACCCCCCTACCCAAAAGGATATATTCATTTTTTTAGACTTTATTTTCCTTTTGCATGGACAACTTAACTCTATGTTTCATTTTCTAAAAAAATGGTGTTAATGATTCTGATTAAAATACCACATGTTTAAGATATTTACATGACAAATAAATTGATATATAGACTGTAATAAATTATTTTTTTCTATATGTTTATTTTCAGGCTCGAGCCCGACAAACGTTTTGTGAACTAAGGTTGAAGCCGGCTCAACCCATACCTCCAGTGTATATACACAGTAGTAAACAGTCAACTTGATCGGATTAACTCGTCTCGATTCGTTTCGCGCAGCGGTATTCCGCTGTTTAGCAGCACGGCTCGCAGTAGTAAACAGCAGGTAGGTACACTTCCCCGGCTCTTCGCCCCGGTAGCATTTTTCTCATCTGCGAACTGCACACACTATGTAAATTATTATTATTATTATTATTATTATTATTATTATTATTATTATTATTTCTTTATTCACCATTAAAATATTTTACAATTTCATGGTTTCATATATATATATATATATATATATATATATGGTAACATAGTCTTAAACACAATACTAGCATAGTAAAAATGAACTTAAAATAGAATACAATAAGAATCCATATAGCCTATACAATGTACTGGACAAAATAGATTAATTAATACAATAACACGAAAAGTATAAACGTAAAAACCAAAAAAGGAAATTACAGAAAAATATAATCACAATGCTCACTATAGTACATAATGAAGAGTTTTGGTACATTAATACAGTTGAAACTTGAAATCTGTAGATATTATTCATATAAATACACATAGATAGAATAACAATGGGTTAAATACAAGGTCTGCTATCTTACAGCTAACAATGATATCCGAAATATATCGGATAAAGCACATAACGTTTAGGGAATGGATAAAATGTATAATAATAATAATAATTATTATTATTATTATTATTATTAGTATTATTATTATTACTGTACAAAGCACACGAACTAAAAGTTATATTTTATGCACAGTGCGATACTGTTTTTGTGCGACTCCATTGCTACCAACTTGGTTTCATGTCAGTCACATAATAAGTAGTGTTTGTTGCTCATGTGCGAGTCTATTGTTTTCTCTGCAGGCGCCATTTTTTCTTTGTTGCAGGTAGGTGCAGGCAGATCTGGGATAAATGAGTATACGAGCTGAAGCTTTCCTGGCGTTGTGAGTACTCTAGGTTTTCTCGGGCTTCCAGCCAGATGTTAGAAACCTACGTTTCGGGAACGGTATACGTTCCCAACCAACTCTACATCTGGCTGGAAGCCCGAGAAAATCTAGAGTAAATCTAATATTATTTTACAAATTTAGGACTGTCTAAACAATAGCCTACGGCCTCGTACCGCAAAATACCAACTCATAAAATAAAAATCTTCTTTTAACAACTGTATCATAAACAATTTCTGGATGTTGGTAACGCTCCAAGGTTATTTGTCAACAATAACAATTGTAATCATGTGTGACTGCTATAGCTTCATAAACATGGCAGCTGATTTGTTAAAAGTAGGACACTCTTGTTGGAAGACCCGTTAATAGCCCTCGATACAATAGCACTAACGCTGGATAAAGTGTTTCCTTAAACTAAGCGCAGTTACATTCTAAACGCGAGCAAGCATAAACAAGGAGGATGGCGGAGAACTTGGGAAATGAAGCAGCCTAAAAAATTATGACTATTATTATTGGTAATAATTGTTGTAGTAGTAGTAGTAGTGGTAGTGGTAGTGGTAGTAGTAGTGGTAGTGGTAGTGGTAGTGGTAGTAGTGGTAGTGGTAGTGGTAGTAGTAGTGGTAGTGGTAGTAGTAGTAGTAGTAGTAGTAGTAGTAGTAGTAGTAGTAGTAGTAGTAGTAGTAGTAGTAGTAGTAGTAGTAGTAGTAGTACTAGTAGTAGTAGCAGTACATAATGGTAATAAATAGATAGATATTTTATTTCACTTCGTTAGTTACATAAATTAATTCTCATATAAGTTCTATAATACATAACTTTATCTCTAAACATTACCCTTTACATATCCTTTTCACTAAGTTGCTGCATTACTAAGGGCTCGCAAACATCCAACACCATGGTTGTCGAGTTATTGGGTCCTATTTAATTTTATGATTCAACAATCTACATTTTCTTTCTATTCCCTATTTCTAATTTTTTATCAGCCATTTATTTCTCACTACACCTAAATATTTTCCTATTTCAAATAAATTTTCCTTGGATTTAACTCTTAACATCCTTTTACGTATAATTTCATTTGGTAAACTAGACCAATTATTTCTTTGCAATTTTTTCCTCATAATCATTGTTCCTTCACATTCTAACATTAAATGCCAATAATTATTAAATTTACTATTACATAATGGGCATTTGCCTTCATTTTCTGCTTCTCCTACGCCCATGCAAAGCCCTCTCTTGCTATTTTATTACAAACCACAACATAGTTTTCTCTTTCCCATGTCCTTTTAATCTCTGTATACACATATAATGATCTTTTTGAATTAAAACTACCAACTATTTCCTGTCTTTCCATATCTTCAATCCTCAATCTTAACTCTTTTCCAACATCCCTTCTCACGTGATTGTCTATATCTCCAAATATCCCCACACCCTATTTCATTGAGAATTGCTTCTAGGCGCTTGTACCAAGTATTCTCTTTTAATGTTAATATTACTAGCGTCTTTTCAAAGTGCTCATTATTTCCTTTCGCCGACGGTGCATAGTATTCTTGCTTGGTCTCTAAGCGAAATTAACCTATGCTCTCTGTTTGGTTTCAGATTTGAACCCACAAAAGGACGCCACCGTAGAATACAGCATATTATCAAAGTACGCACCTTGTTTTACAGTTGACCTGCTATGGGAAAACCTCAGGGACGCCGATGAGAATATCTGTCAGGTCTGTTGGAAGACCAACATCCGGAAGATTAAATAAACAATAGGAAGGAGATTAAACTTCCATTCCAGTATATCCAATAGCTCTAGTCGACTACGCACTCAGGTGCTCCGATGTTGTGCCCTTACATATTGATTTTTTATTACTCTTGAAGGTTTCAAAAGAATCTGGCTGAAATTTGTAAGATACATGTAAATATTTTCAACGCTATACGATTTTTTGTTTATATTTCTGTTACGTTGTTCTTTATATAAACGTCTTTTATACATTTTTCACACAAGTGCAATTTTCTGAAGAACTACACGAATTATGGAGCTAATATTTTCTACACTTATGTAACAACGTTACTTTTATTATTAGACTACGAACATTGTGGATGTTATGGTCTTATAAGGACAAAATATTAAGTGAATTTTGCAATTCTTTGTTTAGAAAACAGAAAAACTGGTTTCCACTCATTGAATATGATGAACCGAAAGTAGTGGAACACAGGTGGACAGTTGCATTAGCAGATAATATTAAAATGATTCCTGTACTGCAAAAGGTTTCTGAGAAAAACGAATCTTGTTCACCATGCTTTTACTAAATTCTCAACTGCTTTTTTCCACACTTAACAATTTTTAATTTCTCTATTACCTGCCCATAGTAGGTAGAGGGAATATTGTATTCATTAAAAAATTCAATAAACATTTCATAAAAAAACCCTCAGTGTGTGCGTGCGTGAACAGTTTTACTCAGAAACGAAAAATGAGATATACTAAATTTTATACTTTAGAAGTGGGTGTGGAATCTTTCCTCTGTTGTTTAATTTATATATTGACAATGCCACCCGACAGTGGAAACACCAACTGAAAATTTTAAATGTAACGGATAATTGGGATAAAATGAATTTTATTACGTCACTCACATATGCAGATGACCTTGTGATAATTGCTAATAATGAAGACACGTTAAAAAGGGTATCTATGAATTAAATAATATAGGAAAAGAATGTAATATGTCAATAGCTGTAAATAAAATAAAATAATGGCTTTTATTGGCAAAAACCCCTGAGGTTAAAAATACCCATCTAAGAACAAATAGTGGAACAGGAAAAGCGTTTTAACTATCTTGGATGTAAAATATGATATCAAGGAGAAATACAGAAGTACAGCGTAAAATAGAACGATTTTACCATGAAGTGGTACATACAATCAGAACACTTAAAGGAAAGATAGAATAACAAAATTCTATAAAACCATGGCCACACCTACGAGTACATATTTATATAATAGTGAGAGTTTGACACTGAAAAAAGGTATAAGTCGAATACAAGCAACTGAGATGAGATTTTTATGTAAACCATTAGGGTCACAAGACGAGACAAAACAAGAAGTGAAACAATAAGACAAGAATTGGATACATAAACGAAAACGAAAGTAAATAATTGCCTAGAACACGTACCCGTGCATCGAATGCCAAATGAGAGATACCCAAGAAGAGCTCTAAGTATAGACCACAAGGATGAAGAAAAATAGGAAGACGCAATAAACGATGGATCGAACAATTTGGAGACGCAACGAACTAAAGCGCTCAACGCTTGAAGCAGAAGAAGAGTTGAAGCATACGAAGCGAAGATTTTCAAGAACATTCTTCCATCCCAAACTACCATATACAACGTTTGTGATTTTTATTTTCTCAAAATTCCTTTAACGATTTTTATTAAAATATAATTATATTTGAGATGTTAATGTGACAAATTGAGTATATCTTGAATTTCCTGCGAATATCCTTGAAATCCTCTTATGCGAGCTGAATTTTATATAATTTTGATAACTGGAACATTTTAGGCTATATACGAAAACTTGTTACAGGAAAAGATAGGCTCCATTAAAATACTCAATTTGTACTAAACTTTTTCCGTTTTCGAAATATTGCACGCTGCATATTTAAACTTTCCAATTATATCATCTGACGTACAGGCTTGAAAATTTGCTGTTCTTATTTTTGTTCCCGCCTTTTTTTCTTTACAATGCAAGAACCCGTTTTCTAAGCATATTAATGCTTGTTCTGTCTATTGTATCTAAACACTATGTTAGCTATTGCTTAATTTGATGCTATTCTCAAGTAAAATTATACCTAACATAACTTTGCTAGAAAATTAAGTTTTATATGATATTAAAAATATATAATAGATATATGTGAATCTGTCATGAATAGAGAAGGACGTGTGAGTGTCCACATCAGATTTCTATACAAATGAATTAATCAACATAGATGCATAAACAGAAAAATTGTACAATATTTATGACATAAACATTTAAGCAAATTCATTCAGTATTTTAAGAGTGTTGACAAATGTAAGGTCTAATGCCATGCAGTGGTCTACAGGTAAATGTTTCGGACCTACTAGGGTTTAATTTGTGTTGGCAGCCATTTTGGTAGAGGCAATAAACACTAACGGCACCTGCAGGATCCGTTCTCAATGTTAGCAGGTTGATTGGAAGAAGATTAAATGAACTAGATGCACGAGAAGGAGCGACAGAATGGGGGGGGGGGTGCGTTTGTCAATTCGAAATTACCAGGCATTATCATAAATTTCAAATGTCTGTTAAATGCAGAGTTTTCATCTCTATCTCATCATGGTGAGAGAGTGTCTTCCGCACAAAGCAATAAAGCACTAAAGCTTGAAAAAAAACGAAATATTGTTTATCCTTAGTTGACTTCAATAAGTAAGGTATTCGTTTACAAGGGTCAGCTCGCTTATTTCAGCCCCTCATTGCTACCAAGAAATTGTTTTAGGTCATGTATGTTCATTAACTTATTAAAACAGGCATGCTTTTTGTAAGGGAGGGGAAGTTTTACAAAACCAACTTGCTCTGGTCCAATAGTTTAAAAAGGGACGTAATTCAAAACTGCGTTATACACAACCATAAACAGAGCTACTAGACTCTTGTAAGACACTCCTTTCCATTCAGACTGAAATTGCAACTTTAAATAAGCTTCCAAGTGTTCAGCAGAACTTTGCTAATGATTTCATCATGGAATTTACCTTGCTCAGTTTTAAGAAATTCGCAGTTTCACTATGATTTTTGTGCTGTGTGCTGTCATCTTTATTATTCTCTCTTGTACTTCAAGTGTATCACAAAATCTCTTCCATATAAACCTACTACATATCATTATATTTATTAATTGTACAATATGTTCATTTTTAGATTCCAGAATTTCGTCTGTTTCAGTACCCATCAGCACCCATTATCGTAATTCTACCTTGTGTAGTGACAGTCATTTGATGTTGTATAGATACTTTACATAACACGTCAGTAATAGTAGTAATAATAATAATAATAATAATAATAATAATAATAATAATAATAATATATTTTCATAACTCCAAACGTGAATAACACTCGAACGGCAGTGACTAATTGATATTAATTAGACAAATTACACAAGAAAACTTTCGGTCAATCAACGAGCTCAGTGTTACTCTGACAGACGGATTATATTGATAATAAAAATTACACGTGAGCGCCTTTTAGCCAATGTACCGTCGCATTGAGGCCTTATTCACCAATCAGATCAAACTTAATCGATAGTTTTAAAGCATGGTGCTCAAAAACTAACAACACTATTTTTTCCTACATTCATTTTTATTACTATAATCTCTGCTTCGATTCGATTAGGGATCCAGGAAGCCCATTCTCATACATTTTCCTGTTCATATTGGCAGTTGATAGAAACTGTTGAATTGGGGAGATTTGGTGACCTGCGAATTCAAAATATAAAAGAAGCGATACAAGATCTAACGCCGCATAATACAAAATGGTAAGCCACTTTAGTGATTATACTAAGAGTACAAAAAATAGCATCGTTCTTGCATTGTAGTTATCTTACCGAACCCCCTCTTGCTTATAATTTTTCGTAGGTGATTTAATTAGCAAACTCATGCTTCTTGTCATTAGATAATTAACCTCAATTAAATTGCCGAAAAAAACTATCAGCACTCGTAGTATTACCGAATAATATTATTCCACTATAAATCAATAATCTGATATAGATTAATTATGTGCTATAAAGTGAAAATCACCCATGTGATTACTAGGGCTGCGACATCGGAGTTGCTACGAGGAGAAAAGCGTATAGAACAGGAAGGTAAGGATGTAGGGATAAGGGCTGACATTGACCGCGCGCGGTACAATCTATACAGGAAGAATTACGCATGTCTCGTGAACATGTACTTTATTTCTGCAATACTATTTATAACATATACAGCTGACTTATATAACTGAAATGTCTTTACTAAATCAGTAAATCAAAACGCTAAGTCACAATTGTACCCCGTGCAATTATAAGACAGATTTGTAGTTCCTTGACATAGAAGCAACATAAGATTTTTTTTTGAAAAATGCATCATGTGTTGCATTTTGCATATACCCATAATTTTATATTTTGAAAATTAATAACTTGAAAACTAATTAAGATTTTGGATTTAAATTCACAAAACAATTATATCTAAAGAAGACTGACATGTGGTTAAACTTTCAGCCCAATTGAATGGATAGTTTAGAAAATAGCAATTTCAGTTGTGCATCCCCTTAAATAAACCAGCACCTTATTGTCCCTTTTTCACCTGTTTCCCTTCCTTTTTTCATCTGAAATTTGCACCTAAAAATCCTAACCCTGATAATAACCTTCCATATTCCTAAACCTTTTAGGCAATCAACCAAATTTATAAATTTTCCTCTTCTCTGGATAATGGATGGGGAGAAATGGTGGTATGTTATTGGTTATTTTGCATATTTCATAATTGTATGACGTGTTCAATGGCCCTGAGCATTGCTCATAGTGGGACCAAACGAATGATCACAAACAAACTCAAATATGCAATTAAAGAGGAAATTGAAATTTATGACCATAAAAGACTAAAAATGACATTTATTGGCAACCTTCGTCATTTAGTTTCCCCTTAAGTTGAATTAAATTACAGGTAAATCAACAGCACTCGTCGTTTGTCTGAAGATAATTTATAAAATGAAGATTACGAAAATTAAATAAATACTCGAGTAAAACTAAAAATCACAATGGTACCATTTTGATACCTCCACGAGCACCTCGATATTAATGACTCACTGTATTGGATGGACCATAACGGTCTAAAAATGTACAAAAAAACTAGATTTTAAAGAGCTATTGAACGTTTTGTGTCTGAATAGATACAGATTCTTAGAGGAGAAATCAGTAATGTCAACGTCTCAATTTCAGAACTTGCTTGGTCGGTATTGGACGCCTACTTTATGGTTTGAGTAAATATTGTAACGTCCTTAATGTAACGTGCAACACTAGGTTGGCTACATCTGTGATGTACCGAAATAGATGTGACTTGTGGAAATTGAGTACGCCTTGGAATGAAGATGATGATATGACGAGGACCGGTTGTCGGGTAACGGTTGCTGGCCACTTCAGGACATTCCGTGACGCGGCTGGGCAAGTTCCTCTCGTGCTACTTTTACCTTTCTTCTCAGCAATTACGGAGAGCTTCTAGTCCCATATTCGGATACAAACTGCACTAGTATGTAGCAGGCTTACATTGCATGCATTCTGGTTTCCTACTCATTCTTGTTGCAGTGCTACCAGCTTGAGGAATATTGCTTCCAAGGGGATTATTTGTTTCTGCTTTTCTCCCTACTTAAGGCTGTTCCAGCTTACTGTTCTAGAGAATCTATCGCAACCAAGTAAAATCTGATGTGTTACACTCACATGACTTTCTCTACTCTTGTACAAAGTATTTTTACAAACGCATATTCTCCATCTAGTTCATGTTAATCCAGATAAACATCTGCAGACCCTATCTTATTGCTAATTTTCTTGTAGATGTAGGGGAAAATATGTTTACAAGGGCAATATAGAAAAACAGTAGCCTTTAAGCACATACATATCTGTTAATAGCTGGTTGCTAGGTGCCGCACCATTCCCTTTGCCACAGATTATAACTCTTTGCATATCCAAGACAAAAAAAATGAATAACGAATTTGAGAAAAAGTATAAGTATTGGAAAATTTAAGGAAATAACAAGCAATATCTCGAAAACGGTTCACTCAACAAAACAAATGTATATGACATAAGTTGTGTATTTTAACGCGATCTACATTTTTTGTGTAGTAAAATTTTGTCTATCTCTTACGGTTTACCAGTTATGCAAAAGTCGTTCACAATGAAGGATAATTTTGGAGACATTCCCAGAAAATTCGAGATATACATTTCATTTCTCATGACATTATCTTAAACATATGATATTTTAATCAAAATCGTTAGAGCCGTTTTTGAGAAAATTAAAATTTTCGAAAAATGTTCCATGTAAAGGGTAGTCTGGGGTGGGGGGATTTTCTTGAAAACCTTCGTGTCGCATCTCTGGAAGATACTGAACCTAAATACCAAGTTTGGTGTTTATCCGACTGTTCGTTTTTGAGTTATGCTGTTCACAGACACACACACAGACACACACACAGACACACACACACACACACACACACACACACAGACACACACACGGACATGTTTCCAAAAATGCTTTTTTTGGATTCAGGAGGTCTCAAAACATGTATTTCCGGTGAAATCTCGGTATCGAATTTTTGGGTGGAATGCAATACTTCCCCTACTTACTATACGTAGTAGAGAAAGTAATAAGAGGATTGCTACGGTCTAATTGAGCCCTGTATGCCTCACAGAGAACGTTAGTGTTTTTTCTAAATACAGAGGAAAAAAATTATATTTAGAGTCGGATCCAGCATAGCAACAACCAGAGCGTTAGTTGTACAGGGGGCCAAAGTAACAAGTACTCCAACATTGCGTCATACCAATTATTCTTACCACGCAGATTACTTGAACAGAAATACCAAGTTCGGCATTTAACCGATTTTTTTTGGGGGGGGAGGTTATTCTGTTTACACACAGATAGATAAACATACACACAGATTCCTTTTTTTCTAAAAATGTTGTTATTGGACTCTGGGGGCCTCAAAATGTGCATTTCCGGTTTAATCTTGGTATCGATTTTTTGGGTGGAACGCAATACTTCTATTACTTCTGCTGACTATGGTTAAGCAGTAGAGAAAGTAAAAAAATTATAAAAATCTCATAAAAAATCAGATTTCTTTTAACTCAGTGTTCCCTGGAGCTCACTCGCTGGCGGCACTCCTGTTGTTGGATATTCAAATGCAATAACTTGACATTCGCATTCCGTCTTTATTACTTTCTCTGCTACGTATAGTAAGTAGGGGAAGTATTGCATTCCACCCAAAAACTTGATACCGAGATTCACCGGAAATACACGTTTTGAGGCGCCCTGAATCCAAAAAAAGCATTTTTGGAAGCATGTCCATGTGTGTGTGAACAGTATAACTCAAAAACGATATACCAAACTTGGAACTTGAGTTTACTATCTTCCAAGGATGCGACACGAAGATTTTCAAGAAAATCCCCCCAGCCCAGACTACTCTTTACATGGAACACTTTTAAAAATTTTTGATTTTCTCAAAAATGGCTCTAATGATATTTATTAAAATGCCATATGTTTAAGATATTTTCATGGCAAATTAATGTATATCTTGAATTTTCTGGGAATGTCCTCAAAAGCCCTTTTCATTCTGAATGACTTTCGCATAACTGATAAACAGTAAGAGGTAAACAAACGTTTAGTACACAAAAAAATGAAGATCCAGTTCAAACACAATTTATGTCATATATTTTATTTTATGGAGTGAACTATTTCCGAGACATTCCTTGTTATTTGTTTGAATTTTCCAATGCTTATACTTTTTCGTTTGTTATGTCCTGGACATGCAAAGAGAATGGAATGCTCTACATAGCAACCAGCTCTTAAAAGATTTGACTAACGCTTAAAGCCTACCACATTCTGGAATTAATTGACCTAATAGTGGTTGAAACTATGAAGCCCGGGACTTAAAGTACTTACAGAAATTGTAAGTCGCACTTGGGGTATGTCATCTCTATACAATTTGAGATCTCCTTGTGGTTTACCGGGAAAAATGTGAATCAGTTCGAGAATATAATGGTGTGCCGGTATGTTGCCATGGTAGCTCAATGGTTAGAGCAACTGGACGGAGACCGGAAGATCCGTGGTTCAAATCCCGGCTATGGCATTGAATTTTTCAGTCGTCTGATTCTACGTTTCCTATCATATTCCCCTTGCACCTATAAGAAAATTAGCAATAACATAGTTTCTGCAAATGTTTATCTCGATTAATATGAAGTAGATGGAGAATAAGTGTTTGAAAAAATAGTTTGTACAAGAGTAGAGAAAGCCATGTGGGTGCAATACATCAGATTTTCTCAAATGGGAATGTTTTGTTTGTTTGTTTAATGTTCTGGACATACAAAGAGAATAGAATGCTCCACATGGCAACCACTCTTAAAATGTTTGACTGTCGCTTAAAGTCTTCCCCTTGCACCTACAAGAAAATTAGCAATAAGATTAACATCTCGATTAACATGAAGTAGGTGAAGAATAAGCGTTTGTAAAAATAGTTTGTACAAGAGTAGGGAAAGTCATTGGGTGCAACATCAGATTTTATTTTTCTAACATTTACCACGATGTTAATGAATTATTCTTGCGGCCCTTGGAGTTCACATAGAAGCTAACTTGGCTTTTCATTTCTCCCACGCTTGAGCAGTAATGTCGGTCCAATAAATCTGCACAAAGGGTATACTACGTAAAGTGGTCCGGGTGGTTTTTACACCAGTGGAACACGTGGTTGGACCACCGCACTGTTTGCACAGCTTTGTTTATCGCATGACTCACCCCAGGGCAACGCCGATGTTATGTCTTCAACTCGCAGCTGTTCTTTCCGAGGGGAGTGCGTTGTTGTTAACTGCAGCACAGTATTTTTATGGCGAGAAAATGTTTATTATTGGATACCACTGCAGCAGAAGAGCTCGAAAATTGTTAGATATTTGCCTTACCGAACGGGATGGCTCAGGCGGTAACGTCTGCGGCCCACATTCGGGAAGTCCTGGATTCGATTACCGCGGCCGACCTCCCTGACCCTGGGTTTTTTTTCAGGGGTTTCCCCGGGTCGCTAGGCGAATGCTTGGATTGTTCATAACATCCCCCGAATTTCCTGTCCTTCAATTTCACCTCCATTCTCATTTCACTTCATCTTTTAAGTGCTTGACTGTAAGGACTGAAGGTGTCGGCGGGAATCTCAGCGTTGCATAGGGGGGAAAAGGATGCTCTTTGTAACCCTTTGTCCCTCCGGAACTGGAGCGGTCTCCGAGTCCCGGGCCCGCCAGTGGGAGCCTGCAGGGGAAGGAGAGCCGGTTGCACCAGCTGTCATCCGAAGTTTCAATCTGTAAAATGTAGGGGACCCTGCCCTCTGCCCTGTCGTGCCTCCTGGTCCGGTCGCCCTCTGTCTCCTCTCACCTCATTCCTCCCTCCCAGGGGCTTAGGCACAAAAGATCTTGAGGTTGAGGTGCTAAGTCCCCCTCCGTACCTAGTCCTACTCCTAGTTAGACACATAAAGGTTGTTTCATGCAACATGTTTGTCTAGAAATATGCAAATAAATAGCAATAGATTTAACTGGTAATTTCAAGTTTACATATTTTATGGAGCACTCTGAGATTTGGAGCGCTTTCTGTTCGCTTCAAACATAGCAAAGAAAACACGAGTAACATGTCACATGTGCGTCGCCAGGATTTATCTAAAGGGGCCGGTTCAGCCTCTTCCACCAGCTCAGTAAGCAATAAAGTCCTGCTCTAGTAGGGACACAATTTTAATGCAAATGCAACTTTTTTTCTCTGTCAAAAAGTATGCTCAATTGGTTTGCGAGTTAATCACTAAATTTTCACAACTTAAACAGTATATTATATTGTATAATTGCTTATTTTACATGTATGTTTTATAAATTTATTTTATGTTATTGATTTTATCCCCATATTGGATTTGTAAATACGATATTTCCAAATAAAATGTGTCTTTTGGGTGAATCTTGAAATTCGTCAACTCTGATTGCAGCTCACACGCAATTCAATCAATGCCTCACGATATATCAGTGAATCCCCAACTTATCTGGTCGTAGCCATTCCCTCACGGTATGAAGGTGGCTATTATGGAGTTCTCGGAATTAAGTTCAAGTGTGTGGTGGTTATGTTTATACGTAATATTACATTTATTTTAAATTTTATTGTTTAGTATCTGTTAATATTTATGAAAATGTAGCCCACTAATATATACAAAGGGAACAGTTCAAAATATTCAATTAATAGTTTTAGAAATTCAATTCCAAAAATGTTCCTGCAGGTTCGTAAATATTCTTAGCGGAAATTTCATGATTCATTTCAGTGATGTGGTGCTTGTACATGGTGATAATCATAACAAAAGTAAAAATGAGCAACAAAGCTAGGTTATAGGGCCATGTACTAACTCTTCAATATTAAAGATACATTTTGATGAGCTAAATAATTCATATGGTTTCCAAATAGTTTTGTTAATGAAGAGATTACATAAAACTACCTAAGTTTTTATTTTATGTCAATATGTTGTCTCTCACATATTTATGTGCATATTATAGAAGTTTTCATTGCATATATATCAAAGAACCTAGTTGTCAGGAAGCGAAGGAGGATTTTGGCACTTAAGAGCACACGACAGCCTTTTGTGCTTCTGGAAACCTCCAGTAGGAACAGGTGAAGCACAGGACACAGAGGACGACCAGATCCGGGTCAACAGGCTTGGACACAGACGGGGTCCCTAACGTCTCCAGATATTACATCCTGAAGCTTACCTCTCCCCAAGTAGAGGCCTCTCTGAGGGTCCATCCTACAACAGACACCAGGAGAGACACTTCCACAAAGCAATCTCCACAGCTATATGCCTCGCCCGTCGTCCACTCGCCTGATCCTTCGACTCTGAAACATGATAAGGAAATGGGTTGGAGGAATAACTAAGGCATTATATAATCTACCCCCGCATTCGTCTACCAACCAGGGAAAACTGTCAACTGGGATCGAACCCGGGACCTTCCGAATACGAACATTCACGCGTTACCACGGAGCCATCTCGTTCAGTTATTCTAAGATAATAGGGGAAAACAACCTGTCCAAACTGAACTGTAGAAGTCAGAATATATATGTAATGCCTATGGTGCACCAGGGCAGGCTCAAGGGGGGGGGGTTATCCGTGTCACCGCCCTGGACGGCAGGTTTTAGGGGTGGCAAAATTTTAAAACATAAACGAGATGTGTGAAAATATGACAGAGTTACAAATCATGCTTAAAACCTAGAGACTTTTGGAGATTTTTACTTTCTCTACTACGTATAGTAAGTAGGGGAAGTATTGTATTCCACCCAAAAATTCGATACCGAGATTTCACCGGAAATATATGTTTTGAGACCCCCTGAATCCAAAAAAAGCATTTTTGGAAACATGTCCGTGTGTGTGTGTCTGTCTGCGAACAGTATAACTCAGAAACGAACAGTCGGATAAACACCAAACTTGGTATTTAGGTTCAGTATCTTCCAGAGATGCGACACGAAGGTTTTCAAGAAAATACCCCCACCCCAGATTACCCTTTACATGGAACATTTTTCGAAAATGTTAATTTTCTCAAAAATGGCTCTAACAGTTTTGATTAAAATATATGTTTAAGATATTTTCATGACAAATGAAATGTATATCTCGAATTTTCTGGGAATGTCTCCAAAAGTATTCTTCATTGTGAACGACTTTTGCATAACTGGTAAACCATAAGAGATAGACAAAATGTTACTACACAAAAAATGTAGATCGCCTTAAAATACACAATTTATGTCATATACATTTTTTTTGCTTTGTTGAGTGAACCATTTTCGAGATATTGCTTGTTATTCCCTTAAATTTTCCAATACTTTTTCTCAAATGGGAATTCGTTATTAATTCTTTTTATGTACTGGACATACAAAGAGAATGGAATACTCCACATAGCAACCAGCTCTTAAAAGATTTGACTATCGCTTAAAGCCTACCATATTCCCCTCGCATCTACAAGAAAATTAGCAATAGGATTAACATCTCGATTAACATGAAACATAAGGAGAATAAGCGTTTGTAAAAATAATTTGTACAAGGGTAGAAAAAGTCATGTGAGTGTAACATATTTTTTATTATGAAACTGGTGACAAATGAAGCGCCGGAGTGAATTGGATGCAATCCTCATTGACATCGTCAGAACATCCCGTGCGCGGTTGGTGTTCAACACGTTTACTAACGGGAGTGTGTCATCAAGGCACCAGCTTTAGTTCATTTGCTTACATTGGTGATTCATGAACCTACCAGGTGAGTCATCGCCCTATAGGTATCCTGAAAGTCGCTGTTTGTGGGTTCAGTTATAACAAAGTAGGTTAACAACACAAGAAGTAGGTAATTACTGCCTTTAACTCCAGAGAAATTCAATTGGACAACTTTGAATTAAATAAGAAGGCACATCTACGACTACTACACCCGGAATGAGAGTCCTACTACACGCAAACGTATTTCTTCACTTAAAGAGTAACAGCTATTTCAGTGAAGCTTTCTTTAGCTCTTAGAACAAGGTCCTCCATGATCTCGAATTTGACTTCAAGACGGTAAATAAGAGAACAATAATACTAGAAAGATCCGATATTGTAGCCCTAAACGCATTATTTTTTTAGATAAATACAAAATAAGAATTTCAGGGAAGTAGTATGGTTGGCTGAAACGCGGTTAAACGCCGGCCATACCGATCTAAAGAGCTGAACTGATGTGATGACAATTGAAAGTTGCATGAGGTACCCGCAGAACTTTATTACTGGCCATGCTGGAACATCCCTATGGCAACTTACTGCTCCTCAATTCGATATCTGAGGATTACGAACACATTAACCATGACCATTTCTACACATGGTTTAAGGACCAGTTACTCCTTAACAACCGTGTTATTGTTATGGACCACACCCCATACCACACGGTCCAAACAGGTAAGGGCACACTAACAGTAACACTAAAGTAGGTACAAATGGTAGAGTGGCTCATAAGCCCAAATGTGGCATTAACTTCTGTTACTCATAAATGAAAAAAAGCCCAGTTCCAAATACGTTGTGGATTATTAACCAGCGTAATCGATCGTCAAGTGTGTTTTTAGTCTTTTAATCTCCTGGTGAAAGGGTAAATCCGAAATATTGAATATTTTTGTGTGGCTCTACTCCTTTTATTTTTCACTCAGAAAAGTCTGATTCTTTCACCACACATAAGACTAGGCTCAGGAGTGGGGGGGGGGGTTTAGCACCTCAACCTAGGAAGGTATTTTATGCCTAAGACTGACGGGGCGCCCACGGGAGGGAGGGGTAAGGTGAGAGGAGAAAGAGAACGCCAGGGGGCACAAAGCAAAGAGCAGGGTCCCTACATGTTTCCAGATTGAAGCTTCCCGTATGGCAGCAGGCTCCCCCCACACTACAGACTTGCACATCCCACTGGGGGGGGCAGGACTCGGAAACCGAGTGTTACATAAAGCATAATTTCTCCCTGTCATACAATGCCGAGACTGTCGCCGACACTTGGAACCCTGAAAGAGATCAAGCAAATGAAAGCTGAAGCGAAATGAGAATGGAGATGAAATGGAGAGACGGAGATTCTGGGAATGTAATTATCCTTTCCAGCATTTGCCTAGCGACCCGGGAAAACCCCGAAAAACCCCATGGGTCAGGAAGGGGTTTCAGGAATCGAACCCACAGCCTCCCGAATGTGGGCTACGGACGTTACCGTCTGAGCCATTCCGCTCGGTTACACCAAGCTACCCTTTACACGGAACATTTTTTTCAAATTTTTTATTTTCTAAAAAAGTAGCTGTAACCATTTTGATTAAAATACCATATATTAAAGATATTTATATGACAAATGAAATGCATAACTTGAATATTCTGGGAATAGCCTTCGAAGTCCTCTTCATTGGAAGGGATTTTGTATAATTTGTGTAACTGGTAAACGTTAAAAGATAGAGGGAAACGTAGCACAGAAGAAATGTAGACCTTTTTAAAACAAACAATATATTTCAAATAACTTTTTGTGGTATCAGCCATTTTCGAGATATGCGTTATTAATGGTTCGAATTGTTCAATACTTAGCCATTCTTCTAAAGTCCTGTTAACATTCAGTTGTTTCTCGCGCTTCCATTGAAACAGTATGGACAGCATATAGCGTCCAGTTCTTAAACATTTGACTATCGCTGTAACGAAATGTGTAATGTAGTTATTTCTGCAAAAGTTTATTTAGATTAAAATAAAGTAGATATAAAAATAAGCTTTAGTAAGACTAGTTTGTATACCCACAAATAAACGATAGAGGGCAGAGAAAAATCATGATTTTTTCGCTCACTACATACATCTCTCCTTGAGTTTTATTTATTGATTGCACGGGGCGGCAAAACACCTGGAACAGGCGTGGGTGGCACTATATTAGTTTGTATTTTAGGCCCATCGCTGAAGGATGACCACACTGCAGGATTACAGTGAAATCCATTAACTTGTCACTGCAAACATTGATAACTGTTGAAGAGTACTTCCAGACATCAAGTGGCTGAAGTCATAAATTCTTTCATAATCTCCGACGACATATTCTCTTGACGCGTTCATTGATTAACCAAGAACAGTACTTCTGGGTAGGATATCTTGTGTTGTATCTCTCATTAAGGACAATGCCTGTCCTTATCCTTATATCTAATCATACCTGTATTACCTTATCAAAATAATGTAATGACACTATTTCCTAAAAAGGTTAGGAATGTTATACTGCGTGCTTAACACTTACAAGAAATCGTTGAGATAACTTATATGTATCGAGGGGGAATGTTGTTGCCATGGTGCACATGGTACTAAACGCTTAACCTTTAAATCGTCACATACTTGGAAAGCTCATTAACAAATACAGCCTTTTCTGCTGCCGAGAAACTCCTTTCGCGTTATCTCTTGTGGAATTTCACTTTTGCTGACATACCGCGAGGCAGTATTTTTAACACTTAAATAATTTCAGTCTAATTATATAATATGTAAATTCAATAACAGCCCGCCTTGAAGCAATATGTGTATGTAATAATTTGTAAAATGTATGTAACAGTCATTGCATATGCTTGTGTTATTGTATGCATGTGTAATAATGTGATGTGAATATATTACGTAATTTAATAATGTAGGAGCTGTGAGAATAATAGGTTAAAAGTTGCTAACAATGAGGTAACAATGAGGTAACCTTGAGGCAATAATGAATTTGAAAGCTTAACAATACTACTTGTGATTCTTGGAAGCAATAATGTAATTTTAGTGACAGTTTATGAAAACAGCCACTCAACAACCAGAAAAAGCTTTAGTTAAATGAAGGTATTCTATTGGATTAGGAATAGCCAATCAGAGACTTGAAATACAGAAATTTACAAGTTTAGGCGTACAAGTGTATTCGTGTGAGACGAAAAACAAGATTACGTGTTAAAAAGTAAAGTAATTAATAAAAGAATCTCACAGCTCTATATCAGTGAAGTGTTATTTAAAACGTATCAAGCATTAATAAAAGGAGTGAAGTAAAATTATAATCTGTGTAAGCCTACATTCGCACCACAACCCTGCCAAGACATCCATGTCTCTAAAATAAATACTGACGCAGCCGAGGCAAACATAAATACATAATATTTAAAGAAACAGTCAAAATGACAAAGTTAATATTTTTAAACTTAGGGCGAAGGCTACCAGAAAGCGGGTACTATACGTGTGGTTGCAACGAATTTCAAGATCGGTTCCCCAACAGTTGAAATATAATACAACTCCTTCAATACGACCTACTTCAAATTGACGTCCAAAGCGTGTTGCAAACAAGTTACAACAAAATACGTTCTTCAAATTGGCTTTCCATACGTGAAGCAAAACAACTACTTGAACCGCCACCTAATCAATGGCAAATAGAGTTACAGTTTTCCATTCATGTCGTTACGAAATATGCAGCTCCTATCCATCTCAATGAAAACGCAGATAACGAAAACTGGTGAAAGACAAGTGTTCTAAAGAAACCTTTAAAATTTAAAAAAATCTTATGTTTAGCAATCGTACAATCTTCTGTAACACATGATTTATTCTCATAGTTGTTCACTGTCTACTATTCAGCTACTACAAGCTTTACAAAAATTTATTTTTCTATTTACTTCATGTTAATCGAGATAAACATTTGCAGGAAATAGTTTCATTACACATTTCGTAGAAGGTAAATGAAGGATAAAGGAAACCGATACGATGTTTAAAAGCTAGTGGCTATATGCTGGCCTTGAATTTCCATACTCTTTCCATGGCATCGAGAAGCAACTGAATAGCGACAGCATTTTAAGAAATGAAGTATTGAAACATTCAAAAAATAACAGCATATATCTCGAAAATAGCTAATGCAACGAAAACGTTACTTAAAATAAATTGTGTGCTTTAAAGAGATCTATATTTTTTTGTGTAGTGCGTTTTTGTCTATCTCTTACGGTTTATCCGTTATACGAAATTCCTTCCGAATGAAGAGAACTTCACAAACTATTCCCAAAAAATTCAAGATATACATTTTATTTTATGTAAATGTCTTTTAATATATGGCATTTTATCGCTGGAGTCGTTTTTGAGAAAATAAAACATATCGAATATTTTTCCATGTATAAGGTAGTTTGGGGTAGGGGGATTTTCTCGAAAATCTTCGTGTCACATTTTTGGAAGATGAACTTAAATACCAAGTTTGGTATTTATAGGACTTTTCTTCTTAGAGTTAATGCTGTTCACAGACACACACACATACACACACACACACACACACACACACACACACACGGGCCTTCGTCTAAAAATGCCTTTTTTTATTTAAAGCATGTATTGCAGGTGAAATCTCGAGATCGAATTTTTGGGTGAATTGCAACACCTTCTCTACCTACTGTACGGGTAGAGAAAGTAATAAGCTTTTATAAAAATACTTTGTCAAAGAGATACAGAAATAAATGATAGTAGGTGATATGACTATTCAATTCAGTGTTGGCCAGATAACCGAAAAATACCATGAAACGTCTCATTGAGACAGGTCGGTTCGAGGGAGATACCGAAAATTTTTAGAATGCCATGTTTCTAAAAACAAATTAAATTTGTATATATCTGACAGCTACTTTCTAATGTTTAGCGAGTTGATTGCCGTGTAGTTTGTTCGATTTGCTCTAATAGTTTATTAATTATCATCATTTAAAGATTTTGTGTTCAAGCAAAAATGAATTTGACTAGAGAACATTTCGGAGCTACGATTTTTTTACGATTTTAAACAATGTAAAGATCGGCTTAGAAATGCATTTGGCGAAGAATCCTCGTGTAAGGCAACAATTTATAATTGATACAGCAAATTCAAAAGAAATCGTTTTTTTAGGAGAATTTCGTGAAAGACGTCCATGAACTGCTGTTACCAATAACAATATTCCCGCTGTTCGAGCAATGCATGAAGAAGTTCGGCGGACAGCTTTATGAATTTATTCGAGGGACATTAGGCATCGCTATGAGTCAAATCCAAAACATTTTACAACAGTTAGACGTGAGAAAAGTTTGTTGTCGATGGAGTCTACATAAACCGACTCCCGATCAAAAACAACGACGCATTGATTGGTGGAGAAAAGCTCTGGAAAAATTCTAACACGGCACTTCAAATTTGGTTTGGAATATCTGGCGATAAGTCTTAGACTTATTCTTATGATCCTGAAAAGAAAGGTCAATCGGCTCAATGGGTCATTTGAACCTAAGCCTACAAAATTCCGGTGAATTCGTAGTGCTGGTAAGGTGGTTGCTAGTTTTTTTTCTTCTAAAATTTGCCATATTGCTACTATAGCATTAGAAGATTACTTCCGTTGGTACAAAAGTGTCTGATTACAGCAAATTTTTTAAAAAGTTCGTGAGAAACGCCCAAAAGGAAAAATAATGTTACATCATGACAATGCATCGACATCAAAAATTAAAGAAAAAATGCGTGGAATCACCTTTTTCGTCATCAAATGAAGCAGTGGAATATTATAAAACCTGTTTCTGAAAAGGTTCAGGAAGAGTAGCATCATTACTTTAAGGACCGGTTTCATTTAATGCAAAAATGTGTTGATGTTAAAGGGGAATATTTTGTAAAACAATAAAATTATTTAATTTTTTTTAAAATTAATGCAGGTTTGATTTTCTGAAAATTTTCAATGTTGCCCTCGTACACGGGATTTGAACCTGCGGGCCCCCGAATGCGAGTCACAGATACTACCGCCTTACATCACATTGCTGTTTGGCTTTTTATATTTCATGTTATTGACATTGAAAGGTCATATTATTGATCTTTTGAAAATGCTTTATGTGTGTGTGTGTATGAGAGATAGAGAGAGAGAGAGAGAGAGAGAGAGAGAGAGAGACCACAAAGCATATTGTTGTGAAATTGTTTAGTGAAATATAGGTAGTACTACCATAGTAGCAGAGAAAGCGGACATACGATAAGTTCCTTTTAAAGGTACAACGCAAGCGAGTGTTAAATCTGCATTTACGATGTTTTTGCACATTTCTACCACCTGGGTGCTGTTTTCGTGTTACGTCAAAACCATTTTCCTATGAGAGGCGCTGGGGTCTAAGTTTTTAATTTCCAAAGAAGAAGATGGATTACAAACGTCTTATAAGACATTGATTGATTCGATATTGGTTGTTGAACAAAAAATGACAACCTCTTCGCTTTAGTAAGGAAGAAGAACACCCAAGGTTGTTCTCAAAACACACAGTGAAGAATCTGGAGTGTTACATTCACTTGACGTTCTCTACCCACTGTCGTTTATATTTATATAGATTCTATAAACTATTCTTACAAAACCTTATTTTTCAGGCAACTTCATTTTATAGAGACAAACTTTTGCACTATTAGTTTCATTGCACATTTTGTTGTAAGTACAAAGGGGATGCAGGAAACCGGAGCGAGTCAAATCTTTCCGGCTGGGGATGCGTGATGCTGGCCGCATCACCACCCCGGATCGCCCACTTCTGTTATGTGTAAGTGGGCGTGAGGCCGGCAGTCGGGTTTGTAGACAAGGCCCTTCTCGATAGAGGTTTGCACAGGCTGAACTGAACCTGCCCGATTGTCTAATTTTGCTTTAAATTAGTGATGGGATGATACCACTATTTCTCGATACTCGATACCGATACTGATTTTTAGTATCGATACTCGATACTCACTTTATAAAAATCTACAAAGGCTAGTTCATGAATTATGTTGTTATTAGTAGTTTTCTGTGTATAAACGCATGTAACCAATTTTGTATTGTGGGCTTATTCCGAAATTGTTCCTGATTCTCATTCTCCAATTGACAGCAATTTTTTTATCTTGATAATGCCACAGGTTATAATATCCCCTATTGTCAATCAATAATAATAGTAATAGTAATGATTATCTATCCATATTATGGACATTAGTCGTATAGTATACCTGTAAGCTACGCTTGTGATCCGAGTTTAACTTGCGTAAACACAAACTAACAGATGGAAGGAATGAACAAATATATCCATGCACTGTATTATCTGACGTCTTGAGTTTTGATTCGTTTCCGCTGGATTCACAAATTTTGGTTACCGGAATAGGTAGGTAAATGTAATGACTGAGAGTGAGTCATGAAGCCAGGCTATTGCAGAAACGCGTTTAGTGCGTCAGCTAAATCAGCTTCATTCACAACTCAGTTAACGCTGCATGTTACATGAGCACTTCTATTCCTTCCCACATTGTTTTAGATATTTTCATATATACACAAGAGTCTATGGAATGTTGTATTGATTCACCCACAGGAAACGCAGTCAAGGTCTATCAACAACTATAGTTCAGCAACCCTTGGAGACACGTGCAAGGCAATGACGTGAAGTCTCGATTTTTTTTAATTCCTTATCTAGCATAAAGATAAACGCAAAAAATTTCATTGATGCAAAACTTAAAAATTTAAAAATATCGAAAAAGTATCGAAGGTTTATCTCAAAGACATACTTCGATACCACCGAGTATCGAGAGTATCAAGGTATCGACGGTATCGAGATCACATCCCTACGTTAAATGAAGTTTTTTTGTCGTTATTGAATTATGATTATTGTTAGTCCACAAGCGCTGTTGCCTGCGGTGTGAAGGAACTTGGGTTAGACTTCTGGTACCGGCATAGGACTTTTTCCCCTGATGTGAGACAGGGATGCACTCAGGTACTCGGGACCAATTGAGGAGCCACTTTACAGAAATAATGACCTCTGAGGTCCTGGAATCCTCATGTAGTAGGCGGCATGTTGATGTCATACTGCTTTTTGTCCACATGCCGTCCCTGTTGCTACACTCTGCTCAGGATGCCCTGGGTGTGGGTGGACTGAGAGAGGCGGAGTTTGCAGCTGCCGTGCTGTTGTAGCGTCATCCATATTTGTCCGAAGAGGGCATTTAGTTATTATTCGTATTACTACTGCCGTGGATTTAAACATGCGGCAATAATTGTGATGTTCCGAGTTTTTTATCACCAAAAAGTGTGATAAATTAATGTTTGTCATCTTTAGTTCCTCTTTACATGGAAAAGTTGTCGCTATATTGATTAATACCTCTACCATACATTTTAGATATTTACATGACAAATAAAATGTTATGTTGAACGTAATAAGTTAATGGAATTAATTGTTCTTCCACACAAACCGTGTGTTGGACAGGGTTGGAAAGGTAGAATCAGACGACTGAAAAATTCAATGTTATAGCTCTAACCACTGAGCTACCATGGTAACTTGCCGGTACGACATTAAATTCCCCAACTGATTCGCATTTTTCCCGATAAACCACAAGAATATCACAAATTGTATTGAGATGACATATCCCAATGGCAATCTACAATGCTGTAAGTACTTTTAAGTCCCGAGCTTCATAGTTTCAACCATTATTAGGCCAACCGGACGGAGACCGGGCAATCCGTGGTTCAAATCCCGGCTATGGCATTGAATTTTTCAGTTGTGTAATAAATTAACTTTTCGTCTTTATTTTCGAGCCCGAGTCCGACAAACTTTTTTCAAATTAAGCCCAAACCCGGCCCGTGGGCCGAGCCGGTGCAGATCTCTACTTCACGGGCTATAACGCCCAGGTTTGTATTAAATAAAAGTCTATGCTATGTAAGAATAATTTGTAGAAGACTAAGCAGAGAAAGTCATGTGAATGCAGCACATTAGATGTTTCTAAAATATGAATTATTAGCCTCACATTACTTTCTTTACCCTCTACCCTCTTCACAGAAACACACACACACACACACACACACACACACACACACAGAAAATTGTTTGTTTTTTTGTATTCAAGGGACCTGAAAGCATGTATTTCCGGTGAAACCTCAATAACAATTTTTTTTGGTTGGAATGCAATAATTACTTCCTGACCTTTTTCGTATTCTATAGTAATATTTGAAATGACATTGCACATCTAAGTAAATAAGTAAAGAAAGAAGAGCGTGGAAGCCCATAAATACTTATTTCTTGTATTCCTGACTGTTACTTATTTATGCTTTCTACATTCCAAAGAGCTGGCTTCTTTATCAAAATAATAGAATTTCAAGTCAACATCATTAAATCTTAAAAGGTACTTAAGTGCTCAAACTGTTAGCTAATGCTTCTACTGGACAATAAGAGTATAACGGTAATGGGCTTGGCACGTTTTGATTGCATTATCCACTCAAACAGATGCGAATCGTTTTTCGTGCTGTCATCCTATGTAACGCCTGACTGAAAATTAGAGGAATGGAAAACATCAATGTTGCGTCAGTGAAATTCCTGTACATTCTTGCACTTTCAAAATTTCTTCTCTTAAAATCCACAGCTTTTCAAACTGAAACCTAATTTTTGTGTAATATTTATACCTAAAAGTTGAAAAATCCCAAGCTTTTAACCATTTTACCACAACTGCTTTGTGTCTAAAGCTCTGACAGTTGTTTTGGGAAGCACTTGTAATTTGTTACACTTGATTTGAGTCGCTTTCTAACACAGGATAATTTTAATTTTGTAAAATTTTCTACAGAAAGTAAAACATTCATACAGTAATAAATAAAACCAGTGTCTGGTTGCTGTTTAGAGTCCTTTATTGATGGAATGTTTGGCTAATTTATCTTATTTGACAGATATATTAATTATTAAGGAAATTCTATTACCTGGATATGTTTCGTATCAGCAGTAAATGAAGAAAAGTATGAACTTCATTTATTGACTTTGCAACGACTTAAGAAAACCTCTAAACCGTATTTATTTACTTATTCTGGTGGCATCCAAACCATTACACCTTCACTTCCACGCCCCTAGAGTATGATTTGGAGTACAGATGTTGGAGGGACCCTCGAAACCGGGATAGGGGGCCCTCTTTGCTCTAAGTTGACACTGGGGGGGAGGGATGAGATCCGAAGGGCGAACAGATCTGGACGATGTGGTCCCTAACGGTTCCAGAGAGAACGCATCCGGACGCCGAGAAACTCTACCCACAAGCTCCTAATGCCCAGGGATGACCCCAGAAAGCGCGTCCGTCAACAGTCCAACCAACACCACGGAGAAACCAATACAAAACCATATTCACCGCCCAGCCGCAACACATCGAACGCCCTCGCCTGGTCCTACAACCCTGAAACAGGTGATAGAAAATGATGGGGACAGGAAATTATGGTAGAAAAGAAACCACCCCAGCTTCGCCTTCCGATCCGGGGAAACCACGAAACAAACCCGTGTCAAATCGTCGGCCTAACGGAAATCGAACCCGGGACCTCCCGAATGTGAGCATCACGCTTTACCGCTCGGTCTACACCACCAGAACCCAAATACTACAGAAGAGAGTAGTGAAAAGAAGGAAAAATATCTGTTTTAGTAGTCACACACTTTTTCTGCTTATCGAGCGGGATGTCTCAGCCGGTAACGTCTGTGATCCGCATTCGGGAGGTCCCGGGTTCAAATCTGGTGGAGTGTCCAATCTGACTTTTTTTCGTGGTTTCCCTCAGTCACCAAGATAAATACCGGGTTGGATATTTAATACAACGACCCAATGTTCCATCTTAGGTCTAAAACAATAGTAAAAATGAAAATAGATGGTAACAGCGAATGCTCTGTTACTTGTCCACAGATAATGAAAGTAGGTAGAATGGACGGCACCCTAATGCCATCTGCCCGGCACGTGTAGAAGCAGAGGCATAGTTGCCTAGCACTAAGGACTCTGTAATTCACGTGTCGAAGTTGCCACGAGCAGACACATATAGAAGCAGAGGTACAGTTGCCTGGCACTAAGGACCTTGGGGATACGTATAGAAGCTGCCATGTGCCTATCACGTAAAGAAGCAGAGGTGCAGTTGCCTAGCACTAAGACCCCTGTGGACACGTGTCGAAGCTACCGTCTGCCCTCACATATAGAAGCAGAGGTATAGTTACGTAGCACTAAGGACTCTGTAATTCACGTGTCGAAGCTGCCACAAGCAGACACATATAGAAGCTGAGGTACAGTTGCCTAGCACTAAGGCCCTTGTGGACGCGTATAGAAGCTGCCATCTGCCCATGACTTAAAGAAGCAGATGTACAGTTGCCTAGCACTAAGGACCTTGGGGATACGTATAGAAGCTGCCATGTGCCTATCACGTAAAGAAGCAGAGGTGCAGTTGCCTAGCACTAAGACCCCTGTGGACACGTGTCAAAGCTACCGTCTGCCCTCACGTATAGAAGCAGACGTATAGTTACGTAGCACTAAGGACTCTGTAATTCACGTATCGAAGCTGCCACAAGCAGACACATATAGAAGCTGAGGTACAGTTGCCTAGCACTAAGGCCCTTGTGGACACGTATAGAAGCTGCCATCTGCCGATGACTTAAAGAAGCAGATGTACAGTTGCCTAGCACTAAGGACCTTGGGGATACGTATAGAAGCTGCCATGTGCCTATCACGTAAAGAAGCAGAGGTGCAGTTGCCTAGCACTAAGACCCCTGTGGACACGTGTCAAAGCTACCGTCTGCCCTCACGTATAGAAGCAGACGTATAATTACGTAGCACTAAGGACTCTGTAATTCACGTGTCGAAGCTGCCACAAGCAGACACATATAGAAGCTGAGGTACAGTTGCCTAGCACTAAGGCCCTTGTGGACGCGTATAGAAGCTGCCATCTGCCCATGACTTAAAGAAGCAGATGTACAGTTGCCTAGCACTAAGGACCTTGGGGATACGTATAGAAGCTGCCATGTGCCTATCACGTAAAGAAGCAGAGGTGCAGTTGCCTAGCACTAAGACCCCTGTGGACACGTGTCAAAGCTACCGTCTGCCCTCACGTATAGAAGCAGACGTATAGTTACGTAGCACTAAGGACTCTGTAATTCACGTGTCGAAGCTGCCACAAGCAGACACATATAGAAGCTGAGGTACAGTTGCCTAGCACTAAGGCCCTTGTGGACACGTATAGAAGCTGCCACCTGCCCATGACTTAAAGAAGCAGATGTACAGTTGCCTAGCTGCCATCTGTCCGTCACGTATAGAAGGAGAGGTACAGTTGCCTAGCACAAAGGCCTATGCTGACACGTGACGAAGCAAGATGGTGTGGTACAGAGATAAGAATTAGAAGGTTAACTGTCCGCCACACACCGATCCACGAGGTATCTCCTAACAGATCCCTCGCAATATGACCATGTACGTAGTTAAAGCGACATAAAATAAATAGATGAAAACACAAACTACTTCCACCCATTACAAATACTTATACACACTATATATTATAGTACTCATTATAAAGTGATTATTCTATACGCATTATAGTATCCAGGATACATTTTTTCTTAGAAGCGATTTCAAATTAAGCAATAAGTATTTAGGTAGTTACAACATGCGGAAAGCACGTTCAAGTGAGAAGCACTGAGGAATACATTCAGAAGTAATCATGGAGGAATAAATTACTCTTCCACGGCTATGATGACGAGCAAGGAGCGGTTGGGGGGAAGAATCGGAAACTTTCAAACATCTTCCGTCAGGTGATCCTCTTAATGCTATCATACACCATGGAACATTTGGAAAAGAGCTAATGCAGCGAAGATAAAAATAAAGTGCATATTTTTAATAAGGTCTACGTATTTTCTGAAGTAAGTTTTTATCTATCTCTTATAATTTGCTAGTTATATAAAATTGTACAAATATCAGTCGTATTGACCTTACAGAATATTCGCAGCAAATTCATTTATTACTCCCATCAGGGAGTAAAGGATATGATTTTTTTAAATAAATACTAATTAGCATTTGTCCATGTGAATGGTAGTTTGGGATGGGGGATTTAGGCAAATCTTAGTGTCGTATCTGTGGAAAATACTGAACTTAAATGCAATAATATCTCTACTCGCAGAGAAAAGTAATAATACAGTACAATAATAGCTAAAATAAAATATCGCAGTACAAAAAATATCCAACATTCTTGAAGAAAGCTCAACACAATAACTCTAAGCAACGGTTCAAACCTAAAGCAAAAACAAACACACTAATCAACATAGATAATATGAATAAAAGTGGTCAGTATTAATCCCACTTTAGTGTTAAACAAACATAATTACGTGCATTAAAGAGAGAAAGAGGCTACTGTGTAATATTTGTCCAAACTTCCTCGTACTCAAAGATTAGTTGCCCAGGTTTCACAGGTAATTGTGTTTGAGGCCTTCTGAAATCCCCCAAAAGCATTTTTAGAAAATGCCCGCGCGCGCGCGTGTGTGTGTGTGTGTGTTTGTGGATGTGTGTATGTGCAGCATAACTCAAAAACGAAATGTCCGATAAGTGTTAAACTTGGCATTTAGGTTCAGCACCTCCCCCATCCCAAACTGCCCTTAAATGGGCGATTTTTAAGAACTTTTCTGAAAAATGCACTAATGCTTTTGATTAAAATACCCTTAATATATTTACCTGTCAAATCAAATGTATATCTCGAACTTTCTGTGAAGTCTTCATCCTGAAGGAGTGTATAATTTTGTATAACTGGTAAACTATAAAAAATAAACAAAAACCTGCTATACAAAAAAAATGTATCTCTTTAAAACACAATTTGTTTGAAATATATATACACCTACACACATACGTATATATACAGGTTGGACCATTTAAGTTGAGACTGTACAATGTTTCCAAAACTAAGCGTTGTAGAAAGAAATGCCTTTAATAGAAGTTGCTTGATATTATGGGGTAAAGTAAATGTCATTAGTCGTGTTGGAGGACCTTATGATGGTCATTTTAGGGTCAATTTAATTTTGTAAAATGGGAACCTACATTTTGTATGTTGTTTTCTCATTGCAAAATGGTTTATAAAAAAGCTGCTTATTTTGTGAAGAGGTTGTTGGTTCGCAATTACGAAACGTAACTTGATCCTCAAATGACCATCCATGGATGGTCCAACCATTCATTGCGCTCTTCGTATACAGCCATTCAGAATTTTCGTTATTTACGTTGGTGTAACAACAATTGCAAAGGGCTTTATACAAATGTTTAGTTTTTTTTATGAAGATTGAGAAATATATTTGCATTAGCCATTTTGTGACATACACTGTTATTGTGTGAATTTGTTCAATACTTCCTTTTTAAAAGTGCTGTCCCTATTCAGTTGTTTCTCGCGATGTCATGGCGCATGGGAGTATTAGGCCAGCATAACATAGCGACAAGCTTTTAAACATCTATTTCTATACGGTTTCCTCTATCCTTCTTGTATGTACCTACAACGAAATATGTAATGTGATTATTTCTGCAAATGTTTATCTCAATTAACATGAAGCGATAGAAAAATGAGTTTTCTTAACAATAGTTAGGGGAAGTTATATAAAAATATACGACAGGAGGCAGAGATCTCATGTGAATGTAACACATTTTTAATTATGACGTGAACAAAGACATGAAATATTTGAAATGAAACTCAATACAAGTTTTGAAGAACAAAGGGCTTGTTGTTGTGAAACAGAGCTCAGAAATGTTCCACTTTGTTCTTGGAGCTCGATTTTTCTGTGTAAGTAAATGAAATTCAATGATCTGGCGATACTGCAGTTCTGAGAAGCATTTTTATCAAGTATTGCCATATGACACATCTGAGATTGGAATGCCATACTTGAGGTGCACTTATTGATTTCTGCTGAAAACATCGTGAGAGGGTTGAACTGTTTGGTAGATAAACTGTTAATGGTATTTTTACGGATTGTGAAGCGAAGATAATGTCACATTACGTCACTAGAACTAGGTGCGGTCATGTCAGATAAGATTGAATGGCACAGTTTGCTAAGAATGTGTTCGTGATTGTTTCCCAACTCTTAAACATCACCAAGAAGCAAAAAACTGAAATAAAACGTAGTGTGTAACATTCAAAATATATTCTGTTGCCATTATCATTCACAGATATCTCCTAAACGTCAGGAGCCTACGCAGAGAGTGCATTTAGGTGGGGGGTTTGCTGAAACAGGAACAACTGAAACGCATGAAGTGATCTCTTTCAGAGATTTATGCAAGTGAATCTATTAGATCAATAATAATAATAATAATAATAATAATAATAAACTCAGTTTTATTTATGGACGCTCTTTTACTGCTGTGGTCCTTAGAGTTCCATTTTATATTGGGCGTGAAAGACTGGAAATTTTGCTCAGAGGCCTATTTATCAGGCTTGAGGTTCTTTTACGTGCCGTAAACCTACAACACGGGACTACCGACTTTACTTTCCTTCCGAAGGAGGACATACTACGGATTTTTACACCCGAAAAAATTCCATTGACCTCCGCTGGGTTTGAACCCGCGACCTCGGAGAACGACAGATCAATCGCCAGGTTATATTAACTAAATAAAGGAATTGATGAGCGAGATGACAAAAAAAACCAACTTTTTTACTATTATAGGACATGAAAGCAAACATGTTTTGAGGTTCCCTGAATCCAATAAAAGCATTTTTAGAAAAATGTCCGCGCGTGCGTGTGTATGCGCTTGTAATGAGCATTGCCCAAAAACAAAACATCGGATAAATACCAAACCTTATATTTAAGTTCAGTGTCTTACAAAGATGCAACAAGAAGATTTTCAAGAAAATCCCCAGCCGAACGACCTTTTACAAAGAACATTTTTCGAAAATTTTGATTTTCTCTAAAATAGCTCTAACGATTTTGATTTAAATACCATACATAAAAGATATTTAGATGAAAAATAAAATGTATAACTTGAATTTTTTTAGGAATAGGCTGCGAAGTCCTTTTCATTCGGAAGGCATTTTGTATAATCCTGTATAACTGGTATACCTTAGCGAGAGACAAAAACGTGCTCCACAAAACAATGTAGATCTCTTTAAACAATGTATTTAAAATAACTTCTTTGTGTGACATAAGCCACTTCCAAGATACCCGTTATTAATGGTTTAAATTGTTCAATACAAGTCCTGTCGACATTCAGTTATTTCTCGCGATTGCATAGAAATGGTATGGAATTTAGGCCAGATATACCGTCCAGTTCTTAAACATTTGACTATTACTGTCTCTTTGTATCTATAACGAAATGTGTAATGTAGCTGTTTCTGCAAAGGTTTATATGGATTAAAATGAACTAGATGGAAAAATAAAGCTTTCGTAAGGGTAGTCTGTATATCCACTAGTAAACGATAGAGGGTGGAGAAAGTCATGTGAATGTAACAAGATTTTTTTAAACTTTAGATTCCCCTCTAAATCAGAATCAGCCCGCTCACTTTGTTGTCGTAATCATTTTCGGGGATTCATAGGCAAAGTGTGCAGAAGAAAGGGAAGGGCAGATTGTGCCTCACAATCATGTAGGTTCAAAGTAAACATTAGTATGTACTTTATTCTCCTTACCCTGCTAGCCCTTCCTCTGGCTCACAAGTACTACACTTTACATCCAGTTCTTATCTGAAGCCAAGAAAAGACTTGGAAAGATAGAAAGATAGAATTCAATGTCATAGGCGGGGTTTAAACCGCGATCTTCCGGTTGGTCTAACCAACTGAGTTACCATGGCAACATGCCGGCCGAAATTAAGTTCCCCAACAGACTCGCACTTATCCCGTAAACCTAAGAGGCTATCAAATTCATTTTTAGGTGTCATACCCCAATGACGACTTACAATATCGCAAGTACTTTAAGTCCCGGCTTCATAGTGTAATCAAATATTAGGTCAATCAAGAAGAGACTTGCCCGCTGACGTCACAGGCCATTCAGTTGGTTGGCACTGCTCTAAACATTAAAATCACACACACACACACTCTCTCTCTCTCTCTCTCTCTCTCTCTCTCCAACCACATTTCCAGACTCTATGGGGGGTAGGAAATATGACTAATTCCCATCCTCCAGTTTGGAACTTAACCCAATGTCTCTGGATTTGGAGATTAGTAAGCTAAACAACAGATTACTAAGTCTTGTTCTGTCCTATCCTCTCTTTTCTCCTCTTCCCTCCCCTGCTTTAAATTTTAATTAGCTATAGGTTATATGACGGAGAGGGACATCTCGCAAACTAAGACCTACACAGATCTCTTGCGGCTAGCACCCCCAGGAGGATTGGATGAAGCGAAGGAGCCACAAGAGGCTATAGGTCACAGAGACGCGTAGAAGTCCCTAACATTTCCTGGCTCGAGGACCCGTGCCACTACTTGAGCTGCCCAGAGAGGGCGATGAATGACCCGTGCAACCAGTCAGCCCTCTAGTGTCCACAGGTAATACTCTCCTCAGAGCAAGCATCCTCGCTATCTGTCCGGCACCGGCCTATGCTACGAAACCTAGAAGCACACCTGGAAACGGAATAATAAGGAAACGAGGGAAATGAAATTATGGTAGAAGAGAAACTACCCCAGCATTCGCCTAGCGACCACGGAAAGCCGCGAAAAACCAAGGTCAAAGTGGGTGGTTGAAGGAAATCGAATCTGGGACCTCCCAAATACGAGACCCACACGTTACTGCTGAGAGAACTTGCTCGGTTAAATTTTAGTTACTCTCGTAAAAAGCGTCTTGGATAGGTAGGAATCATGTGACTATTCTATTCTTGGATGGCTTAGTTAGAATAAAGGAGGATAGTTTTCTTTTGGATTCAAGGATACGGTCAACTAAACTCTGACTTTCGCTTTCAGTAACCATTTAGGTCAGGCAGCATGGGGGATGGTCTGCCACCACGAGCCAATGAACAGGAACATCTTAAAGGGTTTCCGACGTGTTTAATTTCATTAAGACACCCTTGGCCTCAATACGGCTCGCACACGAAGATGTGACTGGCAACAACGGCAATGCTGAACCATCCCCCAACAAATACACAACTTATTACAGCCTTTTCTGAAGCAGAAAATAATCTAAGGAGTAGAGGAAGTGCTGCGTTTTAATATGTGATCGAAAAGTAAATAAATATAAATTCCAAATTTGAGCCAGGCACCTCCATAGAAACAAAGGTTTACATGGTGTTATCTCACTGCAAACAACTCTTTGAAAGCTTTTTCGTGCGTGTGTCAGGGCCGGCTACAAGAATTTTACCGCCCCATGCGATAATTTCAAGGCCGCCCTCCACATGCTTTCAGACAAAACCTAAATATTATCCGCATCAGTCTTCATGACTGCTTATGCCTACTTAACATATGTATTCGCATGCGCAGTCAATAAATAAAGCTGAAGTAATATATATATATATATATATATATGTATATATATGTATATGTATATACCGCGTGAGTCTTCTCATCCTGCGGATTGGTAACTAGGCAACCTTTGATTTTATAAACGATGCGAAATGCAGGTGCTGACACCGCATTCAACAGCCTGCTACCGTGGTGCTCGCTGTTAACGTGCTCGTAAATAAGTCTTTTATTCATTTCTTGCATTTATTTATGATGTTCATTAAAGCATATTCTAACAAGTAACATTTTGTATTTTAATGAAATTCACATAATTAAACTAATTAAGTGAAATGACACTTCCATGCCAAACAATTAGTTCTCGTTAAATTTACTAAACATAAAAAGTTCCTTCAAGTGGCAGTATTTGAACCTGGGACCTTCATCATTGAAGACCAACGCGCACACTGTTGCGCTATGAGTACAAGTCACTGTGAGTATAGCGGTGCAAAGCCGTCATTTCGGCCGAAATTGATACGACGCGATGCAGTGGACAGTGTTTAAGACACAGCTTGTACACCGCCGGGACTGCATAACTTCTCAATCTGCAGGTTGAGAAGACTCACCCGGTATATACATATACAGAGTGAGCCAAAAGACTCCGAACAGTCTGCGCGGTATTTTTCCTGTCCGCGTCCTCCGCGCTCGTTGCCGTCTGCCTCTATCATAGAAAGGCGCGGATGAAACCATACAACATTTTTAAAACTACTTTTAAAGGCTTTACTTACCAACTTTATGAAAGGAAATGCTGAAACTGGCCACCGCCGTTGTCCATACATTTTTGGCACCTCTTTAGGAAACTATCCATCACTCGCCGTAGTTCACGTTGAGAAATTTCCTGCCGGATATATGTTTTACTGTTTCCAGAGTGTGAGGATATATGTGTGTGCGTGTGTGTGTGTGTGTGTGTGTGTGTGTGTGTGTGTGTGTGTGGTGAAAGAACAGGATTATTCTGAGCGAAAGATGCAAAGTCACAAAATAAAAATCTTCAATATTTGGGTTTACTCCTTCATCAGGAGATTAAAAAATTAAAAACATGCAGAAAATGAAGATACACTTGACAGTCGACTATACATCTTTATTATATTGTATAGAAGGAGGACACCTCGCGTACTGCGAGCTACGAGGGATCTATTGTGGCTATTACCCTCCAGGAGAAATCGACCTTATAGTGGCTTGAAACACTCCTGTGTTGCTTATTGTTGAATCTTGACATGCAAGTATGTTTTGACGATAATCATCAATGAGGGTCACATCCAAATGACGCTTCATTTATCACCAGTTTCATAAAAAAAAACTCTCCAAAATGACACTAGAATTTAAGCACGATTTGTAATTCCGCCCTATTTTAAAATATCTTGTTCATGTTTCAAGATGTTGACGCCCCTAAAACCTATTGCCCTGGGCGGTGGCACGGCTCAAACCTCCCCATGAGTCAGCCCTGCACACACACGCACATACACACACACAAACCAATAACAACGCATATCTCGGAAATGGCTAATGACACAAAAAACGACATTATTTGATGTATACTGTATGTTTTAAAGAATCTACATTTTTGTGCAGTACATTTTTGTCTATTTGTTATTGTTTTCCAGCTATAAAAATTCCTTCTGAATGAAGAAGACTTCACAGGCTATTCCCAAAAAGTTCAAGACATACATATGTATTTTAGTCAAAATCAATAGAGTCATTTTTTGAGAAAATCAAAAATATTGAAATGTTTGCATGTAAACGGTAGTTTGGGGTGGGGGAATTTTACTGAAAATCTTTGTGTCGCATTCTATGAAGCCACTGAACTTAAATACCAAGTTTGATATTTAACCGACTTTTCGTTTTTGAGTTATGCTGTCCACACACCCTGAGCGTGTATTTCCGATAAAATCTCGGTATCGAATTTTTGGGGTGGAATGCAATATTTCCCCTACTTACTTTAGTTAAGTAATATAGAAAGTAATAATTGATACTGCGTTTGCTCTTGATTAAAATGGATTAAAGAAATCCTCGGGCAGCCTTAGCCAGGTGTGTGTCTCAGTATTTGAACCTCCAAATGTTACCGCCCAAACCACTCCAGTTGACCTATTTAAGTTCATTAAAGATCACATTTTCAGAAAACGAAAAACAGTTGAGAATTGATAATTAGCTTTGTGTTACCGTCTCTCGCAAAAATACTAAACTATGAGAAAGCATGCCTGCGTCCTGTTCAGCAGAATCGAGGCACTCCAAGGAGCGTTGCACTGGAGCAAAACAACCAATGAGAGAAAACGTGTTGCCCCTTGACCTTCATGCCATCACCACTTTCGATTTTCTTTCTGCTGTCAATAAGGAGCTGCCTCACACCCACTCATATTTTCTTATGCGCCTCGCAAACTTCTCTTCCAATTTATCTTTATTCTGCAGATGCTGTAATGAGATATGGCGACTCTCAAAGAAGAAAAGCAAAGCCTATTAACAGAGGGGAACCCACGACTTTAGTTTTATACCCTTTAACTATAGTAGTAGTAGTAGTAGTAGTAGTAGTAGTAGTAGTAGTAGTAGTAGTAGTAGTAGTAGTATTTATTTTCTGTCTTAAAGCACTATATAGGCATTTGAAAACGTTAGATAAAAAGGCTGTATGAATGCATACTTTATCAACTAAGACTTACATAGTAACATCACAAGATTTAAAAGTTAAAAAATTCTTATAAAGGTAGAATCAGGCGACTGAAAAATCCAATGCCACAGTCGGGATTTGAACCACGGATCGCCCGGTCTCCGTCCGGTTGCTCTAACCACTGAGAATTTAGTATCATGCCGGCATGTTGACATGGTAGCTCAGTGGTTAGAGCAACCGGACGGAGACCGGGCGATCCGTGGTTCAAATCCCGACTGTGGCATTGGATTTTTCAGTCGCCTGATTCTACCTTTCCAACCTTGTCCGATACACGGCTTGTGTGGAAGAACAATTAATTATGAAGTATAAAAGATTTACACACTATCATGCATATAGTCTAGACTTAAAAGATTTATTGTCTACGTATTTAATATTATCAGCAGCTTTTTATACAATTTATAACCTGAATACTGTGTTCCTCTCATGCGAATGTGTCTGTAAGGAATGTGTTGACATCAACAATTCTATCGCTATCTGGGAAAGATTACAGTTCTGCTTTCAACATATCGGCAAGACTTAGGGCCTCTTAGAAAACATTCGCTCTTCTGCTAGTAATGCTGAATGGCCGGTTGCTTTTGTTTGCTTTCTCGTCAAAGATTTTAACAACGTTAGCAACTATTTCTCGGGTTGACTATGGAGTTCTTTCTTTTTTACTGGACATTGTAAATAACTTTATAAATTACGAAAAAACACCTACACACTGCTCCAAGATAAACACGCTGGAATACTAACGTTGCGCGATGTTTTTAATGTAGATAGTAAATCTGTTTATGACATCATTGTGAGCTGCCACGTGGTACTATTCCCCCCTCATTCCTCTGGAGAGCAGAACACCCCGCAAACGATTTCTCGCCAGAGGCCTACAATACATATAAAACTAGGACTAGGAGCGGAGGGGGACTTAGCACCTTGATCTACGAAGATCTTTTGTGCCTGAACTCCTGACAGGGCGCCCTCAGTAGGGAGGGATGAGGTGAAAGGGGACAGAGGGCGGTCGGACCGGGATAGCTGGTGCAGCCCTCTCCCCTCTCCCTATGGGGTTACACATCCCCTGGGGGGCCTGGGACCCGGAGACCGCCCCATTCTGGGGGACGATGGTTTACTCAGAGCATCCTTTTCCCCTGTCATGCACACGAGAGACCTCCCGACCACACTTGCAATCCAAGCGACCAAGTAGATGAAAAGTGAGGTAAAATGGAGGGACAGGAAATTCGGGGGATGTAATGAAACTCCCCACATTCGCCTAGCGATCTGGGGAAAGCCCCGAAAAATCCCATGGGTAAGGAAAGTCGCCACGGGAATCCAACTCACGACCTCCCTAATGCGGGTCACAGACGTTACCGCCTGAACCATCCCGCTTGGTTAAGTACGCTAAGTTATGAGTTTTGGATAATCTAAAAAAGCAACATTTACATTTGATTTTAACCTTGTCTGTAGTTATGTCTATCACTTCTTAGTTTTCTTTCAGAGGAGTTGTCTACAAAATTAAAAATTATAAAAGTTAAAAATGCTAACTCAATAAAGAGAGTCTGCAAGGAGTTGAATATCAACATTGTTTTGGTATATTCTCCTTATAATTTTCTTTTGCAGAAAGGATGTTACTAGGTAAATCATTTACTGAAATTAAAAACAAAAGTGGACCCAAAACTGAACCCTGTGGATCACCATCATCGATGTGACGTCCTGAGGAGAACTCACCATTCACAAAAACCGTATATTATATCGAGGCAATATTTGGTATCGAAATAAAAATGCTATTCTTATTATTTTTCTTTTACTTCTTCTGCTCCCCTTTTCAGAGATTATTCCAGTTGGTTGATACTTCGTTATATACTTCTTGGGTAATTTATTATCTGACGTTCTATCAATATGTTCTATCCATTTTATTTTATCATCATCTATCCTTACAATTAATTGAAAATATATTCAAATCTGATCTTATGGTTTCATTTCTTATTTCATCAGTTCTAGTCCTACATCCTCTTACATATTTCATAAATTTCATCTCCACAAAGTGAATATACTGTGCCTTCGTTTTATGCCAAGGCTACAACCGCTTTGTATACGTATCGGCCGAGACGGCAGCGACCTCGGTATTATGCCACTGCGCAGCAGCGGCGCAGGACGTGTCAAGGGTACGTTTATGGTGTGAGATGTCTCAGTCTTTGCTTTGTCTTCGTGTCGTGAAGTGTTTAGACAATACGTGTATTGTGTGTGATTTCCTTATGAATGTTATTCTCTTATCAGTCCACGGAAATGCCTGCCAACAAATTCACACTTGAACAGCGTATTTTTATGTACGATACATACATGAAAACTGAATCATCTAGACAGGTGTACAGACAATTTCAGCAGCAATTCCCTGGTCATCCAGTTGCGGGTAAAGACACTGTGAGATGTTTGGTCAATATATTTAGAAAAACGGGAGCGCTAAATGCTAAAAAAATAAAGTTTATAAGAACAATCCCCACATCATTGACGAACTTAAGGATAATACAAAAGCAGAGATTATTAACATTACGCAAGAAGAACTTAGCGTGTGAATGGTAATTTCGTCCGACGATGTCAAGAATGTCTTTGCGCAGATGGACACCACTTTCAACAACACTTATAAGGTTAGTACTCATTACATAATTATATGCTACCTACTAACACTTGTGAGTAAGTAACGCGGGAGTTACGGAACGGAAAAACCCGCAGTGCGGAGAACGTATTCGCGCGATCCGCGGCTTTGGCATAAAACGAAGGCACTGTATATTCTTTCTTGTTATTGTCTGTGATTCGGAACCATATGGGTATTATAAAAGTAGGCACCTTGTAGATCACCTTTGTGTTCTTTTAATAGCATTTTCCCCTAAATATCTTCCAATTTTTTCATTAATAACTTGGAATTTATTAACTTTCAGCTCAAATTTCTAACCAATATCACATCCTAGATATTGGAAGTGGAATACTTGTTCTAAACATTTTCTCTTTATTAATATTTACGAACTAACAAGATTCTTTCCAAAAATTGACAGTGAAATTTCACAGGAAACACACCTTTTGGGATTCTTGAACCACCCCTTCAAGAAATAGCATTTTAAAAAAAGCTCCGTGCTCAGATGTGTGTGTATGTGTGTGTGTGTGTGTGTGTGTGTGTGTGTAAATATAATGATATAAAAGCGAAAAGTCGGATGAATATCAAATTTTATACAGTAAAGGAAAAATTATCGTGTGATTGACACACACTTCACTTCAAATCGAATTTTTTGATGTAATTCATTACTTCCTCTAATTGCTAGATATGGGTAGGTAGTTGAGAAAGTAAGAATGTCTCGTTTCTGGAACAGCCGAATCTTGGTAATCAGCTGACGTGTGCCATATTGCATCACAGGCCATGTTGCGGTGACTCGATTTAACATCTGTACTCGAGATCGTGAATGATTTGGTTTCTGAGAACTTTATCATCCAATGGGATAACGCCAGCTGAACTGCGGGTTCTGCTAGTGCGTATAACAGTTTCAAACACCTTCTCAAATGGACTTATTTTGCTTGCCAATCGAAGTCCTCGCAAAACGATGAGAATTGAGTTTGTCCACGGAGCGCTTTCGTAATGGACTGTAATGCTGTGGCGAATTTGGCTTGGCATGCTTTATTTTGTACAATTATGTCCCTGATAAATAGATAGAGCATGAGGAAACGCACCTGTTACCTCTTAGAGATTCCTGGCACAAAAACGCTATCCAACGGTGACCTATGGAAATCTCTGCCCATAACACTAGTAAACAAATGCAGGTCGATCCCGTGGAGTCTTCAGAAGCAAGAAAAGCCTTGGAAACACCTGCGGCCGGCCACAGAAAACACCTGCTCCCAACACCGGAGGCATATGGCCGGCGGGTGGTTACGGCTAACTGGTTTCCCCGGATATCGGCTTCTTTGCTCTAAAATGGATGATCCCAAGAAAACAATAACCTCTGCAACATGTGCTGTATCATTTATTTTTAAGACATTATCGGAATGTGAAGTTTAAGATGCTCCAAAAATGATTTTAGCGCCTGAAATAGACATTGAACTGACATGCATTTAATAATAGTCTATGCAACGAGTGAACAATGATGATTATGGCATGAGTGAATATTTGTGGCACAAACAACAGTGAGAGTTGGATACAACATTTTATGCAATCTTAAGATTATAAATTGTAGGAAATAAATCGTTAAATAATTTGGCATCCATAAATATATCCATAGGTATAGGTGATTCAACGGAGGGGGCCACCTGCGACCTGCACAGATCTATTGCTACTACCCCGGAGGGATGAGGTGAAGAACCACAGGAGGCTACAGGTCGTAGGCAGACAGGCCACAGAGACTCTCAAGCTCGTAGACCTGTCCCACTGTTGGAGCTGCCGAGAGATGGCGATGAGCAACTCACGAAACAAGCATCCTTCTGGTGTCTATTGGAGTACTCTTTCTATTGAGCATGCGTTCGCGCCATTTTCCGCCACCGCCACACCCATGAAACCTAGAAGCACACCTGAAAGTTGAGAAGGAAAGGAATGAAAAGGAAATGATGAAAAGCAAATCGTGGTAGAGAAGAAACCACCCCAGCGTTTGCCTGTCGACCCCGGGGAAACCACGAAAAAACCCACGGCTCAGAGTAGGCGGTCGCCCGGGATCGAACCCGGGATCTGCTGGATGCAAGTCGCACACATTACCGCGTCGCCACCTCGTTCGGTATTCGGCATCCATAGCTGTCATGTTCGTAAATGCATTTATTTTGTTGTTACCCGGCTTGTTGAACCGATGAGCAAACATCCACTGTGATGCAGCCTATTATCAGCACGGCATGGTAAGTAATTATAAAGGTAGATCTTAATTATCCTATACTTAATAATGTAGAGAGGTGTTTGCAACTTCGTTGCTCAGAGAAAAAAAGAATATCACAAAATTGTTTATTCTTCCCTCTATAAGCCATGGCAATTTAGAATATGGTATTATATCATTGCTATTATTGACATGCGTGCTATAATGAGGCAGTTATGCACGATATTGAATACATTAACACTCTGTTTGTAATGCCAAGATTGCACAGACAATTCTTTGCGGTTGTGTTTTAATTACGCAAATACAAACCAAAAGTTCTGAAATATAAATGCTTTAGAGGTTTCGGTCCCAAATAGAAGTCTCCTACTTCGTTCTTAAATGTATCCATGGAATGGCATTTTTTAATCTTCTCGTTTTATCAGCAGTGTGAGACGTCTAGACGGGAAAAGAAAATCCCGTCCTATCTCTCCTTTAGTTCGAATCCTGTTCATGCAGCTTTCTTCTTTCCGGAAGTGGGGAGGCATCTCATATTCCTTTTCAGGTTAAATTAAAAACTTTTGAGAGAAGGGGCATCCTCCAACGTTGAAAGGAGAACGGAAAATAGAATGGTAGCTTTTAACCAGAGATAGAGTTGAATAGCGATGGAAAAAGGAGAAGAAGCAAGAACTGTGTTAAATAACGTTTGAACTCACGGTCCTCTTTCAGAAGAAGCTCTGCAGGAAAGTGGAGTGGCTGGGGAAACTCTCTAGTTTTACCAAGGTGATATATTAATAGTATGAGGATTTGGAAGTTGGGATAAGAAGTGCAGAAAGGTCTTTTAAATTAAAATAGATGTTTAATATCTAATCGCGGAGGTTTCCAAAAGACAATGCTTGAAGTATATGAACAAGTGCAGTAAAACTCCGATTAGCCGAAACCCTGCTTAACCGATGCGGCAGAGCAGGACAAGAAAGAAAGAAAACACGAAAAAAAACACCTTGTGTGTTCGATTTACATGACTTTCTTTGCCCTCTATGATTCATTAGTAGGTATGCAAGCTATTTATACGAAATCTTATTTTCCTATTTACCTCATTTTAATCGAGATAAACCTTTTCGGAAATAGCTACATTATACATTTCGTTATAGATACAAAGAGAACAGCGACAGTCAAATGTTTAAGAACTGGGCACTGTATGCTGGCCTTAAAATTCAATACCGTTTCCATGCAGTCCTGAGACACAATGCTGAGCGAAGGTCTACCAGGACAAGAGCCGGAGTCCAAGTACCCCTTCTATATCCAGGGTCCAGCGCCAACCGAGTGGCTCTCCAAACCGTAGGGGGTTTCCCATGAGGCCAATATCTGGTTTCCTAAAAAGGCCCCCCGCTTATCCGGAGATGGAAGTGGATACGCCACTTACGCGCGTCATCCCGAAAGGGCGACTACCGAAAACCTCGGTAGGGCCGACAGCATACTAGCAAGCCGTCTACCGACTATCCAGATCGGTACCGAAGGACATTGAGGCGTCTCACAACCCCGCCTTTATGGAAACCCGTACAGACGTACCCAATCTCCCATGGGTATCGGGAACCACTGCCCCGTCGAGACCAACCCATTCCGAACAGCTCCCCAACGTGAGGGGCTCGAATGTTCGGCCCAGCGTACTTCTAGTATCGTCAGAAGTACCACGAGTGCCAAGGGTCCGCAGCGCCCTCACAAAGGCAGCTGAAGGGGTCGGAACCCCTCCCCTGCGGGGAGTCGTGAGACACAACTGAAAATCGACAGGACTTGAAAGGAATGACAGAGTATTGAACAATTCGAATCATTAATTCACAGATATCTCGGAAATGGCTTATGCCATAAAAAGTTATTTGAATTAAGTTGTGTCTCTTAAAGGGATCCACAATTTTTGTGTAGTGTGTTTTTGTCTAGGTCTTTAACGTTTACCAGTTATATAACATACAAAATTCCTTCCAAATGAGGAGGACTACACAAGACATTCCCAGAAAATTGAAGATATGCATTTTATTTGTCATACACATATCTATAATATAATATGGTATTTTAACCAAAATCGTTAGAACCACTATTGAGGAAATCAAAATTTTCGAAACATTTTCCATCTAAAGGGTAGTAGGGGTGGGGAGATTTTCTTGAAAATCTTCGTGATGCATCTTTGGAAGCTACTGAACTTAACACCAAGTTTGGTATTTATTCAACTTTTCTTTTTGGAGTTATGCTGTTCACAGACACAGATTTCCGATGAAACCTGGATATCGAATTTTTGGCTGGGATGCAGTACTTTCTGTACCTACTATTACTTGGCAGAGAAAGTAATACGAGATGCTCAAAATCGCGCTGACAGTATTGCTGCGACAATCGGGAATGTTCTTTTGCCCCAACCCTAAATTCGAATACAGACACTTGGTATTATATGCTTTTAGACCTCACCCTCTACCCCACATTCCAAGAAAATTGTCCCATTATTAGAAGTGTTAACTGCTTGCACACGAATTCAAGGCGAAAGCTCACTGTTATTTTACTGTTAGTGTTGGTCAGTGTGGTTTGTGTGTGTTTAAAGTGTCAGCGGAAAGTACGCTGTTGTCAATAAGCATTGAACAGAAACTCGAAGCCATTGGCGACACAGTGACAGCGGTCGAGGGATTTAAATCATTAAAGGTAAGACTACAAATTCCTATTCAAATAATAATGAGAAATATTGAATACGGCATTACCAATAACGCAAAACCTTTTGTTTTTAGATTTCCTTCCGTTTTTGTGTAACAAAGCAGTGAATCAACACCAACAGATATAATGCTTATCAAGAGTGGCGTGATATAGCTGGTCGCAACCATTGCGAGAAGAAAGTTCAGAAAAAAGAAAATGGACTTTGTGAAATAGTCTTTGTAAAGAGTAATACATATTTTAATACCGTATGCAATAGTAGCTTTTTTTTTTTTTTTTACTTTTTCTACTACTTAGAAGTATTGTATTCCACCCAAAAATTCGATACCGAGATTTCACCGGAAATATATGTTTTGAGACCCGCTGAATTAAAAAAATCTGATGTGTTACACTCACATGACTTTCTCTACTCTTGTACAAACTATTTTTACAAACGCTTATTCTCCATATGCTTCATGTTAATGGAGATATCGAAATGTCAATCTTATTGATAATTTTCTTGTAGATGCAAGGGGAATATGGTAGGTTTTAAGCTATAGTCAAATATTTTAACGCTGGTTGCTATGTGGCGCATTCCATTCTCTTTGCATGTCCAGGACATAAAAAAATCTGATGTGTTACACTCACATGACTTTCTCTACTCTTGTACAATCTAGTTTTACAAACGCCTATTCTCCATATGCTTTATGTTAATCGAGATATCGAGATGTCAATCTTATTGCTAATTTTCTTGTAGATGCAAGGGGAATATGGTAGCTTTTAAGCGATGGTCAAATATTTTAACGCTGGTTGCTATGCGGCGCATTCCATTCTCTTTGCAAGTCCAGGACATAAAAAAATGAAGAACGAATTTGAGAAAAAGTATAAGTATTGGAAAATTTAAGGGAATAACAAGCAATATCTCGAAAACGGTTCACTCAACAAAAGAAATGTATATGACATAAGTTGTGTATTTTAACGAGATCTACATTTTTTGTGTAGTAAAATTTTGTCTATCTCTTATGGTTTACCAGTTATGCAAAAGTCGTTCACAATGAAGAATACTTTTGGAGACATTCCCAGAAAATTCGAGATATACATTTCATTTCTCATGACATTATCTTAAACATATGATATTTTAATCAAAATCGTTAGAGCCATTTTTGAGAAAATTAAAATTTTCGAAAAATGTTCCATGTAAAGGGTAGTCTGGGGTGGGGGGATTTTCTTGAAAACCTTCGTGTCGCATCTCTGGAAGATACTGAACCTAAATACCAAGTTTGGTGTTTATCCGACTGTTCGTTTTTGAGTTATGCTGTTCACAGACACACACACACACACAGACACACACACACACACACACAGACACACACACACACACACAGACACACACACGGACATGTTTCCAAAAATGCTTTTTTTGGATTCAGGAGGTCTCAAAACATGTATTTCCGGTGAAATCTCGGTATCGAATTTTTGGGTGGAATGCAATACTTCCCCTACTTACTATACGTAGTAGAGAAAGTAAAAAATGAATAACGAATTTGAGAAAAAGTATAAGTATTGGAAAATTTAAGGGAATAACAAGCAATATCTCGCAAACGGTTCACTCAACAAAAGAAATGTATATGACATAAATTGTGTATTTTAACGCGATCTACATTTTTCGTGTAGTAAAATTTTGTCTATCTCTTATGGTTTACCAGTTATGAAAAAGTCGTTCATAACAAAGAATACTTTTGGAGACATTCCCAGAAAATTCGAGATATACATTTTATTTGTCATGACAATATCTTAAACATATGATATTTTAATCAAAATCGTTAGAGCCGTTTTTGAGAAAATTAAAATTTTCGAAAAATGTTCCATGTAAAGGGTAGTCTGGGGTGGGGGGATTTTCTTGAAAACCTTCGTGTCGCATCTCTGAAGGATACTGAACCTAAATACCAAGTTTGGTGTTTATCCGACTCTTCGTTTTTGAGTTAGGCTGTTCACAGACACACAGACACACAGACAGACACACAGACAGACACACAGACACACAGACAGACACACACACGGACATGTTTCCAAAAATGCTTTTTTTGGATTCAGTGAGTCTCAAAACATGTATTTCCGGTGAAATCTCGGTATCGAAATTTTGGGTGGAATGCAATACTTCCCCTACTTACTATACGTAGTAGAGAAAGTAAAAAGAGCATTTTTGGACACATGTCCGTGTGTGTGTGTGTCTGTGAACAGTATAACTCAGAAACGAACAGTCGAAGAAACACCAAACTTGGTATTTAGGTTCTGTATCTTCCAGAGATGCGACACGAAGATTTTCAAGAAAATACCCCCACCCCAGATTACCCTTTACATGGAACATTTTTCGAAAATTTTAATTTTTTCAAAAATGTCTCTAACGATTTTGATTAAAATAACATATGTTTAAGATATTTTCATGACAAATAAAATGTATATCTTGAATTTTCTGGGAATGTCTCCAAAAGTATTCTTCATTGTGAACGACTTTTGCATAACTGGTAAACCATAAGAGATAGACAAAATTTTACTACACAACAAATGTAGATCGCGTTAAAATACACAATTTATGTCATATACATTTTTGTTGTTGAGTGAACCATTTTCGAGATATTGCTTGTTATTCCCTTAACTTTTCCAATACTTTTTCTCAAATGTGAATTCGTTATTCATTTTTTATGTCCTGGACATACAAAGAGAATGGAATACGCCACAAAGCAACCAGCTCTTAAAAGATTTGACTATCGTTTAAAGCCTACCATATTCCCCTTGCACCTACACGAAAATTAGCAATAAGATTAACATATCGATTAACATGAAGCATATGGAGAATAATCGTTTGTAAAAATAGTTTGTACAAGAGTAGAGAAAGTCATGTGAATGTAACACATCAGATTTTTTATTAAGCATAAATTACATGCATTTGGAATACAAGTATTTTCTTCCTTTCGCTGCTTAAAACTATCGATTATCCGAAAAAAATGCGTCATCCGAAACGAGTCTGCCGTCTTTAGTTCGGTTAAGTGGGGTCCTGGTTTACACTGCGCAGCGGTGCGAGTATACTTCTCGCAAACTTTAGAAAACGTACAAAGAATATGTCGCTTCCTTGTAAACAATCGACAAGCTGCGCGTGTTGGTTGAATAGTGTGGGTACTGCAGTCAAAACCAACTGAGTATTGTGACCACATGTTTCCGCAAAACCTTTCTGTCTCTTTCTCTCCCTTCCTTGCTTTTTGTAATAAACATTGCTGTGTTACTCTCTTCAAGCTATCAGCTCATAAGTAGGGGGGAATTTTATGCACTATTAATCCCTTAAATATGTATGCATTTATGCACCGAAAACTTCCATAACATTCACATACTAACATGCCCATATATTAAACTAAAATTAAATTGGATTTTATTTTTGGGCGCTGTTTAACTGCTGTGGTTCTTAGTGTCCATTCTATATTGGGCGTGAAAGGCCGGTAATGTTGCTCAGAGGCCTCTTTATCAGGCATGACGTACTTTTACGTGCCGTAAATCTACGACACGTGACTACCGGATTTACTTCCCTTCCTATGGAAGCCATCTAAAGATTTTTACGCCCGAAAAAAATCCATCGACCCCAGCCAGATTTAAACTCGCGACCTCGGGAACTAGAGGCCAGCATGGTAACAACCACAACATGGAGGACGTTGCCCATATAACGAGAGAGCAGAGAAACTACGAACCGGCTGCGCGGGGCTTTTCCACTGGGCGTGTGGAAAATGATAAGGAGCTGCTGTTATAAACAAGGTCATGCTGTTGACGTGGTTTTGCTCTGCAGTGTGAAGTGCAGCATGAGTTGACGGTGATGTGATGTAGTTCAGTTATTACGAGTTATTTATTATTTTGTCCTGTACTTAATCGCAAAGTATATTATGGTTCAGCATATGTTTTCTGCTGCACAGCGTGTTTTTATTTATGATTCGTATGAGATAACTCAGTGAGCTCGCCAAGTGAAAGTACGATTTGCAGAAAGATTTCCAGGTGTAAAAGTCCTAGGCCGTACAACAACCCCTAAACTTTAAAATAAATTTCAGGCAACAGGAAGTGTTCAGGCTAAGGAATCTAAAAGACGGCGTACGGTTCTTAAGGAAGAAACATTAGACGACATCGGTCATCATTTGGAGAATTCCCCCAAAATCACTTAGGCGTCTTTCACAACAGGCAGGCATTTCTTATGGCTCGGAGGGAAGAGCTACCAAATTGCTGAAGTTAAAACCATATAAAATAACTGTGGCACATGTTCCTCAACCAGGTGATCCTGTAATTAGGCGCACATTTTGTGAGTGGAGTCTCAATAGTGTATACAATAGCGAATAGACCCATATGTAATATTTTTCACGAACGCGACTTAGTTCCACCTTCATGAATATGTGTGTACACAAAATAATCGTTAGTGGAGCTCTAACAAACCTAATATTGTTCATAATGTACTCCTTCATGACGGAAAAATTGGTGTATGGTGCGCCATGAGCGGAGAAAGAGTTATAGGGCCAATTTTTTTTGTCAACAGCTGACGCCCGTTCATACGTGAATACAATTTCCCCCCCCCCTTTTTAGAGAATTAATAGACAGGGAGCGTCATTTTACCTTTTTCCTATAAGACTCTGCAACAGCTCATACGGCCAGTATTTCGAAGAGACCAATTGAAAGTGTATTTGAGGACAGAATTATTAGTAGAGATTTGTGGGCCCCTCGGCCCCCCGACTTAACCCCCTGCGATTTCTATCTCTGGGGTAACTTAAAACATAAAGTGTGCAAGACAAACCCACACACCCTGGAAGAATTAAAACAAAATATCCGCCAGGAAATTGCCAGCATTTCTCAACGTGAACTACGGCGAGTGTTGAATAGTTTCCTAAAGAGGTGCCAAAAGAGGTTTCCAAAGAGGTGGACAACGACGGTGGCCAGTTTCAGCATCTCCTTTGGTAACTAAAGGATTTAAAAGTAGTTTTAAACATGTTGTATGGTTTCTCCGCGCCTTTCTATGATAGCGGCAGACGGCAACGAGCGCCGAGGACGCGGACAGGAACAACACCGCTCAGCCGGTTCGTAGTTTTTTAGCTCTCTCTCTCTCTTTCTGCATTAAGGCATATTGGAATAAAATAAAAAGTCAAGGCAATTTGATGTTATCTCTCCGTGAATAAAGCTAATGAGGAAACCATATGAATTATTTGGCCTATCAAAATTTATCTTTAACATTGAAGCTTAGAATGCACCCCTGTAACCTATCTTTGTCGCTCACTTTTGCTTTTGGTATGACTACATGAATACACGGCCTTCGTCATTATACAAGCACGGTTCCACTGAATTAGCTTAGGACACCTAGCATATCGACCCACTATGGATCTTTTGTGCATACACCCCGGGAGGAACAGATGAGGTGAGGAAACCGCAGGAGATGTATGAATTGCATAGTTGGCAAGTCGACAGATATGCACAGAGTTTCCTAATAGTTTCAGGCTTGACCATCCGGCCACGGGAGGGTTGCTCGGAGGCGTCCCCCTAGTGGACCGGGAAACACGACCAGCAGTGGAGCCTTTATAGGCTTCCCTCTAGCAAGGCCGAGAAGAAGTTCCAAATGCCAAGTCTCTGCCCCATCTGCCCGACACCGACCAAATCACAGCCCCTGAGTCAACCCGAAACATGAAAGAGAAATGAAGAGAGAGGAAATGAGAGGAAATCCGTGGTGGAATACACCACTCCAGCCAGGGAAAACCACGAAAAACCATGTTCAAAGTGGGCGGTCACCGGGAATCGAACCTGAGACCTCCCGAATGTGAACCTCACAAGTTACCGCGGAGCCATCTCTCTCGATCTACTGAATTAAATGATCTGAAGTTTCAATTGGAGAACGACTCCGAACCTGCAGGAGTATTTTCGGAACTGAATTTTCAAAACTATTAACAGCTTAATATTTTGAAATATTTTCCTTTGTATAAATTAGTAGACTACATTTTTATAAATCTTAAGAGATAGTAAAAAATAACATTTAAACTAAATTTAATATTACTTCTAAACACCATTCTTGAATTCCATTCCTTCATACCGTGAGGGAACGGCTGCAACCAGATAAAGCAGGGATTCATATGTGATGTGAGCTATGGATTGTGTGCATATGGGTTCCATCAGTGTTGCCAAGTTTCAAGACTGACTCAGTGGCTCATATTATTTAGAAACATTGTATTTGTAAATCAAACATGGAGATGACATGACTAAAATAAATATATATTTATGAAATATATATGTTAAAAAGCAAATAGGCAGCACCACATGGAAACTTCTGAAATATTATGATTATTAACAAAACAGTCAAAATATGCATTATATGCAACATAAAGTATTTTTAAATTGTTGGAAATTCAGTAATTTACTTACATAGCAAGTAAGCACACATTTCGTCAGCAAAGACGCAGTACGCATTTGCATTAAAATCTTGTACCTAGTCATTAGAAAAGAATAGGGGCCTTATTCACTTGTTCACTTCTTTCAAGCGGCGTATCGTTTGTACCTTTTCTAAATTTTGCGAGAAGTACAGTGCTCTCGGTTGTAACGGTGTGCTATTGAAGTATGGGGTGCTGACTCGAAGTTCGTTGTTTCTCTTCTTCTCGTTGTTGTTGCTCTAAATTACTTATATTTGCCTAGCTACTATTATCTCGGGTCGGGTAATGAGAACTGAATAAAACCACATGTTATTCTTGGCCTTCTTCAGTTCCTGAAAAAGGCCACAGAGTCAAGATGGCCAAAAGATCGAGTAATTTCATCGATATAACACGGCTGATAACCCCAGAAGCTCCAATCAGTAACTATCGCCGTGAAAGTTTGAGGTCTTTTTTTTAATCCCGTATTACTGTTTTGTCTGGATTTATTTCAGTTGAATAAACAATAATAATGAAGCTGTTTACCAATTGCGTACTATATTTACCCGGACCGCTTTACAATTCCTCGAATTACAAATTATTTTCCGTTAACTCCCCACTACTTTGTCAAGATCTAAGTTAGATCTTCATCTGAGTTCACACGCTTTCCATCCGCATAGACGGACCTCTTGAATATCAGAATTAGAGGAAGGTTTCTCGGAATTGTACACGTTCATACTCTTCCAGACAGATGCTTATATTGCCACTGCAAAATATATCGCATTTTCGTATTGGATATTGTTTTTGGCGTCTCAGCAAAATAACATCATTCATGTATTTTCCTCTGGCAAACTTTGATTACTTTGGGAATTCGAAATTATCTCTGTTTATCCTGTTTGTGTATGGTCCGGTTTGTAACTACCTTTCTCTGTTAACTACCTTCCTGCACAAAATTTACCCTTTACCATATTGATTTCTGCATGTATATATAATATTCTTATGTTACTTATTTACACGCTATTACCATCTGTTTTGTATTCTCTGATCTTTCTTCATTAGTCTCTCTTTCATTCTATCCTTGTTTTCCACTTTAATATATGTCTTCCAACAGTTATCTATATAATTTATTTTATAATTAATAATGAAAATTATAAATATTTATATTTGAAACGGGCAGTTTCCTGCACAAGAAATCAACTGGGATACATCTGCGTATTTATAAAATCCCTGTAAAGAAGTTGAGAATGTGAATCGTCTTTAACGAGAGCTCATCTCCGCTTCCTGGATTCACACATCTGCTCTTTACATCTTGGATCTTAATTAAATTAGCATGGTATCGTGGTGCAATCGCAGCAAAACTGCGTTCAAGTGTGAGGAACCATAAACTGGCAACATCGACCTCAACAACGTTGTGCACCGCTTAGCGAATTACAAAGCGTTGAAAATCACTTCTCTGAATTCTCAACGGTGCTCGTACATGTAACTGAGCTGAATTATTTGCCTTATCTATCCAGAGCAAAGAAAGCATTGCGTCAAATCTAAAAGTTTGAATACCGTATTTCAGAAAATATAAAAGTAGAGAGGCCTCTAAATTATAAAAAAGAATATACATCAGTCAGATGAGAATGTTTAGGAGCCCAGCGGCAGAGCATTCGAGATCCATGGTTCGAGACCCAACAGTGGCACCCAGTTTTAACTTACTCTACCACGTGTCTACATAGCAGGTAGATCGAGTAGGTAGCTACATTTCACCTAAAAATTCGATATCGAGATTTCACCGGAAATATATGTTTTGGGCCTCCTGAATAAAATAATAACATTACAGAAAAAGGTCCGCGCGGGTGTGTGTGCGTTTGTGAACAGCATAACTCGAAAACAAAAAGCCTGTTAAATACCAAAGTTGGTATTTAAGTTCAGTATACTCCAAAGGTATGACAGGAAGATTTTAAATAACATGCCCACATTCCAAACTACCGTTTGTATGGATTTTTGTTTTCTCAAAAATGGCGCTAACGATTTTGATTAAAATATCATCTGGAATTAATTGTTCTTCCACACAAGCCATGTGTTGGGCAAGGTTGGAAAGGTAGAATCAGACGACTGAAAAAACTCAATTCTACAGCTGGGATTTGAATCACGGATCTCCCGGTCTCCGTCCGGTTGCTCTAACCACTGAGCTACCATGACAATATGCCGGCACGACATTAAATTTTCATTGAGTTTTTCAGTCGTCTGATTCTACCTTTCCGACCTTGTCCAACACACGGCTTGTGTGGAAAAACAATTAATTCCATTAATTGACCTAATAGTCGTTGAAACTATGCAGCCCGGGACTTAAAGTACTTACAACATTGTATGTCGCCATTGGGATATGTCATCTCAATACAATTTGAGATCTTGTGGTTTATGTAGCGGGGATAAATAAGGTTTTCTTGGTGTTGGGTTTCTGACTCGGAAAGGATTCGTTTTGCCGGCTGCTCAGGTAGAGGGTTAATGATTGTATATGAGATCTTATCTCAGGGAGTGTGGATAGGAGGTTAATGACACTCGCATTTCTCCTTCACTTGCCTGTTTATTGTGAAGATCCACACTGCGCTCCTTTTACCGAATCCCCGTCACACAAGACTGATTCCGCCTATCATCCCTAGCTATCATTTACGTGTTTCCCCCTTCTATTTCTCTTCTTACATCGAAACGTATGACGTTATGAATTTTGTCGACCGGAATTTAGTCATTTCTACCCGCCTTTCCGCACATTAACTTGACACTAACTTTCACACATATTCTGCCTCGACGCTTGACATGGAGTCTCCCCTGTTCGACACGAAGTCTCTCCCACAGTTCGACACGAAATGATCCATCTTACACAGGTCTCAAACTCCTCTGCATCCTAGATAATTTTTCTATTCTCCGCCTATTTTCTAGTTTCATTCCTCCTTTTTACTATTCACGTAACTTTTATAATTTCTCATTGATCATTTTTCTAAGCTTTAAGCCGTTTCCCATTGGTTCGTTATATTTTCAAGTTGACCTTCACTGCGTCTAACATTACCGTCTTATTTCTGCCTGATTACCTTTTCTGTGCGGTTGACTGCATCTGACTTCCCGTCTGTTGTCTTCGTTTCCTGTGGGTTTCACAAAATTATATGCAGCTTAAGTGCTTGCTAATGTCTCCGCCTGTTTATTCGTGAAACATTTCTCATTTTTACAGTTTTCGCTAGTCTCTCTTCGCTCTGAAATACACGGTTTCCTACATTTTATTTCCATCTGTTTTATTTTATTCACGTTCATTTTATTTATTCGTATCTGTTCTTTACTTAATCTCCGTCGTTATGATTTTATTCCCCCTTTTTCTAATCCTTCATATTATCTTTATTCTTCTTTCTTATTATTATTACCATCCTTATTATTGTGATTATGATTATGATTATTATTATTATTATTATTATTTCTCTTCTGGCAGATCTTATCACTTTATTAACCGGGAAAAATGCGAATCAGTTGGAGAATTTAATGTCGTGGCTTAATTATAAAAAAGTTGACTTACAGTTTATGAATGTCTATAATTTTAAGTTCTACTAACCGTCACGCAGATGAAGGTCGGAATTAAAACGATAACAGTCATCGATGTGATAAAGTTAAAACCATACCACTAGCAGGATAGCCAGATGTAATGGTCTAAACTCAAAGTAGTACGTAATTCGTGCTTCCATTCCCGATTGACCATTTGATACATCAATGAAATAGTCAAAACAAAAATATAAAAAGAAAAATATTAGGAAAAATGTGAACCGCGTGTGTTTGTGAGAGCGATAAAGAGGGAGAGAAAGAAAGAGAGAAAGAGACTGCCTGTAAACTGCAGATCTCAATAATCAAAGACCAAAATAGTATAAATGCCAAACTTGATATACCTGTTAATCAGGTATCTATTTTTCAAGGATGCACGGCAGCATTTCTTAAGTATTTCTTCAGCTGTAACTAACACTTTTTTTTATTTCACCAAAAATAACTCTAGCTGCATTGGTTATAATGTTATGAATATCAGATGCTGATGACATGCAAATCTATATGATTAATGTTCTATAAATATCGTGACTAATCCTTTCCATTCTTGTGGAATTTTGTATAACTGGGAAGCCATAACGGTTATACGAACACTTATTACAGCAAAAAATCTGATGTGATACATTCATATGCCTTTCTCTAACCTCTATCTTTATTAGCGGATGTACAAATTATTCTTACTAAAGCTTATGTTTCTATCTGCTGTATTTTTATCCAAATAAACATTTGCAGAAATAGCTAAATTACACATTTCGTTAGGACACAAATAGAACAGCGATAGTCAAATGTTAAAGAACTGAGCGCTATACACTGCCTTAAAATTCCATACTGTTTCCATGCAATCGCGAGAAACAACTGAATGTTGAAAGGACTTTAAAGAATGACCAAGAAAGGAACAACTCGAACCATTAATAACGGAATCTCAAAAACTTATTTGAAATAAACTGTGTGTTTTAAAGAGATCTATCTAATTTTTGGTGTGGTATGTTTCCGTCTATCGCTTAACGTTTACCAACAAGCTTATATAAATTTCCTTCCGATTGAAGAGGAATTCGCAGGCTATTCCCAGAAAGCTCACATATACATTTTATTTGTCATTCAAATATCTTTAATATGTGGCATTTTAATCAAAATTGTTAACCATTTTTTAGAAAATAAAAATTTTCGAAAAAATGTTCAGTGTAAAGGGTAGTTGGGGTGGGAGGATTTTCTCGAAATTCTTCGTATCACATCTTTGGAAGGCACTAAATCTAAATACCAAGTTTGGTATTTATCCGACTTTTCGTTTTTGAGTTATGCTGTTCACACACACACACACACACACACACACACACACACCGACCGACACACACGGAACGTTTTTATAAAACTGTTCTTTTGTTTCAGGGGACCTCAAAACATATTTCGTGGCTGGAATATTCTCCTTGCGTGGAACAACACTCACTCGGAACGCGTGAAGATGTTACCAATCTCATGTTGTGCACGCGCCTGCTGCTCTGTTACCACTGTCCCAACACAGTGTTGCCAACACTTCCTCGCAAATAATGGCTAGTTGGTATCTTTAAAAAGGCATTATGTTACAAAAAATGGCGAGATATAATTGGTGTCTAAAAGTACCCGTATTTTGTTTGGGGAAGTTAAAGTCTAAAAAGACATTTTAAATATTATAATTGATTACATAATTTTATAATATTTAAATTTTGTAAAAGAATAATTTATTTAATATAAAATTGAAATGGAATAAGGTATAGTTTTGCTAAGCACCAACACCGTACGTTAAATATAACGGACATTGAAATATGAAATTTACTGAAATCCTTTAGGTAAAATATGTAAAAACTGATTCTGTGTGACAAAAATCATACATTTTGGACGCATACTCGACCTTATGATTAGTACACATTTTGATGACATGGCATGACTCATGATAGGAACATAATACAATTACACGGTAGCGGGGATTCACCCTAACCATTTATTGCTTTTGCATAGCTAAAGTGTGGTTGAAATTATGCTTTAGGCTAGATTTTGGCTAAGGTGTTTGCTAAATAGGCTAGATTTCAGGCTATAAGCATTTTACGATTTTATATGGCTAAACGCTACTGTAAAAATGCTAGATTTAGCCATAAAATAGCTAAGTTGGCAACACTGTACCAACACCCCCCCTCCAGAAAATAAATAGACTTGTCCAGCTATTGTACATACAGAGAAGCGCATCAGGACGAAAAAAATTAAGCCTGTACCGAACGAAATGGCTTCGCGGTAACATGGGAGGCTCGCAATTGGCAGGTCCCTGAATCGATTCCCGACTGACTGATCACCCTGACTTTTGGTTTTTTAAGCCTATGTTCGTGACTATGGTCTCTTTAAATGTTTAGCTTTGATATTCAGTCGCGTGGATGACACAGGTTCGAGTCCATACCTGCGGAATGGGTGTTTGTGTCCATGTAAATATGCGAGTAAAAATAAAACCGAAAAAGAAAAGGCTGATGAAATAGCCCTTTAATCCTGTAGAATCACTAAGAAGGTATAGCTAGCGTTATGAGATGTCCGAATAATTCCGGACATGCCCAACATTTTTATCTTCTGTCCGGCGCCCGGGAGGAATTACTAAAAAATCTGCAATGCCCTTTTTTTTTAAGAATGTAAAACAGTATTTAGTTTAAAATTGATTAGCAACCCGAGAAGGTTTAGGTATATATTTGTTGAAAATAGTAGAATTATTTTGCTATTCCTGCATACAACGCTAATGTTGAGAAGGTTTCTTGACTGATATCGGGCCATTGATTGACTCAGTTAAAGATATTGTTTATATGTAAAATATAACAAAACACTTAAGTTGTGTAGAATCTCATGATTATATATCAAGGCCACCGAGCTAGATGGCTCCGCGGTAACGTGTGAGGCTCGTTTTCGGGAGTTCCCGGGTTCGATTCCCATTGACCGCCCACTCTGACCGTTTTTCGTGGTTTTCCTTGGACGGTAGGCGAATGCTCGGATGATTTCTATCTACCACACTCTCCTTTCGTTCTGTTTCCTTCTCATCTTTCAGGTGTGCTTCCAAGTTTCGTAACTTATGGCGGTGCCGGACAGATGGCGCGGATGCATGCTCAATGGAAAGTGTTTCCCGAGGACACCAGAGGGCTGCTTGATTGGTGGGTCGCTCTTCGTCCTCTCTCGGTACCTCCAACAGTGAGACGGATCTGCAAGCTTGGAAATGTTAGAGACTTTCGCTGGATTTGTGGCCTGTATGTCTACGCCCTGTAGCCTCCTGTAGTTGCTTCACCTCATCCCTTTCTCCTGAGGGGTGGTAGCCGCAATAGATTGTGCAGATCGCAGCGCGTGAGGTGTCCCCCTTCGGTTAAATTAAATTGAGTTTTATTTATGGACGTTCTTTAACTACTATGGTCCTTAGCGTCCCATTCTATATTGGGCGTGAAACACCGGTAATTTTGCTCAGAGGCCTCTTTATCAGGCTTGAGGTTCTTTTACGTGCCGTAAATCTACGACACGGGACCACCGGCTTTACTTCCCTTCCGAAGGAAGCCGTGCTAAGGATTTTTACGCCGAAAAAATCCATCGCCCTCCGCCGGGTTCCATCCTTGGGAACTAGAGACTAGCACGGTACCACTAGTCCACGGAGGACGACTCCCCCTCTGGTGAATTACCCCTACTCTACCCAAGAGACTTTATCAAACTCGATATAGCACATTTGTCAAGCTTAGGATTTGCCACATTCTTTCAGGTTTTCCTTCACCAACATGTATGTGAGAGGATCTTATGGCAGGCATGACATCATGAGAGTCGTATAAAACATACTTTCTTATACAATGTGAAACAGAACGCACCACCATACACCAGCACATGATCCAGCATATTCGTGTTGTATTACTGATTATAAACGTTTTTTCATTGTTGTCAGCATAGGTATCATTTGGCATTTCTGCATTCATATGCTAAGAAACACGTCACACCTTTTCTTCTGATTGATTTCTCTCAGAGAAGGAGCAAACATAAGTAGACATGGATGAAAACATTGAATTATGTTCTGCAGTGAATGAATGTGAGGGTGGCAGAAAAGACAGAGACTATACCTACAACAAATTATAAAATCTTTAAAACGTACAACTTACTTCAAATAACTCGTGTAGCATCAGCGTTTCCGAGATATTCCCTTGTTATTAGTTTGAAACTTTAAACACCTTTGTCATTTATTGACGCGCTGTCAGCATTCAGTTGTTTCTCGCGATGTCATGGGGAGATCATGGTATTTCAAGGCCACCATATTGCGACTGACTTTTAAACATTTAATTATCGCTTCGGTTTCCTCTCCCCGTGTTCCTTCAACGAAATGTGAAGAAGCCACTTCCGCAAAACTTAACAAGAAGAAGAGTTCTTAGAAGCTACATAAAATAAATTATACTGGGTAGAGAAAGCCATGTAAATGTAACCCATCAGACTTTAGAGTAAGATTTTGTCTATCTCTAATGGTTTACAAGTTATTAAGGTTGTACAAAATTCATTCCGAAAAAGAGAATTGAATAGGCCATTGGCCGTTAATTCAAGATATAAATTTTATGAGCTATATAAATACCTTAAATATTTTGTGTTTTAATCAAAATAATTAGAGCTATTTTTGAGAAAATAAAAAATAACCAAATATTTTTCATATAAAAGGTAGCTTGCTGTTGGGAAATTTTCTTGAAAACCTTCGTGTCTCATCTTTGAATACACTGAACTTAAATACAAGTTTTTATATTCATCCGTTTTTTTTTCGTTCTTGAGCAATCCTATTTACACACAATACGGAACCTTTTGTAAAAATGTTTTATTCAGGGAACCTCAAAACATGTATTTCCGTTAAATCTTAATTTAAATTTTGGATGCAATACTATATACATACGAGGGGCGTCCAATAAGTAAGTTTCTCTATTTTATATAACAAAAAATTACACACAATTGATAATGTTGAACTAATTTTATATATATTGTACAATCCTTCTGTTACTTTTCTACATAGTCAACATGATTTTCCAAGCATTTTTGGAGACGTGACACAAGTTTTCCAAGCCAGTGTTGTACCAGGTCGGGTCCTGTGCTCGCCACCAGCTGTTTACTGATTTGACTTCATCCTCGGTGTTAAAAGTGCTTCGTTTGAGTTGGAGGAACATGTGAAAATCACTTGGGGCAAGGTGCGGTGAATACGGAGGATACGAGAAAATATCCATATGCACCAGATCTTTTCCCAAGCGATTTTCACATGTTCCCTTGACTCAAAAGTCATCTTGGAGGTAAGCATTTTAACAACGTGACGATCAATCATAAGTGAACAGCTGGTTACGAGAACAGGACTCGACTTCTGGTCCTGGACGTCGTACTTCCTCTACATACTTACTATAGGTAGGTGTTATCGGAAGTAAAAGTTATGGAGCTATTTTACCAATCTGTTATACTCGATTTCATGACTCCTTTCTACATCACTCCAATGAACTGAGCAGCATTCTAACCCACCTTCCACCATTGCGACAGCTTGAAAGATTGAAACACTCATGTCGTTCATATTTATTGCAATATGATTAATTTTCATTAAAGGTTTGGTGGCACAATTTACATAGCTATTTTAACAAATGAAATTGTAACAATTAATAATGTGTGCAAAAAGCTCCCCATTTACAAACTTGCAGTGGCCAAGTCGAAGCGTGAATTCTTGTTGAACATTTTCAATCATTGCTGGTGGTATAACTAATCCTCATTTTTAATTCTTCCACATTAACAGGCCTCGTAAAAACAGACTCTGCATTTTCAAATATCCCCATAAAAAGCAATCAAGTGGCTGGGTGGAGTCAAAGGTTGGTTACCATCTTACGGAGGGAAAAATACTATTGTGATCAAGGAGAACAGGCCACTTTTCATCCACGTCTCTTTACATCTTGGATTGGATTATGAAGCGGAGGGGATTAGGACACTGTACCGACGCCTACGAGGGAGCGCCCCCGGGAAGTATGAAGTGAAGGGAGCCACCGGGCGGTCGGAACCAGGAATGACAGCAATGCAATGACCAGGGTCCCTACAGGTTTTAGACACAGACGCCCCGGCAGTGGGACAGGCAGACGCCCCACACAGGGTGCAACGCCCCCCGGGTCGATTCTTATACCGCGGCAACCACCTGAAGGCCGAGGGACGGAGAAAGTTCACAGAGAGCATCCTTTTCCCCTTTCACCTGCCACCAAACGCCATCGCCGGCACTTTCAACCCTGAAATATACCAAACGGGGTGAAGGATGAATGAAATGTTTAATGAAACGAAACTTAGGGATAGGAAAGAAACTACTCCAGCATTCGCCTGACGACTCGAGAAAATTCCCGAAAAAAACTATAGGTCAGAGTGAGCAGTTGCCGGAGATCGAACCCCGGACCTCCCGAATGCACGTTACCGCCTGAGCTATCCCGCTCGATCACTGTACATCTTAACAGCCCAATAGTTTCCTTGCACTGAGAGTAGAACGAAATTGGCAACAGTTCAAAGCCTGACAGGTTTAGGTGTGAAGCGACGTACATGATCGCGCGGCGATAAATGGTTTTGCCGCTCTTCTACTGGTCCTTGAGTCAAACTGAATTGCTGTTTTCCTTTAGTCCTTAGTTCTTTGGTTCCTCGAACTATAATTAGCAGTCATTCCAGATTTGCATTTTTCTTGTTATATGACATTAACTTTAAAGGAGCCTCTACGTTGAACAGGCATTGTTTTCTCGCCTTTGTAAGGCATTACATAAAATCTTATCTTACAGGAACTATAAAAGATATCAAAATGTAATTTTGCAGACATGTTAAATACTGTTCAATGAATGGCTTCTGTGGGTTTCATTAACCTATTTTAATTATTTTAATGTTATAAATATTGATATTCTATAAATTATAATTATAAGTAAAGGCAACATTGTATTCAGAAACAATTTTTATTGAATATATACAATGGAGTTTCATCAAATTTACAATGATATTTACAAAGTCAGCATCAACATACTGTAGTTAACTTGATTTACTTTAACAGTTATAATCTAAGGTAAAGAAGCTTACTTCTTGGAATTAAAACTTTGATAATTAAAAAACAATACATAAAATAGAATACTTTCAATTTACAATTGAAGATAAATATGAGCCTAAGCTTTACGAAAAATTTTAAGTTTCTAGGCGTCTTGTTATTGAGAAATATGTTGCTAAATATTGGAAAAACGTTATGTGTTACATTCACATGACTTTCTCTACTCATTATCCCTTATTAGTAGGTATACAAACTATTTTTACTAAAATTTATTTTTCTGTCTACTTCGTTTTAATGCAATAGCTTTGCAGAAATAGCTACATTATACATTTCGTTATAGATACAAAGGGGACAGCGATAGTCGAATGTTTAAGAACCCTGTTTCTATACAAACGCGAGAAACAACTGAATGTTGGCAGGACTTTAAAGGAAAGGGTAAGTATTGAACAATTCGAACCATTAATAACGAATTCTAGGAAATGGCTGATGCCACGAAAAGTTACTTGAATTAATTGTGTTTTAAAGAGATCTGCATTTTTTATGTTGTACGTTTTCGTCTATCACCTAACGTTTAACAGTTATACAAGTTCGTACAAAATTCCTCCCAAGTGATGAAGACTTCAAAGGCTATTCCCAGAAAATTCAAGATGTACATTTTATTTGTCATGTAAATATTTTTAATATATGGTATTTTAATCAAAATCGTTATAGCCATGTGTAGAAAATAAACAAAAACATCGTAACATTATTTATTAAAGCGTAAATTGAGTTGAGGGATTTTCTTGAAAATCTTCGTGTCGCATTTTTGGAAGGTTTTGAACCTAAATACTAAGTTTAGTGTTTATCCCACTTTTCGTTTATAAGTTATACAGTTCACAAACACATGCACAGACATTTTTTAAAAAATGATCTTTTAATTCAGGTGGCCTCAAAACACGTATTTTCGATGAAATCTCGGTAAAGAATTTTTGGGTGGAATGCAATACGTTCTCTACCTACTATATACGTGGTAGAGAAAGTAAAAATGAATTTGCGGAAAGCAGAATATAAATTTGTCAATGTATTTGTAAAATCTAAAATAATTCATATAATATAATGTAACTTACAGAAACTATTCGCTGAATAGTATTTAACTTTCTGCAAAATTGCAGTATGATATCTTTTATAGTTCCTGTCAAATATGAGTTTATATAATGCATTGCAAATGTGAACAAATAATGCCTTTTTAACGTACATGTTCGCTAAAGAAAGAGTTAAATTGCCCTCGATTTAGCCCAATGTATCCCACAAACTCTCGCAGTGGCTGATTTATACGCGAATGATGAGTGTGATGAAGAAAGGAAGAATACGTCACATGTGAATCGTCCGCCCTCTAAAGCTATTATTGTATGTAGTTTGTGGTGGCTGTTACAGAACAATAACTTGCCGTTTCCATAATGAAACATAAATTATTTGTGTGACAAAGAAACTTCAACACAGACACGTGAGAAGTTCACGGATTTGTTAGCTCCCCCCACGTCATAACATTCTTATAACCTTGTGTTTCAAGTCTGTCGCGGTGTTTACAAGGGAAGCACGGTAATAGTTTCAACGACACTTGTTTGCAAGTATGTACTTGTAAATCCAGCTATGCAAATTAGCAAGGTAATTGAACTTCTCCAGTGTAAAAAAAAAGGAAAGACATTTTATTTTCAAGGTTATAAAATCCATGCAGGTTAACACAATGTACCGGTGAAAAATATAAAAATTCAGTTTTCGTTTGAGCAGTTTGAATATGGGGAAGTATAATGTATCCACTGTTTAATTTGTTGGCTTGTTACATTTTTTCCGTATTTTCTCCAATTTGCTTCACATTTCTTTTAACCATTTTAAGCTTATTTTTCCTAAATATTTTCCTACTTTCTCCATATATTTATTTGACCTTGTATTATAAATCTTCCTAACTTTTAGCTCTACTGGTAAATTTTCCCATTTCTCTAGTATTAAATTTTCTCTTCCTTTATCCGTATCCTTGCATTCCAGAATATAATGCCAATTGTCATGTAATCCATTACATTTAGTACATCTCTCCCCCTTCTCCTTGATAGACCACTTAAATTCATATACCTGTCCACGTCCATGTATACCCCACGTTTTCCCTACCATGCAACGCCGAGGCTCTCGCCGACACTTGCAAACCTGAAACAACCAAGCAGATGAGAAGTAAAATGAAATGAGATAGGGGGTGAAATGGAGGGGCAGGAAATCTGGGGGACCCGGGGAAACTCCGAAAAAACCCATGGGTCAAGAAGGTCGGCCGCGGGAACCCATGACCTCCCGTTGCAAGTCACATGCGCTACCGCCTGCGCCACTTCATTCGATAACAACTAAACTATAGATGCTGAGACTCTGTAACCACCTGAACTCTTCTTATAACAATTGGATTAATTTTATTAAGGTAGTAGTTTTATTACATAAGGTTAAACTTTGAACGCATATATTCATTTGCCCGAGCGAGATAGTTTCGCGGTAACTTGCGAAGCTTGCATTCAGGAGGTTCTGGGTTCGATTCCCGGGGCCGACCACTCTGACCATGGATTTTTCGTGTTTTTCCTGGTTGTCAAGGCGAATGCTGGGGTGGTTTCTCTTCTCCCATGAATTTCCTTTCCCTCATTTACTACCATTTCGCTTCCCCTTTCATGTTACAGGAAGGCATGGGGACTTTGCAGTGTTTGTGGGTTCGGACAGATGCCTCATTGCAAAGTTCTTCTAGGCCCTGTTAGATGGCAACCTTCTCTGAGCCGTTTCAGGGAGTCGAGTTCTTCCCCATTCCGCCAGAGGGAAGCCTTCTCTGAGCAGCCCGCCGGTGTGACCGGGTCATCAAGCTTGGAATCTTAGCCGCCTCTGTGCGTCTCTGTCGGCCGGCCTGCAGGTGGCTTATTGCCTCCTGCTTTACCTCACCCGTTCCTCTGGGAGTGGTAAGCACTAAAGATCCGCTTTGGGTCGAGGTGCGAGGCGTCCCCTCCGTTCCGTGGTCATAGTCATATATTCATTTACCTTATTAATGTTTTTAATATTCTTTTATTGCAGCGTTTTAGTACAGTTTGACCAAGTACATACAGACACACACAAACCTTCTCTACCTAGGATAGGTAGCCTGCAGCTTCCTGTGTTGGTCTGGGTGGCTCAGTTGGTTTGGCGCTGTCCTGATCCCAAGGTCGCTGGTTTAAACCTGGCACAAACCGATGCTTTTTAAGTATGCTTAAAAGCGATAGCCCTATATCAGTAGACTTACTAGCGGGACGAACTTTCGGTACACCGGCGGTGCTATGATTCTTGTAATTGACAGCCTCGTTAACAAACAATTTTTTTTTAATTTTTTGGTAGCATCCTGAGATTCACTTCATCCCTTTCTCCTGTGGGGTGGTAGCCACAATAGATCCCCCGTAGGTCGCAGTGTACGAGGTGTTTCCCCTTCATTGTATATTCTATATCCTATATTCTTACATCGTATGAAAATATTGGGGATGCATAAAAAATTAGCTAGCTAACACTGTTTGATGGGCGAACTGCCGCGAGAAAAATTATTGTTTAAAGGTTGGTTGCCATAACTACGACAGAAACCAGAACATGCTGAGTGCATTCTTTGCTTATCGTCGTAACGCAATGCTTGCTTACTCAGAAGCCGTAAAGAACACGTGAGGCAAGAAGCTGAACATGCGTATATGCGTGAAGTTTTAAAACATTGCTTAATTGATATTTACTTTCTTTGCCGTTTATACTCGTATACGGCAGATAGAGGAAATACGAGTACTTGTATTCCGCCCTAAAATTCTGTGCCAAGTTTTTACTGTAAATATACGTTTTAGGTTCCCCGAAAACAAAAATTCAGAAAACAGTAGGCCAGCATATGCTTTTAGAATCCCTCTAGAAAATTTTCGAGAACCTGTAATTCCTCCAACAAAATCTCTAGATATTATTAGATACCATTACACTTCAAATTAAGACCTTTCTAGGTATTTATCCACTGCAGTGGATTGCAGTTGTGTTTACCCAAATCACAATGAAAATTTGCAATAATCGTATCCTTTGAACTTGGGTCCTCTACACAAGATTACACTACAACCTTGAAGCCCACCTGTCTTGGTATTTATCCGACTTTCCTGTCCGCATGCTCACACAGAGAAACCTTTTTCTAAAAATTATTTGGCTATTCAGGGAGCCTCAAAACGTGTTATTTGCGATGAAATCTCGGTATCGAATGGAATGCAAGAGCAGGTCTTCTAGGCTGTGTAGTTCGTTGGTGTCGGATAGATGGCTCAGATGCTTGCTCATTTCTTCTCGGCTCTACCAGAATGCAGCCTTCTTTGAGCCGCCTAAGGTGGGTTGAGTTCTTCTCTACATCGTCAGAGCGAAGCTTCTCTGCATTCCGATAGCGTGTTCGGTACTTCAAGCTTGGAATCGTTAGTGACCTCTGCGCGTCTCTTGACCTGTCTATCTGCGGTTTATAGCCTCCTGCGGTTCCTCCACTTCATCTGTTCCTCCTGGTGGGTGGTAACCACTATAGATCCACCTTGGGTGGAGTGAGCGATGTGTCCGTCCCCGTTACCTTGTCATAGTCATAAAATTATTTAATTGAGTCTATTGCATACCAATATCATAACCAAGCAGAAGGTTTAGTAAGTAAACCAAGTTAGGAGCGCACCAAAGGGACAGTGGCGAGGGGAAGCGACTGGGACCTTGCAGTGTTCTCTGTAAACATGAAAACAGTTGAACACAAGTAGTTGCATCCTACTTCGAATAGACCAGAAGGAAAAAAGCAACGTGTTTAGCTATTGTTAGTGTATAGCAAATTTTTTTCGACCTGATCGTGCAGAAATGCAAACGAGAAGAATGTTAGAGAGGGGAGGGAGGAAGGACCGGCAGTATTCCCCTAGTGCGAGCCAACAGGAATTCCTACGGTACGTATCGGCTCGGTATCGGCTATTCTAAAAATCCCTCCCAGCCACTACGCATCCAGCTGAGTAGGACCAGGAGGAAAAAATCATACTGTACAATAAAGTTACCTCATATAATTAAGACACTGATGTGCAGAAATCTGAGTTACATTGTCTTTTCTTTTATATTGAAAACTGCACAATTTTAAGGTAACATCTGCTCTTATTAGCGTAGGATACAGATGCTCGAAAAATTATGATCCTTAGTTTGGGGCTGAGGAGGTTGAAGATCCACTTTTCTCAACGTTCCTTTCTAATAATGTCACATGTTCCTTGTGTTTCATTGAATCAATGATTTTTAACATTATGTTTTAAACATCATATGATGTGTATGTTAGCATCTGATAGTCTCGCCATTTGTGCTGAAGTGTTCCTGCCAAACTTCGCCACAAACGATACTAATTGTGATGATTTTGATGATGAACTCTTCTTTGGTTTAGACATTTTGCCGCAATGCAGCGAATGGAACAGTCACAACGAAACCGTGTATTGGGGAAGGAAGGAGAGCGTCCTTCACAGTGCCTTACATCACCTATACTCCTTACTTACTAAAACCCCTCTGCCTTCTCTGCACGGCCTTCTATGTTCTTTAAGAAAGTTTTCTTCGTTTCTTTAGTTTACAAATCAGAAACACTTGCGAATCAGCTGCGACAATTTGCAAACAATTACGAATCAAGTATGGCAATCTCATTCGACAAGAGGCAAGATTTCAGTGATAATCGCACTCATTAGCCAATGACAGGTAGAATATGCTAGTCAGTTGACCAATCAAAGCCGTACTACCCCTTCGATTACTACACTGATAGTATTTCAAAGTGGTGGATTTGTTTTTAATTTGTATGAATGTAGTGAGTGAGATCACAAGGGTTTGACTACAATAAAATAGCAACTGGCTCGCTTTGGAAGTCAAAATATTGATATATAATAGCAGCTATAGATAATTTAACGCCAGAAAACACAAAAAAGAACAAAAGTACGGTATTGAACCAATTTTCAGAATTCTGTGCGGAGAGAAATTATAAAGCTGACGACTCAATTAGCGACAAAGAGATTGCTTCCATTCTACAGGATTAAGCATATGGTTGGGGCTAAACTAGGTAAGTTCATAATAAGTTTTTCGTGTGATTATCAAGCCGAGTAGCACCCGTGCTGCTAGTTTTACATGACAATTTAACCTCAATTAAATTGTCGTGAAACTCTCAGCACTAGTGCTACTTCTGTTGACAATCTATCGTGATTGGTTTAAGCTTACACGCTTATAACTGACCAACAATATCAAATGCTTGAATGATATCTCAAATTGACGGATAAAGGTTTAAAATATTACCAGAAGGTTATGTGTGAACGCTCAGCGTTTCTATTTTAGTGAATTAGTAAAGTGGGTTAACCTTTCTGTCCCGAATTTGCCATGTTTAGACTAGTCTTCATTTCACACATTGAATGAATTCGAGTATCGTTTTTATACCTGGATATCTGAGATATGCATTAAATTCTCTGTCTCTTTTTTATATAACAGCGCTCATAACCATTCTTTGTACTGGCAGCATTTAACATTTTCCCAAGAGTTCTTTAAAAGCGAAATTGGTGGTCTATTTCAGCTCAACCTTGATTATTCGTGTTGCTCGTAATCTTTTTCTTGTGGGTTACGCTCCAGTGACAATCTGCCAATGATTGTTCTGTGGTCGACAATAGCAAAAAAAAATCTTATTATACCTATTTATTTCTTCTGTAAGCACTCTAGACAAAATTGGCATGTAATAGCTATTTATGGATCAAGTACGCTAAAGCTTTTGCGTGGTTTTTGGTAAAAGCTCTCTAAATTATATTGAGTAAAATAAATGTAATATAATTACTGCATAAATATAAAAGGCATAGTCAGTCATTTGTTGGCATATTCTCACAACTATCTGAACCCTACGCTATGAACCGTACTAACGCCTCCTAGGAAGTATTGACCTAACAATATGAGATGCGGATGTAGATGGCAGTGCTTATTCTGAGCTAGTTTCTAAACAACAAGCTTGTGACTGAAAATATGGGTGAAAATACTGAGGAAATTTCAAACTGAGGCAAAAACACCGAATCGGAGCTGCTGCCAGCGAAATCTCGGCAGTAGTATGAGAAGGAATATATCTCATTTAAAGACTGGTGCACGGTAAGCAGTGTTTCTCTTGTGAGCAAGACACTTCCGTGTTTGCGAAATAGCTCTTTCATTTTTGTGAAAGGTTTCTGATAAACAATTAAACGATATTACTTATATTTGTCTTTAAATGATGAATTATTTTGTGAAAAATGCTGGTAAAGTTTATGATTAACATAAGAAAAAACAATGTTGGCTTATATGGTCAGGTATTTTGTTTAAAACCGTGCTAAAGTTGGTACGACTAGCTACTGCCCTCTGGATTTTGTTTACGCCGCCAAAGTACTATTTTTCGGCGTGTTAACAGTCCGATAAGCAGCTGTTTTAGAGTTTGCACCAAAAAGGTATTGTATTTATCCATATACTGTCAACATAGAACAACATGCTGTATAAATATTAGAAGAAATACATTATTCCAATGTAATAAATATGCCAGTTCGATCACATCTACTGTATTTTGGAAATGTTTGAACAGAGGATTTTGTTGAAAATCGTATCTACGGAAAGTGCTCTTGCGGTATTTAGCTATGATAGCTCAAACGGTAAAAGCGTCAGTCGGAGAGTGAAGATCCGCGGCTCGAGTCCTCATCATCGCGGCATTGAATTCTTCAAATCTAAATCAACGCTATAGTTTGGGCGCCCAACTACGGACCAAGTAATGGCCGGTGAAGACATTTTGAATGGCCCGGCGTGCCGATAACTCAAGATCCGATGTGAATCTATTTAACATTAGCAGGCATAGGAATTCAAGCAGTTGGTTTCAAAGTTATCTACACTCAAACCATTATCACTATATAGCGTCTCACGCTTAAAAGACAATACAGGACACACTGTTGTCACATGTACTATACGTAGGTACACTCGCAAATTTGATGCGCCACTGCAGTTGATCTAACAGTTTAATGTCATCTTGTGAATGATACATCATCAAATACTGAAATATCTACACCGCTATTTAAGGGAATTGTAAAACATATAATTTTCACCTGCATTTTATGTCTCCTTCTTTTAGGTATTTTTAGTACTTCCAAACACGATTTTACAGGTATAAAACTATATATTATCAAACAAATATGGAGATATAAAATGATAAATGGTTTAAGTTAGTAGGGTATCGTGCACCACACTCCGCTTTGCGCCATTCCATTATATTACGTTAACCTAGCGTATGTTTGCTTTCCCCATCCTTTTTTGCATATTCTGTGTACTTAGAGGTCCTTTCATTCGTTCCTTTTTTATCCTATACCCTACTGTTTCTGAGCACCCGAGTAGATTTAGCTGTTTCTTTTACTGCCTTACTAACACTCGTTTTGCGTGAATAATAATCTAGCAGGTTCATTATTACTCTTTTCAGTTTACCAAAATTTCGTCTCTTCCTAGGTTCTCCCTCCATAACCATAAACATTTACGTAAAATGTTAAATAATCTACATAACACTTCACAGTGTAAGTGTACCCATTTCCTTACAGTTGATGTTAACCTTTACTGACTTCTACGTCTCGCCTTGCCTGTTGGATGAATAGATGGATAATTTTTGTTTGTTAAACACAATGAATGCAAGAAGTTACAGGCTTCCGGCTTCTTTTAAAAACTGTCTCCAAACCCCCTCAACATTTGCTCTCGCTTGGTCCCTGTTGTTAACCCAATAACAAAACAGTTTCTCGCTGACTGATTTTTCTGCCGCATAGCTATAGACTTTTCCAAAAATATTTAACTTAAAAATTTATAACGCTCATTTTATTAAAGGTAGAGAATTCAAAATGGGCAGGAATCAGCACTCTAAGAAAAAGTATTGTTGCATTCTAACCCTTAGTTTATTGTTTACTGCGTGATAAGCATAGAAACGGGCTTTTATTGTTTTACTGGAAACAGATTTTTACTAGAGTCTGACTTTTACTGCAAAAACTCATTTTCTTCAGAAATTTGTGCCCACAAATATAAAGGCTGCAAAAAAAGGTATAATCTGATAGAGAAAAAGATTTTGCATAAGATAAAGTGTTCAAGGCTGAAATTTATAACAAATGAATATTTACATGTTATTGCTTATTAGCAACTTGGCAACAGCGCGAGAGTAGAAAAGGACGAAGCTAATGGCAACATGTATGCGTCAGATAGAGACAGAGATATTCCATTTACCTCTACACTGTCGTTTGCTGTTGAGACAGACTATAGAAAGAACGCGGACAACAGCGGCCCAAGGTCAGAACTCCTATGCCTGATCATCACATCTGTGGAATCTGAACATGGTAACATAGTTGGTTCGTAAACCCTTTTTCAATTTCAGAGTCTGAGATTCATAGATACTCCCCGTCTTTACAAATAGAAATAGTAGAAATCAAAACCACACAGGACTTTGTACTAAATTTAAAGAGCACCTTGGAGAACGATTCTTATAATTGTATTGAAATTTGGAAGTATATCCCTTCAGACATGTTTCCCGAAGTTCACGATCTTGCTGTTAGGCGCGTATGCAGATTTGGCTCAATATACATTTGTGAGAAACTTATTTCTGCCATGAATGTTATTTAAAATAAATTACGTTCAACTATTATAGTTGCATATCTTCCTAATATACTTGTTTGTGCGCATCAAAAATTACACCTAATATTGAGAAATTGCTAAATGAAAATAAGTGCAAAAGTCACATTAACATTACAGTCTTCAAAATTCATTGGAATATTCCTATTAAATAGTATAATAAGGAGTATTTGTGTTATAATTCAATTTATTTCTTTTTATGATAATTTAGAAAATGTATAAGAATAAATGAATGAGTTTTAAAACATTAGGTTTTACATACCGGCCTACAGCTACACTTATTTGAATACTTTACTAATACTTTTTAATGCTTTAGTTCAGTTCAAAACAGTTATTAATATAAAGTCAGTTAGTTGGCCCTTCAAAACATTCTATAAATTTACTGGCTCAAGCTCAAAATAGGCTGGCCACACCTGGTTTCCTACATACACACGGTTAGTCCGAAAGATCGATTATTTATCGATTATGACGTATTTATCTGACATTTCGTTTTTGAGTTTATGTTCAGGGAATCTCAAAGCATGCATTTCATAATTTGTAGAACAACTATCTATGTACTTAAAATACATAGTTCGATTTCTTTAGCAAGGCGGATAAAATGGAACGATAAAGAAAGCTAAAATGAACGCTCAGATGAACCCGGAATACATAGAATTTGGATTACTTTATATCATCTAATGAGGTAATGGAAACCCCGGAATAAAGAAACTTTAACTAGGTCACTGACTCCAACAGAGGTTCGAGTTTGGACCCTGCGGATTATGAAGCATGCCTGCTAAATCTCCTCCACACGACGGAGATGGGATTGCAAAAACTTACGCGGGCATCGAACCCGAGTGTACGTCATCTACGTTATCGCTTTAGGTTTTTTTTTTTTTGTCGCCCTCCGTGGACTAGTGGTACCGTGCTAGCCTCTAGTTCCCAAGGTCGCGGGTTCAAACCCGGCGGAGGGCGATGGATTTTTTCGGGCGTAAAAATCCTTACGTCTGAGCAAAATTACCGGTCTTTCACGCACAATATAGAATGGGACGCTAAGAACCACAGCAGTTAAAGAGCGTCCATAAATAAAACTCAATTTCATTTCATTTCGCTTTAGGTTTAAAGACAAGCTGAGACGACTGGAGATGTGAGCTTATCGTTCACTTCGTGGACTTCACCAAAACGGAAGTGACAACATTTCCGTCACAGTCGTATCCTGCTGCATGCAGCAGATAACGTTGTGCTGGCGTTGAATCTTTACTTCAGATAAGCGTTTCCTTATTATCTAACTAATATTTCCGTATAATATAATATAACGTGATCTTACTTATGTGCATAAATTAAACTGAGTTTTATTTATGGACGCTCTTTAACTACTATGGTCCTTAGCGTCTCATTCTATATTGGGCGTGAGAGACCGGTAATTTTGCTCAGAGGCCTCTTTATCAGGCTTGAGGTTCTTTTACGTGCCGTAAATCTATGATATGGGACCACCGGCTTTACTTCCCTTCCGAAGTAAGTCATGCCAAGGATTTTTACGCCCGAAAAAAATCCATCGCCCTCCGCCGGGTAAGCTTTTGTGATAATACGTTGTTGAAGAATAGGTAGAGAAAGTAATGTGAATGTAACACATAAGCCATTGTTTCCTTATTTTATTTACTTAAACCGGATGAGCATCCATGCGTTTTGTACCATGCTAGTCTCTAGTTCACGAGGTCGGGCGTAAAAATCCTTAGCATGGCTTTACAGCATGTAAAAGAACCTCAAGCCTGACAGGGAGGCCTTTATGCAAAATTTCCGGTCTTTTACGTTCAATAAGAATGGGACGCTAAGAATCATAGTAGTTAAAGAGCGTCCATAAACAAAACTCAATTTAGTTTTTTATCCATTCGTTCATAGTCAATGAGGGAATTTATCTCGAATTATATTCCAATAACTCGAAAAGAAGGAAGAAGGAAAAAAATTAAGCTCTCAAACAATGTGGACCAATAAATCTAAGTAACTAACAACAAAACTAATAATTTAACTTCTTAAATATTGCATTTAAAAGCTATCTTTATTTAGTAAAACGTAAACTTTAGTAAGATTTCTCAAAATTTAAATTAACCTTTGCATCTAAAGGCTAATCGAGGGATCACTTATATAATGTATGAAAGTTTAGAAATAAAATTGTATTATTACTTATTTTTGCTCATTGGTAAGGTATGTTTCAAAATATGTTAACCCAGAGAAATCCTGGTTACGTCTCTGCTATGTTCGATTCTGAGAAATGTAGTGGTCTTTAAAAAAAATATTCTTGCAGTGTATAGCGTCCTTGTCACTGAGCAAGCAATATCCAAGTATTTTTATTCCTCCTTGTGGTAATCAGCTCAGCTTTTGAAGTAATTCTGTTTTCTTTTTCCTTCTTCCCCTTTTGCTTTCTTTGCCACTTACCTATTGTAAGAATAGGAACTGTATTCCATCCAAAAGTTCAATGTTGAGGTAAAAGTTTTGAGGTCCACCGAACACCCCAAAAAGCAGTTTTACAAAAATTCAATGCGCGTCTGCAAGTGTTTTGAGCTATGAACAGCACAATTAAAAAACGTTAAGGACAATGGTATTCAGATTCAGCATCTTTCAAGGTTGCGAAGGGAGGATTTTCAATTAAACCCCCAACCCAAGCTACTATTTATATAGAAAATGTTTTGTTATTTTTCAGTTTCTCAAAATAAATGTAATAACTTTGATTAAAGCATATTAGCATGACTAATAAACTGTTTCTGTGAACAGAAGGTAAAGTTCTCTTCCACTGCATTTTGTATAATTTTGCATAATTGAGAAATTATAAGAAATAGGGGGGGGGAGAACTTACTGCAAGAAAAATACAGAGCTCATTAAATTATACGGCTTGAGTAAAATTTTTTCGTAACGTTAACCGGTTGCAAAACATTTATATTGCATGTTACGCTTTCAACTAATGGACATACGTAACTGCAAGAGAGCCCTTTTCAGCCAATGTAAGGTCTATTGATGCCTTATTCAAAGTCGAACTTAATCGATAGTTTTAAAGCATGGTGCTCAAAAACTAATAACGGATAGTTTTTCTCCTACATTCATTTTTTTACCTCTATAATCTCTGTATCGATTCGACTAGGGATCTAGGAAGCCTATTCTCATGAATTTTCCTGTTCACTCTTGGCGGTTGGTACAAACTGTAAAAATGGCGAGATTTGGCGATATACGAATTTAAAATATAAAGAAAGCGGTACAAGATCTAACGGCGCATAATACGAATTGAAACAGGTAAGCCGCTTGCCATTATACTGAAAGAACAAAAAGAAAGAAAAATAGTCCTCGAGATGTAATTACGTTACCGAATCCCCCTCTTGCTTATAATTTTTCTTAGGTAATTTATTTGAGCTTTTAAACTCTTGCTTGCTGTCATTAATAATTGTTTCTCGTTCTTCGGTCTCGAAATAATTATCATAACAACAAGCATTCATTGACCTCTATTAAATCACAAAAAAACTATCAGCACTCATTGGGTTACTGAAGAACGTTTTTCCGATATTATTTTAGGGTAACAGTTGAATACTGTTTCCACGCATTTATCTAATTTTCTTTTTATTCCATGAAAATGCCGCCATTTTTAAGTTTTAACCGTTAGTTTTCTTTATGGTACTTTCCGGTTTTCTGCTAAATATTTCTGCACACACACAAACACGCATTCAGATTCTCTCTCATACTTTTAGCCTTTAGGAAGGATAGGGAATAACTGAATAAAGAAAAACTCTCAGCCTTCAGCCGTGAATTGAAATCCGAGATCTTTGGATTTGGAGGGTAGCATGAATAAGTTATTGTTTAATTTGAAATCATTCCCAGCAAAACTTGTGTTATAAATGACGTACCGTAGATGGAAGAATCACTTTCTGTATGTATATTTAATTATATATTAAATACCTTAATATATGAGTCAGCGTATGTACGTATGTTCCTTATAGGCTTCTATACCTTGCAGCGATTTCGACCAAACTTTTTTTTTAATTCAATTTATACCCAGCCTTTAACTACACTGGTCTTATCGGCGGCCTTTCCTTCCATTGGCAATGGTGTTAACTCGTGTACTCTTGCCGATGGGTTTCTTGCACTTTTGGTTTTTAATCATTAGGCCATCACACATTCACACTTCCAGACTCTGGGGAGGATAGGCTAGAGAAAAATTCCCAACCCCCAGGCGGGAGTCGAACCCGGGACCCCTCACACAACAGGCAGGTGGTCTACCGACTGAGCTACGGGGCCAGATCTGCCAAACTTGGCACAGATAATCTTTGATACCAGGCGAAAATTACTGTCTAGTTTAACATAATAATAATAATAATAATAATAATAATAATAATAATAATAATAATAATAATAATAACTTAGTTTAACACAGCCTTACAAAATAACAAAAAAACAGCGTGTTTCATATATTATTCGTTGATCTCCTCTCTGACATTTATCATGGAGTAATATCACAGTCAAATAAATAATTACAACAGCTATGCCGTCTATGACTATGTTTGTGGAAATATAGAGCCGTTTCGTTGATAAATGAATCGCTAAGTTGATAAATGAAACAAAATTTCCAACTGCAGTTTATTAGACTGATAGCACCAACAGCATCAAACCACTGCTTCTTCTTCTTCTTCTTCTTCTTACTATTATTATTTATCTTGATTATTTATTGAGTATTGATATAAAACAACAAGAAAGGATTCAACCTAATCACATTGACTACAAAATGGTGCTCAAACGCTGCTAACAAGATTAATAAATACATCGAAGCTAATATCCATACATTCTGCTATCATTTTCATGTTCGGATATCCACTTATTATAATTTGTAGTTCCTCATTTTTCTTCTTCTCCTTTGAATATTATTTTGGCCTTTCTTGTGTTTTCTTAGTGGTTTTATGTGTGTGGTTACTGAGAATAAACAAGGTTATATTGACGTTGCTTAAACTGTTACTATTTCTTCTCAACTGAGATTTTCTCTATAAATGTGACAACGCGGTCACTACCCTGCGTTTACGAGAAATCATCATTGCAAACGGTGGTAGTTTTGATTGTTCAAGAGTACTTTTGCATAGTGTTTTTATTTTGTTTTTTTAGTATCCTGAGAGTTTTAATTAAAATCAGACAACTGAAAAATTCATTGTCATAGCCGGTATTTGAACCACGGATCTTCCGGTCTCCGTTCGTTTGCGCTAACCACTGAGCTACCATGGCAACATGCCGGTAGGACATTAAATTTCCCAACTGATTCGCATGTTTCCCGGTAAACCACAAGGAGATATCAAATTGTATTGAGATGGCATACCCCAAAGGCGACCTACAGTGTTGTAAGTACTTTAAGTCTCGGGCTTCATAGTTTCAACCACTATTAGGTTCCGACCACTATTAATGTCCTACCGGCATGTTGCCATGGAAGCCCAATGGTTAGAGTAACCGGACGGAGACCGAAAGATCCGTCGTTCAAATCCCGGCTATGGCATTGAATTTTTCAGTCGTCTGATTCTACCTTTCCAACCTTGCCCAACACACGTCTTGAGTGGAAAACAATTAATTCCAGTTTTAATTAACTTTGTTTAAGTGTCTTGTAGTTTTATAAAGAACGGGGGTGAGCGTAAATAAAATTAATATATCATCATTCGTATTTAAAAAGCTACGCGTGCAACGTCGGGTAAACCAGCTAGTACTGGATATTTATGGATGTATAAATTGGTCCCAGCGTTCGATTTGAACATCATTATGGCAAACCTGATGGTGTTCAAGAGAAAAGCAAATGATCTACACACCTACCATTCCATATTATAAACTAAAATATCATCTAGAAGACACAGAAATCATTGGCACATTTACTGACCCAAGCTCAAAATAGGGTTACTACCCCTGGTTTACTTCTTTCACAGTGGAAAGTACAACTATTAAATTTAAATACCAAGTTTGATACTTATCCGAACTTTCCTTTTTGACGTATGCTCTTCACACACACTCCCCTTTTTCAAGAACATGCTTTTTTCATGTATTTCCGGTGAATCCGGTATAGGATTTTTGGGTGGAATGCAATTACCTTCTCTACCTACTATGTATGTGGTAGAGAAAGTAAAATGTTATAGTTGAATAAATGTTTCATTGAGGCTATATATTCATAAACACACACAGAAGGAAAGCCAAGACATTTCCCTTGTTTTAGGAAACTGCGGTAAAGGAAGTTGTGGTGGGGGAATTCTGTTGTGTTGGCAAGCAACTTCCCTTTATTTTAGACAGTGGATTCTGTCCTACATAAGTTTTAACAGCGTCGTGGATGCCGTCTCTCCTGGGGTATCCCCAGGGATTGCGAGTACTCCAGACTACACAAACTATTACTGCCGCGCTACTGTTTTAAATTATTTTCTTTCTTACACCTAGAGGTGTTACTTGCACCTTTTAAGTGCACTCGTTTATATAATGACGAGGGATACATAATGCATAGAATATTATACAAGCTACATTCTTTCTTTCTCTTATACTGGATGCGTTTTTCTTTTCTTTTTTCCATCTCACTATTACTTTTTCTAGTGCATACCTTGAGTAAGTAGAGAGCGTAAAGCATTTGACCCAAAAATCCCTTGTAGAAATTTCACCGGAAATACCCGTTTTGAGGTTCCTGACCCAACTCCCCCAAACCATTTTTTTTTAAAAAAAAGGGTCCGGGCGCGCGGTTTTTTTGGCATCTAAGTTTAGTATCTTCCAAGGATGTCACACGAAGATTTTTAAAAACGCTCCCCTCTGAAACTGCCCTTTACATGGAATCTGTGTAGGGGAAGGGTTCCGACCCCTTCAGTTGCCGTGGTGCTAGCATTCTGATAGTTCTGATGTAATCAGAAGTACGTTGGGCCAAATATCTGAGCCCCCTCTGAAGGGGAGCTGTTCGGATTGGGTTGGTCTCGACGGAGTACTGGTTCCCGAAACCCATGGTAGATAGAGTACGTTTGGGCGGTAATGCCCAGCTGGAGTTGTGAGACACCCCAATGCCCTCCGGTACCAACCTGGAGAGTTGGAAGACGATGTCGTAGATCACTGTCGGCCCTAACGAGCTTTTTTCGGGAATCTTCCACTCTGGAGTTGACGCGTGCAGATGGTGTGTCCACTTCCGTCTCTGCGAAAGCAGGGGGGGATCTTTTTAGGAAACCAGGAGCGGCAATCGGTTGGCGCCTTTTCCTGGCGTAAAAAGGGGAGCTTGGGCTCCAGGTAGAACTTCGCATAACACTTTACATGAAAAATTCCATTATTTTTTATTTTCTGAAAATGGTTCTAATGAATTTGATTAAATTATCATAGGTATAACACATTTGCATGACTAATACTATGTGCATCTTAAATTTTCTGGTATAGACTATGAAATCCTCTTCTTTCCAAAGAGAACCATAAGAGATAAACAAAAATTTACTAGACAAAAAAGTAAAGCTCTTTAAAACACGGGATATTTCAAATAATTATTTGTGGCAAAAGCCATTTCCGAGATATTCGTTATTGGTTTGAATGCTTTCTCGGGATGTCATGGGAAAAACATGGATTTTTAAGGTCATCATTAGGGCTGCGACATCGGAGTTGCTACGTGGAGGAAAGGATAGATTAGGAAGATAAGGGCAGCGATAAGGTCTGACATTGACCTCGCACGGTACAGTCTACACAAGAACAATTACGCATGTCTCAGGAAAACATTTATTTTATTTCTACAATATTATTTATAACATATTAACATATAACCATTAATGCAAAACGTTACGTCACAATGTGCACATGGATAACACTTTATGTCAAATATATTGCAAAGAATTACAACCCGCAACTTTGTATACTGTAGTTTATATAACGGATCGCCGCGCATAGTTCATTAAACGTTTGATTTGATGAGGTGACGCTGTAGCACCTTATCCTCACATTTTGCATTACAACGCTTGTGTTGACATGTCTTCGCACATTACTCGATCTACTACGCGCAAAGCAATTGTGCTATTGCACGGTTTGCAATACAGATTTTCGTTAATAACAGAGAAAACGTTTTCCCCATACTCCAATATATAGTTTTTCAATGTTTGGGACCTTTGTACCCTTTCCTTTGGCATTTCGTCTACGTGAACACTGTGCGGCGATACACTTGACTCAATTGTACATCTATCCCACTCGTAAACAGTCGACTATAGGACGCCACTAAACAAACGTAACGACTCTGATGTCGCAGCCCTAGTCATCATATAGCGGCTCGCTTTTAAAGATTAGAATATCGATTCCGTTTCCTTTGTTCACCTTGCACTTCGACGAAATGTATAATAAAACTATTTCTGCAAACGTTTATCTTAATTAATACGAAAAAGATAGAAAAATAAGCTTTTGCAAGAGTACCTTGTGGAAGATATATAAAAAAAATCTGATGTGTTACACTCACATGATGTTCTCTACTCTTGTACAAACTATTTATACAAACGCTTATTCTCCATTTACTTCATGTTAATCTAAATAAACATTTGCAGACTCTATCTTATTGCTAATTTTCTTGTAGACGTAAGGGGAATGTATATTTACAAGGGCAATTTGGAAATACAGTAGCCTTTAAGCACATACATATCTCTTAATAGCTGGTTGCTAGTGCAGCACCATTCCCTTTCCCACAGATTAATACTCTTTGCATATCCAAGACAAAAAAATCTGATGTATTACACTCACATGACTTTCTCTACTCTTGTACAATCTATTTTTACAAACGCCTATTCTCCATATGCTTCATGTTAATCGAGATATCGATATGTCAATCTTATTGGTAATTTTCTTGTAGATGCAAGGGGAATATGGTAGCTTTTAAGCGATAATCAAATATTTTAACGCTGGTTGCTATGTGGCGCATTTCATTCTCTTTGCATGTCCAGGACATAAAAAAAAATGAATAACGAATTTGAGAAAAAGTGTATTGGAAAATTTAAGGAAATAACAAGCAATATCTCGAAAACGGTTCACTCAACAAAAGAAATGTATATGACATAAGTTATGTATTTCAACGCGAACTACATTTTTTGTGTAGTAACATTTTGTCTATCTCTTATGGTTTACCAGTTATGCAAAAGTCGTTCACAATGAAGAATACTTTTGGAGACATTCCCAGAAAATTTGAGATATACATTTCATTTCTCATGACATTATATTAAACATATGATATTTTCATCAAAATCGTTAGAGGCAGTTTTGAGAAAATTAAAATTTTCGAAAAATGTTCCATGTAAAGGGTAGTCTGGGGTGGGGGGATTTTCTTGAAAACCTTGGTGTCGTATCCTTGGAAGATACTGAACCTAAATACCAAGTTTGGTGTTTATCGGACTGTTCGTTTCTGAGTTATGCTGTTCACAGACACACAGACACACACATGTTTCCAAAAATGTTTTTTTTTTGGATTCAGGGGGTCTCAAAACATGTATTTCCGGTGAAATCTCGGTATCGAATTTTTGGGTGGAATGCAATACTTCCCCTACTTACTATAGTAGTAGAGAAAGTAAAAATGAATAACGAATTCCCATTTGAGAAAATAAGTATTGAAAAATTTAAGGGAATAACAAGTAATATCTCGAAAATGGTTCACTCAACAAAAAATGTATATGACGTAAGTTGTGTATTTCAACGCGATCTACACTTTTTGTGCAGTAAAATTTTGACCATCTCTTATGGTTTACGAGTTATGCAAAAGTCGTTCACAATAAAGAATACTTTTGGAGACATTCCCAGGAAATTCAAGATATACATTTTATTTGGCATAAAAATATCTTAACCATATGATATTTTAATCAAAATCGTTAGAGCCATTTTTTGAGAAAATTAAAATTTTCGAATAATCTTCCATGTAAAGGGTACTCTGGGGTGGGGGGATTTTCTTGAAAACCTTCGTGTCGCATCCTTGGAAGATACTGAACCTAAATACCAAGTTTGGTGTTTATCCGACTGTTCGTTTCTGAGTTATGCTGTTCACAGACACACAGACACACACACGGACATGTTTCCAAAAATGTTTTTTTTGGATTCAGGGGTCTCAAAGCATGTATTTCCGGTGAAATCTCGGTATCGAATTTTTGGGTGGAGTACAATACTTCCCCTACTTACTATACGTAGTAGAGAAAGTAGTAAATGATAATGGATAGAGAAAGATCAACATTTTTTAAATGCTTGGTCATCATTATTTTATTTCTCGTGACATGCAAAGAGTGCATGCAGAACTTCAAAGATATGGCGTTCGGTTTTTTTAAAGACTTCATTATTGTTTCAGCCTCTTGTATCCCCTATCGTACCGATAACGAAATGTGTAATGAAATCATTTCTGCAAACATTTATCTCGGTTAGTATAAGTAGACAGAAAACAAATTATACGAGTATAAAATCCACTTTCGATAGTGGATAGAAAAAGTCATGTGAATGCAATATCACATTTCTTCTTGCTCTCTGTAGGTATGTTATTTTTCTTGCGTTATCTGCTTCCATTCTTCTCTTTTTGTGTTTACTTTTCGCTTTTTTTTTAGTTAGGTATGTATTTACTTCTTTTATTATGTTTTTCTTGCTTGCTTTTACCAAAGGCATCAACAGTTACAGTTTCTTTCGTCTTGTTTATTTTTTTCAGTGGCGAGAAAGTAAGAAAAGAAAATCTGCTTTAAATTTCCGGAAAGTTTTATCTGTGCATTCTTCATCTTGAGACACAAATACAAAAAAATCTGATGTGATGCATTCACATGAATTTCTCTAACAATGGCAAATTCATATGCATTCATTTAAAAATCTCATGTTTTTCTCTTACACGACTCTCTCTACTCACTCTTCTACAAATTATTCTTTAAAAAACTTTGTTCTTCTACCTAATTCTTGTACATACAAATGAACTTTGAATTCACATTTCCACATTTCGTTGAACGATATACTAGGTAAAGTGCTAATCAGATTTTTAAAGAACGTGTCCTTTGTGATGGCTTTGAAGCTCCATGCTCTTTGCATGATTACACACACAAAAAAATTATACTTCCCATTTGAGAAAAGTTTAAGTATTTAAAAAGTCAACCAATAACAAGAAGTAATTTGGAAGCGGTTAACTCCACAAATTAGAAAGTAAAAAGAAAGAGGGGCCCCAAACTTATAAATAATAGAAGCAAACTATTGCATCATACGTGTACAATATTTTCTTTTGTTAATATATGGAAGTAATTTTAAGAAAATAGAACTTAAAAAGCATAATATCCTAACAGTTTTGTGTATCTGTGTACATACATACCACAGATATTACGAAGATGTGTTGAATGACTGTGGGTACTAGCTTAACTCGAGGCCATTGCCTGCATTTTACGTACTTGGCATGCTAGATGTTCCTCTTTAAGGCTTCCCTCTGCCAAATTATCCTCCGGTTTACTTCTCGGAAAGTAGGATCATTGGACTTTTGCGCAAATTCTAAAAGCACCGGCATACCTTTGTGTACATGAATGGGGGAGTTTTGTATGCATTCTAAATAGTATACGGAAATATTCTGAAAAGAGAAAATTATTGCTAACCTTCATGCTTCAATGCCCTTTTTACTTTCTCTACTACGAATAGAAAGTAGGGGAAGTACCTATTGCATTCCACCCAAAAATTCGATATCGAGTTTTCGCCGGAAATACTGTTTTGAGAGCTTCTGAATCCAAGAAAAATCATTTTCAGAAAAAGGTTCGTGTGTGTGTGTGTGTGTGTGTGGCTATGAACAGCATAACTCAAAAAAGGAAAGTCGGATAAATACCAAATTTGCTATTTAGGTTCAGTACCTTCCAAAGATGTGACACAAAGATTTTCAAGAAAATTTCCCCAACCCAAACTACCCTATACATGGAACGTTTTTAAAAATTTTTGAATTTCTAAAAAATGGCTTTAACGATTTTGATTGAAATACCAATATTAAAAGATATTTACATTACAAATAAAGTGCATATCTTGAAATTTCTGGTAATATCCTGTAAAGTCCTCTTCATTCGAAAGGAATTCTCTATAATTTTTTTAACTCATAAACGTTAAGCGATAGACGAAGATGTATTACGCAAAAAAAAAAGTAGATCTCTTTAAAACCTTCAATTTATTTCAATAAATTCTTTTGTGGCATTAGCCATTTCTGAGATATCCGTTATTAAAGGTTCGAATTGTTCATGTCTTGGTCATACTCATTTAAGTCCTGTCAACATTCAGTTGATTCTTGTGATTGCATGGGAACAGTATGGAACTTTAAGGCCAGCATATAGCGTCCAGTTCTTAAACATTTGACTATCGCTGTTCCCTTTATATACATATATAACGAAAGTGCAGTGTAGCCATTTCTGCAAAGGTTTATTTGAATTAAAATGAAGTAGATATAAAATAAGCTTTAGTAAGAAGTTTGTATACGCGCTGATAAACGACAGAAGGTAGAGAAAGTAGTGTGAATGCATCACATCAGATATTTTTTTGTTACCCGCAACATTGCAATAGCAAATTTAGTGTTTCCATAGTCAATCTGAAGTACAAATTTAAGTTTATTATGTTTAAGTTAGTTTAAACGCAGAAATAAAAAAAATCTGATGTGTTATATTCACATGACTTTTTCCTACTCAGTCTTCAACAAACTATTCTTACAAAAGCTTATTCTTTTATCTAATTCGTGTTAATCGAGATAAATATTTGCAGAAATTGTTTTATTACATATTTCCTTGTAGGTAAAAGGGGATTAAGTCAATACAGTAAGTAGGCTTAAGCGTAGTCAAATGTTTTAAGGGCTGGTCTTATGTGATAGCTTTGAAATTTCGTTCTCTTTACAAGATCACAAGGGAAAAAAAAGAAAAAAGAATAGCAATTTTCCATTTGCGAAAAGCCTAAGTATTTGAACATGCAAACAAATAACAAGGAATATCTCGGAGATGGTTAACCACAAAAAAATTGTAGCCAGATTTTGTCTATCTCTTACGGTTTACGAGTTACGCAAGGCCCATTCAGAATGAAGAGAACCTCAGGAAATTCAATTATAAATTTCATTGGCCATGACAACATCTTAAACATGTGGTATTTTAACCAGAATTTAACCGTTTTTAAGAAAGTAAAAATTTGTGTAAAATTTTCCTTTTAAAGAGTTTGTGATACGGGGATTTTCCTGAAAACTTTCGTGTCGCCGCTGACTTTTCGTTTTTGAGTTATGCTGTTCACAGGCAGACAGACAGATGCACTCACATAAGCTTATTATAATTTTTTTATTTATTCAGGGGACCTCAAAACGTGTACTTCCAGTGAAATGTCGGTATCCATCTAAGTAGATTTTGGGTGGAATGCAATACTTCCAATACTTACTATAGATAAGCGTAGAAAGTAATAATTCTTATAAAAAGCTAAGATTTATAGATTTAAAGGACAGTAACATCTGAAATAATACCGTGAAAACTGACACAAAATAAGCAGTTTATATGTTAGTTTGAAATATTAGTATAACAAAACAATGTGATGTGTTACATTCACATGTCTTTCTCTACCCAGTAGTTGTAGAGGTATATAAAATTTGTAGCATATGTAAGACTTAGGGCGTTCCTCCTAACTGCGACAGATGGATAATTGGTTTAATTATTTTTATTCAGCTGTACATTTGATCAAATTTCACAGTTTATGTTCAATGGCTGCTTCCTCCAAGTATAACATACTTACAAAAAATAAACCTATCTTTATCTTGCTCTCCATTCTGTTCAAGCAACTTTTATACATTGCCTGCAGAGAGTAGAACTTATGTCCGGAAGCGCATATGACAGACTGGGGTTATTTATGCAACTTCTCTACAGGCGGGGGTTCATTCCGGTCGTCGCGCGCTCTGCGGAAACTGACAAAAACAAAAATAAGAGTGCAGGACTGCTACGAACACAGTAACAAGAACGCTGGGAAACCTGTGTTACTGACCAAGGAACTTACCATTATAGTTACCGAGCGAGGTGGTGCCGGGTCGTCAAGCGAATGCTGGAGTAGTTTCTTTCCTTCACTCCGTTAGGGCTGTCTTAGAAATTAAATTAAATTGAGTTTATTTATGGACGCTCTTTAACTGCTGTGGCCCATAGCGTCCCATTCTATATTGGGTGTGAAAGTCCGGAAATTTTGCTCAGAGGCCTCTTTATCAGGCATTTTACGTGCCGTAAATCCACGACACGGGACAACCGGCTTTACTTCCCTTCCTAAGAAAGCCATGCTAAGGATTTTTACGTCCGAAAAAATTCATCGCCCTCCCCCGGGTTTGAACCCGCGACCTCGGGAACTAGAGGTTAGCATGGTAACCACTACACCACGGAGGACGACAAGTCTGTCTTAGGGTTGCAAGTGTCGGCGATGGTGTTTCGGTGCGGCGTGGCAAGAAAAAGGATGCTTTCTGTAGAACTTTCTTCCATCCCTCGGTCTTCGGCTGGTTTCCGGGGTATACGGACCGTCGCTCCGGAGCGGGGTGTTGGACCCTCTGGACGGGAGTCCTCGGTTTGCTTGTCCGACTACTGGGGAACCTCAAACTGGAAACTGTAGTGATTGTTGTGTCATCACTCCTGGTTCTGATAGCCCGGTGCCTCCTCTCACCTCATCGTTCCTCCCGGGGTATACCCTTGTGGAGCATAGGTACAATATCCTCACTGAATCAGTGGCGAATCCCCTCCGATAATCGGAGGAAGAAAACATTACAGTTCCTCTGTAATAAAAGCTTTACATATGTTTGGTTTATTACTTTCTCTACCATCTGTCTTTAGTAGGTAAGAGGAACTATTGTATCCCACCCTAAAATTCTATGTCGTGATTTCACCGGAAATACAAGTTTTGAGGCACCTAAATACAAAAAAGCGAAAAGCTGTAAAAATACCAAACCTATATCTTCCAAAGATTTTCAAGAAAATCCCCGCACCCCAAACTATCATTCACCTCGCAAAAAAAAAAAAAGGTCGCCTTCCCTGGTGTAGTGGTTACTTCTAGTTCCCGAGATTGTGGGTTCAAACGCGGCGTAGGGCGATGGATATTTTCGGGCGTAAAAATCTTTATTATGGTTTCCTTCGGAAGGGAAGTAAAGCTGGTGGTCCTGTGTCAAGCCTAATAAAGAGGCCTCTGAGCAAAATTTCCGGTCTTTCACGCCCAATATAGAATGGCACGCTAAGGATCACAGCAGTTCAAGAGCGTCCGTAAATAAAAAAAAATAAAAATACCTGGAAATGGTCGATATATTTGATTTTCTAAAAAATGGCTCCAAGACTTTGATTAAAATAACATATGTCTAGGCTAAGTATTTTTTATGACAAATAAAATGTATATTTTGATATTTCTGGGAATAGCTTCTGAAGTACGCTTTATTCGAAACCACCGTGGTAAACCGTGAGAGGTAGATAAAGGTCTTACTACCAAAACTGTAGATCTCATGGAATAACGCAATTTATGTAGGGTAGGATAGAATGGACTACGGAGAGGACTCGATACCGATCCAGAGTGTAAATTTAACCTACGCCCCCTAGGAAGGATGAGGCGAGAGGAGGCGGCCGGATCCAGGAGTGACGGCACAGCAATGACAGGTCCCTGAGTGTCCAAATAGGGACACCCCGGCAGACCTGGGACCCACCCCAAACAGAGGGGGTCTAATGCCCCTCAAGGGGGTTCGGATACCCTGGCAGCCAGCCGAAAGCCTAGCGACGGAGAGAGTCACAAAGAACATCCTTTTTCTCTGCCACGCTGCACCGAAATACCATTGTCGACACTTCCGACCCTGAAAGAGACCAACGGGATGAAGGATGAATGAGATGAAGAATGGGACGAAATGGGGGGGACGCAAATTCAGGAGGGGGCTGAAAGAAACCACTCTAGCATTGGCCTGATTACCCGGGAAAATCCCCGAAATAACACATGGGTCAGAGTGGGCGGTCGTCGGACCTTCTGAATGCAGGCCACAGACGTAACCGCCTGAGCCACCAGTCAGTTTATGTATGTCAGATCACTATTTTTGGGAGGGGTATTAACCGTTTCCGAGATATTCCTTGTTGTTGGTTAGAATCTTCAGATACTTTATACTTTCATCAACTGCAAATAATCACTATTCTTTTTTTCCCCCTTTCTTTCCCGTGTCCGTGCAAAGAGAAAAGAATTTCAAAGCCAGCACATAGCGACCGACTTTGAAAAGTTTTGACTATCGCTTTAGCTTATTGTATTCTTCTTATACCAACAACGAAATGTGTAAACCTGCCTCTGTGGTGTGGTGATAGCTTGTCTGCCTCACGTTTAGCAGGTCCCGAGTTAGAATCTGTGTTAGGGTGATTTACCCGGATAAGGTTTATTTAATCTGAGAAGACGAATATGTCGAGTAAGTTTAAGCTCCACGTACCCCGGGCTCATTTGAGCATTATTTCACCCACTTCATGCATTCATCGTCCGATCTGACCTACTAGGTTAAAGGGAGTTAAATTTCAAGCAAAGAGAAGAAGAAGAAGAAGAAATGTGTCAATGAGTAATGAAGGCATATCTGTGTTAACAAGAAGTAGATAGATAAATAAGTTTTTGTAAGTATAGCTTATAGAAGGGTGAGTAGTAAAAGTCATGTGAATGCGATGTATAAGATTTGTTCATATTTCAAGCCTGGAATAAGTATATGTTTGGGTACAAATTACAAACTGTAGTAACATAGTTTTGGTGGGCTGCAAAGGGGTATAAATCCCAAAGTACTTATAAAGCAGATTAAGACAACGACGCCGACGATAACGGTAATGAAGAAAGTTACTCATTTCAAGTTAAAACTTCTTTATTTTGAAATAAGACTGTTATAAAGCGAGGTTTAATGCTTGCGCAGGATCTCGATTCGTTATCTAAAATGAATGTTTTCTCGCTTGTGTTGAGCGAAAGCGTTTCCGCAGACTTGCCTCGAAGCACATCCTCGACACGAGGCGGGTGCACTAAAATCCTAATTTACGGCATTTAAAGGGGATATATGTTGCAGAGATGCCAGGCAGGTTGATGGCACCGTTTCACACTTGGCTACGCGCCTACTCTCATTTCGGTCGCTCGCTCGCGGCCTTCATTTCCTTTTTCGTTTTTTTATTACTTTTCACCTTTCATTGACAAACTCTTCATCAGAACATCATCCTCAAGCATGAGACAAGCCAAGCGCATACGGATGTAGGCTAAACACTTCATATTTTACTTTCGCCACTGCTTCACTTAGTGTTATAACGTGCTAGCTGCAAACGACCCTTTTATTCCTAACATTTACACTTCCGCACATTGGAATCTAATCACTAGGACAGCAATTTTATGCCCTAATAATCCTTTCAATATGTATGCATTTATGCACTGAAAATTTCCATAATATGTCCATAAATATGCCATTATAAAAATTAATATTGACATAAAATAACAATGTTATGTAATCTCTCCGTGAATATAACTATTGTAGAAACCATGTGGGTTATTTAACCCTCAAAATTGATATTTAATATAGAAAAGTTATACTTGCTGAAAAATGCGTCATTTCGTATGAGTCGAACTGCTATCTGCCGTTAAGAAAGGTTCTATTTCACTGCAGGAAATATGTCATTGGTGGAGTGTGGCTAGACCTGGGTGTTATATGTTGCCTGTGCATTAGAATGGTGTGGGCCCAGGTTAAGTAATCGGTGGTGCAACATACCTGGATGTTGACTTTTTTTTTATTATTTAACTTTAACTTTAACTCTTTAACTGCTGTAGTCCTTAAGCGTCCCATTCTATAGTGGGCGTGAAAGACCGGTAATTTTGCTCAGAATAAGTTTTATTAGGCTTGAGGTTCTTTTACGTGCCGTAAATCTACGACACGGAACTACCGGCTTTACTTCCCTTCCGAAGGAAGCCGTGCTAAGCATTTCTACGCCCGAAAAAATCCATCGCCCTCCGCCAGTTTTGAACCCGTGACCTCGGGAACTAGAAGCAGCATGGTAACCACTACACCACGGAGGACGACAGATGATGACGGGGCGGGTAGAAGCACCTAGTGTGATATCTGTTTTGCAAATTTTCAAAACATATTAGGTGCTACACTCATTTTTTAAGTCGGTAATATTGGATTTTGAGGTTCCTTGTAATAAACCATTTACTTTATTTAATAGTACAAGGTTTTTATTTTGCAAGTAGGAATGTGTGATGATATTTTTAGACAGCGCTGGAATTTGTAAAATATCAATAATGGGCTGTATGTGTGTGTATTGTCACGCCAGACACATTATTGCGTCGGTGACAGTATTGTTGGGCTAATTCTTTCGGCTGGGGTTTTAAAGTTGTAGCCTCCTGTGTGTAGCATCTCCCTTTAATTTCTTCCTTTTTATCTTTTGTGTGTGATGTAGGGGCACCGTGCTTATACTGAATAAACCACAGGTAATGTGATTAATGTGAAATTCTGTGTATTTTGTTATAACTATCCCATACCTGCTCTGGAATGCGTAGTTTAAAATTCTGGTCATCTTGCTACCTCTGATGCTATGCCTCCCAATGTATATGCTGGGGTAACTAAAATTTAATATCTATCTGAAAACCTTTTGGCCTCACCCCAGGATGTAACAATAATACTATATTGATTCCCGAAACCAAGAGAAATCAGTTTAGAACGCGGTTCTTGAAAAAAGAGAAATGACGTTAAAAAAGCGAGGTGTCAGAATTTTGTTTTGTTTTGTTGATTCGCTAGCAGTCATTTTCAGTGAAATTATTTTCAACATGTTTTGCGTTACACCAGGCAATGAAGCTATTAAGTGCTATATCATATTACTTTCTGGAGTTTTTTTTGTGTGTAAGTAGATACTTCTAGTGTTATTCTTTCTGCTGCTTCTGTAATTCCACTTCCATTTCATTTTCTTCCGAATTCATAATCTCCGCCATTGAATATTTGTGTAGGTAAATAAAAGAATGACGTTTTATATCATAGAAATCAGGAGGCTGCCAATATAGCTCTACAACGAACTGCGATAAATTGAAGTATGATGATTTGTATTGTGCACAAATAATGCGAGCGCCACGAGAAATTAATCATGTAAAAGGACAATGAAAAGTAAAACCTAAACAATCCAATTCGAGTTATTAAACATGTGCAATTACAAAGGGTAATTGCCATGTGATTGGACTTGAAACCAAAGTTGGTCACATTGAAGTTTATATCACTAGTGCGATAAATCTAAAGCTTTTAGCTCGTGTGCACTGTGTTAAAACTTTTAGGCCTTCTGTCTTAGGAATTTACAGTTTTACTGGAATAAATCACACTATAAACTCAAATTAACAAATATAAAACTGGCACCTGTTTGAAAAACGTGCGTGGCAGAGTTGCATTGCTAAGGTTTTTAAATTTTTAAATGAGTTTAGAGAGTGGAAAAAAAAATATCTTGGAGTATGTGCTCAAATATCTAATCTATCAAATACAAACGTTAGACTTTTTTTTTTGATAAAATTTGCCTACTTCTCCCCTTAAGCACGAGACAAGTCAAGCGCATACCGTATGCAGGCTAAACACTTCACATTTTACCTAGTCTCGCCACTGCTTCAGTTTTATAGTTTTACAACGTGCTAACTGCGAACGACTCTTTTATTCATTACATTTACGCTTCCGCACATTCGAATCTCATCACTAGGACAGGAATCTTATGCTCTAATAATTCTTTTAACATGTATGCATTTATGTATAGGAAACTTCCATAATATGCACATAAATATGCCCATATAAAAATACTAAGACACATCTGAAATAAAAATTTAACCAATTTTATGTGAATAAAACTATTATAGAAACCATGTGAATTATTTAACCCATCAACATTTATCTTTAATATTGAAGAATTGGTATAATTACATGTAACCTATTTTTGTACCTATTGAGATGGCTCCTCGTTAAAGCGTGGGGCTCGCACTCGGGAGGTACCGGGTTAGATTCCCGTTGACTGTCCACTCTGACCTTGGGTTTTCCGTGGTTTTCCATGATCGGTAGGCGAATGCTGCGATGGTTTCTCATCTACCACGATTCCATTTCGATAATTTCCGTTTCCTTCTCATGCTTCAGGTGTGCTTCTAGGTTTCGTGGCGTATGCCGGTGCCGGACAGATGGCGCGGTTGCTTGCTCAAAGGAAAGAGTACTCCCCGTGGATGCTGAAAGGCTGCTTGGTTGAAGAGTCGTTCATCGCTCTCTCTAGGCAGCTCCAGTAGTGGGACGGGTCTTCGAGTCTGGAATTGTTAGGGACTTCCGCGAGTCTTTTGGTCTGTCTACATTCGGCCTGTAGCCTCCTGTGGTTCCTTTACTTCATCTCTTCCTCCTGGGAGGTGGTAGCATTCCAATAGCATTCTTGAAACAATGTATGGAGGTAAGAAGCCAAATCACTCTCATAGCTTTCTTTATATTCTGGCGTGTATTTACGTGTATTGTCACGCCAGACACATTATTGCGTCGTTGGCGACAGTATTGTTGGGATAATTCTTTCAGCTGGGGTTTTCAAGTTCGTCTGGCGTGGCGACTCGCCACTATATAGCTAGCAGTGGAGTGAGGGGGAAGTGAGCGTTACTTCTTTGGGTTGGTGCTAGCGTCACTTTTGGCCGAGTGACGAGTTTGAAAGGTGGTATGTGAAATTGTGTGAATGTAGCCTCGTGTGAGTAGCATCTCCCTTCAATTTCTTCCCTTTTATACTGAATAAACCACAGATAATGTGATTAATGTGAAATTCTGTGTATTTTGTTATAACTATCCCACGACTTCTCTGGAATGCATAGTTTAAGATTCTGGTTCTCTTGCTGCCTCTGCAGCTAGGCCTCCCAATGTATATGCTGGGGTAACTAAAATTTAATATCTAGCTGCAAACCTTTTGGCCTCACCCCAGTATATAACAATATATAATTTTGTTTCTAACTCATGTTGTCAGCACTGATGCTAAAAAGAAACATGTGACTATTACAGGCGCGTTGAGCAACACAGATACGATTTGGGTAAAATGAATCTGATTCAAAATGTATAATTTGTCTATAAATATTGACGACTGTCTAAAAATTCCATACCGTTTCTGTGCAATCGCGAGAAACAACTGAAAATCGATGGAACTTATAAAGGATCATAAAACTATTGAAAAATCAAACCATTAATAACAGATATCTTGGAAATGGCTGATCCACAAAAAAAGAAGAAAAAAAAAGCAGGTTTTCGACTGTCGTTTACCGGTCATACAAGATTATACAAAATTCTTTCCGATTGAAGAGGACTTCATAGGCTATTCCCAGAAAATTCAAAGTAAACATTTTATTTGTTATGTAAATATCTTTAAATTATGGTATTTTACTCTATTTTATTTTATTTTACGTCGCTTTAACTCCTTGGTCATATCGCGACGGATCTGTTGGTGGATAACTCTTAGAACGATTTGTGATGAACAGTTAGCCTTCTAGGTCTCATCCCTGTCACATCCCTGCTTCATGCCGTGCAGATGGCACTAGGGTGCCGTCCAGTCCAGCTGCCGCCCCCATATAAAGGCGGGCAGTCATCCATGTAACCCCTGCTTCATGCCGTGCAGACGGCATTAGAGTGCCATCCAGTCCAACCGCCGCCCCCATATAAAGGCGGACAGTTACCCTTCTAGGTCTCATCCCTGTAACCATCTGCTTCATGCCGTGCAGATGACACTAGGGTGCTGTCCAGTCTAACCGCCACCCTCACACAGAAAGGCGGACAGTTACACTTCTCATCCCTGGAAATGCCATCTTGCTTCGTCACGTGTCCACAGAGACTCCAGCGCATGGCAGCCAGATCTTCTGCTTCGTGCCATGTAGATGGCGTTAGGGTGCCATTCAGTCTAACTGATAGATGGCATAGCATTCGCTATAACCACTTACTTTTCATTTTACTATTGTTTTAGACTTAAGGTGGAACTTTGGGTCGTGGGATTAAATATCCAATCCGGCATTTATCTTGGCGACTGAGGAAAACCACGAAAAAACCTCAGACCTCATGGGATTTGAACCCGGGACCTCTCGAATGCGGGCCACAGACTTTAACGCCTGAGCCCTTCCGCTCGGTGATGGTATTTTAATTAAAATTGTTACAACCATTTTTCAGAAAATAAAATATTTCGAAAAAATGTTCCATATAAAGGGTAGTTTGGGGTGGGGATTTTCTCGAAAATCCTCGTGTCGCATCTTTGGAAGGTACTGCACACACGGATCTTTTTCTAAAAATGTCTCAAAACATGTATTTCCGGTGAAATCTCGGTATCAGTTTTTTGGGTGGAATGCAATACCCTCTCTGTCTACAATGTACGTGGTAGAGATAGTAAAAATAGTGAATGACACAGGTGTTCAAATCCATTTTATTGTGCTCACAGGATAAAATCTTGCTTTTATAACTCCTGTATCATAAATAGTTATTATTTATTTGTTTTCTCTTTTTACTGCTTCTCCAAATTCACTTCAACCAGTGCAAATGCATGGAGTCAGGGTTACCACCACATTCTCATATCTCGCTTATTCCACCACTGTGGGGGAATTTAAAGATCACACTGTATTAAATAATTACCAAAAAAGTGTGTTACTATTTAACGTTCAAAAGTAAAATAAAGAGTATAAAAATGCATTTGGTGTTACGTCAGTATCCATGGAATAGCTAATGCATGGGCTTGCACATTTTGTTCAGTAATGTTAATCGAAGGTCAATTTGCAATCCAGTTTTAAGGCCCTGAAAATAATCAGCAATAAAAAAAGGTTCTCTATTGAATGTAATGTCGACCTCTGCAAATGAATGGCAAGGACTACTTGGTTGGAAGTTCACCTCTGCAGCGAATGCGATTCTCTGAAGTGAGAGGATGGAACTCAAGTGAGGAGTGCATACTAATTTGTTTGTTGAGAGACTTGAATTGCAATAATAGGACAGCTGAAGTTGGCATGTTTGCTCTAACGTGGGTGCGGTTATGATCGATTAGCTTGCAAGGTCGACAGTTGTAATTATGGCTTTCCATGCTAAGATGCAAAATGCAGTTCTCTAGATGGAAAGTGCTCAAGTAGTAGAGGGCGTGGTGTACTTTTCAATTACTCTCATGCGGACACTGTCAGAATGGTCTTCGTTGATAATAATTGAAATGAAAGATTTCCTATTCATGTAACCGGTAAATTACTTCAAAGGAATATGCTAAAGCGCAATTCGCATTTACGTGCTGGAGAAAGTCGTTATCGTTTCATTTGTGTACGCAATAGCGCAGTAAAAGATTTTTGAGTATAAGGTTTTTCCGGAAAGAAAAAAAATCGGATGTGTTATATTCCTACGCTTTTCCCCAGCTATTATTCCCTATTTTTATATCGGTTCTACAGGGTGATTTACGAAGAACTTACATATTTATTTGTTTAATTGTTTTAAAACGAATTATGCTAGCGACAACCTATTATACCTAAAATGCAGAGGAATTTTGGGAGATTATTTTCTTCTATAGCAAATGTTGAAAATGTCCTCCATCTTGCATAAAGCACAATTCAACACGTCGTTCCATGTTACTGGCCACTCGTTGGAGCACTCTGTTGTCAGTAGCTTGAATCTCCTGTGTAATGTTGTGCTTCAGATCGTCAAATGTTTGGGGACGTGTGGCATGAACCCTGTCTTTTAAGTAACCCCATAGAAAAAAGTCTGGCGATGTCAAATCCGGAGATCTCGGTGGCTACGGGTTCTTGGAAATTATCCGGTCGTCAAAGAAACTTGCAATTAGTGCCATGGATTCATCTGATGTATGGCATATAGCGCCATCCTGCTGAAAATATCCTTCACTCAGCTCTACATCGTCTAGTTGCTCAGCAACTCAATGAAAATCCGTCGGTACTCTGCAGTGTTCACAGTGTTTTTTTTTTAAATTAGTCCACTACTCTCTGTGCGGATATTGCGCACCAAACTCCTATTTTAACCGGGTGCATATGTGAGTTCACATAGCCGGATAAATGGAACCATGCTTCATCTGTGAACCATGTGATGGACAATATGGCAGGATTTTGCACAATGAACGCCTGAAACCAACGGCAATAATTCAGTCGTCTATGCTTATCTGGTTCCTGTAACTGATGGACAACCGTAATCCTATACGGCTTTAGGCCTGCACTTTTCACAGCTCTCTGACACATTGAGTAGCTGTACCCTATCTCCTGCGACAAACGTCTTAATGATTTTTTGGGTGACTGATGCAGTCGTGCTCTTACGTCAACAACAACCGTGGGAAGCCTAGATGAACGAGTTTTGCCTTTTTCACTCCCCAGAGATCCAGTTGTTTCCAATTTGTTTACCAGTCCCAGTATTGTGTTTCTTTGGGGAGGATTCCGAACACCAAATTCTCTCTGGTATGCCCTTTGAGTAGCTGTAATTGAATTCGTAATCCAGTATTGCTTTACAAGGAAGAGTCGTTCATTTAATGTGTACTCCATTTTCATGTTGACTAGAACAAAATCTCAAAAATAGTTGCGGAAAATAAAACTAACAATTACAAATAAAACATGAACATCTGCGCATCTAGTGACACGTAATCAAAACTCCAGAAAGTTCTGCTTAATTTGGTGCTAAAATTGGGGCACTGAGTGAACTTCTAACAGAATAATTAAAGAAAGAAATGTGCCAGTTCTTCATAAATCAACCTGTACAATATTCTTGCAGAAGCTTATTTTACTATCTGCTTGTCTGTTAATCGTGATAAACGTTTGCAGAAATGGTCTCGTTACAAATTTCGTTGTAGTCATATAAAAAGGATATAGGAGGAAGAAGCAGATTGCGGTGGGCTTTGACACGACATCTCAAGAAACAACTGAATGTTGACAGCAGTAAATGAAAAGGGGCCAGGCTCCAAACAGTGTTATTAAGAATTTATTACTTTAAAAATCGGATGTGTTACATTCACATGATTTTCTCTATCCTTTATCGCTTATTAGTGGATACACAAATTATTCTTACGAAAGCTTATTTTCCTATCTACTTCATCTTAATCGGGATAAACCTTTCCGGAGATAGGTGCATCACACATTTCGTTATAGAGAATAAGTGATAGTCAAATGTTTTAGAACTGGACGCTATATGCTGGCCTTCAAATTCCATATTCATTCCATGCATCGCGAGAAACTATTGGAAATCGACCGGACTTTAAAGGTATGGCTAAGTATTGAACAACTCCAACCATTAGTAACGAATATTTGATGTCACAAAAAAATTTTAGAAGTAAATTGCATGTTTTAAAGAGATCCATATTTTCTGTGTAGTACGTTTTCGTCGATCGCTTAACATTTACCAGTTATATAATTATGCAAAATTCTTCCGAATGGACTATAAAGGCTATTACCAGAAAATTCAAGACATAGATTTTATTTATCATGTAAATATATTTAATATATGGTATTCTAATCAAAATCGTTAGTCACTATTTAGAAAATAAAAAAATTAGAAAAATCTTGCATGTAAAGAATAGTTTGTGTTGGGGGACTTTTAGTGAAAATCTTCGTGTCACATCTTTGGAAGGTTAAACTCCAATACCAAGTTTGATGTTTATCCGGATTTTCGTTTTTGAGTTATTATATTCATAGACACATACGTGGACTTCTACATTTTTTATTTAAGGGACCTGAACACATGTATTTCTGATGAAATCTCGATATCAATTTTTTTGGTGGAGTGAATTCTCTACCTACTATCTATGTACGTGGTAGAAAAATTGAAAAGTAATACCCAAAGCTACTAACATATTTCATCTTACACAGATAAGAACGTATATTTTATTACTGTATTGTGGAAGTTATTGGGCTATTACCTACATTCCCTATCACGTACATAGTTGGTAGAGAAGGTATAGAATTCCACCCAAAAATTCGACATCGAGATTTCACCGGGAATATATGTTTTAACGCGTCTTGAACCTAAAGAAAAGTATTTTTAGAAAAAGGTCCAGGCGCTCGGGCGCGCCCGCGTGTGCGCATGTAAACAGCATAACTATAAAGCAATAAGTTGGAAAATTACCAAACTTAGTATTTAAATTCAATATCTTCGAAAGATGCGACGCGAAGATTTTCAAGAAAATCCCCCAACTCAAACTACACTTTACATGGAACATTTTTCGAAAGTTTTTATTTTCTCAAAAACGGCTGTAACGATTTTTATTAAAATACCGTATTATAGTTAACGGTATATATGCACGATAAATAAAATGTATATCTTGGATAGCTTGTGAAGTCCTCTCCATTCGGAGGCAATTTTGTACAATCTTGTATAACTGGTAAACGTTAAGCGATAGAAGATAACGCACTACACATAAAATGATCTACATCTATCGCTTAACGTTTACCAGTTATACAATTACGCAAAATTCCTTCCGTATGAAGGAATGGCTATTCAAGGCTATTCCCAGAAAATTCAAGATATACATTTTACTTGTCATGTAAATATCTTTAGTATGTATATTTTAATCGAAATCGCTAGAGCCATTTTTATTTTAGAAAATCATAATTTTAAAAAAATGTTCCATGTAAAGGGTAGCTAAGGGTGGGGGAATTTTCTTGAAAATATTCGTGTCGCATTCTTGGAAGATACTGAAGTTAAGTTATCCGGCTTTTCGTTTTTTAGTTATCTGTTCACAGACCCACAGACGGACACATAAACACACACAAGGACATGTTTCCAAAAATGCTTTATTTGGATTCAGGGGCTCTCAAAACATGTATTTACGGTGAAAGCTCGGTATCGAATTTTTGGTTGGAATGCAATACTTTCCCTACTCACTATACGTAGTAGAAAAAGTTATAAATTGATGATGGATTGTTTAGCCATATCTGCTTAATATGTCTTTGCGTCGATCTGAGAAAATATTGTGGCGTATTAATAATTTGGGGTGTTACATTATTGTTCTACATTGTCATACCAGACACATTGTTGTTTACGTCACTCTTAGCTGGTAGCTTTGCTAGCCACGAGTAGTGGCGGATAGCGACAGTCTCAGGATTCCATGAGAAACGGACCGCGTGTGTAAGCCGGGCTTTGGATCGGTGGACATCTCCTGCCACCTTCAATTTTTAATAATGTAGGAACCCCAAACGGTTGGGAAATAAAGCTAGAAATGTGTGAGTAGATTTGTATTATGGATTTTGTAAAGTAAAACCCACGCCTTCCTCTTAATCTCCACATCACGTTTCGGTCCTCCGCACCAAATAAGTATACGTACCCTCAATGTACGTGCTGGGTACTCAAAATTAATTTAATTTTCATGTGAACTTTTAGACTATTCGCCAGCATGTAACAATATCTCAGAAATTACTAACCTTAATCCTAGCACCAAAATCTAAGAAACTATATTATAAATAATAGATAAAGTTGCTATTATTTCAACCACCAAAGACACCCATGTCAAAATCCTTCCTGAACACTAGAGCCTCGCCCCTCTTTTTCTCTCTCTTGTCTATGAGAATCATTCGTGTACATTAGTTTGAACAAGACGAAAGCATATGCTACAGAGTAAGTGTGAATATTTGCAGCCAGGGAGCTGGGTCTTACCTCTCACTGGGGTTGGAGGTTGTAACGTTTACGGAGATTACTTTCAGATAATAAGTGTTAAGTAATGCTTATTGCTGTATGTCCTCGCATATCAGATGTCATTTTGAAAGCTTTTAAAGCCTGTAGAGCAGGAAGTGAGTTCTTCTCATTAGTCCCAAAGTGGGCTGTTCAGAATATGCTCGCAATCGATGATAAGAAGAGTATGAATACTGTTTTGCATTCTTGATTACCGCGTGTTTTGAGACCTTTTCTGGATCATTTGCCACCTGAGCATCCGATGCAATGACAAACAGGTAAATAACATAAAAATGAAAGCGAGTTCTCCGTTAAGAACGAGTAACACTTAATATTGCTTTGACTCAACGTGATCATCAGAAAGGTATTCATCTCATCTTTGCAAGAATAATATTAGGAGTAGGCAGACGGATAGGTCTCCAGTAACTGGGGCACAGTACCGCACTTAGGCCATACTAGGCCCTTTGTGCTTCCAACGCGGCCTCTGGAGGAAGGGATGCAGGGCGACTGGATCCGGCGGACGATGTGCGCTAGCAAGAACAGGTTCCGCAACGATCCTAACATGACACCAATTCTGACGCCGGGTAGCCCTGCCTTGTCACCCGCAACCTGGGGGTCCCGGGTGTAGACGAAACAGCTACCAAAAAGGAAGGAGGACCCCGGCAGTCTTTTCCAGAGCGCAAATTCCTCCATCCCGCCGCAACACACCAGCCGTTGTCGCCTGGTCCTACAACTCTGAAACAGTTGAAAGGAAATGCGTAGTCGAAAGAGAGCCACACCTGCATTTGCCTACCGATCCGGGAAACCACGAAACAAACCCATGTTCAGAGTGGCCGGCCTGACGGGAATCGACCCCGGGACCTCCGAGTGCGACCCCCACATGTTACCGCGGAGCATCTCGCTGGTTAAGAATGGTGCTATTATTGGCAATTAATTGTTTTTTTACACATGCCGAGTGTGGGACAAGATTGGAAAGGCAGAATCAGACTGAAAAATTCAATGCCATAGCCGGGATTTGAACCACGATCTTCCGATTTCCGTCCGGCTGCTCTAACCAATGTTACAATGGCAACATGCTGGCATGACATTAAATTCCCGAACTGGCTCATATTTTTCCCAATAAACCACAAGGAGATCTCAAATTCATTTTGAGATGAAATACCCCAATGGCGACTTACAATATCGAAGTCATGGCTTCATAGTTTAATCACGTATTAGGCCAATCAGTTGTAATTAATTGTTCTTCCACACAAACCGTGTGTAGGATTGAAAAGGTAGTATCAGACTGAAGAATGCAATCCATAGCCGGGATTTGAACCAGGGATCTTCCGGTTTCCGTCCAGTTACACTAACGCCGAAAAAATGCGAGTAGTTGAGGAATTTAATGTTATGCCGGCCTGTTGGCGTGGTGGCGAAGTTGGTTAGCGCAACCGGACGGAAACCCGAGGATCCGTGGCACAAATCCCGGCTATGGCATTGAATTTTTCGGTATAATTATTATTATCATTATCGTCATCATCAGGGTTAAAGCTGTGTGGAAAGATATCACAGTGTGAAATTTTGTTTCTAGTTGCGAAAAGGGGCATTTTTTCTCGCACCTTTTTCCCCTTTTTGTGACCTTTACCCCTTTTTGGCACCTTTATCCCATTTTCCCTCAACCATTCCCATAATCCCCTTTCCCCCTTTTTTTCTGTAAACTTTCATTCCAATTTATTCTTTAACTTTCAATTAAAGTCTCCTCAGCTTGCTGTGTACGTGCAAATAGTAAGCCTACCTCTTTCAGTAAACGCCGCGCGGAAATTGAAAGCACACTCGCAACAATGGAAAATAATTGTGTATTCGACGAAAACCTCTTTCTCTAGCTTTACCGCTATAAAGTACCCCGCAATAATGCAATTGACAATGAGTGATTCTATCCCACCAGAATCAGTAGCCTGCTGTTCGTGAATGTGAGTTTGTTACTGTGAAAGACGTCATCTGTTTGCGTGGAGGCGAAGGCTGGGCACGCAGAGACGGCAGTAACCTCACCCGCGCAGTTCCGAGAATTATTAAGACTGGGTTCTGCTCGAAACTACTAGAAATCGCTGAGACTGAAGTTCCAGCATGAATGAGAATATTCTGATAATTGTCGCGGTGTTATACGAGAATGCGAATGGGCGCAAGAGTGAGTTATGTGACAGTCGCATTGTGTTAGCAAGTGAACTAGTGTTGGCTCTCCAAACGAGTGTACTAGTACTAGATTTTATCATGCCAAAGGTGTCCAGTGCTCGATTTATTGTTCTGGCTGAGGAATTCAAACAAGATTTCATAGACACTGATGGAACTGTTATGCGATGTACTATTTGTGATTCGAGAATTTTGTTAGATGAAACACCAGCGAGATCGAATCAAACAACACATTTCCAGTCTAAGCATCAAATGAACAAGACTCTTCAAGCAAGCAAATCACGGTAACCTCTATTATGATATGCGTTTCAACAGAGTTCTTCATAAAGCCAAAATTTGAAGGAATTAAACATTGATTTGTGTGCAGCTCTTACACAAGCAGGAATTCCACTCAATAAGGTGAACCACCCAGCCTTCAAGGGATTTCTTGAAAAATACACAAAGATGTCAATGTCCGATGAGAGTACTTTAAGAAAAAACTACATGGAGCCTGTTTACCAAGAAACCATAGAAAGAATCAAGGAGATAGTGTCTGATTACGATGTGGGAATCATTGCGGATGAAACCATAGTCTCAATGGAAGGATATGTTTTGCACATTTTAGTTTTTCCTTAGCAGGGGAAAAAGTTAAGCCCCTGCTGTTAAAAATATACGAGCTGCAGAAAGCCAATGCCAGTACAGTAATGCAATCCATTATGGACTTCTGCCAAAAACTCTGGCTTACTGGTATCGAGTTTGAAAAACTTTTTCTTGTGGTTACGGACCAGGCTCCATGCATGGTTTCAGCTGTTAACCAATTGAAACCTTTATTTCCTAACTTGAAGCATGTGACATGCTTGGCTCATGCCCTTCACAGGGTTTATGAATTCATAAGGAACGAATACGACATCGCAAATCAATTCATCTCTGCCCTGAAGAAGATTCTACTGAAAGCTCCGAACCGTGTTGTTTACTACAGGGAAATCACTGGCCTGCCCCTTCCAAATTTCCCGGTCATTACTCCCTGGGGATCTTGGAGTGAATGTGCTGCTATGTTGTGTGAGAATTTTGACAAAATTAAAGAGTTTGTGCTTTCTTTGGATCCATCCGACGCAGGTGCAATTTCCAAGGCACAGCATCTTCTGTTACCGGAGAAAATACATAATTTGCAGACAGAACTATAATGTATCTATAGTTACAAGTACCTGCCTGCAGCTATTAAACGATTGGAAGAACAAGGTCTGAAAAGGAAAAACAATGGGACATTTTTACTTCCGTGAGGGAGCAGTTAGATGGCTTTGCCAAGGACAAACTTGAATCTAGTCTTCAGAAGAATCCAGACATTGAGGAATTCGCCACATCTGTAGAGTTGCCATTCGGAGTGAATACAAGGTTTGCCCCACTAGTTTCTGTGGATGTTGAAAGAAGCTTTAGCATCCACAAAGACATTCTATCTCTTAATAGAAACAGACTTACTTTTAAAAATGTGGAGATGCTTAATGTCTTGAAGTACAGCAGCTTCATGTTCTTTCCTTCTTTTGATGAGTGATAATTTGATGTACTTGTTTGTAGTTCAATAAATTAGAATAAAGGAAAGAGAAATCGTTGAATTAGTTAAGGGAATGCACAACTGAAATTAACCCAAAATCTCAAATAATCTAAAAAAAAAGTATGTTTCCAAAAAATTCTCCATTGCTTGTAGTTTTAGAATCCACTTTTATTTTTGACCTAGTAAACGCTTCAGGATCGTTACGCGACTTCTTAAATACCCTTGCGCATTTGGTTGCTAGCTGTTTATATTTTTAAAACTTCATTTAAGGCATTTCTTATTTTCCGCATTTCTGCATGTTCAAAATGTTCCACACGATGTAGTTTTCATCCATTCATATTGACATTTTTATGCTTATTTCAAAAACCCAAATAAATAAAACTTTCATATAATTTTTCTGTAATGAATACTTTTTGCGCTACTAATTTTTGAAGATAACAATGTATACCAAAAAAAAAACGAAACAAAAATTTGCAAATACAAAACTGCAAAACTTTTTTTTCTTAAACTAAGAATGGTAGAAAAAATTATATAACAGATTTGTAGCTCCTTGACATAGAAGCAACATAAGATTTTTTTTTTTGAAAAAATGCATCATGTGTTGCATTTTGCATATACCCATAATTTTATATTTTGAAAATTAATAACTTGAAAACTAATTAAGATTTTGGATTGAAATTCACAAAACAATTATATTTAAAGAAGACTGACATGTGGTTAAAATTTCGGCCAAATTAAATGGATAGTTTAGAAAATAGCAATTTCAGTTGTGCATCTCCTTAAATAAACCAGCACCTTATTGTCCCCGTTTTCACCTTATTTGAGCACCTTTTTCCTTCCTTTTTTCATCTGAAATTTGCACCTAAAAATCCTAACCCGGTCATCATCATAATTGGGTCAGCTATGCTATCCGCTAGAAAATATATCTTTGGACATGGCGCTGTCAAGGCAGCTTTTGGTCCTTAAATGTTCTTGCCTTATCTTGCCTACCACAAGCATTTTGCAGGAATGAGAGTTCGGAGATTTGAAAAGGAAAGATTACCAAAGATTCTTTCCCACAGAAAGCAGAAGTAAAATAAGATTGCCAACCTGAACTATATTCTTTGTTTTGTAACCAGAACGGGAGTGAGACAAAATCCTAGAAATAAAGATGATAACCATGGTCGTGATAATGATGTAGCAGTGATTATGATTTCTTCTTGATATTGTTTAACGCCTGTTCTTACGACAGCATAGACGGTGGACACTGATGGTGCATGAAATGAGATGATATCTGAGAAAGGAAATTTGGGAAACGTTATAAGCCAAAGTTTAGAGTACCTCCCGGCTTTTGCCAGTTATGAAGACTTAATGTAAACCTAGAAAAAAACGCAGTCAGGGAAGATGGTCCTGGCGGGATTTGAACCGCGGACCAATCCTTGATTAGACTTAAAGACCTCAAATACCCGTATCGATGGTGATTATGATGGTTCAGTTATTGGAGAATGTTAAGAAAATGGGCAGTTCCAGCGTCCTGGTTGACGTCAATGGGTCTGGAATTCGCCGAAGCCTGTGGTTTCTATTATTTGGTTTCTCATGCGAGGAAACGCTGAAACAAATGCTCAAAGAGCCTGACTGATGAGCTATTCAGCGTGTATGTGTAGACAGTCACAGAGCGTTGAAAGTCCTCTGCTCAGTACCGGTGCGTCCTAAAAAGGCACGGCCATAAACGAAGAACATAATATATCCTTTCTCATTTAGGGCAAGAGCCAACAAAGGACAGATTTTCGCACACAGTGGGAGGAAAGAAAGGAAGGACGGAAGGAAGGATGGCTAGGATGATTCAAGCAGCAGCAGCACCATGTTCGGCGTCCACATCCCCACCTTCCTTCCATACAAGGCCTCGTTGTGGTAATGCTACATATATCGGACACAACCAAATTAGTACCAGGCTTTTTTCCAGAATAGGTTCTTTAATACTTTTGCAGCCTTCTACTAAATATGGGCATCATCTGCTGCATCGGTTTGGCCTGCCAAAGCAACTTTCTCCGGGAGGTCAGGGTATACTGGCTGGGGAAGCGTGAGGCAGTCCAAGCTTAGCGCCAGACACACCTCGTGACCGACAGTCTTGTCAAAAACTTCTGATTGCTTAAGGACTTGCTGAGGTTCTGCGGCGGCCTTAGACGGCTTCCCAGGCGCCCTCCGTTTCAAGGGTAAGCCTGATTGAGCCGAGGCTCTTTGTAATCTGCATTCCTTTCTAGTAGTGGAGAAGGCGGTCACGTTCCCCCATATACGTAATCTTTTCTTATTCTTGAAACTCCTTTTCTGGAGTCATTAACATTGTTTTCTCTATCCCTCCTCCTCTTCCAATGTACGTAAATTAAGCGGCTGTCTTTTCTGAACTCATTCACCACATTATTGTTTGCCTTAACAAGTCTTCTTAGCCTCCGATAAATATTATAGTTATTGTTAGATATAGTTCAATAGATTAGATGGTTTTACACGTGTTTTACTTAATGTAGCTTGAGGAGCAGGAGGCCGAGGAAATACGAATCTTGAGCTCCCCTGAATATAAAGAAAGAAAATCTTATTTTTCTATTTATGTACTTCATTCTAATTTAGTTATACCTTTGCAGATATAACTACATCATACATTTCGTTACAAATGCAAGAGGAATAGCGATAGTCAAATGTTTAAGAACTGGACGCTATATACTCGCCTTAAAATTCCATACACTTTCCATGCAAACTGAAAAAACAACTGAATGTCGACGGGACTTTAAAAGAATGACAAAGAACCGTTAATGACGGATATCTCCGAAATGGCTGATGCCACAAAAACGTTATTTGGAATAACTGTGTGTTTTAAAGAGATCTACATTTTTACTTTCTCTACTACGTAAAGTAGAGGAAGCATTGCATTCCACCCAAAAATTCGATACCGAGATTTCACCGGAAATACATGTTTTGAGACCCCCTGAATCCAAAAAAAGCATTTTTGGAAACATGTCCGTGCGAGTCTGTGTGTCTGTGTGTGTATCTGTGAATAGCATAAATCAGAAACGAACAGTCGGATAAACACCAAACTTGGTATTTAGGTTCAGCATCTTCCAGAGATGCGACACGAAGGTTTTCAAGAAAATCCCCCACCCCCAGATTACCCTTTACATGGAAAATTTTTCGAAAATTTTAATTTTCTCAAAAATGGCTCTAACGATTTTGAATTAAAATATCATATGTTTAAGATATTTTCATGACAAATGAAATGTATATCTCGAATTTTCTGGGAATGCCTCCAAAGTATTCTTCATTGTGAACGACTTTTGCATAACTGGTAAACCATAAGAGATAGACAAACTTTTACCACACAAAAAATGTAGATCGCGTTAAAATACACAATATTATATCATATACATTTTGTTGTTGTTGTTGAGTGAACCTTTTCGAGATATTGGTTGTTATTCCCTTAAATTTTCCAATACTTATAGTTTTTCTCAAATGGAAATTCGTTATTTATTTTTTTTTGTCCTGGTAATGCAAAGAGAATGGAATACTCCACATAGCAACCAGTTCTTAAAATATTTGACTAAAGCTTAAGCCTACCTATTCCCCTTGAATGTACAAGAAAATTAGCAATAAGATTAACATCTCGATATCTCGATTAACATGAAGCATATGGAGAATAAGCGTTTGTAAAAATAGTTTATACAAGAGTAGAGAAAGCCCTGTGAGTGTAGCACATCATATTTTTTGTTTAGGTGCATTTTCATCTAATGCTTAACGTTTACCTGTTATACAAGATTATACAAAATTCCTTCCGAATGGAAAGAACTTCACAAGCTATTCAAGATATACATTTTATTTGACATGTATATATCTTTAGATAATATATAGTATTTTAATCAAAATCGTTACAACCGTTTTTGACAAAATAAAAGTTTCGAAATATTTTCCATGAAAAGGGTAGCTTGAGTTGAGGGGATTTTCTAGAAAATCTTCGTGTCGCATCTTTTGAAGATACTGAACTTAAATGTTAAGTTTGGCATTTATCCGACTTATCGTTTTTTAGTTATGCCGTTCACAGACACACATACGCGCGCGCACCTTCTTCTAAAATTACTTCCTTTTGGATTCAGGAGGCCTCAAAGCATATATTTCCGGTGAAATCTCGGTATCGAATTTTTGGTTGGAGTTCAAACGTGGTCTCTCAAATCAAAGCTCCCGATATACCGGAAATACATGTTTTGAGACCCCTGAATCCAAAAGAAAAGCATTTTTGGAAACTTGTTCGTGTGTGTGTGTCTGTGAACAGCATAACCCAAAAACCGAACTGTCGGATAAACACCAAACTTGGTATATAGGTTCAGTATCTTCCAGAGATGCGACACGAAGGCTTTTAAGAAAATCCCCCATCCCAGATTACCCTTTACATGGAACATTTTTCGAACATTTTAATTTTCTCAAAAACGGCTCTAACGAGTTTGATTAAACTATCATATGTTTAAGATATTTTCATGACAAATGAAATGTATATCTCGAATTTTCTGGGAATGTCCCCAAAAGTATTCTTCATTGTGAACGACTTTTGCATAACTGGTAAACCATAAAAGATAGACAAAAGTTTACTACACAAAGATGCAGATCGCGTTAAAATACACAATTTATGTCATATACATTTTTTTTGTTGAGTGAATCACTTTCGAGATATTGCTTGTTATTCCCTTAAATTTTCAATACTTATACCTTTTCTCAAATTCGTTATTCATTTTGTTTTATGTCCTGGACATACAAAGAGAATGGAATACTCCACATAGCAACCAGCTCTTTAAATATTTGACTATCGCTTAAAGCCTACCATATTCCCTTTGCACCTACAGGAAAATTAGCAATAAGATTAACATCTCGATTAACATGACGCATGTGGAGAATAAGCGTTTGTAAAAATAGTTTGTACAAGAGTAGAGAAAGTCATGTGAGTGTAACACATCAGAATTTTTTTTTTTTTTTTGCTTTCTCTACTACATATACTAATTAGGGGAAGTAACTAAAGATTCCATATTGAGACTTCACTGAAATACATGTTTTATTGCTTCCTGAATCCAAAAGTGCATTTTAGAGAAAGATCCGTGTGTCTGTGAACAGCATAACCGAAAACGAAAAGTTGGATAAATACCAAAATACCTTCCAAAGATGCGACACGAATATTTTCATGAAAATCCTCCCACCCTAACTACATACATACACATACACACACGGATCATTTTTCTAAAATGCATTTCTTGGATTCAAGGACCTCAAAACATGTATTTCTAGTGAAATCTCGAAATCAATTTTGGGTGTAATCCAATACTTCTTCTGCCAACTTCAGTGGTAGAGAAAATAAAAAACTTCAAGGAGTTTCATCACACAAAGGAAAATATACAGGTGCTGTGGATAGAAATGCAGAATTGATTTCCGGAGTCGGTACGCCCTCTTTGTTGATTCTTCTCCATATGCGGCTTAAGGCCAAGAAAAATAAACAAAACCAAACTTCGTTTAGTTTCGAACAATGCTGCGGTATTTCAACAAGTCTGGAAGAGCAAACAAGATGAAATGGCAAAGGATGGGGAATGAACTACCTACAGCTTCCGAAAGCGGAAGAGGGGCTAACAAAAGTTAAGTTTTATTGGTGGGAATTTACTTCGTTGTTCTCGGCGCTACTCTTAACTTGGTCACCTTGTAGTACTACGTAACCTTTGGTTTATTCCCGATAAAGCAACATATTGCTACCAATGTAACATGATATGGGTCATGGTAAAATTTTACCAGTTGGCCTCGAATTTCCTGTCAGGTGCCTAAGCGTGTGACGTATTTATTATCCACTCACTACCTTATTTCCGAGGCTCAGCGTAAAGGAAACTTTGTATAGCTTAGAGGTTTAATTAACACACCTGGAAATTATATTAATTTTAAAACTATAAAGTTTCCCATGACTTGGTAAATAGTTATTACAATGTAATACTATGACTTGTAATTAAATAATAATAATAATAATAATAATAATAATAATAATAATAAAAACACTTATTTTACTTCTAACTGCGCTTAACCGAAACGGCGGAAGAAGGGCAAAATAAGAAAGAATGAACAAAAAAACTGATTTGTTACATTCACATGACTTCCTCTACTCTCTAGCGCTTATTAGTGGATATGCAAATTATTCTTACGAAAGTTTATTTTCTCTTCTTTATTTTAATCGATATAAAACTTTCCGGAAATAGCTGCTTTACACATTTCGTTATAAAGGAAATAGTGATAGTCAAATGTTTCAGAACTGGACGCTATTCGCTGGCCTTAAAATACCATACCCTTTCCATGATATCACGAGAAACAACTGGATATCAAAAGGACATGAAAAGGGTGGCTAAGTATTGAACAATTCGAACAATATTTATGGACATCTCAGAAATGACTGCCACCAAAAAAAAGTTATTTGAGATAAATTGTGTGTTTTAAAGAGATCTACATCTTTTGTGTAGCAGTTTTCATGTATCGCTTAACGTTTACCAGTTATACAAGATTATACAAAATTTCTATCAATGAAGTGGACATCACAGGCAATTCAAGATATACATTTTACTTTTAATGTAAATACATTTAATATATGGCATTTTAATCAAAATCTTTGGAGCCATTTTTTAGAAAATAAAAAATTTCGAAAAATGTTCCCACGTAAAGGATAGCTGAGGTAGGGGATTTTCTTGAAAATATTCGTGTCGCATCTTTGGAGGTTATGACATTTTTGAGTTATGTTGTTCACAGACACACACGGACCATTTTCTAAAACTGTTTTATTCAGGGGGCCTCAAAATATGTACTTCCGCTGAAATCTCAATATCGAATGCAATACCTTGTCTACGTGCTAGTAATAATACGAGATGCAGAGGAAATATTTGATTCCACCCAAAAATTGATGTCGAGATTTCACCTGAGATACACGTTTTGAGGTCTACTAAACACTCAGCCCCTCCTTCCCCAAAACATTAAGGATACACACTCATCCTGATATTTAAATTCATCTTCCAAGAATACGACACGAAGATTTTCAAGAAAATCCTCCAATTCCAGATACTGTTTACATAGATGATTGTTTGTTATTTTTTATGTTTAACATGCATACATGCTTAAGATAATTGCATAGTTAATAAAATGTACATATTGAGTTTTCTGTGTTATCTATGGAGTTCTCTTCATTTTGTATAATTTTGCATAAATGGTACACCATAAGAAGGAGACCAATGAGATGGCTCCGCGTAGGCAAGTGGTAGAGAAAATAAAAAGCTCCAAGGAGTTTCACTATATCAATGAGAATATGCAAGTACTGTGGATGGAGTAGGAGTGGGAGTACAGTTCACGGAGGGGCACCAGAAACCTGGGCAGAGCACCGCAAGTATGCCAAAGCAGCCCTTTTTGCTTCTAACGTGACCCCTGGAAGGGAGGGATGAGGGTGATACCCGAAGGGCGACCATATACGGGCGACAATGTGCACAAGCATGAAGGCGCTCCCTAACGGTTCCAGATTGAACGCACCCGGGCACCTCCAGCGCCCAGCTGCAACACACTGAACGCCGTCGCCTAGCCCTACAACCCTGAAACAGCTGATAGAGACAGGGAACTCGTGGTAAAAGAGGAATCACCCTAACATTCGCTTACCGACTCGGGGAAACCACGAAAAACCCGTGGTCAGAGTGACGGGTCTGGCCGGAATCTAAAGCGGAACCTCCGAATGCGAGCCTCACGTTTTACCGCGGAGACATCTTGCTCGGTGCTGTGGAGAGAAATGCCGAATTGATTTTCGGAGTCGGTATGCCCTCTTTTTTGTTTCTCCTACATATGTATGTATTTATTTATTCACTGCAAATGGGCATTTCCCGGTGGCAGAGTTAAATATACAAAATAGTATTACAAAAATAAGTGCACAAGCATTAATAATACATGAATAGTAAACCATAACGTGAATGAATTTCTATCAGCAATCATATTATTGTAGCTAGCAGTGTAACACAACCGCTAAAAGTTTTGAAATCATTAATTACTTTACTATTTACATTCACTAATTACCTATCCAGTCAGTATGGTCAGTAAGTTTACCATTAGTATGCACAACAAGTTTATAAAATTTCAAATATACATCTAAGTAACATTAATTATCCAACATTTATTCTATTCAGACTTTTCGTAAATCTTCTCACGGACAGAGGACAGCCCTGAAAGGCTGCTATAGACAATTAGCTCCATTCTTCAATAGTTCTATTAATAAAGAAGAATTTTCCTACATTGGTTCTGTGCCTTCTTCCCTTAATTTTAAACAAATGAGCATTTCTTCCGTAATATATCGGGTTCTCTAACTTTCACTAACGCCCACCCGTGCATTTAAACCAGCAGAAGCTTTAAATAATGTGTATAACCGACGCCTCTTACGCCGAACTTTTAAAGGCTCCCATTCAATCTCTCCCCCTTTTGTAGACCCAAAATATTTACATCTTTTTTATGAATTTTACAACCCTTCCCTGTATATTTTCTAAACAATCAATTTGATTAACATGCTGCTCCATATTCCATAACAGGATGCACTAAAGACTTGCAAGCAACTTCCCCGGACTTTACGCTCCCCTTTTTCAGTATTCTCATTATGAAATGTAATGTTTTCCACTCTCTCCTAGATGCAGGATTTACCAAATCGTTCCATCCAGCATTACTCGCTAAGTGCGTATTAATAATTTGGGGGGTTACATTATTGTTCTACATTGTCCTTACCAGACACATTGTTGTTTACGTCACTCTTGGCTGGTAGCTTTGCTAGCCACGAGTAGTGGGGGATAGCGTCGGTCTTAGTTAGGATTCCGTGAGGAACGGACCGCGTGTGTAAGCCGGGCTTTGGATCGGTGGACATCTCCCACGTTCCATATTTAATAATGTAGGAACCGCAAACGGTTGGGAAATAAAGCTAGGAATGTGTGAGTACATTTGTGTTGTTATGGGCTTTGTACAGTGAAAAACCCATGCTTTCCTCTTAACCCCCACACCACGGTTCGGTCCTCCGCAGTCAAGTAAGTATACGCCCGCTCAATGTGCGTGCTGGGTATTAGAAATTAATTTAATTTTCATGTGAACTTTTAGGCCATCTACCCAGCATGTAACATTTTACATTTCACTGTGGACATATAGCAAGCACAGCGAGTACACCAAAACTTCAAGAATTAACTTACTAATACACAACAGCAATTTAGCAAGCGAGCAAAAAAAAAAAAAAAAAAAAAAAAAAAAAATAAACACATCTCTCTTTTATATCATAACAGTAAAATACCCTCACAAACCTGAAAAAACACATTAAAGCATCTCCACGCTTTCCTAGATACAGAATTTACCTGGTCGTCCCATCTAGCATTACTTGCCAAGTGCTCACCCAAATATTTGCAGCTGTCCGCCTGCGAATTTTTTTCCCTACCCATGTGATAGTTATGTAGGATTTTCCCCTTAGATCTGTTAAATGCAATATACTTACTTTTCTTAGCATTAATGGTGAGTTTATTTGCAGCAGCCCAAATACTTATTTCATTTAAATCACTCTGAAGCGCGGATTCATCTACAATATTCCGAATTTTATTGTAAATAATACAATCATCCGCAAACAGTCTTACCTGGCATTTAATATTAATATGCAGGACAGTTATGAGGGCTGAGGAAAACGTGAAGAAAACCTCAGTCAAGGAAAATGATACTGGTAATACAGGGTGATTTGTGAAGAATGGACACATTTCTTTCTTTAATTATTCTGTTCGAAATTCACTCAATGCCCCAATTTTAGCACCAAATTAAGCAGAATATTCTAGAGTTTTGATTGCCTGCCACTAGATGAGCAGATGTTCATGTTTTATTCCAATTGTTAGTTTCATTGTCGGCAACTGTTTTTTAGATTTTGTTCTAGTCAACGTGAAAATGGAGTACACATTAAATGAACGACTCTTCCTTGTAAAGCAATACTGGATTACGAATTCAATTACAGCTACTCAAAGGGCATACCAGAGAGAATTTGATGTTCGGAATCCTCCCCAAAGAAGCACAATACCGGGACTGGTAAACAAATTGGAAACAACTGGGTCTCTGGTGAGTGAAAAAGACAAAACTCGTTCATCTAGGCTTCCCACGGTTGTTGTTGGCGTAAGAGCACGACTGAATCAGTCACCCAAAAAATCGTTAAGAGTTTGTCGCAGGAGACAGGGTACAGCTACTCAATGTGTCAGAGAGCTGTGAAAAGTGCAGGCCTAAAGCCGTATAGGATTACGGTTGTCCATCAGCAGGGACCAGATAAGGATAGACGACTAAATTATTATCGTTGGGTTCAGGCGTTCATTGTGCAAAATCCTGCCATATTGTCCATCACATGGCTCACAGAAAAAACATGGTTCCATTTATCCGACTATATGAACTCAAATAACTCACGCTATTGGGCCAGCGAAAAACCACATGTTATTCATGAAACACCTATGCACCCGGTTAAAATCGGAATTTGGTGCGCAATATCCGCACAGAGAATAGTGGGACCAATTTTTTTTAAACAATGTGAACATTGCAGAGTACCGACGGATTTTCATGGAGTTTGCTGAGCAACTAGACGATGTACCTATAGACTGAGTCAAGGATATTTTCAGAAGGACGGCGCTACATGCCATACTCAAATGAATCCATGGCACCAATTGCAAGTTTCTTTGACGACCGCATCATTTCCAAGAACCTGTGGCCACCGAGATCTCTGGATTTGACATCGCCGGACTTCTTTCTATGGGGTTATATAAAGACAGGGTTTATGCCATTGCACGATCTGAAGCAAAACATTACACAGGAGATTCAAGATATTGACAACAGAGTCCTCCAACGAGTGGCCACTAACATGGAACGTCGTGTTGAGTTGTGCTTTATGCAGGATGGAGGACATTTTCAACATTTGCTATAGAAGTAAATAATCTCCCGAAATTCCTCTGCATTTCAAGTATAATAAGTTGTCACTAGCATAACTCGTTTTGAAACAATTAAAGAAATAAATCTGTCAGTTCTTCATAAATCATCCTGTATAGGCGGTATAGACAAACAAATAATTAGCTTGTATCTTCGGATTAACTGTCAGCCGTAACCTATGCTACCTTCCAAGCTAGGTGTTTTGTGTGAAACGCAGGTCTGCAGCGCCCTAATACGAGTATTTCGAGTACCACTTGTAAAGTTTGTATCACATCTGCTTCGTAACGCACTAATCAAATTGTCCTTAAAACGGAAGTGTCCATGTGAAGACTTCTGTACACAGAAGTCGTATGAGATTCATTCAAAATTGGACCAAATTAGCATAAAGTATAGGAACATCCCTTCACGTACAGAAGAGAATATCTGAGATTTCGATTTACCCATTACTGGATAAAAGAAATCCTTCCGGTAATTGTGCAAGCTCCGAGAATTGGCTCGCTCCATTTGGGACTTCAGAGAAAAAACTAAATTGGCGTCATCTAACGGCTCCCTGGGGGTCATACGCTGGTTGTTTTCATTTAGACCAAATAGTTTAGTCACACTGCATACAGTGATTCCAGAAAGTATTCGTCTCCACTTTAAAAATCCGATGTGTTGCTTTCACACAACTTTCTCTATTCGCTCTTCTACAAAATAGTTTTATAAAAGCTTATTTATTATTTTAGCCATTTGCCGGTTTAGAAAAGTATAAGTAGGTCTTGAAAAATTAAAACCAATAACAACGAATATCTCGGAAATCGTTAACACCATGTGACAAATTCTAACGATATTTAGATACATTATTTTTTCAGTAAGACCTTGTTTCATCTCCTACGGTTTACCAATTTTGCAGAAGTCGTTTATGAAGATTGCTTCACAGGCTATTTCTATAAAATTCAAGAGATGCATTTTACTTTTCATGAAAATATCATAAACATATCGTATTTAAATAAAAACCTTTAGAGCCATTTTTTGAGAAAACTAAAAATTACGAACATTTTTTCACATAAAAGGTAGTTTGGAGTGGAGATTTTCTTGTAAATCTTCGTGTGGCATTCTTGGAAGTTGCTGAACTTAAAAATTAGGTTAGGTATTTAACCGACACTTCACTTTTGAGTTATCCATCCACACGCGCGCGTGCGCGAACCTTTTTCTAAAAATGCTTTTGCGTGGATTCAGGGAGCCTCAAAACGCTAGTAAGATGTTTACAAACATTTTTATATTACTTTAGTATAGCAATTTTTATTTTTTCTGCCGCTTATCGCCTAGGTAGAGGAGTTATTGTATTCTGCTCAAAAATTCGTTATCTAGATTTCACCCCAATTGCATGTTTGAGGTCTCCTGAACTCAACAAGGTAGTTTTTAGTAAAAGGTTCGTGTGTATGTTCAATAACTGTACAGTATTTGGACTAGATAGGATAAACGGTGAGGATTTCTACATTAGGGTTGGCAGAACGGAGGTTTTCAAAGTTGTAAAGGTAATTTCCTTGGGTCCTATAGCATAAGTGAACACAGTTTTGTCTAGATACAAACTGATTTGAATATTAGTGGTTGAAAATAAGGGAGTGGAAGTTTCTTAAATTATAGGATAATATCATTTTTGCCAAATTCTTAAACGTAAGTGTACCAGTTTTATCAAGATCGTACCAAAAATACCCCTTGATAACAAAGTTCAGCGAAATCAAAGGGAAATTAGTGATAGGTATGAACACGATAGACAACTCCAAATAACTCCATTTTAAAGGATTTGAAACCTGTCTCTTTACCCCTTTGTGCTGAAAGTCATTAAAAATTGTTATGTTGAAAATAAAACGCCGGAAAACATCATCTGGCATTCATATTCAACCAAATGGAATTCAATTTGGGTGACGTGACGCGTAAACCTCCCTAAACCCTCCAGGTTTAAAAGTTTTGCAAATATGTCCGTCCGAGAGAACACGCTTTTCAATGGAGAAAAAATTATCTAACCGGTTGAGTGGTTTCTGATCTCTCCCTCTCTCTCTCTCTCTCTCTCTCTCTCCCTCTCTCTTTCTCTCTCCCTCAGACACACACACCCACCCACACACACATTTTTTTATAATATTAGTATAGATTCGATTTTTCTCTCCCTTATTTTGTAGCATTATTTTTTAAAATCCTATATAGATATTTCGACGAAAATACACGTTTTCAGGTCTCCGAATACAAAGGAGCATTTTAAAATAATGTTTATGTGTATGTGTGTGAGAGAGAGAGAGAGAGAGAATCTGTGTACAGCATAACTCAAATAAGGAATATCGGTTAAAAACCAAATCTTGTATTTAGGTTCAGCATCTTCCAAAACTACGAAGGTTTTCAAAACAATCCCCCCCCAAAACCACCTTTACATGAACCGAGCGAGGTGGCGCCGAGTTAACGTGTGCGGCTCACATTCGGCAGCTCCCGGGTTCGATCCCCAGCGACCGCCCACTCTTGACACATGGGTTTTTCGTTTTTTCACCAGGTCGGTAGGCAAATGCTGGAGTGATTCTTCTTCTACTACAAATTTCCTGCACCCATCATCTCCTTCGCTGTCATCTGTTACAGGATTGTAGCTCCAGGCGACGGTGGTCGGCGCGTTGCGGCTGGGTGGTGGCTGTGCGCTCTGTACAGGTTTTTTCACTGGCGTCGTTGTGGGACTGCTCAGTTAGGTCTCGCCACCGAGTGGGCCTCGCCCCAGGGGAACCGTCGGTGGTTCAAGTGGCTTGTGGGTGGCCCGACGGCGACAATCGTTCTATCTGGAAACGTTAGGAACCCTGTCCATGCGTGCGCTTGTCGTCATCCGGACCTGGTTGCCCTTTGAGTCTCTCCCCTCATCCCTCCTTTTCTCCCAGGGGTCATGTAGAAACAAAAAGGGGCACTGTGGCTCTGCCCCGGTTGTGGGGGCCCTCCTTTTCCTTTACCCTCGTGTGTTACGGAAGAATTTAGGATTATTAACCTAAGTAGACCTCCAGCATAATCTGTAAATAAGTTACGCCTCCTAGTTTGCAACGCAAGATGCCAAGCCCATCGCATAGAGATACCTACTCGTAACCTTCCGTGTAAATTTTTAGACGTAAGTATAAGGAAAAATGGAGTGAGCGCTTTTCTGCGAACGTTTGCATAATGCCCTCGAGCATTAGGACGATATGAATTACTTGGCGATTAATTTTCAAGTGAAAGGATTACTGAATGAGCGGGAGAAGTATTTTTTCCCCATGTATGACGCCCGACTGCTGTCTGGAAGTTGACCGCGATCAGCTCCACGTTACCTACTTGCTGGCATCATCTCGGCGGAAACAAGTCTCTAATCCTCTTGAATAGAAAGTATTTATACTCACGGCATTCTAAGATGGGACAGCGGAGTTTTCCTCGTGTAAATATTCCACTCAAATATTAGGTGTACTCGGTCAAACTAAAAGTGCCCGATCTGTTCGGGCATTTACATTTTTTCTAAATCCCTTCGAGTGAGTGTGCGATTCACAACTGAGCTGTGCGCGGCTTTAGCGCTCTATAATACAAGTCACAAAGCACTGATTTGGACTACCTCCAAACTGTGCCTGGCGGGGAACAGTTAAGCAATAACTTCTACACAAGCTGCTCGAGTACGATTCTCCAAGTGGATTGTTATCTTTTTCTTTACAACTCGTTTTACTGTAATACAGTTAAATAATATTGCTTGTGTTACTTCATTTTACTTACAACTATAATTATAGTAATGATAAAAATTGAGGTTATAAAATTAAATTGAATATGAAATCACCTCCCGACCGATAAATTAATGTAATTGTTGCCATCTACCGGCATGAGGACCACTGAATAAAGGCTATATGCATGTAAAATAAAGAAAACCTGTTTATTTTTACTCGTGTATTTAAAATGAAAGAGGGACAAAGTAGCTCCAGGGAGATTTGAACTTGTAACTTCACGAACAATAACCTAACTTTCTACCACTGAGCTAAGAGTGCGGCAGCAAGCGCGCATTGTAACAAGCTTTAGTCATACTCCACTTGAGAACCATAAATCAATAAAGTGTGTTTTTGTTACAAATATTCCGAGTTGAAACACGCTGAAATATCTGTCTGTTTGAAATCGCGTATATTAATTATTTTCTCAGAAGGCTTTGTGATTCCCCATTATAACTACTACAAGAATATACGCGTTTGTGAACAAAGCCTGGCTGTCCCGAGCGCTCCGTCTCCCAGACGTCGGTCAGTTTTAAACTGACCAAGTGTACCTATCAATGTTTCACCATATTTACCATTTTGAGATTTCCTGAACTCAAGAAAAACATTTTAGAAAAAAACCTTCATGTGTTCGGGCTATTCTGTGTAAATTAAAAAGTTATCTAGTATTTAAATTGTTTCATTGCCACGTAATTTAAATGACAAAGAAAAACGTTCACTAATATTTTGATACTTTTATAGACAACTATTAGGTATTTCTTAAAATTCCCAAATCGGATTATTTAATTGTTCTTAAAAACCTAACATTAATTTTTTTCAGTCAGAAACATTTAGGGGTTCATTACAAATACCATTTTGGCAAACTTCGAAGTTTACGTTTAAAAGGATAATAATATTTTTTTTATTACGTGTCCAACTTAAGCTGACAAATTTTACATGTATGACACCCTCACGTTCAGGTCAAAATTTCAGGATCGCCCATCTCTACCACGAATTTTCTTTTCTTCATTTCTATCATTTCGCTCCCCCTTTCATGTTTCAGGTAGGCTTAGGGGCTGTCAGTGCCGGTCGGTGTTGGACAGATGGCGCGGATGCGACTTCTTCTCGGCCTGCCAGATGACAACCTTCTCTGAACCGCCTCAGATGGGTCTTCTCCCCAGTTCCACCAGAGGGAAGCCTTCTCTGAGCAGCCCGATGGTGTGATCGGATCATCAAGCTCGAAATCGTTAGGAACCTCCACGGATCTGTGTCGGCGGGCCTACTTGTGGCATATACCCACCTGCGTTTCCTTCCTCATCCGTTTCTCCTGTGGGTGGTAAGCACAAAGGAATCGCGTTCGGTCGAGATGCGAGGTATCCTCTCCTTCCCTAGTCATATTCATACTCATACAAGCTCTATGGACCCCAGGCTCATTTGAGCACAATTTCATCCATTCATCGTCCGGTGTGATCTTCCCTCTGTAAGGGTTAACGTCGCAAAAATTAGATTAAAAATTGAAGATGATAAGTTACGAATTGTATATTTTACTGTCTTCAAAGTTGTATTGTCTTAATGAGCTTTCACCGAATTTCATTTAGCTGTTTAAAGATAAGTTACTTTGAAAAAAAAAATGTATCTTGCGTTTCAAAATCTATGCTTTGCGATAAGTTTCAATAATAATTATTGACTCACACAGGATAATTTCTAAAATATGGAACATTTGGGGGAGGCGTATTAAAATACGGGATATTTACGCATTCTTTATTTTATCTACCATATAATAGGTAGGGGAAAATATGATATTGAGATTTCACCGGAAATACGAACTTTTTTAGATTTCCTGAGCCCAAAAGAAGAGTTTTAATAAAAACACATTTGTACACGTGTGGTGTGCGTGTTTTAACAGCATAACTCAAAAACGAAATATCGGATGAATACCAAACTTGCTATTCAAGTTCATCAAGGTACACGAATATTTACAAGAAAATCCCACATTCCAAACTACCCTTTACGTGGAAACTGATTGGTTATTTTTATTTTCTCAAAAATGGCTCTAACAATTTTTATTAGTTACCATATACTTAAAATTTTATAACTAATTAAATGTAATAGGCTGTAAAGCCCGCTTCATTCGGACACAATTTTGTATAATTTTCTATAACCGGTAAACCATAAGACATAGACAAAAGAGTACGACACAAAATAAAAATAATAAAAAATAAAAACATGTTGAAACTCGTTAAAACACGCAATTTATGTCAAATAATCATTTTTCTGGCATTACCATTTCTGAGAAATTCACTGCCGTTGGTTTGAATTTTTAAGTAATTACACTTACTTTGAAATTCTAAAGCATCTTTTTGTTTGTTTGTTTGTTTCTTGTGGCCATGCAAAGAGTGGAATATCAAAGCCAGGATATAGCGACCCGCTTTTGAAACATTTGACTATTGCTTCAGCCTTCTGTATCCCTCTTCTACCTACTACGAAACGTATAATGAAGCTATTTCTGTAAATGTTTATCAAGAAGTAGAGAGAGAGGGAGAAAAAAACCTCACTATTAACGTGATTCACATGATTTTCTCTGCCCACTATCGTTTATTTGTAAATAAGATCTACAAACTATTCTTACGAAGACTTATTTTTCTGTGTACTTCATGTATAACGAGATAATCATTTGCATACATTTCACTACACATTTCGTTGAAGGTACAAAGGGATTAGAGGAAACTGAATCTGTAGTCAGAAGTTTAAAAGGGGCTTATGCTGGCCTAAGAATTCCAAACACTTCTCATGACGGCGAGAAACAAGTAAACAGTGACAGCGCTAGAAAATTCAAAGCAATACCAACGAATATCTCGGAAGTGAACGATGCCACACAAAAAGGAGGAAGGAAAGAAGAAAGAAAAAAGTAAATTTGATGTAAATTGTGTGTGTTTAAAGAGATCTAAATTTTTTTGTTTTGTACGTTTTTGTCTCTCTGTTCCATTTATCACTTATACAAAATTCCTACCGAATGAAGAGGGTCATTTTCAGAAAATTCCAGATTTACATTTTGTCATGCAAATAAACATCTTAAATATATGTTATGTTACTCATAATCATAGGAGACATTTTTGACAAAATAAGCAATTTATAGTGTAAAGGTAAAGGTACTGACGAACGGATGGCTCCCCGAACCCGGGGCAGAGCACCGCATGTAGGCCAACCAGCCCCTTGTGCTTCAACTGTGCCACCTGGAAGGGAGGATGAGGGGAGGACCCGAAGGGCGACCAGATCCGGATGACGATGGGCGCAAGCATGGATGTGGTCCCTAATGTTTCCAGATTGAACGCATCCGACGCCGCCCGGGTCCACCCACAAGATCCTAACCTCCGGTGGTCCTCCGAAGAAACGCTGCTCGAGAGCACCCGGAGGCGGGGTTCTAACTGAGCTGTCCCTGGAATGACGTCAGGGAGAAATCTCTACAGGGCGTACATCCACTGCCCAGCCGCAACCCGCCGAACACCGTCGCCTGGTCCTACAACCCTGTTACAGCTGATGGATACAGGAAATGAGGTGCAGGAAAGTCATGGTAGAAGATGAACCACCCCAGCATTCGCCTGCCGACTCGGGAAGACCAGAAAAGTCGTCCTCCGTGGACTAGTGGTACCGTGCTAGCCTCTAGTTCCCAAGGTCGCGGGTTCAAACCCGGCGGAGGGCGATGGATGTTTTCGGGCGTAAAAATCGTTAGCACGGCTTCCTTCGGAAGGGAAGTAAAGCCGGTGGTCCCGTGTCGTAGATTTACGGCACGTAAAAGAACCTCAAGCCTGATAAAGAGGCCTCTGAGCAAAATTACAGGTGTTTCACGCCCAATATAGAATGGGACGCTAAGAACCATAGTAGTTAAAGAGCGTCTATAAATAAATAAATAAAAAAAAAAAAGACCAGAAAAACCCATGGGTCAAGCGGCGGTCGCCGGCGATTGAGCACAGGACCGCGCGAATGCCATTCGCATACGTTACCGCGGCGCTACCTCGCTCTGTCCATGTATAGGGCAGTTTGTGATGGATGTTCCACCTTTGGAATATACTGAACTTAAACACCAAGTTTGGTTATTAGTGGAGTTTTCGTTTTTGAGTTATGCTGTACACACACACTGAAATTTTTCTGAACGTGCTCTTTTTTATTCGGAAGCCTCAAAACATATATTTCCGGTGAAATGCATTACCTTCTCTACCTGCTAGGTACTTAGAGAAAGTAAACGGCTATTCCAACAATAGTCTCTAGAAGACTGAGTGAGAAGAGCTGCAGTCATATGCATGTAACACATCATCAATTTTTTCTCGAACTTAAAAAAAAGAGAATATTGGACTTAAATTATGGTTTAATTGCAAACTGTCTGAATAGTCATTAAAATAGTCATTTCTAGAGTTCGGCGTTTGCCTATTTTGTTTCTTTGTTTAGGATCGTAGGCTTTGTATATATAAATATGTTTCATGCTTATTGGAGTAAAATACAGTAATTTTATAGTGCCTATAATTGCCTATTTTCATAGTGTGCGCCTCTTTATAGCACAAGGATATATTATGACTTTTGTTTGTACTGACAATTTTTATAAAGTGTTTGCATATCTTATTTTTCATTAGTTTTGTTATTGGAGGTTGTTTACTAATAAATGTGATGTTAACCTCAGTATTGCAAATATTTCGCGTTGAGCTAACATGCCTGAGGAAGTTTGTAATGCCGACATTCCTTTCCTAATAGCAGTTGCATAGTTTCGTGTAATAATAAAATAGTGGTTACCCAGCACAACAAAGGTTGCGGTGAATGCTCAACTACCCCCCCTCCAAAAACTATTGGGAAATCGTTTATTATACGGGGCGTATTCAAAAACTAAGGTCCATTTGGTCGTAATAAAAACATCGCTCATGAGACAAGGTTTTTATTGACAGTAATATGTACCTACATATATACTTTACCCTTCCACATAATCGCCGTTCACATTTACACACTTACTGTAACGCTGCACCAGCTTCTTTAACCCCTCGGCATAGAAGTCTGCCGCCTGGGACTTGAACCAGTTGGTAACGCTCGTCTTGAGTTCATTGTCAGTTTGAAATTGTTGTCCACCCAGCAACCGTTTCAAATGCAAGAAGAGAAAATAGTCGCTTGGTGCCAGGTCGGGACTGCACGGAGGGTGGTCAAAGAGTTCCCAACGAAGTTCTTGAATCTTCTCTTTGGTTTTGGCAGCGGGGTACGGGCGTGCGTTGTCATGCAGGAGGATGATGCCAGACAACAGTTTCCCGCGGCGTCGATTTTGGATCGCACGTCTCAGTTTGGTGTTGCACAGTACACGCCAGCTGTAATTGTTGACCCACGGTCCATGTAATCAATCAAAAGGACGCCCTTTTCATCCCAAAACACGGTAGCCAACATTTTGCGATTCGTGTACGGCGATTGCTTACACCTTTTTGGTTTGGGTGAACCGGAATGGCGCCACTGCATTGGCTGTTGTTTCGATTCTGCGTTGGTGTACGCTATCCATGTCTCGCCCGCAACGATGTAGGAAAGCAAACCATCTGCATCTTGTCTATAGCGCTCCAAAAACTATCGTGCACAATGCATTCGTTGCTCTGTGCTGACCGGTGGACAGTTTTGGCGCCCACCTCGCACAAAGTTTCCGATATCCAAGCTGTTCAGTGACAATCCTGTAAAGTGAGGTTCGAGCAACATTTTGGAATTCATCAACCATACCACTAATCGTCAAACGCCGATCACTTCGAAGTTTTTGGTTCACTTGCTCAACGATGTCGTCGGTCCGAATACTGGGCCTACCACTCCGCTGTTCATCGTGCACATTTGTGCGGCCATTTCGAAATTCTCGACATCAGTGTCAAACCTGTTTGTCACTCATTATGTCCGGTCCATACATTAGGCAAACTCACGACGGATGTCCGCAACTGACGAACCTTTTTGCCAGCAAAAAGCAATAGGTTCCTCAGGAGTCGGTAGACAGCGCTGCAGGCGTGAAACATCATTCAGGCCTACCATCCGTTAAATATTGTTCACCGGACCTTAATTTTTGAATACGCCTTGTAGTATTAACTCATCGCTTTGTTAATTAATACGCGGATTTATTGTTTTCTACTTCCCACGTGGGCGAAAACACTGTACTGACGTTAAAAAGACTAGACTTATTTCACTGCAAACGCAACAATAGCCTGTTTAATAATAATAGTAATACATAACAGATGCAATAATAATTACAAACGAGCGTGGGAGTGTAAGACGTATTGAAGAGAGAAATTGCTTAAAAACTCATCTTAGGGTTTGCCATAAAATAACATAGCAATTGAAGAGTGCAAATTTAAAGAGATAACGTTTGCAGTTTACACTTCATTAAGAGAATGGTGGAATTTAGTAAATTTAATACATGGGATATGGTTATTTCATGTTTCTGTACTGTTCTGTGATGTCAAAATGTGTTTTTAAGTGGTAAGTGAATGAATGATTGTGCCTGCTTCAATGTCTAGTGCCTAGTTTTTAGCGTCCATTGCGCCTCATTTCCCGTGCCTTCTTGCGGCGACGAACCGTATAGGAAACATCAGAACCCGCCTGACACACTTTCGAGCTGACCTTCCTAATGCACATATCGTAGTGATCACACTCTCATGGCTAACTGTGAACGAGATGTCCTTATATGGCAATCGGTTTGTTTTCCTCGCAGTCAACGGTCACTGGCCTTGTGGTGCGAGGTCTGTTGCAAGGGCGATGACAACGACTGACATCACTTACTGACATCACTATTTCTGTCACACCATGTGTTTCTGACAAATCTGCTGTTAATTACTACACTGCGGCGAAGATTAGTGACACACAGTTACAACCGCTACATTATTACACAAATGTTACATTTTATTTATTTATTTATTTTTTTTGCCTGGCACCCTGGCCTTCTGGCTCATCTAAAATCCCTTGCTGCCTTTAATCCCTATTACCCATGCACTCCCTCCTCGTTTGCCCTTCTGCCTGTCTTATCTCTCTTACTTTTCTAATCCATTTCCCTTTTACTTTCTTTAGAAACTCCCCCATATTCTTATTTTTCTTTTCTTATTTTCTTGTTAACATTTTAATTGCTACTATTCTTCCATCCATTTTTGATCCTGTTCTCATTCATGCAAACGCTTCTTTTTCCTCTCTATTACAATAATCCACATACCATTCTCTTCCGCATTTCCTTTTTACTAATCTATAAAACCCTAGTGATTTTTTATTCTCTAAGCTTCCCCAGATCTCTTGTCTTTGTATGTCCCCCACTCTGTTTCTTACTGTTATCTAGAAGCCACTATATTTCTTTCTCCTGCTCTCCAAAATTCTCCCATTTCTATCTTTTCCATAATTTTTTCTCCCCTATCCACCAGCTATTTTTATTTTTCATATTCTTTTGTTGTTCCATGCAAATCTTTAAAATTTCCCCTTCGTCTTTGTCAGGCATCTAAACCAAAATTTCAATATCCTTTCTAGTATCACTCCCTTTCTTCTTGTTCTTCCTAATTCCCCTGGTGCTGATCTTGGTAATCCCAATAGCTCATTACAAAACATTCTGTAGCTCTGATCTATTTAAATATGTTACATAGAAAGCGTAGTGTAAAGTTCAATGCGTTACACTCACATTACTTTCTCTACTCACCATCGTTTACTTGTATATACTTCTACAGAAACTATTTTTAGGAAAGGTTACTTTTCTATCTACTTCATGTTAATCGAGACAAAGCATTGCAGAAATACCTACATTATACATTTCATTATAGACACAAAGAGAACAGTGATAGTCAAATGTTTGAGAACTGGACGCTACATGCTGGACTTAAAATTCCATACTGTTTCATTGCAATCGCGAGAAACAACTGAAAATCGACAAAGTATTGAACAATTCGAGCCATTATTAACGGATATCTCGGTAATGGCTGACGCCACACAAACTTTTATTTGAAATAAATTGTATTTTAAAATAATCTGCATTTTTTGTGTAGAGGGTTTTCCTCTATCGCTTAACGTTTACCAGTTACATAGGATATATAAAATTCCTTTCGAATGAAGAGGACTTCAGAGGCTATTCACAGAAAATTCAGGTATACTTACATTTTATTTACCATGTACCTAAATATGTTTCATATATATTTTAATCAAAATCGTTAGAGCCATTTTTTTAGAAAATATAAAATTTCGAAAAATGTTCGATGTTAAGCGTGATTTGGGATGGGGATTTTCTTAAAAATCTTCGTATCCCATGCTTAGAACTTAAATACCAAATTTGATATTTATCCGACTTTTCCTTTTTGAGTTATGCTGCTCACAAACACACAACAACACAACAACAACTCACTCATACACACGGACAGACACACACTGGAAGCTTCTTCTAAAAATGCTTTTTTACTTTCTCTACAAGTATAGTAAGTAGGGGAAGTATTGTATTCCGCCCAAAAATTCGATACCGAGATTTCACCGGAAATATATGTTTTGAGATACCCTGAATGAAAAAGAAGCATTTTTGGAAACATGTCCGTGTGTGTGTCTTTGTGTGTGTGTGTGTGTGTGTGTGTGTGTGTGTGTGTCTGTGTGTGAACAGAATAACTCAGAAACGAACAGTCGCATAAACTCCAAACTTGGTATTTAGGTTCAGTATCTTCCAGAGATGCGACACGAAGGTTTTCAAGAAAATCCCTCCACCCCAGATTACCCTTTACATGGAACATTTTTCGAAAATTTTAATTTTCTCAAAAATGGCTCTAACGATTTTGATTAAAATATCATATGTTTAAGATATTTTCATGACAAATGAAATGTATATCTCGAATTTTCTGGGAATGTCTCCAAATGTATTCTTCACTGTGAACGACTTTTGCATAACTGGTAAACCATAAGAGATAGACAAAATTTTACTGCACAAAACATGTAGATAGCGTTAAAATACAAAATTTATGCCATATACATGTTTTTTGTTGAGTGAACCATTTTCGAGATATTGCTTGTTATTCCCTTAAATTTTTCAATACTTATACTTTTTCTCAAATGGGAATTCGTTATTCATTTTTTTGTCTTGGATATGCAAAGAGTATTAATCTGTGGCAAAGAGAATGGTGCTGCGCATAGCAACCAGCTATTAAGAGATAGATCTATGCTTAAAGGCTACTGTATTTCTATATTGCCCTTGCAAATACAAAACAAGGGGAACATAGTAGGCCTTAAGCGATAGTCAAATATATTTAGAACTGGTCGCTATGAGCAAAATGTAATTCTCTTTGCATGTGAAAAGATCGTTTCTGCAAATGCTTATCTCGATTAATATGAAATAGATGGAGAATAAGGGTTTGTAAAAAGAGTAGAGAAAGTCATGTGAGTGTAACACATAAGATTTTTTATTAAGGGTCCCCAAAACATGTATTCCCAATGAGATCCCGGTATCGATGTTTTGGGTGGAATGCAACACTTTACTTACTAGGTACGTGGCAGAGAAAATAAAAATGACGAAGTATTGAAAAATTCAAACCAATAACAACGGATATCTCGGAAATGGTTGTTGCCACAAAAAGGGTTATTTGATTTTTTTTTATTTTATAGAGATATGCATTTCTTATGTAGTACGTTTTTGTTTATTTCTTAACGTTTACGTGTTATAGAAAGTTATATGAAATTCCTTCCGAATGAAGAGCACTTCATGGGCTATTCCCAGAAAACTCAGGATATACATACTGTCATCATGTAGATATGTTAAATAGCTGATATTTTAATTAAAATCGTTAGAGCAGTTTTTAGAAAATAATAAATATCAAAAAGGTTTTCATGTAAAGGGTAGTTTGTGGTCGGATGGTTTCTTGAAAATCTTTGGAAGATGCTGAACTTAAATACCAACTTTGGCATTTAGACGACATTTCATTTTTGAGTTATACTGTTCACAGGCACCACACACACGCGCGCACGGAAGAACTTTGTTTTAAATGCTCTTTTTGAATTCAAGGGGCCCCAAAACTTGCATTTATGGTGAAATCTCGACATCGAATTTTTAAGTGGAATACAGTAGATACTTTCTCTCCTTACTGTCAGTACATAGTAGAAGGAGTAAACATCACTAAATCATAAATTTGTGCCCAAGATAAGCTCCGTCACTGCAAAACCCAGTCTCTTCCTTTCTTCCCTCTTTTCCGCTTTCCTCTTTGTCGCTACATACGATCTATTTGTCTATTTGTATTAATATTCTTTTCCAGTTGATATCTTTTGCTCCGAAACTTTTTGCCTTTCAACACACATTCCAGCGCATCTTAACCAGTACTTCTTTTTTTATCCATGCTTTTTCTATTTCTAATCAATTCGGTTCCTCATTAGCCAGTTGCCTATCCATTTCATACGCTCGATTCTTCCAGTATTCGGATTTCAAGTGCTTTCAGCATTTTTCCTCACTATCGCAATGTCCAGGTTAACGCATTATACACGAAGTCTCTTCCTTAGTTCTTCGCGGACCTAACGACCGCGTAGTACTGACTTGGCCACGCCGAACGTGTTCGCCTTAAAACCCTTGTCTCGCTGACATATTCTTCCGCGCTCGATTTGCTTCCCCTTCCCCCGATTAGCTAATGTACACCTTTGATTGGCGATGATGGTGACAAACATGTTCTGTGCAATGCAAGGTCAGGTGATAAAATCAATGTAAACACTGTCATGATAGTTACACATGCTTTCGTCATCCTAAGAGGCAGATTTAAACAGAGGGGTCCTCCTACCTATACGTTTGATAAGAGTTTACATGGATTTTAGATGCATTAACTCTGTTAGATAATATATTTGATTCACGCGGTTATGAATATGTAAATATGATAATTGTCTTGTATTAAAATAATCATGTTATATAAGGAACTATAGCAGAAGGCCATAAATGACATGAATCACGTACAGCAAATCTCCCTAGTGGCGGCAGCTTAAGGATCTACTATGACTTTTTTTTGTAATGAGAACTTTTATCGACTTCTTTTCCCTTTCGTAATTTCTTGTTTTTGTTATTGGCAGGTATTTATTAATATTAGTAATTAGGCTGGTGTTAACCATAGTATTGCAATTAATTTATTGTATTTCGTGCGGTCTGATCCAATGATCCATTGTTTACAACATGCCTGAGGAAGTTTATTACACCGGCATTTCTTTTCCAATGTCAGGTGTTGTATTGTTTCGTGTAATAATAAAATAGTGGATGCTTAGAATAATAAAGTGTATGGTAAATGGCAAACTACAAAAATGATTGGTTTATAACTGGGAAATCATATTATTTTAGTATTAACTCATCGCTTTGTTCATTAAACATGGCTTTATTATTTCTGCTTCCCAAGTGGCCGAAAACAGAGTACCTTAGACTTATTTCATTGCAAACGCAACATTAGTCTGTTTAACAAAAATACATAACAGACTCAACAATAAGTACAATGTTAAATATATTTCTCGAGAGATAAATTACTTCAAGTAATAACAGGGGTTGCCATAAAAAGTAACTGAAGAGTGCAAATTTAAAGAAATAGTGTTTACAATTTACACTTCATTAAGAAAATAATGGAAAATAATACATTTAATTGTATATAATACTATATGGGATATGTGTTTGTATTTGATATTTGACATGTTGTGTCAAATATGTTTTTAAGTGGTAAATGAATAAATGATTGTGCGTCCTTCAATGCTTAATCATTAATAGTGCCTATATAAGTGCCTATTTTGAACTTTTGCAGTGCTTATTTGCCTGACTATTAGCGCCTATTGCATCTTCTCTAGTCATAACTATAGTATAGTTGGGAGCACACACGAAGGTATATGAGTGCAGGTTGCGCAGTAGCATTGTTATAACAATAAGTGACCAGTTAGTGCATAGCAAACGAGAATAAAAGAAAGAGACAGTGTACTATCTCTTTCTCTCTCTCTCTCTCTCTCTTCGCAGTGGCTTCTCCCCTTCACCCGCTTCGTGTCTTCTCCCGACTCTAATATTATAATGAGAGAAACTTTGTGTACGTATGTGTGCTGCATATGTCTGTGTGTGTAGAGTACCCTTTCCCCCAAAAGAAGAAAGACCAACCGATTTTGATGATTATTTCACCATTCACCCATTCTTGCATACGATCACTCACTATAGAATATTTTCGAAAATTTTAAAACTGGTAGGGGTAGCTTTTCCTTTTCATATTCATGTCACTCAACTCCAACCGCGTTTCTTGAATATCAATATCAGAGACAAAGTTTGGTACTTTATTGCATAGGATTTCAAGCCCCAAAAGGGCAAATGGAGAAGCTTAAAATATTTGTTGTCGGCCACACTATAATACGCTGATTACATGTGACGTAACTGAACTGTTATGGCATACATAATACTTCAGCGACTCATTATGATCTTACTCGACGGCGTGCGCAGCTCCTCTATTGCCCACACCTTTTAACACCTTCAAAGCAAAGATGGCAGAAATGGCAGCGCGAGTTTTGAAATCGACTCTGATTTAGAAAATCTAGCACCGCCGACACAGGCTTTGAATGTTTACAACAGTTTATTACTGAAAAATATCAAGGAAGTAATATTCTAATTCGCTGAGTTAATTTTCTTCGTGTTCTTTCATGTTACCTGAAAAAAATCAACAAATACGCGTGGACTCAACAGTGCTATCATCTGTTGCACTACTCGCAAACATGCTCAAGGTTCTTCATCAGTGCTGCCATCCATCAGCATTTAATTACACACAATTACCAAGGTAAGGCCTTTTTTGTGAAAACTCAAGTTTTGAAATTATAGTGTGGTCGGCCAAAAACAGTCATATCCTACTTGACTATAATGGTACTGGCTGCTGCTCGTTTCATAAACATACTCGTATCTTAATTACTACTCTTATAGTCTTTTTGCATAACATACTTTTAAAATTGCCTTTCTGAAAGGGTAGTTGTATGTCACTTTCATATCACATTTTCCTCTGATTTTGCTGAACTTTGTCATCAAGGAGTACCTATCTTTTATATGATTTTGATAAAACTTGGTATATTTGAGTTTTAGAATCTGGCAAAATTATAACTACCCCTTAACTTTCAAAAACTTTCGCTACTCTTACATTCAATCCATACTTTCAACTCCTAACATACAATCAACATTATTTGGCCTATCTAGACGAAATTTTGTACACTTAAGCTATAGGACCAAACAAAAATGTTAAGCTACCTTACAGCTCTCATAAACTACTCCTACTATATTTTCAACCCCTTATGTAAATCTGCACTGTTTAAACCGTCTGGTCTAAATACTGTACAGTAAAATTATACAATAGGAGTTGGTAAAGCTCATGGGTTATCTTATAATTTCCGAAAACCACCTAAACCTTATTTTCAATTATATAGTACTCCGGAATGTTTAAACACTACTCTTTCTTTATTTTAACCCCTTATAGACAAAACTAAGTTGCTTGGCCAATCAGAGCACAAATTTATGCACTTCACTATAGGACTTTGCGCAAATATGGGATACTATGCAAAACCTACCGCTACACATATTTTCATATTTTATGTCTAAATTGGCACCATTCGATCAACCTGGACAAAGCTCTGGACACTTACGCTTTAGATACAAGTGCAAAGGCTACTTAAAAAAATCTGATGTGTTACACTCACATGACTTTCTCTACTCTTGTACAATCTAATTTTACAAACGCCTATTCTCCATATGTTTCATGTTAATCGAGATATCGAGATGTCAATCTTATTGGTAATTTTCTTGTAGATGCAAGGGGAATATGGTAGGTTTTAAGCGATAGTCAAATATTTTAACGCTGGTTGCTATGTGGCGAATTCCATTCTCTTTGCATGTTCAGGACATAAAAAAAATGAATAACGAATTTGAGAAAAAGTATAAGTATTGGAAAATTTAAGGAAATAACAAGCAATATCTCGAAAACGGTTCACTCAACAAAAGAAACGTATATGACATAAGTTGTGTATTTTAACGCGATCTACATTTTTTGTGTAGTAAAATTTTGTCTATCTCTTATGGTTTACCAGTTATGCAAAAGTCGTTCACAATGAAGAATATTTTTGGAGACATTCCCAGAAAATTCGAGATATACATTTTATTTGTCATGACAATATCTTAAACTTATGATATTTTAATCAAAATCGTTAGAGCCGTTTTTGAGAAAATTAAAATTTTCGAAAAATGTTCCATGTAAAGGGTAGTCTGGGGTGGGGGGATTTTCTTGAAAACCTTCGTGTCGCATCTCTGGAAGATACTGAACGTAAATACCAAGTTTGGTGTTTATCCGACTGTTCGTTTTTTAGTTATGCTGTTCACAGACACACAGACAGACAGACACACAGACACACAGACACACAGACACACACACGGACATGTTTCCAAAAATGCTTTTTTTGGATTCAGTGATTCTCAAAACATGTATTTCCGGTGAAATCTCGGTATCGAATTTTTGGGTGGAATGCAATACTTCCCCTACTTACTATACGTAGTAGAGAAAGTAAAAAACACTCCTACCCTTATTTCCAACCCTTTACAGAATGTATCCGTGCATTGCCGGGTAAAACAGCTAGTGTCTGATTAATCGAAAGGGTTGGCTCAAGCTGATATTTAGGCTCGTTTTCGAGCGTTTAAAGCTTGAGCGGTCGGCCTTCTGCTTAGCATGTATAAGGAATGTAACAATAGGGAAAGCCTGCGACATCAGAGAAGGCGAAAGCTAGCAGCACTCTGATGAGTGACTCACGTAATGGGGACAAAGCCGACCGCTCAAAACTTCAACGCTAGAAAACGGCCTTAAACGTCACTTCAGGCCAAAACTGTTGCCATTTCTGAGAAGCACAGCATTTCAGTAAACGAACCTTGCGGCCCCAATGAAATCCCACTTTAGAACAAATGGTGTATTACTTGTTAGAGGAATTAGTCTATTGTACTGAAAAATTCCAAATTGTGAATACACGTTTTGAATCATTTTGGGGGGGGGAGGTTTACGCGTGCGTGTATGTTTGCATATGTACATGTCTATCAAATTTCATCTGTAGGTTAGATATCTCAGGCAAGGATTTGCTGAACTTTGTCATCAAGGAGTACCTATCTTTTATATGATTTTGATAAAACTTGGTATATTTGAGTTTTAGAATCTGGCAAAATTATAACTACCCCTTAACTTTCAAAAACTTTCGCTACTCTTACATTCAATCCATACTTTCAACTCCTAACATACAATCAACATTATTTGGCCTATCTAGACGAAATTTTGTACACTTAAGCTATAGGACCAAACAAAAATGTTAAGCTACCTTACAGCTCTCATAAACTACTCCTACTATTCCTTCATTCCAATCAACCACTTACATGGAAAATTTTCCTTAATGCTTTAGTTTCTAAAAAGTCGATTAAATAGTGTTGATTAAAGTACCATATATTTCAGGTAGTTGCATAGTATTTGCATTTTTCGTGACCTGCGAAGTTGTTTCGTGCTTAGGAATTTTGCGCAACTGGAAACTCATAAGATGTATACATAAACCTATTGCAGCTAACTTTTAGCTTAGTAAAATGTGATCTATGACGAGCAACGTTTTCCATAGGGTATAGCAACCTACGGGAAATCTATTGCGGCTACCATCCTCCAGAGGAAGGGATGAAGTGAAGGAATTACAGGAGGCTATAAGCCGCAGGCAGGCAATCCACAAACGCGTGGAAGCCCTATCAGTTCCTAGCTTGAAGCCTAGTCCCACTACTATAGCTGTCTAGAGAGTGTGATAAATGACACGTTCAACCAAGCAGCCCTCTAATGTTCATGGAGAATACTGTTTCCTTGAAGCAAGCATCGGCGCCATCTGTCCGGCACCGCCATATACCACGAAACCTAGAAGCACACCTGAAAGATGAGAAGGAACCGAAATGAAAGAGAAACGAGAGAAAGGAAGTCGTGATAGATCAGAAACCACCCCAGCATTCGCCTACCAACCAGGGAAAACCACGAAAAACCCAAAGTCGACAGTAATCAAACCCGGGACCTCTCAAATGCAAGACTCACCGGTACCGCGGAGCCATCTCGCTCGGTAACTTTTTCCATAATGTATGTCGTTTCCGAAATATTCGTTGTTTTATGCATAAGGTTTTACAAGTGAGGTTTACTTTGATGCGATGTTTATGCAACGGGCTGAAAAATATGTTTTTCTTTCTTTCTTTCTTTCTTTCTTCGGCCAGACCTTCTTGTGATAATGTGAAACAATTTCTATGCTACATTTATTGTGATTGATGTAAGACCAATAACACAAATCAATGTTTGCAAAGGGTTTTCTGTGAATTTAAAGAGAATGTAGAAAGTCTTGTGAGTATTCTACACACTGATATAAGTATATTTTTCTCTTATGTAGGAAATGACTCTGTAGAATGTGCAAATGAAGTTCATGCTTTTCGTTTACGAAGAAAATCACAAAAAAGAAAAGAAAAATCTGGCAGACCAACACAACGGGAAGCCTAATCTGGACCCGCAAGCCGATAACCCGGCGGCAAATCCTGTTCCTCTTTGAGATTACAATGGCTTTTTTCCTTTTAGCTTTTTCCTTATTTGAACTGTGAAAATATAGGGCGACAGAGTGGTTTTACAGGGACAATGTTAGGCCAAAATATCTGTACGTATGCACCAGCAATATAATGATGATGACGACAATAATAATAACAACAATATTTTAATTAGTGATCCGCGATACAAAAGTCCAGTGTCGCAGTGAAAGAGAGGTTTTAGGGGTTAAGATCTCTACCGAAATTACAAAAAAAACACAAAATAAATACAAATTTGACCGAAAGCATCACCCAAACAAAGAAAGAAAGAAAGAAAGAAAGAAAGAAAGAAAGACAGCACCAACAATACGATTGGCGGAGGCCGTTTAGACATGGACTCCGTCGTCCTCCGTGGTGTAGTGATTATCATGCTAGCCTCTAATTCCCGAGGTAGCGGGTTCAAACCCGGCAGAGAGCGATGGATTTTTTCGGGCGTAAAACTCATGAACGGAGGACCCCCTCTGCTGAGTTTTTAGGTTTTTCTTAGTCTTCATAAATGGCAGATGTCGTGGAGGTATCCTAAACTTAGGTCTGGAATGCTTCCTTCCCAAATCTTCTTTCCCAAAATCATTTCATTCCATGTATCAGTGTCCACCGTCTGTGGCGCCGCGTGCAGTAAGAAGGGGCATTAAACACTACTAAATGATTTGTACTCTTTTGTAATGACAGTGAACCCACCGCTCAAAGTGATGTGTGCCAAAGAATGGCTATTGTTGCTCAAACACCACCTCATCCTGGTATGTGCGTCCCTGGTGTCCGTCTCACGTCACATGAAGAGGAGTGTTTTGAAACACAGCCATGGAGTATTCAAACTTTCGACTTCTACTACCAGGGCTGCCCTCGGTCGCTAGGCGAATGCTAGTTTGGATAATTTGATCCGCGAATTTTCGTATCCTCCCTTTCCTCACTACATGTTATTTCCTTCTTCTTCACCGCCAAACCAGGAATTGGACTGATCACCCATCCTGGATATGCTATGATTCAGAGTTTGCTTGCTCCTCGACAGGCTACTGACCCAAGGAACTGGCTTGTAAGACCTCGGGGGTCTGAGGGTCTGAGGGTAATCAGTTTAAGAAGAGGAAGTATACACAGTGCTCCAAAGTGGACCTATAATATTGATTAGTCATACTGATTTCCTTTAATACCGTTTAATCTGCTTATCCTATCTGTACTGCATATCTAATTTTGGGTCTCAGGGTATAATTTTGAAATGAAAATATAACCCTATTTATATTAAGAGTTTTCATATATTCATTTAATGATATATAGTATATCCCAAATGTACAATGCAATTTTATGTGATATAAGAGTAGAAGTACGTATCACGAAGGGATTCCCGAAACCGGGTAGAGCACCGCACGTAGGCCAGAATGGCTCTTTGTGCTTCTAACGTGACCCCTGGGAGGAGGAGACTCGAAGAGCGACCAGATCCGGGCGACGATGTGCACAACCATGACGGGGCCCCTAACGGTTCCAGATTTAATGCATCCAACGCCAATCACCCTTCCCATAAGCCCCGAGAAATCCATAAAGCGGGTCCGTCAGCAGTCCAAACAGCGCCAAAGTGCGCCTCCACCGCCCAGCCGCAACACACCGAACGCCGTCGCCTGGTCCTTCAACCCTGAAACAGATTATAGTATATGAGGGGGACAGGAAATTCGTGATAGAAGAGGAACCACTCTATCATTCGCCTACCGATCCGAGGAAATCACGAAAAAAAACCTATGGTCGGAGTGGCCGTCCTATGGGAATCGAACTCCGTACCTTCCAAATGCCAGTCTCACGCGTTACCAGGAGCCATCTCGCTCGATTGAGGTGATATAACACGACTTGTAATTTGGCTTAGGGGAACCAACCTTGGTTTACATGATTCATTAAATAACGTCACACATTGAAATCTTTGTTTTGACACATATGAATAATTAAGATACATGTGTCCCATTTTATCCCTCAACCTTTGAAGTTTTCTACTTTGTTGATCATTTTCAACATGCTCATCTCTGATGGCAGTAAAACATCTAATCGAAATTCAATCTCCGTCGTCCATACCTTCCGTAGCATATCCTCGTCAACTGTGACAATGGCAGCCTTCAAATCATCAAGGTCAATCACACACGTTCTGTAGGTAGACTTCATCTTTCACATAGCCCCCAAAAAGAAGTTCTGATTATAAGACTCTGTGCACATCGCCCTATGAGGAGAGCAATAACTAGCGACAGGAATTTTATGCTCCAATAATTCCTTTAATACGTATACATTGATGCATTGAAAACTTCCATAATATGCACATGGATATGCCCACATATCATATTAACATAAAATAAAAATTTAAGGCAGTTTTATGTAATCCCTCCGAATAAAACTATTGTGGAAACATGTGAATTATTTAACTCATCAAAATTTATGTTTAATGTTGAAGAGTTAGGATATATTCCAGCAACCCAGCTTTGTCGATCACTTTTAATTTTGACATGATTACACGAAAAGAACGGGCCTTCACCTTATACAAGTACCATAGCAATGAAATGAATGACCTGAAGTCATTAGGAACAATTAGGAACCTGCGGGAATATTTTTGGAATTCAATTTCTAAAACTATTAATTGTTGAATATTTCAAACGCTTTCCTTTGTATAAAGTAGTAAGTTGCATTTTTATAAATCTTAAGAGATACCAAACAATAACATATAAACTAAATTTAATATTACGTATAAGTATAACCACAGACTTGAACTCAATTATTCCGTGAACTCCTTAGCCACACTCATACCGTGAGGGAACGGCTACGACCAGATAATGCGGGGATGTACGTGGGCTGTTGATAACGTTGCGTGAGCTACCGTCGGTGCTGACAAGTTTCAAGAATGACTCTATGGCACATATCTATTATTCGGAAATGTCGTATGTGTAAATCAAATATGCAGATAAAATACGAGGGGTGATCAGAAACTAGGGTTATAAAACCTGCAGTGAAACGTGAACATTTTACTTCATACTAAGTGATATAGCATACATCAGGTTATTTTTCGACATAGTCTCCGTATCGGTTTAGGCACCTGTCGCTTCGTGGGATGAGTTTGAATATTCCCTCCTGGTAAAATTCCTGTCATTGCGTGTTCAGCCACGTTGTCGCGAAGTGTTTCACCTCCTCGTCTGAAGCGAATCGTCGCCTCCTTCAAGTGAGGAAAAGGGTGAAAGTCGCTTGGAGCGAGGTCCGGACTGTAGGGAGGGTGGTCGATGATGTCCCAGCAAAACTGCTTCAACAACATGGTGGTCTTCTGGGCTGTCGCGCGTTGTCGTGAAGGAAGCTGACGTCCTCAGTGATAAGTCCTGGCTATTTCCTCCTGATTGCTTCGCGCAGTATCGGTCAGCGGTCACTGTGTGCCATCTTTCCAAAAACTCTACGAGTATGACACCCGCGCTATCCCAAAACACTGTGGTCATCACCTTCCCGGCAGATGGGTCACCTTAAACTTCTTTGTATTTGGAGAGGAGGGGTGTTTCCACTCCACTGACGACCGCTTATTGCTGGGGGTGTAATGGTGGATCCATGTTTCTCACCCGTGACAATGTGGTGAACAAAACTGTTCCATTCCGTGGAGAACTGTTGTAAAAGTTACAGACTTGTTCCCGTGCGCTTCTCCTTGTGTTGGTTGGACAGATTTCGTGGAACTCATCGGGAACAAGCTTTCCGGTACTGCAGGATATCAAGAACAATATGGCGAACGCTTCCGAACGACATTCCCAATTCTACAATCATATGCTGTAACATGATACCCCTGTTGTCCTGAATCAGCTTCTCCACGCGAGCTGTGTTCAAATCTGTTGATGCCATGCTGGGTCGGCCACTGCTATCCTCGTCGGTATCGTTTCCTCTACCGGCCGCAAACTCTCGACACCATTCTGCGACATGCTGACGAGTAATTACAGCCGGTGAATTTCGTCCGCGGTTACATGTTTCGCCCGCAGAAATCGAATAATGGAGCAGATTTCTTCGCGAGACCAGTTTTCCAACAAGTGGCCATTTGTGATTACCTACAACTAGCGCTGTAGGTGGCGGGTGGCTGAATTTCTGCACAGTTGCCAACCAATGCATTAGAATTTCCACACACTACTGTATAACGGACTAACTCCTGGAATAACGGCTTTGCAACCTTATTTCTGATCAACCCTAGTAAATAAAACAAAATAAAAATACATTTATAACATATACCTGTAAAACCAGCAAATGAACAGTATAATTGGCAAACTGCTGAAATATTATTCTTGTTAACAGAACAGGCAAAGTGTGCATTATAATCAATATAAAATACTGTTCAAGCCGTTGGGAATTTAGTAATTAGTTCACATAGTAAGTGAGCATACTTTCTGACAGCAGAGAAGAAACATGCATTTGCATACAAATTCTGCCCCTAGCAATGACAGCTCTCGAAAGCTTGGTAGAGGAATCATCGCCATTTACCCGGTTGGGTGTCACGGAAGAATGTTATACATGTTTTCGCCAGGAATGCTTTAAATCAAGTAAAGGGGTGTAATGTCAGATGATCTGGGAGGCCAGGCAATTGGACCATTGAAGTCGTCCTCCGTGGTCTAAGGGTACCATGCTAGCCTCAGTTCTCGATGTTGCGGGTTTAAACCCGGCGGAGGGCGATGGATTTTTTTTTTCGGACGTAAAACTCCTTAACATGGCTTCCTTTGTAAGAGAAGTAAAGCCGGTGGTCCCGTGTTGTAATTTACGGCACGTAAAAGAACCTCAAGCCTGATAAAGAGGCCTCGGAGCAAAATTTCCTGTCTTTCACGCCCAATATAGAATGGAACGCTAATAATCACATAGTTAAAGAGCGTCTATAAATAAAACTCAATTTAATTTAATTTTTGCCAATGGTAACAGTAATGGAAGGAACAGAAGTCCTGCAAACTACAATATAAAATCTATTTTAAAAACAAAAAATTGTAAATAGTATAAAATATGAAATAATATAATAAGAAGAAAATTTAACCAGAATATTACAAAACATGGACTTTTTAAACACGCGAATTATTTACATACCGCAAATCCTGAAAATTATTTTTAGGTGTATAGCTATAGGGTATACAACGAAGGGAGACACCTCGCGCACTGCGATTTACAGAGGTCTATTTTGGCTACCACTCCCCCAGGAGGAAGGGATGAATGAAGGAACCGCAGGAGGCTACAGGCCGTAGCCAGACAGGCAACAAAGACGCACGGAATTTCCTAACATTTCCAAGCTCGCAGACCCGTCCCACTGCTGAAGCCGGTGAGAGAGGGCGATGAACGACCCACCAATCAGGCAACCCTCTGGTGTCCACGGGAGTACTGTTTCCAATGAGCATGCATCTGCGCCATCGCTCCGAAACCTAGAAGTACACCTGAAAGATGAGAATGAAACAAAATGATGTAAAGGAAATCGTGGTAGAAAAGAAACGACCCCAGCATTCGTCTGCCGAGCCCGGAGAAACTGGAAAAACCAATGAGTCTGAGTGGTCGAACCCAGGACCTCCCGAATGCGAGTCGCACACTTACCACAGCGCCACCTCGCTCGGTAGATAATTTGTTAAACACCAAACTTGGAATTTAAGTTCAGCGTCTTCCAAGAGTGCGACATTTAGATTTTTATTAAATTCTTCCTAACCCAAATTACTCTTTACGAAAAATATTCGTTATTGTTTTATTTTCTCAAAACGGTTCTGTAGATTTTGGTTAAAATATCATATGTTTGACATATCGACACGAAGAATAAAATGCATATCTTGAACTTTCTGTGAATAGTCTATGAAGTTTCCTTCATTTTTAATGAATTTTATATAACCAGGTACCCACAAGAGATGGACAAAAACTTCAGGAAAAATTTAGAGCTCATTAAACTACACAGTCGATGTGACTGAATTTGGCTGAATTTTGCATATAAGAGACAAACAAAATTTATTTCAGCAAAAATTTAGAGATCATTAAAATATATAATTTGTGTCTGATAATTTTTACTTTCTCTACTACGTATAGTAAGTAAGGGAAGTATTGTATTCCACCCAAAAATTCGATACCGAGATTTCACCGGAAATACATGTTTTGAGACCTCCTGAATCCAAAAAAAGCATTTTTGGAAACATGTCCGTGTGTGTGTCTGTGTGTGTGTGTGTGTGTGTGTCTGTGTGTGTGTGTGTGTGTCTGTGTGTCTGTGAACAGCATAACTCAGAAACGAACAGTCGGATAAACACCAAACTTGGTATTTAGGTTCAGTATCTTCCAGAGATGCGACACGAAGGTTTTCAAGAAAATCCCCCCAGCCCAGACTACCCTTTACATGGAAGATTTTTCGAAAATTTTAATTTTCTCAAAAACGGCTCTAACGATTTGGATTAAAATATCATATGTCTAAGATATTGACATGAGAAATGAAATGTATATCTCGAATTTTCTGGGAATGTCTCCAAAAGTATTCTTCATTGTGAACGACTTTTGCATAACTGGTAAACCATAAGAGATAGACAAAATTTTACTACACAAAAAATGTAGAGCGCGTTAAAATACACAATTTATGTCATATACATTTTTTTTGTTGAGTGAACCGTTTTCGAGATATTGCTTGTTATTCCCTTAAATTTTCCAATACTTATACTTTTTCTCAAATTCGTTATTCATTTTTTTATGTCCTGAACATGCAAAGAGAATGGAATGCGCCACATAGCAACCAGCGTTAAAATATTTGACTATCGCTTAAACCTACCATATTCCCCTTGCATCTACAAGAAAATTACCAATACGATTGACATCTCGATATCTCGATTAACATGAAGCATACGGAGAATAAGCGATTGTAAAAATAATTTGTACAAGAGTAGAGAAAGTCATGTGAGTGTAACACATCAGATTTTTTTAGTATGTTAGCCGTTTTCGTAATATTCCATGTTGTATGCTCCCAAATAAAACTGCGTTATCTCATGTTCGATGTTTGAAAGTTTCCCATTATTTGCTTTTCTTTTCCTTTGCAGGAGTTCGTTACTAAGACTTCGTTTCTAATCCATTTTTGTTTTATTTAAAAACTCTCCGTCTTTAATTTTCTTTTTTTCTTTTCCTGTCAGCATTTTTATAATTACTATTCTTCTGATCATCTTTTCCCATATCCCCCTCTCCATATCATTAGTTCTTTACATTCTGTCATGTAATACTGTATGCTTTCCTTTCCGCCACACAGTTCACATATTCCTTTTCCACTGCCTTCTAATCCTCTTAAGTACATTGGCCCGGTTCTCATCCATGATAATCCTTGCTTTTCCTGTTTATTACACTGGTCTACATATGCTTCTCTTCACAGTTTTTTTTATTATTATTTTATAGAAGCTTAAAGATCTTTTATCTTCTAAGCTTTACCATATCTCTTGCTTTACTATGGCCAACTGGTTTGCCAGGCCTGGGTGTAAACATCAGTGGTATGCTGGCAAGAGCCTCGCGCGCGATTGCGATGGGATAGGCTCCTTCTAATTGATTAACTACAACAGGACAACTACTGCACTTAGAAAATTATTTCTTTAACATTTTGTCCTCAGATTTGTGCTTATAATACGACCCTGGAGAGTCACTGCATGAATTTGTAGACATTCTGTATGTCTATGGACACATTTAAAACTTAATCAGTATCGGGATGCGAGACATTAAAATGCTATCTTGTCAAGGAATTCTTAATCACAGTTTTCAATACTTTGAAAGTACTTGTGTTCGAAAGCAGCAGACAAACCTTGAGCTTACGATTTCAAAGTAAAAAAACGCTTTTCTGATAACCAGAGCTTTTTCATTGGATTCAGTTTGACATCATTAGTATAGTCTCAAGGCGAAGTCATGTTGGGAAATTACGTTTAAAAAGTAGGAAGAAGAGAGCATTACAACAAGTATTTATGTTTAAAGTTTGTAGCTTGTTTTGCTTGTCATGCACACCTGCTGAGAAACATTACAGATGATCATTAATTCAAGGCCATAACTACTATATCGCAAAACCCGTATGCTAGCGATTCTTGTAAATTTACCTGTAAAAACAATTCGGGAATGTTCAATTTTTACTTTCTCTACCACGTACCTAGCAGGTAGAGAAGGTATTACATCCCCCCAAAAAATGTATTTCGAGTGTGTGTGTGTGTGTGTGTGTGTGTGTGTGTGTGTGTGTGAACGGCATAACTAAAAAAAGGAAAATTTGGATAAATGTTAGACGTGACATTTAAGTTCAGCATCTTCCAAAGAAGCAACAACCCCACCCAAAAGTACCCTTCACATGGAACACTTTTCGAATTTTTTTATTTTCTCAAAGTGGCTCGAACGATTTTGTCTAAAATACTATATACAAGGTTAGATTTTATGTAAAAATACTTAAATTAAATGACGAGAAGACCCTATAGAGTTTAATATATAAAGTAATTAATTAAGTTAAAATAATTTTTTTATTATTATGAAATATATTTAATTGGGGATTTTAGAAGTAGTTTCCTTAAGAAATTTAAATATTTTTATATATATATATTATATATTTTTAAAAGTCAATTTCCTCTTACTTTTTTCTCCGTAAATCTTGAGGGTCGGGGGAATATAAAATTAATTATAGGACATCGTTGGCAACACGTGTACACATTCATTTGTTTGTCAGCCTGATTTTTTTTTATTGTTAATGTGTTGTGTAACATTCTTTGCAATGCCATAAATTTACTAACGAAAAACGCATTTGCATGCTTCAATTATGGTGGAAGAACGACAAAGTGACTGTCAGAATTAATAATGACTTTCCTGGTGCACCGCTATTAATTCGGCAACATTTGCAGCAACTTAACATAAAATTTGAAAGAACAGGGAACATTGCAGATGGTTTGAGATCCGGTTGGCCAAGTAATGTCCTTAATAAAGAAAATGCTCAGTAGTTGTTCAGGCATTTGTAGCAAGTCCTCACAAGTCAACTAGGAAGGCGTCTGCTCAGTAGAGCATATTTCGAAAGAGCCCGCAGAGAATCGTAAGACGAAAAATTTAAGCCCTTTCGTTCAAAATTACTTCGCGCATTGCATGAAGATGACTACGACAGAAGTTGTTTTTAGTACGTAACGAAGCAGATCCTATTTTTTGGCGGTCAATTTTATGGGCAAATGAGGGAGTTTCAACTACATGGACGTGTTAATCGCCATAATTGAGTTTATTGGTCCGACACAAACCCGCGTGAGATAAAGGATTAAGATCTTAATGTTCCAGATATACATGCCTGGGAAGAAATTTCAAATATTCGATTAATAGGACCTTACAGTTACTTCAGCTGTTTATTTAGAAATACTGTAGAACGTTGCAGTACCTGAGCTGCGAAAACAACCGCATCCAGAATTTTATTTGGGAGCAAGATGGAGCTCCACTACACTTTGGATTGGACGTTCGCAATTTTTTGAATAACATATTCACAGAGTGGAATGGACGCTGGGGGACCTTTGATTGGCCACCACACTCTTGTGATTTTAGTCTACGGGGTATTCTGAAGAATATGGTGATTTCCGTATCGCCAAGAAATTTAGATGAACTGAGAATGTCCATTCAAAATGCATTTCATACCATCAATGAAGATATTTATTGTCTCGTATCTGTAAATGGTTTTAATGCTTTGCCTGAAATGCGGCGGACAATTTGAACAAGAATGAATGTCTTTATATGTTGTCAACAAATTAAAATTAAATTAAATCTATATCTGTACATATCTTCTCTCCTTATTATGTGTTTATGTAATTATACATAAGGAGATACTACTTTTGCGCTACCCTTTTAAATATATTTGCATTACAAATAAAACGTATACCTTGAATTTTCTGAGAATAACCTGTGAGATTCTCTTCATCCGGAAGGAATTTTGTATAATTCTTTTTTTAACTTTTAAACCTTAAGAGATAGACAAAAACATACTACACAAAAAATGTAGATCTGTTTAAAACATACAATTGATTTTAAATAACGTTTTTGGTGGCATCAGCCATTTCGATATTTGATATTACTTGCACGAGCTTTTCAAAACTTTGTCTTTTTTAAAGTGCTGTCGCTATTCAGTTGTTTCTCGCGATATCATGGAAAGAGTATGGAATTTCAAAACCAGCATATAGCGACTCGCTTTTAAACATCTGACAGTCGATTCGGTTTCCCTATCCCTCTTGTACTCTGGTTTCCATTTATGCCGTCTCCGCAGCTTTGGGAGGCAGTTTACTGGCCTTCACAGGCGAATATGTGCAACAAGGAGGAGGTGCGTGTATCTATTTACCTTTTCGCGCATGCGCATGCAGTGATGCACACTTCTAGATTATTCTCATAACTTTGAGCAATAGCTTTACTCTTAATCACTTATAATCATATTGAAATAATATATAACTAAATAAAACCATGTTTAAGACAACATCTCCACAAAAACAATTTAATTGCAACTAATGTAAAACTTAAATACATTACAGTTTTTATTCTGGAAGAGGACACGTTTACTGGACATTATTGAAATCATCTGTCCAATCTAAATATACAACTAAATAAAACACTGTTTTGCACAATTTCTCCATGAAAAAGTATGTTATTGACAATATAATGTAAAACAATATAGTGTAGTGCATTTACTAGATATTATTTTAATAGTCTGTCCAATTTCCATTCTTGCCCAATACTTGATTTAGCCGCCTAGGCACAGAATCACTCATGTGCTGGAAGAACTCTGGCTCTAAACGCAAATGTTCCCACATTTCATAACTGTTCCCAGAGGGCGACGTGTGATTTAGTGCCTAGGCGGCTAAATCAGGTATTAAATAAGAATGGGGAGTACATGGATTATTAAAATAATACCTAGTAAATGTATCCTGTTTAAGAGTAAAACGTATGTATTTCAGTTTTATATTATGTTGTCATTAAAAATACATTTTTCATGGGGAAATTATGCATAACAGGGTTTTATTTAGTTATATATTTAAACATGGTTATTATATGTAAGTGATAAGTGATAAAGCTATTGCTCAAAATTGTATATTCATACGAGAATGATCTAGAATTGTGTAGTAAAAAGGAAGCCACTGCATGTGCGAAAATGTAAACAGTCACACGCACCTCCTTCTTACTATGCATACTCTCCTGTGAAGGCCAGTAGAATGCCTCCCAAAGCTACGGGGACGGAGTAAATGGAAGCCAGTGTGCCTACGACGAAATGTGTAATGAAAGTGTTTCTTCAAAGTTAGACATACATCGATTAATAGTAGATAGAAAATAAACTTTCATAAAAATAGTTTTATAAGGTATATACGTATAAACTATAGTGGGTAGCGAAAGTCACGCGAGTTTAACACATCAGAGTTTTAAATGTTATAAAATAGAGCATTTGCACGAAGTTACATAGACTGTCATTGTCTTAAACTGTACGGATTATGGATGGAGGCCACTGTATTTCCTCCAGAAAACTGTGCTATTCTCTTACGTACATTCTTATATCTCCAATTAGAACACACGTTATCTTGGTGAGTCAGCGTCAATTACAAGGGTTATAAGAATGAATCAGGAAACTAATGGCTTTTTATAGCCATTTGACACATTTTTGTGCTATATAAGTTCACTGTTTTCTTATTACCTTGCCTTAGGAAATCTAGACTGCCGTTTAAAGTCAGATTTATTATTGGTTTGTCTTTCACCTACCTAACAGGAGATAAAGGAAGTATTGCATTCAATTCAGAAACATTGAAATCAGATTTCACTCCGAAAATACATGTTTTGAGATGCACTGAATAAACAAAATTATAACAACGTTGGGTCAATCCCAAACTTAGTATTTAAACTCCGCAACTTCCACCCCAAACTACCCTTTACATGGAATATTATCCCTTATTTTCTCAAAAATAGCCTTAGCAATTTTGATTAAAATGCTGTACGTTTAAGAGATATGCATGCAAATAAATTGCATATCCTCTTCATTTTGAATGAATTATGAATAATTCTGTATAAAACCATAGGAGACAAAATTTTGACTACATGAAAATGTGTTAATTGAAATATACACTTTATGTTGAATCACCTTTTCTGTAACATTATCTGTTTTCGAAATACTCGTTTTTACAGGTTAAGTTTTCCCAGGTTGAACGGTCATGCGGCATCTATAAAGCATCTTACGCGATTCTTTTTTACTCCCTCAAAGGCTCATTGGTAACAAAAAACTGACTTACGATACGCGAACAGTTAACTTGTTTTCTGTATTCTCCATAATGATTTAGGTACTTTTTTTTTTTGCTTATCGGAGGGGACTCGGCCTGCTCCAGTGAAGATATTATACCTATGCCTCACAAACGGGTGCCCCGGGAGGGAGGGAGAGGTGAGAGGAGACACCGGGCGATCAGAACTTAGAGTGACGGCACAGCAACGACAGGGTCCTTACAGTTTCCGGATTGAGACAGTCGGACAGGGAGACCGGGGACCCCGCCCCCACAGAGGGTCCAACACACCGCTCCGAAGCGGCGGTCCATTTACCCCCGGTAACAAGCCGAAAGCCGAGGGACGGAGAAAGTTTCACTGAGAGCATCCTTTTCCTCGGTCACGCCGCACCGGAACACCATCGCCGACACTTCCAACCCTGAAACAGACCTAATGGGGTGAAGGATGGATGAAATAACGAATGGAACGAAATGGAGGGACAGGAAATTCGTGGGCTGAAAGAAACCACCCCAGCATTCACCTGACGACCCGAGAAAACCCCGAAAAAACCCACGGGTCAGTGTGGCGGTCGCCGGGAATCGATCCCGGGACCTCCTGAATGCGATACTTACGAGTTACCGCGGCGCAGCTTGCTCGTTATTAGCTGTCTTAGGCCCGGAACCTTTTCTTTCAAAATTTACTTTCCCAAATATCATGTCATTTCATGTATCATTAGTAGGGACAGAATATGCATATAAAATACCTATAATGCTTATATAAAAAGTACTATTAGGACATCATATTGTTATAAAATAAAAACAAATTAATGCAATTTTATGTAACCTCTGCGTGAATATAACTATTATGGAAACCACATGAATTGTTTAACTCATCAAAATTTGTTTAATATTGAAGAGTTGGGATATGAACTTAGTCGCTCACTTTCAAACGTTACACGAATACAAGGCCTTCACCATATACAAACACCACAATACTGAATTCCATGACCTGAAGTTTCAACTGGAAAACGATTGCGAATCAGCACGAATATTTCCGAAATTGTATTTAAGTATAACCACCACACTTGAACACAGTTCCGAAAATTTTTTAACAGCCACTTCATGCTGTGAGGGAACGGCTACGACCAGATAAGGCGGGGATTACCGATGTGACGTAAGCTACTGATTGCATGTGAGCTACTATCAGTGTTGTCAAGTTTCAAGACTGGCTCAATGGTACATATTGTTCTGAAATATCGCATTTATAAATTAAATATGAATAAAATAAAAATATTTTAATTACAAATTATACCCGAAAACAAGCAAATACACGTCATAATTTGCAAACTGCCTGAAATGTTATACTTATTAACAAAACGGCAAAATATGCATTATATATAGCAAGATATTAATTAAAGAGTTTGAAATTTAGTAATTAACTCATATGCCAAGCTACATACTTTCTGACAGCAGAGAAGAAATATGCATTTGCATTAGAATCCTTCCCCTAATCTTTATGTAGTAAGAACAAGCGTTTAATACTACTTAAAAAAATATCTGATGTGATACATTCACATGACTTTCTCTGCCCTCCATCTTTATTAGTCGGTATACAAACTATTCTTACTAAAGCTTATTACTTTCTCTACTACGTATAGTAAGTAGGGGAAGTATAGTATTCCATCCAAAAATTCGATACCGAGATTTCACCGGAAATATATGTTTTGAGGCCCCCTGAATCCAAAAAAAGCATGTTTGAAAACATGTCCGTGTGTGTTTCTGTGTGTCTGTGAACAGCATAACTCAGAAACGAACAGTCGGATAAATACCAAACTTGGTATTTAGGTTCAGTATCTTCCAGAGATGCGACACGATGGTTTTCAAGAAAATCCCAACACCCCAGATTACCCTTTTCATGCAACATTTTTCGAAAATTTTAATTATCTCAAAAATGGCTCTAACGATTTTGATTAAAATATCATATGTTTAAGATATTTTCATGACAAATGAAATGTATATCTCGAATTTTCTGGGAATGTCTCCAAAAGTATTCTATATTGTGAACGACTTTTGCATAACTGGTAAACCATAAGAGATAGATAAAATTTTACTACACAATAAATTAGATCGCGTTAAAATACACAATTTGTGTCATATACATATTTTTTGTTGAGTGAACCATTTTCGAGATATTGCTTGTTATTCCCTTAAATTTTCCACTACTTATACTTTTTCTCAAATGAGAATTCGTTATTCTTTTTTTTACTTTCTCTACTACGTATAGTAAGCAGGGGAAGTATTGCATTCCACCCAAAAATTCGATACCGAGATTTCGCCGGAAATACATGTTTTGAGACCTCCTGAATCCAAAAAAAGCATTTTTGGAAACATGTCCGTGTGTGTGTCTGTGTGTGTGTCTGTGTGTGTGTGTGTGTCTGTGTGTGTGTCTGTGTGTCTGTGAACAGCATAACTCAAAAACGAACAGTCGGATAAGCACCAAACTTGGTATTTAGGTTCAGTATCTTCCAGAGATGCGACACGAAGGTTTTCAAGAAAATTCCCCCACCCCAGATTACCCTTTACATGGAAGATTTTTCGAAAATTTTAATTTTCTCAAAAATGGCTCTAACGATTTTGATGAAAATATCATATGTTTAAGATAATGTCATGAGAAATGAAATGTATATCTCGAATTTTCTGGGAATGTCTCCAAAAGTATTCTTCATTGTGAACGACTTTTGCATAACTGGTAAACCATAAGAGATAGACAAAATTTTACTACACAAAAAATGTAGATCGCGTTAAAATACACAACTTATGTCATATACATTTCTTTTGTTGAGTGAACCGTTTTCGAGATATTGCTTGTTATTTCCTTAAATTTTCCAATACTTTACTTTTTCTCAAATGCGTTATTCAATTTTTTTATGTCCTGGACATGCAAAGAGAATGGAATGCGCCACATAGCAACCAGCGTTAAAATATTTGACTATCGCTTAAAAGCTACCATATTTCCCTTGCATCTACAAGAAAATTACCAATAAGATTGACATCTCGATATCTCGATTAACATGAAGCATATGGAGAATAGGCGTTTGTAAAATTAGATTGTACAAGAGTAGAGAAAGTCATGTGAGTGTAACACATCAGATTTTTTGTCCTGGTAATGCAAAGAGAATGGAATACTCCACATAGCAACCAGTTCTTAATATATTTGACTATCGTTTAAAGCCTAGCAATTCCCCTTGCATCTGCAAGAAAATTAGGAATAAGATTTTAACATCTCGATATCTCGATTAACATGAAGCATATGGATAATAAGCGTTTGTAAAAATAGTTTGTACAAGAGTAGAGAAAGTCATGTGAGTGTAACACATCAGATTTGTTTATGTCCTGGTCATGCAAAGAGAATGGAATACTCCACATAACCAGGTCTTAAAATATTTGACTGTCGCTTAAAGTCTACAGTATTCCCTTTACACCTACAAGAAAATTAGCAATAAGATTAACATCTCGATTAACATGAAGCATATGGAGAATTAACGTTTGTAAAAATAGATTTACAAGAGTAGAGAAAGTCATGTGAGTGTAACACATCAGATTTTTTAATTTGTGATCCACTTTTTTACTTTTTCTACTACGTGCACTAAGTAAGGGAAGTATTGCATTCCACCCAAAAATTCGATACCGAGATTTCACGGGAAATACATGTTTTGGGGCACCCTGAATTCAAATAAAGCATTTTTGGAAACCCGTCCGTGTGCGTGTGTGTCTGTGAACAGCATAATTTAAAAACAAAAAGTCGGATAAATACCAAAGTTGGTATTTAGGTTCAATATCTTTCAAAGATGCGACACGAAGATTTTCAAGAAAATCCCCCGACCCCAAACTACCCTTTATATTGAACATTTTTCGAAATTTTTGATTTTCTAAAAAATGGCTCTTAACGATTTTGCTTAAAATACCATATGTTAAAAATATTTACAAGCATCATTTAATAAACTGTATATCTGAATTTTCGGGGAATAGCCTATGAATTCCTCTTCATTCGGAGGCAATTTTATATAATATTGTCTGGTAAATGTTAAGCGACAGACGAAAATGTACTACTCAAAAAATGTAGATCTCTTTAAAAGACACAATTTATTTCAAATGAGTTTTTTTTGGGGGGGGCATAAGTCATTTCTGAGATATCCGTTAATAAAAGTTCGAATTGTTCATTTCTTGGTCATTCTTTTAAAAGTCCTTTCAACATTCAGTTGTTTCTGGCGATTGCATAGAAATAGTGTGGAATTTTAAGGCAGCATATAGCGTCCAGTTCTTAAACATTTGGCTGTCACCATTTCCTTTGTAGCTGTAACGAAATGTAGCTGTTTCTGCAAATGTTTCTGGATTAAAGTGTATTAAATAGAAATATAAACCTTAGCAAGAATAGTTCGTATACCACTAATAAACGAGAAAGGGTAGAGAAAGTCACGTGAATGTATCCCATAAGATTTTTCTTTTTAGTGGTGAGCGCCCGCTCTTACTGCATACGGTACCACAGGTGGTGGACGCGGATGATGCATGAAATGAAATGATAATTGGGAGAGGAAACATTTTTGGTCTAAGTTTATGGTACCTCCCCGGCATGAGGATTGAGGAAAACCTGGGAAAAAAACTCAATCACGGAAGACCTCCCGTAATTTTTATAGCCTTATGTTCCTAACTACGTGACGAAATTTTAAACGTTAAACTTTTAAACTTGCACTGCATTCCTGGAAAATACTCATATACAATCAAAGATTAAACTTTGTTTAATATTAAAGCTCTTCCTGGGGAAAAATAAACATTGAAGAAACAATTTTAATTAATAACGCATTAAATTATTGAAACAGTAAATCTAAAACTGTATTTCCACAAGGAATATATTCTTTAAATTTCTTCATCCACTTTCAGAGAATATATGCTAAACACTTGAAAGAAATTGAACAAAAATTCCATTATGCTGAAATGTTAAAGTTGCAGAAATATGAGAAAACAAGAGAAAGTGAAGTTTTAAAATTTCACATGTTCGTTGCATTCTCCTGTCGCGTTCATTTAAACGTTGCGCATTTAAACGACCAGAAAGGCAAAATCGGAATTGGATCCTGATTCTACAATGTTTAAAATTTTTTCCATGAGAGTTGTTAATAACAAAGTTATTTATTTTCGAAATGTCCAAAATTCAGAATCGGGTACCCTTAACATGCCAGACGAAAACTACCTTTATAATAGAAACTTTTTTATGTTTTGCTTTCTAAAAAATGTCTAATGATTTTTATTAAATACATTTTATATATATCTTGAATTCTGTGAATAAGCCCCTTCATTTTCATTGAATTTTTAACTGGGAAATTTTAAGGGACAAATAAAAATTTGCTCTACAAAAAATTGCAAAGCTCATTATTTTTTTTATAGCCTTAGCTGTTTACGAGATATTTGCTGCTATTGGTTTGAAACTCCCAACATTTCTAGCTGCACCTTTGAAATGATGTGTCCTTTCTTTTGTTTCTAATTAGTCCAAACAAAGAGTGGGTATAGCGAGGTGTTCTTCAAAAATTTGTCTACCATCCTAACTTTCTTTTTTCTCTTAATTATCTGTGCTTCTCTGTAGCTGCAAAAAAAGGTGTATTGAAAACATTTCGGAACATATTTATCATTATTAAGAGGAAGCAGGCAGAAAAAATATTCTACTACGAATAATTTCAAAATGCATATGTGAAAATATATTCTAATGGGTGGAGGAAGTCATGTGGCAGTGCCTATATATTATTTATTTGTGAGAAAGGGAAAGGACTGTTAAGTTTCATAGTTCTGAAAAACTATACTTTGGTAAGATATATATCTGAATCTGTACCAGTATTCTGGAATATTTTCTACACGGTGATTAAATTCTTTGAAAGATGAAACGATCACCATTCATCACCCAACTCGTTAAGTTTCTCTTTTGGGAAGAACATTTCGAAAATGTACTGCTAACCTTGAAATGAAATAATGAAATGGTAGGCTGTTTCTCTTAAGCTTACCTACGACGTCTCGTTGCTCACTATGAGGAAAGTTTTTTCCTTGTTCCATGAAGAGTTCCACAAGGAAATCCACTGCAATATAACTAGCTGGTGCTTTCATTTAAAGGTGTGAGTTTGGACATTACAACCGTTTTTAAAGTTACCTTTTTAAGAAGTTTGTGAAATCTTGGATCACAAGGTCTAACTTGTTACTTACGGTGAAACATTTTTTATAGGCATTATAACATAGAATACCCCTATAATCCGCTGAAAGAATCGAGAAATCAAGAATAAATGTGTGAAGTGTAGATACTGATATATTTAAACTGAAATTCAATATTCTACATACAGTGACACGCGATTATGTCTTGAAATAACGGATTAAATTGAAATAAACGGGTTAAATTCTCTTACTAACGTTTTACTTATTCAAACTTAAGAAGAAAATTTTAATCCTATTTAACACAGATATGTGTGTAATGTAGTTTTTGTGATATAAGCAGAAAATTAATCTCTAAGCAACCTGTATAACAGAATCCGTAAACCCTCTAAGACTATTAAAAAGTCCAAAACAAACAGGTTAGGAAAAACCTGTAGGCGAGGAAGACTATCAATCAACCTTGTCTGTCAGTTACAGATCTTGGTGACAGCGTATTTGCGCGTTTTTCAATTATCACATTATCATTACGGTAAAACGCCACGTCCAAGTTTTAATCGCAAGTCATTGGCTTTTCGACAAGAGTTGGTCATCTTACTCTTAGCGACCTCTCTTAGCATTTAATGCATTATATAGGCACTGAATCAGTACTACTGCTACTGCAGCAACATCTAGGGAACATTTCAAGAAGTACTCACTGACTCTGCTGACAGCGGTGCGTGCATTATTTGAACTGCGTCGCAGTACAAACATGGCTTCCAACTGAATTTAATTCATGCAGAGTTCCACATACCAGAGAAACAAATTAACTAAGGAAATGGATATTAAGTTGTAAATATACTGCTAGGTATTTTATTCAAATAGCGTCGGATAAATATCAAACTCGGTATTTAAGTTCAGCCCCTTCCAAAGATGCGACAATAACATTTTCAAGAAAATCTTCCCATCCAGAACTACACGTGACATGGAGTATTTTTCGTTATTATTTATTTATTTATTTTCTCAGAAATAGTTTCATTACAGATTTCGTTGTAGGTTCAAGGGGGACGAGGAAACCAAATCGATAGATACTTAAAAGTCTATCACTACCTATATGCTGAGCTTGAAATTCCATACTATTTTCATACATTGTGAGAAAGAACTGAATAAATACAGCACTTTAAGAAAATTACAGCTTTAAAAAACTCAAACCAATAATAACAGATATCCCCCCCAAAAATGGCTGGTGCTACAAGAAAGGTTATTTAAATAAATTGTGTTATTTAAAGAATCTACAATTTTTTCGTGCATTTTGATATAATTCTTATGGTTTACCCTCTGTATAAAATTACAGAACATTCCTTCCGAATGAATAGGACTTCAAAATCTATTTCCAGAAAATTCAAGATAGATATACATTTTATTTGCCATGTAAATATCTTAAGTATACAGAATTTTAATTAAAATACTTGGAGCCATTTCTTGGGAAAATAAAAATATATCGAAAATTTTCATCTAAAGGGTAGTTTTGGACGGGGGGAATTTCTTTGAAAATCTTCATGTCGCATCTTTGGAACACATTGAACTTCATACCAAATGTAGTATTTATCCGACTTTTCATTTTAGAATTATACTGCTCACAGACACACAAGCGCACGAACCTTTTCTAAAAAAAAAAACGTGTATTTTGAGTTCAGGGGGCCTCAAAACATACATTTCCACGGAAATTTCGACTGTCGATAATTGCCAAGCTTGGTATTTAACTTCAATATCTTCCAAAGATGCGACACGAAGATTTTCAAGAAAATCCTTCCACCACAAACTACCCGTTACACGGAACATTTTTCGAAATTTTAGATTTTCTAAAAATGACTAACGATTTTAATTAACATATCATATATTAAATATATTTACATGAAAAATAAAAGTATACTTATCTAGAAATTTCTTAGAATAGCCTGTGAAGTCCTCTTTATTTGGAAGGAATTTTGTATTACCTTGTATAACTGGTAAAGCTTAAGCGATACACGAGAACATACTACACAAAAGATCTCTTTAAAACACACAAAGGTTTCAAATAACTTTTTTGTGGCATCATCTATTACCGAGATATTCGTTATTAATGTTTCGATTTGTTCAATACATTTTTCATTTTTAAAGTCCCATCGATTTTCAGTTGTTTCTCGCGATTGCATGGAAACAGTGTGGAATTTTAAGGCCAGCGTATAGCGTCTAGTTCTTAAACATTTGACTATCACTGTTCTATTTGTCTCCTAACGAAATGTGTAATGTAGCGATTTCTGCAAAGCTTTTTCTGGATTAAAATGAGGTAAATAGAAAAATAAACTTCCGCAAGAATAATTTGTATACCCACTAATAAGCGATTTTCGTATAGAAAGTCATTCTTACAGCCACGCCTGTGTTAAACGTTCACTGCGAGAGTCCTCCGAAAACGTGGGTGTGATCTTGGTGTGCGATGACTGTCAGGGTGAGTAATGCTAGGGAGGGGAGGCTTAGTCATCGCTCATCTTATTGACTCTGCTTTCAATAGCAGACTACTATTTTCATGACAATAGCACCCAATAACGGAAATATTTGTGAAAAGCAAAACGCGGCTCGTTCTACAGTGGTTCCAACTAGGGCGTTTCGGAATTATCACGGGAGTTTCCAATACACCACTGTCGCCCACGTCTGGGTTAAAGGGGACAAGGAAGTCTGAACACATGGAAATTACACCTTAAGTGTGTTAAATTACCACTGCTCCTAAAGTTCTCAATGGTTTTTCCTGAAGTTTTTATGAGTTATTGTATAAATAATGACAATTATTTCAAGTGGTTGTTTGCATTGATAGCTTATGTAGTTGAGTCCATAAAAAGTATTTCATTCAGCAGAAAAATATAAAATATACTCTTAAAACATGTGAATCCATGTACCTTTTTCTCTGATACACACGTTTGCATGCTTGTTCTTAGTATAATCAGCTATCTTCTGAACCTCGATTATTTAGTTACGCATATCAGTTCACTAGAAATTGAAAAAAAAAGATTATTTGCAAAGCCAAAAAAGTAAAAATGTGGAAAATTTGCAATGTTGTTGCTTTCTTAATATCACTAATATACATTATACAATTATGATTGTGGTTCAGAAAATTTAACTATCTGTTGTACACATGTACTGACAATTTCAGCTCTCTACCTCTCATACTTTCTGAGGAAAATGTGCATAAGTATCCAAAAATGTTGTTTTGAGAAAACTGAATTTACAGTTTGAACATTAATATTCTGGCACACTTCAGTACATTCCAGGGTCATAATCATATGCACCTTCATTGCTGGATTGCTTCAGCTTTTCTGATTGCCTTCTCTTGGTCCTGGCCTCTTCTGTTAATTGCTGAACTGCTTGCTGGGCAAGCTATAGTCGTTCGCTGTTGAAAGATACAAAAATGTTCTAAAAAGGGGCGTTGCATGACAGCTTTAAAGGAACGCAGACTAGTATTTAAATGGTATTTAAATGTCTTAAAAACTTCTTGAACCCCCCCCAAAGTATATATATTTTCTGAAACTGGAAATAATAGCGATTTTATTAGTGCCTAAAACCAAAAATGTGATGTTTTCACCCTTTCAGAGTACCTTGTCCCCTTAAATGCTGTGTTACATTCACATGACTTTTTATACTCTATCGTTTATTTTTATATGGCTTCTACAAACTATTCTTACTAAAGCTTGTGACTCTATCCAATAGCGTAGTCAGAAAAATTAAGGGAGGTTATGTATAGGGGTGCATTTTTAAAATAATTTTTATCAATTAAAATGATAAATATGAATTAATTCTGAGTTGAAATATTTAAATAAATCGATTTTATATTCACAGATTAGGGTGTAGCAATTGGAATTAATTTTAGGATAGCTTGTTTTGCGTATTATAAGCAGCAAATGTGATGAGAATTAATAACCACTGTGAAGTATTTTATATTACTGCTACAGGTCATTTTATTTCGTTATAAAATATGGTTTCTAGTTATTTTCTAAGCCAGGAGATATTGCACCAATTTGGAAACCACTCAAACTTAGCACTGGAATGAAAACATACCCCCGATATCTTAATATGGTTGTACCAACACCATCTAAAGTACGGTTTCTGTTGCTGTCACTTCACGCCTTTACGTCACTTTTTACATGTCTAGGACATGGGGCGTAAATACAGCCTATCAGTAATACGATTAGGAGGTATCTCGTTCCTGCCGACCTACAAAGATGCTGTTATTTTAACGAAACCAGATTTACTACTAATTTTTACAGTTTTTAATAATGGGGTATTCCAAAACCCCTCCCGATCTACGCCTCTGATCTATCTACTTCATGTTAATGTAAACAAACCTTTGCAGAAATAGTCTCGTTACAGACTTTGTTGGTGGGTACATACAAGGGGGACAGAGGAAACCGTTTCGATAATCAGATTATTAAAAGCTGGCCGCTTAATCCTCTTTTTATGACATCGCGAGAAACATCTTGACAGACACAAACAACGCTTTAAAGAAATGACAAAAGTATTGAAAACTGCAAACCAATAATAATGGATATCTCGGAAACGGCTGATACCACAAAATAGGATATTTGAATTAAATTGTGAGTTTTAGATCTATACATTTCTTGTATCGTAAGTTTTTGCATATCTCTTATTGTTTACCACTCAGTTGTAAACATACAAAATTATTTCCGAATATAAGGATTGCCCAGGAAGTTCAAAAAACTATATCTTATTTGTCATGCAAATATCTTAAACATGTGGTATTTCAAACAAAATTCTTAGAGCCATTTTTGAGAAAATAAAAAATATCGAAAACTTTTCCATGTAAAGGGTAGGTTTGGATGAGCGCAAGACCATCCACGGGGGCCAATCATGGCGCGAGTTGCGCCATCAGAAACATTTGGGGGGGGGGATTAAAAGGTAGAGGAATACAAAAATATTGAGTGAAGTAACGTAAGTAATATAAATACATTTATTACAATTTTTAATTAAGTATTCTAATTGATAACTAAGTTTGTCTATATAAAGACTTGTTTGTCTTTATATTACATATAAAGTAATTTGAAGTACAATTCATACCGTGTGATACAATGCGGCGTGTCGAAATGTGTAGATAAAAGGAACTATAACATTACAGGTAGGTATGTAGTTGTTCAGAATATATACTGTTATTATACTTACTATATTGGTCTGTTTAGATAGATACAATAGGATACATTCAAATAATAAGTAATAAAACTACCTGCCAAATATCTTATTTATATTTTTTTTGCTGTAAATATTACTGGTTTTTTAATGGTTCTATCTTTCCAATTATTTGTTTAAGCTTTTATTGTAGCTACTATAGTACCTTAATACACATCTTTGCGAAGCTTCCAAGAAACTAAATAGTTGAACTGAGCTCTCAGAAAAATTGGGGAGGACAGTAACGTTGCCAGAAACATCTTAGGTGGGTTTATGTAACTGATCATTTTTTTAAACAATTTGTTTCAATTCAGATGATAAATATGAATTAATACTGAGTTGAGATATTTATATAAGTCAATTTTATATTCACAGATAAGATGCAGCAATTGGGATTAAAATTACGATAGTATGTTTTGCGTATTCTAAGTGGCAACCGCGTTGTGACAAGACCACTGTGAAGTATTTTATATTACCGCTGTAGGCCATTTTATTTCACTACAATAGGATTTCGGTTACGTTCTAAACTGGGAGATATTGCACTCATTTGGAAAACATTCATATTTAGTGTCGGAACGAAAACATACCGCTGATATCTTAACATGTTTATAACAACGCCACCTAAAGTACAGTTTTGTTACTGTCACCTTTGGCGATGTGACTAAGAGACAGCGTAAATATAGAGCTACCAGCGGGGAAGGGGGGGGAAGGGAAGGATGGGCACCGCTGGGTGGGGAATTTCCTTGAAAATCTTCGCGTCGCATCTTTGGAAGATACTGAACCTAAATACCAACTTTGGTATTTATCGGACTTTCTATTTTAACACAAACATACAAGAACTTTCCTTCTGAAATAGCTTTTTCGGATTCAGGGACCTCAAAACATGTATTTCCGGTGAAATCTCGACATTAATTTTTGGTTAGAATACAATACTTCCTCCACTTACTGCAAGCATGAAATAGAGAAAAAGAAAATAGCAAACACCATAAGCAAGGTTAAATTCATATCCACATTAGGTTAAGTTGCACCATTCTAATTGTAGGAAGATTTTGATAAATATCCCCCACCCCAAGCCACCCTTTACATGGAATTACTTTTCGAAAGTTTTTCAAAAATGCTCTAACGATTTTGATTAAAATACTGTATACTTAACATATTTACATGACAAATAACAAGTATGTGTTGAATTTTCTGTAAAGTCCTCTTCATTCGGAGGAAATTTTGTATAATTTTGTGCAACGGGTAAACCATAAGAAATGTAGAAAAACGTACTAAGATCTCTTTGTCAAATAACTTTTTCAAATTTCGTTTATTTTAATTACAAAAAGTTCACAAGCAGTGCTTAACTCTTTATTTAATCCGCCACAATCATGGGTAGTTTTTGTTTAGAGCGATGAAGCCCAATCTGTTCTCTTAAGAACTAAGATTCAAAGTCCATAGTTCACCCCAGCTACTATATTTGAAGAGATTGACAAGTTAAACCAATCAAGTTTCAGTCCTTGTCAGCACAAGTGGAAATGAGTGGGAAGGGAAACTCCCTTCATTCCCTCTCTCTGTAAAAGGGCTCACTGGTTTAGAGTAATAAATTCAGTCACAACTGTCTCGAAATTACTGATGTGATGTGTAATTTTTAATCCGCACCGCTTGATATGAAATCGCATTATGGTCCAGGCATTCAGTCCTAATTGGAGATGGTGAAAATGAAGCATTGCAGAGCCGCCTGCTAAGGCAGGAATCTCCTCTTCTGCCCCGGCATCTACCGAGGGAATTTCGCCGCCACAGCCTGGGCCAACCTACGCCTCGGCCGCAGCTTCGCCGCCACACTCACCGGCATCCACGCTGCCGATTCTGGGAACTTTCCAGCCACCGCAGAGGCAGCCTGTGCCTCGAGGGAGGTACAGTGCTGTCATCAGAGAGGGACCTGCCAGTCAGGTTCCTCATCACCGAGCTCACCAGCAGTGGCTGAAGGCCACCAGGGTCATCGGAGCACAGGGACCCACGTCGATCGTCAGGATGGAGTTTGCAGACCCTGGTGACTACGAAGCGACCTTGAGGGCGGGCCTGCCCTTGTTAGGGCGGTGCTTACGCATCGAGGCCAGCCGAGTGGAACGCCAGGCTCCCTGCAGGCGCTGCTGTGCCTATGGGCACATTGAGACGTCCTGCACAGCACAACAGAGGTGTCACTACTGTGCGCCTACAGCACCATTGCTTCATGCAAGCAGCACGATCTGCGCCGTCGCCGCCGTTATTGTGCAACTTGTGGAGGGACTACTCACTTCACCGCCAAGCGCTCTGCCCCCTGCATCCTCGCAGGAAGGCATCGCCGAAACCGCCTGCTCCTTCCACGCCACCGCAGCTGAAACCATCACCACCACTACAGCCTACAGCAGTCACCTTGGAATCATCACTAGCACACTCGACCGGAGCGGCGACGCGGGAAGCCATTCAGGATCTTCATGCTGAGTTCCTGAACTTCGGTGTCCGTTTAGCCGCTCTGGAAGAGTCCATAGCAGACATCACTCAGAAACTCCAAGAACTTCAATGTCTACAAACACTCGTGGAAATTAACCATCAGGCCATCGCCACCGAAGTTCCAGCCCGGCTAGAGAAAGTCTACGACCGCCTCTACGCCGTGGAGAGCTTGGCAGCGAACTTCAACATGCCGTCGAACAGAAGGCATCACCGTCACTAACCTTTACCACTACCACCAGGAATCCTTTCTTATCCTCACCTTAACTTCGCTGAGGGGGCAGGCTGGGCCTTGGTCAAGCCTGTCTCAGAGCACACAATACTTACTCCTCTGGCGACCGCACTGCGGCCCAGTTCAACCGTCACCTTGGAATGCGCGGGTACTTTAGGCGGTACCGCAGCAAACCTTCTCCTTTCAATCCGGTGGAGGAGTTTTTAGTGGGTATGCCGATATCGGTGAGTCCCACACTCCCAGTCCCCCGACTCCCATCGGGGCTGGGGTTAGTGATTAAATCATTTTCTCCTCCACTCGAAAAAAAGCCAACTTGAATGTACGCGCAGCAAAATATCAAATAGTTTTTGATTCTATTCAAGCCAGGCTATTCCCAGAAAATTATAGATGTACGTTTTATTTGTCTGTAAATATCTTTCATATATGGTATTTTAATCAAAACTATTAGAGACATTTTTCAGAAAAAAGTTTTTCGAAAAATCTTTCGTGTATGAGTAGTTTGGGGGTGGGAGTCGTATTGCATCTTTGGAAGACTTAAATACCAAATTGGGTATTTATCCGACTTTCATTTTTGAGTTATGCTATTCACCGACATACACACGCACATTTTTATAAAAAAAAGCTTTTTTAATTATTCAGGGGGCCTCAAAACATGTATTTCTGGTGAAATCTCGATGATGAATATTTGTGTGGAATGCAATTACCTTCACTACCTACTCTGTACGTGGTAGAGAAAGTAAAAATAGTTTACATAATAAAACGCTGTTAAATACTGAGGGATGACAAGGGATTAATCCATTCTTTTACAAAATTATCATTCCCTACGTTGGTTTGCAACATTGATTCAACGGCTCATTTCACTATCCACATACGTTTAATCGCAAGTAAGTTAGCGCTAGGTGATTACAGAGAACCTCCTGTAGCGCTTCTGAAGGGTCTTCCCCTAACTAGTGGTTAACACACCTGGCTGATTCACTTGAGAGTTAATTTTTTTACAATATATGTAGGAGTTAACCTAGCCTTCGTTTGAGCCCTGACTGAGAGTTTGGTCTTTATGTACCTACTCCTGTTTGCCTATAAATACTTAACAAGTTTTTTGTTGGTCATACTCAATAATGGCTCATGAGTATACATTTTGGGTGTTCACAACATTTTAGTCAGATAGCTCTGAAAATGTGAAATAGCCAGTGGCGGCTGTTTATAAGAGCACAAGAGCAGCGAACACCCTAAATGTTTACAGCGTGCGGATTTATTGGTTATTTCATTCTTTAAATGCTATTAAATGCAACTACATATATGAGACAATTTAAAATCCAAGGCGTTTAGATCTGCTGCGCTAGTCTTCTAAACTCAATGAGACAAGGCAACAGTGTCACTAACACATCTTCACTTGTGCACGTTTTAAGGAGCTTCCGCGCATGCGTATCTGGTATGACGTAATTACCTTATTGGGCAAAAAACATACGGATCGTGCACACGTGAAGAAGTGCACTAGCGCGCGAAGCTTTTCCGCACTCTGTTTCAATACTATCACTAAATTATTTTACGTAATGCCACTAGCACACTACGGCAGAAGTTAAAGTCACTGTGGTAAAATTAGATTACGTGCACAAGAGCGGCAACTTCTCCCAGTTTCTCTATACAACATCCATAATCTTAACAACATTTTAATTTTTACATTACTTCGTTCTTGACCTAACACATACTTAATTATGCGCACAACAACAAACCATTTCTTTCGTCAGACAAGTTATGCATTATTATTATTATTATTATTATTATTATTATTATTATTATTATTATTATTATTATTATAGTTATTCTTAGGGGCGGCTGCAGCTGTATCAGTTTGTTCATAATTATATATATATATATATTATACAACAAATGTTATTTCACACTTTCACGCCTGTCTAACTAAAATTTTGTGCACACCTAAGGTGTATATTCACGAGCCACTACTGGAAATAGCATCTGCTGTATAATAGTTATGTTTATAAACGAACTGAAACAATGCAGCCGCTCCCAACAACATCAACAGTAACTAAAATAATAATAATAATAATAATAATAATAATAATAATAATAATAATAATAATAATAATAATAATAATGAATACGTTATTTACAGTGCCTTCGCTTTATGCCAAGGCCGCGGATCGCGCGAATGCGTGCTCCGCACACAGCCTACTACACTGCGGGGTTTTCCGTTTCGTAACTCACGCGTTACTTACAATGTTAGTAACATGTATGTAATGAATACTAACCTTATTATAAGTGTTGTTGAAAGTAATGTCCATCTACGCGAAGACATTCTTGACATCGTCGGATGAAATTACCATTCACGCGTGTTCTCTGGTTACAACGGATTCGGAATAAGGAACTCCGATCCATCTCTTCTGTCTGCCATTGTCGCCAATGAGGCTACTATATGAAACTTTAGCACTGTCATACGTGGAAGATATAGTAAGGCGTCTGATTAAAAATTTCCACACCAGATTGAATTTTCATGAGGACACTCTTGTTTAATCCCCGTGGTACTATTTACCTAGAAACCGCCGCTCCAGGCGCTATCGGTTTCCCGCATAGCTTGTGGGCACTAAACCAGCCAACAGCTTACAAACCTGATCGCAAGTACTCCCCCCTCCCAATGGGAGTGAGCCAAAGCTTATAACCAACAGCCGTTTCCGATACGGAAAAAGCACCAGCGGAGCACGACAGATGAATCTGCTCCGTTTAGGAACCTATAACAATAGTACTACCTTATTACCACCTCTCTCCCAAAAATCTAAACAGACACACCAAAACCGTCCTAAGAACTCAGTTTTAAGCTCCACCAAGGACAGGTACACGGCAAATATACGAGCATACCAGACAGCGGTCGGTGGTCGGTCATATCTGTAATTCTTGATACTGAAACACCCATATAAAACTCTGTAGTCTCCCAATAAAATATACATACATCTCATCCCTAATTACGATATTCTAAATACTTCCTGTTACTAGTAATTTAAAACTGATGATCGAAGTATATGAATCAATGCTCAATGTATTTGTCAATATTTAATAAGCTGACCATTTAATTTTGGTTAGTGATGTTTTGAAGCTTATGACCTAGAATTAAAAAATCTAAAATCAAATCATACATAAATGAAAATGTTCCAGACTCTAAAAGGCTAATGTTGTCTCCTTTATAACTTCACATTTTCGTACAAATAGTTTATTTCTTACAAAAGCTTACTACAGCCGTCCTAAGTGAATACCCATGCAGCTCAATCATGGTGCTGAGACTTTGTCCAGTTTTCAACTATCACTTCTCTCAGTTCTCACTGTCATTGTTTTGATCTGATTCAACTTTCACTGGGCCTTTTCTTAGTTCACCTGTGACTAATGTGAAATAGTTCAATTGCCCTGTCACTGCACTTTTTTCATGTCGTAGCCTCTTCTTCCGGATGGTTCACTCGCTGGGGAATCGAACACAAGACTTCTACAATCTTTTCCTCCCTAGTAGCATTTGCTACACTGCACAGCAGTCGTCACCAATTCGCTTGGAGAACCTCACTTAATATCGTAGTAGAAACACGCTCACCAACTCGTTTACTCACTCATCGATCCACTCGCCTGACTGACTAATCCTCTCGGAGAATTCTAGCTTAAACAGGGCGGAAGGTGACCTATGATCCACATTTTAAACTATGAAAGAACACGTTGCTATGAGTGTTTTTTCTTAAAACATTTTTCCATAAGGGTTTCCGTTCTTGAGGTAATTGCTATTTTATTTTGCACAACATTTTAACACAGTAAATTCAAGAGGTTTACGTTATATTCAACAGGTTAACTTTTAATTCTTCACCTTCAGCTGCTATGGTAACAAAAAAATAAGTACTTCCGGTATACAAATAAACACAAAACTAGAATGAAACTGAAATAGTATTATTTATGCACGCTCTTTAACGGCTATGGTTCTTGGCGTTCCGTTCTATATTGGACGTGAAAGGCCGGGAATTTTGCTCAGAGGCCTCTTTATCAGGCTTGAAGTAAATCTTCGTAACGGGACCTCGTCTTTACTTCCCTTCCGAAAGAAACCACGCTAAGGATTTTACGCCCGAAAAAAATCCGATGCCCTCCGCCGGTTTGAACTCGCGACCTCGGGAACTAGAGGCTAAGCATGGTACCACTAGATCACAGAGGACGACAGAGAAAATTACAATGATTGTAACGTAACCTAAATAGCATATGGAATATGGAACTGAGGAAGCATTTACAATATTACGCAAACTATTAATAGGAACACTTATTTTAAAGGTAAATAAGAGCTTGAAAAACCCAAGCTATACGATTATGCTTCCTTTCTTTGTGAATATGAAAATTTGTGAATGGTTATTATTAAAGCAAGACAAGAACAGAAACTCAATGATAACTTCATTTTATGTTTAGAGAAATTGATGTGTACCCCTCACAATACACGTGCTTCACAACGTTTTCTCCAATTCCGCTGCTCTCTGCGAAGTACGGGTTGTTTCTTATTTCTTCCGCTGCTCGAAGTATTCGTTCCTGCAACGTTTCCACATCAAGCACTTCTGTAATGTACAATCGATTGAATTTATTTTGTATTTTAAATTTTATACATTGTAAGGACGCTGATAACCTTAGATGTTTAGCGCCCTTAAACCCCATCTCATCATCATCGATTGAATTTAGATCTGACAATCTTGGTGGCCATTTTATGGGTCCTTTCCGAGCGATCCAGCGTCTACGTAGGTGTTGTGTTGATGGCCACACACGACTCTGCTTTTGTGCGGTGGTGCGCCGTCATGTAACAGCCTAATATAATTTCTTACTGCCTCAACCATAATCAGCAAAGTTTCTGGAAAAAACGAGATATATGGTCCCTGTCAAAACCCAAGGAAGAATCAACGTAACAATTAATGTGTTTCCTATGATTCCTGCCCAAACAGTTACAGAAAATCTGTGCTGAAAGCTGTCTCGTCTTATTTTGTGTGGATTTTTGTAAGCCCAAGTGTGTGCATTATGGTAATTAGGTACTCCATTTCGGTAAGTCGACTTTGCTTCACTCACTGCAAGAATTTTAAGGGAAAAGTCCCCTCCTTGTTGAAGAAACCATTAGGAAAATGCTACCCTTGGCGCATAAACTGCTTCAGAAAGACACTGGACGCGCTGAGTATGATAAGGGCGTAGCGGTTCTTTTAATGTTCTCAAAACAGACCAATGGGATACGCCGATAGTGCAAGATACACCACGGCTGCTCCTTTTAGGATCCTCCACCAAATGAAAGATTCCTTCTTCTTATGCAACATTTCTTTGACCAACTCTTTTAATATCAGGAGATACTCTTCCTGTGTTTAGCGCTCTTTGACAGACGAAGACAAATGTCCTAATATGTGGCGCTTGTCTGTTTGGAAATATTTTTCGATAAATTCTTGCCGCAGTTGCCGCATTACGATGTGCTTCACCGTAAATGAGTAGCCGTTCAAGATACTTGGCATTAGTCAAGTTAGCCTTGAGCTGATAATCCGCTGTTTCCAAGACAAGCCATTAGCGCAAAATGCTGATTGTGTTTCTTTACAAGCAACTGAAGCGCGTTTCTTTCGATCTTACGGTGTTGTATGCTGTGTAGTCTTGTGGCTAACGATGTAGATTCAACTGAGACAAATTTCGAAAACTTATAATAATAGTAAGAGTGTTAATTGTTTTAATCCAAAATTTATTTAAACGCAGAAAATACTTATCATCCAATCTCCTCTAAGATATATTTGAAAAATCTGATGTGTTACACTCACATGACTTTCTCTACTCTTGTACAAACTATTTATACAAACGCTTATTCTCCATATGCTTCATGTTTATCGAGATGTCAATCTTATTGCTAATTTTCTTGTAGGTGCAAGGGGAATATTGTAGGTTTTAAGCGATAGTCAAATATTTTAAGCGCTGGTTGCTATGTGGCGCATTCCATTCTCTTTGCATGTCCAGGTTATAAAAAAGTGAATAACGAATTTGAGAAAAAGTATAAGTATTGGAAAATTTAAGGGAATAACGACCAATATCTCGAAAACTGTTCACTCAACAAAAAATGTAAATGACATAAATTGTGTATTTTAACGCGATCTACATTTTTTGTGTAGTAAAATTTTCTCTATCTCTTATGGTTTACCAGTTATGCAAAAGTCGTTCACAATAAAGAATACTTTTGGAGACATTCCCAGAACATTCGAGATATACATTTCATTTGACATGACAATATCTTAAACATATGATATTTTAATCAAAATCGTTAGAGCCATTTTTGAGAAAATTAAAATTTTCGAAAAATGTTCCATGTAAAGGGTAGTCTGGGGTAGGGGGATTTTCTTGAAAACCTTCGTGTCACATCTCTGGAAGATGCTGAAGATACTGAAGATCTGGAAGATACTGAACCTAAATACAAAGTTTGGTGTTCATCCGACTGTTCGTTTCTGACTTATGCTGTTCATAGACACACAGACACACACACGGACATGTTTCCAAAAATGCTTTTTTTGGATTCAGGGGGTCTCAAAACATGTATTTCCGGTGAAATCTCGGTATCGAATTTTTGGGTGGAATACAATACTTACCCTACTACTATACGTAGCAGAGAAAGTAAAAATGATATAAGTTTATAAAATCTTCATTTAAAATAGAGTTAATATTAAACAATTTTTCGCCCTTTTCTAAAAAACTACCTTAAAAACAGCAAAACTGCCCTAAGATTTTTGTTCTATTCATTACAAAGATGATGATGATGATCACTGAGTGGCCTCTTAAAGAGGACTGCAGGTAGCCTAATAGAGCCCTTCGTGCCTCTTATTCTTAGCATTACTCAAGTTCGATAGTCCGTATAAGAGGACCACGTCCTAGATATCTGTCCTTCTTATCTTCTCAAGTTACAAAATGAAGAAACCTAGGGATGTATATCTATGCATAGCGAAACCTTCACATTCACATAAAGGTTCGAAAGACCCATTAAGTCTGCGCAGAGTGTTGTCGCCTGTAAGAAAGCCCAGAACTCCTCTTAGCCTATATCTTCAAATTCAGCAGAAACTCGCTCACTTTCCGGTCGGGCCCCAATATCAAAGCATGGGCCTGTCTGACAGTGGTTTGCTTACTCCGCATTTCCAGATGAGCCCTCGTCATAAACTGGGTTATCCCATACTTGAAACTTCTTGTCGACATTCCACATAAGGGCTCAGGCCCAATAAAATCGAACCCCGATCCCCACTTTGCAAGAGTGTCTGCCACCGCATTTCCTCTTCGTCGTCCTCAATGGACTAGTGGTACCGAGCTAGCCTCTAGTTCCCAAGGTCGCGGGTTCAAACCTGGCAGAGGGCGATGAATTTTTTCGGGCGTAAAAATCCTTAGCATTACGGCACGTAAAAGAACCTCAAGCCTGATAAGAGGCATCTGAGCAAAATATCCAGTCTTTCACGCCCAATATAGAATGGGACGATAAGGACCATAGTAGTTAAAGAGCGTCCATAAATAAAACTCAATTTACCTCATTTCCTCTAATACCAGTGTGCCCAGGAACACAAACATGGGTAACCGGGAAGTTGGTACACAGACTAACATCATTTGCCATTGCTACAACAATCTGGATTAGTTTTAATCGCCCTAAGCTTTCAAAGCTGCCATACTACCTGAGCGGATGTACCATCCGTTCGTCCGCATGGCTTAGTGCAGCGCAAGCTAAGATTGCATAGACCTCAACCTGAAAGACTGTGGCAACTCGACCAAGCGTTCTATGGCCTTGCTCTATGGTTCCAGGAGCCAGCTTCCGCCCTGCCCCCGAAGCGGGAACTGTCCGTAAAACACGTCCTGTCCCTGTCTTTGGGACAGACCGGTGTCTGGATCCCACTCCTCCTGGAGGGTATTACCACCGTATAAGTTGGACTTAGGTTACACCTACTCACTGTCGAATCTTCTGTCATCAGGGTTATTTGACACATCTCCTGCAGTCCAGAAAGTATCAGCGAGTGCTCTTTATGGGGTAGCTTAAAATACCAATCCCAGAGGCGATGCCTACTCATCCTGGTTACTTCCTTCACAAACAGGTGCAAAAGGGGGATTGTCCACCGAGATCTGTAAGGTGGTCGTCCGCACTGCCATCATCATGCATGCCAATTTTTACAGCGAATCCTGCTTGGCAGCGACTGCCTTCGTAAGAGTGGCAGGCCACCAAACTAGCGGCGTATAACTATTGACGATTTTATAACTGAGGTGTATAGCCATTTTACCACCTAAGGCCTCAGGCCCCACCTCAGTCCTATATATCTCCGACAGGCACATAAAGCATTGTAGGCCTTCTTTACTTTATATTCAACATGATTTTTTTCAGCTAGGCCTGGCATTCAGAATGGCCCCTAGATATTTGAACGCAGAGGAAAGCTATAACTTCTTCCCAAATACACTGCAGTTTATGAGAATTGCAAAGAAAGAATTTCCCGAATAGCTCCAAACCTGGTGGAAGCGTAGAAGAGTTGCAAGCAATAAGTGATTAGGTTTGCAGAGAGATGGGATACACGTAAGTCGAGCGCAGCCCTCTCGTGTCGGTCCCACAAAGTCAGTATTGCACCCAGTTTAGTCAGTACAGAACTGTCAAACAAGGTGGAAACAATAAAGTAGTGCCAGTATGCCTCGTTGACGTCAAAGGGAGCCATATCGGCACGTGAGTGAGTTCGAACGGGGAAGAATGATCGGTCTCCGGGAAGCGGGTTCTTCATACCGTGACATTTCGGCTCGTGCAGGGCATGCTGCTACGACAGTGATACGTGTGTGGAAGCAGTGGATAGATGAAGGTCGTACGCAGCGAAGAGCGGGTATTGGTCCACGGAACTGACCATAGCACGGGATGGCCGTCATTTTGTCCGCATGGCCATAACGAACCGTACAGCTTCATCCGCAGTGTTGGCTCGACGGAGCACTGCAACAGGTATGAATCTGTCTGCACCAACGGTTCGTCGCCGTCTGCTGCATGTTGGACTGGTTGCATGCATGCCATTACATCGGCTTCCATTGTCCAGAAACCACAATCTCCTCCGACTGCAAGCTCGTGAACACCGTCACTGGGGTGCTGAGTGGCAAAATGTAATCTTTTCGGACGAGTCCCGCTTCAACGTATCTTACAATGCTGGCACATATGTGTCCGGCGGTACCGTGGTGAGCGCAACCTGGAGGGCTGCATTATTGAGCGGCATAGAGGACAAACGCCAGGCGTGATGGTTTTGAGCGCCATTGGTTACAACAACCAATCTCGCCTCCTATGAATTGAGGGCACTTTGAACAGCAACTGGTACCTAACAGTGGTTGTAGAGCCTGAGGTACTCCCCCTGCTTCAGGCATCTCTACAGACCACACTTCAACAGGACAATGTCTGGCCACATATTGCGAGGAATGTACAAGAAAGAGCGACGGGTACCATTGCTTCCCTAGCCTGCACGTTCGCCTGACATGTCGCCCATCGAACATGTCTGGGATATGGTTGGTCGGCACCTGGTACGTCACGGTCCTCCAGTTATCAGTGTCATGGATTTGTGGGCTCGAATACAAACTGTGTGGAGGGAAATCCTTCAGCAACTTATTCAGAACCTTTTTGATTCAATGCCACTGCGTGTAGCAGCTCTAGTTTCAGTGCACGGAGGCCACACCAAATACTGAATATTAGGGCTCAAAGGTCATGTATAGATTTGAAAAGTTTATCATTCTATACTTGTCATGTACCTAACCTGTAGTATTAAATTCAATGAATTAATGTGTTTCCTTCTTGGTTTTGCAAATTTCACAAACGGCAGTATAGATGGGGCTCTGCCAAATCTGGCAGCCTCCTCCTCTTTGTCAAGATCATTATTTCAGTGTTGTCCGGATAAATGGACAAGTCCGTTTCTCTGCAGCATTCCTCTAATGCATGCAGGGAGCTCTGTATGAGATCGAAACACTTGTTAAGGCATATGCCATCGGTTGAATTCCTCCCCTATTGAGTCTGTTCAGCAGTTCATCCACCACCAGACGCCACAGAGTAGGTGAAAATATCCCCTCTTGTGCACAGCTCCGGAGCACTGGACTCACACCCCTGAGTGACCACTGGCTGACTGTTTTCCAGTCATAATCCAGTACGTGACAAACGGGCTGACTCCCCTACTCTCCAGACACTTCTTAATGGCGCCTAAAGTCATATGGTTAAATGCACCTTCAATGTCCAGGAAAACTGCCACGGCGAGTTCTCCCACTAGCGCCCTCTCCAGTCTCAACAAGAGCTGGTGGAACGCCAGTTTCCGTGGTTTTTACCCGGCTAGTAGGCATACTGATGAGGGATGTAGGTCTGTCAACCACTATCCTATTCCTCAAATATCTATCTACCAGTGTTTCCAGGACCTTCAAAAGAAAGAGTGTTAGACTGATAGAGCAAAAATCCCTAGGCAAGCGGTAGTACTGTCTACCCGGCTGAGGTATAAACGCCATCATGGCCTGCCTCCAGGGGCGAGAAACGTGACTTATGTCCAAACAGGCCCTAAATATATTCATGAGGTGGGAAAAAACTATCTCCTAGACATCCTGAAGAAGAGCAGGAAAGACCCAAGGCTTTTATATGGCTCAAAGGAAAATATTGCTCTTTTTAAAAGTGACAAACTTGGTGGCCACTACGGGAACACCTGCGTGCCTTAACCAGTTTGGCTCTTGATCTATTACACAGGTCTCCGGAAAATAGGTCTCAGCAACAGTCTTAAGGTCTTCTCCTCAGACTGCGTCATAGCAACAGTCTTCCTTCGAGGCCAACTTGGCCCTACCTCCAGAAACCAGCAATCTCTGCAGGCGAGCGAGGCACGACTGCTTTTGTATATTGTCAGAGAAGTGTCTGCAAGATTCCTCGGAGGACATCCTGATTTCCTTGTTATATATTCTTTGAGATTCCGTATGAATGTTATATTCCTTATTGGCCATATATGAATTATGTAGCCTACGTGTCTTTTTCTTGGTGGATCTTAAAAACGAATTCCATCTAAGTTTATCTTTAATTCGCACCTCCTGAACGAGGGGAAAATGTCTTTCATAGGCAGACACCAGGGTGTTTATGAAAAACCCACGTACTATTGCAGGTCCTCCGCATTTTTTAGCTTGATCTGGGTCCATTCTTAGTCGCAATCCAGGTCCCTTATAAAGGAGTTCGAATTGGTCCTTCTAGCGTTTCTGTACAGGTGGTCCTTTCTTTTTTGACCAAAGAAAATATGTCTATCGTCAGGCAGAGGAGGTTCCAGACAAACCCTTAAGTCATTAATTTCCTCTAGAATCCCGAAGGACGCTGGTGACAAGTCTAGGACCTCCTCCCTTCGATAATTGACAAAAATCGGAATGTCCCCTTCTTTCAAGATCTCGCATCTGCCGAGCTCAAACACTTGAGCCACATCTCTCCCCTACCGTTAATATCCGTACTACCCTAAACGCTATGGTGAGCGTTGTAGTCACAGCCAACCAAAAGGTTGAGGTTTCCTTCCCTGAAATAAAGCACGGTTTCTGAACTCCTGAGAAGGAGATTCCTCAGAGTCGTATGGGAAAGAGGCCAAGCAGACTACCACATGACGTGGCACTCAGCCCTCCTCATACTTCAGTAAGTCTGCTACAAATCTTTAGAAAGGAAGCCTGGCTGTTACTGAGTTTTGTAAAGACACTTGCAATGGGTTTTTCATCAGCCGAAGCACTGAAAATGGCATCACGCTTTATATTTAGTCCCATAATAAGACCATGCCGAACCTAGGGTTCTTGAATTATGGCGACAAGTAAGCCATGCTTCATCACGTTACAAGAGAGAAATCGCGAAGCGATAATACTATGTTGCAAGTTAGCCTGAATGAATGAAATCACCATAACTTAGCTTCCTCCACTTAAACCTTTTTCGTCAAATTCCAGTTCTCTTAGGGCCATCTAGTCCCCTTCTGGGATAAATGAGGAGATTAGATCCCCCTTCTTTGTTGGCGGAGCCGGCATCTCCACATCTCCGGGAGTCTCCTTTTTGATAATGCTGAGCACGGCCCCCTTTCGGGGCCTCGAGCTCGGTACTTTTAATAATAATACTCTCGGGGTCCTTACGCGGGACTTAAGGCTTTGGAAACAGGGCATGTTTCGTCAGTCTCCGGGAGTTGCAATTACATTTTCCATTGCTATAGTCTTGATAGTCGGGTCCCCTTTTCGACCCAGCTCCCTCAACTGTATTATTCATTCACTTGGAGCCCTCCAGTTTAGTGGAGCTAAAGCGCGTAAAATCCTTAGCATGGCTTCCTTCGGAAGGGAAGTAGAGCAGTGGTCCGGTATTGTAGATTTACGACACGTTAAAGAACCTCAAGCCTGATAAAGATACCGCTGGGCACAATTTTCGGCCTTTCACGCCCAATATTGAATGGAACCCTAAGAGCCATTTTAGTTTAAAAAACATCCACAAATAAAACTCAATTTAATTTTAATTTGACGCTATAATTCCTCATTTTAACTGGAGATAAATCAGGTCCACCCAGGCAGAGCCCGCATACCTGGGTAAGACTAAATACTCAGAGAGGTCGTCGGGTATTTTAAAGGCTTCGCTAGCAACACATCTCACATGTGCCATGCGCCCTTTCGGCACGGGTCGCGTAACACTTTGGAGTTGGACAGTTTGTTCACGATCTCTTATTGGTTATTCAGAGACAGGCCTGTACAGCGTATTTGTAGTCAGCCGACACCACTGGTCAGGTCACGGCTATCCACCATCTGCCGACGCGTCCGGTACCCACTCAAGGTCCAGCTTTAGGGGCTTACAGACTGTTAGAACACACCAGGGGCCCCAGCTGCGGATTTTATAACAAAGAGTCATCCTGTTCAAGGATGATCATAGGTCACCTTCCACCCTGTATGTCAATGGAAACTTTCACATTCCAAAACTATTTGGGCACGCTCTGGAGGCGGAGGGAAGGAAACTTCCAGAAGGTTTTGGTTATCTGCCTACAGCGCAACTAGTGTTTACGCCGGGCGAGAGCTACTTATCTCCGACTGCCAGGCGCCGATCTCCCGGTTATCTTAATCCATAACTGTTGTGCCACTATACCAAAATAAGGTATTTGAAAAAGCCTTCTGCTTATCTGTTTCTAAACAAATTCCAGCTGTTTTATCTATTTTCTAATTATTCATTTCGAACTAAACATGCTATCGTAGAATGGAGTGAATAGAATCACTGGAGTGAATGGGGCCAAAAGGTTGGAAAGTTTTACACGAGACCATGAAATAAATTGTATGCAAGCTAAATGTGTACACCAAAGGTTATAGTTGAGTATCAATGATTGTCTTTGATATTTAAACAGCTTCTAGGTTGCCTGGGTTCATGGGTTGGTTGATCTGCAATCAGCTGACACAACCTCCAGTTATTTGGTGAATTTTGATATTGAAACAACTTTTACTGTATCTGTGGATCTATTGGAGCTTAGGATAAAAGGTATACATTTTATTTGTGGTTTATATGTAGGCTAAATATGCCAAAGTGCTTTTTGAAAAATGTTGACAATTACATGTATTCCAAAAATGTCGCTTTAATGTTATGCCCATTCATTGTAGATTTTGGGATCAATAGGATCACCATGCTCTTGGATTGTAAACAGATCCTCATGGGAAGCATTTGAAGAAGCATGATGCCATCATTTTAGAAATGGAAAAAAGCAGTAAATGAAAGAAATGTATCAATAAGAGCTGCAAGCAGGGATTTTGAATTCCATACACTGTTTTTCACAGACACTTAGAATAACAACAATAAAAGCCAGAGAATACTGTCTGAAACTTAAGAACAAATTTTGGTAAAACGAATTTTGCTGGAATGGGGTTATCCATTGGAGGTGTATAGTTTGAGGCTTATTGTGAAAAATTATTTAGATGCTACTGGGCAAAGTGTATGAAAGTTTTAAAATACCATGCCTGGCGTAGATTTTGCACTAAGCTTCCTGAAGCGTAACAATAATTCATTGTCAGCAAGACTGTGTCCAACCATTAAACGATCCAAAGCAGTTGTGTCAGCGATGATTCTAAATGAATACGTTGACAAATGGAAAGGACACTGGTTGGTATTCCTGCTAGTAATATTATGAACTACGATGAGACCAGTTTAACTAATGAGCCAGGCAAAATGAGGGTCATTAATAAACACGGTACCAAGTATCCGGAAAGAATAATGAATAGCTCGAAAGCCTTCTACTTCAATAATGTTTGCAGGCAATGGAGAAGGGAAAGTGCTTCCATGTTATGTTGTGTAAAAGCTACCAATTTGCACTTAACTTGGACAGAAGAGGGCCCCAAATGCAACAGATACAGCAGGAGCAAATGTGGATGGTTTGATAGCTACGCGTTCGAGGACTGGATTAATACAGTAATTATTTTTTACTTTAGGAATATGGATGTTAGGAACATTTTAATAGGCGATAACCTCTCTTCACACCTGACTAATACGGCCATAAAAAGCTTGTCAGGATCATAATATTTCATTTGATTTCTTCCAAGCAATTCCACACACCTTATCTAACCACTCGATGTGTAGTGATCTTCTGTCCCAAAGACAGTGTTACGACATCCAAGAAAATTTCGGCGGCCATCCGGGATAAGGCTGCAGACAATTAAAACCTGGCTTTGCAGGTGGAGGTATAATTCCAATTGACAAACAAAGGGTTTTGTCCAAGTTGCCTGAAGCATCAGATGGAAATTATGCTGAAGATAATGAGCGCATGGATAATTTGTTTTTCAAAGAATCGTATCTGCACTATGAGGATACAACTCCTAAAAAAAGAAAGAAGAAGCTTGGTTACTGCAGGAAAAGATCCCAGAGAGTAGTGAGTCTGACAGTGAGCAACCAACACAAGAAAACTCTCCTGAAAGTGAAATTGATATTCCCAGCTCCGAGCTCGGTGATGATCATGAGGATATGGGAGATTTAGATGCTGTGGGAAATGAAATGGCAAATAATTCCCATGTACATCAGGTGGCTACAGAACAAATAAGGAACGAATATTGGCTGTTTGTTTCTCTTCCAATTAAAAACCTTCTTGCAACACCAGAAAGGACCAGTATTTAATCGGGATTGTTGAAGTACTGAGAAAGAATGAAACATTTGTGGTCAATTTTGTGAGACCAAAAGTAACAACAGACTTCTCAGGTTTTGTCTATGCTTTTCCAGATGTTACACACAGGTGCTGCGACGATTAGATGCTCCACAGACATTAAGAATAGGCAATTAAGACTAAAAATTCACGTCATGCTCTTATCTAGATACACATTGACAGAACTTACAAAGAATTTTTCCATGCTTTTCATTTGCACAGGGATATTGAAAAGTGATTTTCTAGTGTTTAAAAAAGCACATTACTGTGTTTCAGCATTTTAATTTTAAATCTAAGTGACGTGTATTTTCGCATACAAAATTGGATTTATTTGCCTGAATTAAAGTAAGTTTGGTTGGCATCAGCATATCTGATATCTGTACATATATGTTTAAAACATTTAAAATGATCCCATTAACCTCAATTGGAAAGCAAATAGGTTAACAATGGTTTTGGTATGACTATTGACCCCCATCTAGCGGGTGAATAGGATCTTTAAGATAAATAAGAAAAACCAAATAATGCAATGAAACTAATGCAGTATCAGTAAAGGATACTAAGACTCAAACTTCCAGCATAAAAATATAATGTATTATTCAATGTCTAAGTCTGTAAGGATAAGTAAATATGAATATGTGATCCTATTCACCACATTCTATGGTCCTACTCTTATGGCTAGGCAAGAGGATTATAAATCCAGTCCCGCTTATGCTTAATTACTTTTGAACCACGTAGCAGAAATAGTTTTAACGAGCGTGGCTATAAAAGTTCCCTGACAATTATAGTTTCTTCTCATAGTAGAGAATTATTATGATTCCAAGATTTTCATAACGCGCGCCTTTAGACGGCAGCTTAAACTCTCTCTCTCAGAGAATTGATAATTCTGGCAACATTGTAATGACTGCATTCGTGATTCGACAACCACAGGTTGCCAACTACAGCAGGATTGTCGAGTGGGAGAGGCCAGGCCAGTTGTTAAATAAAGTGGGACATTTTGGCTCTTTCCGTGATAGAAAATATACAGATTAATCCACTTGATTCTGAAGTTTCGTTGTTGATACAATGAGCATTAAAACGTCATAAAGCGAAAAAACACGTGAAGGTGCAATTGTTGTTTGAAACTTCAACATGACACAGGCTATACTGGGCAGCAGGTAAGAAAAAATGGTTAATTTTTCCGTTATATAGTTAATTATGAATTATTACTCAGCATGTATTTATTAATTATATATAGAGCAAGACGAAATACATATGTAGCACATAAATCAATGTGGGAAATACTCATTAATTCCTGATAACCTTGACCTAGAACCTAATGCTGTAATGTTTATAAACAGCATGGAAGTCACATATGTATGTGCACACAAAATTAATGTTTATATAATGAATAATATATTTAACACTACTGCGGTGACAGTAATGGTAGTAATAGTTAGCGACGTTTACTGAACGATTAGCGATTATTACTGTTACGAAGTATGCAAACGAAAGAAAATTAACAAAAGTATAACACAGTAAGATTGGTTAGAAAAACAAAAATTCTAACCAATTAAAATGTTTATGGAGTTCTTGCAAGTGCGTATTGATTAGATTTTATTGATCATAATAAAGTTGGGAGTATATTTCAATAACTATGCCAGATTGAAGGTACATAATGGGGTAACGTTGGACATAGTTACCTGGATTTTGTGCAGAAAAGAAGGAAAATATATTTAATTAAAGACACATCATACCAGGTATGAGTAAGCTAACTGCAGAGAATCATTGAACTAATGCAGCAATGATGTGCTTTCTAAGTTAAACCTAACCTTTCTTACAGGCTCTGTGAAAAATGAAGGTTTTTGCTTAAAGATTTTGAAGATAATACGTGGATCTATACAGAAAAAAAATCTGATGTGTTACACTCACATGACTTTCTCTACTCTTGTACAATCTATTTTTACAAACGCCTATTCTCCATATGCTTTATGTTAATCGAGATATCGAGATGTCAATCTTATTGCTAATTTTCTTGTAGATGCAAGGGGAATATGGTAGCTTTTAAGCGATGGTCAAATATTTTAACGCTGGTTGCTATGTGTCGAATTCCATTCTCTTTGCAAGTCCAGGACATAAAAAAATGAATAACGAATTTGAGAAAAAGTATAAGTATTGGAAAATTTAAGGGAATAACAAGCAATATCTCGAAAACGGTTCACTCAACAAAAGAAATGTATATAACATAAGTTGTGTATTTTAACGAGATCAACATTTTTTGTGTAGTAAAATTTTGTCTATCTCTTATGGTTTACCAGTTATGCAAAAGTCGTTCACAATGAAGAATACTTTTGGAGACATTCCCAGAAAATTCGAGATATACATTTCATTTCTCATGGCATTATCTTAAACATATGATATTTTAAACAAAATCGTTAGAGCCATTTTTGAGAAAATTAAAATTTTCGAAAAATGTTCCATGTAAAGGGTAGTCTGGGGTGGGGGGATTTTCTTGAAAACCTTCGTGTCGCATCTCTGGAAGATACTGAACCTAAATACCAAGTTTGGTGTTTATCCGACTGTTCGTTTTTGAGTTATGCTGTTCACACACACACAGACACACACACACACAGACACACAGACACACACACGGACATGTTTCCAAAAATGCTTTTTTTGGATTCAGGAGGTCTCAAAACATGTATTTCCGGTGAAATCTCGGTATCGAATTTTTGGGTGGAATGCAATACTTCCCCTACTTACTATACGTAGTAGAGAAAGTAAAAATAGGCTGCATTACAAAGCGCCAGAAATGTAGAGTTCGTTGAGATACCTACACAATTTATGTCAAATAACTGTTTTTGTCATTTCAAAATATTTGTTGTTACATCTATAGGTTTTCCGAAGTTGAACTGTCATATGACATCTATAAAGCATCTTCTGTGATTGTTCTTCCTCTGCTTTGGTTCATTAGTAACAAATGCTGACTTAAGATATGTAAACACTGAACTACGGTTTATATGGAAAAATGTTGGTTATTTTTTATTTCATAAAATGCTTTAAACAATAGTATTTTAATCAAAATCGTTGAGAGCCATTTTTGAGAAACTAAAAAAAGAATAAAAAAAATTTCTCTATGTAAGGGGTAGTTTGATGTGGGGGGATTTTCTTGAAAATCTTTCTGCCACATCCATAAAGATGCTGAACTTAAATGCCAAGTTTGATATTTAACCAACTTTGTTTTTGAGATATGCTGTTCTCGGACGCATATGCAGACCTTTTTAAAAAAAATGCTAATTTTGAATTCATGGGAACCCAAAACATGTATTTCCAGTGAAACGTCTATATCAAATACAATACTTCCTCTACTTACTATAGGATCATTCCATGTCAGATCAGCACACTTTTGCATCATTTTCAACCTGACCCTCTTATATTGTGATGAAATTTTTGTTAGATGATGTACATGGAAAGCAATGTAGAAATGCAAAATATTAAAAGTATAATGTATATATTTTTGGAGTTATGAGTCATTAAATATGTGAAAAAAAAAATTGAATGCAAGTAATAAGAAACTTTTTTTATAGCTGTTCAACAACTAAAGTTAAAGAAATGAACTTAGTGTTACCTTAAAGCATAAGAAAAGATCTTTGATTTTATGTAACACCATTCATGGTATGACCTTTAATGCTGTTATAGGTCATAGCATGTAATATTCAACTCTGAAAAATTGAAAACTGAACAATTTTGGGGGGGGGGAGGAAATGGATGTTGTTGGTCCGTATGAACTTTAAATGTCCTATAAGTTTCATTTTGGAACTGCAGAAACTTCAGGAGTTATTGCCGAAAATGTTTTCACATACATAAAATTTTTGTAAAATTGTATTTTTTATGTTTGTAAATATTCATCAGAAATAATTTTTATTTTAATTGTACTCACTTTTAATCTCAGTGTACCTGCAAAAACTATTTACATGTTGATATATGCTTTTTGTTGATTCTGATGCTCTCCTCATGCGGAAGAGTGTAAGTTCTTCTGATTGAAACTCGCAGATCAAGTGACACCATCAAAATCAATTTTGTAGATGCTGCTAAACATTTCACTGTTCCACCTACACCATCACATGGGTCTTTTCCGTGTGATGTAGCATAAAAATGCCATTCAGCAGAACAAGACAAATGTACTTCACGAAAGCAAAGATTAATGAAATTTATTCTGTTTTTAAATTGAGCTGCGGAGCCATCAGAGAAGTAATAAATGTGCTTTGATTTGATTAGATTTGATTTGGCATTTTCTCTACATATATCGCATGAAATGTTTCTGATAAGGATGCACAGCTGTAGGGTCATGATATAAACAGTCTGAAATGATGACATAACATCTGATATAATGTGTTGTCAGCATTTTTAAAATAAATCACAAAAGGGTGTATTGTCACCTAGTGAAAAGACTGGACTTCGTCTCATAGAATGAAAGAATAATTCTCAGCAAAATCACACATAACAAGATATTAATTTTCATTAATCACTAACTTCAGTTCATTTTGGAAATGTGTTTGTTGTATTGCTATGAAAGAATGGTGTAATAAGAGCTTTAATTTTCCAAACGGAAATGAGTAATTGTTTCCATGTTGACCTGTTAGTTGTTATTCATTGTTTATATGTGATTTCATCCACTGCATTTGATTCAAATATATCTTTTTACAAAATGCCTTAAACTTTTTCACCAGAACAGTTGCAACAGGTTCCTAAAAGACACCCTGGTAGTGAAGGATTGTGTTTGTAAGAATGTATCTGACATTCTAAGCCCTTTGATTCTGCTTCTTATTAGCATTAATTTTATATTTTGGCAGCTGTTGCAAAAACATACAGAGTGAGCTCCGGATGATGACATAGTGACTGCATTTTGATCTTAAATCACAGAACTTGGAAATTCCAATTTTCACATTAGAATGAAAATGTAGGCTTCATTCAGGTTACATAAAAGCAGCACAGAGTGGGTTGGCTCAGGCGGTAATGTCTGTGGCCCGCATTCGGGAGGCTCCAGGCTCAGATCCTGTAGGCCGACCAATCTATCTGAGGTTTTTTTGTGGTTTCCCTCAGTCACTAAGGTAAATACCGGATTGGATATTTAATACGACTCAAAGTTCCACCTTAAGTCTAAAACAATAGTAAAATGGAAAATAAGTGGTAATAGCGAATGCTATGCTATCTATCCACAGACAGTGTAAGCAGTTAGACTGGATGGCACCCTAATGCCATCTGCATGGCATGAAGCAGAATATCCGGCTGCCATGCACTGCGGTCTTGTGGGCACGTGACGAAGCAAGATAGCATTTCCAGGGATGAGACCTAGAAGGGTTAACTGTTGCCTTTCTGTATGAGAGCGGCAGTTGGACTGGATGGCACCCTAATGCTATCTGCACGGTACGAAGCAGAAGATCCGATAGCTATGTGCTAGGGTCTCTATGAAACGTGATAGAGCAGGTGGTTAACGGATGAGATCTAGAAGGTTAACTGTCCATCACACATCGTTCTAAGAGTTATCCACTAACAGATCCGTTGCGATATGACCAAGGAGTTAAATTGACGTAAATAAATAGAGTAATAATAACAATAATAAAAGCAGCTGTGTTTGCTTTTGCACTTATCTCCCATCTTCTTTTAGAGAAATGCAGTCTTTTTTCTCTGGCATACATCTACTTAATTTCATCATTTTGAAAAAAAAGTTTGCACAAGTTTCACAATATCATCTGCCCTGGATAGGAGTACATAGAATTCCTACAATTATAGTACTCTCATGCAAGACATTCTACAAACTGTGGCTTCTTACTGGCTTCACATACACAAAATACAGATAGTGAAAGCAATAACCAATGCTCCACCGCCTTAACAATCTGACACTTATGCTGCTACTGCTGCCTTCTGTGCATAGAAAATTAAAGAGTTTGGAAAAAAGGATAGTCAACCTTTTTATATACTGATCTAACATTGCATAACTAATTCATAAAAAGACACGTAACACAAACTTAGCTATTCCTATGTAATGTTATGTTTACTAATGTACTAAAGACACAAACAAAATATTTTATCATTCAGAAGCTGTTTGAGAGTTCCAACCTGAAATATAATGAGGCAATATGTTCGGTTAACTTGCAATTTTTGCAAAATTTTAAAATTTGTTCTTTTTTGAGAAGTTGAAGATAGATATAACAACAGATGACCTTCACAATATTTGTAATTTATTTAAAAATAATGTGCCTTTTCTGAGCTTTCAAATGAGACCAAATTCAGCACTCCACCTTGAATACACCAAGAGTTATTTCAGTTTATAGAGTAGGCTGTTTTACTAAAATTGTTTTTTTTTCTTTTCAAAATTGATATCGTTATTAAAAAAGAACTCAACATAGAGATTCAGTATTTTATATATTTAATTATTTTCATACTAGCTTCAATTTTGCAAAGTTTAATGAAAATTGAAAGAGGTCAGTCTGTGGCCTGCGTTGATTTGATTTGACATGGAATGACCCTATAGGTAAATAGTAGAGAAAGTAAAAAGAAGAATCACCTAAGATGCCAGATGATGGTTCAACAGGAGAAAACTTAAAAATGTAACAACAAATATTTAAAAATGGCTAATGCTGCAAAAAGAGTTTTGACAATAAGCTTTACATTTTTTTATTTGTTTGTTTGTATGCTTATTTCATTCATGAGATCTCACAGTGAGCAGAGCTCTGGGATATTGAACACGTCATACAGCAAACAACCTCCATTAATCCTATTAGTATTTTCTTTTTCTTGCGGAAAACCATCGCCGATCATTTAAATAAAAAATACGGTGCTGGACAAAATTTTCATCCACCACCATAGTTACGTATTATGCAGTGCAAATCAATGATATATGGCTTATACAATATAGGTCATGTAAGAACATTTTATGTATATATTTAACATGGAGCATTGTATATACAGAGAGAGCCAAAAGACTACGAACTGGCTGTGCTGTGCTTTTCCTGTCCGCATACTCAGTGCTTGTTGCCATCTGCCACGATCATAGAAAGATGCGGATGAAACCATACAATATTTTTAAAACTACTTTTAAAGGCTTTACTTACCAATTTCATGAAAGGAGATGCTGAAACTGGCCACTGTCACTGTCTATACGTTTTTGGCACCTGTTTAGGAAACTATCCATCACTCGCCATAGTTCACGTTGAAAAATGCTGGCAATTTCCTGGCGGAAGTTTCCTCGTCAGCAAAAGATATTAAATATGGATCTATTTTGTCATTGTGTACACTATTGAGACTCCACTCACAAAATGTGCGCCTAATTACAGGATCACCTTGTTGAAGAGTATGTGCCACAGTTATTTTATATGGTTTTAACTTCAGCAATTTGGTAGCTAATTGCGCAGAGCCATAAGAAATGCTGGCCTGTTATGAAAGACGCCTAAGTGACTTTTGGGGGGGGGGAATTCCCAAATGATGACCACTGTCATCTTATGTTTCTTTGGTAAGAACCGTACGCCGTCTTTTAGATTTTTAGCCTGAACACTTCCTGTGTCCTAAATTTATTGTAAAGCTCATGGATTGTTAAACAGCCTGGAACTTTTACACTGGGAAATCTTTTTGCAAATCGTATTTCCACTCGATGAGCTGACTGAGTTAACACATACGAATCATAAATAAATACACGCTGTGCAGTAGAAAACGTATACTGAGCCATAATATACTTTATGGCTAAGTACTGACAAAATAATAAATAACTCGTAATAAGTGAACTACATCACATCACCATCAACTCAAGACTGCACTTCACACTGCAGAGCAAAACCATGTCAACAGCATGACCTTGTTTATAGCAGCAGTGCATTATCATGTTTCCACATGCCCAGTGAATAAACACTGCGCAGCCTGTTGGTAGTTTCTTGGCTCTCCCGTTATTAAGCTCATGTAAGATTCTGAACTTAAATTTAAGTAGAGTCACCATCACAGTTATCAAGGAATACCTGTACAGAGTGATGAACTATAGATATTTTTAAGAGCAGTTTAAGAATTTCTTTTTGGTATGTGATAGTAGCCTAATAAAGTATGGTAAGGCAGTGAGTGTTTTGATACATAATAAGTTCCTTTGATAATAAGTTAAGTTTCTTAATGGTATATATCTATGTATAAATATCCATTTCGCCTGTATTGAAGTTACTCAAGATATTAATTTTATTAGTCGGGCAAATATAAATTGTATTTTAATGAAATTCTTTAGATCTATTTTTGAGAAAATTAAAAAATAAACATTTTTTCATATAAAGGTGTAATTTGGTGCAATAAAATTTTCTTGAAAATCTTAAACTGGCATGCTTAAACAGTGTTTGGTTCAAATATGAAATTTGGTACTTATTAGACTTTTTGTTTTTGAGTTATGCTGTTCACAGACAGATGGGAGTTCAGTGATTTCAACACATGTAGTCCTTATGAAATCTTAACCTTGAATTTTTGGGTGCAATACAATGCTTACTGTAGGTAAGGGTTGAGGAAACAAAAAGAATATTTAGAACAGTGAACAAATGGGAGAGATGGAAGAGAGAATAACCCAAACCACAAGTGGAATGAATAAATACCAACTTTTGTGCTTGAGCCACACTATTTTAGGATGCCAAATGAAAATTTTCAGAGAAAAATGTGGCCCCTCACTCTCTGTGTGTATATTTTCTGTAAAATGACAATGATTTATTATCATATAAGTGTCATATGATTGAAATATTGTCATGACAAACAAAATGTCATGGAATTAAGTTTTCTTTAAATATACTGTGCAGTCATCTTTGTTCTTATGGAAATTGTTATAACCTCAGAACCCTAAGAGGCAGACAAAAATCTACCCCAGAAACACACAAAGGTTCAAATCCTGCCATGGGCATGAATATTTGTGTCTTTGAGTTCTCATATTGGGTATGGGGCACAGCAGAAAAGACTTTTAATAGCCAAAGTGTGAGAGTCTCTGAATCCTCCAATATGTGTCAATCTACATTCACTACACTACACTGGTTTATGCTTCTGCATTTAATGTGCAGTTGTTCCTTTTTTTCTGCATTAGCTTGTTAGTAACAAACATTGGCTCATGCTAGCAGTTGATTTTTTTTTACTTTCTCTACTACATATAGTAAGTAGGGGAAGTATTGCATTCCACCCAAAAATTCGATACCGAGTTTTCACCGGAAATACATGTTTTGAGACCCACTGAATCCAAAAAAATCATTTTTGGAAACATGTCCGTGTGTGTGTCTGTGTGTGTGTGTCTGTGTGTGTGTGTGTGTGTCTGTGAACAGCATAACTCAAAAACGAACAGTCGGATAAACACCAAACTTGGTATTTAGGTTCAGTATCTTCCAGAGATGCGACACGAAGGTTTTCAAGAAAATCCCCCCACCCCAGAGTACCCTTTACATGGAACATTTTTCGAAAATTTTAATTTTCTCAAAAATGGCTCTAACGATTTTGATGAAAATATCATATGTTTAAGATAATGTCATGAGAAATGAAATGTATATCTCGAATTTTCTGGGAATGTCTCCAAAAGTATTCTTCATTGTGAACGACTTTTGCATAACTGGTAAACCGTAAGAGATAGACAGAATTTTACTACACAAAAAATGTAGATCGCGTTAAAATACACAATTTATGTCATATACATTTCTTTTGTTGAGTAAACCGTTTTCGAGATATTGCTTGTTATTTCCTTAAATATTTCAATACTTATACTTTTTCTCAAATTCGTTATTCATTTTTTTTATGTCCTGGACATGCAAAGAGAATGAAATGCACCACATAGCAACCAGCGTTAAAACATTTGACTATCGCTTAAAACCTACCATATTCCCCTTGCATCTACAAGAAAATTACCAATAAGATTAACATCTCGATTAACATGAAGCATATGGAGAATAAGCGTTTGTAAAAATAGTTTGTACAAGAGTAGAGAAAGTCATGTGAGTGTAACACATCAGATTTTTTTTTTTTGCATCACACATTTAAAAGTCCATATTGCCTATTTTTAAATAATTTCTAATTAAACATTTAGTGTGAATATCATTAAGTGGATGGAAGAAAAATCACTTTTTATTTAATTAGTATAATATGTGAGAAATTGTGTATTGGTAACCAATAAAGATAGTTTAGTTGCTTATAAGATTTTTTTGACAGGCTATTGAATAAATAACATCGCAGAGTTCTCCTGTGATAATAATGAAATTGGTTTTTCACTGTTCTGGAGTTGCTCCTATGACCTTTATAATAATTGTCCAGGTTGTGCTGATTCATTTATTTTTCTTCCCAGGAAACGCTTAAGAAGCAACAACTGTGAGGAAGAATGCTGTGACTTCATGCCCTTATCCAAACGGATTAACAATTTGCATATCAACAATGGAACTTGTTGCACAGGACTTGGGCATACACATTCGAAGCTCAGTCTTTCAAAGCAGGTGATTTTGCTAACCATAAGCTATGAATTAAAAGATATGAGCATTTATGCTGGAATTACTTAGCTCATTGAGAAAAGTCTTTAACTACAGTAGACAAAAAGCAGAAATGACCATTTTACAGCAGTATGTACAATAAAAAAAATTTGATGTGTTACATTCACACAGCTTTCTCTACCCTCTAATGCTTACTAGTGGGTATACAAATTATTCCAATGAAAGTTTAGTTTCCTATCTAGCAATAAACCTTTAATCAAGATAAACTTTTCTGGAAATAGCTGCATTACACATTTCGTTGTAGATACAAAGGGAACAATGGTAGTCAAATGTTTTAAGAACCAGACGCTATACACTGGCCTTAAAATTTCATACTCTTTCTATAACATCGCAAGAAACAACTGAAAATTGGTAGGACTGTAAAATAATGGCTAAGTATTGAGTGGTTCAAACCATTAATAACAGATACCTCAGAAATAGTTGATGCTACAAAAAAGTTATTTGAAATAATTTGTGTGTTTTAAAGAGATCTACATTTTCGTCTATTGCTTAATGTTTTGCCAGTTATACAAGATTATACAAAATTCTGTCTGAATGAAGAGGACTTCACAAGCTATTCTCAGAAAATTCAAGATATACATTTTATTTCTGATTTAAATATCTTTAATATGTAATTAAAATTAAATAGAAGAAGTATATGAATGTATCATGTGAGATTTTTTTTATCATAAACCACTCAACTGATTTTGTTAATTCTTTCGCCAATGAAAAGCTTATTCTTCCTATGGTCACAGGCTGTATAATGTTTCCAACATTTTGAAAATATGGGGGTTGGGGGTTCCGGCTTCCATATTCATGTCACCAAATTTCAATACCATTTGGTGAATATAGATATCAGAGGCTACTTTTGGCACTTTATTGCAAATATGACAGATTTTGAATAAGTTTGAGCCCAAATGGGCTAAATGGGGAGGCTTAAAATATTAAAAAGTTGAGTTATTTTAGGGAAGATTGTATATTGTCCATATCAGCATATTTCCCTCAAGTTTTATCAAGTAATACTAGTGTGATTTTGAAAAAAACTGGGTACATTTGGATTTAAGAAACTGACAAAAATGATAAGCTTCCCTTACATCCAATCCCTATTTTGAATCCCCAACATGCAAATAAAGATTCTTTGGCCTATCTAGATGAAACTTTGTATGCTTATACTATAGCAACCAACAAAATTATAAGTTACCTTAAGACTCTAAAAAGTACCTGTACCATATTTTCAACCCCTTGTGTAGAAATCTGCAATGTTTAAACCATATGGTTAAAATATTGCACAATTATACAATAGCAATATACAATTTTACAGTTTTATTCAAATAATAATTAACATTAAGCTTATGGTATCGCAACAGCAACTGAAAAAGCTGACCACACATACCTCACAAGGCTATGGCATCTGTGTCCGCTTGCTACCATGTGTTCGTATTTGCATTATAAAGATGGTCACTGACCTTGTGCATTGTTTTCATTTCCTTTTATTGAATGTCAAAATGAAAATAATGTTGTTTAGTTTTTACTCATTTATTATATGTGTGAATAAAAAAAAATTGTATTGCATTCCTTAAGTTACTAAATCAAAACGCTTGTTTTACTGTATTTCTCTTATTGAAGTTTTTGATAATCACATGAATTTTGTGTATTTGTGTATATATTTGGGTTCTACATTAAGCATGTAATAAGTGAACATTTAGTTTATTCATTTAAACCTAAACAAGTAGATTTCAGTTTTGGTTGCTTTCAATAAAACATTTTGATGAAAATGCATGAAACTGCCTTGTGAATTTAACACCACTAGCAAAGTTGATATTGCCCTGCAATAAAGCTTCTGACATTGAAAAACAAGCACTCATTCTACTTTGTGGTGAGCCTGTGATTTTCCTTCCATCCTCTTGCAAGAAAATAAAATATCTCTATTTCAAAGTTTCTTCCCACAAATTTATTAAGGTTAGAAAAATAAGGGTTTCATGAACTATTTCAGTTTACTCATAAGAATATATGTAGATGCAGTTCAGCTTTGATTGAAATCAATGTAATGTTAAGGGTAGTGTATATGGAAAGCCACTTAGAAGTAAACATTTTTTTAGAATTATTTGTAAAGACATTTATAACAAATTTAATTAATTACATTAAAACCCTGCTTAACCGGAATAAAGGGGACAGAGTAATTTCAAATAATGCATTTTTGGATAATCGATGGTAAATATTTTAAGCAGCAAATGTAAGAAAATAATCGTACTCAATAACTAGAGATAGTAAATATACATTTGGCAGAACTAGGAATTACATTAAACAAAAAAAACAGAGTGGATGCAGATTAGTTTAAGCAATAAAACACAATCCAGTATCACCTTGGCAATACAAAATAAACAAGTCAAACAGGTAATGCAAACTAACTTTTTAGGATTAATTATAGATAAAGATTTAAAATGGAACAAACATATTGAAAAGATCTCAAAGAAAGTAAACAGTGGGATATACATACCAAAACAAGTGGCACAAGTCGTGAACGAGGATACAGTAATACAAATACACTCGTACTATGCATTTATACATTCACATTTATTTTATGGGGATCAGCAAAGATAAAATACATACTGAAAGTATTTAGATTGCAGAAAAGAAGTTTCTGTAGAAATGTATTTAAAACAATATATTAACTTTACCGTGTTTGTGCATATATAAATGTCTTACATATGTAATAAGGACTGACGCATAAAGAGGATAAAAATGTGAACATTCACGAGCACAACACCGCAAATAAACAAAATTATTTAAGAAATAGATTAAGAGGTCCTCTTGGAAATAAATATATCAAGAATAATGCAAAGGATCTATATAACCCTTCCCTTATGCAATAAAGCAGTAAATGAAGAGGGGAAAAATGATAAAGGAAATAAACATATCTTGTCAAAAATGCCAAAAATTCAGTAGAAAAATATAAAACAGGAGTTATTGCACATGTTTAGTAATACCTCTCCTATAAATAACATTTTGTTAAATCTTTGTAAATATATATTTTATATACAGTTTGTTTTGTTGACAAACCTTGCAATTTTTTTTTTATTGGTGAATAAATCTGAATCTAATAAATTACTACTGTACGGTATTAAAGTATGCATTATAGTATTTACAATGACCATCAATAACAAAGTTTTTGTTAATGAAAGTGCCGTAATTCAATATTTCCCAATAAGATCTGAATATGAATCTGTAGTCTTTCTAACCTCCAATGCTTTGAATCCCTGATCCACTGTCACTCCTTTGCTAATGACTTCAAGCTTCTGGTCATAGGTTATTATAATGCTGTGCATTCTCTTTCCTGACAACCTAAACACAAAAAAAAGCACATAACACTAAGATTACATTGAATGCACGTGCAAGCAGTTATCTTTCTTATAATGGTACAATATTTATTAGAATGTAGAATATGGGCTGAGGATTAGCTGCATACAATGGGTATCTATTAGAATTTAGGTTAAAAGAACAATGCCAATTGTTGCAGCACGAATTGAAGTATCTCGTATTTTTCATATTGTTTAGCTTCTCTACCACATACATAGTAGGTAGAGAAAGTATTGCATACCACCCAAAAATTCAATACCAGGATTTCGCAGGAAATACATGCTTTGAGACTCCCTGAATCCCCCCCCCCAAAAAAAAACAAGCATTTTTAGAAAAAGGTCCATGTGTGTGTCTGTGAACAGCATAACTCAAAAATGAAAAGTCAGATAAATACGAAATATGGTATTTAGGTTCAGTACCCTCCAAAAATGCGACATGATTTTCAAGAAAATCTCCGTACTCCAGACTATCCTTCACATGGAAGATATTTTGAAATTTTTGATTTTCTAAAAAATGGCTGTAACAATTTTGATTAAAATACCATATATTAAAGATATTTACATTACAAATAAAATGTATATCTTGAATTTTCTGCAAATAGCCTATGAAGTCCACTTCATTTGGAAGAAACTTTGCATAATCTTGTATAACTGGTGAACGTTAAGTGATGGACGATAATGTACTACACAAAAAATGTAGAACTCTTTAAAACACGCAATTTATTTCAAATAAGTTTTTTGTTGTGGAATAAGGCATTTCTGAAATATCCATTATTAAAGGTTTGAATGGTTAATTTCTTGGTCATTCTCAAAGGTCCTGTCAACATTCACTTGTTTCTCGTGATTGCATGCTAACAGTATGGAATTCAAAGGCAGTGTATAGTATCCAGTTCTTAAACATTTGACTGTTGCTGTTTCCTTTGTATCTATAATGAAATGTATAATGTAGACATTTCTGCAAAGGTTTATTTGGATTAAAATGTAGTAGATAGAAAAATAAGCTGTAGGAAGAATAATTTGTGTATCCACTGATAAATGATAGAAGCTAGAGAAATGAATGTACACATCAGAAATTTTTGTTTGTTTTTTGCTTATTCTTTCCTACTTCGCCGTTTTGGTTAAGCAGGGTTTTACTATATATGCATCACAAAGCAAACACACATGAAGTTTAATGTTGTGTTTATATGAGGTGCTTAGAATAGCAAAGGCGTATGCGCCAAAGGCAGTTTTGAGAAAAATGTGATTAAAGTTTTACTAAGCATTATATATTAGAATAATCGATAAAGACATAAAGAAGTGTTCAGATGTGAATCTAACGCTCTTTTATCACATTCTCATTTCTACGCAATCTCTTTTCACTCAAACCATGTATATTCAGAAAAGCAACTGCGCAAACGTAATTCTTATTTCCATGAATCACTTTATAATCTACCATATGCAAACTATGGGATGGCCTGTCTTTTACATACAATCTTTTCACATCCACACTTGTCATTAGTTTATTTAAATAACTATTGTGTAGGTTGTAATCTCCTATTTCCCAAACCTTTTTAAATATTTCATCAATTTTATCTCTGCCCAATTTCTCAAAACAACCACACTGACAAGCAGGCCCTACTTTTTTGGCCTTTACAACATTTTTTGTTTTCAAACTTGGATATTCTTCACCTATATTTCTCATTTTCTTGGTCATGTTCATTTTCTATTAGTTTTTCTGCACGCAGCGTTTTCTAGGACGACTTACGTGATAAGAAGTAGAGTCACTGTCTGTATCACTCATTGTACTTAATAAAAGTAAATAATGCTAAATGCACTAAAGGCTTATTCAATGGTCGTTAATAAACAACACTACTTTAAATACACAACACTAAATAAAACTTAATCCGAGGACTGAAAGCCACCAGAAGGCATGTTACAACTTTCTTTAAGAGCAACAGACTAAACTGAACAGATACCCCGTACAGGAAGGAATATATCCAGACAAAAACTATTTACAAAACCACATAAAATTCTTAAGGAATAACAATTTATGAGGGTTAAAGGACTGAAAATAAACAGCACCCTCTGCTAAATGATTTATTACTACGTTCTGTTAAAAGAGCTGCTGTCGTAGCATAGCAGCCGGCCCTGGCCGGCAGGTTGGCTCATACACCTTTGCTATTCTCGAGATTCAGCTGCAGCACGTAAGGTCAAACACCATGCTGTATTCAATGGAGAGTTCGTTCATTTCCAAGCGTATCGACTATTGACACTAACAGACATGAAAGAGTACTTTCATACTATATGTTGCAAAAAAGCATACCTTGGTACATACGCCTCTGCTATTCTAAAGGCCTCATATGTATAATCTGTTTAAGAATTAGTTTTAGGTCTATAATACAGAGTTTGACTTTTTGAAATTTTAAAACTACAGCATACCTGCTCAAAGCTTTTAATATTTTTATTCTAATGTGATTTGTTTTATATGTTGTAGGAGGGATTGTATGAACCAAGTATAGAACAATGGAATTCTGTGGCTGTGGCTGTGGCTGGAGAAAATGAATCTCTGAGTTACCTTCTTAGTGAGCGGGAATGTCAATCCCATGCAGGTAGACCTATAGGTGATCCTGTAGGGACAAGCCCTGGTAGTCACCTGTGGATGTCTGAGCAGATTTTGTGCCAATATAGCCCATCACTTAGTGCATCTGATAACCCTCATTATTATGAAAATAACAAATTATTGTTTGCTCTTTATATGGAAAGACTACATCGTAGTGGTGAACCACTTTACTAGCACATAAGTAAGCCATAGTCATTGAAAACAAAACTTTTTTTTAAGCTCTTACTGCAGAATATTCATGTTATTTATTACAGGGTTTAAAAATTGTTTCCTGAAATTACAAGTAAGGTGCTAGACATGAAACCAGCCACTGAATAACAACTGCTGGTGTTTCTATTTTGATAGCAATAACTGCCATTATGTTGCACTGTTGTTTTTCAACAGTTGCTTATGTGTTTATAGAAGGACATTGAAAGCTAGAGATATGTATGATCCTCACTTTCGCATTTTATGATCTAAATTTCTATTTTTTGCATTAATTATATGATGAGCACAATTTTTTTTTCTATTTCATTTGATTAAATATGCTATTTCCTTATGTTTTTTGTGTTATACCACAGTATGTGGAAACCGACTTGCCACTGCTGCCTAAACATCTTATTTCTTTTGCTCCTTTGAAGCACAGACAAGATGTTATGTAAACAGGGCTTTATTTTGAATCAGCATACTTGAGCATATTAACACTTTATTTCATTGTGATATTAACATCCATGTGCAGAACACCTTATTAAATAAACAAAGACAATATAAGAATAGGAATGTTGATGTATCTCCTAGAATGACATCATGAATATTTGTAATGAATGAGCTGAAGTTTGTATGTGTTTTTTTGTCTTTAAATAAAGTTTTGTGTAAAAAGAAGCACCACTTCATAAGAAATCAATTTTTAGGGTAGTTAAGGCAATGCATAATTAAATGATCTTAAAGATGGTTTGACTTAGTGCCTTAAGGTTTTGTATGTTTCATTTGCTTTATGTTTCACAAATTGGATTTATAGTTTCTCACAGATGCATTGCCTTAAAACGTTTTGTATTCTTATCCATAACATACATTCCTCCTTTGAGCCAGTGATGAATCCCTAATGTTTGGTTCCTAGTTGCCAAAGAGCATAAGTCATTTGGAGTTTTGTTGCTATGATGATGATTAGGCTTTGGACACGGTTGTTGTTTCAGTGCACTTTGACTGGAAAACAGTTATGTGCGCACATGGTTTCACTGAGACCTCTCCTTGCCCAAGCACTGCCAGCCATTCACTCTAAGCAAGCGATCAGTCATTTAAGCCTGTTATGAAGTTCAGCCGTTGTTAGCTGACAAAACATGCTGAAAACAACTAGTAAGAAGAGTATCTTACTTGTAAATGAATATGGACGTGAGTATGCCACATTGAAATCAAAGGGGAGAGAAGGTTTTTCTCTATTGCAAGACACTGTAAATCTATAATAATAAAAAAAAACTCACAAAATATTATGTTGCTTCCTAGAAATAAGGGGGTGAGGATATATTATGCACATCAGAAACCACAAACTCATGTAGCCAAACCGAATTTTACAGGGATTTGTGTGACATAAATATTTGGATTTCGATAGATGAAACCACAGATGCTACTAGGAAATCTATAGCTAATGTGGTCATAGGAATATTATCTGCTGAACCTCTGGGTAAAAAATTCTTGTTAATATCTGAGGTGTTAAACGAAGGTAACCATTCTTCCATTGACAAGCTGTTTGACAGTGCAATGTCTCTTCTATGGCCAGACAGTATAAAAACTGAGAACATATTATTTGTGATGGATGCAGCCCCTTATATGGTCAAAGCTGCTTCCAGAACCAAGGAATATTATCCCAGAATTGTACATCTGACGTGTTTAGCTCATGGTCTTCTCATTTTTCTGATGTAGATGATTTCATCTCAAATATATATAAAACATGTTTTAAAGGCACCTTCTAGGACACTAAAATTTAGAGAACTAGTACCAGGAATTCCTTTGCCACTTCAACTTATTGTGACACGGTGGGGTTCTTGGCTGATGGCCGCTCTATACTACTATGAGTATTACAATCAGATTGTTCATGTAACTAGCAAATTTGACAATGAAGCAAGTTCAGCTATTAAAGTTGCAAAATAATCGATATCTCAGCAGCTGTGTGAACATTTGCAGTTATTTAATAATATATTTAAGGATATTCCTTTAGCAATAAAACAACTTGAATCGTCACAGATGGCAATGCAGGAGTCCTTAAAACTTGTCGAAAATTTGGGACAACACTTTACAGAAGTAGGCGAATGTTCTGCTGCTGAAATAGCAAAGCAAAAACTGAAGAGCATTTTAGATAAAAACCCAGAATATACAATTATGTGCTATATTAGGGATGCCATTCTCAATAATTAAAATACAGGTTTCTCAGATACCAACGTAAGTCGGTTTCGTTTTGCACCAGTCACGTCATGTGATGTAGAACAGAGTTTTACAAGATATAAACTTTGAGTTATAACAGAAGACTTTTTGCTTTCGATACATTCAGAAAATATATTGTAATCCATTGCAATAGTTGTCCACGCATGTAAATTACATCTCAAACTGATTATTTTATCTGCCACAGATTCAAATTATTATTTTATTCATGTTATTTATACTTTGTAATAAAAACTTATGTTCCTACAGAACTATGCCCACCTATACCTATAGCATATACATCACTCAGCACAAACTCAGTAGCGCACGAGACTACTGCCCCTCTCCTCTTTGCCAGCCAGTATAATAGAAGTTAACTTAACCTAAAGTCATGTCCGAAGCCTAATAATGATCATCATGTTGTACAATGAATTTGAAAAATCTGATGTGTTACATTCACATGACTTTCTCTTCCTGCTGTCATTTATTTTTACATAGCTTCTACAAACTATTCTTACACAATCTTATTACTTCTCTATCTTCAATACCGAGATTTCGGAAATATGTGTTTTGAGGCATCTTGAAAAATATTTTTAGAAGGTCTGTGTGTGTGCGCTTGCATGTATGAAAGAGAGAAAAAGAACAGCATAATACAAAAAGTCTAATAAATATCAAACTTGGTATTCATGTTTAGTACCTTCCAAAGATGCCATACGAAGATTTTCAAGTAAATCCCTTGCCCCAAACTACTCTTTACATTGAACAATTTTTGAAATTTTTTATCTTCTCAAAAATGGCTCCAACAATCGTATATTAAAGATATTTACACGACAAATAAAATGTACATCTTGAATTTTCTGAGAGAGGAGCCTGTGAAGTCTTCTTCATTCGGAATTAATCTTATATAATCTTATACAACTGGTAAACATTAAGCGATAAACGAAAATGCACTACACTCTTTTTAAAAAACACAATTGATTTCAAATAATTTTTGTGGCATCAGCCATTTTTAAAGTCCTGTTGACATTCAATTGTATCTCGTGATTGCATTGCAAGAGTAAGGCCAGCATCTCGTGTCCAGTTCTTAAACATTTGACTGTTGCTATTCCTTTTGTATCTGTAACTAAGCATGTAATGAAGCTATTTCTGCAAACGTATATCTCACTAAAATGAATAAGATAGAAAAATAAACTTTCGTAAGAATAATTTTTGTAGCTACAGTAAACGATAGAGGCTAGAGAAAGTCATGTGAATGTAACACATCAACAAAAAAAATTCTATCTGCTTCATCTTGTTTGAGATAAACATTTGCAGATATAGCTTCATTACACATTTTTTGTAGGAACAAGGGGGAACCAAATTGATAGATGTTCAAAAGTGGCTCATAAGGCTTTAAAATTTCATAGTCTTTCCATGACATTGGAAGAAACAAGTGCATAACAACAGGACTTAATTACCAAGTACTGAGCAATTGAAACCAATGTTAACAGATATCTTTGAAATGAATAAGTCAAAAAAGAAGTTATTTGAAATAAATTTTGTGCTTGAAAAGGATTTAGACTTCTGGTATAGTATTTTTTTGTATATCTCTTAACGTTTACCAGTTATACAAAATTCTTTCTGAATAAAGTGGACTATATAAGCTACTCCCAGCAAATTCACAGTATACACTTTGTCATGTAAATACTTTATATATTTATATGGTGTTTCAATTTTCGAGAAAATAAAATATTTCAAAAAATGTTCTATGTAAAGGGTAGTTTGGGGTGGGGGAATTTTCTTGAAAAACTTTTTGTCGGATCTTTGGAAGATACTGGGCTTAATTCCCAAGTTTGGTACTTATCCAACTTTTGGTTTTGAATTATACTGTGCACATACCAGATATGCAAATTAAATGGTTGGAAAGGGGTTACAAAGTTGAAGCAAAAATGGTCAGTGGATTAGAGATTTGGGGAAGTGACAAAGGATGGGAGATGATTGGTAAAGTGCATAGTTCGTTCTGTAAATGTATGTTAGGTTTATCTATTTCATCACCTAATGGAGCAGCAATGTTGGAGTTGGGAAGAATAGATAGCAAGGGCATGATAGTAGAAAGGATACTTAAATATTCACATAGATTGAAATCATTGGATGAGCATAATATCTTGAGGCAATGTTTAATAATCCAAGAAAAATCCAGTGCTGGGATGAACTGGGCTCAAGGAATAAGTAGAATTTTACAGGAAATAGGAATGGGTAACTTATGGGAGGAGAGAGAGAGGTTAGTTAAAGGTTTCTGGAAAGAAGTGAGGAACAGAGTGGAAGATATAGAGAAACAAGAATTATTTCAAAGTTTGGAACTATATAAACAATTAAAGGTGGAAGTATGCGGATGTAGGTACTAGGTTAGTGGGAGAAGTGTGGGCCTGGTCTGGATTAAGTACACATAGGATAAGGGGGGATAGGAAGGGAGCGAATTTGAATAGGTGTCCTCTTTGTGGAGAGGCAGATAATGATTTGCATTATATAATTGAATGTGAAGACACTAAGTTGTGGAGAGATCAGTTTTTACCTAAAGAATGGGAGAATGTTAACAAAGAAGTATTAAAAGTTAGGATAATGAAAATACAAAAGGAGAGGAATATAAAAAGAATAGGAGAATATAGGGGGAGAGTAGGAGAAAAATGGTTTATAAAAATAAAGCAATATGAATTTGTTATGACTCACCATGCAAAATAACCATGGTGTTAAAATGCATGATGGACTAAAGAAAGAAAAAATAGCAACTCATAGTAATGTATTAAAATTGTAAGAATTTTGTATAGCATTATGGAAATAAATACATACATACACACATACTGTGCACACACACACATGGATGTTTTTATAAGAATGATGGTTTTTATTCATTCAGGGTGCCTCAAAACATATATTTCCAATGAATTCTTGAAATCAAATTTTTGTGTGGAATGCAATACCTTCTCTACCTACTAGGCATATGGTAGAGAGAGGGTGGCAGATTTTCTTGAATATCTTTCTGTTGCATCTTTCGAAGGTGATGAACCTGAATACCAAATTTGATGTTCATCTGACTTTTTGTTTTGAATTATGCTGTTCACACACGGACCTGTTTCTAAAAATGCTTTTTTGATCAGGAGGCCTCAATATGTGTGCTTCTGGTGAAATTTCAATATCCAACTTTTGGCTGGAATTCAGTACCTTCTCTACTTACTATGTATGTGATAGAGTAAAAATGCCTTTTTTTTTTTGGATTCAGGGAACTTCAAAACATGTATATCAGGTGAAATCTTGGTATCAAATTTTTTGGTGGAATGCAGCAGCTTCTCTACCTACTATGTGCATAGTTTCTGTGTTTTGTCGATTATGACTTGGATAGAACATAAGTTTCAAGCTTGTCAACATGAGCACTAAATATATTTAGCATATACATTAAAATATTTTAAAAAGAAATAACAACAATGATGATGGTGAGTTTTGCTTCCCTTAATTTAACTTCCTAAGATCTTTGCAGTCTGTAAGTCTCTTAGTAGGCACTTCTTGAAATCCTTACCATTGTATAATTTCCTGATTAGAGTATTTAACCCTAAGAACTGTGAGAGCTTCACAGTCACACAACAAATGAGATATTGTTTTATTTGCTCTCCTGCATCTTCTACATACTTGAACTGCAATGTCTGGTCTTACTACATACAACATCACAAGCGATGGGCACTGATGATATATGAAATGAAGTGAAATTGGGAAAGGAAATTTGAGAAGGAAGTGTTCCAGGCCTAAGCTTAGGGCTTAGGGTTCCTCCCCAGCATTTGTCAGTTATGATAGATAGATAGATATTTATTTCCTTTAAATACATAGGGCATACATATTTCATTTTACAGACTTCACCGAGTTGCTAGTTTCCTAGGGCCCCTATCCTCCAACACTGTGGTTACCGAGTCAATGGGCCCTATTTGACTGGATAAATAAATATTTATTAATCTTTGTAGATTTATTACAATTCAATAGTTGCTTGAATACGTAACCTACGTCTACTCCTATCATAACCTTTTCTGTTCTTCCCTAAATTGCCATGCTTCCAAGGGCTCATAGCTCAAACACCATGGTTATCAAGCTATTGAGACCTTTTTACTAATCTACTTTTCAATAACTACTTTTCTTCTTACTCCTTATTCCTATATTTCTTCAGCCATCTCTTTCTAATTAAACCTAAATATTTTCCTACTTCTAATATGTTCCCCTTGCATTTAACACCCATCATCTTTCTACCTATAATCTCAATTGGTAAATTGTCCCATTTCTTTTTCTGCCATCTTTCCCCCGATTCCTTAGTTCCTTCACATTCTAGAATTAAATGCCAATAGTTATTATACTTTCTATTACATAGCGGACACTTTCCTTGGTTCTCTCTTTCCCCTAAGCCTTTTAACATCATCACTCCTGTCCTCGCCCATGCAAAACTTTCTCGTGCTGATCTGTCACATATATCGACATATTTTACTCTTTCCCACACCATTTTTAAATCTGCATATATACATAAAGAAGATTTAAAATTAAAACTACCTAAAGTTTCTTGTCTTTCAATATCTTCAATTCTCAATTTTACCCTTCTACAGAACCCTTTCTCCAGTACCTGCCCCTCTCTCCAAATATCTCCATAATCTATTTCATTCAGGGTTCCTTCTATATACTTACACCAAGTATCCTCTTTGTTGAGTTTTAACTGCACTTCTAGGCACTGCTTTAACATATTATTATTTTCCAGTTCCTTAATTCTATACCAATATTTTAATACCCTTTCCACAATTTTTGCTTTGCTACCAAACCTCCCTAGCTCTATTTGGGCAACACCATTGGGTGAAGCCCTTGGTAGACCTAAAATTATTTTACAGAAATTTCTGTGCACCTTGTTTACATTTTCCCACCCTCTCTCTAAACCCCAAATCTCAGTTCCATAAAGAATTTTAGCCACTACTACTGCTCCGTATATTCTCTCCAACCATTTTATTTTGTCAGTTATGAAGAAAAAGCTCAGTTGGGGAGAAAGGTCCTGCAGGATTTGAATTGCGGACCTCCTGTTCACGATTCCTGCCTTAATGACCTTGGCTACCCATGTTGGTGGTGGTGGCGGTGGCAATGGGCTCTCATATATATCATGTTATTCACACAAAAAGGTATTCTTCTCAACATGTTATGTTAATTACCATAAACGTTTTCCTACATTTGGTTTCAAATTGGGCATTAAAACAACATTCGACTATTTATACTATACACTGCGTTTTGTGGGCACTTCATGAGTACCAAGTACCAATGTTTACCAAGGAGGAAAAAAAGTATGTTACACGTTTTTAAATACATTAGGGTAGCAAAGTAACCTTCAGCCAGATAAGGTTAAACATACAGTGAATATTTTGGAGATACCTAATAATGTGAAAACATTGATGTTATGTGTTTGCAAGACTTTCTCTACTCACTCTTTACAGGCTATTCTTACAAAAATTTAATTTTCTATCTACTGCTTGTTAATCAAAATAATTGGCAGACACATTTCATCGACAGTACAAGGGTGATACAATAGGCTAAACTGATAGGTCACTAGGTGATAAGTTTTTCAAATTCCATAACTTCTGCATGACCACAAGAAAAAATGAGTAGCATCTTAATATTTGAGGAAATACAAGTGTTTGAGACTTCAAGCCAGGGACAAAGAATGTTTCAGAAATTGTTTAACTCCATACAAACTTTTATTTGACATAAACTGCATGCCATAACAAGGACTACATTTTGTGTGTTGCTAAGAATTTGTCTATATCTTACGGTTTACAAATTATACAACAGTCATGATTGAAGAGGATTTTGCAGCTCTTGACAGAAAACTCAAAGTATATTTTAAACATATGGTGTTTGAATCAAAACCATTAGAGACTTTTTTGAGAAAATAAAAAAAATAATAAAAACTTTTTTGTGTGAAAGGTAGTTTGGGGGCAGGGGATTTTCTTGAAAAACTTATGTTGCATCTTTGGAAGATGTTGAACTTAAATACAAAGTTTGGTATTTAACTGACTGTTCATCTTTGAAATATGCTGTTCTCAGACAAACAGACACACACATAAACATACATCTTTTTCTAAAAATGATTTTATTGGATTCAGGGACATCAAAACTATATTTCCAGTGAAATCTCCATTAAAAATACTTGGGTGGAATGCAATATTTGCTTTTACTATAGTAAGTAGTACAGAAAGTAAAAAGTTTTAAAACATAAAGCTCTTATGTTAAAGAGCTATACATTTTCCCTGCAATAAGTAGGTTTTATTGTTTCCCAGTTATATAAAGTTCAACAACATTGAAGAGGGCCTCCCAAGCTGTTTTCAGAAAATATACAATACACATTTTATTAGTCATGTTGCCATATCAACAATATAATACTTTAACACATATTGTTACAGCCATTATCAAGAAATAAAAACCAATGAAAGCTTTTCTAAATAAAGGGTTGTTTGAGAAGTGCAAAATTTCCGGAAAATCTTTTTTTTTTGAGTGGGAGGGCACTTCAAAGTTTGTATTGTCATAGATTTTTAGGTTGAATGCAATACTTCTATTTCAGGTAAGTGGTAGAAGTAGACAAATAAAAGAAAAGTTTACTACCTCTGTGGTTGAGTGGTCAGTGCTCTGGGTTCGATTCTCAACTGGGGCGGGGAAATTATCTTTAACCAGAATGATTCCCTATCCCCCACTGAGTCTGGAAGTACAAATATGGGCATGAATCTGAGTATAATTTGTGTAAATTGTCGTGACAGTCCCCACTCCTAAAGCATAGATGCGCAATAGCACTGACTAGTCCACTCGCATAATAAGAGAGGTGGGGGTCAGTGTTCCACCTGCTGCAAGCTCAAATGCAAGGTAACCACATTTGTTTACAATGCGTTGTGTATGTGGCTGCCTCCGAGTTCTGATATCACTTGCTCCCCACCACTCTCACCCTAATCCTCATTTCTCCTCTCTTGCACATATGGAGTGTCATGGCATTTTACACAAGCTGTATTTAAGGCAAGGCACTACTGAAATTTAAAACTTCTACAATTTTGGTTCAATTTTTTTTTTTACTTTCTCTACTACGTATAGTAAGTAGGGGAAGTATTTTTTTTAAATTTTGTAAACAGTCTCTGGAATGCTTTGTAAGAGTAATGTTTTTTTGGGGGTTTCCAGATTTTTAGAATGAGTGTTTTGGTTGTAATAAACAGTTTATTATATTATTTAGAGATTCATTAATAAAGCTGCCATTTTTTAATGAACACATTTAACGGCAAACTAAAATTATTTTCTTCTAGCTAAGAAGTCCTATTATGAAATGTATTATTGAAAGTTTCCTATGTTTATAATTCCAAAGAAAAAAATTATATTTGAAAAATTTAAATTTCACTAAAAATTGTTAAAGGCTAATATTTTGTTTTTGTTCACCAATGTAACTGGGGATTAACTGATTTTCCCTCTGGCTTCCCGTATAAAGTCTGTAAGTTATCACTTTTAAGGCTTTTGTATTTGACGAAATGCTGTTTGTTCAGGATGACATTTCCTTCACAGAGAGTGGGTGTAGGTAGGCATCATCTTATAGAGGTGTTCTGTGAGGCAATCATGGCCTGGCTAATTAATTTATTATATATAAAAAATAATATATATTATAAAAAAATAAATATATAAAAAAATTAAAGGCTAATATATAAAGATTTATATTGTCCTTCATTTACCAAGTATCAGAATTCCCATGCTCTATCCCTTAGATATAATCCTGCTAAACATGTGTACTAAGTTTCATAAGATTTGTTTAACACTGTGAAGAACAGCATGAACACTTGTATGGGAAGATGCATAAAAACATAGTTTTGAGATAACTGGCTTTAAAGTTTCACACAACATGTATTTGATAAATAACAATATTTATGTGCCCTGCTTTTGTAAGTATGAATCAGAAGAATGTTTATGATGAACATTCACAATTTTAAGACTTGTATTGTTTCATCTAGCTTCAGCACGTAGCAAGTTCTCTCTTCTTATGTTTACTAAACATGTGTGTTCATAGCAATAGTATTTCTGTTGCTTCTAGCCAATGCAACGTAATTGAATAACCTATACACTAAACAAAAATCTGTAATAAAATAAAGTATACAATGCCCACGGCACTTATTCATGGGAAAAGAAGTAAACATTTTCACAAAACTTCCGCAAGAATAAATGAAAATTAAAACAGTACCTAAACAAACTTGCCTATAAAACATGTGCTCACAGTGATTTGCAACCATATGTTCATCTAAAATATGGGACTACGATAGCATTCCTCAATAATTGTAATATTTTTTATTTTAAATGTGGATAAAAATAGCACCCATGCTATCCCCCCCCCCCCCAAGGAATTTAAATGACTGAATGGATTGAAGCAGCTGTTTGAAATTTCTTAAAGCATCACATGCATCTAAGATATTGATGTGAAACTTTCACTGAATGATATCTCATAAAAGTGTAGATATTTTGGCGGGAAAAACTAAAAATGGAAAAAAGTGACCAAATTTCAGTAATGCTTTGCCTTAATGGTTAAAAATTGATAAAACAAACATTAAGAAACCCTACAGTTCAGCAAGCAATAATACCATCAGATGTTTCTCAAGTCAAAGCCCCTGAAATGATAAAAAAAAAAAAAGAGTAAAGGGGGATTAGGGAAAACAATATAGACTTTAAAATGTAATATGTTAATTTTATATCAGCATATGTATTATTCAAATTGTTACACAACTATGCTCATAATTGGCTTGCATTTATTAAGTAAATTAGAATTATCAATGAGTAAAGGATACCTTATCCTCTTCCACACCTACTTTATTCTATGGAGTGTTACAATGGGAGGATTTCACTGTGATAAAAACTTTCTTTTAAAGAAAAAAATACAAAAAAACAAAACAAAACAAAAAAAAGGGGGGGAGATGGGTAGGGCGAAGGTTATAAAGACAATAAAAATAATATTTTACAATACAGATTTTGCAGAGGAAGTTAAAAACACTAAATTATTCTGCTCCAGATTTATATATAAAACTTTGTTGTTAATAGTTAAGAAAATACTAGCACTTTTAACTTTAGGACTACTATTTAAAGTCCTGAAGTTAACATAAGCAAACTGGGTGAGGGTCACATTCAGGAGTCCTGGATTTGATTCCTGTCAACTTCCTACTCTGACATTGGGTTTTTTGTGGCTTTCTCTGGTTGGTAAGTGTTTGATGGAGTGGTTTCTCTTCTAACATGATTTCCTTTTCATTATTTAGCTTTCATTCCGTTTCTCTCATGTTTCAGGTATGCTTTTAGATTTTGTGGCTTAGGGCGATGCTGGATAGATGGCATGAATGCTTGTTCAAAAGAAACAGTATTCTCCATGGATAATTGAATGATTCGTTCATCCCCCTCTCTGGGCAGCTCCAGTAGTAGGATAGGTCTTTGAGCCAGGAACTGTTAGTATTTCTCTGGCCTCCTGTGCTTCCTTCACTTCATCCCTTCCTCTTTGGGAGTAGTGGCTGCAATAGATCTCCCTTAGATCGCAGTGCATGAGGTGTCTCCCTCCATTGTATACCCTATAGATATAAGCAAGGGACAAAACATAGAATCTCCCTTTTTAGGACACCTTTACTGAGCAGGATGGCCCCAGCGCTAATGTCTGTGGTCCGCATTTGGGAGGTTGTGGGTTCAATTACCATGGCTGACCTTACTGACCCATAAGTTTTTTTGGGATTTTCCTGGGTTGCTAGGCAAATGCTGGGAATGATCATTAAGTCCCCTGAATTTCCTCTCCCTCCATTTCACCTCCATTGTCATTTCACTTCACCTTTTATCCACTTGGTTTCTTTCAAGGTTGAACGTGTTGGTGGGAGGTCTCAGCATGTGCATGGCAGGGGAAAATGATGCTCTGTGGAAACCTTTGTCCCCAGAATGGGGTTGGTCTCCGGGTTCCGGGCTCCCCAGGGGATGTGAAGGTCTACATGGAGGAAGGGAAACCGGTTGTACCAGTGCCCATTTGGGGTGTTTAAATCTGTAAGTGGTAGGGACACTGCCCTCTGCCTGTCGTGCCCCCTGGTCTGACCACCCTCTGTCTTCTCTCACCTCATTCCTCCCTTCCTGGGGGTGCCCTGTCTGGGGCATAGGTATAAAAGATCTATGTAGGTTCAATGTGCTAAGTCCCACTCCGTATTGAATTGTAATCCTAATCCTAGAATACCTTTACAAAACACAAAGCCGCTATAGAGGGCACTAAATATGCACTAAATTATTCAATAAATGGTACATCACTGCAAGGCCAGTCTCATTTATATGTTTCATTTAATAAATGGTTTGAAGAAAACCCACATTATAGTACAGCAAAACTTTTGGACATCAATAAATAAGGCAATTATGTAGTTAGCTACCAGTTTAAAGTAGCAATATCTTCTGTACATATCAACAATTTGGTTTCATACAGATACCATTATAGTTTAGAGAGTTTAGGATTTTATTCTACGTGTATTTTGTTGCTACAGTAACTGTATCACACTTTGAAATACAAACACCAGTTGTGAAATAAGAATTCAAATTGTTTTTATAATAGTCTACCTTTGAATTAGTATTGGCCTCCTTCAGTCATTATAAATTCATATCCACTTATAAGAATTCAAACATACATAAACTGGGAATGGATCTGATCTGTAAAATAATTTCCTAAGCTGATGAAGAAATTTGAGGAAATGGCTCACTTACTGAAAGAAAGATTTCAGATAGACCATAATTAATAGAAAATGAGATGACTGCAGCTCTATTTATCCCAAAGTGACGGTACTTTTTGTTAGATCTGCTAAACATGAAGAACTGAAACAATTAATATCAGACATTGTTGAAACCATGGTAGGAATGCACTTAATAATGCCCTTTATAGCGCAGAAAAAAGACCACTTCTTATTGAGCAACATGACAGTGGTATTTAAACTTTTCATGTTGTAGTAAAATCCCTTTTCTTTATTATCAAATATGCGTATTTATTTAGAATCTAAAAATTGCCAGGTTATGGCCGTTTGAAATTGAGAACTGCCTTAAGAATAATCCTATAGATGAAATAAATGTTTAGCATCACGTAAATGCCAAAGCACTGTATCACAGGGCCACCAATAATGGCGTGATTGCAAAGGGGATGCATATTGGAGAGCTTGAAAGGGCCCAGTCAATAAAATATTAACTCAGTGTATATATGCCAGTACCTATAGCATGATACATCATCATATGCTATTCTCCCATATGCAAATATCATTGCTTCCCGTTATTGTACAAATTAGTTGGAAGTTTATAACATACAGGGGTCCTCCTGAAGCTTTGTGATAAATGAGGATACCCAGCATAATCACTTGGTAAGAGGCACAGAACTGATGCTACTTGTAATGACAAAACATACAGTAATATCAGTGGCAACCAGTAAAACTGTTTTTACAAACCATCTCTTTAAATAATAGCACATAACAGTAAGAACTCAGAAACTAATCAGGCAGAGGTTACAATGAATATGGTACACAGCACTACAAAATAAAATAAACTCAGCAATGAAAAACTTCAGTAACTGGTTTAGAACAAATGAACTAATCATAAACAAAGAAAAAACTATTGCAATGATATTTCATACATGGCAATATAAAAATAGTATTAAGCTGCAAATTACATTGACAGGAAAAATATTGAGTACAAAGGAGAAACAAAATCCTGGGTGTATATGTGAATGAAAATCTTAAATGGGACACTCATATTCATCACCTAGCAACAAAGCTCAGCTCTATGCTAAATTTCTAAAATTCACACTGAATTTACCAGGATTGAAAAAGTGTATATTTTGCTCATTTGCAAAGTCGATTAAAATATTGAATAACATTGTTGGGAGTAAAATGTGAGAGAATATTTAAAATCCAGAAAAGAGCTATAAGAATACTAAGAAAATTCTGCAGACCTTATTTTAGGGGACATAAAATATTACCATTAGTGGCTCTTTATAGCAGAAATCATAGAACATTAAAAGACATCAAGGAGAACTATGTGCGAATACCGCTCTCCATTCTCATAACACACAAAGAAAGAATAACCTTCATGTTAAGGTATACAGGACGAATATTCTAAAAAATAACCTCACAAATTTAGATACTGAATTACACAATAAACAGGAAATATTAAAGAAATAAGTAACTTAAAATAATTTAATAAATAAGTTAAAACACTTTTACTACAGCATACCTCTTATTCAGCAGGGGGAATATACAAATGTATTAGTGTAAAAATACATATTGTAAAACTATTCATGTATATTGTATATAGTTTCATTTTATGCTCATATCATGTAATGTGATCCAAAGGATGAATAAATAAAAAAAATTTAATTATGCCAATCAGCAAATATGTATGTAAACAGCAGCATAACGATAGATAGCTTACATTGACAAATTCCAATGCAAAGCAATAGTAAACAAACAGTGTTTAAATAGGTTCTTATATGAATGAAGTTATTACTAGTTTTGAAAAGATGCTGTAAAATAGTTTATGAAGGCAAGAGTGGAGAACAGAATTTAACAATGTTAAAAAAATTGTGTTTAACCTCCACTCTTAGAACATACAACAGTATAGGCAGTGGACTCTTATGATATGTGCCATGCAATGATAATTGGGAAAAGAAATTTGAGAAAGGAACATTCCAGTCCTAAGTTTAGGACACCTCACCAGCATTTGCCATTTATGAAAACTTGGAGAAAACCTCATTCAAACCGAGCGGGAGAAAAGAGTAGTGTATTTCTGGTTATTTATCATTAATTTTATCCAATTGCAGTGCTAGGATCTATTATTATTTTCTGAAGACACTTCATCCAATCAATGTGAAGAAATATATAAGCAGGTATGATCAATTTATTATCTGTTTTTATTTTGTCTTATATCACATTTGTATGAATGTTCAAATGTTAACTGCATATGTGTTACAGTTTATTTCACTTTTTTAACTTTAACAATAGTCTGAGCTGAAACTATTTTAATTTTAAAAAATCAAAATTTAGTAAATTATGTGTATAATATTACATAATTTAGTTGTAGGCTTTCTTTATCTGTAGTCACTAGTTTCCCCTTCCCAAATTTTAACATGCCAGAGATACCAATGTGTGTTACAAATGTGTATGTGATTATTGACAAGTATCAAACTTGTGTATGTTATTATCACGGAAAAGGTTTCTCTATTAGCTTGTACACATATTTAGCACGTTTTATTTGCACTAGTACAATAAGAGGATTTGAATTAATGACCTAGTAGAATAGGGCAGTTTAATAATAATAATAATAATAATAATAATAATAATAATAATAATAATAATAATAATAATAATAATAATAATAATAGTTTATACATACGGCTTGAAAAGATCTCCAAAAATATCCTATCAGTTTGTTATAATTAGGCATTCTGGCCTTAAAAAATTATATCCTCACAGATGGCATAGTTTTAGAATGCAACTATAGTACTTTCAACATTTTAAATACCACTTCCTGAATTTATAGATACACTGGATGTTGCGATATTTTCTTCTTCTTGTTGAAATTGTTACCTAACCAACAAATACTACGAAACAAGTCCTAAATAATTTCCATCTATACATTCTCGGTCTAAAATGTTTGAATTTTGCGCCTTCCTGCCATGTGGCCACGACTGATAGCTGCGATATATCGAACCGTACGATTATAACGGAATCGAGGGGAAAACAACGCAATATCGTGGTGCACAGCAGGTGTTTTCGTTTTCATGTTTGTTGTCATTTAGAGAAATGTTGAAATAGTATTAGATTTCATATGTTTGTGGCAAAAAGTTTGTTTTAATATCTGTTACGAAGAAGTTTGAAAGGTATTTATTAAAAAAACAATGTGATTATTTCCATTTCTGAACATATTTAGCGATAGTTTTTAATGCCATCTTGTGACCTTATTTTAGGAGACAAGGGATTAAATTGCCATAATGAATAAATAAGGCTTTATGTAATGTTATTTTCCCGTAACTTATTACAGATTTAAGTTGTTTCCAATAACTGCTACATTCTTCTGTCCTTTTTAGTCAGATGAAGCTCTTAGGCCGCAGAAGAAGGAAATGAAAAGAGTGCCACTTATTTTGAGGTAAGTAGGTCTCCATGATTCAGGATCTTGTATGGTTAACTGTAGCGTAAATTAGTATTCGTAGAAAATGTTCATTTCTACGATTTAACTTTATAATTTTTACCGTCTTTTAAACATTTTCAGAAAGTATTGTGCTCATATACTTTCAGTGGGAGTGTCAAAATTAATTTTGAAGTTTTTCAGTTAAGTGCTTTTTAAAGATAAAGAATTCCTCTGAATAATACTTTTTATGCTTAAATTGTTTCAGCAATTGTGTACTGTAGGAGAGACACTGTCCTCCAACAGAATGAACTTCACACCATTTGGAGGCCACTTTGCTGGTTCTATTCCCACAGCAATTCACCAGTTTACAACAGCAAAGTTTCCACATAACGTTACAACAGCTGGGGGTCAGGTGGTGGGTGTTCTTAGTGGAGGTGAAGGTGGAGTGCACTATCTACGCCCTATCGATCCTAATGGCTTTACAGTTGCAACAGCGCAGAGTCCTGGAAACAATCAGCATCCACAGGCACAGCAGACTCTTATAACCCTGCCAATTAGCATAGCAGGAAAACCAGGTGAACCAGGGCAACCACAACAAACTGTTCAAATTCAAGTGGTGAATCCGAATGCCGCTTTAGCCAGCAATGGTGCTGCTAGTAATGGCACTGCCAACAATGGAGCTCCAAAGTACCACATTTCTCCACTGTTACATACTTTTCCTCAGGGAGTACTTACAGTGGCTTATAGCGGCCAACAACAGCCAGGCACGGAAACAGTACAGCTGCAGGTACAGCATCCACAGATTCAGGTGTCACAAGCATCAAACACCACACCTCAATCTCAGGATATTTCAGATAATAACAACAGCAATGAAAATGCTAGCACACAAACCCAACAAACACAGGTATCACTGGAACAATCACAGCAACATACACAGCCACAGACCATCACGGTGACAGCAGAAACTGGGGATAAGCATGAAACTCAGACCTTTCCTCTTGTTGTTGCACACCTGCAAGCTCAGGATTTAATTCTAAGGGATGCTGTTACTGGCGTGGAGCTCACAGCAGCAAAATCACCTCATGAACAAGACGGTGGTGCTGGTAATGGCGATGGAAACGAAGATGATGTAGGTAAAGATAATGGAAATACGTTACAGGTGGCAATTGTTAAATCTGAGGCAGAAAAAGACTCGCAGGGTGCTGAGGAGTATAATGGCTCTCAACATGCAGCAGCGGGTACCATAACCACGATGCCTGCGACATGGCAGAGTTTAGCAGCTCCGGGTTCAACGGTGGCTGATTATCTGTCACGTCTGCCAGCATCCACACTACCACTGAGTCTGCATCATTTCCTAAAGTTTTCTGCTGAAACCATTAAGCGAGAGGCTGCAATAGAATCTTCTCCTCTTTCAAACCCAGAGCTTGTTGATGCAAATGCTGCTGCAAATGCGGAAGCCACTTTGGTTGTGACGCAAGCAGCAGTTCCAGCAACACCACCACAGGGAGTCAAACCAAAAAAGAAAAAGAAGTACAAGAAAAAGCCTCCAAAACCAAGACGTCCACGACCTGGCCAAGTTCACATTGCTACTGCACTGGATGGAACAACATTATTCTGTTGTCCTGAATGTCATATGGCATATCCAGAAAAGGAATTACTGGAACAACATCTTGTAGGTCACAAGATAGAGCGAAGATTTATTTGTGACATTTGTGGAGCAGGTCTTAAACGCAAGGAACATTTGGAGAGGCACAAATTAGGGCACAATCCTGATAGACCGTTCATTTGCACTGTCTGTCACAAGGGTTTCAAGCGCAAGGAGCATCTTAACCTTCACTTTGTTATTCATTCAGGTGAAAAGACTGAAGTGTGCACTGAGTGTGGTAAGGGCTTCTATCGTAAAGACCACCTACGTAAGCACACGCGTAGCCATATCGCTAAACGTGTGAAGGAAGAGCTAAACAACCAACAACAGCAGCAGCAGCAACACCAGCATCAACAACATCATCATCAGCAACTTCAACAACAGCAACAAGCAGTCCAGCAGCCAGCTCCAACAATGGTAACTACAGTTGTGTTGCCCACTGCTGCAGAAACTGGTGCAATGTTGCTTCAGCATCATCAACACTGAATATAAACTTACATTTTTATCTTAATTGGGCATTGGGGTGGGATTTATTATTACTTGTTGTTGTGGAGGTGCTAAAGTGCATTCTTGGCAAACCAAAGTAAGGAGTGGTAGAGCACTGATCAGTGAATCTCAGGCTAAGTTGAATTTAATTGCCTTGTTGAACCAAAGTGCAGTGATTTTGAGACAAAATATGTGTGCTATGTTGGCAATTTTCTTAAAACCGCTGGTGACTTGAGGGTGAGTTGTACAGGTTTTTACACTTTTTTTAAACAAATTATTTAGAATCACTGATGACTGCTTCAGGAATTGGTTAGTGACATTGGTACACTTTTGATTTGGTACTCTAAGGCCCGGTTCCATCAACAAATGTAGACAAATTGTGTAACACTCAAATTATCTAAAACTTTGTTTCACACATATTAAACCTCATATTAAGCTGACATGTTTTACCAGAACTAAAAGCTTAGCAGTTTAAATGTAGGAAATGGCTGCCGTAATTCAAGGAACAAATGACAAAATACTTCAGTTGCAACTAATAAATGGCTTTCTTAACAAATTAACAGCCATAGATATAATTAATTTAAAACTGAGAAGAAAACCTTTTACAGGGGTATAAACCTCAGAAATAGTAGTGATCGAAGTACAAATGGGGTTAGAAAACTGCAAACAAAAATACGTCTCTCAACTATGCTGTTTGACATGGCACTAAAACTTTTCATTTAATAATTAATGAAACAGAATTATTTCTCTCCCTAAGATTATTACAAATGAATCCACACTATTTGCAGAGAGAGAGAGAGAAAGGGGTGTATAACACTTATGATGGAAGAGGAATGTCCCCAAGACATTGTTAAAATATAATTCTTTAGGAGTTTTGCTACAATGGTGACTGGAGTTGTTATGGCAAAAACCCATGAAAAGGACTATCCTCCCATATTGAGGTTTTTGCTATGTTTCCTCAGTCAGACACTCTGGAATATTTCCTTTCATAATTATCATTTCATCTATCATCAGCATTTAATGCATGTGGTGATAGATATATGCTGTAAGAATACATTAAACATTGTTCAGGGATTTTGATGTATAGGCTGATATTTTCGTCCTGAACCTGCTTATCTGTATGCACAGTAGCTGGACAAGTCCGCTATCTTCTGGGAGGGTGTTGGGTTGATAGTAACAGAGTAGCAGCCGCATACTCAATGTGAGAAAAGGTGATACCACCACACATTCGTAGTGATTGTAATACAGTCGCATGTATAGCTCTGTAGCTGGAAGTAAACTGCATTCTCAGATACAGGAAATGATATACAATGTGTATAATTAGTTTAAGGAAAATTTAAATCAAGGACAGTCACTTTACAAAGCAGTTGAAGAATCTACCGGTGTATCTGTAAGCAATACAACTTTTGACAGTGTTGTACATGTTTACGTTTGTGCTTTAGTTGCAAACCTAACACATTGCTGTTGTTTCATGCAAGAGGAATACTGCCAGCTGTTCTCCCCCCACCTAGGGTTACCAATTCAAAATTCTCAAATGCAGGACATTTGTATAAAATGCCTGACACTTTTCGAGCATACCTTCTTTCTGCCAATGTGTAAAGCAGGGATACTTCACTTTTAGTTTATCTGCTAATTTATACTATCTTTTTTGGTTTTCACTAGTTTCTGTATGAGATGAACTTTGATATACACTCGAATATCCACATCCACAAAACTATAAACTGCAGCGCATGTGCACAGATAAATCTTGTTGAAAAACTAATAGCATAGCTTGAGGTTCGATATCCGGGCAGTGTATAAGTTTTCTCCATTCAAATAAGTGGCACTCTAGTTAGTTACATCGCAGTGCCTGGATTTGCTTGCTATTGGCATCAAAATCATGTTTTCACCACAGCCCACTATACACTGAATAATACGAGAACAATTTGATCCCAATATGCCTCGCAACTGAAAGAATGTTTAAAATATATTGTTACGTGAAAATGCTGGACATTCAAGAGAAAAGCTAAAATGCCTGCCAGATGTAAACAAAACCATGTAAATTCTGGATATGTCCGGCAAAAACTGGACAGTTGGTAACCCAATCCCCACCCTAGACTACCTTCTCTTCTGCGTTTTTGCGGGGTTAGAACAATAAAAGTCAGCCTGTAATAGATTGTACCTCCAAATCATGAATTTGGTTGTGACTTGGTCAGTACTTAAACAGTATAAAATTTTTAAAAACTCACGAACTATTAATGAAATTGATCTATTTTAGTGATAATGGATACTTCCAGAAAAAAAGTATATTTTAACACTATAATTATATTGTGAAATGTGACTCTGATCATTCGTTTTATCAAAGCAAACAAATACCAATAGGTGCCTCGAAATCAGAGTACATTCTGTTCAGAATACCACTACAAGATTACATTGCTTAAATATGTTAGTCAGATGTCGGTTAATATTTTGCAAAAAGCCTGCTGAAACATAAGCTGAATGCAATGCTAATGATTAGAATGATGTTAAAAAAACAGCTGTGTTAGCATCTGTTGATGAAACTGGTCCTTGGAATTTCAAGTTGCATACCTGACAACATCATGGTTTATAGTTTTATGGTATGCAAAAACAATTTTCATTATTGTGTACATATATAATATTTATATGCTCTATATATTGACCTTGCCTAAATATTTATTAATAATTTGTTATTTTTAAAAGTATGCCATTTAATGCAGCCGTGTGTATAACACTAGGACCTGTCAAAGTATACATTTCCTTGCATATTTGTTGAAATAGTGTTTTATAAATATCAGCATTATATTATTTCTGGACAGCATCTTTATTAATAAAATGTCCAGAAACGGAATGCATAAATGCCAGATATAGTCAACAGCGAAAGTGCTGCTGTGGGCCCTTCTTTGTATGTAAGATAATGATTGAACTTTTATTATTTGCATAACATTTAGACTCAATTGTTACTAGATTTGCTCATTCCCTGACAAGAAATGCTATATTGTTCATGCTTGTTTTTCATATTATTTTGATTGTCAGGTATGCAATGAAGCATTACCCTTGATATGTCTTTTTGTTTTTTAATCTTGAGCACATGGTCTGGATAAGTGAAAGAACAAAGAGTAACTGTACTTCTGCAGTTTGCAGTCATTTTCCATGTAATGGTGTTCTGGGTTTAGTTGGTGAAGAGTTCCATACAGTCTTAGGCATTAACAAGAACCAAGGCTTTTCTTATTAAATGCATTGTGATTTCTGTGATGGAAATGCTTCTTGAAAGACTATGAAAGCAAAGTTACAAATAGCTTTTAGTTGTAGTAAACTTTAAAGTTATAGCGCCATCTATTGACAGCAGCTTTGTTTAAAATGAGTCTTTTTGGTATGATGGAAATGCTATTCTGTTATATGTAAGTACTCTTTGGTGCAAATATATTCTTACTATAAAATAAATTTATTTTTAGTAATCATAGCTAATAGAAGAAATAGCAGGGAACGGGTGGCATTTTATTATTTATGTGAAAGGAAATAATTTTCTTGGGTAGGAGTATCAGAAAATGAGTCAATAGTTTTGAGTATCCGCTTGTGAAAGATTGGGAAATAGCTCAAGTTAGCATAGGGGAAATCTTTAAACTCACTGCACCAATGAACGAAGAATTACACAGATGCATACTTCAGTGGTGTCTCAATGTTCAGATGCATTTATGTGTTACAGTGAACAGAAGTTTCTGATGGTTCAGCAGATCAACAGTTCACCTCTCTTAAAGCATTGATTATCTTAAAATGCTCCTTTATTTCCATGTGTTTTTTTAAGTTTATTATGTTCTTAGTTGAAACATAATAAAGTACTTCTCTTTCCTTTATTGTTAGCTGTTAAATCTTCATTATCATTTTATTCTCTGAAGGAAATTGTCAGAATAAAGCATACATGCAATTATATTATTAAATTGATCCATAACTTGTTTGTTCAGGCTTTGCTCCAAGTCTATAATTAGTTCACATTTTGGCCATTAGTAGGCCTTTTGTGGCTGTGCTGTTTATATGGAAGATCTGTCAACATCTGAGCGAAAAATACTGTAAGAGATTGAAGTCACTGAATGAATATGATTTATATTCAAGTGTCATTAAATAATAAAAGAAAAAATAGAAAAGAAAGAAAAAAAGAAGTATGGGGGTGAGCGGAGGCTGTGATCCTTTAGTGAGCTGCGGTAAATTGTCAGAGTTCTCTGGTTTCGACATTTACCTGAGGTTATGTTAAGGTCAGTGGTTATGTATATGAACTGATTTCAAATTAACGAGTATGATATTAGAAATTGCACAGTGAAGGAGGTGAGAGTGAACTTAATATGTTTGCATATATCTTAGGCTTCATGATAATTCATAGAGATGAATTGGTAACAAATGTGTTTAAAAGAAGAATTAAAAGTATCACTATTTTTGCGGATTATGTCAGTACATTTGAATTGGCACTTTCTTCTGCACATGTGCAGTATTAACAAAATGGAATACTTCGTTGACATTTAGTGATAAAATTTGTAAATGAGAAAGTGCTTTAAAAATAGTAAAAATAGGGTGAAAATGGGTTACAGGCTTTGTAAGTGTTCACATCATCTGTTAAACTCTGTGATATATCATTTTTGGTCCTTAAATAATTTTCTTTTACCGGTACCATTTGTTCTGTGCTTTTAATCTGGCAATGCAATTACTTAATATGACTTCTAAATACTACATTTTGTGTATATACAAGACAGTGGCCTTTAAGCCTGATAGTTCGGATTGCTCTAGACTTCCGTCAGGGAATAAAACAACAGACTGATGGAACATTGACAGACTCCAGTGTTACTATAAGGGGCCATTCTTAATGGAAATTAAGCATTAACATAACGTAAAACTTTAGCATAAACTTAACGTAATATGTTATCATTCACAAGAATAATTGGAAACATAAACAACAGCCAATTTCAAGAGTGCGTGAAACAGGTGAGCTAATATGGTTCTCTTGCAAAGGAATCACCAGCATGCACACAACTAAAGGGGTTATGTATATGTATCAAAATAAGACTTAGCTACTGGTTAAAGGACGTTAAACTTACAAAAAGGTATACTCTACTATCACAATTTGTTTTGCTACAATTTTTATAGATATCCCAGAGATTCCTGGTGATCTTATACAGAAAGGGAGTTAGCAAGTCAACACATGGTGAAAGTCTGATGTCAGATGGCAAAGTAATCATTGTGATTAGATATACAGAGAATCACTCTCTGATTGGCTAGTCTCTTATGTTTGACATAGACATAAACTTAAAAGCTTGATCACCTTGCAAGCTTCTAAGTTGAGTTTAATTCAGTGTTTATTTTTATGTGATTCATTGCGAATGGTTCCATCACTATGCATGTAAGTTAATGCTTACACTTGAATTTTGTTGTTACGAATGCTCTGGTGAATATCTGATGGCATTGGTGCATCCATCATTGAGTTTAAAAACTTGCCCACTATTAAACTAGGGTGACCAAATTTTTCAGAACATTCTCAAATGTTTTAAGAGTTTTTACATGGTTGTCCTTAGGTTTCATTTCTGTTGGTAACATTGCAATTGTAATTTTATGAAAATGAATGCAGAAAGTTAGTTATGAAGACTCAGAGCAAAGTCCCAAGAAGACTTTGGTGAGAAGAAGAGTTCAAAACTAGGAAGTACTTGAAGATAGGAAACCAGCTTACGAAAGAACCAACAAGTATAGCTTTATTAGAAAAGGAAGAGTAAAATATGCTTATAGAAATATATCTTTTGTGATCTCTGCTGTGATAAAATATGCTTTTTAGTGTCTTATAACTAAAGAATATAAAATGAAGACCCAAGTAATGAAATAATTTCTGCATTTGTATGGCCAAAAAAAAAAAAATCAATTTCAAGTGGTGTTGCTTCCTTCACAATCTGATTTTTTTCTTCACCTGTGTAGGTGGTCACCCAAAGTAAAATGTATGCCTATGCCCTAACGTCAGGACTCTTCAACAATTGAAAGGCAAACAGGAAGTTCTGTATTATTGAAGGAACCTGTGACATTTTGGCAGTAATTTACTATGCTGTAGAGGAATAAATATGCATAGATAAAGTTAAAATTAATAGTTCAAGTTTCCAGTTGTCCTATCACAGTAAAAGTTGAATCACGTTATTGTCTTCTTTATATCCTCTAACAGTGTTGACATACATAAATAATATTTTATCAGTTCTTTTTTCTTTAACCTTTTACTTATTAATAAATGGTTAATGCATTTGATAAAGGAAGAAAGATTTTGGTTTGAGGTTAATGCTCTGATGATAGTTCACATGATAGTCATTGTTGGTATGTATTGTTATAACATTACAATGTTTTAGTTTAGGAAGAAAAGGGATTAGGTATATGTAACAGCTCACTAGACATGCATCAAAATCATTTCCACCAAAGATCACTGCATATTTTTTTTTTTGTAAACTGTATTGCAGGATGTTTGCCTCAGAGTGTATGGAACTTAGTTTGTACAGTCCTCCCCTTTTTGGGCCAGTTGTTTCTCTCAAGAACTTCAGGCTTTATTTATGATACATACATAGACATAGGATTTAAATTTTTTTTTCCTTCATAAAATATGCCCTTTCAGATGGTTGGTGTTGAGATGTGAATTATATTGTTAAATGAAGGTGCCGTACTTGTTGAAATGTCACCGATATGGGCTTAAAGTGTTTTTAACAGTAAGGAAAATAATAATAATTTTAAAAATGGTGTTACATTCAAATGCCAGAGGGGCATTTTGGCTTGGTGATTTTTTTTACCATACTCTGTATGAAACTAACCAAACTTTCTACATGTGTGTGTCTAACTTATTTATAAAAAGAGATAAAGCATTTTAAAAAAAATTCTAACATCATTCTTTATATTATGAAACATGTACGACACTACGGTATTGGCCAAACCTTAAGTAATCAAATATTTGCTAAGGCAAGTACCTTTGAAAAGGCATCTCTCACTGCAAGGAATATTTTAAGTTATTATGAATGCTCCAGTAAAGGGGAATAAATTCTGGCATTATAATATGAAACCTATTATTTGAAACTCCTATTAACTCACCAAATACCTACCAGATATGTTAAGTTATGTCCAGTTCCATATAAAAATGTTGCTTTTGAAGTACCATTACAACGTATAGAAAGAACTGCTCTGACAGTTTTATTTTCTCTGCTACTTTTCTATTGCAAGTAGGGGAGATATTGCATTCCACCCAAAAATTCTGTGCTGAGATTTCACTGGAAGTACACATTTTGAGACTCCCTAAAAATAACAAAAAAAGGTAAAAGTTGGTTAAATACTAAACTTGGTATTTAACTTCAGCATCTTTGACAGATGCGACAAGATTTTCAATAAAATCCCCCACCCCAAACTACCCTCTAAATGGGAAAAAATATTTGTATTTGTGATTTTCTTAAAAATTGTCTACACATACTACACATTTAAGATATTTGCGTGACTGAAAAAATGTATATTTTTAAGTTTTGCAAATAGCCTGTGAAGCCCTCTTCATTCTGAATGACTAATATAATTGATAAACTATAAGAGATAGATGAAATGTTACTACCAAAAAATGTGCATCCCATTAAAGTACACAATTTATTTAATTTTTTGTGGCGTTAACCATTTCTGAGATACTCTGTGTTATTGGTTTGAATTTTCAAATACTTTACTTTTTTCAGGTGGTTAGTCGCTATTTGTTTTTTCTCGTGGTAATGCAAAGAGAATGGAATTTCAAAGCTGCTATATAATGATCCGCTTTCTAAAAAGCTAACTTTCGTTTTAGCCTACTCTTATCATTTTTATACCTACAACAAGTATAGTGAAAGTTATCTCAATTACAAGAAGTAGATTGAAGAATAAGCTTTTATAAGAAGTGCTTGTGGAAGAATGAGTAGAGTAGTAATGTGAATGCAACACCTTAGACTTTTTTCACTGCTAATGAATTTTAATGTGTTATACTTTTTTTTTTGTTTGTTAATAGTGAAATTAGGAAAAGGAATTCCAAATATTTATACAAGTTGACTAATATAGGATGTAAAAAAAAGTCAGAAATTTAGGGATATGCTCTTCTCAGTTATATGTATAAGTTGAAAATAAATTATATGAGCCTATGATCAGAAATGCTTTGTTCCCATCACAGATCTTTCTCTATAGTTCTGTTTACATTATAAGATGTGAAAGATCAGGAAATAAAAGTGTACTGCATGGAAAAATGCCTTAAAGGAAGTGCTCATCTTGCCCACTCAATGTACATATATGCATCAATTTGTCATGTTGATTTATCCCTGGAGAATGTCTTGTCATGGTGCTAGTCAAACAAGAAATGAGTGACCTGATCTTTATTAATACAGCATGCTAGAAAAGAAAATTTTGACAGGGAACCTAAAACTACTAGTTGCCACATCAACCAATCTGCCATTTTTAATTATGTTCTAACCAGAAGTACACAAGAGCATCTATAATTTGACTATTCTGATTGGTGGTTAACAGCTTGCATTTCATACAATATGAGTAGAGTTGTTAAGGAAGCTGTAACAGGTAATTAAGTAGTACTCGTAGAAGTGTTACAAGCAATGATATGGTAATAATAATGATGACAACATGACCTTCCAAGCTTCACATTTATTATTATTATTATTATTATTATTATTATTATTATTATTATTATTATTATTATTATTATTATTATTATTATTATTATTATTAATTTTTAATTGTGTTTAATGCCTGGCAATGACACTGGTGATACATGAAATGGCATGGTAATTAGGAAAGGAAATTAGGAAAGGCGGCGTTCCAGGTCTAAGTTTAGCATACCTCCCCCACATTTGCCAGTTGTGAGGATTGAGGAAAACCTGGTCGGGGAAGACTAGTGGGATTTGAAACACAGACCTGTTAATTCTGTGTGTTAACCTCGGCTACCCATATTGATAAGCCTTACGCTGCCAGTCCTGTCATACAGTAAATTACACACTGTACATGAAAGCTCCTGAGCTTTACATAACATTTTTGTTACATTTTATGTGTATTTTCAGTGTTTTCAATTGTATGCATATATTTTGACCTAGAGGAATATATACCTGACTTATTTTAATTTTAAAAAAGGTTATAAGCTCCTGTTTAAAATGCACCTCTTCATCTCCTTAAGTTAAATTGTTAAGTGTTATAGTGCTTTTTGCCTTTCTTTTTAATTTGTTTTAATTAATCAAGTATTTTGCATTTTTTGGGAAAATCAGCCAAAAAAATAAATTAACATAGTAATGAATTGTCTTTTAATGTGATTCTTAGCAAGGAGACTGAAGAGGTGTTAATGGAGTTTAAAAAAAAAAAAACATCTGCTGCATTACATTCAAATGACTAAACTATTGTTATAAAAGCTTATTCTTCTATCTGCTTCACGTTAATTGAGATAAGCATATGCAAAAAGGTTTTATTACACATTTCACTGTAGGCACAAGGTGACCTATTGGCTGGAGCGTGTCCAGAATAAATAGTGGAAAACAGGCAAGACAAGATACAGAAGTGGCTTACTATTCAGCGACTTTGAAATTCTGTTCTCTTTGCATTACTATGAGAAAAAAATGAATAGCATGGTACAAACATTTTATCGGAGATATGTTTTCGTTCTGATGCTAAATTTGAGTGATTTCCAAATTAGTGCAATATCTCCCAATTTAGAACATAAGTAACTAAAAACCCTATTTTGTGGTGAAATAAAATGGCCTGCAGCGGTAATATAAAATACTTCGTAGTAGTCATTAATTCTCATGTCACAATATATTTGTGCTTAGAATGCACAAAACATTGTATCCTAATTTTAATTCCAAATGCTGCACCTAAATCTGTAAATATAAAATCAATTTAAATATTTCAACTCAGAATTAATTCATATTTATCATTTGAATTGATACACAAACCCCCCATCTTAATACATTTCATGCTATGCTACTATTCAGAATGAAGAGGACTTCACAGATTGTATGCAGAAAATTTAAGATTAGCATTTTATTTGACATGCAAATATCTAAAGATGTGGTATTTTAATTATTGTGAGCCATTTTTGAGAAAATAAATAATAAAAAAATGTTCAGTGTAAATGGTAGTTTTTGGGTAGTTGAAGATTTTCGAGAAAATTTTCATGTTGCATCCTTGGAAGACTTCAAACATTATATAATAGGTTTTAGTATTTAACTGAACTTTTCATGTTTTGAGTTTTACCACTATCTCTCTGTCTCTTCTAAAAATGATTTTTTTTTTATTTGGGATTTGGGGAGTCTCAAAACGTGTATTTCCATTGAAATTTGATATCAAATTTTTGTGTGGAATGCAGTTCTTCCTCTACTAATTATAAGCAGTTAGTAGAGAAAGTAAAAGTGCTTTAAGTATTGAAATATTCAAACCAATAATAATGGATATCTGAGAAATGGCTGTTGCCACAAAAAAGTTATTTGAAATAAATTACCTTTTAAGGAAAACTACATTTTTTTTGTGTAGTATGTTTTTGTGATCTGTTATACAAAATTCCTTCTGAATGAAGAGCACTTCATCAGCTATTCCCCACCGCTTGTATGCTGTTTGTAGTAAGAACAAGCATTAAACACTACTAAAAAAAAGCCTATTTCAGAAAATTCAAGATTAAACTTTGTCTTATATATGCTATTTTGATGGTAATTACAAAAAAAATTAAAAATTTTGCACATTGGGATGGGGGGGAACTTTCTTGAAAATCCACATGGTGCATCTTTGGAAGATACCAAACTTAAATATCCAATTGCTGTTTATCCAACATACCACTTTTGAGTTATGCTGTTTACAGATATACACACATTCAGACCAGGTCTTTTTTGTTGTTAATGTTTTTCTTTGGATTCAAGGGGCTTCGGAAAGTGTATCTGGTAAACTAATGATGAATTTTTGGGGAATGCAATGTTTCCTCTACCTACTAGGTACATGGTAAATAAAAAAATAAAGAAAGGATACTAATGTATTTAATGCCCAGAGTTTGACAGTGAAGTCATTAATCTTCTTGCTTCCCAATATTTGAAGATGAGATTGTTGAACGATGACGATGTTAATAGATCTCTGTTCATTTCTTCTTTTTTAAGACATAGAGGGCAGTTTGGTGACTATAATTCCAATTCCTTGCAAGTGTTTGCCCTAAATGTCCTGGCCTGTAGCCAGTCTGGATGTTGCTACCAAAGATTTATGGCAGAGTCTCAGATTGTAATAGGTTTCATTATCAGTTTTTTCCACTTAGCACTTTCATTATTGTTTTTGATGTGAAGTTGGTATGTTTGATTGAATTTTCTTTTAATTGTTCATTTTATTGATTCGTATGTACAATTTTATGCAGTTTTTTTTATAATTTTTGCTCCTTGTTTGCTAATATATCTGCCGTTTCATTACCAATTATACTTCATTGTGCTGGACTCCACTGCAGTATGATGTTTTTTTTATTGAGATTTTGAATTTGTCACAGGGCATGTTTCTTTTATCTTTTTCATTTTTTGCATAATTGGTATGCAATAGCATCTTTTGAATTTGACAGTATTATAATTGATTGAGAAAGGAGATAATGTTCTGTACTAATTTGCTTATTCCCTGGTCTCAAACACTAATAAAAGCGTGTTTTGCTGATGTGTTGTTATGTTGAGGTAATTCAGTAAGCACGAGTGTGGTTGCTCAACTAAGGAAAAGTGCTAAACCACAAACCAGTGACTGTCATAAATCAGTCTTTTCACACCAGAGTAGGAAAACTGCCATTTCTTGTCCTTGAAGACCAATTACAACCCTCATTTCAAGGAATGATAGCTGCACATTGATCCAATATGGAATATGAGTTATGAAAGTTCTGTATACCAGATTCGAGGGGTGTCAAAATAACTGGAATTATTTTTTGCTGGAAAATACTGCTCACCTTTATTAAAATTCTTTTACAAACCTTCAAAGTATTTTTCCTCGGACACAATACAACAGTTCCAGCGTTCTGTCCACTGTTCAAGACCCCCTAAAGCCCCGTTTGGATAGTCTGTTGAGTATACCCAAAATTGTATGGTTTAGCTCATGATCACTGAAAATGACAACCCCGAAGCTCTTTTTTCAATGTAGGAATTTTCAGTGGTAGGTCTGGTGAATCAGGTGGATGTCGCATCACCTCAATGATCTCATGGTGCGATGAGCAGGCGCATTATCCCGATGAAGGTACCATAGAGTTGAGCAAGGTTTGGTCTTTTGTTGGCAATTTTCCTCCATAATGGTTGCTCCTTAATGCTGATTACTTCACAGTAGTAATCTTTGAAGTTTGAACTTTGGGTCTTGGACTTGAAGGTTGTTTCCATTGGGCACTTTCCTGTTTTGTCTCTGGGTCATAATGATGAAACCAGGCTTCGTCGTGTGTAATAAATCTGTTCAAAAACCCCAGTTCTTGGCAAAGCCTTCCTTTCCATTGTTGAATGCTATCACACAGTGAGCCTTCTGTTCATCCTTGATTGCATAAGCACCACTTTGTTGCAACTTTCGTATAGCTTAGAACATTTTGTACAATGTCTTCAGCTGATCCATAGGATATATTCATAATCTCTACAATCTTTTGTAATGATAAACAATGGTATTCGTGCAACGTGACTTCATTTGGTTTTGTCGTTGATGTCAGTCTTCGAAGTTGGTCTTCCAGGGTGTAGAGCATTCTCAAGGTCATTTTTGCCCTCCCAAAATTGCTTATGCTATTCAAAACCTGCATTTTTCCCAGGCTTGCTACCTGCAGGCATGCTGCAATATTCCCAGTGTTTGTGATGAAGTCTTATCAAAAAGAATGCAAAATCTAATTGATGCATGCTGCTACAGCTTAAGATCCATGCTGGGCACACTTAACATGCTCTTCTCCTTCACCTGCTCCCCTCCAACTAAGGACAGCCAGATGAATGACGTGCATGTAATTTCATCACTCAAGGTCAGACCTTTCCAGTGCTGCCAACACTGTCCAGCTTGGGTGCATTACAATGCAAAAAATAATCCTGGTTATTTTTTTATACATCCTTGTACTTTGTATTAGTGGCAAAAGATCACCGAGTGCATAATGATGTGAAGTCCAGGGAAGAAAAGTATATTTTCTGATGAAGATTGCAGGATATTTTCCATTTCAGATGTTGTTTAGAGAGAGAATGTCAGTGTAGAAAGCTGAGGTTCGTAAGGCATGGACTCATGAATGGGAGGTCTGCGGTTCAAATCCTGCCAGAACTTTCCTCACTGACAGTCTTTTTTTCAGGTTTCCCTCAGTCTTCATGACTGGCAAATGTCTGGAGGTACCCTAAGTTTAGTCCTGGAATGCTTCCTTTCCCAATTATCATTTCATTTCATGAATCACCATTGTCATTGCTTGTGGTGCCATATGATGTAAGAAGATCATTAAACACTATTCCAAATTCAGTCTTGAAAGAGAATCACGTTCAAAGGTTGCAACTTTGCAAGTAGGAGCAAGAGAGGAAAGGTCTATTTTGTAAAACCATTATGAGGATTCCTCAAAGAAACATGTTGAACTGCACTCACATTTACTTAACAAATTTTACTACTAAGATTGCAGTTGTGCCTTCGTCTTTCTGAATGGTTGACACTCATTGAGCTTCTCTAGCAGAGACCTCTCAAGCATATACCCATTTTGCTGATATATTCCTATTGCCTCTGATGTTTATACTTTTCTACTGCTAACCTACGGTAGGTAGAGGAAATATTTCATTCCACTCAAAAATGTGTATTAAGGTTTCTTGAAAAGTAGAATTGAGGCGCTGCAAAAACAAATGAAATGGTCTTACGTGCATGTGTGAACAGCATAACTCAAAAACGACAAATTAAATAATACTAAACTTAGAAGGAAAATATGTTATGCTTATATTTTTTCAAAGCGGCCAAAAATTTTGAATAAAACATTGTATGTTTGACATGCTATGACAAAATTTGCATCTTGAATTTTCTGTAAAAATGGACTTTGGCATTCTCTGCCATCATATTTAATTTTATATAACTGTGAAACAATAAGAGATAGATAAAACTTGCTACAGAAAAGCATATAACTCAGTGTTAAATTACCTTTTTAATAGCATTAACCATTCCTGAAATATTGGTTGTATGTTTAAATTTTCATGGGATGAAGCCTAGCTTGGTTGCCATCTATGAACATTTGAAAATGGGCTATTGCAAACATGTGTTATAAACAGCTGACTGTTGTTTCCATATTTTGCATGTACCTACCTAATTCCATATTACCTAATTAGAAGTCATTAGTAAGCAGTTTTACAGTAATTAAGGTAAGCGGAGAGGAGAATATTGTGAATTGGTAATGGTTAGAGAAAGTTATGTGGGTGATACACATTAGATTTTTTTGTTAGTATTCTTTTGCCTCTAGGACAATCAAAATATACAGGGTGTCTCTAAAGTCCTGTGACACTTTTCTTAATTTGTTTTACACAAAAAGCACAAATGATACAACTTTCGTATATATGTCATATTAAAGAGGAACTCAAATAGTATTGTTGTCAATGTTTGATTTCATAATGACTTGATATGGGAACCATGTGTAACTTGCATATGTTTACATGATAATCAAACTCTTGCCATACTCTTTGGATCATATCCTCAAATACAGTGGTCGCAACTTCTTCAATCCTACACTTGAGTTATTCTAGATTTTGTGGTAAAGGTTGCATACACACAATCTTTGATGTATCCCCATAGGAAGAAGTTACAGGGAGTTAGATCCGAGGATTTGAGAGGCCAGTTTTCAAAATTATCATTGTTCCCTGCTTGCCCGATCCAACGTTGAGGTAGCTTGTTCAGAAAATCACAAATGTCACTATGGTAATGGTGTGGGGCCCCATCCTGCAGAGACAAGCAATTGTCCAAATCTTCTTGCTCTTGTGGGAACAATCATTGCTATACCATATCCAGGTACATATGTCCAGTTACAGTGTTTTTGGCGAAGAAGAATAGCCCGTAAAGTTTCGGGGATAACATTGCGAGAAAACATTCACTTTGGGTGAATCACGTTCATATTCAATGAATTCATGAGGATTCTGGGTACTCGACAGTTATGCCTGTTGGCCTTGCCATTTGTATGGAATGTCGCTTCGTCATTAAAGATTTTATGATTCACGAAGTCATCATCTTCCATCCATTGTTGCACTTTGATACAAAACTAATAACACTATTGTTTGTCATTTTGTTTCACCCATCACAAGAGCTGCGATTTGTACGGCATTGTACACATTCTCTTACGTAGTGTCTTCCAAACTCTTGCATGTGATACTTTTAGCTCACATGGTGCTCTACGAACTGATTTTTTTTTAACTTCTTATGAATGTCACGATTAACTGCCTCCACATTCAATATAGGATGGCCACTTCTTTTCTTAGGATACAAGCAGTTAGTACTTATAAATTTGACTTTCTGCTTGGTGCTTCTTTACTGTACTTAGTCCTGAACTTCCATTGTACATCTGTAACATTCTTATTTTTGTAGAATTCCAATACATAGCGTGATTTTTGCCAAGAGTTGCCATCTTTACAAAATGCCTACAGTGGCAAATGCAGGAACTACGAACATTAGCAAAATCCAAAACAAAACCATTTGAGTTACACTATAATATGGCATATATACAAAAACTGTGTAATTTTTAGTTTTTGTGTAATGAATTAAGAAAACTGTTACTAGACTTCAGAGACACCCCTTATATTGAGCTGTGCAAGTGTGTTTTGACAATAAAAATAAGGAAAAACAGAAGGTAGACTATAAAACAGAAATTTTTTAAAAAAATCTGTGTTGCATTCACATAACATTCTTTGCTCACTCTTCTACAAAATATTCCTACAAAAGCTTATTCTTCCATCTTCTTCTTATTAATAGACATAAACTTTCATTACTCATTTACACATTTTACTGTGAGTATAAGAAGAATACAGTAGGCTAAAGCGATAGATTTTTAAAAAGCGACTCTCTGTGTGACAGCTTTGAAATTCCATGCTGGAACATAAATTATGGGCTTTAAAAAGCTCTACATTTTTTTGTGCAGTAAGATGTTATTTATTTCTTACAGTTCAACAATTGTACAAATTGTTTTTTGAATAAAAAGAACTTTGCAGGCTGTTTGCAGAAATTTCGAGATGCAAATATCTTAAATGTGGTATTTTAATAAAAATCATTATAGCCATTTTTGAGTAAATAAAAAATAAAAAACATTTTTCCATGTAAAGCGTAGTTTTGGGTGGGGAGATTTTCTTGAAAATCTTTTGTGTCACATCTTGGAAGATGCTGAGCTTAAATACGAAGTTTGATATTTAACTGTTCATAGATGATATACATACACATTCTGGAGGCAGTCTGTTGCAACCCTACTGTAGTTGCAGAGACTTGGGTTATGGAGTGATATGAAAACTATTCTATGGGACATTGAAATTCCAAGAAAGCAGGTCCTGTCTGCTTTGTTTCCAAAAATCAATCGCTAACAGAGTTCTTAGTATGTGTTTTTTCTGCCGACAATCCTCTGAAGGATAGTGTTACCTCTTTTTAAAGCTTCACCTTTAATTTAATTGAAATCCTATTAATTTGATTATCTCAGAATAAAAAAATCACTTACTTAATTACTTTAAAGAGCGTTGGTGTTTGTTATTCTAGTAAAATAGATAAAAAAAAAAAAATATGCCACCTTTGGTTACGCTTATGACCAATAGCTGTTCAGCAGCTGGACTAAAGAAAATTAAAAAACAACCATTCATGTCAATAGACTTTCCATAATACTTAAACATTGTTACTGACTAAATATTCAGAGTACTGAGGAAACAAAATCTGATACATCACATTTACGTGACTTTCTGTATCCATTATCACTCCACTTAATCTCTTATATATATTAAACGGGTCTTCAGATTTATTCTGCCTTTACTGCCAGTTGGTTTAAATGAATGGTCATTATTTCGAGCCCTTGTTTCAAAGCGGGGTGAGTAATTAAACCTCAAACTGCGTTGTTTCCAACTTTGTAAACAGGTTAATGTGGTGCAGAACGGTTTTTCAGTAGGATATTTTGAACATTCTTTGCATGCGAGATGAAAGTGGCCACCGATCACAGAATTTGCATGGTTAAGTGCTACTTCCGAACTGGAAGGATATGAGGTGAAGTCTATTGTTACGATATTGGCTGCTGTATGAATGACTTTATCCATTGCCCAGAATTTCATCAAGTCCTAGACAATGCATGATAAAAAGTCTGATGTGATACATTCAGCGACTTTCTTTACCCACTATCGTTTATTAGTGGTATACAAACTATTCTTACTCGAGCTTACTTTCTATCTCCATTTTAATCCAAATAAACCTTTGCAGAAATAGCTACATTATTATTTCATTATAGATACAAAGAGAACAGTGATAGTCAAATGTGTAAGAACTTGACACTATGCGCTAGGCTTAAAATTCCATACTGTTCCCATGGAATTGTGAGAAATAACTGAATGTTGAGAATAACCAAGAAATGAATAATTCAAACCTTTAATAACAACTATCTCAGAAATGGCTTATGGAAAAAAAAATTAAATAAACTATGTGTTTTAAAGAGATCTACATTTTTTATATAGTACATTTTCGTCTATCGCTTAACGTTCCAGTTATACAAGATTATACAAAATTCCTTCCGAATGAAGAAGACTTCATAGGCTATTCCCTGAAAATTCAAGATATACATTTTATTTGTCGTGTGAATATCTTTAATATATGGTATTTTAATCAAATTGTTAGAGCCATTTTTTAGAAAACAAAAAATTTCAAAAAATGTTTCATTTAAAGGGTAGTTTAGAATGGGAGGGATTTTGTTGAAATCTTTTAAGTTAAATCTTTGGAGCATATTGAACCTAAATACCAAGTTTGGTATTTGTCTGACTTCTCGTTTGCGAGTTATGATGTTCACAGACAGACCACACATGGACATGTTTCCAAAAATGCTTTATTTGGATTCAGTGGGCCTCAAAATGTGTATTTTTGGTGAAATCTCAGTATTGAATTTTCGGTGAAATCTCAGTATTGAATTTTCAGTGGAATGCAATATTTCCTGTACTTGCTATACATAGTAGTGAAAACAAAACCATTTTTTTTATTAACTAAAAAAAGAACAAACAAAATATGTATAAAGGTTACTTTATAAAGGTTGTGCCATTAAAGACCAGACACTATGCTACAAGAATTGTCCAATTATTTGAGTTATCTATCAGCATGCATGTTGAGATTGCAAGTTTACGAAACGCAAGCAAAAGAAGTTCCAAATGTAAATACTGGAAAGGCACAATACAAGTCCCATTTCACTGTGTTGACATCCACCCCTTCTACTCCTCCAAAGCTGAAGGTTTGCTCTATGCACAGTTTTGTCAAATTAATGAGTTCTTTAATTTCTGCTGGGTATCTATTGATGACAGTTAACCAATTTTTTAATACCTCTAGCATGCTATCTTTAGGTACACTTGGAAACAGTGAAACCACATTGAAAGACACTAAAGTATCCCCATCTCCAAGTTGAAAGTCCTTTATCTTAGTGATTAACTCAAATGAATTCCTGATGCTTAAAGACTCATTTTGTGAACTCTTGAAATTTGTGGATTAGCCATTTTGCAAGATAGAGCATAGAGCAAACCTTATTCAGCTTTGGAGGAAATATTTTGAACAACACACAGGCCTAACCATGGGAAATCCAATGTCGCCCTTTCTGGCTGATTTATTTAAGAGACAAGAGTGGTAAAAGCCTTTCCTTGGTTATTTAAAACTTGGGCCAGATATGTCGATGATGTATTCACAATAGTTAACAAGAAACATGCACAAGATGCTCTTAAATTATTGAATTTGCAAGACAGTAATATTAAATTTACCAGAAACTGAATTGGATAACCAGCTCCCCTACCTGGACCTAAAAATCATGAAGAAGAGCAATAGATTAACTTTTGGAATATACAGAAAAGACACCGATTCGGATAACTATATAAAAAACAATAGTTACAACCCCCCATCACACAAAGTTGCAGTTTTTAACAGTTTAACCCATAGATTAGTGAACATCCCCCTCAATGAAAAGGAATATAACTTAGAATACCAAGAAATTTTAAAAACAGCCAGAAAAAATGGCTACAAAACAGATATGGTGGATAGGTTAATCAAAAAATTCAAGTAACAAAAAAATGATAAAAGAAAATACAACCCTCAAACCACACAAACAAAATTCGACATACAAAAAAGTTGCATTTCACCCATGGGCACATAAATTAAAGAAAATTTTCAATGATAGCAAGCTGGCACTCATCCCCGAAAATAAATTCAGCATAAAATTCCTCATAAATGTAAACCAAAAAGAAAAATGCCAGCTCATAAAAAATCTGGGATGAATAGAATGCAAGGATTGCGATCAAATCTATATTGATCAAACTAAGCGTAACATAGAAATGAGGCTTAAGGAACATTTTCGAAACATCAAATCCAGGGAAGGAAAAAAATCAGCACTTGCAGCACATTTTTGGATACAGGGACATGAAATTGAGGACACAGTATCACTTGTCAAGCAGGCACAAAAACCTATTGAATTAAATATTTGGGAGAAAATATTTCTTTGGAAATTTCGTCCAAGGTTAATGAATTTCGACATCCCTGTGGCAAAAATTTGATCACTAAATTTGTAAAACCACCACTAGAGGGACAAAGAAACATCTGTAACCATCAGGAGTTCTGAGGTATTTAACCAATTTTAGTGAAATTGTATATTTGCAACCACTTCTATATATTATATTTAATCTTTTCACTATGTCTTCCGATATAAAAGTAATGAAAAACCATAGATGTTTGAGGATTTTTTCCATGAAAACAAAAAAAGTGATTTTGGGGATATTTTATCGAAAATTCAATATTGAGTACTCTTAAGCTATTAGGCAACTTCTACCTATGAGGGAGAATATGGTTCATTTATGCAAACATCTGTTTCATCTAACTTTCATTAATCATCTCTTCACACCTTAGATATTACTAGGAGCATTTAGAAACCTATTGAAATATCATTATTATTATTATTATTATTATTATTATTATTATTATTATTATTATTATTATTATTATTATTAGTTATCACCATTTAAAGAATGCATATAAAAATGACAGTACAAACATTTAAAACTGATAGCTAGAGATACCATACTACTGAAATACACAGGCCATACACAATAACATAAATGCCCCAAAAAAAAAGGTACAATAAAGTGAGAAAATAAAATTAAACCCATATGGAACAAAATCAGAAGATTGGACAGATATCAACATTTTATTAAGTTGTGATATAAGCAGAGTGAGCTGCCACATTTGGTGCACTTTTAGATTACTATACAGTGGGCAGAGTTCAGAAATTATTTTTGGAGACAAAGGTTTCTAGAGTTTGTGAGCAGTGATCCAGACTGTGTTTACAAAAGAAGTCATAAACACATTTTTCTGAACACCTATTGTCAAAACAATATAAGAGTGGCACTGCCTTTGTGTATAAGAATAATGTCTTAGCCTAATTTAATGTGCTGAAATTACTACTTACTGCTTTAAAAATCCCATTCTTATATGTTTAGCATTAAATCTGTTTTAGACTCAAACCTTGTGAAAAAGCTAATGTTTGGACTTTCACAAAATGGAACATTTGTGGACAAAAAAAAAGGGGTGGGATGAATGGGACATGACTAGAATGGGGTTGTTCAATCATAACAAGATTTAAAGAAATTTATGCAACATATGTTTATTTCAAAACCCTCCACACTGAAAACTACATAGAATGCAATAGTTTTAACCCAAAGTCACACCAACAGGCAATTTTCAACACTCCAGTACACAGGTTAATTGACTTTCCTATAAGGAAAGATGAATACAACAAAGAATACCAGCAAATCACCAAAATAGCACTTGTTAATGGGTTTAGCTCAAGAATTATAGTCAGGAAGATACAACAATTCAGAAGAAACAAGGAAAGCAGCAATACCACTACCCTAACACCCTTGGAAGATGAGGAAAATTAAGAAATTCACATTCCGCCCACTTTTACATACCAGTTCGAAAAAGTGCTTTCAAAACACAACATAATCCTAGCCCCTCAAAATAAATTCAACTTGAAAACCTGTTAAGAGCACCTTCCAAAGAACAGGTACCAAAAACTTCCAAACACAGAATTTACAAGATTAACTGCCAAGAATGCAATAAAGTAGGCATTGGAAAAACTGAGCATGACACAAATATCTGCACAAAAGAACATATCCAGATCATAAAATATAAACAGATAGACAAATCAGCCATTGCAGCACACTTTTGGGAAACCAACCATGAAATAGGCACAAACTCCGAGTTACAAAAAGTAGTAAACCATCCTCTAGAACTCACCGTATAGGAGAAGATTTTCATCCAAAAGCACAAACACAGAATTATGAACTTTGAAATCCCACTTCTGGGCACTTAAACCAAATTCATCATGCCATTTACCAGAGACTAAAATGAAGACAACACCATCACCGCCAGTTTATCTACAACTGATGATGGAAGCATGTCCTGTATAAATTATAGAGTAAGTGAAGCAAGTGTGTCCCAAATTCAATTCCTAATGCATAAGTACTTAAGCCTTCACTGTTACAAAGCTTCTAAAAAACTAATTGAGAGTTTCTCCAAATCTAAAAGTTAAATTAGCTACCCTTGCATAGTATTCCTTGAGATGACAATAAGATGGAGTTCAAGGTAAGGAATGCTCAGTAATTTCCCTTCAGGTGATTTTATGCCAACACAAGTGGAGTCTATTACAGTTATATACAAATCATAAGGAAGAGATCTAGAACAATAAAGTATGTTGGCCTTGATCAGCAGGCTATGTACAAATCACATACATAAGATTACTCTCGTGAGAAAGTACCTCATTGCTCCTTATATCATTAGATTGCAAGCAGGAGTTCCATAAGGATTTCATAGAAAATTTGCAGTCTGCAGTGTATTCTGCAAGTATCCTACTGAATAACTTGGTTATAATAAAAATATAAACAGAACTATTATTTTATGTTCTCTGTATATGAAATTGCATGCTAGTTTTCTCATACTTGCATACTGGCTTTCTGTTCACAGAGATGTAACTTCAGTTCCAGCCAGTATGATGGCATACAGCTGACCACAGGATTGGAAAAGTAATTAAAATTCCTAAAGAGTGCATTATCATCAGTCTTTAAAAAGCATACCTGATGCTGGATGTGCATGTATATTGTTTTTATTGCAACTTAATGGTTTGGGTCAATCAAACATATCTACAAAAATATGTTTTGGAATAAAGTTATTTATAAAATCACAGAATCTTTCTTACATAAATGTATCAAATCCTTCATGACAAAACCCCAAAATTTAGCTTCACAAGTAACTTGTCTTAACAGTCTGCATTTACAAATTGATTAGCCAGTTTAAATTAAAGGGTAGCAATGTTTACACTTGCTGACTGAATGGAAGTCCATGACCCTGCAATAAGGCTGCATTGGTAGTGAAAGGAAGTGGTGAGTTGGGGACAGTGAACATATGACAGTCCAGTTCTGCTACATTTCACTTCATTGTTTTGGAATGGGTCTTTGTACTAGTTTATTTCCTCAAAGGTAAGATAGTGTGTAAGTAAAAGGCATCATTTCTATCAGTGGGTTCATTGCTTTGTACTTTCCCTGCCATTTACCTATAGTAGGTAAGAGGAAGTATTACATTTCCCTAAAAAATTTGATGTTTAGATTTCACTGGAAATACATGTTTTGAGGCCCACTGAATCCAAAAACGAAGGATTTTTAGAAAAAGGGCCATATGTGTGTCTGTCTGTAAAGAGACAGAGTGTGCTTACTGAGAAGTGAGAAATAAGGTACCAATCACTTGCAATGTAAAATTAGCAGAAAATTGTCCTTTGTTATATCATATTCATTATTCATTTTCCATTGTTTATATTTAAAATTAAATTAATATATTTTTTTTGCAATGCTGCCTGCACTGCCAGCAGACGAATGAAAAAGAAGTAAAGACTACAGCACCCGAGCAGCTGTGAGTTTGTGCGCACAATTTGAAGGGGAATCGTGGTGTTTGGCTTGGTTTCATTAGTGTGTGTACTTGTGCTCTATAATATGCTTCTACCATCAAGGACCTGTATTATGATCTTGTTAAGGTTCCCATTAGATATTAACTGGGAGCCAGGGCAATTTTTTTTATTACGATCTTTGGTTAACCAGGAGTTATTTTTAGCGATGAACTGTCCACCATCTCGGATAGGGTACCAACTTGGAGGTAACCGTACAAAAGTGGCATGGTGGTTATTTATTGCATCAGATAAGAATTTTGGAGAGGTTTTCCTGATACTCCACTGCATTCATGCTTCAGCTGCCACTCATAATTTCACACACAGATGTCAGTCTGTTAAGGAGCACATTTTGGGTCTTAACTTCTTGAATAATTGAAATATTTTATTTTTAAATCCTTCTAATAAAACTTCAATCCTGCCCTACAAACAGATTTTTTAAAAACTATTTTTTGATTAAACTTTCAGATAAACTTAGAATTGCCCTTCTTGAACTGTAAAGAGAGTTGACAAAAATGTCAGTCTGTTACGAAATGCTTATGAATAAACATTTCATATAAATTTCATCTTAAACCACATTTTTTGTTTCATTTTAATCTTCTGTGATTTCTCTATTGAATGATCCGGTCAAAAGTCATATTCTAATTCCCTCATCCGTGTGAGATTTTGGTATATCCAGAAAAATGTCTTGTGAATGTCAGTCTGTCATGTGAGGAATTGCTCTATATCTTGAATTTTCTGGGAAAGCCTGTGAAGTCCTCTTCTTGTGCAAGAAATTTTGTATAATTTTGTACAACAGGTAAACCATAAGAGATGGGACTAAAACATACTACACAAAAATGTAGAGCTCTTTAAAACACAGCATTTATTTCCATAAATATTTTCTGTGGCATCAGGCATTTCCGAGATATCCATTATTATTGGTCTGAATTTTTAAATATTTTGTCAGTTTTTTAAAGTGCTGCTGCCATTCAGTTGTTTCTCACAATGTCATGGGAAGAGCATTTGGCGACTAGCTTTTAAATACCTGACTGTCAATTCAGGTTCCTTTGAATGTATAATGAAACTATTTCTGCAAAGATGTATCTCAATTAATATGAACTATATATAAAAAAATCTCAACCTATTCTTCAACAAAATATTATTACAAATATGTTCTTCTACCTACTTTATGTTAATTGAGATAAAGGTTTGCAGAAGTGGTTTCATCACATATTTCCTTCTAGGTACAAGGGGAATAACGGAATACATAGGCTTAAGCACACTCTTTTAAGAGTGTGTCAGTATGTAATGTCTTTGAAATTTATCTTCTGTTTGCATGATCATGAGAAAAAAATGAATAGCGGTTTTCAACTTGAAAAAAGTATAAGTATTTGAAAATTCAAAACAACATAGACTATCTCAGGAAGGTGAAAAACCACAAAAAACTTTATTTGGCATAACAGGGGTTCACGGGCAATTCAAAGGTGTATGTTTCACTTGTCATGCAAATACCTTAAACGTATGGTATTTTAATCTAAATCTTAAGAGAGCCATTTTTAACAAAAATACACATACACGCACACTTTTTTCTAAAAAGTTTTTTTTGTTTGTTTGTTTTTGTTTGTTTCTTTTGCATTTAGGGAACCTAAAAATGTGTATTTACAGCAAAATCTCTGGGTAGAATGCAATACTTCCTCTACTTACTATGGACAAGTAGTAGAAAAAGTAATAAAACATTCTTGTTTTGTCCATTTTGCACTATAGTTAAATCACTAGAGGAAAAGAAACCTTTACATGTCCGTGTTTTACTTTGGTAATAACTGGATGGTTATTTCCCTGGGTTATCAAGGTAAAGAAGTGAGAAAAAAAGGTTGATCACTGAAAAAAGATAACACATTAACATTTTCAGCATGTACATATACACATAATATCCATTTTTAGCACTCCTAAATTTCTGCTAGCCTCTGCATCTGCACTAGTTTGCCCTATATACACAGCTGCCTGTAACAGAGAAAGATGATGATGGTGTGTACCAGAAATTTGTTATTACTAGTATTGTTTTGAAGTTGACACCATTTATGGGATTGCAATACAGGAAAGTGCTCAAAACTATTATGTAGTGAGCTTTATCATTGGAAAAGAGACCTTATCTACAAGCTTAAATCAAATTAACTGCACCATTTGTTCTGAAATCAGCAAACTGTTTTGAATGGGGTACCTGTGTTGAGAATGGTAAGCTTGTTACCTGTTTCAGTATCATTGAACCTTATTAGTCTTTTGTAATTACATCAGAAGGCTGTATATCCATATTTTCAAACAGTAGGTGAGAGAGTAAAACCTGAATGACATTAAGTGTGTTAATTTTATTTAAAAATATTTTATTTTAATTCAAATTTTATTAAACCTATCCATAAAAGGCATTAATTTTAGTTATGCATGTTTGCTTTCTCTACTGCTTAAGTAGTTATGGTCTAGAAAGGATTACATCTGATCCAAAAATTTGGATAATAAAATCTCAATCAGAAATTCTCATTTTGAGGTATCATGAATCCTTTTAGAATAAGGTGCCTGCCTATATCAGTTTGTCTGTGAACAGTGTAACTCAATAAAGAAAAGTCAAATGAATGCTGAGCTTAGCACTTAAGTCAAGGTCCTTTTAAACATGGAAGCCAAAGATTTTAAAAAATCAACTGACCCCAACCAGCTTTTACATTGTTTGTTTTTTCAAAACTGGAAACAAATTTAATGAAACTATTATAAGTTTGAAATATTTAAATGATGTATAAAATCTTTGACCTCTTCTTTATAGCTGAATGCTGTAAATCTAAATTATAAACAAGGAAATACGGATTATGAAAAATTAATTTCTATAGGCTCTTAAAAATGTATTGTTCGGTATAAACTATTATTATTGTTATTATTATAATATTTAGTGTGCATATAACATCTGAGATTTGTCTTTTTGGAATAAGGGAAGCCCTGCAGTGAATGTATCCATGCAGCTCTCCCAACATAGGCTCGAACTCGGACCCTCAGAATTACTAGATATGCACACTATTCATTACGCCATGGAGATGGAAAACTTTTATTTCTGCTATAATACCTAATGGGTGCTTTTATTTGTCACTATTAACTGCTGTTCTGATTCGCTCACGGTTCACGCATTACAATAATTTTAACTTTACCGCTTTCGGCAACACTGAGGGGTCGTAGTTCTGAGAAAACACATTAGAGGTCAGAAAAACATGGATGCATAAAACAAGAGAAAATCGCTCCGCACAGCAGGTGTTTATATTTTCTGTCAAAGACGCTTATTTATGGGAAATAAAACATAATGAGAATAACAAAACCTGACGCAGTAAGTACGTATGGTTTATTCAACTAGGCCGTAAACCTTACTTATGTGATAAAACGTACAAATTGTAACTATGAACCGGCTCTATAGAGGGAGTCATCGCAATTTTCGGCACTATATTTCGAAAGAGGTCCATTGTGAACCCATCTTGTACCCTTAATGCGCGGGCCATGGACGCCTGCCGAAAAATATTTTAATGAATATGTGTAGCATTAATAAAATTTACAAATGAATTGGTAAATAAAAGTGGTCCACTCACTTATATATTTTGAATATCTGCTAATATAACTGAGTGAAAATAAAAAATTAATACAATTCGTATGATTACAGTAATAAATAAAGTGAATTTGAAAGCTCTCGCTTATAATGAAGTGGCTAAGGTTTTTAAAATTCTTGTTGTGTTGGAGAAATGTAATCAGTGCTGGAACCAAGTAAAACATTGCTTCCTTTGTTACAGGTTTAAAAGTACAGTCATATATCGGCGGTGTTCGACGTTGTTTGTGTACCTCATAGAACACCAGCAGAAAAAAGTGCAAATATGAACTTCTCACCGTTTGGTGGACATTTCCCGGCTTCCATCCCAACTATTCATCAGTTTGCTGCAAAATTTACTCATGATGGCAGTGGAGGGGGCTTGCCACCTCAGAGTGTTAGTGATGGAGGAGCAGGTGCTCGTTACCACACAAGTCCTGGACCAGCACACTTCAATCAGCACCATCCTCCTATTGGAATGCCAGTTAATATGGGCAAGTACAACAGGGGAGATGGGAACAATGCGGGAGCTGGTGGTGGTGGTGGTGGGGGTGGTGGTGGTGGGCAACCACAAGTCGCAAACATGATGAATCCCAATTCTTCCAAGTACCACCCAGGAAACCTAGCTGCAGCACATCACTACAGTGGTAATGTGGGGGGTATACCATATAGTCAGGCTGGGGCAGTGCAGCAGCAACAGCAGCAGCAACAACAACAGCAACAGCAGCAGCAACAACAGCAACAGCAGCAGCAACAAAATCGACCTACCTCATCTCCATCGATACAGGATGGACAACCAGGCAACAAGCGTGGCTACCATGTTGGTGACATGCAACCTCAAGATCTCTGTGCTGCAATGATGCGTGAAAATGCAGCTGTTCAGGTTGGGGAGAAAGACAAAGAAATGAAACGTGAGGAACCAAGTGGAGATAAAGATGAAGGTGGCAGACCAGGTTCAAACGAAGCAGAATATAGTGGTTCGATGGCACTACATCATCAACATCATCATCATCACCATGCCACGCAGACAACTGCTACAATGCCTGCCACATGGCAGAGTCTAGCCACTCCGGGGTCAACAGTAGCAGATTATCTTTCACATTTACCAGCTTCCACACTTCCATTAAGTCTTCACCATTTTCTAAAGTATTCTGCCGAAAATATTAAAAAGGAGACAGAGATGGCAGTGAATGCAGGTGGTGGACCAGCCATTGGTGTGGCCAGCACAACAACTCCTGGTGTAGTAGGCGGTGGTCCAGGTATTCCTGGTGGTGCAAAGAAGAAGAAAAAGAAGAAGGCTAACAAAGAAAAAAAGCCAAGGCCAAAGCCTGGTGAGATTCGTCTCACAACTGCATTAGATGGTTCTACTCTGTATTGTTGTCCAGAATGCCATATGGCATATCCCGAGAAGGAACTTCTGGAACAGCATTTGTTAGGCCATACTTTGGAACGTCGTTTTGTCTGTGACATTTGTGGGGCTGGCCTCAAACGAAAAGATCATCTCACTCGTCACAAGCAGAGCCATAATCCAGAGCGACCGTATGTCTGCACTGTTTGTCTCAAAGCTTTTAAGCGGAAGGAGCAGTTGACGCTACATTTTGTCATTCACTCTGGGGAAAAGCGGCATGTGTGTACAGAATGTGGCAAGGGATTCTATCGCAAGGACCACTTGCGCAAGCACACACGTAGCCATATTGCACGCAGAGTGAAAGCTGAGTTAAGTCAACATGCTCCTCAACCTCAGCATCCTCCAAATCCACAACAGCACCAGGTGGCTGCTGTATCAGCTGAGCAGCCTCCGCCGCCACCGCCGCCTCTGCTTTCCTGAATGGCGGCCAATGGGAACTACGCCAACGTTCCCAGCCTTCTTAACTCGGATCTCTTGGCATTTGTATCGGCAGCAAAAGATGCATTCTAAATAATGCAATCATTGCATCCAGACTTTGATAGTTTGTGCATTAAAAAAATTACATGTTATAAATATGAGCTGTTAAAGTGACAATGCCATTGGTTATGATAATAAAAATGTGCTCTCTGCTTTTACAATGCACAGGACAAGATAACATCACTTATGAATTGTGTGATGTATAGCTGTGTCCATTGTGACATCAGCCATAAATAAGCTCTCTACATGTGATGACAGGTCTACCTAATGGTAAACCACAAATAATATGTATTGCAGAATGAAGACATAAAAGTAATTTCATAGTGTATAGTTGATGAAATAAACTATTATGAATCTAAACTGGGTATAAAGAAGTTACCCTCTCAGTCTAATGATACCGCAGCATATATTGGTACAGTGATTATTTTTTTTTTTTTGTTGGAATGTTGGTTGTGAAAGTTTACCTAATTAGTTTTGTAAGCAATTTTTTTTTAAGTTACATTGTGCCATTTTTATAGTGCAGTAGGCCTAGTATATATGACTATTACGTTTTTTTTTAGCAAGCAAGACATGCAAATGCAATATAGTGTTTTTTAAACCCGTATTATAAGTATTCAGGTTTCCTCAACTCTCCTATACAGAGAAGAGGAAAAAAATACTCATGGAGCATTTTTAAAAATTGTGAAATATGGAAAAAAAAAGATATTTAACTTATTTTTCTTTTTGCCATGGAGTGAAGAATATATTCATTTGCACGTTTACTGCCAGTGCATTTATATGAGTATATATTTCTTCCTCTGATTTGAAAGTATTATTTTTTAGTAAATGTTAGTAACAGGCAACAATTTATATATATAAATAAATAAATATATATATATATATATAGCTTGAAATGACTTGTTTATAAGCCGTTATGTGAACTGATGTACGCATCACAGTGATGAATGAATGCAAAGGAGTGAATGACTAGCTAATTTTTGTAGGGTGTAAATGCAAGTCTTTCTAGAAAAGCAACTGTCAGCCAAAAAATGTACAATCCTGCCATCACGGTGCCAATATTTATCCTTGTCCCATGAAAATGATTGCATTCTTTCTAAAACAGAAGGGAACCAATTCCCCTGCATGCACTGCAAAACAAATATATAAATATATATTATCTGCTTTATACTGAAAGATCATAATCACAATAGTATTGTTGAATGTAGGTAAGCTAAGAATTCTGATGATCTGGATCTCAAAATGTAGTCTCTATCAGTGATAATAACATCCAGTGACATTTGCAGCAAATTCCTTGAGATAGTACAAAACATTTTGATTGACTGACATGTGTATGTTAATGCTTTTTTTCCTCTGTCAGCCAGAGTGCTTACTTCCATGTGTGAATGTTGATGATATGTTTCAGCTTGTGAGATTAAAAAAATTGTTGTTTCTAGGATGCAGTCTTTATCACAACTCCCTAGTGTTGCTATGTATTAATAATTAAAGTCTGTATTGGAAATGTGTGGTGTTTTCTGTAGCAAACTTCATTATATTTTGACTTGCTGCACATGAATAAAAACAAAATCCATAGTCATTTACAAGATATGTTCATAAATCTTTTATAGCATATGAAGCAGTATTATAAGAAAGCAACCTCATAACATTTTTAAAAAGTTTTATATTTTAGCTACCATTGCATAAAAAACACAGATTATTTTGTTTTTATTCATTAAGTATAAAGGTTACAAAAGTGATACAGTGATGAAACATTTCACATTATATTATAGTCTTACAAGGTACCTTTTTATTTTGCTATTGTATAAAATATTTTGTATTATGGAAGTTCTCGTTTTTGTTCCAAAACCTGACAAGGGCATCTTAACAAAATAAGAGGTTTATGAGTGCTTTTGTGCTGATAAACATTAAAAGACTTTGAAATAAGTGCAGAGCATGAAACTATAAGTACATTGAGATATAGATTTTTCTCCTGTAGATGCAGTATAATAAGAAATATGCCAATAAAAATCCAGCTTAGCAAGAAAGCTATACTGGTAAATGACAAAAGAATTTGTTTGTAGCACTTTTATTGCCAACTCTCACATTTATTTTCTTGTTTGCTTTGTTCCTCCTACAAAGGTTGAAAAAAATCTGATGTTACATTCATATGACTCTCTACACACTGTCATTTATTTTTATGCAGCTTCTACAAACGATTCTCATCTACTTCATATAAATTGAGAGAAACATCTGCAGTTATAGTTTCATTACATATTTTAGTGTAGGTACAGTGGGAATAAAGCCCACTGAATCAATTAGATGTTTAAAGTGACGTGTTATATACTGGCCTTAACATTACAGTCTTTCCTTGATATTGCAAAACAATTGAATAGTGAAACACTTAAAAACAAATTTATGATGTGTTATATTCATATGACTTTCTCTACCCTCTATCATTTATCAATGGGTATACAAATTGTTCTTACAAAAGTTTATTTTTTCTATTTGCTTAATTTTAATTGAGATAAATCTTTGCAGTAATAGTTGCATTATATTTCATTGTAGATACAAAGGGAATATTGAGTCGTCCGCTGTGGTGTAGTGGTTACCATGCTAGCCTCTAGTTTCCAAGGTTGCGGGTTCAAGCCTGGCGGAGAGCGATGGATTTTTTTGGGCGTAAAAATCCTTAGCATGGCTTCCTTCAGAAGGGAAGTAAAGCTGGTGGTACCGTGTCGTAGATTTACAACACGTAAAAGAACCTCAAGCTTGATAAAGATGCCTCTGAGCAAAATTATCGGTCTTTCACACCCAATATAGAATGGGACACTAAGAGCGTCCAAAAAAAAAAAAATAAATAAAAGAGGGAATATTGATAGTCAAATGTTTAAGAACTGGACGCTATGTGCTGGTCTAAAAATTCCACCCTCCTTTCATGCAATCGTGAAAAACACTTGTATGTCAACAGGGCTTTAAAAAAAATGACAGAACAATTCGAACATTAATAACAAATATCTGAACATTAATGATGCCACAAAAGAAGTTATTTAAAATAAATTGTGGGTTTTAAAGAGAATACATTTTTTGTATAGTGTGCTTTTGTCTATCACTTAGACTTTATCAATTATATAAGATGTACAACATTCCTTCCAAATGAAGAGCACTTCACAGGCTATTCCCAGAAAATTCAAGATATACGTTTTTGTCATTTAAATTCCTTTAATATATGGTATTTTAATCAAAACCATTAGAGACATTTTACGGAAAATCAAAAACTTTAAAAATTTCTTCATGTAAAGGGTAGTTTGGGATTGGGGAATTTTCATGAAAACCTTCATATCATATCTTTGGATGTTTTGTATTTAGATGAATGTTCAGTTTTGCATTACGCTTTTCACAGACGCACGGACATGCGCATGAACCTTTTTCTATGCTTTTTTTTTTATTCAAGGGGCCTAAAAACATGTATTTCTGGTGCAATCTTGGTATCACATTTTTGGGTGGAATGCAATACCTTCTCTACCTGCTATATTCATGGTAGAGAAAGTAAAAATGATAAAAGTGTTGAAAAACCCAAACAAATAATACCAGATATCTCGGAAATGGCTGATGCCTTAAAAAAATTGTTGGAAATAAATTGTGTATTTTAAAGATATCTACATGTTTTTTGTAGTACGTTTTTGTCTATCTTTTATGGTTTAGAAGTTATACAAAATTCTTTCCGGATGAAGAGGGCTTCACAGGAAGGTCACAATATTCCTAGCAAATTCAAGATAAACATTTTATTTTTTACGTAGATATCTTAAACATATGCTGTCATTAGAGCCATTTTTTAGAAAATTAAAAATATTGAAACATTTTTTATTTAAAGGATAGTTTGGTGTGGGGGGGATTTTCTTGAAAATCTTTTTCATATTTTTGGAAGCTACTGAACTTAAATATCAAAAGTTTAGTATGTGTAAATATGCCAAGTTTGGTTCATTTTAGAGTTATGCTTTTGTCAAGCACAGGCATTTTTCTAAATATCTCTTTTTTGGTTTGTATTCAGGGAACCTCAAAATATGATTACCGATGAAATCTCAATATTGAATTTCTGGGTGGAATACAATACTTCCTCTTACCTACTATAGGTAGGTGATAAAGAAAGAAGAAGGCATATTGTGGCTGTTTCCAGTGTTTGGGGAGCATTTGGGTGATGACAATTTAGCATTTTCTCTGAACCTCAGGAATGGAGCACTCCAATTCCTAATAGCCAAAAGACTTGTTTTATTCTGTAAGTCAAAATTTCAGATATTCTTTCCTGTGGATGACGGGAATGTTCCAGGATTTAATTACTAATTATATCTGCTTTTATAGTTTCTAGGCATTGCATGATATTAAGACAATTCATTCATTCTCTGTTTAACCTCGTCTTATGTAGGACTTACACCCCCAGGACTTACAGGCGGGTGCCTGGGGTCAGAGGCCCGTCGAGGAGCAGACACTCATGGATCAGACAGAATATCCAGGATGGGTGATCAGCCCGATGCCTGGTATGGGAGGAAGGAAGTAGATGAAACGAAATGATGGTGAAATGGATGAAAGGAAAGGTGATCATGGAGCAGTTGGTGGAATGAATGGCGGGGGAAACTGGAGAACCCGGAAAAAACCTGCCCAGACGCCGCTTTGTCCACCACAAATTCCACATGTGGGTCCCTGGGATTGAACCTGGGCCGCCTTGGTGAGAGATGAGCGGTCTAACCACTCGGCCACGGCGCCGCCTTAAGACAAATTCAATTAATTAATCACCCAAGATCTCTGTGTTTAGAAGACTTCACCACAAACCAATTAAGATTAAAGATTATTGTGTCTTATGAAACAGATGTTCAAATGTATTCAGATGGTACGCCAACCAGTGGAGTGCTGCAACCTTGCATTTGGCCCAAAACACTTGGCTGACAGCCACTAATGTCTCCTCCAGCTTCTGAGGGCAATTAATTTCAAGATACATGCTGGTTATTTTAGAATACACTAACTTGTTTGTCCATATTACATATGTTACCAATATTTTCTTTGCAACACTCAAATATTTTTTCTGCAGGAGCCTTGTAAAGCCCAGCTCCTCTTAGCATAGCTTAAATAGAACTCTGCAGCCAAGCTTTTTTCAAGGTTCCTCGAAAGAAAATTGCAAAATGAATGGCTAAAGTTGCTTTGATTTGGGTAGATTTAATATTTATGCCAAATCTCCATTTAAATCATTACTTTTCTGCATGCAAGTGTTTGTATACACAAGACTAACTCTCAAACTAAGAGTTCTTGAAAAGTAAAATTTCTCTTCTTAAAGAACTCAATTTCCTGCCATGACTAGTATTAGGAATGTTTTGTGAGCATGGAATTAAATTGAATTTATTTGTAACTCCAACAGTTATTAAAAACAACAAACAATGTAATTAGGAATCTAGCAGTGCTAAAACTAAGGCTCTCCAATACCTTAATCTTCCGGTTACATGTGTAGTAAAGAGCCTCCAACATATCTCATTATCACAGCTATGTGTGCTCTCGTGCTCCATCTTTAAATTTCACATCCACTTCACCCTGACTTTTTCTAAAAAACAAAAACCCACCATATTAAGTTTTTCTACTCTCATGTCTGCCAACATTTTAATTGCTACTAACTTTAGGTGTAGTTTAACTCATTTTTCACCCCAGATACTATCTTCTTTATATCTCATCTTTATCACAGCTACGTGTTCTCTCGTGCTCCATCTTTAAATTTCACATCCACTTTACCCTGACTTTTTCTAAAAACAAAAACCCGCCATATTAAGTTTTTCTACTCTCATGTCTGCCAACATTTTAATTGCTACTAACTTTTGGTGTAGTTTAACTCATTTTTCACCCCAGATACTATCTTCTTTATATCTCATCCTTTATCTTGCAATGGAATATATCTTACATAATAGATCTTGAGAATCCCTGAAGAAAGAAAGCGGGAAATTTTTTTTTTTAGAAAAATAAATTTCTGTTTGAGTGTGAGAGAGGAGAGGGAGAACAGCATCACAAAATAAAAAATTGATTAAGTCTGAAAGTTGGTATTTGAGTTTAGCATCTTCATCTTTCGTTGTTTTTTATTTTCTCAAAATGGCTCTTGACAGTTTTGATTAAAATACCATATGTTAACGACATTTGTATGACAAATAAAATTATCTTGAATTTTCTGCAAGTAATCTGCGAAGTCCTCTTCATTCTGAATGACATTTGTATAACTGGTAAACTGTAATAGATACACAAAATCTTTACTACACAAGAAATGTAAATCTTGTTAAAGCACACAGTTTGTCAAATTGATTCTGGTGTTAACTATTTCCAAGATATTCTTTGTAATTGGTTTGAACTTTCAAATACTTATAATTTTTGCTAGTAGCAAGTCACTATTCTTTTTTCTCTTGGTCATGCAATGAGCATGGAATTTCAAAGCCACCACATTAGCGATCCACTTTTTTAAAAACCTGACTATCGCTTTAGCCTTACTATGCTTCTTATATGTATAAGGAAGGCATAAATGTCTAATGAAAATTTAGCTCGATTAACAAGAAGTAGATACAAAAATAAAATGTAAGAATTGTTTATAGAGGAGTGAGTAGGGAAAGTCATGTGAATGCAACACATCATCTCATCCTCTTATCACACACAAGAAAGATATCTCAGAGTTTCTCACACATATAGATCTTTCTGCAATATTTTTTTCTTAATCCCTTTAGAAATAATGTCTTGTATGCATCCACACAAGACCTCTTTTTCCAAACTGATCACAGTTATCTATGTATTTCTCCCAACCCCAGCTTGCTATCTTTTATGCAGATATAAAGAACTTTTATTCTCAAAGCTAACCCAGATCTCCTGCTTCTCTATATGTTCCTTTCTTTGTACTACCCCTAACATTGGTTTTACCCAGTTGCCAAACATCCTCCATTCCAATCTCTTCTAACACTTTCCCCAATTCCCAAATCAACTCTCCCATCCCACTGCATCTCTTGGGTACTTCAGATATTCTTATAGTATATGTGGGTGACAGTGAACATTTGTAGAAAATCAAACAAGGATTAGTCTTAAAAATTTTAAATTATTTTATTGTTTTTCAAAATATTCCTCTTTAACATCAATACATTTTTGTATTCAATGAAACTAGTTCTTAAAGTAATGGTGCCACTCTTCCTGAGGCACTTCAAAAACCAGGTTTTTATAATGATCCACTGGTTCATCTGATGACGAAAACTGAATCTTTAATTTTTGTAAAAAAAAAATTAATCACAAGGCATTAGGTCAGGGCTGTTTGGTGGCGGGTCCATGGTGCTGATCTTTAGGGCATCCAGATACTCGGTTGTTAGTTTTGCTGTATGCGATGATGCATTGTCATGATGTAACATTGTTTTTCTCGAACTTTTTAAAAAATTTAGCGGTAGACAGACATTTGTGTCAGCAGTAATGGTATGTCTATATTCTAAAGCTATAGTAGCAATATGACCATTTTAGAAAAAAACACTAGCAACCATCACCGTACCAGCACTGCAAATTCATTGGACTTTTGTAAGCTTGTTCTGTTCGAAAGACCCATTAAGCTTTTCTTTTCAGGATCATAACAATAAATCCAAGATTCATCATCACCAGTAACAATATCCCAAACCAGCCTTGGAATTTTTCCGGAGTTTTCTGCACCAATCAATATATTGTTGTTTTTGTTCGGGAGTCAATTTATGTGGAATCCATCTCGTGTACAGACTTATGACACAAGTGACACCCAATCACCTGACCATGTTCGAAGTCTATGAGTTCCACGGAGTGTCCCATTCTGCTGTTTCACGATGTCTAATGACTACTGAGGTCGCAGATAATGAGTACCAGGCAGTAGGTGGCAGCACAATGCACCTAAGATGAAAAACGTATGTTTGTGGGGTGTCCGGATACTTTTGATCACATAGTGTAGTTAGAATGCCTTTACTCATGGCAAAGAACATGTTAAGGCATATCCCATCATAATTTGTGATGCTTCAGTAACACAAAAGTGGAAGGAAATAATCAAGATTATTTTATTGGTCAATTCAGTGTAATGGAACAAAATTTTCTAATAATTTTTGCAATTTACACAAAATTTAATATAAAAACATGAATTTGTGCTTTATTTTTGAGTACTCTTAACATTGCATATTAAATTCTGCTTATGACAATCTACAGACAAGTATAAACAGAACAAATAAGATATATTGTAGCTGTTTTCCTTTAGAAATAACTTGATACAAATTTAGGTTCACAAAATTAGATCTGACATTATTTAGCTTAAGTCATTGTCACAGATGATATACACAGTAGTGGAGTGTTTACTTGTGTGCAAAATAACAGAAATGTTTCATTTTATTTCATTTATTGCACCCTACAATGTACATGTGAGGTGTGATCAAAAAGTTTCTGGAATGAGGCCATAAGCACAATGCAATACTTTGATTTGTCTTTTCTGCATTGTCACTCTCAAAGTAGGCTTCTTGAGATTGGTACACTTGTCCCAGCACTGCTGGAAGCACCTCTAGAAGTCATCTTCTTTAAAGATGTTCAGAGCCTTCTGCAATTTGCAATGGATAACATCAATGTCCTCAAAATGTTGTTCTTGGAGCCGCATTTTAAGTCGGAAAAGAAGAATGTCCACTGGAGCCAAATCTGGAGAATAGGCAGGATGGGTAATAGTATTCATTCTATTTTTATCCAAAAATTGGAAGACTTCTAGGGCTTTGTGCGTGGGCACATTGTTGCGATGCAGGAACCAGTCACTAGTCCTCCATTTCTCTGGCCTTTTGCGTTGCACATTCTCCCTTAATCTTTGCAACACCTGCTTGTAGAACACTTTATTCGCTGTTTGACCCTATGGTACAAATTCCTTGTGTACAATTCCTTTAATGTAAAAAAAAACATAATCTCATTGACTTCATATTGGATCAGACTTATCTAGCCTTTTTGGGGCTTGGCTTGATGGACTTTTCCATTGTGAAGATTGTTGTTTCGTTTCTGGATGGTACCCATAAATCCATGTTTCATCAGCAGTGAAACTGTGGGTCATTTAAGATCTGTGTTCTGTGTTAAGATCTGTCTAAAATATCTGTGCAGGCAATCACTCAGCTTTCTTTTTGGTCATTTGAAAGGAGGTGGGTCATTAACCTTTGCAGCAATTTTTCGCATGTCCAAATTGTCTTTTAAAATGCTTTGAACACTTCCAAAGGAGAGTCTTAATGAATCAGAAATTTGTCTTATTGTAATACACCTATCATTTAATATCATTTCCCTCACCTGATTGATATTTTTGTCAGTTTTGCTGGAAGAGGGTCGTTCTGAACAATCTGCATCACACCACTTTTAAATTTTGAAAACCACTGAAATGCTTGAGTTTTGCCCATTACTTTCTCCCCATAAGCTGTTTTTAACATTTCATAGGCTTCCTTTGCAGTTTTAATAAGTTTGAAGCACAATTTGATGAAGCAAAATTTGATGTTTGTTCTTTGTAATCTAACATTATTGTTAAACAAAAAAATCGCAGCAGATGCAAAACACGTGTTCACTTCAGAGCTTTTACCTCTGCACTGCAAGGTTGAAGAAAGTCACGTGATCTCTCATTGTTATTAGGAGGGATCGCTGCATGTACAGTCTTGGTAAGAATTAAAGACAGCTCAATGGCAAAATTGTTGTGAGGCCATTCCAGAAACTTTTTGATCACACCTTGTATGTACATGATATGAAATATGTCAAGTCCCACTTGCCTTTGATTTGTCTTTGCTATTTCAAAACCAGTTCAGTAGTATGCATGCTATTTGCATTTACAGGTAAATGTGCGGTCAACTTCATTTTTTAGGTACCCTAGATACTCTCTCTGCTGATAAATAAAAACTTAGTGTACAAAAAATGTAGATCTCTTTAAAATACGCAGTTTATTTAAAATGACTTTCTTTGTGACATCAGCCATTTCTGGGATGCCCATTGTTATTGTTAGAATTTTTCAATACTTTGTCAATTTTGAAGTGCTGATACATTCAGTTGTTTCAGTGTAATGGAAAGAGTATGGAATTTCAAGACCAGCATATAGCGACTCACTCTTAAACATTATTGCTTTGGTTTCCCATATTCCTCTTGCACCTAAAAAGAAATGTGTAAACATTTATCTTGATTAATATGAAGTAGAAAGAAAAGTAAGTTTTTGTGAGAATAGTTTATAAAAGCTATAGAAAAATAAACAATAGTATGTAGAGAAGGCCGTGCAAGTGTTACACATCAGAACTTTTAGTTTCTCTAGCACCTCTAGGGCAAGTACTGCATTTCTCTAAAAAAAATTTTATATAAAGATTTTAGTGGTAATGCATGTTTTTAGGCCCCTTAATAAAAAAAACTAAAGTATTTTTAGAAAATATCCACGAGGGAGGGAGAGACAGAGAGAGAGAAAACAACAATACTCAAAAACAAACATTTGGACGAGCACCAACCTTTGTATTTAAGTTCAGCATCTTCCAAGGATGTTGTGAATGAAAATTCTCAAGGAAATCCTCCCAAACCACTTACGTGAAAAAATTTGTTATTTTTTATTTTCCTGAAAATGGTTCTAACAATTTTGATTGACATGCCATATATTTAAGATATTTATGTGATTAATAAAATATATATTTTGAATTTTCTGAGAATAGATTGAGAAGACCCCTTTATTTGATTGAATTTTGTATAATTGGTAAACAATAAAAAAGAAACAAAAACTTCTTACACAAAATATGTAGAAACATAGTATTTTAAACAACTTCTTTTGTGGTTTCAGCCTTCTCTGTTCTATTTGCTGTTATTGGTTTTAATTTTTCAATTCTTTAATTCTTTGCCATTTTATGAAATGCTGTTGTGATTCAGCTGTTTCTCACATCATGCAGAGGATATGGAATTTCAAAGTCAGCATATAATGACTTACTTTTTAAAGAGTTGACCATTAGCCTTGTATCTACAACAAAATGTATAATGAAACCATTTCTGCAAACTTTTATCTTAGTTAACATGAAATAGATATAAAACTAGAACTATCACAAGAATAGTTTGTATAAAAATAAATGTCTCAAGGTCTTATTTTACACAAGTTTTTTTTGGGGTGTGTGGCTATCTATTCACAGTATCAGAGTTGTGTTTTTTTTCTAACACATGTACATTAGTAGTAAGAAATGCAGATTAATGATTGAAATTTTTAGATATTCTTTAATTTTATGCCATTTTTCACTGAATTTTAATGGTAGTTCAAACTTTAAAATGCTGTAGGTGAAATCATTTGCTACTGAGATACATTGTTCATATTTTGGAACCTTGCTGCATAGTATGCCATTGCATAAAGTTCTGAGAGGCACTTTTTACTTTCCCTTCTGCATATCTGTAGTAAGTAGAGGAAGATTTGCACTCTACCCAAAAATTTGATTCCAAGATTTCACTGGAATTGCATGTTTTGGGACTCCCTAAATCCAGAGAAAAAATTTAGATGTGTATGTGCGTGCGTGCATGCGTGCGTGCATCTTCTAAGGATGTGACACAAGATTTCTTGAAAAGAAAATCCTTCCACACCAAAGTACCCTTTACATGGAACAATTTTTTGTCCCAAAATGGGTCTGATAATTTGGATTAAAATCTATATGTTTAAGATATTTGCATGAAAAATTAAAACGTATATCTTGAATTTTCTGGGAGTAACCTGTGAAGTCCTCTTCATTATGAATGACTTTTGTGAAATTGGTAAACCGTAAAAGATAGAAAAAACTTTATTACACCAAAAAATGTAGATCTTATTGAAGCATAGTATTTTTGTCAATATTTTTTTTTTTTTTTTGTAGAGTTAACTAATTCAAAGATATTCTTTGTTAATGGTTTGAATTTTTATATACTTAGATTTTCTCAACTGGTAAGTTGCTATTCTTTTTTTTCTTGTTTTATTTATTTTATTTTCTCCTTTCTCAAGGTCATTCAAACAGCATGGAATTTCAAGGCCATCACATAGTGACACACACTGTAAACACCTAACATCGCTTCTCCCACTGCATCCAACAACAAAATGTGTAAACGTGAATTGATAGAATATCTGGATTAACAGGAAGATAGAGAATAAGAATATAATGAAAAAATAGCGAGCAGAGAGAGTTACGTGAATGCAACACAGATTTTTTCTATTAATTCTGCAATTATATAATAATAATAATAATAATAATAATAATAATAATAATAATAATAATAATAATAATAATAATAGTAATAATAATAATAATAATAATCTATTAATGTGAGTGCTGTCATAGAATGAGTTTGTGTTTCAAATCAGTTTATAATCGTTAGTTTTGACTATCTGTTTTTATTTTCATATGGATTCATATGCAGGCCATATCAAGTATTCCAAAACTAAAATAATATATAGATATAACATATCTCTGATGAAATAATTTTGTAGTGATTAGTGATGGCCTTATAATATTTATATATGAGAGTAATTGAAAAAAGTTGATTATCCATACTATATAAAAAATTGATGTTCTGTATTACTGAGTTCGCCAGAACATTTTCTATCAATAGATGAGCTGGTGATGAAGGGAACCGGAATTCTCTTTTAAGTATGTTCTGGATGAAAAATGCTAGTGTGTAGCTGTGACAGATGGCAGAAAAATTAACAGTGCCCAACCCATATTTTTCCTTTTAAAGCCTTAAAAATGCAAGAGCCATTCTTTTTAGTGGTAGGTATCTCAAAACATTGTGAATGTAATCAAGTTTTTCCTGTACACGCTTATATTTCTTTTGTAACTTCAATCTGTCTTGGACTCAACAGATTTTTTTTTAGTCATATTGCTTTCAGCTCTTCAGTCTGAATACTATCTCTAACTTTGAAAATATTGCCACTTGTCCTAAAGAAATGAATTGGATGTATTTCTCTCTTTTCATTCTCCGGTTTGTAAGCCTCAATCTTTTATTAAAACATTTTCTTTTTTGAGAGTTTACAGTCCCTTCTAATATCTCTGGCCCAATGGATTATGAAATAGATACCAAATGCCCATGGGATCTAATGAACTGAGAATTATCTGAACATTTGTATTACTGCATTATCGTGTAAGTGGGAAACAAAGCCTACATAGTGCACAATTCAGCTTTGATTCCTGAGGTGAGTTGTTTGGATTAAGTCAGACAACCAGGAAGGAGGGGAAAAAATTTAGGCTGAATCTACCGAAATTCGAAATGCAGTTCTGAGGATTGCTAACTAATTACTATAGAAGTGGGGAAACAAAACCTTTTTATTAGGAACCAAAAGGTTTTCCACACCACAGTGTGTTTTGTTACAGTTTGCAGTACATGTATCAATTTTAGGTATCATTTGAAAAACGCCGAAAACTTAGATTTTATGTTATGGAGCTGTATTAAACGTATTTTTTGAAACTCTACTTGGTGCACACGTAGTTAAGTGAACTTAACATATCATTTATATTACTAGAAGTTTTCATTTTGGAGCCACAGCTTGACATTGACAAGGCACTTGGCCATGGACAGCGGAGGCGATTTTCGTCGAAACTACACATTCTACGATTTTAAGCAAAACTACATAATTTTGTAGACTATCAGGCAATGCAGTAGTATACCATTGGTTCTCTTGAGGACATAATTTGATTCTCTTATACAGAAAAAACAATTGTTGTGTAGGCTCCTGAAAATAAGTAACGCTACCGAAAGCTAATACGCAATGAAAATTTCTTTTCTTTTCAAATTCATGCCACCCTGAAAATAATCTCACAAATGTCTGCTTTTACGATATCAATTGAAAATGTCAAATTTCATATCTTGATTTCTTTGTATTTTGTGTTTGACCTTGAAAGGGCAAATCCATAAAAAAAACGGGAGATTGATGAGGTAAAATAGCTCGGATGTACCCAATTTCTATTTCTGCTTTTTCTGGGATATGACAATTTCATTTGTGTGCAAATGCATTCGCGATATAGGTACCGACGTCCATCAACGGGAAGCTGTGGTTTTGATCTTGCTCTACCTTTCACTTATCGTAAACCTTGCTTTGGCTTATGCATTTCCGTGGTTTTGGCAATTAAAGTAACGGGTTTAGGTCTATATTGGAATGTTTAATCTTTATTCAGATTGCTTAGGGGTTGACATTCGGAGACATTATGTAACCACTTTGCATTATTGATTTATTTAGGAATTGCTTATGCAACTTCTTGGATGTGACACACTGGTTAAGGCTGCGGATTTTGTCTGACTTGCTGGTAAAGTACAGATTGCAGAAGACCAAGTTGAAGCAGCCAAACCGCATCAGCTGTCATTTAAGATAGAAGGATATAAGTCAGTGTGACATGGACGCAGGTATGAAGAAGGTGTCCGTTCTGTGGTTTCGCCATGGTTTGCGGTTGCATGATAACCCCGCATTACTTGAAGCTTTGAGGGATACTGATGAAATTTATCCGATATTCATCTTTGATGGAGAAAGTGCAGGTAAATACCCCTTTTAAGGTTTGTTATTATAAATGAGGTTATGCGTGTCCAAGTTTACTATAGCAAATACACGTTGTACATAATATGCAAAAGAGTTCAAATAGAATGGATTACCCAGCATGTTTGATGGCCTGTCATTGCTAAAATGTCAAACCTGTAAAATAACCAACAGGTGGTAAGAGTTTAGAATTGGGGTGAAGCTAAACAGAAACCCGTTATCATAAATTAATTTACTTAATTGAATAAACATTAAAGGTGGATTAAAAAGCTTCAGAACGAAGTGACGGCAGTGGCACTGCTTGACTTTTCTGTGTGTTGCTATACTGGGAAATCATATTTGAAAACATATGCAAACTTTTTTCTTGTAGCATTTAATAGTCCTGTTATTTGCCAAGGTCAGGCAAATGAATGAGAAAGCAAATGAGATCAGTGTCTTTTAGCACCATTGGTTCATTTTCTCTCATTTTAGGACGTGTCAGTACATAAAACTTTAGACACAGTGAAACAGAAGTGCTCCTGATAAAAATATGGGTACCCACTGTAATTCTTTTACAGCAATTCTACGTAGTTCTTAGCAACAGAAAGCAGAGGAGATATTGCATTTCATCCAAAAATTCTATATGGAAATTTCATTGGAAATACACATTTTGAGGTCCCTGAATAAAAAAACAGTATTTTTAGAAAAAAGAATTGTGTGTGTGTGTGTGTGTGTATGTGAGAGAGAGAGAGAGAGAGCACTGCATAACTAAAAAACAAAGTGTTACATAAGTATCATTTAAGTTCAGATTGTTCCAAGAATGTGACTTAAACATTTTAGAGAAAATCCCCCACTTCCACCCCAAACTATCTTTTAAATGAAAAATGATTTGTTATTTTTGATTTTCTCTAAAATGGATAATGATTTTGATGAAAATGCCATATTTAGGATATTTACACAAAAAAGAAAATGTATATTTTGAATTTTCGACAAATATTCTTGAAGACCCCTTCATTCAGAATGAACTTCGTATAATTTTTTTATAGCTGGTAAGCCATATTTGAAAAACTTACTACACAAAAAATGTAGATCTTATTGAAGCATAAAAGTTATGTCACACATTTTTTTTTGTGGCACTAACCATTTCTGAGATATTTGTTATTGGCTTGAATTTTCATATACTTTAAACATTTTTTTCAAGAGGTAAGTTGCTATTCATTTTTTTTTCTTATGGTCATGCAAGGAACATGGAATATCAGTCATCTTACAGAGACCCGTTTCATCCTACTTATCCCTCTTGTACTTAAAACAAAGTATGTAAGAGCATTTTTGTATATATTTTTAACATGAAGTATGTACAAGAATAAAATTTTTTAAAAAATATTTTTAGAGAGTGACTAGAGAAAGGTATGTGAATGTAACACATAGATTTTTAATTATCTAGCCCAAATTGGGCCATTCTATTGTTACAGGTGTGATATTTACACATACAACAGTAGTGCAGGTACCAGATCTCATAAACTAAACCGGGGGAAAAAAAGGGTAAAAAATTGCATCCTAATAGGTATTAGTTCAGTTATTACAATCTGAAGTTTGTATTTGTTTGTTATACAAGGTACTTTTAGAGTGTCCATATTAGAAAAAAAAAAAAAAAAGAAATACTAAATAAAGTGAGTTGTTTTCTTGTCACAGGTTGGATATCAAATCCAGAGGTCCCAGGTTTGATTCCCAGCTGGAGGGAAGGAATTTTTCTTTAGTCAGGAGGATTATTCCCTAACCTCCCTAGCGTTTGGAAGTATGAAAGAATGTGTGAATGTGTGTGCAAATTTAAAGGCAACTCAAAGTAATACGAACCCAATGATTAGCACAACAATAAATGACTGAACATCATCATCATCCATGAGTAATTGTTCCAAGGCAAAGCCACTGGTATAATCTAAGATGTTATAGGTGGCATATAAATTGTGAGGGATTTTGTTTTTTAAGTTTAATCTCCTTTAACCTGATAGGTCACATAGGACAATAAATTAAAGAAATGTGTGAAATGATACTCAAATGAGCCTGGGGACCTTAGAGCTTAGAATTATCTGACATTTGTCTTCTCAGGATAAGGGAAAACTCTGAAAAAAAAAATGTGATCTGGTAACTCAGCCTAACCAAGATTCGAACTTGGCACCTCTTGAATGTGAGGCAGACATGTTACCCCCACACCAAGGAGGTGGTCCAAAAGGGATTGTCATGGCAATAATTTTGTCTATGGTTGAGATTAACAGGTTTGAAATTAAAAGCGCCACATAAAGACATTTTTTGCGAACTGAGATATAGGTGCATTAAAACTGTTGTATTATAATGCATGAACTTTCAGTATGAACTACTCTTTTAAATATTTATACTATTGTAACATACGTAGACTATGGTGGAAAAAATGCTACCAAAATAACAATATTCATGCCCAGAAAAATTTAATGGAGGAAAATCCAAACCACCAATTTCCAGATTGTTTTAGAATAAGAAAGTAGTTCAGTATTTGAAGAAAGAGGAAATGCCTTATTTGTTAGCTTAGAAAATGTTACCATTTGAATTACTATAAACATTCATGTGAATACATAACTTCAATTTTCCCCTCCTCTTAACAGGCTCTCAAAAAAAGTGGCTGCATACACATAACTTAGTTTGATTTTCTCACTCTCACTGGTAAAGTTTACCAGGTTGTTAGATTCTGGTTTGATGGAGTCCATCACTACTTGTTTAGAGGTGTTTTTCACGACATTAGCAGCTCTTTCTTTCATGGTGTTAGAAGAAACACAAAAACTGATACTGGTTGATTTGTACAGTTGTTGATACTACTGTTCAGCCAGCAACATAATATCTTTACTTAAGGATCAGAAGTAATCTTTCAGTTGTCATCCCTATGGGTTGAATGTGCTTCCATCTTTCATTCAAAAGTATTTCTATGTCTTGCATGTTTCCTATGGAGAATAAAATCATCAACAGTGCCTTAGTCATGTGAGGTGGAAAGATATATCCATTCACCCTTACCTTGTTTCAGAAAATGCAATGAATACACATAATCTGTCATGTAGACATATGGTAGTGCCATGAGTTTGACACAAAATAACTTAATTGTTTAAAAAATGCATGATTACCACAATAAAATAACATTTCAAACTCTTATGAACCCATTGGCATCTTATTTAAATACCCTAATGGCTGTTATTTTGCTAACATATGCCACTCTTCTTCTAAATCCCAAACCAATTTATATATCTCTGTCACAGGCACCTTTAATGGAAGCAATTCGAATAGTTGTAATTAAAGTGAGATGAAATGAACTGGCCATCCATTCAAAACTGAAGCCATTGAGTTAAAATACCGGTAACTGCAGGCAAATGTGCCTGTTGTAAAGGATGGGGAGGGCCCAAGTAAAATGGTGTCCCGGCACATGTGAATGATGACAGTCATACCTATATATGACTGAAGTTAATGGATTTTGCATGGTGTTTTAACAGAAAAACACTACAATAGTATTTAATTAATTACTATATTTATGATATCAAATAGTTACAAATACTTGTATTTTATTGTTAAAGACCATATAATTTGAAAATAGTAAAAACACATCATGACTAAATATCTATTAATTAAGCCAAAAATCAACCTTTAACTTTTTCAGGTATTTTCTTGTGTGTGTTAAATCAGTTTGTGTTAAATTTTTTTAAAGGTATCTACTTGAAAATTATTTAGGATTGCTTTCCTTCAAATAACTGGTCAAATGCAATTGAGACAATATTCCCTGTTTTCATGTAAGTAATAAGCAACTGCTAGAGAATATTTCCCACCACAAATAACTCATTGTTTTATTTAGAGATCACTTCTTTTTTGTTGATTCATAAAATGTTACTGATTTACCATTTACAAAGTATATATGTGTGTACAAAATATTTCGATTGTTTTTTACAAATAGACAGTTTACATGGAGCACCCAAGTATTAACCGTGTATTTGCAATGACCACCAGCATGTATAAAGTTTGTTCCAACAAACTCTTTCTGATTAGTTCATGTGTTACTGGTAGGGATAGTGATTTTTTGCAAATGTGTTATAGTGTGAAATGCTCATTTAATGCTTAATCTTGTATTTTAATTTTTCATGACATGTAAATAACTTTTTAATATGTTTAAATGATGTGATAAAATGAGAAATTGACACATGATGAAAGAATTTTTGAAAAATTCAGCATCCATCAATTAAAAGCTGCTGTTGAAAATGCTTACCAAGATGCAAAGTATTAAAATAAAAAATACAAACATGAATAAATGACTTTTATAAAAAACAGATTTTTATATACTTAAATAAAAATCTGTTTTAATTATTCTAATATGTGATATAATGCAAAATCTGTGTTTCTTCAAATAAATTTTGTTTAATCTTTTATTCTGGAAACCTCAACTGAGGAGTTTGTGTTACTTTGAAAAATTTTTGATGCACTTGACCAACAGCCTGTGTAATGTCAAAAAGTGAGGAATTTTTGTTATTCACTGAAATTACATAATAAAATTTGCTTTAGGATTGTTTTGACATTTAGAATAAGTTAAATTAAGTCTATTTAAAATCTGAATTCTTTTAGCATAGAGGTTTTGATATTAATGGAATGTGATTATTTTGAAGTACAGTGTCAGGCTAAATTTGTGATTCAGGTCTCAGTCACAGTAAATTGGATGGCTCTTTCTATCCTTTTGCACATAAGTTGTGGTGTGAGTTTTTAACTTTATGCACAGTGCTGAGAAGGTGTGTTGGAGGATGGTTACTTAAGATATATTGCAATTAATGAACTTTTTCTCAAATGAAAATATATGAAGCAAAAAAAAAAATGTTTATGCAGTGTAGACTTAAGTTCAATATATAGTGAGCAGTTAGTAGTTAATAGAAGAAAATGTGACAAATGTTTTTTTCCAAGAGGTTGGTAACCTTTTTAAATACTGTCACTGTTGGCTGACTGTTGTCTATAGATTTGAAAGATATAAGCGAAAGTAAAAGAAAGATGCCATTTCTTGGATTGTTAAAATGGATAGTTTGGTTGATGGTTATGGATACTTTCATTCCCAACTATTACAAATTGTGCAGTTTCAGTGCAATTGCTGTTGACTGTTAAGCTCAAATACTCAGTGTTTGCCCAAGCAGTTCTGCAATGTACGGTATGCGCCAAAATATACAGCACTGGAACTTATGTTACTGTTATTGTAGTTATTATTTATTTCTTGTTTATTTATCGGGATGATAATATAAATGTTCAAAATGTGCTCCATTGCACTGTAGACAGTGTTCATAATGATCACGTAGATTTTCAAACATATTCCGGAACATAGGTTGCTTCAGAGTCCTGAAAAACGAGACGATCTTCTGACGTAATGCAGGCACAGTTTTGGATGGACCTGGACACCTGAAAAGTTTCTCCTTTAGCATTCCCTACAAGTAAGCATCTGGTGGTGGCAGATCGGGGGCATGTGATGGGTAGGGGAACTTAGTCCCATGGGAAATGATTTGTCCTGGAAAGGTTTTTTGCAGCATAGCCATAGACTGTTAGTGGTGTGGTAGGTTGCCCCATCTTGTTGGAACCACTGTCTATTCATCCGAATGTTCCTGGCATGACAAAACCTTCTTAGATCCTGAATAAATGGCCTGTTCACTATGTTCCTGTAATGCTCCTGGTTTAACAGTAAGAGGTGTACCATCATCATCCTCAATGAAATACGGACCTAGCACACCATTTCCAGACACTGCACACCAAATCGTCACACGCACACTATGTAGCTGTTTCTGGACTATAACTTCTGGCTTCTCAAAACCAAGAAAGCGAGTTGTTTGGCAATTGATAAAACCGTCCCAGTGAATGTGACTTTCGTTGGAGAACCACACGTTGAACAAGAAATCTGGATCCTCGTACACTATGGCCAAAAATCGTGCACAATATTCAATCCTGAGATGCCCATCTTGCCTCGTCAATCGTTGTCCAACCTGTATTCGGTACGGAAATTCACCTATGTCTTTAAATAATCGTCGAAGTGATGTATTGCTGATGTTTAATTTCAGGGCTGTTCATCAAAGACTTTGCTTTGGTGACTGCAATACCTGATTGAGAACATGTCCTGATTTTCTTTTTACTGGCCTACCAGACCTTCCCTTCCGTTGACACAATACACTACCCATACGATGAAATTTTCTAACGATAGACAGCATAACTGTTGCTTGGTGCTGGCTTATTAAAGTGTTCATGATATTGTTTCGCCTTAATAACCATTTCCGTACGAGCGAAAATAATATTCCACTATGAACACTTTTTCCTCCATCGCAGGACCCATTGTCACTTCCAACCACAGAACACAACATTCATTACACAACTAACAATACAACATGGTGATGCAATAACATGCAGGTGCACAGGCATGTGCATGTGGGCTGAGCGAAAATCAGTACTGCATATTTTGGTGCATACTATATTTGGGGTATAGAGGCTGAAAGATACTTCAACAAATACAGGGTGCGGCAGGAACAATAAGTGGGTTTGAAAGTGAACTAGTGATGGGATGATACCACTATTTCTCGATGCTACTGATTTTTGAGCACCGATACTCTATACTCAGTTTAAGTTGTAAAGGTGATAGCTTATTCACTAATTAGTAGTTTTTTGTGTATATATGCATGTAACCAATTTTGCATTATATGCTTATTTCAAAATTGTTCCTGTTTAACATGCTCCAATTGGCAGCATGTTCTTTATCTTGATAATTTTGCAGGTTATGTATCCCGTAATGTTAGTCAAAGCTGCTAATAATAATAAATTAATTTCTTTACTTCTCTTTTTTATGTAACTATAGTTTATGCTGAAAACTTTCTTCTAAAGGATTTTCTATCCATATTATGGAAATTAGTCTTAGAGTATACCTGTAAGCTATGCTGGTGAGCCGAATTTGACTTGTGTAAGCACAAACTAACAGATGGAAGGAAAAAACAAATTTCCAATGTGCTGTAGGTAAATGTAATGGCTGAGAGTGAGTCACCAAACCAGACTATTGCAGAAATGTCATTTAGTGTGTCAACTAAATCAACTTCATTCACAGCTCAGTCAACGCTGCATGTTACAGGAGTATCCCTACTTCTTCCCCCATTCTTTTGCATGTTTTCATTTAGACACAAGTATCTATAGAATGTTGCATTGATTCACTCATAGGAAACACAGTCAAGATCTATCAACAACTGTAGTCCAGCAAATCTTTAGGGACACATGCTTGGCAATAACATGAAGTCTCTCATTACTTATCTGGCATAACTTTAAGTGTAATAACTTTGAATAATGCAAATCATAAAAATTTAAAAGTATCGAAAAAGTATTGAAGGTTTAGCTCAAAGTATTAGACATACTTCAATACCTCAAAGTATCAAGAGTATCGAGGTATTGACAGTATCAGGTCCCATCCCTATTTTGAAATGCACTAACAACAAGAAAACAAAGTGATTATTGCTCACAGCTGCATCTGGTTTCTTAATGAATGGAGGAAGTGATTGTGTATGCTCAAAATTGTGACTGTAGTCTGTAGTGGCAAAATATTAAAATGGTACTTTCTTTAAAAACATGCCTCATATATGATAAATATAAAATTTGGAATACATATCCTGGTTTAGGAAACTAGATGCTAGGGTTCTATGTTGCAGATTTATTTTATTTAATTCTTAGCATACTGTTTCAGTTTTCTTATAACAATCTATATCTGAAAAATACTTGTTCTTTCTTTCAAGGAACAAAAACTGTCGGTTTCAATCGCATGAAATATTTATTGGAATGCCTACACGATCTTGGTACACAGTTTCGTGCTCTTGGAGGAAGAATATATCTTTTCAGAGGCTCACCATGCCACATTTTTACCCGAATGCAAGAGGAACTGGGAGTGAGAAAGCTGTGTTTTGAACAGGTAAGTCTGCAGAAGTATTTTTGCCAAATCTGTCCATGGACTTTGCAAAAAAATTTAAGTAACGTAAAAACATAACTGATGATTCATTTTCATATGGATCTGTTTGTTGGGTATAATTTGATATGAAGTGGCACATTATGATATGTTTAAGCATTCTAAACTCTATGATTGTATTTACTACTATTACCTGTTTCTTCAAATGGATAAGGTATGTTAAAGAATGTTACTTTTAGCAGAGTGATTGTTATATTGGAGAAATGTTGTTTCATGACAGGCACCATTGGTATAACATTGTCAATGGAAAGCATTGTTCAGTCTATCTGCAGATTTTTGTTCAGGGTGTTTTCTGATAAATTGCATCACTTTCTTATGAAATATTATACTCTCTTCTCAAAGCTTTCAGCTTTTTAAAATGTTTTATAATTGCTGACATATTTCATACTTAAATGTTGCTGACTGGTTTTCATTTTATTAATTTAAAATAAACTTAATTTGTTTGCCAGCAATGTACTCTTTATATTCAAAATTAAATGTTATTCAATTTTAATGTTAACATGGTTTGCATTTAATTGGAACGTCAGGGAAAGTGTTTCAAATGGGCAGAAAGTCAGGAAAATAGCTAGTTTTCAGAAAATTGTTGGAGAAATTTTCACATAGATTCTCTTACCATGGGTTTTGCAAAAAGGAGAATGCACCGATGCAGATTCATTGAAAGTTTAATTAGCCATATGGTGGAGGGTCCATGGTGCTGATCTTTAGGCCATCCAGACACTCAGTTGTTTTGATGTATGCAATGGTGCATTGTCATGATGTAACATTATTTTTCCTTTTGGTCGTTGTTCATAAACTTCTTCAAAAATTTGTGGTAAACAAACATTTGTATACCAATCGGCAGTAATGGTATGTCTGTCTTCTAATACTAAAGTAGCAATATGGTCTGTTTCAGAAAAAAAAACAAAAAAAAACTAGCAATCATCTGCTTATCAGCACCACCGTGAATTCATTGGATTTTTGTAGGCATGTTCTTTTTGAAAGACCCATTGAGCCGATTGATTTTTCTTTTCAGGATCATAACAATAAATCCAAGATTCATCACTAGTAACAATTTGAAGTGTGCAGCCTAGGAATGCTTTATTGTTTTTGATTGGGAGGTTTATGTGGAATCCATCGACAACAAAGTTTTCTCACATCTAACTATTGATGTAAAATGCTTTGGGTTTTATTCATACCAATGCCCAGTGTCGCTTGAATAAATTCATAAGATGTCTGTCGATCTTCTTCAAGCATTGCTTGAACAGTGGCAATATTTGAATCAGTAACAGCAGTTCATGGGCATCCTTCACGAAATTCATCACTAAGAATTTTTGCCAAATGCATTTCTAAGCTGATCTTCACATTGTTTAGGTGTTAATGAAGATTTAAAATGCTAAAAAAATCTTATCCTGGAAATGTTCTGTAGTCAGATTCAGTTTTGGATGAACACAAAATCTTTAAATGATGATAATTAACAAACTATTACAGCAAATAAAATAAACTACATGGCAGTCAACTCGTAAAATGTTAGAAGGTAGCTGTCAAATATAAAGATTTTGTTTTTAGAAACATGGCATTCTAAAAAATTTCAGTATTGCCCTTATATGTGTTTGTTTAATTTATTGCTTTCTTATATTAAATAATATGTAGCTAGAGTAATAATCTAATAAAACAGTTTCAGTTCTATAAAAAAATTCATTTTTACGTTTTCTCATTTATGATTATTTTAGCTGTCTCCCTTTGAAAATGCATAACTGAAGTTGTATTGTATATCAAGTAAATAGTAGAAAGTCTTACAAAATCATGTAGAAACATTTTTATAGAAGCTAAGTGTTAAGTGTAAGGTAATTATGCTTTTAGTAAGTAAAGAACATTCTATGTAGAACAAAGATTTTCATATGTTCATGAATTACAAACATTGTGATACAGAATAATAATTATAGAAAGCTGTATAATAACTAACAAAAAGCTTTCTGAAAGAGATCTCCTAATAATGGGTAAGAGCTTATGTAATAAACTATCTAATAAACTCAAAATATTAAAATTATAAAACCTTTCAAAGAGAGTTAAAATCCATGCTAATAAAATGGTGCTTGTTCAGATTAGATAAGTTGTATCAAATGTGAATGTATTGTCCAAATTTTTGTTGAAACTTTTAAACTTTTAAAAAGTCTAAAAATAAATAAAGGTGACTACCAGTAAAGAAACCATTGCTGCCAACAAGGTAGAAAAATGCTTTTTTTGTTATAGGAAAGGTACAAAAGAAATGGTTTAGAGCTGTGAGGAAATGATTAGGGAAGGGATTTGGAATAGTTATGCTATGAACCGAAATCTTAATCACCACTAGCTTTATGTCAGTGTGTATAACATTCAGATTATGTAAGCATCTCTGCTAGTTAATAAAGTATGTAAATTTTCATTAATAGTATAATTTTGTAAACATTCTAAATTATGATAGAGGGGAGTAAAATTAATCAATTAATTATTTTTTATTTGGAAAGACAGATATTTACGTTCCATTGTTTTAATAAGCATTTTCTGTCGTATTTTATTTTCATCTGTGGTATTATGTTTAATGCTATCTTTATTTTTCTTACAATTCTGTGTTTGTGGTACATAGAACCCTGCATAACTGAACTAAAGGGGCAGAGCTGTTTTAAATAATGCATATTCATGGATAATTTATGGTAACGATTTTAAGTAGCGAAATGAAGAAAATAATTGTATTCCAAATGCATGTGTTTAACAAAACACTACTGCTGTGAACAGTACTATAATTATACATTACTGTATTTACAAAGACCGTTTCATAAAATCAGTAATTTCTTTTTTGAACCTTCTTCTCACAATGCTTGTAAACAGCATTATCACACCATTGCTTGATATCTGCTAGAGTTGATTCACTACTACTTTGTTCTAAAAATGCCAGGCGATTTAAAAATTAAAAGTTTTGCGTTATTTATAGTGCCATTATACAGTGTTTCCTGTTAAGATTTGAATACAAATTTGTAGTCTTTCTTACCTCTTATGCTTTGAATTTCTTGGCACTGTCACGCTGTTGTTACTGGATTTGAGTTTCTGTTCAATGCTTATTACAACACGCTTTCTTTATGCTGACATCTTAAAGATAAATAAACCACACTGACCAACACCAACAGTAAAATAAGTTGGCATCCAATGCATATGCAAGCAGTTAATGCCTGTTATAGTGGTACAAAATTTCTTAGAATGTGGGGTAAGAAATGAGGATTAATTATATACAATATCAAGTACCTGTATTGAAATGTAAGATTGGGGCAAAAAAAAACATAGCCAATTGTCACAGAAATGCTGCCATGCAAATTTGAGTATGTCATATTTTTTCATTAATCCCCTCTTATTTTTTTCCTTTTTCCTCTGCTGATTTGGTTAAGTGGGGTTTTACTGTATTTTCATTATGTATTGTTACACTTTTATCAGGTATACAGTAAAACATTTAGTTATTGATATGTATTCTCTCATTATAATAGGACTGTGAACCAATATGGCGTGCACGTGATGATGCTGTCAAAACATTGTGCGTAGAAAGAAACATAGAATGTGTGGAGAAGGTGTCTCACACATTGTGGGATCCGCAGCTGGTTGTACAAACCAATGGAGGAACACCACCTCTTACATATCAGATGTTTCTGGTAAGTGCATTAGGATAATTTCAGGTTTGAAGAACAATGTCTTTTTTTCTTTCTTAGTTGTGTTTCATGAAGAATCCTGTGACAGAGAGTGATGGGGGAAATTATCCTAAGATGACATAAGGAAAAGAAAACATTATTGTCACTACAGATTTGTTTGGTTTTTCTTTATATTTTGTAAATGGAGATTTCAATACTTAGGGGGAAAAAAAATGTAATTTGAAGCTCACTTTGGAACAGTTCTGCAGATGAAGACATTAAAAAAATAAGCAATACACACTTCCAAAATAAGTCTTCCAACTTTGCAGTAACACAGTTGTTAGAATATCTTTAAAACAGGTTCCAAAAATAACACTGATTGCAGGGAGCACATTGCATTACAACAGTCAGAAGTATGTACATGAAGGGAGACCTTGGAATCACTCTTTGAGTCCAAGTTCCGATAGAGGGCAGTGCCCACTAGAAACCTTCTGGACTATCAGATTTAATTATGCTATTGTCTTTTTGGGATACACTGCAAAAGGTGATCACTCAAGGCACTGTTTGTGAACATAAAATCATTATTTTCTTAGTGTATTGAGCTATTTGCTAACAACACATGTTCCACTATGAATTTCTTCTTTTCACAAATGATGGATACTGTGTAGTGTTTGTAGTATATTCCTACTGTCACAGACCAAAGAAAAAAAGTAATGATTTGGAACATGTCAAATACCACAATATTCAATCAGTCAGAAACAAACTTAACATACCAAAAAATATCATGAAACAAAGAAGTATACTGACGTGCATAAATGCGGCCCATGAGAAATGCAGCTGTTTTAGGTTGGTACTGTCAAATCCAACCCCACCCTCTGCCAGTGTGACCTCCTCTGTTCCTTGAGTATAATTCTAGTCACTGGATTGGCAGGGTACTTTACTTCCCCCAAAATATGGTCAAACTGCAGAAGTATAATATCTCAAGCTGGTTGTCTATGTTCTCACTAGTGGAGTCCCGTTAAGATAATACTTCACTAAAGTTTTGTACAAAAATTAAATATAATAATAATAATAATAATAATAATAATAATAATAATAATAATAATAATAATAATAAATTAATTTTTATTGCCCATAGATTTGTTTTATACAAATATCAAGCATAGTCGTTTCTATTACAATTTTACAATTCATTCATGGAATACATACATTTCTTAAATAAGTATTTTTTAAGTTCCTTCTTAAATCTATGTTCCAATATAATAAAAGCTTAGAAATAATGTTGCTGATGAAAGCTCTCATATAAATGTCATAGTTGTTGTCTAGTTTAACAACACATGCAAATAATTCTTTACAATTTCCAATAGAAGGCCGAATTATGTTGTATTGGTTTAACCTTTCTTTGTGTACAATCTTATTGCAACCTTTCATAGAGGCGATATTCAAACAATCCCTTCATTACACATTGATTATAACATTGTTCATTGGTTTGTTTTCATGTTTACTGACTTGTTTTCCAGGCCAGTCACTTAGAGAACTGATACCAGCTGGGTGGAGTCCTTGTTTGTGACGCAGTAATTTGTATCACAAAAATGTAAATGTCAGAGTGATTGTAGTGTGAATATGCATTGTTGTATGACATTGATTTGAGATGTTTGTTGATTGTAATTATTGTCGAGAAGTTGGTTTATACGGCCTTACTGAAACTGACAATAATAGCATGCAATAATGTAGCGAGGGGGTGAGCTGTTTATCATTATTAGAGACGAGCAAATGACATCAGAGTGACGCGTTTTTCTTAGCATTTGCTGGAACATTTTTCCCCAGAGCATATGTTTTCGTAATTTTCATTGGATATAAATATAGACGCTAATGTTGGCGCGTTTTATTAACCAATAGTAGCTCGGTTATAATCTTTAGGCATATTGGGGCGAGGAAGTATAAATTCAGTGTCAGGGTCAAGTTTCAAGTAGTCCAACAGAAGCATTCGCGTATAAGACATCGATGAGTTCAACGGAGGCAGTTATGGTGAATGCATCGCACAGTTTATCGATTTACAGGTTACGCGTAGCAAATTTATGAAAAATCTCTCGTGTCGTAAAGTTAATTACACAAAAAGTTGAAGTACGCGAATTAATAATGGGCAGTAAAGAAGTTATTATAACAGTTGCAGTTTGTGGAGCGAACAATAATAATACTGCCGCATATTTGGCTACCACAACGTGGGGCTAACAAACCATAACATATACTACCACATTTGGTTACTTGAGGGTGGAAACCTTGTGGTGGAAAAAAACACTATTGTGATCTAGGGGAATTGGCCACTCTTTATGCATGTCAGTGTACATGTAATCTCGTATGCATTAAACATAAAATCATTAGTCATGAAAACTGATACAATCGTGAAGAACCTGAGTGATTCAAGTAACAGTTGACCAAGAATATATTATTGTTACAGTTATGTTTCGGTTTAGTTATGGCATAACCTGACAGTGTGCAGTGTATTTATTACTTCTTGCTCTGTATTATTCAACAATAAATTACAAACATTTGTCAACTGTTAAGTTACGCATTAATTTTTCAGCACACTGTGACTGTTATTGGTCCTCCTCCAAGGCCTGTGGAAGATGCTGACTTCAGCAGAGTCAAATTTGGAGAGCTGCCAGAAGGCTTAGCTCAAGAATTTAACGTAAGTCACATATATTGCTGCCACAGCTGCTTATGGAATATGTAGCAGCTTGTTGTTCTAGCAGTTGCAGAACAATCTACAGTCATTCTGTTTGAAAATGAAAAGTATGATTTAAATTATATACAGAAGAATCTTACTTTTACATTGTTGGAGTTAAAATTTTTTCATTGTTTATACCATTTTTACTTTTTCTACTGCTTACTGTGGTAGTTAGAAGTAGTACTGTATTCCACCCAAAAATTTGATATTTCACCAGAAATACATAAACGCAAAAAAGAAGCATTTTGGTATTTAAAAATCATTAAGCTTTGTTATTTTGCCCCCCTTACTGATTTCTCTGTGCTCTAATGCTTTTCAAACTTTGTGTACTGTAACTATTAAAGCGCTAAGCAGACATTTGTTTTAGAAATTTAGGTGTTAGAAGCATCTTTAATGCTTTTAAAATATGGCCAAGATTTTTGGAATTCACAATTTATCTAAATGAATTTCTATTCTGAAATGACCTCAGATGCCATTGTTTTGTATAAAAGGATATACTGTATTTGCTTTCTACTAATAAAAATTTATAAAAAGTGTATTTCGCATTCAACAAAAAATGTATAAAAAATATGAGTAATTTGTGTACAAATATTCCATTTTACAATCATTTTATTTTAGATGTTTAAAACTACACCTACACCAGAAGATTTAGGAATATTCCGAGAAACTGAAAAAGATAGTGCAATGGTACGCTGGAAGGGAGGAGAAATACAAGCACTACAGCACCTTTGTGATCGCTTATTGATAGAAGAGAAAGCTTTCCGCAGGGGATTTTATTTACCCAATCAGGCTCACCCAGATTTACTTGGACCACCGACAAGCCAAAGTGCTGCTTTGCGCTTTGGATGCCTTTCTGTGAGAAAGTAAGTCATGCACAGAAAACACGGTAAGCAAGAAAGATAGGCTGGCTGGAAATATTGTTCGTGTGTGCTTGCATGCATATTTGCTGAAAAAATAGGAAGGTTGAAGAGATGCTTAACTTGCATGCATGTAGTATTTAATTGATTGGTTTGCAAGTTAACTGATTCATGATAAATTCTACTCTAGCATTCAATACCATTTTTGTAAGCGTTTAAGTTAGGCTTAGAGTTATGAATTTTCATTATCCCAATCATTTATAGATTTGGTTGTTCATGTTGTGTTAAAACTGTCTGGGTATGCGATCTATTCAGACTTAAAATCTCCATTTTCATTTGCAAACAATCTTGAGTTTGACTTTCCAAACTAATTACTTTATTTCTTTTTGTTAGCTTTCATATGCTGTGAAGCAATAAACTGCAACTGGGAATACTGTATTGGCCTGAATATTAGACAATATTTTCATCTTAAAATGTCCTTATAAAAACCGTAATCATCTTATTTGCACAGCCCAATATTTAAAGAGACTTACTTTCATGAGAGACTGTACTGGCTTGAGCAGTGGGAGTCAAAAAATACATTGCAGCCTGAAACCAGAAACCAGCTTGAAACTTCCGACATCAATTGTTGCTTGACTTGGTGCTGTTAATTAATGCATTTAGTTTTGGTCAGTGTTTCTGTCATCACAGATAGTGTAGAAAGGAGAGGATCTTCATCGCATCAGTTTGAATAAACGAGAGAGAAAAAGTTATGTTATGAATTTCAAATTATGCGTTTCGCATGAGGCAAACCACACTATAGTTGTGAGCACACATAAAGGTGGTTAAGTGCGGGTTGTGCAGTAGCATTGTTCTGAAACACATGACCTGCCATTACATTGCAAGCAAGAATGAAGGAGTCATGTACTATATCTCTATGCAGTGGCTTTCATTACCCATCTTTGTGTGCGCTCCCCACTCTAATAACTTACGAAGTAATAGAAGTAACAGCTGGTTGGGTGAAGCATGGGAAATTTTACAAGAAATTGGTGTGGGGGCGCCATGGAAATTTGAAGTGAAAAGTAGACTACAGTTTTGGAAGGAAGGTTAGGCAAAGAATTGAAGATATAGATAGACAAAAGATTTGGACTATTTTTGAAATAAGAATTCTTTAAAGTTATATAGAATAATTAAAAATATGTGGATTGTTATGATAAATTTGGGAGAGAAGGATTCGTATGGGTGTGATCACAATTATTTTAACCCTTAATTGTGCAAATTATTTTGCTACATATGCCACTCTTACTCTAATTTCTAAACCGGTTTTTATATTCCTGTCACAGGCACCTTAATGTAAGGGATTCGAATAGCCATGATTGTTAAGGTGAGACAAAATGGACTGGCCATCCATTCAAAGCCGAACGTTGAGAGTTCAGAACCTAGTGACTGCAGTCAAATGTGCTTGTGGTAAGGATGGGAAGGGCCCATGTAAATTAACTGGTGTGATGGCACGCATGGATGATGACAGGGTTGCATTTGATTGTAGTTCCATGGAGTTTGCTTTTTGTACCAGAAAAAGAAAGGAATAAACAACAACAAAAAACCACTACAGTGTTATTGAAGTTTATAAATATATTTATGATATAAAATAACATCAAATATTGCATTTTATTGTTAAAGGTCAGTGTAAAATGGAAATAACAACAACAAAAAATAACACTTCAAATATTCTAAAAATAAATTCTTCATATGCACTTTGTATATCTGCAAAGCAGCACATTTAAGGGTTAAAGAGTTTGAGAGGAGATAATGGGGAAGGGTGAATTATGTGTGGGGAGTTAGAAGGAATATTTTGTTGTTTATTAGAATTTGATGGGGTGAAGAGATGGAGGGAGGATATATGGGAAATAAAGTGGGACAATTTGCAGAAAGAAATCTAGCGCTTAAAATGTTAACTGGTATGGGGAAAAAGGGAATAAAATGATGGGAGAGTATTTGGAAAAAGAAGGGTGAAATAGATTAGATCAATTAAGAAAGATGAGGGAATTGAGATATAAATGGATAAAATAGTTAAATAGGGGGAGGGGGGGACTTCATTGTACAGATACCCTTGTATAGACGGATGTTAGACTTATTAGGTTGTAAATTTAGGTTTAGCTCTTTAATTGTATTATAAAAATGTTTCTGTGGTTTAAATGTTATGCATGTGATTTTATATTTATGAATATTCAGTATTCAATAACTTATTGGACTGTGATGAAATTTGGAGTTTCTGAGTGTAATGTATGAGTTGGCAGAAAGATGAAAAACATTTTATGAATGCTGGCACTTCAAGGAAAGCGTTCAGAGGACCAAAGATTCAGAAATTTCACGAAATTGATTTGCAGGAGAAACAAAACCAGGAGTTTCCAATATGTTGTGAATATTTTTTCTAATTGCATTCATTATTTAGGTAATTTTTTTTGTAAAAACCTTCCAAAAATTCAGGATCATCTTATATGTGACGAGGCTGTCTTATATTTGGGCCAATGGGATATACTCTTCAGCCGCTTAATGATTGTGTGTTATGTTGATTAATTTAAAATAACAGAAAGTTTTACTTTTGTTGATGAAGTGTTTTAACTCTAGGTTCTACTGGAGTTTGCATGATCTTTACAATTCTGTTCATGGGGGTCAACCACCATCCAATCAGAACATTACTGGTCAACTGATATGGCGGGAATATTTTTACACCATGTCGGTAAATAATCTGTATTATGGTGAGATGTCACGGAATCCAATATGCCTCAACATTCCTTGGTATGATGGCAAAGAAGTTGAAAATGGACCTCTGAAGAGATGGAAAGAAGGAAAGACAGGGTATCCATTTATTGATGCTGCAATGAGACAACTTTTGCAGGTTAGATCATTCAGACATAAACATTGAATTTAATTTCACAAAGAAAGGTACTAAGTATGCTTAAGAAGCAAAGTTTAGTTTATTTTCTTGTTGTTGTAAGAAAGCTATTCTTCATGTATTGCTTTTCATTATATCAGAAGAAAATATTCTTGATGTGCCTTCTCAACAAATGAGAAATTTAAAACTGTTACATTGATGCTGACATAAAATTTTTGGTCAGTGAAATTGTACATTTTGAGTAAATCTGGGCCCAAAAGAAATTTTGTAAGGGGAGGGATAGCATAATCAAAAAACAAAACTTGGATATATTCTACGAAAGTCATGACGGCTGTAGAGAGCAGTGGCATGAAAAGTCATGTGTCTGTGTTTTGAATCCTGACTGTGCCGTTGAATTTTTCAAATAAGAGGCATCTTTTCATCTTAAACGACGCACAGTTAATGTAAATTAAAACAATTTCTACAAATTCTGTTTATAAAACATACATGACATTTATTTTGGGCACTCTTAAAGGTTGCAAGACACAATGATTTTTAGATTTTCATGCTTCCGCTCTCTTCCCAAAGAAGCCTTTATGTAAAATAATTACCCCCCCCCAAATGTAATTATGGGATGAACAGAATGGAGTGTAACTGTATATCTCTAATTAGCTGGTCAAGTTCTCTTCATTCTCAGTAAGCTTTATATAACTGGGAAACCAATAAAAATAAACAAAACCTTATAGTTAGCTTTTTATTTTACTGAAAAAAAAGTATTTTGTGATACAAACAGTTGAGACTGTCTCCACATATAAAACTCTGAAAACTTCTGAGAAAACTTTGTTGTGATTTACAGATGGCTCAAGAAAAGGATTCAGAGTATATGGCATAAGACCAAGGTGCAAAAAGCTTTTCCCTTGGGTGAATATGCTACTCTTTTTGAAACAGAAATTTATGCTATTTAATGCATACATGAAAACATAAGGGGAATTTACACTGGTAAACAGATCCTTAACTTCTCAGATAGCCAGGCTGCCCTTAAGGCTCTTAAGTAGTCATAAAGTAACGTCAGGGCTGCTCACAAGCTTGGTAGAACAGAATGATGTTGAACTCGTCTGGGTGCCACGTCATAGTGGCATAGAGGGAAATGAAAAAGCGGATGTACATGCAAGAGAAGGAGCAGTTTCACAATTTATTGGGTCTGAGCCGGCTCTAGGAACATCTCGATGTTTAGTAAGAAAGGCTACTGGTCTAAAGTAGAACAATATAAAACCTGGCTAGAAACTCCAGCAAACAAACATTTAAACTATTTATTAGAAAACCATGTAATACAAGAGCTGAAAGCTTACTTAAATATACCAGACTTCAGCTTTGAACAATTATTGCTATTCTCACAGGACATACTCCTGTGAAAAAGCATCTTAACATGATGGGAGTGTTTCAGGGTAACTTAGATTGCAGATTGTGCAAGAAAGAAACTGAAGCAGCCCATCACCTTATATGCTCTTGTGAGGTATTGGCTTACAGGATAAATATTGCTTTTGGGAAAATGTTTTTAGAACCAGAAGAATTTGAAACCATATCTGTTATGAGACTGTATTCCTTGGTAAAGGGTGTTAAAAATTGTAAGATTTTTGTATAACATTATGGAAATAAATACATACGTAAAGTGAAAACTTAGTAAGTGAAACTAAAGTGTCGTCAATACACTCACAATTTTCAATAGGTTTATATGAACGAATTTGTTGTAAGTGCTGATGATTAATGTTGCTGTATTTACAGGAAGGCTGGATTCATCATGTTGCCAGAAATGCAGTGGCTTCATTTTTAACTCGCGGAGATTTATGGATCAATTGGGAGGCAGGACTTCAGTATTTCTTGCGTTATCTCTTGGATGCTGATTGGTCAGTTTGTGCTGGTAACTGGATGTGGGTCTCAAGCTCTGCATTTGAACAGCTCCTTGATTGCTCCCATTGTGCTTGTCCAGTTAACTATGGAAGACGTTTTGATCCATATGGGATATATGTAAAGTAAGTTGAGCAAGGTTTAAAGGCAGTTCACAACAACCGAGAATGGTAACCAGCATGGGAATGACAAATTTGAAATAATGTGTTTTAACACTCTCTATACCAGGCTCATTTACTGTAATCCCCCAAAACCAGCAGATTTTAAGGATTTTCAAAAAATCATTGCTCTAAATCTATTTGTAGGATTTTACTTTATGATACAGCACTTGAAAGATAGAGTCTTCCGCTTTAAAATGAAACTTACTAAATTATAATATCTCAAGTATTACACAGGTTATTCTACTTCTTTACTGCCATGTAAACTAAAAAAATAATCAGTTGCTCAAATTTCTCCCTACCTAAATTTTAATGAAACATGCTGTAACTTAAACACTACAAAAACTATTTACAAACTTAAATTGTATCATATGTTTCTTTGTGTGATATATTTTGTATAAATTTTCAAAATACAGAGCTACACCATACTATTCACATTGTATCATACTGTTTCTTTGTGTGATATATTTTGTATAAATTTTCAAAATACTGAGCTATACCACACTATTCACATTGTATCATACTGTTTCTTTGTGTGATATATTTTGTAGCAATTTTCAAAACACATAGCTACACCACACTATTCACATTGTATCATACTGTTTCTTTGTGTGATATATTTTGTAGCAATTTTCAAAATACAGAGCTACACCACACTGTTCACATTCATAATGTGTTTTTTTGCAAGAAGCCTTCCCATTTTGTTTCTTGCTTCTGGAAGTGCAAACATGGCACACTCTTGCTGCATACTTTTTGTATGTCGAGGGTATGTGATGCAGAAAGTGATTTTGCGTCAGTCTACTCACAGTGCCTGTTGCTGTATCGGTGTTGTGCATGAAATCTTCCACTAGCTCAGTTGCAAGTTGTGCGATGAACTTGTGATTGTAATTTTCTTCTGTTTCACTGAATGGTTTAACCAAAAAATATTGGACATGGCCAGTAGAAGCAGATGGAAATATAATTTGCACCACCATTTCACAGTCCTATGTTCGAAGACGTTATACTGCAATTGTTGGTCACTCAGGTTGACACCAGCTTTGTTCATGTTGTAGTCGAGGACTGCCGTGTTTGCAACATGAGAACCAAATGTGGCTCTGTGTCTTGTTGAGAGTATATAAACATCCCTTTTATTAATTTGAAGAGTGAGAAGCTAGTAGCAGTGATGTGTCATAATTTAAAATAAAAAGAGTCGGAGGTTGTTACACTACATCACTAAAAGGTACTTACTTTGTACGCATTTCGGGAGAACGGTTTGCTCCCATCGTCAGCTTGTTGGATCCAGATATTTTTCACTTTTGTCGCCTGGCCTAATGGAGAGGCCATGCTGCTGGGCTTCTTAACACACCTGAACAGTCACTGGCTGCAGATACAGTTCACAATGAATGTGGAGAAGAATGGGTTCCTGGTATTTTTTGACATGGAAAACTAAGCCATGCATTCTACCAGAAACCAACCTATATGGACCTCTATCTAAACGCCAACAGCTTCCATCTCAAGTCCCAATGAGTAGGTTTATTGAATACCCTCACCCACAGAGCAGCCGCCATTTCAGACCACATCCATCTACAAGACGAGCTAAAACATCTCAGCTACACTTTCCGGCATGTTTTTTTTACCTTGATTCATTCCACCGGCATTCCAAAATAGCACTAAGAAGTGCTCTTCTTTTAACTTTTTTGGCTTGGGAAGCATGCCTGCATTGTAGTCCATTTAGCGTTACACAGGGAACACTACATGGAGGCGGACTATGTTGTTCCCCTAAAAATGACAGCAAAGACTTGATGAAGAAGATAAAGGATAAAGATTATAAGAATATTAAAGATAGAGTTGATATACAAAAAATGCCAAGGAAGACTGCAGTGGCCTTATTTAGGATGGCAACTGGCCACGATTGCCTCGCAGCACACTGCTACAAGATACGATGCCTACCTACACCCAAGTGCACTTGCTGTGAAGAAGATGTCATCCTGAACAAACATCATCTCTGCAAAGGCCTTAAAAGTGATAGCTTATAGACTTTATATTGGGAAGCCAGAGGGAAAATAATGCAGATCAATTAATACCCAGTGCCATTGGTGAACAACAACAAGAACACTTTCCGGCAGAACAGCTATGCAATAGATGACATCAAAGCCTCCATCAAAAGAGCCACATGCATACAGCCCACCAGCACATGACTGACTACAGAAAAACCAACCGCTTCAGCTTGTATTCCTTTTACTGGCAATTTATTAGGTAAAATTAGCAGATTGTTAGCTAAACACAACATCAAGACAATCCAATCCATCCAAAATCAGAAACCTTATCAGACCGGTCAAAGACAACCTTGAATTGAGAGTGTCTACCGAATCCTATGTGAATGCAGAACCACCTACATAGGCCAAACCAGAAGAATCCATCAGGATTGCTGAACACAACAGAAGTATATGTCTGATGCAGCCAGAAAAACTGAGTCTAGCAGAACACTATTTCGAACAAGACCACAGAGCTAACTTTGGTGGAATAACTGTATTAGCCAAGTGTGTGGTTTATTGGCAACAGAGGGTGAAGGAAGCTTTAACCATCTTGTCCGAGAAGGGTAACCTGAGCTGAAATTCTGGACTACAGCTCAGTATGGCCTAGAAACTGGCCTTAAAAATGTATTGAAGTAGCACAGAAACACAAAACCATCACATCAGACAGCTACTTGACTAAATGATTTTCTATAATGTCCGTGTCTTTTACCACCTCAGTGTACCTGACCTGTTTTCTAAGAATCCACAGATGTTAATGTAATGTGAAGGACTCCTAATTTTACATCATTCAGTACCCTGAAAATGGGAATGATGTACAATCCTGAAACGTCAGTTTCTAACCAACTCCGCACCTGGCTGGAAGTCTGAGAAAATCTAGAGTATTTACAACACTAGGAAAGCTTCAACTCATATTTCAACTTCTGAGATATTCTTTGTTTTTGGTTTGAAGTTTTAAATACTTATACTATTCTGAAGTGGAAAGTCACTATTGGTTTTCTTCTCATGGTCATGTAAAGAGCATAGATTTTCAAAGCATTGCAAGTCACTTGTTAAAAATCTGACAATTGTTTTAGCATATTGTATTCTTATACCTATACAATGATGTGCCATGAAATTTTATCTTGATTAACAAGAAGCACTTAGAAGTACAAGCTTTTGGGAGAGTAGTTTGTACACAAGTGAGTATAGAAAATCATGTGAATGCAACACATTAGATTTTGTTTCTAAATTTTTAAAACAAATTTGTGCGTTTCATAACTCAAAAATACTAAAAAATACTTACTACTAACAGCATATAGCACAAGATGCAATTGGAAACATAATGGAGGAAGAACCTTTAAAATTAGATTATTTTTCCTAAACTATTAATGCTCATTATATAAGTTATGGCACATTTTTATAAAAATATCACAAAATATGCTACGAGGGCAGTACTGAAAATTTTTAGAATGGTATATTTCTAAAAACAAATAAAATTTGTATACATTTGATGGCTACTTTCTGATGTTTTGTAAGTTGATTGCCATGTAATTTGTTCTATTTGCTATAGTTTAGTTAATTATCATTTAAAGATTTTGTATTCACCCAAAAATGAACTTGACTAGAGAACATTTCCGGGCAATGATTTTAAATCATCATTAACGCCTTAACAATGTGGAGATCGGCTTAGAAATGCATATGACGAGGAAGCCCCATCTAAGGCAACAATTTATATTTGGTACAGCAAATTCAAAAGGGGTCGGTTTTTTCTTAGCGATGAATTTTGTGAAGGATGCCCAAGAACTGCTGTTACTGATGAAATATTGCCGCATTCGAACAATGCTCGAAGAAGACCAATGGGCATCTTATGAATTTATTCAGGCAACATTGGGCATTGGAATGAGTCAAATCTAAAACACTTTACATCAACAGTTAGATGTGAGAAACTTTATGGTCGATGGATTCCACATAAACTGACTCCCAATCAAAAACAACACATTGCTTGGTGCAGAAAAACTTTGGAAGAATTCTAAGGCAGCACTTAAAATTTGGTTTGGAATATCATTATTGGTGATGAATCTTGGATTCATTGTTATGATCCTGAAAACAAAAATCAGTTGGCTCAATGGGTCTTTTGAACAGAACCTAAGCCTACAAAAGTCTGACGAATTCGCAGTGCTGGTAGGAAGATGGTTGCTAGTTTTTTTTCTAAAACAGGCCATATTGCTACTATAGCATTAGAAGATAGACATACCATTACTGCCAATTTGTACACAAGTGTCTGTTTATTACAAATTTTTGAAAAAGTTTGTGAAAAATGCCCAAAAGGAAAAATAATGCTACGTCATGACAATGCATCGTCACATACAGGAAAACTAACAAGTGAGTATCTGGATGACCTAAAAGTCAGCACCATGGACTCCACCATACAGCCCAGACCTAGCACCTCGTGATTTCTTTTTGTTTCCAAAAATTAAAGATAAAATGCATGGAATCAACTTATTCGTAATCAGATGAAGCAGTGGAACCTTATAAAAACCTGGTTTCTGAAGTGCCTCAGGAAGAGTGGCATCATTGCTTTTAGGACTGGTTTCATGGAATGCAAAAATTATTGATGATTTTGAAAAACAAGAAAATAATTTAAATTTTTTAAAACTAATCCTTGTTTGATTTTCTAAACATTTTCAGCGCCGCCCTCATAAAACTGCTTTGTCCACTATTGGCTCAGTGATAAGGTGTTAAAAACCTTTCTTTTGTTTCTGTTAGGAATCTTTTGAGAAAGCTGTTAATTTTTATTATTTAAAATATATTGTATACTATACTTTTTCATGAGCATTGGGTTTGCAGAGAAGCATAACGGGAGAAGGAGAGTCGCTAGTTCCATATATGAAGTTAACCGACTTGAGGATTCAGAAGCTGAGTGCTCAAGAAAATGTGCTTACATATGGAATATATACATTATAATTTAGGACTCTATAATTGATACTGATAAAGATAGTAATGTTTTGCAATAACAGAACATTTTTTTTTCTGTTACAGACGATATGTTCCAGAGCTTCGGAATTTCCCAGTGGAATACCTTTATGAACCCTGGAAGGCTGCATTGGAAGTACAGGAGAAAGCAGGCTGTATCATTGGAAAAGATTACCCAGAGCGAGTAGTGGATCACAAAATAGTTTCTGAAAGGAACAGAAGAGTAAGTCAAATGCAATATGGAAGATGGTTGTAAATGCAACAATCATTTGGAGATTCAGTTACTTTATGCTGGCAACCTTTAAATCCGCTATTTTGTAGAAAATGGACATGAAAGTTTTAAGATATGCTATAATATAACTCATATTTTGCAGCGTTATGAAGAGTGAAGGAAATATAAAGCATAGGCTGTTTCCTTGATTTGGATCCTTTTAAAATTAATTTTCAAGAATAATATAAGAGCTAAAAGGCATTGTTATTTTAAAATAAAATGTTTAAAGTGAACCTAACGGAATTGCTCAAATCTCCTCTTAGAGTATCCCCGTTGAAAATGCTTATAAAATGAAAAGGAAAGCCAATAAATTACCTTAGGAGTGAGTTTAGAACAGGATGTGATCTCTTCTATATCTTGTGCCCACCTGCCTGACCCTTTTAGGTGATTTACTTATATAGGCAAATCGCGTCAGGAACACAACAAACGTAGCCATTTTTCCGATAAATCACATGTAAAGTGGGTACTGCCAACCTAAATGAAAATCTGAAATCCACTAAAAATGCGATGTGCTGTTGTTACCACTATTTCTTCTTCTTCTTCTTCTTCTTCTTCTTCTTCTTCTTCTTCTTCTTCTTCTTCTTCTTCTTCTTCTTCTTCTTCTTCTTCTTCTTCGTTAGTTTCCTCTGAAAAAATGCAATGCATTCATAGTAAGAAAGATTATACACCAAAATTGTAATTTTTGCATTCTTTTTGTGAAAGTTTGTTATATTAATATGTTATTTCCATTAAATAAAGAAGTTCCTTTTCTGCAACAGTGGTAGATAGTTAACGCAAGCTTACATAACAAAAAAAAAAAAAAAAAAAAAAAAAAAAACCTAACCTGAGGCTAACCTTCCGTGAATTCAGAAACATAAGCTTATATAAAAAAAAACTAAACCTAACCTAACCTCCCATGAATCAGAAACCTAAGCTTAGGAACGCACGCGAGCTTGTGCTTTGATGTAACTAATTAAAACAAGGTTATATATATATAAAAAAAAAAAGCTAAACCTAACCTCCTGTAAATCAGAAACCTAAGCTTAGGAACGCATGCAAGCGAGGTGAGCATGCTTTGATGTAACCGTTGGTAACAACTTAAAACAAGGTTATATATATATATATATATATATATATATATATAAATAAATCAGAAATCTAAAAAAGAACTAACCTAAACCTAACCTTCTGTGAATTCAGACACTTAAGCGTATATAAAAAAACCTAACCTAAACTTCTGTGAATTCATAAGCCTAAGGTTGTATAAGATCCCTCGGCTACGCTATGTGGCCGTTTCTGCAGTCGCAGCGCTATGGTGGCATTAATTTTTCATATGTTGGCAGCATAAGCATATGACATACAGTGACATCTGTTGAGCTAGTGCATGACATAGTGTGACAGCTGTTGGACATATAACACATCATATTCATCGCCATGGGGGATACTCTAAGAGGAGATTGTGCATATTTTCTTTCTTTAAAGTTAGGTTCTGAGATACACCAACAGACACCCAAAAGAATGCACAAAGTAAACCCACCACTAAGTAGAGGACATATTTATTTTACCCAAAAATTTGACACCGTAATTTCACCAGAAATATAAATTCTGAGCTCCTCTGAATAAAAGTAAAGGCATTTTTACTTTCTCTACTGCTTATCTAGAGTAAGCAGAGTAAGTATTATATTCCACCCAACAATTCAATATGAAGATTTCACTGGAAATACATGTTCTGAAGGTCTAAAATCTAAGAAAGGCAAAAATAGTCCGTGCGTGCGTGTAGAGGGGGAGAGAGTGAGACACTCCACTATCCGACGGAAAATGGAAATAAAACTTCTGTGTATGTGTTTCCGTAAAGTTTGGAAGTACAATTGAGAGTGGATAAGTGTGATTCAGAGTTTAAAAGACAAATTAATAAAATTTGATTAATGCTGAAAAAGTAATTGCTCCAAATTCAAACTGCCAATATGACATTAAAGGTTTAAGGTGGTATGAAAAACTTGGATTTGAATAAATTGTGTGATTGAAATAAATTGTGTTTTAAAGAGATTTAAATTTTTTGTGTAGTACGCTTTTGTCTAAGTTTATCAGTTATACAAGATTATACAAAATTCCTTCCGAATGAAGAGGACTTACAGGCTATTCCCAGAAAATTAGAGAAATACTTTTTTGTTTGCCATGTAAATATCTTTAATATATAATGTTTTAATTAAAATTGGTAGAATCATTTCTGAGAAAATAAAAAATATCTAGAAATCCTTCGAGTAAAGGATAGTTGGGATGGAGGTATTTTCGAAAATCTTAGTGTCACTTCTTTGTAAGATACTAAGCTTAAATACAAGTTTGGTATTTATACGACTTCATTTTGAGATATGCTATACACACACTCACTCACTCTCACATTCACACAACCATGTATGCACACAAGGACGCACACACTCTTACTCACTCACTCACTCACTCACTCACTCACTCACTCACTCACTCACTCACTCACTCACTCACTCACTCACTCACTCACTCACTCACTCTTGTTGGGTTAGTCTGACCGTCAGTCCATCAGTCAGTGAGTAAATGAGTGAGTCAGTGATTCAGTCAGCCAGTGAGTCGGGTGATAGGCTCGGTCGGTCGGTCAGTCCATGAGTTTATCAGTAGTGAGTTCCTGAGTCAGTGAGTGAGTCACTCTGGCAGTCAGTGAGTCAGTCAGACATGAGTTAGTCAGTCCATGAGACAGGTCAGTCAACAGTCAATGAGCCAGTCAGTCAATAGGTGAGTCAGTCAGTGATTTTATTTGGTCAGTCAGTTGATCGGTTGGTCACTTCATCAATGAGTCAATCAGTCACTCAGCCTATGAGTCAGTAGGTCAGTAAGTCAGTCGGTCAGTCTGTCTCAAGTCAGCGAGCCAGTCCATAGGACAGTGAGTCGGTTAGCGAGTTTGTCAGTTAGTGAGTGTCGGTGGGTGAGTCAGTCAGTCAGTAAGTCAAACAGTCCATGAGTCAGTCAGTGATTAGTCAGTGTGTGAGCCTTAGTGAGTCAGTCAGTAGGACAGTGTGTCAGTGAGTGAGTCAGTGTGGCACTCACTCAGTGAGTCAGTCCATCAGTGAGTGTGTGAGTCAGTCACTGAATCAGTTTGTAGGTGAGTGAGTCAGTTGGTCAGTCAGTTCCGTCCTGAAAGTGTTTTTATTCGAAGTAGCTCAAAACATGTATTTCTGGTGGAATCTCTGTATCAGATTTTTGGGTGGAATGCAATACCTTCTCTACCTATTAGTACGTGGTAGATGATGAGATGGGGTTTAAGGGCACTAAACATCTAGGGTCATTAGCGCTCTGTACGTGGTAGAGAAGGTACAAAGGAGAAGAGAGAGAAACCACAATATAGCAGTCAACTGCCCTCCAAGAGGTGACTGGGTGAGTAATAACATTGTTTCTACTGTTGCAGTACATGGAGGAGATAAGAAACAGCTTGATGAAAGCACCTCCTCATTGTTGTCCATCCAATGAAGAAGAAGCACGCCAATTTATGTGGCTGCCAGATTCATGCACAGATCATCTCATTGAGTAAATTCTCAGCTTTTGGATGGTAGCTACTGAAGCTGATTTACAACTGGTAGTCATGAGAGTCATAGGTAATTTTTAAAAGAAAGTGATAGCATTTAGTTAATGAGAGTAAGCAAATATATATCTTGGGTTATGGTATTATATACCTGATTTACTCACATATTTTTCACTATTCTTTGAACAAAATATGCTTTGGGAATTGGTGTCCATAAGCTCTTTTGGGAAATTAAAATAACCACTTTTTAACTTGCATTATAGATATTAATTGTATTAATATAAGCTGTTTATTAAATATCACATACATGAATCTAGTGAAAGTGAAAAAGATACACAAGTTAAATGAAATCATGGTTGCATAAGGCAAAATATATTAACAATAAGCTTTGTCATGGTACATATTAACACATTGGTTGGCTTGTTTAAAGGGTTTGTTGGTTTTACAAATTATTGTCATTGTTGGTTTCAAACTCAAACATTGTCAGTGATGCTGCCAAATGTTTGCAAAATAATTATCATCCTCAGAGTCATCAAGAGTAAATTGCAAGGCTTCTTTTCTTGGAGTCTTTCTTCACAATATCTGAACTAATGGATTTCCAAGCACCCAAGATCCACTTGCACATGTTTTGCTGTGTTGGTTGCTTGATTTGTTTCACCATTCATGTTTGTTATCCACTCAGAATATAAATGGCAAATGTTATCTGTGAATGGCTGTAAATTGACTGTAACGTCATCTCCAGGAGTATAACAAAACTTAACAGATGCATACCACACCGGTTTTGGAAAAATAAAAAGTATTATTATAAAACTTGAACAAGAAAAGGAAAATATTTAATAACTGTGGTATGTTAATTATTATCTGAAGGTGAAAATTATGTGAGTAAATGCAGTATACTTAAGTGCATTGCATGGAATGATATTTTTATCCAGGATAATGGTCTTGTTAGACAAAATCCTATTGTAGTAGATCTCAGTTACCATTTAATGTATTTGTCATTGAGGCTTATGTAATGATTTTTGATAGTTATGAGACCAGGCAGTACAGTTTATTTTAATAGATATATCTGGCATATATTAATGTTAACTAAGATAATATATTATCCAAAATGTTAAATGTTTTTATGGAATTGATAAATTAATATATTAAAAATGTCACATATCTATAGTGAACTTATCTATAACCAGCTCTTCATGTATGTTTATAAACATTCTTGCACAATTGTTTAGGAAAGCAGGAAGCATATGACTGTGGAGATATGTTGAACATAGGGAACAAGCATATTTCTGGGTATAAATGGTGGATCAGTATTGAGACAAATTTCTCTGATTTATATTTATTTGCGTGGTAGTTAATCTAAAAAAACAAGCTGACTCCTAAAAAAACATTGCTGTAAAACGTTGGAAATGTTGAAATCTTTCTTTTTCTCAGAAACCAATACAAGAAGAGAGTTGAAATTTTTACAGTATGTTAGGAAATTCTGTTTCATTTCTTTGAGTTAGCGATTTATTTTTTTCTTTTATCTCTGAAAAAAGAAAGTGAAATTTTTGACTAAAACTTTAATAGAGTATACTCTTATTTTAAAAATTATTAGGCTCCAAAAATGGTTTCAACTTTGTAACAGTTATAATTATTGTGTAAAAGGTACATAGGTATATTATGCTTATGAAAACATAGTTGTGAGGAGATATGATTTGAAATTTAAACTAAGAAATATGAATATGACTATTTTTCCAAATTCTGGAAAGTATTCAGTAGCTGTGTTTCCTGTTGCCTCATGATTGACTATTCTGTCATCTAGGTTGGAGACCAGAAAGATTGATAAAATTTACCTCCAACATTTTAAAAAACAACTTTAATACCAAGAATTTCCATAAAAAGGGTGGTAGACCAACATTTAAAGAGAAAATGCTTTGTTAAATGCCTTGAGCAGTCAATAAACTATATGTATTTGAATAAAGAAGAATCTGAGAATTTAAGGCTGGTTCACAACCGCCCGAGAACGGTAACCAGAACGGAAATGAGAATGGAAAGCAATACTCCAAACAAAATATTGATTCACAATAGTCCAGTAACGAGAACAGGAATGCATATCGATCACAAAATGAAAGTCGATTTTGCGCATTGGGATTTCATCTGACCAGTGATATTTTTTCACCTGCTTCCGATTTAGCCAACATAATGCAGGTTAGCCAACGTCAAAATTTGATAGAGTAAACATTATCTAAATGCATATCCATTACATTTCCGATCCCTCTAGTTGTGCCAAGCTTTCATTCCTTTATTTAATGGCATACATTAAAGTTGTTTATTGTTGTTTTTAAATTTCCATCTGTTTTTGCTGTTCTTTATAGCTTTTGCCATTGTTTTTTATGATGCATATGGATCTAATATGCCGTGCCCGAGAACGAGACCAGGGGCCTGGGAAGGCTTCCCGTTGGTTGTGAACACTCCCATTTGAATACATGTATTACAATGTTCTCGTTACCATTCTCGTTGGTTGTGAACCAGCCTTTATTTACATAAAAAATAGAAAATATTGGTTTTGATAGTTTTGCACTTCCTGGTTCCCTTAAACAAATGATGCATTTGCAAAATAGTGCTAGAGTCGATCCTAGCTGAAGCAGACATGTGTGAAACATGTTTTATGGTGACAAAGGTTAGTGAAGCTAGTTAAGTGTAAATTCAACTCAAATAGTGTAAAAAAAAAAGTTATATTTTGTGAGTAGACTGTTTTGCTGATTAAACTAAAGTTTATAATTGTCTAAGCCAATGTTTTGGTAGCCTTGTTAGAATAATATACATTATCAGTGTTGGCAAATAGTTGGTATATTTTAAGACTAATGGTTTATAAAAGTGCAAAAATTGCATTTGAATATCTGACTGAATAAGTTAAATTGTTGCTCCAGCAGCTATTTAATGCAGTAAATACATTTTTACTGGGAAGACTGTACTTGGAATATATTTTTATAGAAGTGATTCTTATTTAAAAGTGATTTCCTTGACATATTGCAATTATAGTTATACTGGGCTAACAATTGGTGCCTTAACTAAAAGGTGTGCATTTAATTGTAACACAGTCCATAACTATTTTAAAAATTGGAGTATTATTTGAGAAACATTTTTACAAAACTTATTGTTTATGAAATATATAAAGCGAATTATCTTTTTAAACAAGAAATATAACATATTTTGAAATGTTAACAGGCAGTTTTGACAAAACATGCTAATTTTATAAATGAATCACTGTAGTAATTAGTAAAGTTGGCATTTGCGGCATAGTGGTTATAATACCTTCCTCTAAATCCTGTGATTATGGGTTCAAACCTGCTGGAGTGTGTTGGATTTTGTTGGCTCTAAAAATTGTTAATCTGGCTTTCTTTAGAAGGGAAGCAAAACTTGTAACCTGAGCAAAATTGTTGGCCATTTTCACACCCATCTAACAAGTACTTGCTTCTCCCCAATCTCTTGTGGGTTTTGGGATAATCACTCATCATTGAGGATATTGTGGCAGTAACAGGCATTACTAGAAAGTTGACTGAATACACAAACCATCACTAGAGGTCCGTATGTACCCCAGTTGGAGCTATGAGTATGATTATGATTAATAATTAAATGTCTTCCTTAAATCTGAATACATTAGTGCAAGTAAAACCATATATGGGACATTCCATTTCAAATCGAGATAGAAGGAAAATTGACCTTGCATTTTTTAAATGAAACGAAACTTTTTGTACACAAGCCTGATAGAATGCCTTAAGCAAACGGTTAAAATTTAGAACTTTATAGTTTTGCAATGTTCAAATTTATTGTAACTTCCTAAAATTTCCAACTTCAAGCTGTTATAACTCTGAAGCCTTTAAATCTAATTATTTAAATCAAGCTTTATTTGAATTCCCTAAACTTTAATTTCATACTGATAAGTAAACATGTTGTTAATTTTATTTAAGTGAAGAAATTTCTGTTTTTTTTTTTTCAAGTATAGGAGGCTACGGATTAAGAAAAACAAAAATTATTATGTACAGTAAGATTCTGTAATTTAAACACAAGCTTATATTTTACTGTAATGGTTACTGGTAAGATTTTCATCTAAAATAATTGAAGAAGTAAATTACTTTACGCATTCATAGTTACACTCGCACATTTGTTTTGAACTGAAGGTCAAGCAAGCTGCTGTGCATAGTTAAACAATGAGAATGCTTACTAAGCAGTATGTGGTTCTGAGTATTTCGTCACAGACTCACAGAGCGCTTGGTGATCAACTACATAAATCACTGCATTTATTCACTCTTTGTGTTATAACTATGAATGCCCAAACATAACCACTTTACCAACATTATTGACTTCTCTTAATGACGTTATGGATTATTCCCAATCTAATTGTTTAGTTTTATAAAAATCTTGAGACGCTTGAAATAAGTAAAAACTGTATATAGATTTTTGTGAATGTTATAAAAATAATTAGTATATGCTGTAATGAAATGTGGAACTTTTATCTACAAAATGTGATTTGGTACAATATTCTGAAATATAGGGTTCCAGAGCTATGTGTTCTTAAAATGTGGCAAATTGAACTAATATGATACATTTATCACATTTATTGTTCAATAATGTGACAACTGTTGGGTTTTAGATGCTTGATAAATGTGCTTTCCTTATTAATAGAAAAAATTACAATGCAACAAAAAATGGGAGGTTTTTTTGCTATTCGATTTCACATGGATTGTCCCATATAACTCGAAATATAACATTTGCAACTAAGAAAATTAACTTTTAAAAATGCTCTATATTTATATCTCTATAATCACAATAATTTGTCTTATTTTTCTGCTATATAACCTGAGTGAAAAAGCGGTGAAAACTATTTTCATTGCTGGTTTTACTAGCATAATGTATTAAGAAAAATTATTAAAACTGCATTCTTCCTGAAGTATGCGTAAGGTAGTGCCGGTTAGGATTTCTGGTGAACAACATGAATGATGGTATGATTTGCTTTGAGTACTAATGGTTAATAAATCGGTGAATAAAGTTAAGATCCTGGGAAGTATGATCTAGCTAAACATCACAGATCTAATGATCAGGAAAGAGACTGTTACTTTGATGTGCTATTGAAATATTTTGCCAATTTGGCAATCTACATTTTTAGAAAGTTCTTATACTTTTGCAAAATTTAGAAAGGGTACAAATGATATACCACTTGGAAGAAGTGAACAAGTGAATAAGGTTCTTGTTCTCTAACGACCTGACAGCTTGAGAGTTGGATGGTGTCAGTGACCTTGTAGGTTGGAGAGAGTCATTGGTTATAAGCTATGTTGCCAAATGTTTTTATTCAAAACAGTTCTATAGAACTTGAGCGCATTTTATGCTGCATTTACTGTAGTTTCTCAACGTTTAGATACACATGTCACACTGGTCTACTGGAACTATAAATTGATAACAAAAATGCTTCTATAACAATGTTTATTAGAAAAAGCAAGGAAAGGAGGGAAAGAGAAGAAAATGGGTTTGCAGAAACATGTGGCTCCAGTACACTCAGTTCATTTTGACTGCAGGACCCACCCCATACAGCAAAGACACATGATTTGTTGAAAGTTTGCATGTATAGCCTCTTAAAAAGAAGTGGCATATCATTGTACCTTTTCTAAATTTTAGAAGTACAATAATAATAGCTCTGCGACTACTGCTGCTAAGCTTAATTGTGCCAGATGTAATTTTGCAAACCTAAATTATTTAAGTAAAGCTTTGTGGGCAGGTTTAATTTCTTTTTGTTTGTTTGTTTGTTCTATCATCAAAAATTAGAAAAGAGCATTAATTTTTTGCTATTTGCCTTGTCTTTATTGCAGTACATGAATTCAGGTACATCTTAACGTATTGAAAGATGTGAAAGATAAAACAGAAATCCAAGTTTTTTAGTGAGTGAAGATGTCAGTGGTTTAAGTGATTCAATCAGTTTATAAAAAGTATGGCCTTAATTTCTCCTCCACTCTAAATATTAATCAGAGTGGAAAAATGTCAGTGCCAATGCTCTATGTAATGCAGCTGCATGTGTTCAAAGTTTTTTTTGTATAAAATAAGTAGTTTTATATTCCTTACTCTAATTATAGAGCTGTTCTTTATGATTGCTTTTTAAGCTAAATCCCAAAATTACTTAAAATAACATGCAGGATGTTGCTTAAGTGGCAAGCATATCCAAAAAGTTAAGTTTTCTAGCTGGGTAATGATTAATGAATTATGTAGCTCAGTTAGTGAAATTTGAGAAAACTAATAAATACCAGCTGTGATGGATGTTTGAACTTGCTACCAAAGAAAAGAGTTGGTTTTCCTGTTGAACTGATAATGTAATGCTAAGTATTGCTTTCATTGTATTTCAAACACTTCGCTTTTATTTTATTTTTGTTGTTTATTTTCTGTTAGTATTTTTTGTTACTTATTGTTAGCAAAGCGAAGACAGTAAAGGAAATGGGAAACTGAAATTTTTCTGCATGACTGCTGTTCTTTGCTGCATTGGTGCTTATTGTATGTGATGGATACATTTTAGTATTTTGTTCTACCTCTAGTCGTTTAATGTGGCTTTACTTTTTGTTTCAGCAGATAAATGGCTAATAAGTAATCATAGAATTTTTTTTTTATTTAGGAATTATCTATCTTACAGTAGTTTTCATGTAACCCTTCATAATTTTATTTCTCCATAAATCCCTATCCCTATCCACCCAACATGGAATAGAATAATTAGCACTTACTCTCACTTCACATCTTTTTGTGTTGCTCTCACTGAAAACAACAAACTGTCTTGAAGACCTTGAATAAACCGGTTATCCCCGCACACCAGTCCCCTCACAAGCTCACTGCTAACGCAGCTCCAGTTCCAAGATATTTGGATGACCCAGTGCCATTCACCTTTATTCTTCACATTTGACACTTTATGCTGTCAGAATTACCCAGACTGCTACCAATTCCATCACATTTCCAATGTTTTGTTATGAATAGAATTTTATTGTTGATATCCTTATAACACTGCAGTACCATTGTTGTCTGCAATGCGAGGATCACTTGGGTTTGATTCCTGCTTTCATCAAGAGATTGTTTTTCTTCTGGTGGTTGTGGTTTGGGGTGCACTCAGCCTCATGAGGTACTCAAAACCATTTAAGCTACATGATTTAAAGTAGTGGTTCCTGTGCAAATTGTACTTAAACAGTCAATAGGACCTGGCGTGGTAACCACATGCTACCCCCAATACTGTCCTGTGCCTATGGTATTGTGGCAGCAGTTGTGCAGTTAACTAATGCCATTCTTGGACTGTTGTGTCAAGGAGTTGTTTTAGTACCTTATTGTTCGAGCAAAACAAATTACACTGGGTGGTGTAGTAATATAGTAGATATGGTAATACTGCCTTTTTACAGTAAGGAACAAGGGGTATCCATTTTTACATTATGTATGTATTTTGATGATTGAGAATATTATTCTGCTGTAATGCCTATGAGAAATAATCCTGAATCTAAATTTATAAATTGTTTCAATATTATTCTTATTTATTGGTGGCATCTTCAAACATTAACTTCTGCCCATAGCAGGGTTTATTCTTCATTTACTACAGCTGATTAAGGGCTACTAGATAGGCGGTTGAATGTATATATTAGATCTTAAATTAATATATGGATTCTGTTTCTTCATATGAAATAAACAAAATGAACAGCATCGTTGAATTTTAATAATTAAAGTAGAAATTGAATATAAAACACCACTAATATTAACATTTTTAATGTAATGTTCAGTTTTATACTAAATATCTCATTAAGAATAAAGATATAATTATCTTATTGTAATTGTCTTACTATAAGTTATTTTAAAGTCAGATATTTAATGTTGTTGTGCATAGAATGTTAAGCTATTTGTGAGTGTGTGAGGGGGTATTCAGCACTATGCTAAACTGTTAAGTTATGTATGTGAAGCAACTGTCTGAAAGAAATAAGGGTTACTAGTTTATCTTTCATATATGTGAAGTTAAATATAATTATGCTTTTGTTTTCTTTGTACTCTAACAAGCTTATTTTAGCTTGTCTTAATGGATGAACAATAAAGTGAACTGATGGTATGCAATTCCTTTTTTGAAGACCAGTTTCATTGGTACCATGATCTGAATGGAACTTGCAAATTGATGTGAATAATTGGCTACTAGGTTAAGAGGGAATACTAACCTTGAATTAATACAGTATAGGGACTATGTGAATGTTACAATTTTTACTGGAGTGCACCTTCAGATTGATATGTAAATGATTGGGTAGGTCTCTAAGCTGCAGTATGGCAGCTGGTGTTATTGGCATAGATTTTCAGAAAGTCTGGGATGCAGGTATTATAGGATTTCCATTTTATCGCATACAAAAGTAGTAAAAATATGGACCAAAAATGGAATTTTGCTTTTCCATCCCAAAAAATTGTTTAATCAATGTAATTTAATTTTTAAAAACTGCATTATAATATATTATAATAATAGCCGATTGACTTCTTTTATCACATATATTCTATTAGTACCATAGTAAAATTAAACCTTTTTAGATTTTGACACAAATGAATGTTATACACTTTTAAATCTTCATTGTAAAGTAACTCGGATACTATTGGATATAATGAAATTTATATGGCATCTTCTACCACATAAAATGAATAACAATGTAAGAGGTATTTTTAAAATTTACATATTTTACAAAACAAAATTTTTAAAATAAGTATGCTGAAATTTAAAGATATTTTAAAAATTTAAACTTGCAGAATTTTTAGGGGTGTTTGTGTCAAATCTTTAGAAATGGTACTGAAATTATTTAATGTTGTGTCTGCACTTGCCTTTTTATTGTTTGCTTATTAAGGTAATGAACAAATAGAAGAGTTGTTTGAGGAAACTCCAGGATTTTATTTCAGAGAGAGAAATATTAACCAGCTTTCATATAATGTGCAAAAAGGTTAAATCTACACTTCCTTTAAATTTAGTTTTTATAGTTCCAATGGCATTTAAGCACTCATTAGTTTACATGTGATTTAATATGCATGTTCCTCGAAGCAAATTTAGAATTCAGCATATAAATTTGTTTTTTCCAAAGAATTGCAAGAAAATGCATGCCATGCCACATCAGTTATGAGATTTATCCTAAAATATTTTGCTCCTACCAAACAGTTGCACTAGTTCCTTACAGACCGAGGCACTGTTTATTCGCACAGTCCCTATAGAGTCATGTATAAGTTTAATATAAAATTGAGCTAGTATTATAAAAGTTTAAACAACTTTTAAGGCTGATGTACTTGTATCTAATGCATTTGTTAACTTCATTAAGTTTTGTAATTGCTAATTAATTAGGATAAAGAAATTTAGTTGCCAACTAATATCTTACTAGAGCTAAGCATTAATCAGAAGCAAAGTTTAAGAGTGAAGCCGTACACTACATTTCCCGAACAACTGAAACTAATTTTGAACACATGTGAGGTCATAAACTTCCACGACTAATGTTAATTTTTATTTTCAAGATATTCAGAAATATTTCAAGCCATTCCTGAAAGAGAGTAAGAAGGTAACTTGTGGTTTTGTAATCCTTAATTAAAAATGCAGATATAATTATTATCTTGTTATGTGCATTTCACTGTTAGATGTTTTTATGTTGTAACATATCAGTTGTTGTTAGTGAGCTTAAGAACAAGTCTATTCAGCATTATGCCAAAATGTGTAGATTTATGTATGAAATAAGTGTCTGAAAGAAATGTAAGTCATGTTTATCAAGAACTATTATTGGTGGCAAGTGTCATAGTAAAAGATGCACTTGCATTGGTTGTTCTATGTATCTATATGTTGTGAGTGAAATGTTATTATTCACATAGGAATTTTTTTTTCTAGCCTAAATATTTAGAATTTCTGTTTATTGAATCTAAGCTTTTATATATCTCGTATAAATGTTAATAAAGGAAGTAAAATAACTTCTAGAAAGTTTATTTTTCTCTAATTGGTATGATTAAGAATTGAAAGAACAAAGACACACTCACATAAACCTACTTGAATCATACAGAAGTGTTTCATGACTCCAGTATAATTAAAAGAAATAATAATTGTGTTACACAGAATGGTCATTTTGTGGCCGGCTTCGATCGAGTATGTGTGGTTGGGTGGGGGTGGTGCGAGAGAGGGAGAGGGATATTTGCTTGCACTGCAATGAACTCGGTATGTTCTGCTAACTCACTAGCAGTGAATGACCTGCTCAAGGCTATGCTTACTGGTTATAAAACTGTCAGTTTATGCCTTCTGTTTGTACTGTAAAGATCAGAGTTTGTTCATTGTGCATCTCAAAAGTTAAAAGCTTATTGAAACATCTGTGTTGTGTGTGATTAATTTTAGTCTTACTATTGTTGTTGTCTTTATATTAGTCTATTGAAATGCCTAACAAAAAATTCATGCTTGAACAGAGAATTTTGTATGTAAAAACTGAATCATGTAAACAGGTGACATTTCCTGGTATTCCAGTTCCAAATAAAGTAACTGTTAGATATCTGGTTAATAAGTTTAGAATAATGGAATTGCTAAATGCTAAAACTATGAAACAAAAGAGACATGTTGTAACTGAGGAAAAAATTGGCAAAATTGGTGCATCATTAGAATGCTCTCCAGAGAAGTTTTTTAAAGACATATTGCACAACAAATGGGGGTTTCAAAAACCTCTGTTCATACAGCTGCTAAACTTTTAAAATTGAAACCCTACAGAGAGACTGTTGTATATGAATTACAACCTCGTGATGACGAGGAATGCCAGGAATATCTCGTTACAGATGGATACCATTATAATAAGGTTAGTACTCATTAAGTTCATTTACTATTACTCATGAGTATGTACTGTGGGAGTTTTAGAATGGAAGAACCCCCTGGTGTAGTAGACAATGTGTGGATTGTGCATACATGTGATCCAGGCTAGACCATAAAATGACTACGCTGTGTAATCCAAGTTGTTCCTCCACAAACTCACTAGTGATTTTATTTTCATCCTTAGGCCAGAGCAAGCCACCTTTCATCTGACATACCTACCCAGTTAAGGGATGTTAAAATAATATATATATAAATAAAAACGCTTTCATATGCTGAAATTGATACTAGGATCTTGGACTTTAACATTTGTATTTAACTCATCTAGAATCAAAGCAAGCAAATGAAAACAATTTGCCTTTGGAATATTATAAGCATACAGAGAAACGTGGCATACAAATAAACTGAAAAATTAAAACATTAAGCCGGAAAGGGGTGTAGCTTATGGATGGTGCACTGCATTTATTCTGCCATATATGTAATTCTGCCAGATATAAAATTAACTTACATAGAGCAAGTATTTTTCAGGTCCCAACTGTGTGTGAAAATTAATAGAACCATTCTGTCCATAACATTTAGAAGACAATTGAGTTGTGGAACAGTTCTGTTCAAAAAATGAAGTGAATAAAATAATTTATTATAACAATATGCTTACACCTTTGTGAAATTTTGTTTCAAACTGAACTTAGATAATAAAAACGTTAGCATTTAATATTGTTTTCAACAAATAGATAGGGTTGCTTATGATGTAGCACTCTTATTCAGTATTTTATGCAGTCCTATATCTACAAATAGGTTTTTGTGTTGTTCAGAATTGTGTATAATATGCCCTTTATGACATTCGTGCCATAAAGATGCCCAGAAATAACGATTTAATAAACCTGTTAAAAACCTGAGCTTCAAAGATAATTGCTTTTAGCACAAATTTTAGTGTTACAACTAATGAAGAGAAGGAGTAAGCGAACAGGTTTTATAATAAGCATATTATGGCAAAATATTGAAGCGAGTCATACGATAATAACTGAATAATAAACATTTTCTTGGAAACTATGAAATAATTATTTCACAGCAAAGGGACAAGTGTATTGTAGTCACGATAAAACTTAAATTGGTAAAGTGACCTAAAATAATTAATTAAAAAAAAACTCATGTAAAAATAACTTAATTTATTTCCAATTTCACTGCAAATGTATTAAGTTATGTTAAAATGTATGCAACTGGTGCATGATCTTTGATATCTCACTCATGAAAGATAATGTACTGACTTTTGACTGTGCTATAAATTATACATTTGTTACATAAATAAGCATTTTTTGTAACCTTTTACTTTTATTATCTTTATTGTATTTTAATTCTGATGATAAATTCAGTAGCCAACTGAGCTAAACATTAATAAAAGCAAAACTATAGAATAAAACAGTACACTTTGTTACAATCTGAATAATTGGCATTTATGTTGAAGATGCTTAAAAGAAAAGAAAAGGGCAGGCCAACACCACAATTTTATTTTATATTTTATTCTTAGAGAAAAATGCAGAGATAATTGTATATGTATTTCAATGTTTAATGTTTTGTATATCTATGTCTATAAATAGATCAATAGACATCTATAAGATGTTACGAGTTATAGTGAGTTTATGCCAAAGTTGTTTAGATTTTGTGTGTGATGTAACAATTTGGAAGAAATATAGAGCTATTGGTGGCAAGAAGTGTAGTAGAAGATAAATTTTGTCATTCTAATCAATGTCTAGTGTATGAAAAGTTTGTATTTTGGATTGGTTTTACTCATTTTGGAAGTTTACCTTTAATCATTTATATTTGTCCTAATATTATATTATGTTGTGTTAACTGTAAGCAGATAGGTTGTTGATTTTGTTTGTATAGTATTTCATATGTCTTCAAATAAAAAATAAAAGAAGATTTAAATAATTTCTATAAATTGAAGATTAAGAAAGATCTGCATTTTGTTGTTGTTGTTTTTGTTTCTCTTTTTATTCGAACATAAATCTTGCTCCAGGAGAGAATGGCAGACTTGATACTGCTTGGCATATATGATTTAACTGAAATGCTGGAGGTGCAAAATGAAATTGAACGACACTTTTAGATTTGACATGACATTTTGTCACAGTAATGTCATCTACACAGCTCTCCTTTCTCGTGTCTATCATTTAATGGTACTGTCCTCCCATATGTTAAGTTCATTTGGATCAAGTCTTACCTTCTAAGACAAATTTTGATATTGTTTTAGAGCATGTAATACAAAATTGGGTAAGGCAGTTATATTTGCTGAATGCTGACATATTGGGTAGGTACCATTATTTTTTAGGCCAACATATCAACAGTGGGATATTTCAGAAAAAAATAATTTTCCTAATGCCTTATTGAGAGTAAATATGTACTCAATATTGACTTTTATAGTGGAGTTTCTCAACTGACAATGTAATTTGAAACACACTTAGTGCTTCAGTGCTACTTTAAAACAGGTTATAAAAGTACGAGGGCTGATCAACAAAGACTGAGACTGATTTTTTTTCACAGAGGTTTATTACTCCAATTCAATGTTTACATGATCTTTTTCAAAGTAGTCCCCTCCTACTTCAATGCACTTTTATAGCGTCTCTGCCAGTCCTTGAACATGTGCATTCTTTGTCAGGTCCTTGAGAATCGACTCACTTTTCTTGAGCACTGCTTCAGAGTTCTCAAATCGAATACCCCTAAGCTTTGCCTTTAGTGATGGGAATAAAAAAAAGTCACAGGGTGCAAGATCGGGGCTATAAGGTGGGTGTGGTACACAGGTAATGTTGAATCAAGCCAGAAACTGCATGACTTGATTTGCGACGTGAGGCCGTGCATTGTCATGATAAAGTCGCCACCCAGTCCGAGAAAGCTCTGGTCGTTTCTTTGCAATGTGCTTCCTCAGTGTAGCCAATACTGACATGTAGTATGCTACTGTAATAGTAGTGTGAGGGGGAACTGCATGCTGGTAAATCATTCCATTACAGTCAAAAAAATGTGATCACCATCACTTTCCCTGCAGATGGAACAACTTTTGCCTTTTTTGGTGTTGGAGAACCTGGCGATTTCCACACTGTGCTGGCTTGTTTTCCTTCAGGATCATAAGGATGCAGCCATGACTCATCACCGGTGATAATCGATTTAAAAAATGCATCCCCTCCATCAGCAAAGAGATGCAGCTGGAATGTGAAATGCATGTAGGGTCTACAAAATAGAGCATTACTACCAACCTACCAATATGAGAGTGCTGCCGCCTACCAACATAATACATAAAAACCCACTCTTTTCAAATATTTATGTTACAGATACAAAACTATCACGGAAGCTACAGGAAAAAATCAGTCTCAGTCTTTGTTGATCAGCCCTCGTATTTGTGGGAACACCGAGATATCTGAAACCAATTGTGCAAAAAATGTTTTTCCGATTGTGAGATATCCCACTGTTGCAGTGAGGTATTAATTTCTTGTGCTCATGTTCATCCTCTGCATATAGTTGGTGTAGCTAAAAGCTACGTTCATGTAAAATAATTTGTTTTAACAGAATGCTCTCACACTATAGTTTTAATGAAAAAAAATCTGATGTGTTGCATTCACACAACTTTCTCTAGTCACTGTTTTACAAACTATTCTTGCAAAAGTTTATCCTTCTATCTTATTCTTGTTAATCAAGATAAATTTCATTACAAATTTAAATATTTTGTTGTAGGTATAAAGTTATAGTCAGGCTTTTGGAAAGCAGTTTGCTATGTGATGACTTTGAGATTCCATGCACTTTGCGTGACCAAGAGAAAAAAGCAAATAGTAGCTTATCACTTGAAAAGATCTATGTTATGTTTACATTACTTTTACTACCCATCATTTATTTTTGTATAGTTTCAACAGACTATTCTTATAAAAACTTTTTTTTTTTCATTTTTGTTATAGGTACAAGGGGGGGGATAAGGAAACTGAGTCAGTAGTCAGACACTTAATAGCTAGTTGGTATATGCTGGCCTTGAAATTCCATACTTTTACATGATATTGTGAAAAACAACTGAATAATAGCAGCACTTTAAGAATATGACAAAGTTTTGAAAAATGGATATATTGGAAATGGCTGATGCCACAGAAAAGGTTATTTCAAGGAAATTGTGTGTTTTAAAGAGGTCAAAATTTTTTGTTTAGAATGTTTTATTTAATTCTTATGTTTCACCCATTATACAAAATAATACAAAAATCCTTCCAAATGAAGAGGACTTCTCAGGCTATTGCGAGAAAATTCAAGATAAACACTTCATTTTTCATATAAATATCTTAAAATTGATATTTTAATCAAAATTGTTAAAACCATTTTTGAGAGAATTAAAAATAATAAAAACATTTCTGTGTAAAGGGTAGTTTGGAATAGGGAGATTAACTTGAAAATCTTTTGTATTGCATCTTGGATACTGAACTTAATACCAAGTTTAGTATTTATTGCACTTTTTGTTTTTGAGTTACGCTGTTCACACTCTCTCTCATATACAAGGGGGGATTGGGGTTCGATTTTATTGGACCTGACCTTTCTGTGGAGTGTGTGCTAGCAATGTCAAGCATGAGATAACCCGGCCCATGGTGAGGGCTCACTTTTAAGATCTGGAGTAAGCAAACCACTGCTAGACGGCCCCACGATCTGATATCAGGGCCTGACTGGAAAGTGTCTTGAGTTTCTCTGAATTTGACCAGAGCTAAGCTCAGAGGGATGAGCCAGGCATCTATAAGTAATGGGTCTTACACAAGAACCTTTATGTCAGAAATGTGTGAGGGACTTAGAGCATATACTACACAAATGCAAAGGCTTCACTCTGCATAGGTATGTATCCTTAGGGTCCTTTTTGGAACCTGAGGAGATAAGGACAGATATCAAGGATGTAATACATTTCATATGGACTATTGAACTTGAGTAGTGCCTGAAGTATGAGGCACAATACTTGCTGTTTTGAATAATACTGCTGCAAACAATGCTTTCCATTTCAATTCTTTAATACCATGTGAACAGAATTAAACAGAAGTGTGAATGGAGGCATAGTTAACTACATTCATACCTATATGCTAAAAAGAAAATACTTTGCTAAAATAAATTTTATGTAATAACAGGAGCAAACACAAATTAAAACCAGAATGCCAGAGAAAAAAGTAATTTTTGTACAGGTAAATACTATATGCAGAGGACAAAAGCACATTTGTTGTATTTAAAGGTATGTAAAAATAAACATAATTCAAATTTATGAAATTTTTCAGGGATCATTCAAACAAAATTAAGGAAATGGTATATTTTTAAAAATTGTTTGTTATAATAACACTTTGATCTATGTTTTCAAAAGACTAATATTAAGGAGCATATTTTTGTACAAAATCATTGTAATTCATTACAGAGAAACATGTAGTCAGGTTATTGGAAAATAAAAAGTGAGCAAGCAAACATGACTTGTTTTATAAATAATTAATAGATGAATCATTAATAAATCATGAAAAGTTGGCTATAAAAAATTGTTGGCGAGTTGCAAGTTTGAAATTAAAAGTCATTTCACATTGTGAGTCTAAAGACTGTTATAAATTGCTATGCTATGACAGTAACTACATTTTTCATTATTTAGAAATTCAAATTATTCGTCCCCAACAAATGAAATACAACTGCACAACCAATCAATCAGAGAGCAGGTCCTCTACCCAGCCTGCCCCATTCTTTCCTATTTTCTGCTTTATTTCTTCAAATGAACCATTTATCCTAACATTTCTTGGTAACCTCTTCTCAAATCTTTCTTCATTTACCATTGAACAGATGCTTGTAAATTGGTGACTCGTCAAACATTGTGAAATTTATATAGGTAAAATGAACTGTATAAGTAAAAATAATATTTATTTCAGCATGAAGTTTCCTCTAAGAAATTACTACTAATAATACAATATTTGCAAGTGTGCGATACACAAGCTAGAAGTAAAAATTTGATGTGATATATTTATATGACTTTCTCTACCCTCTATCGTTTATTAGTGGGTATATAAACTATTCTTACTAAAGCTTATTTTTATATCGACATTTTAATCCAAAAAGAATCTCTGCAGAAATAGCTGCATTACACATTTCATTAGGATACAAAGAGAAAAGCGATAGTCAAATGTTTAACAGGACAAAATGTTTCTGTACTGTTTCCATGTAGTCGTGAGAAACAACTGAAAATTGATAGGACTTGAGAAGAATGACAAAGTATTGAACAAATTGAACCATTTATAACTGATATCTTGGAAGTGGCTGATGCTACAAAAAAGAGTTATTTGAAATAAATTATGTGTTTTTGAAGAGATTTACTTTTTTTTTTTTTTGGTACATTTTGTATATCGCTTAACGTTTACCAGTTATATAAGATTCTACAAAATTACTTCCAAATGAAAAGGACTTCACAGGCTATTGCCAGAAAATTAAAGATATATGTATGTTTTATTTGTCATGTAAATATCTTTAATATATGGTATTTTAATAAAAATCAATAGAGCCATTTTTTAGAAAATCAAAAATTTCGCAAAATATTCCATGTAAGAAGTAGTTTGGGGTGGGAGAATTTCTTGAAAATCTTTGTGTCGCATCTTTGGAAGCTACTGAACCCAAATACCAGTTTTGGTATTTATCTGACTTTGTTTTTTGAGTTATGCTGTTCACACCCAGAGTTTTTCTAATTTTTTTTAATAATATTCAGGAGGCCTCAAAATATGTATTTCTGGTGAAATTTTGGTATCAAATTTTTGGTAGAATTCAATGTACCTTCTGCTTCTCTACCTACTATATACATGGTAGGGGAAGTAAAAAAGGCATATATTTACTGCATAAAATCCCAACAATTGATAAGACACAAAATATATTGAGATCACAGCTCCATATACTCCTTAATTGAATAATATGCCCTATTGACAAATGTTTTGCTGACTTTTTGAAGATATTTTGATTTTGCATTTCCCTAAGTGTTGTGGCAATTTGTTATATATTTTTATCTGCATGTATTGAGGACTTCTTTCAAGCAATGGGGCTATCTTATGTGTCTTCTACCTCTTGTATTGTAATCATACTGATGCTAATCATTTAAAAAACTGTTATGTTATAACTCTTGTGCATATATGCAATGTTAATGAACTACTTCAAAATCATTTCAGAGATTGTAGACGTGCCTGATATAAACAATTTGAGATAGGCAATGTATAGTTCATGGCAAAACATAATGCAGTTATATGGCGTTAAACATATGGTATCAGTTGCTTTCAGGGGCATCACCCCACCCCAAAGTTATGAGAAATAATTAAGTCTACTGGCTATTCTTGCTCTACCAAAAGAAAAATTATGAGAACCGGTACTTCTAATAAAAATGTTTTACATTTAAGAAATAAAAGATGACTTTCTCTTAGGCTAAATGTGTCGTTAAAATTCACATGAAAATTTGGACAACTGCTTCAGGCAATCTCCCCCCCCCCCCAAGCAGAAACTGAAATTGCACTCCTGGATGTTGTTAAGTCTGTGTTAAAATGAAACCAGGTGAAAAATTGGCTTAGAATGGCTTTAAAACTGCTGCACAAGTATGGAAATGTCGATTTCCAGCAGCTCATTATTAGCGTTCTGAGGATTTAATGCCACAAATATCTCTCAAATCTCGAACGAATCACTTTACACTGTAACAATGAACATCGATTATCTGCCTTCTTGCATTATTCAGCCTGCTCTAAAGGAATTTTTTCCGACTGCTCTTGTGACTTAATAACAACACTGGGGAACAAAAAAAAATTTTTTTTCGTGGTGCCTTGAATTTTCCACCTGATTCTGGGTATTTTGATGCTGCTGATTCTGAAAATATCATCCATTTCATTCTGGCAGCTCTAGTTTATGAGATACTGATGATATCTTTATGATTACTTTGTTTTACAGCACCAATTGTAACTTGATTATACTATTTGAATTATACTAATTTGTTTTATCCAAGGTCTATTCATGTTGTTTGCAGATGTACTTTAACTATTCTGACATTTATGTCTCCTTTTCATAGGCACTGCGTGGTTTAATAGGCACTGATATGGCTTCATCACGAAGAAAATGTGTGAATAATCCTGATGTGTTTTGCTTTATATGTGGGGAATACACATTCATCCAGCAAAGAAAACCCATAACCAATTTTTTAAAAAGAGCTTATTTGGTCTATTTCAAAGTAAAACTTGGAAACCAAGATAAGGCTTGGGCACCTCACATCGTATATAAAACATGCACAGAGCATCTGCGACACTGAAAAAATGGGAAGCGGAAGTGCTTGAAATTTGGGGAACCAATGATATGGCAAGAACCAATAAACCACATTTGTTCAGTAAATGTAAAGGGCATCAATAGTAAAAACTGAAATACGTGGAAATATCCTGATCTACGCTGTGTAAGATGTCCTGTTCCACATTCAGAGGAGATACCTGTTCCAGTATTTATCAGTCTTCCAGAGTCATCAGAAGAAGTGGATGAATCAGCTGAAAGTTATGCTGAGCAAAATGACAGTGATTTCACAGGACCTTCATCAGTTGTGTCTGGTTTTAATCAAGCAGAATTCAATGGCCTCATTAGAGATCTTAGTCTTCCAAAGAAGTTGTCAGAATTGTTAGCTTCTAGGTTGGCAGAGAAACAATGTCTGTTACCGGGAACAAAAGTGACAGTCTATTGCAAAAAAGAGCAAGATTTCCTGCCGTTCTTCACAACAGAAAACCAATTTGTTTTTTGCATCAATGTTGAAGGACTGTTAATGAAACTGGGTATAAAAAAATACACATAAACAGAGTGGCAGTTATTTATTGATAGCTCCAAACGCAGCTTAAAATGTGTTCTTTTGCATAATGGGAACAAATACAGGTCAATACCAATTGGTCACTCAATTACTATGCATGAAAATCAAGCTACAATAGCTACAGTTCTAGAGAAGATCTCATACTGTGATCACCAATGGGTTATCTGTGTCGACATAAAGATGATGAACTTTTTTCTAGAAGAGCAAGGTAGGTATACCAAATACCCATGCGTTATATGCCTATGGAACTCTAGAGTTAAAGATCAACATTGAGTGACAAGATAGTGGCCTCTTAGAGAAAACATGATCGTTGGAGAAAAAAACATTGCAGAACCTTTGGTTGACAGAAACAAGGAGGAAATCACATTAACGAGAATTCAGCGACCTGATAGAAGAAAATCAATGAACCTAATCTGACTAGTGTATAAATAAATTATGGTAGTTGATAGAAAGTTGCTTCATGAAAAAGAATGTGCTTGATCCATCCAAATGTATTCTTTATTTAATTGTGTGCAAGTAATATGGTTGTATATGCGGACCAGTAAGGTTAAATTGGTGTATAATGTGAATAAGCTGTATTTTGGAATCAGTGACCCAAATATAGTCAGAAACAGGTCAGAATTGTAAGGCACCAAAATCACTGTTCCACAGTGTAGTAGTAGAAACGCGCTCGAATATGCATTGAGTTCTGAATTAGTCTTTGCTATAATCACTTAGCGACTTTATTCGATTTGGACATCTATTGAAGCGGTATTGGTCACAGTTTTTCTTTCACAGAGCTTACACGCAAAGATGACTTGGTTCGTGATTGAAGTCACGAGTGGCTTAAATTGCAATGTGCGTCGAATTCGTTTAGCACCTGTACCTTGAAGATTCCTCACTTCCATAAAGGCCTCTCGATGGACTGGAAAGCACAGTGATGTGGCTGGCGTTTATCGGGATATATTTCACTGTACAATGCTGCAGCTGTTAAAAAAACCGTTATTTCTTGTTTCGTCGTTAAGATGGTCCCAGATGATTTCTATGCCATAGGTATGGGACGGGCATATTCTTGGCCCAGAATAGCTTCATTGTGGTTTCCAAGGATGGTCTGATAAGCTTTTGAATGTCGTATATTGATCGTATGGCTGTAACTGCTCTGTCTCTGACATGCAATTTAAATGCCTTTCCAGTGAGTTGGAGAGTGATGCCTAGATATTTAAAGTTGTTTACAACTCCAATCCCCCCCCCCCAGAGCATTGCATTTGGTGTTCTTCCGTCATACTACCTCATTTTCTGAATACCATATTTACTGTCTTGGTTGTGTTTAGTTCTAGTCCATTTTTCACCGACCATTCCTGTATCCTATTCATGACTTTCTGTAGTTTCTTCGTCTTGAGCCTAGTACAATGTTATCAGCATGGGTGAGTACTACCTCTAGTTTTCAATCACCTTTATGACGCCTGCCATGGCTATAATATATAGTGTGGGGCCTAGCGGATCTCCCTGCATTATACCTACCAATGGTTTGAGTAATTGGGGCTGAGGTTGTCACTCCATCCTTAATTTCTACTTTGTTGTAAGCTAATAGGTTATTTACTGTGATGCCTAGGGTATTGTTTGATCCTGTTAGGAGTTACAGTTTTCTTATCAGGTGCTTTCTATTAAGGGAGTCGAATGTTTTCGAGCAGTCTATGTACGTTATATAGAACTTTCCGTTTTGATGTTTCAATGCCTCACTTATTAGATTAGAGGCTGCGTGTAGTGTTCCTCTTCCCTTTCCGAAGCCGAACTGTTGCTCTGGTATGTGTTCTTCAGTTGCGTCTGCGACTTTTCCTGTTATTAGTTTAGTGTACAGTTTGAATATGTTCTCTAACGCTATTCCTCTGTACGAATTAGGATAACCTATTTCTCCTTTTCCTTTGTAGAGTACTTTGATGGAAGAGTTACTCCAGCTTTCCGGGATGTTTCCGTTATTGAGGCACCGAGTAAACAATTTCACCTATATGTCGCTTAGGGTCTCTAATGTATCTACGAGGTTTTCATTGTATATCCCATCTGGTCCTGCAGCTTTCTTGATTCTTGTCTTGCATGTAGCTTCTTTGACGTTTTCTATTGTTATAGTCCATTTGTCTCTAGGTAGACTTCTTCGAAGTCTAGTACTCTTGGTTGGTTTACTTTGTTTAATATGCGTGTGAAGTGATTTTCCCAAGTTTTCATGCTTATGTGATAGTTATAGTTTGTCTTTCTGGTTTTTATTTCGATGTGCGGGTCTCTCTGCGCGTTCTCTGATAGCGTTAGGGCTTGTTCTTCTCTCGAGGCTGCGTTCTTTTGTCTCAGGAGCTGTTTGTGTTGTTTTCTTTTGTTAGTATACTGTTCTAGTATTTCCTTTGTCCTTTCACACCCAGCCTCACGCAGCAGCGCCAGAGTGTGTCTTCTCTCTTGATAACACTCTCCATCAAACCATGCTTCTGCTGTTCTCTGCTTTTTGGGGATAATTGCTTCTTTTATGTAATTGGAGATGATTTCTAGTGCTAACTCGCTCTAAGCATCTTCTATTTGCTGTTGGGCTATGGTTAATTTTAATTTATCGGTTTGTAGCATATCTTTGTTAAGTTTACTTGACAAACACGGTTTTTCTTCTATTTTTCTTTGGCGACTGTTTCTTATTTGTGACTTTGCGTGTACTGGCAGGTGTTTTCTTAGGGTGGACATACTATTGCCTTCCATCACCTTTTGGTTTATTATTCTGAGGTTCTTGACGCGATAGAAGACTAGGTCAACCGTACTGGTATCATTTAGTGCGATGTAGGTGACTTCTTTGTTTATGAGACGATATCCTTCTTTCTGTATAATTTATAGTATTATATCAGTCTTGCTGTTTGCTTTGTCCAGTGTACAATTGAATAACGTGGCTTAATGCGTAATGCCAAAAGCTAATGTTCCAAATGTCTTGGGTTCGTTTTCTGTCATGCAGTTAAGCTTTTTTCTTTCAATTCCTGCGAAGAGTGCTGCGATACGTAGGTATACTCAAGACGCGGTTCTGATTGGCCAGTGCAATAATACTAGCATAATTTCCTTGATTCGGCTCACTGAGGTTAGTATGCTGAAAAATGTCATGGAGAACAGGTACACTTTTCCTGAACTCGCAGATATGCATGGTGAATCAAGAAATAGTGGTTTAGCTGTGCAGTACTACAGGGAACGGTATCCCGACTAGCACCAACCCGCTTTCCAGTCCATCGATAGACGTTTGCGAGAGTGTAGAACCTTCAAGGTAAACAGGGACGATACGGGTGTTACACGAACTTGACGCACAGTGCAATTTGAGGAGAATGTTCTGTAAAAGATTGCAGAAGAGTCTTCTACCAGCACGCATGCGCACTGGACACTAACCAGGTTAGTGTATTCTATGGCAAGCCATATACGAAGAACAACTTCACCCATTTCACCATCAAAAGGTACAAGCACTAAGCCCGGGAGACTGATCCTTGGGCACAATTTTGTAACTGGGCTTTGCTCCAGCAGCCTGAATTCTTTTAGTCGGTATTGTGTATTGATGAGAGCTGGCAGGGATGGTCTAGTTTTCATCTCAAGAAAAAAACGTGTGGTACTACGTCAATCCACATGCTGTTATGGAGAAGAGTCACCAGCAGACGTTTTCGGTGAATACATGGGTCGGAATTATTTCAGACCATATCATTGGCCCATATCTGCTTCCCCCTCGGTTAAATGGACACGTTTATCTTTATTTGTTGCATAACATTGCATACGTATTTTTTAGAAGGTGCACCTCTGCATATTTGTTATCAAATAATGCTATAAAATGATGGAGATCCGTTACATTTCTCCCTTGCTGTGCGAGAGCATTTGAACAAGGTTTTTCTTGCCCAATGGATCGGAAGAGGAAGACCGATGTGGCTTGACCACCACGCTTTCCGAACCTGAATCCATTTGATTTCCTATCCTGAAATAATTTCAAGTATGTACATAAACACCAATCACCTCAGAAGAGGACTTAACTGCCCGAATAATAGCATGTGACGTTATTCGACAAACATCCGAAATCTTGGACAGAGTACAACAATCATTCCTTCGCTACTGTCAACTGAATTTTATAAGAACTGCTATGTTTTTATGTGTTGATTCTTCTTTTTACCCTTTAAACCACTTCTCATTTTAAATACAGCATGTAAATGTATTTAGCATGATTCAACCTTTTGTTAGCAAGGATTGCAATTATTTGTGCTAATTGTACTAATATGTTGAAATTAAAATTCATAAATTGAAATATGACTTTAAATGATCTACTAAAGAAAGTTGTGAATGAGACTCGAAAATAATAACCACCTTTTACTGGAAAGATGTCATCTCATAACCACTGCGCCAGAGAGGTACGCTCTGAAACGCCCCTTCATTGTGTGTTCTCTCGAATGCTATCTTCATTAGCCAGTGACGTGCTGGTACTTTAGAAACTTATAACCGTAATTTCGAAATTTGAACAAACAGGTTCTCCTATCACATTCTCCGAAAATATTTCTGTGTAGTTCATTAACATTCTGTATATTACAAAGGTTGGGTCAAGATTTTTAATGTTAAGGGTGGTTTGCAAGAAACTCTGTAACTTGAATAGGTCATTATTCATATTATTTGCTTTTGAAGTCGAACAATTCTGTCATATCCTGTTGCATTTTCCCAAACAATTATTCCATATGAAAGTTCCGAGTGAAAGTAACTATAATATTATATGATCTTTCTTGTTTGTACGTTTGAAACTTGTGCCAAGGAGGACATGTTGAAACAAGCAATAGGTATTTAGATTTTCCCCATATAATTTGGTTGGGTAACCCATTTGAAGCACTCGTATAAAAATATTTCTAAAAGTTTTACTTCTTTTGTATTTGAGGAAGTTAAAGATCATATTTGAGTGTTATTCTCAGATGAGTTTTTAAATTATAAAATTTATTTCTGTTTTACTTTTATTTAATTTCAAACCGTTGCATGTGAACCATGCTTCTATTCCTTCCAGTGCATTTCTTAGAAAGTAATTTCTACTTTCTCTACCATGTACATACCAAGATTTCAACAGAAACACAGGTTTTGAGGCACCTTGAATAAAAAAGAGCATTTTTAGAAAAAGGCCCACGTATGTGAACAGAATAACCTCCCTCCCCCCAAAAAAAAGAAGTCGGATAAATACCAAGTTTGGTATTTAAGTTCAATGGCTTCCAACGATACAAAGGTGATTTTCAAGAAATTTCCCTCCCTGAAATTGCCCTTTACATGGAACATTAATTTTTTTTTTTTTGATTTTCGCAAAAAATGCCTCTTGCGATTTTGATTAAAATATCATATTTTAAAGACATTTTCATTAAAAAGAAATGTATGTATATATTTAAATTTCTAGGAATAATCTGTGACATTCTCTTCATTCGGAAGGAATTTTGTATAATCTTGTACACCTGGTAAACATAAAACGATAGGAGAGGACTTACTACACAAAAAATGTAGTTCTCTTTGAAACACACAATTTATTTCAAATAACTTTTTTGTGGCATAAGACAACTGTCATGTCTTATGCAATATAACAGTTCTTCTTCCTTGTATTAGACATTTTTGTCTGTACCAATCTACATCACCAGCTTAACCTGCGCAGCGCTCATAACGCGGCCAAGGGATTAATCTCTTACTGAACGTCTACATATCTTGAGTCGGACAGATAATTCGATAACGAACAGGAAAAGAATTGATAACTGTTATTAAGAATTCTAAATGTTCAATACTTTGTTATTCTTTTTTAACTTCTGTGCGATATGTTTCTCGGTGCCGTATGGAAAGAGTATGGAATTTTAAGGCCAGCATATAAAGTCCAGATCTTAGACATTTGATTATCACCATTCCCTTTCTATCCTAACGAAATGTGTAATGTAGCTATTTCTGCAAAGGTTTATCTTGATTAAAATAAAGTAGATAGAAAGATAAGTTTATGTGAGAGTGGTTTGTATAACCACTAATAAATGACAAATGGTAGAGAAAGTCATATGGATGTAACACATCAGAATGTATTTTTATCCAATGCTCCAGCACGTCCATTTCCTTGCCTGATCATTTTCAGGACCACATTCAACCACTCTTGCTAAAAACGTTCATCTATTTCGTCCGTTCATTTTACCTGCTCCATTCTTCTCTGTCTTTATATTTCAAATGCAGTCATTTAAGTATCGTATTAGTTAGGTAATAACAATATTACTGTTGTAATGGTACTGGTCCTCATGGTTCTTATTGGACAATAAATCACTGCATTAACTTTTTCTCTTAAATAATTAACAACGAAATGCATAATATGCACGTCAAAATTTTGTTAAATCTGGTTCCAAAAAGCTAACAACTTGAATAATTATGGACATTGTATATCATTCATTATAATGTTGCTTATCAATTTAACTCAGTGTAGTGTGAATTTCTCTACAAAAATAATTAAGAAGTGCATTTTATATTAAATACTGCATAATGAAATTCTTTTAGCGTCGTTAAATAAAATATCTAGGTACTGAAGAAGTAAGTAGCATCTTGCTGCTTAAGTCACACATTTTTTCTTTACCATTGTGACAATCTCAATACATTGCAATATTAATTTAATGGGGACTGGAAGCAAATTTGTTCAACAAATGGACACTATCGGTAATGCATATCCCTATCTGAAATTTCGTGGAAACTGCAGGGGTGGGAACAGATCCTGAAATCTCTCTTTGCCAATTGGCAGAAGCTCCCACTTAATTTCAGGCATTCTGGTAAGTTCGATTAACGAAGAAGTAGGTACTACTGTTTAAATTTGTCCAAAACTTTCATGAAGTTTGTAAAGTAACGGGAATGTATACATAGGTTAACGAAAAATAAAAAATGATATAATAAATGGCATCCAGTATTAGAATCAAATACGTGTCATGATAAGTGTTAGTAACATAAATTTATATAAAGTAACATAAATAAATAAATATGTAAACAAAGAAAATATGAAATGTAATTAGGTATATAAAATATAAGCAAGGAAAATAAAAGTGTCCGCAGCCACTATCATCCCCCTATAGGCCCATTAGCTCATTTGTAACTCAGAATGAACACTAATATATTGTATTAGACAACCGAACTATCCGGATACTATTAGAGATTCTTCTTTTTGATTACACATTTTTGAACAATCGCACAATTTTTTTTTATTTCATCTCAATTGGTAAAAATGTTGATAGGCCTCCGTTTACGGTACGTTTTCGTTAGTATGTTGGTCATTCTGTTTAAAACAAAGCACAGCCCTGTTGATTATTAGCTCTACGGAACGCGGATAGGATCATAGAGTAATATAGTACATTATAGTTGTGTACTTGTAAATTCGAACTGTGCACTCGGAATAAGGTTGACGTGGAGCATATTTTCAGAATATGGTAGTCAAAGAGGAACTGAGTCCTGAAATAAAACAATCTCCAGAAGGAGATATAGCAAACACTCAGCAGGTCATTGAACCTGCTTTTACTGTGGAAAGTATCCTTTATTACATTTTTAAAAATATTTTGCACATCATAACCTAATTTCAGTAGGCCATATGGTGTGCAGTTCAATCATTTGACCACCGGCAGTATGCTGATGGAAAAAGAGCAACGGCATTCGCCATTTCACCCTTACGAATTAAATAAAAATATTCGAACTCGAAATTTGCATATCTTAATGGCGTTTTGTAATTGAAAAGAATGCTGCTGCAGTAATTGGGTTAAAGTGGGAAATAAATGATGTTTCTCCTTGAATATTTTATGTGGTTTAAATTAGCATCTTATATTCTGAAGGAAACTAGCTGAAGGTCTTGAAGAAACCCAGTATGGTTTTAATTATTAAATAAGAATGCTTTTGGAGATAGTATTAATATATAATTTTTGGTCATGTTGAAGTTAGACATAATGATGCTATTTCTTGAGATTAATCTCTAGGTTTATACACTGTAGCTATGTAGCATTTAATTTGAGACTGCATATTTTTCTTAGCTTCAGTAGTTTTTAGGTAAAAGCAGATGCTCTCTTTTGTTCTGAGGACCCATTGATATTATTGATCAAGGATTTTTAATGTGTTGTGTATACACCACCACCACCACCACCACCACCACCACCAATTGCTCACATGTAGTAAAATTAAGATGAGGCCTATAATAAGACATTTGCCTTTAAATCTGCTATGTAACTGAGGAACAGGCTAGTCATATAAACCATTAAAATACCACACAACTCTAGAATATTTTAAACAGCTTACAGATCTTTCCTGTGTGTTGCTATATATTACATTATACCATGTAGTGAAAGGCATGCTGTCATATAAAGCAATAAAATCCATGAAGTCCAAGAGTATGATCTCGCACACATCAGCTACTATTGATCGAGGAACTACCAGGAGGTCTTATCAATCATTCAAATGCAACCAGCATCAGCTGTTGTACAACCCAAAAACTGATGTGAATGTATGCATTTCATACACCTATCACAACCACCTCTTCCAACCAATGGTTAAGTTGCCTGCTGCCATTTAATCTCTGTACTGGCTCTTTCCAGACATTTAAAGTATGGCAGAAATTACCTTGTGATTGATGTTCCGGGTAAATTGCCTTACTTGCCCCGGAATTAGCGACTGAAGTGATGTCTTAGATGTCCAACAGATGTCCCTGGGTGTACTACAGATGGCACTGTATCTCATTTTCTGACTTTAACGCAATGCTGGCAACATATGAATAATGCCACCGAAGCCGGTAAGATACTCAGCCTCAAGGCGTAGCTGAGAGATTGAGGGCCCTCAGCCTCAAAGCATAGCCGAGGGATCTGCACATCGAATGATTCACGTTCGCAGAAACAACAGCACATTGCATATTTAGTGCATTTCACTTTTTATTTAGTTGGCATACCCACATTGCATGTGATTTATCGGAAAAAGGTTACGTTTGTTGTGTTCCTGACGCGATTTGCCTACATAAGTAAAACAGCTAAAACGGGCGAGTAGGTGGGCATCAGACATAGAAGAGACCACATGTTTTAAACTCACTCCTAAGGTAATTTATTCGCTTCCTTATACCTAATATACGTCGGAGCAAGTACAGCATTTTTGCCGATGTTCCTGCTGCCATGCGAGTGTGTTGTCTCATACAAACACTCTTTGTACAGTGGTTAAAATGCACATGAAAAATAAAAAAAACAAAACAGCAACATTTAGAATGCATAGAATTATTGTTTATCAATACATTGTAGAACCACCATGATGTGTATAAGAGTAATCACTGGAACCTGGATATTTGGCAAAATGCTATTTTAACTGAGTGATGATAAATCAAGTTATGTAGATATTGTGTTCTTTGAGAAGTGACAGAACCAGTTTTTATTTTGCCTCTTTAAGGTCTAGCACAAATGCTGTTTTTAAATCAACTTAAACTTTTTTGGGCTTTGTTCATAGTCTACTTTCCAGAATTAGTGCTTTGGCCGGTAGCAGGCACTTTGTGACTGTGCTGTTCATAACGAAGAGCTGCAACATCTGAACGAAAAACACAGTGAGCCTTACATGAATGGCATTTTGGACTCTTAAGTCATAAAGCGTAGTTGAGGGATGTTTTTTATAATTAGAGGAGTGAGGGAATGGCAAGAGGGCATAGGCGTGGTATCTGTGAGGCTAAACCTTAATGTAGAATTATGGCATTTAATTTGGCGGGATAGATATGATAGGTAATGAATGTGTTTGGAAGAGTAACTAAAAATATCGCTATGCTAGTACTCATGGGTTGGCATTTTCTTCCGCACATGCATAGTAGTAACAAAAGAGAATACTTTGTTGATATTTAGCAGTTTATTTTGTATATAAGAAAGTGCCTTAAAAAGGGTGAGTGTTTGGGGCACAGCCTTTCTAACTATCCATATTTCCTTTTAAAGTGTGTAATATGGCTTATTTTGCTTCTTTAAATCACTTTCTTCTGCATTTCAATTAGAAGATATTTATGGAACTGTTGCCACTTTTTAAATCCATTTTCAATTCTTCTCTTACATTCAGGGAATTCTATCATTGACACCCTTTATCTTGGAACTTGGACTTTCTTTACTTTGGAATGGAACCATCTTTTGTACTGTAATGTTTGCTACCTGCTAAAGAATCGACATCTCTCTTTGAAAGTGTTTCCCAGTATCAGGAAGCATTGTAAATTTTGACAAATAGTAATGGTCAGTTACTGTTGCTTGAAAGCAGACATAATATTATTTAGCTACAGTGCCTAAATTCAGTCAGCCATTGAAAAGTAAATTTCACAGTTATGTTACTTAATTTTTGCACCCATGTGTTTTCAACCGATAAAAGAGTTTTACTGGGTAAGGTTTGTGAAAGACGTGCAAAAAAGTACGTTGTCAATCAGCACATGTTAACAACGAAGCACAAATCTGCTCTTGCTTAAATGAACAATACCTTGTGGTAATGTGCAACAATAAAAATATATAATTTGTGTGATATGACATCCCCCTTGTCAGTATATACCTTGCACATATGACAATTGCAAGGTTATTTCTCCCCACTGTAAATTGCTGCAAAAGGTAGAAGTCTAGTTACAACTTTAATTGCAGTTCTAAAATGTTAATGATTGATTGCAGAAAACTGGAAACCCATACTAATGATAATTCTCAAGCCTGCTACACTATGTAATTGGTTAGTGCATATGGTTGTTTCATTCTAGTGAATCAGATATTGCAGATATAATCAGGTTTAAAGAAAACTGTAAGCTAGTACAGAATTATTTGACATTACCATATATAATTATTTGATGGTTTGGGGAGCTCTGAATTTGCAGAAACCAATGGCACGCCTATAATGCTCTGTCAGTTGCAAGAAGCTGGATTCCAAAGTAACAAATTCAGAAACCTATAAATGTAGAGAAGGTGGAAATTCTAAAGTACCTACTACTTTCAGACTAAAGGGAAAACAACCTCATTGCTGCCAAATGCTGGAAAGGTTGAACTTAGGCCTGGAATGGTTCCTCCCGAAATTTCTTTTCCCAATTATTTCATTTCATGCATCATCAGTGTCGGTGCCTAAAAGCATCTTGTCTTTAAGAATAAGTACATCTGCTTCATTAACGTGTGGCATGACAAAAGGGAAATACTCGAGGAAACCTTGGGAAGGCGTGCCCTTATGTATTCATTCACCCTTTCTAACATACAGCTTTTAATAGTAAGTTTTACAGTATTTAAATTCATTTGTAAAAGATGTTACAACATTTAAGGATGGAAAACATTAAATGTGATGAAAGCGCTGTATGTGTGCTTACATCCATCATATCCCTCTGGCCCTCCTTACAGTGGACGCATACACAAATCTATATCATGGAGGAGATTAGAGTAACGCAACCTAAGAAAATACGTATTTCATTCTATTGTATGAGAAATACACTATTCATGCATATATGGAATTTTAGGCCCTTTTGCACAGTTATTTTGTGAGAGCAGATCTTTATTTTTCTGAACTGTCAGATGGGTGATTTTAAACTGTTTGGGAGTGTGCTAAATATTGTGACAGACTCAAAATGAAATTTTTTTTGATACTAAATTAAGTTAGCACTGGGTTTGTATCGGTAAACTGTTTTTTTTGTAGCATTAAAGTTGTATATATTCACATTTTCTTGAATTTTAACATAAAAACACTTTGTGTAATAGGATGTGTCAGTAATACAAATAAGAATATATGTACAAAAAATGTCAAAATGTTTCACTTTTGAAATAAACGTTTGCATGATGCTGCGTTATAAGCAATGTAGATTATTCTGATGGCTTTCTTTTACAGTAAAACTGATGGTCAAAGCTCCATATATGCCAATAAGGCTATAACATGCATAATACTTATGGAATCAATGAAATTCAATATGTAGGTAAATTTAGAAGTAATGAGAAGTTGATTTACTAGAGGTATTGTCTCGACAAAGAAATTTGGCCCACTCACCGGCCCAAACTAGTTGCCTCATTTATAGAGGAAAATCTGGCGACAAATTGAGGTAGGTCCTGCCAACGTTAAGGAATGCATGCGAGCAAAGCAAGCATGCTTTGGTGTAACCACTGGTTGCTAATTAACCTAAGTTTATATAAAACAAAAACCTAAGCCTAACCTAATGTTTATATCATAAACATCATTGAGGAATGCACACGAGCTTTGCTTGTGTGCTTTGGTCACTGTGTTTTGATCTACAATGTTGGCAATGGAAGGAAAGCTCCCATAGTACCTTCGGTGGAATGTGTGTGCATGTGGCAGACATATTTTACATTAACGAACATATTTGTGTTAATTTTGTTGTGTTCCAATGGGTTAAACTGTGCAAACAAGGAATATTATGTTTATTCACTCATCCTAAGTAATTCAGATTAATTTAGACGTGTGAGTATTATGAGTTTAGCGATTGCGGGATTATTGATAAATATGGAACAATATCGAAGTTGATTTACTTTTAACAGAATTGGCCCAGTTTGTTATACCATTAGTGAGCAAAATTAAACTATGAACAGAAATGATACAACTATCTTAAGTACTAAAATTGATTTTATTACTTTCTCTACACATCCCGTAAGTAAATGAAATACTGTATTCCACCCAAAAATTTGATGTCAAAATTTCACAGAATTACGTGTTTTGAAGTCCCCTGAACCCAAGATAGAAAAAAGTACGTGTGTGTGTGTGTGCGCGCACATACAACTCAAAAATGAAAAGCCGGTTAAATATGAAACATGGTAAATAAGTTCAGCACCTTCCAAGGATGTGACAAAGATTTTGAAAAAAATTCCCCCACTTCAAATTACCTTTTACGTGGAGCATTTTTTTGAAATTTTTTATTTTCCAATAATGGCTCCAATGAATTTAATTAAAATAACATATGTTCAAGCTATTTTATGGTATATATATATATAATGAGTGGAGTGCAGTACAGGAGGGTGGGATGTGGTCAGCACCAGCAGGTATATGCGGCCTCCTTAACTTGGAGCTGCTACTTTTCAATCAAGTAGCTCCTCAATTAACCCCTCAGGGACCTAATTAGGCTGAGTACACCCTGGGCGAGGTCTCCTGCTTGGTAAGCAGCTGCACTATCATTGTGCTAAGGAGACAACCCATATATATATATATATATATATATATATATATATATATATATATAAATAATTAGCCACTATTTTATTACTACATGAAACAATGTAACTGCTGATGTTAGTAAAGGAATGTCAGTATTACAAACTTCCTCAGGCACATTGTCAACAATGGCTCTATGGCTCAAGAGTGCAAAATATTAATTACAACACTAAGGTTAACGTCACATTAATAAATAATATTAATAAATTTCTGCCAATAACAATAATGAAATTACGGTAGGATAAAACATTGATGGAAGTTCTCATTACAAAAACAAAACAAACAAAGAAGCCACAATAGGCCCTTAAGCTACAAAAAGGCACATACTATGGAAATAGGATTATAGGCACTATAAAATGAGTATATTACTCCAGTAAGCATGAAACCTATTTATGTATATAAAGCCTACAATTGTAAACAAAGGAACAATTTAAGCAAATAGGCAAATGCCAAGCTCTAGTCATAAGGACTTCTAATTGGAAAGTAAACTTCTGTTAACAGGGTTTGATCCTTGTCCCAACTAGTGGAACAGTCATTTGGGAGAAAGTTACAATTTGCCTTATGTAACACTAGATTTTGGAATGCATGCAAGAATATATGTTGTTAATGCAACTGTTAGAAACACATTGATTAAGGTAGCAAAGAAATAGCTTACGAGAGGTACAAGCCACATTTTAATTTTTACCCCTACTCCCTTAGGTATGTACGAGGGTCATTTCAAAAGTCCTGTACACGGCGCATATGCAACCGTTACGGTGGCATGTTCAAGTTAAAATTTAAGTCAGCTGTGAGTCAGACTTTAGGCTTAACAGTTGTAAATGTATTTGCTGGTTTGTGGACTGTGTTTTGAGTAATTCAGTTTTAAAATGGAAGCTGAAATCGAGTCAGGTTGGATTACTTATAGTGATCAGTGTTCCTACATCAAAATCGAATCTCTACATGGAAAGAACTCCACTGAAATTTACAATGCTTTGAGAGAGGTGTGTGGGAATAGTGTAGTGGATCGTAGTTTAGTATCATGTTGGTTTACTCGTTTCCATGAAGGTCGGGTAAGCATTGAGGACAACCCAAGAAGTGGAAGGCCATCAACTGCAATAGACATACCTCTCAGATTATTACTAATGACGTTTTGAGAGAGGATTGATGAAAAACATGTGAGTAAATTGCATATGAGGCCAGAAAGTCTGTCATTTCAGTTTACAGAATAATTACTGAAAAGTTAAAGATGAGAAAAGTTGCTGTTAAATGGGTTCTGCATGATCTGAGTGAAGAGCAGAAAGCAGGTCGCAAAAGAACTGCAGAAGAATTGCTTCAACATTATCGAACAGAAGGAGAACAGTTTCTGAAAAGGATTGTTGCACTTGATGAAACCTGGATACAAGATTTTGAGCCAGAACTGAAGTCTCATGAAGTTTCGACTCTCCACACATGAAAAAATTCCGTTGCCAACAATCAAAGGTGAAACTGATGTTGACCTTTGCGCATGACAGAATGGAGTCATAACTACAAAAAGAGTGCCTCATGGGACATCTAACAGGCATGTACTACAAGCTGTTTCTAAAAAATGTTTTGCACCCAAAAATTTGTTATAGAAGGCCCGACATGCTTGCAGCTGGTGTCCTCATTTTGCATGATAATGCAAGACTGTATATTGCCCTACTAATAATAGAAATGCTCAACAAATATGGATGGGAAATACTTCCCCACCCACCATACAGACCTGATATGAGCCCAACAGACTTTGATTTGTTTCCCAAATTGAAGGAACCACTCCGTGAAAATGTTTTGATACAATTGATGAAGCTTCCAGTGGGGTGATCTGAGTAATCAGACAGCTTAACAATGAAGGTGGCCTATCAGGAATACAAAATTTGCGAAAACATTGGGAAGCTGCCATAAGCAAGAATGGAGATTATATTGAAGGCTTATAAAGGTATTTTGTAAAATAAATTATTTTCTTTACTTTTATCTTACACTGTGCAGAACTTTTGAAATGACCCTCGTACAATCATACAGTGTCTGATGACAGAAGAACTCCAAAAGATAAGTGGAATCCTCTAAAGCTTTAAAAGGAAGGCATAAGTGTTATTCCACTGCAGTTAAACTAGCAATGGGCTTAAAGGCAATAGTTTCTATAGGACCACAGGTTTCAAAACATTGATTTATCAATAGCATTTTATTGTATTGTGTTTATATGGCTTCTGGTTAATAAAATAATATCAATCTCATGAGAAACAACCCATTTCAGAGGTAATATTGATACTTTTATAAGATTTCGGGGCAGAAACGTTCTTGAAATTTCAGACAAAGAAGGAATGAATAATGAACAAGATGACCATGATCTGCTGGTAATGTTGAGCCTACATTCAGGAGAAATTTAGATTAGTCTTTTATTTCTACCAGCCTGATTAGTGTTTTTCATGGTTTACTCTTGTAACAGAGGTGAATGAGAATCTATACACGTTCCAGTACCCCAAGAATTCCACATTGCAGTAAAAAGGGCAATAAAATCCAGGGGAAACTAAGGTTGGACCCCATGAACAGAAACAGATGATGTAGAAGGCAGCTCTAAGGCCAACTATCTGGTGTAAGTGAATTACTTTTCAAGAGTACATTTGTATAAATTTCTGAAGATTTTAAGAAATGATCTTATAATTTAAAGCAAACAATAAATAAGCACCGATTTAAAAAAAAAAACTAAAAATTAAAATGAAGCCTCACAAGGGTTTGCCTAAAAAAATGTTCTCAATCTGAAGTAATAGAGAATGCAATCTATTGGATTTCACCAAAAGCCAACTGTGAGATATTTATCCTATTATAGTGCACTATGGTTACTTTTGGCGACATTGTTCAGTTGACATCACTACTAAAGTTAGGTAAGGATATGGCTGTAGTTGGTATTAATTGCTGCTGTTATGTTAACGGTACAGGCATTATCTTGCAGGATATCAACTGTTGAATTTAAAGCCAACAATCTTTGGTTGGGTAAAAGCCATTGTGTTCCATGTGTGTGTGTTTATTTTGTATTGTTTTAGTCCTTACATAAGTATTTCACACTTTTTGTTTTTACAACACAATTTCTCATGGAATACAATATGATTCTAAGTTTAGTGCTGAGAGGTGATTTAATCAACCTGTGTTTCAAAACGGATTTGATTTACTGACAGACTTGAAACTATTAATTCCCACTGTAAGGTTGGCATTTAGTGTAAAGTTGCCCACTTTGAATTATTGGGAACTGGTATTAAATTATTCCCCTATAACCGAGGCTATTATTTTGAAGAGCAGCATTACTTTTCTGTAGTTGCATTATGTTTCCTAGTCAGTGAATAGGAGGTACCTCGTTTTGTGTTTTGGAGATTAACTTTGGTTGCGGAGATGAGTTTTATGAATATAATGTTGGATTCTGATTAATATAAGCGTTCTGTTTCAAATTGCAATAATTGTGATTCAAGAAAGTAAATTTGCCCATCTAAAGTAAGGTTACAGATTGGTGTAAATATTTACTGCTAAATAACTTATTGAAGAATGTGGAAATTATTTGTAAACTGTATCAAATAATTTCTTAAAGCTCACTTATCTAGCATTATATTTCTTAACAAATGGCAGTTTTGAAAATAATAAAAGATGCTCAACAACAACATGGTTTACGGCACGGAGATTATCAGCGGTACAGGTTTGTAACATTTTATTTTCTACTGTTTCTGGTGCAGGTGTAAACTGCCGATTCATACAGTAAATGCTATACATTAATAGTGTTCCCTGATGTGTTTTAAAAAGCAATGTATATTAATTAATTAGATCCACTTCATGAAATATAAGGTTATTGAATTGTCTTTATGTAAAATATGCACATATATACACAGTCAATATCTAAGGGATGGTTTGGTTTGACACCTGTTTTAGTTTTATCCCACTCTGCATCTCTGGGTACCTGAATGTACAGAAATTTAGAAATTGTGGTTGCTCTATTTTATTTCATATAGAATTCCTGTTCCCATATAATGAATCTGTTGTTTTTGAAAAGAAATGTTGAAGTTATACTAAATTCAAATTGATAATGACACATTATACAGCCTCTACATTTAACTCTAAACCAATGCTTTTAATACACAAAACTTACAAATTTTTGGTTGTGTTATGCATTTTCAGAGGCTACTGTTCTCGCCGAATTCGAAGACTCAGGAAAGTTTTACGCATCACTCAGGGCGACAAAAGGCATTTCAAGAAAAAGGATGTTACAGAAGCAATGTTAAAAGATGAAAGGTAAATAATTCATGCCAAGGTTTCTCTATGTTGGCAATATATATATATGATACTTGGTTAGCTGACGCTGAACAATAATAGTCTACTTTGTGGAAAAATAATCTGTGTTAGAATTTTGAAAAGTCAAATATTTTCAAAAGAAAACACAAGGAAACAGACTTTTTACTTATGGTAAGTAGGGGAAGTATTGTATTCCACCCAAAAATTCGATACCAACATTTCACCGGAAATACATGTTTTGAGACCTCCTGAATCCAAAAAAAAGCATTTTTGGAAACATGTCTGTGTGTGTGTGTGTGTGTGTGTGTGTGTGTGTGTGTGTGTGTGTGTGTGTGTGTGTGTGTGTGTGTGTGTGCGTGCGTGTGCGTGTGCGCGTGCATGCGTGTGTGTGTGTGTGTGAGAACAGCATAACTCAGAAACGAACAGTCGGATAAACACCAAACTTGGTATTTAGGTTCAGTATCTTCCAGAGATGCGACACGAAGGTTTCAAGAAAATCCCCCACCCTAGATTACCCTTTACATAGAACATTTTTTGAAAATTCTAATTTTCTCAAAAATGGCTCTATTGATTTTGATTAAAATATCATATGTTTAAGATATTTTCATGACAAATAAAATGTATATCTTGAATTTTTTGGGAATCTCTCCAAAAGTATTCTTCATTGTGAACGACTTTTGCATAACTGGTAAACCATAAGAGATAGACAAAATTTTACTACACAAAAAATGTAGATCACGTTAAAATACACAATTTGTCATATACGTTGTTTTTTGTTGAGTGAGCCATTTTTGAGATATTGCTTGTTATTCCCTTAAATTTTCAATACTTATTTTCTCAAATGGGAATTTGTTATTCATTTTTTTGTCTTGCATATGCAAAGAGCATTAATCTGTGGCAAAGAGAATGGTGTTGCACCTAGCAACCAGCTATTTAGAGATATGTCTTTGCTTAAAAGCTACTGTATTTCTATATTGCCCTTGCAAATACAAAACAAGGGGAACATAGTATACCTTAAGTGAAAGTCAAATATTTTTAGAACTGGTCGCTATGTGTAAAATGTAATTCTCTTTGCATGTCAAAAGATCGTTTCTGCAAATGTTTATCTCGATTAATATGAAATAGATGGAGAATAAGAGTTTGTAAAAATAGTTTGTATAAGAGTAGAGAAAGTCATGTGAGTGTAACACATCAGATTTTTTTAGTTTAAACCAGATTATTTTGCTATATAGTAGGTTTTGTTTAAGTAATTACTGTTTAACAGTATAAGTAAGGGTATGTTCTGCCGATAAAGTATTTACAGCATTTCTTAGCGATTGGCATTCTACAGTCTGTGGATAGCATTACTCAGAAGATATCTTTGTAGGTAAGTTTTTGGCTAGTTGGAGTTCAATATCAGCCAAAAAACAAGTTTTCACGTTCAGGATAGACACAATTATAGTCAATAGCAATAGTAATCATGGTAGAGTTGTATTTATTGAACAATGGCAAGGAAATAATGATATTTCTACATAACAGGAGAAAACCTAAGGTCATAAGAGAGACAAAATGATTTCCAAGCACTGAACGAAGATGAAGATTATAAGCTTGCTTTTATAAAACACTAGCTGGCTTACCCAATGTTTCATGGGTAGCTTTTTAAACTCGAATGTTTTAATTAATTTCATATGGCCTGCGTTAGTATTTTATTAATTTATGAATTGAAATTATAAGGTGTTTTATAATCCATACCCGTGACAAAGACTTGGGAGTTTTCAATGGTGTGTGACAGATATTAGGGGCTCATGGGCTGGATTCATAGTCGAACCTTAAGCTTGTCTGAAGCCTTTAAGCTATAAGCGCTCACTCATGGTGAGTAAATGCTTAAAGATGTTTGCAATTCATATATGGCACTTAAAGGACGTGTGATCTGTGAATACTTACAACCGTAGAAGACATGGCAACATGCAAATATCTATGATGTCATTTACATTCTTGCATGTTATTGCTCATTTGGCAATGAACACGTGTCGACTGCTACAAGTTTGACACATGCTTCCATTTTGTTTAGTTGCTGCTGCAGGAATAGCACTTGTGAGGTTTTTAAGTGCTGCTTTATTTCTTTTTTTTTTTTTGTATGTTTTTAAAGAGAAAATCCTAATAAAGCAATGCGGGGTAAAGTGGTTGCTCACATACAAAAAAGTATGCAACAGTAGAAGTTTATAATTTGTTTTGGTGAACTATGTAAAAGGCAGTGATTTCATGGTAATTTATGATAAAGTTTGTGTTCAAAACTACTGCAATGCAACTTGTTGCTTGCACTTCTTATAGTGAAGTTATGTGAATGATTAGCTTTCAACTAAAATGCATGCAACATTCTCAGTTTGTAGCAACGTTGCTACAACATGTGAAAATAAAAGAAATTGCTATTGCTTGTGGCTGTGAGAGATTGGGTTTTAATATAAAGGGAGAAGTAGCAATACTTACTATTAAAAGGTATAAATTAATAGTAAAGTGAGGCTTTATTATATTTTGTGTTAATACATTCTCCACAACAAAGCTGCCACGTCTAGCTAAGGGACAAATAATGTTATCAAATGCTTGCTACAACTATCTACAATGTTAATGTGAAATGAATGATACCTTATTATATTTTGTATTAAGGCATTATGCTCAAGAAAATTAAGCATAGAATCCTCTAAATGAGTGTACAATAATGTCATTAGGTACAATGGGAGGTACCAATATGAAATTAATAACGTCATTCAGATTAAAAAGCTAGTCAGGTAAGCCAGCTAGTCATTCATAAAAGCAAGCTCATAAATTTTGTCTTCGTCCAATGTTTGGAAATAATTTTCTCTCTTTCTTATGACGTTAGGGTTTCTCCTGTTATGCAGAAACATCATTAGTTCTTTGTTGTTGTCTGATAAATACAATTTTACCATGATTACTGTTGCTAGTGATAACTGTATCAGTCCTAAACGTGAAAACTTATTTGTCGGATAATGGACATATTGGTTACTCCCACTAGCCAGAAACTTGCCAGCAGAGATATCTTCCAAGTAATAATGCTATCCAGAGGTTTAAGAGAGAGTATTGCATGGGTATGAGCAGGTGTTTGGAGACTAAAAGGGATGAGAAAAGGTTTCCCACAAAATCAGTGCCCATTATGTGGAACGCACAATTTTTTTTACTTTCTCTACTACGTATAGTAAGTAGGGGAAGTATTGTATTCCACCCAAAAATTCGATACCGAGATTTCACCAGAAATACATGTTTTGAGACCCCCTGAATCCAAAAAAAAGCATTTTTGGAAACATGTCTGTGTGTGTCTGTGAACAGCATAACTCAGAAACTAACAGTCGGATAAACACCAAACTTGGTATTTAGGTTCAGTATCTTCCAGACATGCGACACAAAGGTTTTCAAGAAAATCCCCCCACCCCAGATTACCCTTTACATGGAACATTTTTCGAAAATTTTAATTTTCTCAAAAATGACTAATGATTTTGATTAAAATATCATATGTTTAAGATATTTTCATGACAAATGAAATGTATATCTTGAATTTCCTGGGAATGTCTCCAAAAGTATTCTTCATTGTGAACGACTTTTGCATAACTGGTAAACCATAAGAGATAGACAAAATTTTACTGCACAAAAACTGTAGATCGCGTTAAAATACACAATTTATGTCATATACATTTTTTTTGTTGGGTGAACCATTTTCGAGATATTGCTTGTTATTCCCTTAAATTTTCCAATGCTTATACTTTTTCTCAAATTCGTTATTCATTTTTATGTCCTGGTAATGCAAAGAGAATGGAATACTCCACATAGCAACCAGCTCTTAAAATATTCGACTATTGCTTAAAACCTACCAATTCCCCTTGCATCTACAAGAAAATTAGCAATAAGATTAACATCTCGATATCTCGATTAACATGAAGCATATGGAGAATAAGCGTTTGTAAAAATAGTTTGTACAAGAGTAGAGAAAGTCATGTGAGTGTAGCACATCAGATTTTTATTGTAATGGGACTGGGATGTATAGAAAAGAGTGTGTAAATGGGAAATGACATAAGACAAAAAGATAGCATTAATTAAAATCTTTAGTAAAGTTAGTAAGAAGCTAGGTGAGTACCTAACTAAAGTAAAAGGAATGGAATTGGTCAATAAAAAGAGAAGTAAATTAAAAACTTAAAGGGTGTTAAAACAAATGTTTTTAGATAATAAGGAAATTTTGGATATGAATATGGTAAGTCTGGGGTAAATGTTTAGCCACATTCTTTTGTATTGGTGCTTAGTACAAATAAATATTCATTATCATTATTCATTATCAAGAGGTAGTAGTATGCCAATTGCTAAGAAATCCGGTAAATAGCTTTATTGGCAGATTGTGAAATGACCCTAAGTTACTTATATTTTGATTATAATGGACTAGTTTTAGTAGCCCTTGGGGGTTTGACTGCCATTACTGATTATAGTTACTTGCAGCCTTCTCTCTGTTGGTGGAATGATGAATGTCACAATGATCTCGCCCGTGAGAACATTTTAATATGAAAACACAATGACCATCTTTTAAAATTTGAAATCATACTGGGTGGCATCTTGAAGTAGTTCTTTGTTCTGACCAGAGAGAAGGCTGCAGGCAACTATAACCAGCAATGGCAATCAGACCCCTAAGGTTGAAAATGGAAGCAAGGGCTTCTGAAACTAGTGCCTCAAAACTAAAGTATAAGTGAACGTAGTATTACGACTGACTACAAATATAAAAGTAATTCCTTCCAGGCATTAAGTCAAATACTCTAAACTATAGATGGAGTCATGGAAGAATTGACTTTAATTAGCTTTATGTGAGAGTATAGGAAAAAATTTAGCACAAAAGAGAATTGGTGTTACTTGGGGTCATTCACAAAGGTTTACATTTTTTAACCACTTACTCATAAGTCAACAGAGCTAGTGTGATTTGCAGCTTCTTTTTTTTTTTTTTTTAAGGTATCTGTACATTCCTCTCATGATGGCTGAGCGCGCTTGGGGTTATGCCATGCAGTTACGCCAGGAAGCTAACACAGAACCTCGCAAGAAGTTCCATCTAATATCACGGCTTCGTAAGGCAACAGTGTATGCTCTCCAGTTACAGACGTTATGTGAGGTGAGTAGCTAAGACTAACTAAATTACTAAGGAAACTGATTCTTTAAAACTTGCTTTTAATGTTTATAAATACATTGCTACTTTCAGAAGTTTTTGGATTACATGCATTTATGGAGTGTATATTCATTCAGTACATAGTAACTGTAACTTCATGAGTGGCCTGCAGAGTTTGATAGTGGCTTTTGTCTGTATACAATTACTGAGAAAGGTGTGTGTCAACATGAAAGACAAATGTAGATTTTATAAGTTGAAACTAAATAGTGTAAAACTGAGAACCCGGTAATGATATGATTTCTTTCAACTTTCTCTACCACTTAACTAAAATTTTGCGCTTGAAGTTTCACCAGAAATACACATTATGAGGTCCCTGGCCCTCAAAAAAGCATTTTTAGAAGGGAGAGGGGCGAGATATTTGGGAAACAAACACCCCAGGCCTAAGTTTAGGGTACCTCCCCAGCATATGCCAGTTATGAGACTGAGGAAAATCTAAATCAGGGAGGATGGTCCTGGCAGCATTTGAACTGCGGAACTCCCATTCATGAGTCTGTGCCTTAACCACCTTGGTTACCCGTGTTGGTGAGAGAGGGAGATCATGCAAATGAGCATTGGATAAATACTAAATTTCTTGCTGAAGCTTGGTCCATCTTTCATTGGTGCAAGGTGCAGGCATCTTGACTCTTGTCCATTGAGTGTGGGTTTAACGCTGGTTGAAATTCACGATGATTCATTCTGTCTACACCTCGAAAGATTCTAATATATATTTAACAGGTAGTTGTGAGATACATACAAAAAGAAAAAAAACTACAAAAGAAGGTATTTCAAAGATGTAAACATTTAGAGCTTCTGTGTATCCAGGAGAATTGTTAGATGCAGAATGGGGGTTAAGGGTAAACAAAAAAAAATCAAAGATAGTAGTGTTTAAAAATCTGATGCCACATTCACATGACTTTTTCTACTCTTTATCACTTATTAGTGCGTATACAAATTATTCTTATGAAAGTTTATTTTCCTATCTCCTTTTTTTAATTGAATAAATCTTTCCAGAAATAGCTGTATTGCACATTTTGCTGTAAACACAAAGAGTAGCAATAGTCAAATGTTTAAGAGTTGGACAGACTTAAAAAGAATGACTAAGTATTGAACAATACAAACCATTAATAATGGATATCTTGGAAATGGCTGATGCCATTAAAAAAAAAAGTTATTTGAAATGAATTGTGTGTTTTAAAGAGATCTACAGTTTTAGCGAGTTTTCACTATTGCTTGATGTTTATCAGTTATTTAAGATTATACAGAATTTCTTCCGAATGAAGACTTCTAAGGCTATTCCCAGAAATTTCTAGATATACATTTTATTTATTATGTAATATCTTTAATATGTGCTATTTAATCAAAACCGTTAGTCATATTTTAGAAAATAAAAGAAATTAGTACGCGCACACACACACACACACACACACACACACACACACACACACACACACACACACACACATGCACGCATGACGCATGCACCCTTCTCTCTTTGGTTTTCTAAAAAGACTTTTTTGGATTTATGGGGCCTCAAAACATGTATTTCTGGTGAAATCTCAGTATCAAATTGTTGGGTGGAATGCAATACCTTCTCTGCCTACCATGTATGTGGAAAGTAAAACAGGATCAAAACTAAGGAAAGACAGGAGATGTGTATTATTGGGTACTCAATAGAGGTAGTGATAGAAATGGATAATTTGGGGGTGAGGTTTTCAAGCAATGTGGTGGGAGGCACAGTGTAAAGTGCACATTAGACATGAAAGGTCTTAGAGCATGTTTGCACGAAGTTCCAACACTGCCAATGAACTGGCTTTAAATGAGCCAGTAGTAGTTTCAAAGATGTGTGGAGTAGAAATCTGAGAAATGTCAAAGGGATGGTTAAAAATATATATGGTATACAGGATGTTTTGTAGAGAAGTTCTGGGCTAACCAAAACGTTCACTAAGATTAGCGAGTTTGATAGAACTAGGGAGAGTAGTAAGGAAAGATACAATAGTTTGGAGAATTTTGAAATATTGGTTTTCAGTTTAAAATTAGAGGACAGCAATATAATAAAAGCAGGAATGAACTATCAAAATAATGGACAGGGAAGGGAGAGTTGGTATGGGGAGGTGAGAAAACTGCTAGAGGAGGTAGGAATGGTAGATGTTTGGCGACAGAAGGAAAGCAATGTCAGTGGATTTTGAAAAGGAGACAGAGAGTGGAAAATATGGAGAAGCAGGACATTTGGGCAAGATTTGAGAACAAAAGTTTGTTAAATCTGTGTAAGATAGTAAAAAGAAATTGGGTACAGGTGAAATATACAGTGATCAATTTGGAAGAAGAGAACTTTTATAGATATGTATTGGAGCTTATTCCTAAAAGGATTAAGGAAAAGCTGTTGTTGTTCACCAATGGCACTGAGGATTAATTGATCTGCATCATTTTCCCTCTGGTTTTCCAATATAAACTCTGTAAGTTATCACTTTTAAGGCCTTTGCATTTGGCGAGATGTTGTTTGTTCAGGATGACTTCTTCATAGAGAGTGCACTTGGGTGTAGGTAGGCATCGTATCTTATAGGGATGTTCTGCGAGGCAATCGTGGCCAGTTGTCATCCTAAATAAGGCCACTGCAGTCTTCCTTGGCATTTTTTTGTATATCAACTCTATCTTTAATATTATAATCTTTATCCTTTAATTTATCTTCATCAAGTCTCTGCTGTGTTTTGAAATGTTGTTTAATGTTATTTCTATTTGTCCTACAGGTTTTATTTGTTGTATTGCACCTTTCTTTGCTAATTGATCCGCATGTTCATTGCCCAAAAGTCCAACATGAGCTGGAATCCATTGTAGAGTGACATGATTTCTAGGTTCAACTGCTTTAATTAGGCTTCTTATTTCTTTAATATCAAGGCTTGGGAAGCATGCCTGTGTTGTAGTCCATTTAGCGTTACCCAGGGAACACCATGTGGAGGCGGGCTACCTTGTTACCCTAAGGAAGAGCTTTGTAGGTGTATTTTGTGTGGGAAATTGATGATGCTTTCCATTAATTAATAGAATTTGAAATGTTAAAATGTGAAGACATAGTGCCTGGGATAGAAAATGGAATAAATTATCACAAGATGCAGTAGCGGTTAAAATGTCGGCAAGACATCAGGATGGCTAACATTAATAAGATGGAGGACTTTCTAAGAAAAGTAAGGGATATTGGATGAGAAGTTTAAAGGAGCATGTGAGCATACATAGTTGTGATATGTATTGTAGCGGCTCTTTACCATACATACAACCTGGGTGAGCCTTGCTACAGCAGGCCAGATTTTATTTTAAATATACGACTTTTATGTTGTTTGTACTTTTAAATAAAGTATGTATAATATATCCAAGAACGTAATAAGAATGTACCGAAAGCTACCTGAAGACATTATTAAACAATTGGTAAATTAATTTCTTGCGAAAATATTGAAAGTAACTTCTGAATGAAAGAAAGTGTGCTCTTAGTAAACTGCATTTCAATATAAATGTGTAATTGGTAAACAGTAATTATCTATAGGTTAGTAAAGTTACTTTGCTGCTGTGCTCTCTCTCTCTTTTTGAGAAGTCTGTTTTTAAATTTGACTGCTTTTATTTTTGTAAGCACTTGTGTAAATATGATTCTTATGGTGTTTCAGAGCAGTAAATGTGATGCACGTACGAAACTGGAAGCTCAGGCCTATGTGGTATGGATTCACGGTTCGTTGCACTTTGAATTGCAGCTATGGAAGCCAGCAATGGAGAATCTAAAGAAAGCTCAGTAGGTATTGTGTGTAATTCCTAGTTATAGAGTGATTCTAACATCTGAACATACTACAAAAGCCAATATTGTGCATACTTCTGCTGGTGCAGGAGTATACTGTAAACATTTTGCCCAGTATCTAACATTAGATGAAATGTCAAACCACTATGATGGAGAATTAACAGTTATAAAAGCAGCATCTCTATAAGATACAATGCCTACCTACACGCAAGTGCACTCTCTGTGAAGATGATGTCATCCTGAACAAACAACATCTCGCCAAATGCAAAGCCCTTAAAATTGATAACTTAGAGGCTTTATATTGGGAAGCCAGAGGGAAAATGATGCAGATCAATTAATCACCAGTGCCATTGGTGAACAACAACATATTGTGCATATGCGTCGTCAAATTTTCATCTTTAGCAAAATGTTTACAGTTTGTTAAATGAAATTTGAAGCAGGTAATGTTACCACCATTCTGCTACGATATAAAGTTTCTCTATAACTTTGTTTTAAACATAGTTTACATAGGGTATACAAGGAAAGGCTATCCTATACTGATATAATGCACAATGATAAAGTGCTAGGCCTATTTCAAACACTTCAAACATGAAAGCTCCAGAGAATACAAATATTTAAATAATGTAGTAAAGCAGGAAAGGAAGTAAATTTAAGGCTTCCACAACAACTCGCTAAAGCTTTCAATTCTTACAGCCACACAATCATAACATATTCTTTACCGAAACAGGATTATTATATAATAATTCAATTCCACCCTCAAGCTATTAGTTTCTCTTGCCATATTTCCATTTGATGCAAACTTTCACAGTGTTACCAAACAATTATTCTCACCCTATTCTTAATTATCAATTTATTTGGCAGATGCTCTAAATGTTAATTTTATAGTTTACTTATAAATGTGTCTTAAGTGGAATTTGACAAAGCTAAAGGGTTAGCGTGTGCACGAAATGGCTCCCTAGACCTGTCGCTAAAGCTTCTCTTCCCTATGACTGGTGAGCTCAAACTGATCTCTCTTCCCACCGTCTTCTCCAAACCCGGGCAGCTCTAGCTTTGCCATCACGTGATCCTGACATCATAGGTAACACAGTGCCTTGCTCATACTTCTTTACACTGCCACCCGCTGAATAGTTTTCTGCAGTTAAGCGAGCTATTATGTGCTGATAATCTTCCTCCTAGGCAGGCACAGGGAATCCAATGCGTTTGATGTCCAGCTCGCTGGAGATACTAGATACTAGACAGCGTAAATACGTCTATGAAGGGGGAGTCAATATGGCTCAAATTGCCATTTACAACTAAAAACCATATGAAAACAGTACAACTATGGGTATGTAATACACCAAAGGCATGCTTTTGAATGCAGCTGGGTGCAAGTAACCATGTATAAGTGTCAATTGCCAGCACTGGCTGGCGATGCAGGCAACAGCTTGCAAAACATATACTAGTTAGTTTAGGTAAATGGAGAAAGTGAAGTGTTGTTGAAATTCAATTTTAAATTTGAGAACATTTTAGTAAATTTGTGTTTTAGGTATGTATTAGGATTAGTTATGTAGTTTGTAGATATTAGTGTTTTAGAAAAATTAAATATCAGTAGTAACAATTTTCAAATGGTGCTTTTTAGGAAAAACATCAATTGGAAAAAGTTTTAAGGAAAAATATCCAGAGAACTTGTTCTCTGTTGTTTGAAAAATTGTAATTTTCCATTGTGTACAAAAAAAGAGTTGTAATTTTCGTTAAAATTGTTCTATAATATGTGAGGCTTATATCAGTTATATGTCCCAAAATATTTCAATTTAGTAGTCACACGTAAATGACAACCAGATAACATCATACTTTGTTGGTAGGATGGTGTATGAAAAACTAGCTCAGGCTTTACCAGAAGATGAACAACCAGTTTATAAACAGCGTGTAGAAGAACTATCTCCTAGCCTGCGATATTGTGCATATAATATTGGAGATGAAAGTGCTATAGATGACCTTCTGCAAATGAGAGGTCATGGACAGGGCGACCTGCTTTCCAATTTAGATGTGAGTAGCAATTATGAGTTTATTATTGCAACAGAACAAGATGATTATTATTATTGTTTTGCTACAAGAGCCTCTTGAATAGGGATTCTGTTTTATGGTGGAAATAAAAACAAAATAATTTTTTTTTATAAAATTTTGATAATTATGTTATTTTGCATAAAAGATCTTAAAACTTTACATAAAATAGCATTGTAACATTTACAGCATAATATGTTTAATGCATTTATGAGAATGAGCTAAGTATTTTTCTGCAGTCACTAATGGTGCAGACAAGAGAACGCAGGGCAGAAGTATTGTCTGATGTGGAATGGCGTGGCCGAGCTGTGCCTGTGCGTCCAGAGCGCGTACGTGTTTTCCTCTTGTCGGAGCAGGATCTGGATGCTTCATTGGAGAGGGCAGCAGATAATGCTGCCAAAATTTCACTGCTGGAAACACTATTAATGGATTGCAAAGATGCGATAGCGGCTGTAAGAGATGAACTTAAGGCAGATCCGGTAAGAATAATAGTTTTCTTTGCTAGAATACTGAAAAATAATATAAATAGTAAACAAAGCTAGTAACAATTATCAAATTTGTGTTAAATTATTAACTTAAGCTGCACTTTATATGTGTCGAAAATTAATAAGATGCAGAATATTTTGTAAAAATTCCCTTCACATCAGCTGTCTAGCTGATAACATGCAGAATGTTATGACTACAGCCATTAGTTCAATACATTAGAGCTATCTGCCTCAATAATATAGTTGTTCACATCTGCCATTGCTTAGAACACAAACATAACAGTGTTTCACATCAACAAATCACCTAATAAACCCATGCACTGGAAAAAATCATGCTTGCAACTAAAAAATGATAGTGCTCTCACTATCGGAAAAATGACAAACTAATGCAATAACAGTATATGAAGAGGGAAAATCTCTCTTTCAGCCTAGGAGTAGTTATAATCACTGTGTTATAACTTGTCCCTTGAGACAATTCAGTGACAGTCACGTTCACTGCAGCTATGTGTGTGACAGCCAGTCACCGTCAATACCGCCCAACACCCCTTTGACCCCTCCACCTATAACCTCCAGCATAACACAACACTTAACATTTCCACTGTTGATGGATTTATTTATACTGCTGGCACGTGGTAATACGTATATGTTTTGATCTTGTGAATCCTGGAAGGAATGCATGCACGTATAAAAAATTCTGATGTAATACATTCACATGACTTTCTCTACTCTCTTATTGTGTATTAGTGGGTATGCAATCTATTCTTACTAAAGCTTATTTTTTATCTACCTCATTTTAATCTAAATTAAGTTTTGTAGAAATAGCTACTTTACACATTTCGTTATAGATACAAAGGGAACAGCAATAGTCAAACGTTTAAGAACTGGATGCTATATGCTGGCCATAAAATTTCATACTGTTTTCATGCAATCTCAGAACAACTGAAAATAGATGGGACTTAAAAAAGAGTGACAAGGTATTGAAGAAATCAAAATATTAATAGCAGATATCTTGGAAATGGCTGATTTTATAAAAAAAATTGTTTGAAATAAATTTTTTTTTTAAAGAGATCTACATTTTTTGTGTGGTACGTTTTCACCTATCTCTTAATGTTTACCAGTTATATAAGATTATGCATAATTTCTTTCAAATGAAGTGGACTTCATGACTTCTTCCCAGAAATTCAAAATTTTATTTGTTATATAAATTTCTTTAATATATGGTGTTTTAATCAAAATTGTTAGGAGCCAATTTTTAGAAAATAAAAAATTTCGAAAAATCTTCCAAGTAAAGGTTAGTCTGGGGTGGGGGGAATTTTCTTGAAAATCTTTGTGCCGCATCTTTGGAAGGTATTGAACCTAAATACAAAGTTTGATATTTATTCGACTTTTCATTTTTGAGTTATGCTGTTCAGAGATGCACAGATACACACTCACGAACCTTTTTCTAAAAATGCTTTTTTTTTTAATTCAGGGGGCCTCAAGACATGTATTTCCAGTGAAATCTTAACAACAAATTTTTGGATTTAATGCAATACTTTCCCTACTTTCTATACGAGGTGTGATCAAAAAGTAATGGGAATTTTTTTTTTTCTTAAAGAATTATTTAATCATCAACTCAATTTGTCTCCTTAAAATTAATCCCCCTCAGATATAATACACTGGTGCCAGCGCTTTTTCCAATCTTGGCAGCACTTCTGGAACTCACTTTTCGTTATGGTGTTCAGGTCATTCAGCAATTCTGTTTTTATCTCATCAATGGTGGCAAAGCGTCATCCTATCATGGTTCTCTTCAGCCTTGGAAATAGAAAGAAGTCACAGGGGGCCAGTCTGGTGAATATGGTGGCTGAGGCAGCATAACTGTTTTGGTTTTTGCCAAAAAGTCATGAACAAGCATTGAGGCGTGAACAGGTGCATTATCGTGATGCAATTTCCATGAGTGGTTTTGCCACAATTCTGGTCGTTTTCTTCGGATTGCTTCTCGCAAACAGGCAAGAACTCCTGATGCACTATCTGATTGTAATCAAAGAAAACAATGAGAAGAACCTTCACATGTGATCGAACTTGTGAAATTTTTTTGGGTCTTGGCTCTTCAGGCAATTTCTATTGGGATGATTGAGCCTTAGTTTCGAACTTCATACCCATATACCCGTGTTTTGTCACCTCTTATAGCCTTCTTTAGAAGTTCTGGTCATTTTCGGCTTCATTCAGTAATTCCTGAGCGATGTCTACATGACATCAGTTTTGCTCGAAATTCAACGATTTTGGAACAAACTTTTCTGTTACATGTTTCATGCCCAAAACATCCGAAAAAGTGCTTGGCATTAGTCAAAGCATATGCCGACATCATCAACCTCCTGATGGTGATTTGGCGATTTTCCAGAACCATTTTCTTTACTTCTTCCACATTGTCGTCAGTAAGATGTTCTAGGGTGTCCAGGTTGGTCATCACCTTCAATGTCTTCTCGACTCTCTTTGAAACATTTAAACCACTTGTAAACTCCTGTCTTACTCTTAGCAGATTTGCCAAAAGCCACAATCAACATTTCGAATGTGGTGCTGCACTTTATTTCATTTTTCAAGCACAATTTAATGCAAATCCTTTGATCCATCTTTTTCAAAAGCAAAAATTTGCAGGGCACTCAAAAACACATACAACTTTTTCAATTGGCAACAATAAACTAAATATTCAAAATAGCTGAAAATGCAAGCATATATCAGGAACATGTGTCCCAACAGGATAAAACAAAAGTTTTGAACATCGGGTGTATAAAACTCGCAAAATTAAAAAATTCCCATTATTTTTTTATCACACCTTGTATGTAGTAGAGAAAGTAAAAATAAACATGGCCTTGATATAATATATAATAAATAGTAGTCAAGTGTTATTAGAAATTATGATGGTATGTACAGGTGTGCAAGAATGAAACAAATCTTTAGTTTTTAGTGAAACAGATTATGTCGCTGGTTTTGAGCTTTTAGTGCAATATAACATATGATATATGCTGAACTTTCAGTTCACAGAGTTTACAAATACATTTATCCATTACTACATGCAAATTAAATTATTATGGAGTGGATTTTATGCAGGACTCATTAGGACGTTTCTTGTGGTTGATTTGGTTCTGTTATCAAATGCTTGTTTGTTATCAGAAATACTACTCGCTCAATAACATGTAGCCTTCCCTCTTCCTGCTATCTCGCCTCGCAACACTATAATTAAACATATAATTATAATAATGGTAAATAACATGGTTTTTGATAATAGCATTAGTAGTTTCACTGTATAAACGTTAACTTATAATTTCTTTTTATTTAAAGGTGAGTCGGAATTGTAACACTAACATCACTTAAGTTTACTCACTTAACATGTTTCGGGAAACCGTTGTTCCCATCCTCAGAAGGTTATCTCGACTGGCCCGTGTTGTTGGTGTTTCCGTTTTTTGGACTGGATACTGTGGTGGCATCTTGTGGTGGAGAAATGTACTTCCAGAGAGGATTTGGTGGCGGCAAATCAAAATTCATTAGATGTGTGTTGTGTTTTAGAATGGTGATCTTCTCCCATGCATCTAATTCGGCTGCAAATTTGGCTGGTTTGACTAATGTAATATTGGGTTTGATGTTGTGATTAGTGATCCAAAAATGGTGTGAAACTGCAGATTTGTCCATTTGTTTGTATTTAATACATCTCATGTGCTCCTTTAGCCTAGTTTCTAGGTTTCTTTTTGTCTTACCTATGTATACTTTATTGCAATCTGAACAATTGATTTTATAGATTCCAGCTTTTTTGTCTTGTGGAATGGGATCTTTTAACTTGTTACAAAGTAATTTCTCTATGTTAAATTTGTTCTGTGGAGCTAGGCTGATGTTATGTTTCATGAAAATCTTCTTAAATTTGTGAAAAGTTCCTGGGTGGTATGTGAATTTCTTGAACTTTAGCTCTTTATCTTGCTGGCTGAGATTTGTTGTGTTTCTGATGTGCATCTGTCGCTTGAATTTTGCAATTTTTTTGTCAATAGTTGTTTTGTTGTACCCATTATGTATTGCTGTGTCTACTATATGCTGGTATTCTAACTGGTATTCTTTTTTATTTAAGGGGGTATATACCATATATTATTTCCAAGTGTTCCTACAGATCAACTCCTGCGTCAATTAAAGAAATGGCTACAGCAGACTAACCTACTTGAAGAAGAAATAGAAGACCTCATACAACTTACCAATTTATGCATTGCACAAAATTGTTTTAGTTTCAATAAGAAGTTCTATCAACAACCAACTGGTCTAACCATGGGCAACCCACTTTCACCCTTCTTGGCAGATTTATTTATGAGCTACTTAGAAACACACATAACAACTTCCTTTCCATACATGTTTAAAGTTTGGCACAGATATGTTGACGACATCTTCGCTGTTGTCCCTAACAGATTCATACAAGACTCCTTAGCCTTACTAAACCTACAGAACCAATCAATAAAATTCACTATAGAAATAGAAAAAGAAGGCATGCTACCATTTTTAGACCTAAAAATCATCAGAGAACAAAAGAACCTAACTTTTGACATATACAGGAAGCCAACACACTCTACTAATTACATAAAAAATAAGAGTTTCAATCCAACCACACACAAACATGCAGTACTAAACAGCCTAACACATAGACTGGTATATACCCCCTTAAATAAAAAAGAATACCAGTTAGAATACCAGCATATAGTAGACACAGCAATACATAATGGGTACAACAAAACAACTATTGACAAAAAAATTGCAAAATTCAAGCGACAGATGCACATCAGAAACACAACAAATCTCAGCCAGCAAGATAAAGAGCTAAAGTTCAAGAAATTCACATACCACCCAGGAACTTTTCACAAATTTAAGAAGATTTTCATGAAACATAACATCAGCCTAGCTCCACAGAACAAATTTAACATAGAGAAATTACTTTGTAACAAGTTAAAAGATCCCATTCCACAAGACAAAAAAGCTGGAATCTATAAAATCAATTGTTCAGATTGCAATAAAGTATACATAGGTAAGACAAAAAGAAACCTAGAAACTAGGCTAAAGGAGCACATGAGATGTATTAAATACAAACAAATGGACAAATCTGCAGTTTCACACCATTTTTGGATCACTAATCACAACATCAAACCCAATATTACATTAGTCAAACCAGCCAAATTTGCAGCCGAATTAGATGCATGGGAGAAGATCACCATTCTAAAACACAACACACATCTAATGAATTTTGATTTGCCGCCACCAAATCCTCTCTGGAAGTACATTTCTCCACCACAAGATGCCACCACAGTATCCAGTCCAAAAAACGGAAACACCAACAACACGGGCCAGTCGAGATAACCTTCTGAGGATGGGAACAACGGTTTCCCGAAACATGTTAAGTGAGTAAACTTAAGTGATGTTAGTGTTACAATTCCGACTCACCTTTAAATAAATTCAATACACATCACTGTTTCTAGCTTCTTTTCATTACAATATCAACGTTATAATTTCTTCTTTTGTTAACAATGTGAGAAAAACAATTAGTTTAGTCATGTACATAATGAATCAACTGTTAGCATTGTGAACTAAGTGGGCCAGGTAGCATTTCGCCCTCCGTTCAAAAGGTTGTAATATAGCTCTCCCACCACTTCACTCATGCCACGTGGTGCCAGAGCTTCTCAATGGACAAGTTATAATACAGTGATTATAGTTTTTACATAGTTTTTGCTTTTGGAAAATGTGTAGTACAAGCTATATGAAGTCTGAAGTTGGTTACTGTTGGCTTGGCACCTGATGCTAATCACCAGCAACCAAACATATTTGACCTTGAACAGAATGATAACTTTGTTTCACTGGCTACACATTATGTAAATATTTCATGATCATGGTAAGCAACAATACTAATGTGACAATTATATAGGGAAATGTTAAGTTGTTATTGTTTTATCTATAAATAAGGTTGCAACCATTATGCAGTGGTGATGGTTATTGGATGAAATACAATGCAGTTTTCAACAAAACCTAATTTACATGTACACAGTCCAGCCATAAGTTCTGTCCTCTATGTTTGTAGCTCTACAATTTATAAATAAATGATTTAATGGTATTGTTACAAGTTACCATGGTAGCAGAGTTATTATTCTAAACACATTTGCTTTGTGTAGTTTCCTACATCAACCAATAAATATGGAATAGGGTATAAACAAAAACAGAAATGCAGTGATTGCTCTTTATAAGTTGTTAAAACAAATGAAAATTTCATTAAAATTTGTTTTCCAAATTGTCAAGAGATTTGTTGAATCTTCCTCTATTGAAGACTTACCAAGATCTATCAGGCCACGTACCATAAGGACTTCAGGAGTGGTCAAAGCAGTAAGAGAACGAATATGTTGAAACCCACTTCGGAAGCAAAAAATAATGGTCTTAGAGTTAAATGTATCCTCCAAACCCATGTCTTGGATTATCAGAGAAGACCTTCATATGAGAGCTTATCGATGGTCAGTGGGACATTTGTTAATCTCGAGCCTAAAGAAGATCAGGCAGGAAAGATTAAAGAGGCTCTTACAGCAGCATGCTCAGATGGTCATGAAAATATCCTCTTTACAGATGAGAAATTTTTCGCAGTGGAGCAGAAGTGCAATAAGCAAAATGATAAAATATATGCACGGAGCTCAGAGGAAGCTAAAATATCAGTCCCCGTGTCCAGAGAGGGTACCACCCAGCATTGGTGATGGTTTGGTGGGGCATGTCACATCAAGGAGTAACAGAGTAATATCTCTGCATTTCTGTAAACAAGGAGCAAAAACAGGAGCCAGATGGTACCAAGAGGACATCCTAGAGAGAGTTGTGAGACCCTTGAACACTACACTCTTCAAGGGAAGCGTTTGGATCTTTCAGCAAGACTCAGCCCCAGCTCACAAGACTAAAACAACTCAAACTTGGCTCAGGGAGAATGTTCCAGAATTCATTGCAGCAGAAGACTGGCCCTCTGTCAACCCAGACCTGAACCCACTGAAGTATAGGCTTTGGGATATCTTGGAGAGTAATTCCACTTCACTCCAGTTAGAATCTTTAAAGCAGATCTCGTAAATGCAGTGCAGGAAACTCCTCTAGAGGTCATCCAAGCTGCAGTAGCAGACTATTTTTATTTAAAAGATGGTTCAGATATGTTGACATCTTTGCAGTAGTTAACAAGAAACTTGCCGAAGATACCTTGAAGCTACTTAATTTGATAGATCAGTAAAATTCACAACGGAAATAGAATCAGACAACAAACTCCTTGGATATAATAGCCATCAGAAGTAACAATAAATTAGAATTTGGAATTTTTAGAAAATCTACACACACGGATAATTACATAAAGAACAAAGGATATAACCCAAGACCACTTAAACATGCAATTTTCAATAGTTCGGTCTTTAGATTGGTAAACACACCTTTGAAAGATGAGGAATATAACAAAGAGCTCCAAACATCATAGAAGTAGCCTACAAAAACAGCTTTGAAAAAGAATTAGTATACAAGAAAATCCAAAAATTTAAAAAAGATAAAGAAAGAAAGGAAATTACCACACTACAAAAAATAACAGAAGACAATAGTTTTAAAAAGTTCATATTTCATCCTTGGGCACATTCCAAAAGATACTCAAGCAGTGGAACATCAAACTCAATAAATATTAAGGACAAACACAAAAGATAAAATTCCTAGAATTAAAATGCCAGGCATTTAGCAGATAAATTGTAGTGATTGCAAACTTAAATATATAGGCAAAACAAAAAGGAACATAGGGGTGAGACTGAAAGAACATTTTAGAAATGTAAGACACAAAGAAACTGAAAAATCTGCCATCGCATATCATTTCTGGAATTCAAACCACAACATCCATAATGAAATAAATTTAATCAAGTCGATCCAAAATCCAATAGAATTGACGATATGGGAAAAACTCCTCATACAAAAAAACAAAAGCCTTCTAATGAATTTCAGCTTCCCTCCGGAAAAGGATCTCATCTTTAAATACATCAAGCCGAAAATGACGTCAACATCAGGAAGCCCAACGGCGACCTCTACACCGGAACCGTCAGACTTGTTAGTGTCTCTTAGCTGATGATGAAGACAAGTTGTCTTCGAAATGCGTACAGGGGAATTATCTTGAAAGAGTGAAGTTAGTGTGTGTTGCCACTAGATTTATATTAATATTTTATTAATATATATGTTATATCTTTTTGTGTCTTTTATTTTGAGACATTCTTTCTTAATCATAGGACAGAGCTTATAACTGGACTGTGTATTAATTATTACTTGAATAATTATACAGCTCATTGTTGCTTTGTTTAATTTTATAACCTAGTAGTTATATATTACTGAATTTATTTTATGTTAAGGAATACCTTGACAGTTGTAATAAGTTAGTGTATAGGTAAGGAAACATTTAATTTTAAAATTCTCTCTTCCTGTTTTAAGTGGAATGTGTATAAATGAAAGCATACATTTATGTTGCAGAATACCAAGAATCGTACACCTGGTGCTCAGCTCACTTCACTACAGTATCTTTTGTCCTATTTAATGTATATACGTCTGACAAGAACTATACAGCGAAATCTGCTAATGGTGGAGTCAGCCAAAAGTGCTCTAAATGAAAAAACTGAGGTACATGAGCTTCACTCAACTTACAATTGCTCCATCTTATATAGAATTCTGTGCTTCATTTAAAGTGTACTTAACTATAAGCTTTTACTTTTTGTAGCTTAAAGATATGTTTTAATATTCAAGGGAAGTGGAGAAGGTCGCAAGACACGCCCACAGGATTTAACACGTTTATATGAAATAATCCTGCAGAACTACAGTGAATTACAGCAATTACCTGGTCTAGAGGATGACCTGCAGTTCCAGCAAGAAATGGAATCTAAAATAAAAGCTTATCGAGCTTTCAGGTAAATTAAACTGTTGGAAAGGTAGAATCAGAAATGCAAATCAGTTGGAAAGTTTAATGTTGTACCGGCATGTTGCCATGGTAGCTCAGTGGTTAGAACAACCGGATGGAGACCAGGAGATCCATGGTTCAAATCCCAGCTATGGCATTGAATTTTGTCATCTGATTCTACCTTTCCAACCTTGTCCAACACACAGTTTGTGTTTAATTCCATTAAACTAAATAGTGTTTTAGTTAGTTAGTTGATTCATCCATTAAAGTGGTTTGGTACAATGTACATTCACTATTGGACACGTCAAGCTATAAACATAAACAATAATAGGTTTTTGCAATATATACAATATGTTTTTACATTATATACAATAGGTATTTACATGCTAAATACTATGGTTCATGATATACATTTGTGTTCAAGGAAATCATTAATAGAATAAAAGGAGTGGTTAACTAGATGTGCCTTGAGACTGGATTTCAGCTGGTTTACATTTTTAATTGCCTTAATATTACTTGGTAAATTATTATAAAGTTTAATGCCATAGAATAAGATACTTTTTTGGTAGAGCGAGGTGTTGCAGCTGGTCACATGTATTTGTGTATTTTCCCTAGTATTGTGTTCATGCACCATATTATTAGTTATGAATAGTGAATCAGAAGCATTAATGTTCTTGACTATAAGCAGAATAACTGCATATATGTAAATGCAGGGAAGTGGGAGGATCCCCAGTTTTTTAAAGAGAGGTTTACATGACGACTTTGGGCTGACTCCTTCAATAGTTCTGATAATTTTTTTCTGTGCAATAAAGATTGACTTGCTTGTTGGAGACTCACCCCAGAAGACTACTCCATAACTTTAGGAGTGAGTGCACATGTGCAAAATATGCTGCTCTAACTGTTTCTTTACTTGTGCATGTTGTCAATATTCTTAGCATATAACATAGAGAGCTGAGTTTATTATTTATGAAGCTAGTGTGGGCATCCCATTTCAGATTGCTTTGTACGCAGACCCCAAGGAATTTTATAGATTCTACTTTTTTAAGTGTCTGATTAGAGAGTTGTATTTGAGGGGCAAGATAATTTTTGTTCATATTTGTGTGTATATCCATTGCTACAGTTTTATTTGTATTTATAATAAGATTATTCAATGTAAAATAGTTTGAGATTTTCTCTGAGACTTGGTGAATAGAGGTTAGAAAGGTTTCTTTTTGGGTTGCCTTAACCAGGATATTTGTATCATCAGCATATAAAATGGTTTTAGTACATGGATCATTTATGTGGAAATCATTTATGAAAAGAATAAATAGGACAGGACCTAGTATAGAACCTTGTGGCACACCATAGCTTACTTGGAGTGGACTGGAGTGATAATAATTGATCTGATTATTTGATTTATTCTTTATTTCCACTATTTGCATACGACCACATAGATATGATTCTAACCATTTATTGGCCAACCCTCTTATGCCTAGAGCCTCTATTTTCGTTAACAAAAGCTGATGATCTATGGTGTCGAATGCCTTTGTTAAGTCTAAAAATATAGCCGAGGCATGTAACTTTTGATCAATGGCTTTAAGGGACGCGGTTATAAATGAGAAAATTCCAGATTCAGTTGAGTAATTTTTCCTGAAGCCGTACTGAGAGTCCGATAATAATTTATGTTTCTCTAAGAAGTTGGAAAGTCGTTTAAGAAACAGTTTCTCCAATATTTTAGAGAAAACTGAAAGTAGCGCTATGGGCCGATAATTAGACATATCATTGTTTTTCCCTTTTTTATGTAATGGTTTGATTATGGCTGTTTTTAGGCAAGTGGGAAAAGAACCTGAGCTTAAAGATTCATTACATAGATGTGTTATTGGATTCACAATTACATGTGCGCATTTTTTAATAAGAAAGTCTGGTACCCTATCAATGCCAGCCGAGTTTTTTGGCTTAAGATCTTTTATTATTTGTAAAATTTCTTTCTCGTTTGTCGGTGTAAGGTATATTGATTCATGTATTGAGCTGTGAAAATTTAATGTAGGAGGGGATTATTTAACGAGGCTTGTTTTATGAGATTATCTGCTATATTAACAAAGTATGTATTAAAGTTTTCTGCTACTTCAATTGGATCTACAACTTTTTTAGAATTTATGAGCAAGAGTAGCTATTAGTGAGCCTCTAAAGAAAGTTGCCTCTTTTGTAGCGGTAAATTAAAATTAATTCCTCAAGGTCAACATTAGGCATCTGAAATTATAGGACATACTTTGTGCTATTGTAATTTAACCTAGAGGAATCAGCGATAAAAGCAAGCTGACTCCAATTGAAAAGGCATTTTAATATAAACACGCCATTTATCACACATCAATGTGGTTCATGATTCTTGTATTGACTCTCTGTTGGTCTTGTGTTATCGTGGCCACTGAACCGGCGGTGTACTGTTCTCATGGTGTTGAAAATACGCAGCAAATTTCGATATTGGTTAAATTTTCATGTGTTATTTATAATTTTAAAACTACCATAATAATGTTGAGATTTAGATTTATTTTTACTTTCTCTACTACATATAGTAAGTATTGTATTCCACACAAAAATTCGATACCGAGGTTTCACCGGAAATACATGTTTTGAGACCCCCTGAATCCAAAAAAAAGCATTTTTGAAAACATGTCCGTGTGTGTGTGTCTGTGAACAGCATAACTCAGAAACGAACAGTCGGATAAACACCAAACTTGGTATTTAGGTTCAGTATCTTCCAGAGATGCGACACGAAGGTTTTCAAGAAAATCCCCCCACCACAGAGTACCCTTTACATGGAACATTTTTCGAAAAGTTTAATTTTCTCAAAAATGGCTCTAGCGATTTTGATTAAAATATCATATGTTTAAGATATTTTCATGACAAATAAAATCCATATCTTGAATTTTCTGGGAATGTCTCCAAAAGTATTCTTCATTGTGAACGAATTTTGCAGAACTGGTAAACCATAAAACATAGACAAAATTTTACTACAAAAAAAAATGTAGATTGCGTTAAAATACACAATTTATGTCATATACATTTTTTTTGTTGGGTGAACCATTTTCGAGATATTGCTTGTTATTCCTTTAAATTTTCCAATACTTATACTTTTTCTGAAATTCGTTATTCGTTTTTTTTGTCCTGGTAATGCAAAGAGAATGGAATACTCCGCATAGCAAACACCTCTTAAAATATTTGACTATCGCTTAAAGCCTAGCAATTCCCCTTGCATCTACAAGAAAATTAGCAATAAGATTAACATCTCAATATCTCAATTAACATGAAGCATATGGAGAATAAGCATTTGTAAAAATAGTTTGCACAAGAGTAGAGAAAGTCATGTGAGTGTAACACATCAGATTTTTTATTTTGTATATATTATAATTTCTCTACTATGTATAGTAAGTAGGAAAAGTATTGTATTCCACCTAAACAATTTGATGGCGAGATTTCACCGGAAATATATGTTTTGAGGTCCCCTTAATCCAAAAAAGCATTTTTAGAAAACGCGTGATAGTGAGTGGGTGTGCGTGTCTCTCTCCCCCCCTCTCTGATTTCCAATAAAATTCCCCCACTACCCTTTTCAAGGAACATTTTTTGAAAATTTTGGCTCTAACGATTTTGATTGAAGTACCACATATTAAAGGTATTTACATGACAAATGTATATCTTGAATTTTCTGGGAATAGCGTTTGAAGTCCTCTTCATTCAGATTGAATTTTGTATAATTTTGTGTAGCTGGTAAATGTTAAGCAATAGATGGAAACATACTGTACAGAAAATGTAGATCTCTTTAAAGCACACTATTTATTTCAAATAAGTGCTTTTATGGCATAGGCCATTTCTGAGTTATCCATTTTTGATGGTTTGAATTGTTCATTTCTTGGTCATTCTTTGAAGTCCTTTCAACATTCAATTGTTTCTTGCGATTGCATGGAAACAGTATGGAATTTTAAGGTTAGTGTATAATGTGCAGTTCTTGAACATTTGACTATCCCTGTTCCCTTTGTATCTATAACAAAATGTGTAATGTAGCTATTTCTGCAAAGGTTTATTTGGATTAAAACATAGTGGATATAAAAATAAGCTTTTTTAACATTTTTGTAAATTTTTCTGCGTAAATGGTAATTTGGGGGATTTTCTTGAAAATGTTTGTGTCATATCCTTGGAAGTGGAAGAGACTGAACTTAAATACCAAGTTTGGTATATGAACTGAGTTTTTGTTTTTGAATTATACTATACACATGCGTGCACACACACATACATGCATGCACACAGACCTTTTTCTAAAAGTGCTTTTTTTTGCTTTGTTTTGGATTCGGGAGAGTCTCAAAATGTGTATTTCTGGTCAAATCTTGGTATTGAATTTTTGGGTGGAATACAATACTTCCTCTACGTATTATAGATAAGTAATAGGGAAAGTAAAAATACCAGTACATGATTTACATTTGGATGCCTCAGTTGTGAACTTGCCGCTTTTAATTTTATGTTATATAATTACTTATCAGTATGTTTGCTGCTTTTAGGTGCTTTTACATTGCTCAGAGTCTTGTTGGCCTCCGGCGCTGGCGTGAAGGAATGGCATTGTATCAGCGAGCAGAGCAATATGTTCAGGAGGCCTTAGGAGCTAGTAATGCCACTCAGGCACACGGCAAAACTTTATGTGCCCAACTGAATGAGCTGAAACATACAATAGAGGGACAAGTGTTTTCAGCGCATGCCCACAGTGTTCTAGAAGGAGAGGGCACCCAGGATGAGGAGGGAGGTGCTGCTCTTGGTGTTAAAACAACCTCCAAGAGCAAGAAGGTTAGTCATGTTTATTATTTGCAATTATTAAATTTGAGGCAGTGTTTTTAACACTTAAATGATTTTAGTCAAATTATATAATATATAAATACAATTACAGCCTGCCTTAAAGTAATATGTAACAATATATAAAAAGTTTATATTATAGTCATTGTATATGTTTATATTATTGTATACATGTTCAATAATGTTATGTGAATGTATTACGTAATTTAATAATGTAGGAGCTGTGAGAATAATAGGTTAAAAGTTGCTAACAATGAGGTAACAATGAGGTAACCTTGAGGCAATAATGAGTAAGAATGTTTGATAATGCTACTAGTCATTATTGGAGTAACAATAATGTAAATTTCGAGACAGTTTATAAATAGCCAATAACAACCAGAAAAAAAGCTCAAGTTAAATGGAGGTATTCCATTGGAGTAGGATTAGCCAATCAGAAATTGAAGTATAGTAAAATTTACAAATGTAGACAGCGCTCATAACTGGACGCGTTGCTTGCAGACAGTGTTCCTAATCGGATGCGAGGCACGTCCTTGAGAAATTTAATACTTATTTCGTGAGAGACAAAAATAGTTTACGTGTTAAAAGGTGCAAGTAATTAATAAAAGAATCTCACAGCTCTCTATATCAGTGAAGTGTTATTTAAATCATGTCAAGCATTAATAAAAGGAGTGAAGTAAAATTATAATCTGTGTAAGCCTACATTCTTCATTCACACCACAACCCTGTAAAGGGAAACATGTCTAACAATAATACTGACGCAGCCGAGGCAAACATAAATATATAATATTTAAAGAAACAGTCAAATTACAAAGTTAATATTTTTAAACATTTTTTGAGGGGCAAAGGCTACCAGAAAGTACATTTGGGGTGAAGGCTACCGGAAAGCGGATACTATACGTGCGGTTGCAATGAACTTCAAGTTCGGCTCCCAACAGTTGAAATATAATACAACTCCTTCAATACAATCTACTTCAAATTGACGCCCAAAGCGTGGTGCAAATAATGTAAAGATACTATCAACTTCAAATTGGCTCCCAAAGCGTGGTGCAAATAATGTAAAGATACTAAACTACGACAAATTATGACGAGTTTTGAATTTATTTCTGTATTGTTGCATTGCATCTCAGGAGATTGTGCTGTGACCTCAAAGTCATGATAAAATGAGTTTTCGTTTTTAGTTTAGGCATTTGATGTATTGAACAAATAAATTTATTAACGAAAAAGGAAGCGAATATAAGTCTTATGCATAATGTGGTCAAGTATTTTTTTCCTTTCTGTTACTTAATCATATACTCAAGAACAAGGAGGTTGATCCTCTAGTTCAGGGGTCTTTGTTTTTGCTTTGTTCCTCAAGATTTGGCTTTACTTTTGTGAAGTTGAAATTTTATACATAAGAGTTTCAAGAATATTTGTCAACACACTTCAAATTTGTTAGAAATTGGTATGACACAATTTAGTTTGTATGGAGAGCATGCCAAAACTTATAGTGTGTGTGAGTTTGTGGCACTATCAGCTTGTCGGTTTTCGGATAGTTTATACCTGTCAAGTTGGTTTTGATTTCTTTGTGGTTTTTAGTGTTGCAGTCTTTGGGATAATAGCATGGGTTCTTTTGTCTCGGGATATAAAGAGAGAAACTTGCATTCAATAATTTATTCTTGTTTATTTATCCATAATAACTGGAATCTACAGCTTCTTCATCATTGTGCACCACGCTGTTATTTCTTAACAAATTGACACACTCTGAGATGCCATAATGTAAATTACATTTGGAAACTGCTATTGCCCTGCCCACTTTGTATATCGTAACAGTGTGAATCATTTTCATCTACTAATGCACATGATAATATGCTCACTGCTTCCTGCAGCTGCACCAAACAATATTGCAGTCAACAAGTGAAACTAACTAGGAGCAATTTCATACATCAGCTGCCCCCAAAACTAACAAGTGATCTGTGTATTGTGTTTCCATTGGGAATTTAAATTTAGAATCCTATTGTGCTAAATTTTTATTGAATTTTCCTATGCCAGCATTTTAACTACAAAGATGCACTTTGGTTTCATTGTCTATCACTCAGACTTAGGTGTGAGTGGTTGGTAAGACCTTTCCTATACTTTGCAGTTCTATGAATGGGAAACTTTTATCTCCTTAACTATTTTTGATAGTATGTAGCTAATTGTACTAGTGTGAATTCTATGCTACAGATGTATATTATTATTTCTTCTAGTTTTTTCAGTAATTTCTTATTGTACTCACATGTATGCTATAAACTTATTAATATTATTTACATGACTGTACTCCTATTTACATGAGTATACTGCTTCAAGTTGAACTTCTGCGTTTATGAACTAAATGAAAATTTGTTGACACATCCCAAATTGGGATGAAATTGTTACAAAATTAAGGTTAGCTTTTATGGAGAGCCCACTGTAAGTTTGATATTTTTAGACAAATGACTGCATGTATTAAATTGAAATGTTGTTTATATTTTTGAAGAAAATCACTTAACTTTTTTCAAATTTTGCTGAAATCATTTATAAAATTAAGAGTAGGAAAGTTGAATTAGACATGAAAAATTGAGCGCAATGACTCAGACTTGAACGACAGAGTTTTTAAAATTCTGATAATAAAATAGCCAATGAATAACACTGTAAATTAAGGGCAGAGTATGTAGAGAGCCTACAAAAGCTCCTCGCTTCTGGAGACATGGCTTAAGATTATGTTAATAAGTACCACATTTTTCTATAAAGTGAGTGCATCTAATATTTAATGTATGTATAAATTTACAATTTAATTTTATCAAAAATAATGAATTGAGACCTTACTGTACTTTTCTGATTTCAGTTTTTTTCTATTTATTTATGGGCACTCTTTAACTGCTTGTTTCTTAGCATTCCATTCTATATTGGGCGTGAAAGACTGAAAATTTTGCTCATGAACCTCTATATCAGGCTTGAGCTTCTTTTACATGCCATAAATCTATGATACAGGACCACCGGCTATATTTCCCTTCCAAAGGAAGCCATTCTAAGGATTTTTACACCTGAAAAAAAAATCCATCGCCCTCTGCCAGGTTTGAACCCGCAACTTCGGGAACCAGAGGCTAGCATGGTACCCATAGACCATGTAGGATGACACTGATAGGTGCTTATGTTTAAAGAGCAAAAGAAACAGATTTGTGCCTCTGGTAAAGGACTTGTAAGTACAGAGTGGTCGTTTAATGGCCTGCCCCAGATTGCGTGTACATGTGTTCCGCACACTGTCTCCATTGTAAAACTCCTAATTTACATACTCATGAGTAATGGTAACATGCACTATAATGAACACTAACCTTGTTATAAATTGTGTCCATCTGCATTGAACTTTTCCTGGCATTCCTCATTATTGCAAAGTTATAATTCTGAACAATAGTCACTCTGTAAGGTATCAATTATAAAGTGAAGCAGCTGTATGAACAAAGCTTTTTGAAACTCCAATTTGCTGTGCAACATGTCTTAGAGACTTCTTTGGAGAGCTTTTCAATGATGCATGAATTTTGTCAATTTTTTTCCTCTGTTAGGACATATCTTTTTCACTTCTTAGGTTTAGTGATCCTGTTATCCTAAACTTATTAACCAGACATCAGACATCTCTATTTGGAATACCAGAAAATGTCTACTGAAATTGTCTACACTTCTGTCTATATGATTCTGTTTTTATGTATGTATTGTACATAAAAATTCTTTGCTTAAGTTTGAATTTTTTGGTAGGTATAATAACAAGACAAGAACAGCAAGAATAATGAGAATACGAGGTGTGATCAAAAAGTTTCCGGAATGAATCATAAGTACTACACAACAGTTTGTTTTGTCTAATCTGCACTGTCACCCTCGAAGTAGTCTCCTTGGGAGTTGATACACTTGTCCCAGCGCTTCTGCCACTGCTGGAAGCACCTCTGGAAGTCTTCTTCTTTCAACATGTTCAGAGCCTTCTGCAATTTGCGATGGATGACATCACTGTCCTCAAAACAGTGTCCTCGAAGCTGCATTTTAAGTCGCGGGAAAAGAAAAAAAGTCTGCTGGTGCCAAATCTGGACAATAGGCGGGATGGGGAACAGTATTCATCCTATTTTTATCCAAAAATTGGCGAACAGAAAGGGCTTTGTGCAAGGGCACATTGTCATGATGCAGGAACCAGTCACCACTCCATTTCTCCGGCCGTTGCATCGCACATTCTCCCTTAATCTTTGCAGCACTTGTTTGTAGAACACTTGATTCACTGTTTGACCCTGTGACACAAATTTCTTATGTACAATGCCTTTAATGTCAAAAAACACAATCATCATTGATTTCCCTTTGGATCGAACTTGTGTGGCCTTTTTCGGGCGTGGAGATGAAGGACTCTTCCATTGTGAAGATTGTTGCTTCGTTTCTGGATCGTACCCATAAATCCATGTTTCATCACCAGTAATAATTTTCTCCATAAACTGTGGGTCATTTTGTAGCTGTTCTTTAAGATCTGTGCAGGCAACCACACGGCTTTCCTTTTGGTCATTTGAAAGCAGGTGGGGCATGAACTTGGTGGCATTTCTTCTCATGTCCAAATTGTATTTCAAAATGCTTTGAACACTTCCAAAGGAGAGTCCTAATGAGTCAGAAAGTTCTCTTATTGTAATGCGCCTATCATTTAAGACCATTTCCCTCACCTGATTGATATTTTCATCAGTTTTGCTGGAACAGGGTTGCCCCTAACGATCTGCATCTTTAACACCACTTTTAAATTTCGAAAACCACTCAAATGCTTGAGTTTTGCCCATAACTTCCTCCCCATAAGCTGTTCTTAACATTTCATAGGCTTCTGTTGCAGTTTTACCGAGTTTAAAGCAAAATTTGATGTTCGTTCTTTGTTCTTCGTAATCTGACATTTTTGCTACGTGGAAAAATCGCAGCACATGCAAAACACATGTTCACTTCAGAGTGTCTACCTCGTCACAGCATGGTCACAGGAAGTCATGTGACCTCTCATTTTTATCGGGAAGGAATGCTGCATGCACAGTCTGGGTAAGAATTAAAGAAATCTCAGCGTCAGCATTGTTGTGAAGCCATTCTGGAAACTTTTTGATCACACCTCGTACTTACAGTAATTCATACACAGCACTAATGTTTGAATAAGCTTTGAGGTGAGTAATGAACAAACATTAGTATTTACAGCATGAACAGAAGGCAGCAGCTGACAGTGGACATTTAGAGCCAATAAAGTGTAGCCTTGAGAGGGTCATACATACCAAGATCACTGCAGTGCAAGTGAATCACGTGTACATGTGATCGTGGCCAGGCCACAAAATGACCACCCAGTAGATTCTGTTTAGAAGTTACTAGGAATCCTGAAAACTATCCAGAAACCTTGAGTGTCTCAACTGTACTAACATTCTATACATGCACTCTTGAATTAATGATGAAGCTCAATAGATCATTTATTTCTGTTTCAGCCATTATATGACCGTTTAGGCGAATACAGAGAAGATCCATCTCTAACAACTCGTTCACCAAATGTTTACAAACTGCCACCAGAAATGCAGCCAATCCCATGTAAACCTTTGTTCTTTGATTTAGCCTTCAACTTTGTTGAGTTTCCTTCACTGGAAGACAAAATGGAAGCAGGAGGAAAGAAGGGAGGTGCTGGAGTTACAGGATTTGTTAAGGGCCTTTTGGGATGGGGTAGCTCAGGCAAAAAATAGAAAATGATGCATATGAACATTGGATTATAACATGTTGTAGGAATCTGGAACATAATTGTCAGAAGAATACATTTATGATTTTATCTAAGCTTCATAACAGCTGCAGAATAAAGACATCTTAATTGCTATTATAATCTGTGGGGAGGGGATTGTTTTGAAAAATAATATACTATCCTTTACATATTGTTATACATAATGCAAAAGCAAATTAATAAAAGTGAATATTATATTCTTTACTGTAGTTTTTCATACGTTCCACATGCACGCAAAGCAGATATATGTGTATGGAACAATACTTTTTAATTTTAGAAAAGTATCTATGATTTTGGTGCTTATTTCACCCAATGAAACTTAAGTATTGCTATTTTTTTATTTTGTAGTATTCATTTTGCAGAAATATAAGGAACTATTTTGATAATGGACAGGAAAACTAAGTGATGAATAACATTGCTAATGAAATCTGCAGCATTTTGCATGAGTGTCCATATTAATCCAGTAATTTCACTCCTGTTTGTTATCCAAGTGGCTTCTCATATTCAACCTTACCTGCTTGTCTCCTAATAAGAAATTTGCTTTGTAGCAAATTAAGTTTATTTACTACCAGTAGAAAACTTGCAGTTTTGCTCAGCTGTCTCACTGAGTAATGAGATCCTTCTTGTCTCTTCTCCCTCCCTCTATCCCTTCTACCTTCCAGGGTTGTCAACTTTTGAATGTAAATACATTGCATCAGCCATTCAGAATTATAGAGTTGTGCTGAAAATTATCACACACCTAAACAAGTTTAATAATGCTGACATAATAATGTTCATTTTTATAGTATTAATATCAATGCTATTGCCAGGATTAGCACACCTGTTTCTCGATACACTCATCTTCACTCTAAACTGCTGCAACAGCATACAGATTTGTTGAGTTTTACATTTTCTCGGTGACTTTGAAGTTTTCAGACCCACCACATTTTTTTACAAACTAGGATGACAAAATTGTATCTATTGCCAGTCTATTCTGAATTTTAGTTTTTATTAAACCTACCTTCTAAAAAAGAATGGTTCACAAGAAGCATTGCTATAGGGCAACAAAATCTGTGTTAGTGCAAATTCCACTAGTTGTTTGAAATCATTATTTCCATCAAGGATGCACATGTGTAATAATACTTCAGTAGCTATCAGATTCAGACATATTCTTTATTTTGTGGAGAATACCAGTTCTGAGTTTTCTTCACTGATCATTAGTTTTCTGTGTTCATTGGGATTAAAAATTCTAGACATACTGGCAGTGAGAGGAAAAAGGGAAGGAAGCTAGTGGGATATGTGGGATGGAAACAGAGCACGAGGGCAAACATTACGATAGGAGTGAGATATGATTGCGGCATTCAATAAGGCAACATCACCATGAAGCAGATGGTGTTGTCAGTTTCGTTTGATTTCGCTGTTTGACAAACACAATATGAATATTATCATATATTTAGTAAGCATTATACAGTGTACTAGCATACATCATTCAAATTATTGTATGCCCCCATGATTATGGACAAGTTGGTAATCCTGCCACCCATCCTCCCACTCTCATAAGACAGCAATAAAAGTACTTTTTATGAAATATTGGTAGAAATAAATCTAAATGTAACTGATTTAAAATTATATTTAGTTGTTAGTCAACATGAAAATCAAAGAAAAAAACAACTTTAGTGCAATAGAGTATTTTGAAGTTTAAGCTCAGTGTTCAAGTGCATGAAGATGGGAACTAGAATGGGAAGAAAGCTAACCCTTTCTGTGAGGAATTAGTTTGGCCCAGATTTAACAAAGTTTGAAACTTACTCTAAAACTGAAGCTGCTGTTTACTAATTCATGCACATATAACTAAAAATTAAATTAAGCTTTATTTGTGAATGCTCTTTTAACTCCTATGGTTCTTAGCATCCCATTCTATATTGGGCATGAAAGACCAGAAATTTTGCTCAAGAGTCCTCTTTATCAGGCTTGAGGTTCTTTTACATGCTGTAAATCTACAGCATGAGACCACGTGTTTGACTTCCCTTCCGTTTACAGCATGAGACCACGTGTTTGACTTCCCTTCCGAAGGAAGCCATGCTAAGGATGTTTACACCCAAAAAAAATCCATCGCCCTCTGCCAGGTTTGAACCTGTGACCTTGGGAACTAGAAGCTAGTATGGTACCCATATAACTAATATTGTATAAATTTATTGTGCACCTGACTTTAAATTGATTTTGAAAAAAACTCACTAGATGCAAAAATGGTCTATGTTGAAAGCTGCATTCATATTAATGTTAGTATTACACACTCACTGGTTTACTCTAAATAGGTTTTCTTTGGGCATCGTGCACCAATCTAGAGTAAACTCTACTTTTTGAATAAACTACTATTCAAGTCAACTCTTGGCGACTTCCATATGAGAGTAAACTGCTTCTGAAGTATTTTACTGCTTTCAGATATTCCAGAATAAATTACCACAGAAGTAAATGTTGGAGAGCACTGTGATGTACTATATTACTATGAAAGTAAAAAGAGCACAAATATAGGTTAGGATTTACTCTCATCTGTATGGATTAACTAGCCTGTCAATTCAACTAGAATATGTTACTGTATTTGGAGGAAGATATTTTGACGTGTTCATGGATTACTTAGATTACATTGATGAAGTTGTAGTTTGCTCACAGCCAATGAGGCGCAATCTTGTCACATGATTTTGTTTACAATCCTTTGAACTTGAAGTGAAACCACTTTAGTTGCAGCCAACTCTTACTGGCATAGATGTGTTCATTGTAGAAGATGCCAGCTGGTAGAGCTTTCTCTAGTAAAAAGCCTGGAAGAACCATCAGAAGTCTTCAGTGCTCATGTAGTTTGCTTTCTGCTCTCATTCTGGTTTCCATCCCCAATGTAAGTGGAGTAACTTAAACTGATAAATCCATAATTATGAAACTTCCCTTTTTTAGTTGGTTGCATGTGGTTTATTCTTTTTGTCCTGATTCCTGTTGCATTCCCATTACTTTTTGTGTTCCAAGGCATTGTGCACTGGGCTTCACTTGTTGATGAAATTTTATTTAAGTATCATTAAAAATCTCCTGAAGACACCCCAAGCTTTACTAATGGTAAGGAAGTTTTATTCAGCATTATGGAAGTTGTTTTCATTTTGCATTCAGAACAATGCTCTTTTTGTTGTGATTAGAATTGGAATACTGTACATCATAATGGATAATGTTTACAAATACAGATGATAATACAACAGTATTAGCTTAACTTCTTACACTGGGTACTGCAAAATTTGAAAATACTCTGACAGCAAACTTATGCTAATTAACTTTTGCCACTTAAACATGGCTATTCTGTAACTTTCTAGTTTAAGAAGATTGTTACTGTTACTTTTTAAGAGCAAGAAGCACTACAGTTGCATCCATTTTCAGCCAGTGGTAGTATTGCTAGTGTTAACAACACAGTCTCTGCACTTGGTATCTTAACTGTAATTGTCCTCCTCTCAACAATATGTTGTTATGATGTTACAGAATATCAAATAGTATGTAACAACTGGTTAACTGCTTTAACAAGTTGTTTAACTTTAACCAAATGTTACAGAATAAGTGTGAATATTTTTCAGAAAACTTAGTAATGAGCAAGATATTTTGATTTTGGTTTTATGACCATTTGTAATATTGCCTTTGGGGAGACTAATTAAAATGCCAAAAGCCTATTTTCTATGTCAGAATGTGAATTGTTGGCTTAATGGTAATTGATGAGTGTAATGAGTGCTATTTGTTCAGAACAAAAAATGTTAAGAAATGTTTTACTGAATGAGTAACTATAGGAGTGAGTTGGAGGATGCTTATTACTTTCATTTAGTTTTAATATTTATTTGAAATAGTTATAGAAGTATTTTCTTCTATCCTCAGTTGTAGACTGACTGCTGACTAGAACCGCTGCATCATGGTGGCTTTTGTTGGTGGCATTTGCCATCTTTTGGTTAAATTTGTAAAGGTGGTCTAGTGGGGGGTACATCAAAGTTCATTAGCTGGTCTTGGTTTTTGAAAACATAGATTGCAATGGTCTACTTTTAGTAAGTGTACTTCTGAATTAAACATTCCTCTTTGTCAATTAAGTTATGAATGAAAGTACCAAGTTTATCTTAAAGATGTGAGTGGTGACTGCTGGGTGACAGGTATAGGGTTGAATGACCTTGCTCGGCAGTAGTCTAGCTCATATGCCTACAGAGGGTAACAATATTTGCATTTCAGCCTGTTGTTTCGCATGGTGTATATTGCAAATAACATTATGTGAGGCTGTTCTGTTGATTGTGTGTTTAAACAGTGTGTGTTTATTGTGTTAAGTTTTGCTCAAATGGAATGGTACTGGACTGTCAGCTTAAATTTATGCAGAAATTTATGGAGGGTTCCTTACAAATCCACAATTTTTTAGGTTGGAAACATTTTAAAAAAAGAAACAGACATTTAAAGTTCTGAGAAAAGATTAGATGAAACAGATGTGAAAGAAATCTAAGAAAGTTGCAGCCATATTTTTATGAAAAAATAATTGATTGACCTGCTCACTGTACAACTCTTAATTCATGTGTTTATTATCTGCGTGCAATGCTTAAAGATAAGTATATGCAATAAGTCCCTATATGCTGGAGAATTAAAAGACAGTATCTGGCAGGCATTTTCCGATATTTCAGCTAGGAAAGTCCTTTTTTCAACAGGTTAAATATTTGAGCATTAGGAATTGAATTTGGGACATGCTTGCTTCAATTACTCTGTTATTATATAGGACATGTTATAGAAGCCTTTGCTTCCATCATCAGCTGTAGGTTGACTGGTGGTGCTGGTATCTTCTTCATTCTGGTCTCTGGTAGATGGATAATGAATTTGGTATAGAGTTTGGAGGTAGGATTTCAAAGTTCATAACTCTGTGTTTGTGCCTGTGGATGAAAATCATCTCCCATATTTTCCCTAGAACTCGATTTGGAGTTCTAGAGGATGGTTTACTTATTTTAATAATTCAGAGTTTGTGTCTATTTCGCAGTTGGTTTACCAAAAGTGTGCTGCAGCTGCTGATTTGACTTGTCTGATTATTATATTTTATGGTCTGGATATGTTATTTGGTGTGGGTGCTTGTGTTGTGCTTGGTTTTTCCAATTATACCGTACTGGATTCCTGACAGTTTATCCTGCAAATCCCATGTTTGGAAGTTTTTGGTGCCTGAGTTTTGGGAAGTAATCTCAACAGATTTTTCAAGGTGTGTATATTTTATGGGGCTAGGATTATGTTGTGTTTTGAAAAGACCTTTTGAAACCTGTTATGTAGAAGTGGGTGGAATGTGAATTTTTTAATTTTCTTCTTGTCTTCTAAGGGTGTTAGGGTAGTAATATTGTTGATTTTCTTGCTATTTGCTGAATTTGTGTATCTTCCTGTCTATTATACATGAATTACACCTATTAACAAATGCTATTAGCACACTTTTGGGAAATCAACCAAGAAATAGATAAACTCTGAATTATTATTAAGAAGTAAACCATCCTCTAGAACTTGCCATATGGGAGATCTATACCAAATTCATCACGTCATCTACCAGAGACTGGAATGAAGACGAAACCAGCACTGCCAGTCGATCTACATCTGTTGATGGAAGTGAAGGCTTCTCAAAATTTGTCCTGTATAATAACAAAGTGAAGTAAGTGTGTCTCCAATTCAACTCCTAATGCTCAAGTATTAAATCTCGCCTTCTAAATAAATTAATTGTTCAAAGGTGTCATGCTTGTAAAGATACTGAAGGGCATAATTTCGAACACATAATGAAAGGTAAGTATAACATATTCGTATTGTTTTTCACTTTGTTAGTATTATGAGAGGGAAAATGGTGATTGGTCTGCTGCTGCTGCTGCTGCTGCATGAATGAATTCATTTAGCAGTGCCATGCGAGTGGTGGCCTGTCAATTGTGTGATTCAAAAGAAACCTGTTACTACAGGAATATATATTTCTATCTCATAACATAAATCGGGCTGTACAATACATTTCAAGCCGTTTACACTATTCACTCTATAATATGACAGGCAGTGTTCTTGATGATGAAACATTGGTTGACATCTGTCATTGGAGGAAATACAAAACAGAATGGCACTTGATGTCCATTATTTGTAACACTGTGCAGAGAGCTACAACTGTATGTAATAACTGAGGCGCATACTCTTAGGGCTACATTTTGTGAATTAAGAGTCTGAATATTGTGTGCAGTAAATAAATAGATCCATATTTAATATTTTTGCGGGAGGCCTGGTTTCACCTTCATACAATCACTGGAATGGTATAGTCATTGGTCAAAGCTTTCTGCGTCGAGATTAACAGATGAAGGAAGATGTGGATATCAGTAAGCAAAATAAAATTTTTACTTTCTGAAAACAGAAAAAATTTCTTTTCTCAGCGAGCACTAATTGCTTAGAAACAAATTTCTCTGCCAACCATAAATTATTTTAATCTCTTTCCTAAAAGCTATTGTGCAGAGGTTGTTTTTGTATCTATTTCCTGTTAATCATGATAGATATTCAATCAGGGTAGAATGTTTAATATTCATATGAGCATCTTGCCTTGGTAGTTCAAGAGTAAGAGCTGTATTTTGAGTTAAGGCCATGGCATTGAATTTTTCAAATCTCGTTCAACTTTCCAATTTGCAGAATGGTTTCAATACACATTTTGTTCTAGGTACACAGGAGAATACAGAAGGCTGAAACAACAGTTAAGTGTTTAAAAAGCAAGTTGCTATATGCCGACCTTTGCATATAATGCACACTCTTTGCATCATCTTCCGAAAGAAATGATGACTTAGCACTTGAAAGCATATAACTTAAAACGGAAAATTCTTGGTTATCTTGGAAACTTTCATAAATTGTGTATTTTAACTGGGCGGCGCTGTGACCTCTCACCGAGGCGGCCCGGGTTCAATCCCAGGGACCCGCATGTGAGATTTGTGGACAAAGCGGCGTCTGGGCGGGTTTTCTCCGGTTTCCCCCGCCATTCATTCCACCACCTGCTCCATCACCTTTCCTTTCATCCATTTCATCATTTCGTTTCATCTCCTTCCTTCCTCACATACCAGGCATCGGGCTGCTCACTCATCCTGGATATTCTGTCTCAACCTCAACCCTGATAAAGAGGCCTCTGAGCAAAATTTCCGGTTTTTCATATCCAATATAGAATGGGACGCTGGGACCACAGCAGTTAAAGAGCGTCCATAAATAAAACTCATATAATTTAATTCAAACATATTTTGAGCAAAATCATGAGCAATTTTTGTGAAACTCAAGAGTAATGAACGTTTTCATGTAAATGTTTATTTGAGGTGGGGAGCATTTAGCCTTGTATCCGTGAAAGATACCAAGCAAATTATCTTCGCGGTAACCTGCGAGGCTTTCATTCGGGAGGTTCTGCGTTCGATTCATGTGGCCGGCCACTCTGACCATGGGTTTTACGTGGTTTTTCCTGGTCGGTAAGGTGAATGTTGGGGTGGTTTCTCTTTTCCCACAAATTTCTTTTCCTTAATCTTTTCCTTAATTTCCTTAGTTGGACAGTGGCACAGATCCTTTGCTCTTTGGAAAGTTATTCTCGGCTCTGCCAAATGGCAGCGCAACTCGAATTCTCCACGGTTCCGCCAGAGGGAAGGTTTTCTGAGCAGTCCGCTGGTGTGACCGGGTCATCAGGCTCGGATTCGTTAGGAATCCCTGCGCGTCTGTCAGTCGGTCTACCTGCGGCCAATAGCTTCCTGCGGTTCCGTCGCCGCACCTGTTTCTCTTGGGGTGGTAAGCAAAAAAGATCCGCGTTGGATCGAGGTGTGAGATGTCTTCTCCATTCCCTGATCATCCTTGAAATATGAAGTTAAGTATATATGAAGTTTAATGTTTATCCAGCTTTTCGTTTTTGAGTCGCTCTTTTTTCTATCTCTATCTGTCTGTATGCCACCCCCCCTCTCTCTCTCTCTCACACACACCCACGTACGCACACATAATGTTTCGAAAGGAAATAAGAAAGCAAATGTCCATTGCTTCCCCACGGTCTGTCTTCGGCTGTGTAAACTTGCTCTCAAGGTCCTAGTACTGCTTATACAGTGATTAAGAGAACATAAATAGGAAGATTCATGAAAGGCTTTCAGAATCACAGAAGCGCGAGCTTCAATGAATGCTTGGAATTGTGTAACTTGCCATTTGCGAAACAAATATTGGCGAAATGTATCCTCACTATTATGAATGTCAAACGAGAGCTGCTCGATGTCTCACGAAAGAGATTTCTCTCCTGAGCCTCTCGAGTACACTAAAGTACACCTTAGGTCACGTGATCAAAAAGAAACTGGGAACAATACGACAATACTGATATTGCCAACTGGACAAATGAGGTTATGTTTGGCCTCTAATTTTAAAGTATATCAGTTGCAGCAAGCAATGCGAACAAAATGTCAATTCCTCTTAAAGAACGTACAAAGTGCAGCGCAGAAGCAAACACACTGGAAGTGCCAGCAGGGCAAATGACGGCAGCAGGTTGAGAACAGAGACAAAGCATAGCAGTATGTTGCCCTAAAGCGAAGTAGCTTCCTGTTCTTTGAACCATTTCTCTGGCACTGGCAAATAATCTGCCCCGTAGATGCTTCTTCGTTTTTGCAAACAGATGAAAGTTCGAGGGTACCAAGTACGGGCAGTATGGCGGATAGTGAACACGGTGCTATTTCTGGGTGTGCAGCAGGTTTCTCTTGTCTATATTAGTGCCTTGCATTATCGTGTAATAACTACAAACCGCATATAGGAAGTCCAGGCCATTGATGATGGATAACTTTGTTTAAACAATTTCACTTGAAGTAGCTGCATTCTTAGTCGCATCATGCATTGTTAAATCAGTCTTAAAGGTTCCAAAAGGTGGATACGGAAGAAGAGAGCAATCACATGACACTTTTAATCTATTGGCGAAATCTTAACCAGCGGATGCATAACTTGCAGCTAACTCCGATTCAAAGACAAGAATATTTTTCGAAAAAAGATGTTCGTGAACAACATAACTTAAAGACGATTTTCTAGGCGACATATGGGCTAGCCGCGTGTCAAGCAAAGCGGGAGGGCCGTGGAGGGGTACTATGACGTAACGTAGCTACCCCTCTATCGAAGCACTGGCGTGATTCTGATTCTTAGTTTTGAAAAGCTGGAGATGCTTGTTTAGTAAAATGCAAGGTATGCACTGAATCCAAAACAAAATCAAGTTATATTCATTATTGAAAGGTAGAATACAATTTGAGATCTCCTTGTGGTTTACCGGGAAACATGCGAATCAGTTAGGGAATTTAGTATCCTAACGGCGTGTTGCCATGGTAGCTCAGTGGTTAGAGCAACCGGACGGAGACCGGGAGATCCGTGGTTCAAATCCTGGCTATGGCATTGAATTTTTCATTCGTCTGATTCTACCTCTCAAATTTTGTCCAACACACGGCTTGTGTGAAAGAACAATTAATTCCATATATTCATTATTATTCATACGTTACGTTTGAAACTCAAAATATCTTATACTTATTAAATTGAAGAAATAAATGTAATGTCGCTTATAAACTTGCAGGAAAAATGAATAAATAATGCTCAATACTTGCAGTTTTTGCACTACTTATAGAAGTTACTACATACTAGAGGTTACTAAACTGCAGCATTGACATTTTCCCACCATTGTAGGATAATTCATTACAATCTGGTGATATTTGGACTGTTAAGTTCCAATTATAACCGACAACTCCTCCGCAAATACGCGCCTATTATATGTATTGGGAAGGTAGTTAAATTGTATCTGTTATGTTGGCGCCTTGTTTTTGTATTCACAGGCGTTCAAACTTTGCAAGCCGACCATTTAGTCACCAACTAATGCATTGATTATATTAATTGTATTATATATTATATTACTATTTATACTGGATTAGGTATGGTTATATCAACTATATATGAGCATTTAATTATTATTAGGTTAGGTTATTAGACTATCAATTATTATTAATATAAGGTCTTGCTTTTGCAGTTAATTGGACATTTGAATTGTTCTTTTTTGCAATTTTTGGTATAACGTCTGTTTATATGGGGTTTTATTTTTACAGCATGAAATCTGTGTAGGGGGGGAAAGGCAAGAAATTGAATTGTTTGGTTTACATAAGTACACTGAAATCGTGCAACTACGTATAAGTTGTCCTTAAACTATTACAGTACAGTAATTTGCTACGTTTAATAACATACACATGTTATAGAAATTAAGTCTATTGCACGGTCCAGTGCTTAATTTAACACTTACGGTGCATCCAGGTTATAGGTAATCAGCGATTATGGCAGAGAAGAAAGGTGATGGCGAACCTTTGCACGGAAGAAAAGAATCTAGTGATTCAAGTTAGAACGTTACCGCCGTGACATGCGGCATGTTTATTTTTTATTAACCTGAATTAGATTGCATCCCCTATACACACAGTACATTGCAGTGTCTTTGTATGCTACAAAACATGAAAGAGTCCATTCTTCCCTAAATCTCCACTCAACTCTTTTAGAAGTGTATCTTGTAATTGCGTACAGCTGTGTTCCACCACTGGGTTAGAAGACTACTTGTGTGTTATAAAACAGCAAACGAAAAGGGGAGGGGTCAAGAATGCGATACCTGTTCTTGGGGACCTTCAGAAATCCTCCCATGCCAAACAACAGCCTTTGACATGGAAAAACTTTCATTGCTTTTTAGTTTCTCAAAACGGCTCAAACGATTTTGATTAAAATGTCATAAGTTGAGACGTTGGCGTGACAAATGGAGTGTATCGTGAAATTTTCCGCAAACAGCCCTTGAAATCCTCTGCCCTGTTGAATTTTTTTGGGTATTCGGTATAAGGCCTGACCGCTGTGGTGCGTCACAGCCAGTGCTGCGAAAGAGCAGCATTGCTGCTAATGGCTTACCCACTCCCCACACCCCGCACTCACGACAGGCTTTCTGTCCTTCACTTAAAACGTAGCCCTTAGCATCTGTAGTTCACTTTCATTTGCAAAAGATGAGAAGACAGTAATCTTTAGAACAATGTATATTTGTATGCAAATGTTATTTTAAATACGAATCGGCTCGTCGCGTTCTTGAAAAATTCATCCTTAAGTTTCCTGCATAATTTCCTCCTTCCAGAACTTCAGTTCACGATCTTGTGAATAAAGTTGACTATTGGTTCAGTGCAAAACCAAAAAAAAACATGAGAATGCGTACAGTGTTGACAGAAGAAACATTAAACGAAACTGGCGAAAATCTTGAACGTTCGCCACGAAAATCACAATCGAAGTTAGCACAAGTTGAAGCTTCAGTGACTTCTACACATACAGCATTTGCTATGAGGTAAGAGTTAATTTTGTTATATTTTATATACAGGTTTACAGGAATACAACTTTAAGAAGCGAAGAGAGTGCTAGCACGGCCTGCTATGGCATGTCGTGCTACTCAAATGGAAAACCCCGTGTGAGTGGTCAGGTTCTATACCAAAGACCCTGTATTTGACTGGGAAGATAAGACAAATACTTACTACAGACGATGCAGAACTCGTTATCATATTCAATTTGTGTCAAATAACTTTTCTCTTTGCATTAACCCTTCCCGAAAGAATCGCTTATGTTGAAGCATGGTCGCCATTTATGAATTTTGATGCTGAGTGATTCTCTTTTTTTATTTCATGGCAATTCGAGTTACGATATAAACAATTTACTGTCGTCTCCGCATCTTGCATGTAACTAAGTCTGCATTGACTATTTTGAAATGATTTATAGGCAAAATTATGTATTATTTTTAAGGTAAAGTGGATAGAAGAATCACTTTTTATATGAAAATTATAAGGAATACTTGTGAAATAGAAAGTCGGGTGAATATTACGCAGCAGACTTTTGTAGCTGAAGTCCTTTCTGCACGTCTTGATTCAGTTAGATGTAACAATGACAGCTATTGCATTGTTTTTACTGAGAAGGAGGCGCTACGGCATCTTTAGCGCAAGCATAACCGTGTTCCACACCAATGATCAAAATAAGTTTGGTACAGGTATTTATTACAGCTGTAGTACGTTCCGTAGTAACCATGCATGAATGGTTTATTTCTTCATATTTCAGTTACAATTAAGAATACCATTCCATATGGAAATGCTTCCTGTTACAGGATCCTATACACTTTCTGCTTATTTGGGAACACTGGATGCCAACCTTACCTTATACTCTTATTCTTGTTTTCATTTCTAAATCTATTTCCTTAGTAGATCGATCCTTTTGATGTCATCTTTCGTGCTTTTCTCTCCTTTTACTTTAGTCCTTTGTATCATTCATGCTTTCCTTCCTCTTAATAATTTTCTACATTTTCTCTTACTTTACCTATAAAGCTACCAATTTTTTCAGGAAAATTTATCTGCTATTTCCAAATAGTTTTAAAACCAGAATTCCTGTTCCTAAATTATTCCACCACTTCTCTTCATACTTTGGTTACTTGGCATTCTGTTTTACATCGCAGTTTTCTGTCCGTTTTGATATAATGGCAAAATTATTGTTTCATTTTTAGTTTTACCCAGCCTTATTGCTCCTTTCCGTTCTGTTTTATTATTGCAGATATAAACAAACGTTTCACTACCCCATTCTTTCTTAAAGGATATTACTAAGGTGGGGATTTGATAATCGAATATGACGGTATAATTGGCTGATTGGAACACATCGGGTTACTTCAATATTGGAATAAATCGACTTCCTTTGATGTTTGAAATATTAGGATGCTTTTGTAATATTCTCTTCGATTGAAACTGACGGCGCAAAACCATGCACTTGAAGACTAGTATAGTTAGAATTATCCGAATTCAAATAATTCGGACAGCTAGCAACTTGAATGATTTTGAGGAGTTCGAACACTTCACATAATTAGAACAGTTAAACCATCAAATAATAAACCATGTTCGAAATTACCTTCAGCAATATAGAGTTACAGATTTTATCCCAAAAAATTATTTGTTACTTGTAAGTACCATTTTATTCCAGGGATAAAATGGTAAAAAAATATATCCCTAAAATGCGTTTATAAAATATTTACAATTAGAGAAATAAAATTGTTGTCAAAATCCAGTCGTATTTAATTTCCGCTAGCGATCGAACAGATGAAGCTTGAAGTTTATGTAATTTCATTCTTTCATTATTGTCACACTAATAAATAACATTTGTACATCGAAGTAATCAAATGAAAGCGATAAACCTGACAAGACAGACATCTCATTCAAGGCATTTCACACATGAGTGAAATAATTCGAACACAAGCTCTGATAAAATTGGGGGATCAGGAGTAGATAATTCAGCAGTTTTACAGCGGTGCACAGCAATCGCGTTGAATCAGTTTACTGTAATTCTTCCTCCCGCGCGATATTCTTTCGGTAGACTGGAGGGACTTTAGACCAACATGACTGTCAAATGAGAAACAATTGTACAGCATTCTATGATGTTAAAAATGTTAAAGCATTCACACTATTACACTTCCATAGCGAAGGTCTGCCTTTGGCTTGCTCCCTTTACAGATGTATTCTAGCGAATACGTGAAGGATTTGATCAAAAGAAGAGACTTCTTTATTCCTGTTCTCTGTTCTCAGCACAGCAATTAAAAGAGCGGTGTAGAGCGCTGTTGTTCAAGAAGCAATTTAGAGACTGTGTGACTTCATGCCAAGTAGAACAATGCTCATGGATGATGCAGAACAAGAGCAGTAGAAATCATTATCCACCCAACTTTTCTCCTTTCAATCCAGGCCTCGCATTTTCTATTATTAACGCAGAATTTCAAATTCCAGCAGCCCATACACTGTAGATTTATCTTCGTCGTATTCCTTTATACATAATTATATACCCTAAAGCAAAATTTTATATGTCTCGACCACAATGCATAGAATTGACTGTTTTCATATTGTTCATCAGGTGAATGAAATCTCTGTATTTCAAACGTCTCCACCACGTTCCCTTGATGATCCCAGTGTAGTGAAAGCTGTGATTAATGCAAATGAAAGTACATTTATATGAACCTGATTTTGTGACACTAACTTTGCTTACTTGTTCGACGATTAGATGTTTCGAGGGAACTGATAGGAATTGTTTCAGCCACATCGTGTTTGTGTTTGGAAACATCCAGAATGCAGCAGAACTTTCAGTCGTGAAAGAATCTTGAATTTCGACATTCGACCTTGAGTGACCTCAGCAAATTCACCACACCACTAGATGTTTCCAAACAGAAACAGTTAGCGGCTGAAACAGCTGCCAGTCGACTTACACTGATGATGAGGGCAATAGCCTTTGGAAGAGTAATATCGTCGAACAAGTAAGTGAAATTAGAGAGAGTCACAAGTTTAAGTTCATATAAATTTGTTATCTGTTCCTTCACCATTACTAATTTCTAAATCAATAACCCTTTTAAATGAAACGGTCAACATTTCATCATTTGGTAAGCTCATTGTCATGATTATAACCTTTGTAACAAACTGTTTATTGGTTACCATAAATTTGCAGGAAGTCAAGAACTTTTAAAATTCAATCTCTAATATTTGTTTGTACTTCAAGTTTGCAGCTTTTCAGCTAGTGTCCGTCGATTCGGCCATGAGCGAAAGGTTTAAGAGAAAACTATAGAGGGTATCTGAAAATATCAATGTTGGGTAACTTTAAGCTCTATGGACCCCGGGTTCATTTGAGCATCATTTCATACATTTCATTCATCGTCCGATATGACCTAACCGGTTAAAGGACGTTACAAAAAAAAGAACCATTAGGGCTACAGTAGGCCAGAGCCACAAGGTGTAGCACTGTTTGGAAAGACTGTAAAAGACAATTAAAACGAAGTAACAAACTATGAAAAAAATACATTAAGCTAGTTAAATATAAACATTAATAGAGTGAGTTCAAGTGAGGTTCAAAGTGTTCAAGAACTAACATACACAATGCTGTAAATTCTCCACTTATATGGAATAGCTCATCACGTGAATCTTTCTAAGGAGCTCCCCCTCTTGCAGGAGGTCTTTGCCCTTTATGAGACACTAGAGGCTCCATATTTTATTCATTTACGTTACTATAACTACCACCACTCCCCCTCTCTCAGCAGGGATACCTCAAATTTATGGTTAGCAATTAAGTGGAATCTCAAACGTGAGTGCTTTAGAAAAAAAGACCCACTTTAAGTTGACAATTTGTTGGCACAATTATTTGTTACATCTAAATTATTTTTGTTGTTAAATACTGGCGGGCAAAGTTGACAATGGCGGAGAGACACACGACGGCCTCAAGGTGCGGTCTGGACACCGAAGTTAATCAAGGCTATGAATGAGTACCACCTGGTGCAGCAGTAGGGTAAGATGAAGGGGACCGCAAACCTGGATCGATACGGCACAACGTATATGTTACAACAAAGCTGGCACATGTTACTGACATCCAGTTAAAGAAGATGACAAATATGCCACTTTATATGACGCCTATAAACGTTCGACTGCAGCGCCACTGACGACTGTGTTCATGTTACGAGCAACAAACGACGAAATTAATCAGTACCATATTGAGGAAAAGCATCGAGTTTCCCACCTGCCCGTGGTCTAGATCGAAAGGTCTCGGAGGGATAACTTTTTGAGGCCACAAAGATAGTTTATTCAGCTGTATAATGCCCAGAGAAGCACACATCACTGTCATGCCGAAATCGTACCCGCCAATTAGCATATACTTGGATATTTAAATGTGAATGTTACCTACCCGTAAATGTTACCTATAATAATCAATTGCAAAGCGTTGAAAATTATAAGGATGTTATTATTATTATTCTATTAAAGTTTTCCTTGTTGAAATTAACAGTTTTTGAGTTATTATGTTTTGTACTAAAGCGTACTTTTTCAAAGGGTCGCTGTGAATTCTTACAGAATCATAGCAGGTAGAAATCTGTGAGGAATGGGGATATGTAAGTTCCTATATCAGAGAAATGGGATATTTTAGATGCTGCAATTTTGTAGGTTTGTAAGCATTCTGAGCAACCTTAATACAGATTGGTGTGGTTAAAGTTATCTTTGTTTACGTCGGTGTTTCCTGCTTATAAAATATTCCCCACTCTGCATTGCTATGTCTTGGGCAGCGTCTCGTAGATGATGATGTACTGCTTGCCTCTGGGCGAGGTCTCTAGGATTGGATTGGCTACGGAGGGGACTCAGCACTGAACCACATAGGGGATATTGTACCTATGCCCCACACCGAGCAGGATGGCTCAGGCGTTACGTCTATGGCCCGATTTCGGGAGGTCCCAGGATCGATCCCCGGCAACCGCCCATTCTGGCCCTTGGGTTTTACGTGGTTTCCCCGGGTCGCCAGGTGAGTGCTGGGGTGGTTCACCTTCTACCACAACTCTCCTTCCTCTCATTTCCTGTACCCATCGTCTTTCTTGTCATCTGTTTCAGGGTTGTAGCACAGGCGATGGTGTTCGGCTTGTTGCGGATGGGCGGTGGCTTGCACTCTGTAAAGATTTCTTCCTTTGCGTCGCTGCGGTACCGCTCATTTAGGCCTCTCCTCAGCGCGGAGCTCCCTGGAGGTTTTGGTGACTTGTGGGCAGGGACTGTGCTGCGTCGGATACGTAGGGACCCCGCCCATCTTTGCGACTGTCGGCATCCGGATCTGATCGCCCTTCGGGTTTCTCCATTCATCCTTCCCTCCCAAGGGTCACGTTGGAAGTACAATGGGCCGACTGCCAGCCTGGGTGCCATGCGGAAGCAGGGGTGACAGCCAGCCGTTAGCCAAGGGACGGAGACAGCCACAACGAGCATCCCTTTCCCCTGCCACGCTGCACCGAAACACTATCGCCGACACTTCCAACCCTGAAAGAGCCCAACGGATAAAGATGAAGTGAAATGAGAATGGAGATGAAAGGGAGGTACAGGGAATTCGGAGGATGTGAGAATCCTTCTCAGCATTCGCTTGGCGACCGGGAAAAAAACCCGGAAATCCCATGGGTCAGGAAGGTCGGCCACGGGAATCGAACCCACGACCTCCCGAATGCGGGCCACAGGCGTAACCGCTTGAGTCATCCTGCTCGGTGACGATCTCTGTATGTGTGTGTGTGTTATTGTTTATGTGTGTGTATATTATAATTGCTCAGTTATGTAGATGCTGTTTTATCGCCACGACTAACTCTGTATGGATAGATATTGACTCTATCAGAGTTGGAGCAACGATCAGGGTTAACTATTTAAATGATGATCACATAACAATCGTTAAAAAATTAGTTAACCTTCAGTGTCTGCCAGAGTATGGCGTGTTTTCATTGAGATTACAAACTTTCAATTTTTAGTACTTTAGGTGAAATTGCATAAGTGTTAGTTCACTGTAGAACAAATGTCACGCTTATGAATATTTCAGCACTTAAGCTGTATTTCTCTAACATTTAATACTCAAACGCAGGAATATCGCGAAGTTCGCGTCATGGCTGTCCGCTGCCTGCTCTGAGTCGAGACTGATTTGTAACGAATTCTTTGCGTCACTTCTTTCTGCGTTGTACAATAACGCATTAAGTCCATTGGCCATCACAATAACGTATCTTGCTAGCTAGTCTATCATATAATATCTACATACTTGATACCCTTCACACGTCCTGCGCCGCTTCTGCGCAGTGGCATAATACCGAGGTCACTGTCATCTCGGGCGATACGCATGTAAAGCGGTTATGGCCTTGGCAGAAAACGAAGGTACCGTAATATCCCTTACAGTTAAAAATATTTATGATAAATAGAATGAAATATATCAATGCAAATATATTAATTATGCTTGGAAATTACTTAAATTATTTAATTAAGCTATATGTAGCAGGGAATAGTCCCTCATGTTCTTTGTTTAGAATTATAACACTGTCAAACAACTAGGCATTAAAGTTTGGTCAAACAAGTTTAAAGTAGATGTCAAGTTACAGTTTTCAATAACGTCTTCATCAAGAAATGGCAATCCAAAGAAGTACGTCAACCACTTTCTTATTTCACTCTCACCAGTAACAGACTGCTTACAGGTTAAAGTCGCTGCACACTGATCACAGTCAATATCTTCAATATCTTCCATCTTCCTTACCCTAGATATATCTGTCAAGCCTCAAATAAAAACAAGTTAAATAAATTTTGTGATTATATTGTTGATGCATATTGTGACTTTTCTCAGTTCTTACTGTCACTGTTTCGTTTTTATATAGTTCACCTTTATTGGGAGTTCACTTCACCAAGTGTCACTTCACTAAGGTGAACTAGTTGAATTCTCTGTCACTTCACTTCCTTCGAGACGTAGCTTCTTCAAAAAGGACGATTCACTTCACTAAGAGTCGAACACAAGACCTATACAACCCGTTGCTCCGCAGTAGCTCTCGCTGCATGCCACGACAGTCTTCACCAACTCGCTCGGAGAATCACTCTTGATGTCGCAACAGAAAGGCAGTCGCTACTCGCTCACACACTGACTCAACAACTCTCTCGCTTTCGACTCGCAACTCAACTCAACTCATCACCTTACCTTGCACTGACTACCTCTCACGAGAGCGCTCGCTTATATGTCAGTGGAGTCTTTCCACAAGGTTCTCACGTTCTAGAACTGTTTGGACACATTTTATGGAGGAGGGGGGAGATAAAGCTTCCAAAAGGTTCTAGTTAGCTGCCGATAACGCTCTCGGTATTTACGCTGGCAAGCGGCCGTTATTGGTGTTTACTCCGACCGCTCGGCGCCGACCTCCCCATAGCCTTGGGCCATAGCCACTGCGTCCAATAAACAAGTAAAGAAAGTGAGTTCCCATTAGATATTTGATTACGTCAAGAAAGTATCTACAACAATAAAATATAAAAGAAGCTTTTCATATTTATTTTAAACAATGTTTTGACTAAGGACTTATGAATAACTGTTTGAACAATGCTATATTGTTTAAGAATGAACACATAACAATTTTGATCACAATAGCTTGTATTAAGGTTGCACAGGCACAAGTCTGTGCTAAGCGGGAGTGAAAGTCTCGCTTTTATAGGAATTCACAGAACCCTTTCTTAGAATCTATCTTCTCCGATAAATTTTGACCAAAATATTTTTAAAAGAATCATGCAGTACCATTCACTTATGTATAAACTTAAAAATATTAAGATTTTTAATATTAAGCTCCTAAAATAAATAAAAATTATTATACTAAACATTAAAATTGTGAACGTTTTGAAAAACCATATCGGATATTTTATTTTTTGTTTTAAGAACAACATAAAGCATAAAAATCCGATACTTATTTTCACTAATCACTTTTTATAGAACATCCAATAAAAATTACAAGTTCATTGTATGCAATTTGTAGGAGGGAAAATGAAATTGAGTTTTATTTATGGACGCACTTTAACAGTTATGGTTCTTAGCTTACCATTCTAGATTGGACGTGAAAGACCGAAAAGATCTCTATCAGGCTCGAGGTTCTTTTATGTGCCGTAAATCTACGACACGGGACCACCGGCTTTACTTCCCTTCCGAAGGAAGCCATGCTAAAGATGTTTACGCCCGAAAAACTCTATCGCCCTCCGCCGGGTTTAAATTCGCGACCTCGGGATTTGTAGGAGGAGATGCAGCAAACTGCCTCAAAACTAGAACTGTGTATCACGTAATTTAAAGTCTGTATTGCAGTTAATTAGAATAGGGCATCCTTTTAAAATGACATCATTTCTTAACCTTCAAGTACCTTACTGCCTTGAATCTCCAGGAATAGATAATATAGTGCAGAGGCGTAATGGGGTTTTGGGGATTGGAACCCTCCTTGCAAAGATAAATGAACAGCAAAAACAACTTCGTTAAAATAATAGTATCTGTCTAGGTTGGCGGGAACGAGATAATTCATAATCGTGTCACTAATAGTGCTACACTTATACTGCATGTTTAGACAATATCGCCAAAGGTGACAGCAGCAGAAGCTGTGCTTTAGATGGCGTGGTACTTACAACCACATTAAGATATCGGGGGCATGTTTTCGTTCAGGTGCTGGATTTGAGCGGATTCCAAATGAGTGCAATTATCTTCCAGTTTAGAACCTAACTAGAAACACGATTTTGTAGTGAAATAAAATGGCATGCAGTGATTACTAATTCTCACGTGACAATACATTTGCCTCTTAGAATACGCAAAATATCCTATCTTACTTTTAATTCCAATTGCTGCACTTTAATCCGTGAATATAAAATCAAGTTAAAAAGTTAAATAGAGTTTTATTTATGGACGCTGTTTAACTGCTGTGGCCCTTAGCGTCCCATTCTATATTGGCTTTTTGCTCAGATGCCTCTTTATCAGGCTCGAAGTTCTTTTACGTGCCGTAAATATACGACGCGGGACCACCGACTTTACTTCCCTTCCGAAGGAAGCCATGTTCAGGATTTTTACGTCCGAAAAAAATTCATCGCTCTCCGCCAGGTTTGAAGCCGCGACCTTGTGAACTGGAGGCTAGCATGGTAACCACTATACCACGGAGGACGACATAAATTCGAATTATTTAAATTATTTCAACTCAGGATTAACTCATGTTTATCATTTGAATTGATACAAATTGTTTAAGAAAATGGACCCCTATGCCAAACCACCCTTAATAGTTTTCTGAATATGCCATTGATATAGGGTAGATATCTAAATTTGTTTTGGCAAAAAACCAAAAAAGTGAATTTTTCACAAGAATTGGGAATTTACCTTCTTAAGTGTTCCTAAATTTTATTAAGCGAATGGACAAAGGTACATCAAGATAAAGGACAGTATTTTATTGTAGCACAATTTGGTTTTACTTTCTCTACCACTTACTAAATTATATTGAGGTTTCACTGGGAGTACAAGTTTTGGAAGAAAGGCCCGCGCGAATGCACATGTCTATATATGAACCAGGTGGCCCACACAAGGCGTTCTTCGTTGAGGTTAGTTTATCCCGAATAGCGCCGATGCCAAGAGGTTTGCCTAAGCAGAACTGTAAAGCCGACTCCATACCGACAGAGAGAAAACCTTGCTGAATAAAATACCAGTGTTTGAAAACCAACACTAACTACTATGACTGGTCCCGTAGCTCAGTCGGTAGAGCGGCTGCCTCCTGTGTGAGGGATCTTGAATTCGATTACCATTTGACCCATTTCTGAGGTGAAGACATCCAGAGGGCGGAGTCCATTATCCCCGATAGTAGGGTGATGACGAGAATGGCGGTGGAATGAGACTATAGCTTTTACTGTGGACTCCCAACCACGTTGGTCTTGGGGATACTCCGCATAAGCAAGAGGCGAAGGTATCGGCCATAGGACCGACTTAAAATCCCACACCAGAGCCGGGAATCGAACCCCGGAGCCTCAGAACGAGAGCCGGAAACGAAACCCTCCACACCCCGGCGCCCTGTGTTTGAGTGTTGGGGATAGATCTGTTAATGTACATCCTTATATTAGACTGAGAGATTGCATTTCAGATGTTCCTAATCTACTCTTTGGTGATGTATTGAGGGCCTAATTTTCACTGCTGTTGAGAACTGCCAGAAACTTATACAAGTAAATTATTGCATGTTTTCTTGCTTTATTTCTTAAACTCCGTTGTGTAGCTCCACACATACGTTGGAACTTATTCAGTTTTGATCTGCATTTATTTCTGTCTCCAGCATCCGAGGTATTTGAAGCTTTTGATTTATTCAACTCTCTAATTATTAAATCATATTTTTTATATTATTGAGAACTTTGACTTTAGGTTTTTGAATACGTATTTCCAAATTACAATACTTGAATATCAGTTGTGACTTATACTACTGATATTGAGTGGGATAGCTCAGGCGGCAATGTATGTGGCTCGTATTCGTGAGGTCGTGGGTTTCATTCTCGCGGTCGACGTTCCTGACCATTGGTTTTGGGGGGGGGTTCCCCGAGTCGTTAGGCGAATGTTGGGAATGTTCATTACGTCCTCCGAATTTCCTGTCTGTCTATTTCACCTCCATTCTCATTTCACTTTTCATCTGTTGACTGTCTCAGGTTTGCAAGTGTCGGCTGGAGGTCTGGGCGTTGCATGGCAGGGGAAAAGAATGATCGTAACACTTCATCCTCCGGAATGAGGGTAGTCTCCGTGTCCCGTCCTTCCACTCCAGTGGGATGTGCAAGCCTGCAGGATTGGAGGGGTTGTTCCAGCTGCCGGGGAGTTTCAATCTTGAAAATGTAGGGACCCTGTCCTCTGTCCTGTCGTGCTTCCTAGTCCGGACGCCCTATCTTTTCTCACCTCACCCTTCCCTCCCATTAGGGGCTTTGGTACAAAAGATCTTCGTGGGGGAGGTGCTAAGTCCCCTTCTGCTCCTAGTACTAGTACTATATTGCCGATATTTGAAGTTTCATATCCAGATGTGGAGAAATAGTTAATGGTCCGTAAATAATATTGTGTTTAGAAACAAATCTTCTATTTTAAAACAATTTATTAACTATTGTTACTTTCATCAACGGCAGCGTGATACATATACTAAATGAAGTGGGAGTTAATGGACGCCTTTGGCCTACTCCAACATTAATCACTTCTTTCGTTTAATTTACTTTCGTGTACATTTTTGTATAATTTCTCGATTGTGTTCACTAAATGTAGTGGCTATCCTGATTCCTTAATTATTTCCCATATACTATTTTATTTTAACACTCTACCAAAATCCTTTACAAAATCGACAGATAAGATGTGAGTTTACGGAAGGGAAGGTAAAAAAAAAACATTGTAATGCATATAAAGGTGCGGGACTTTTGGATTATTCTGGCTGACCGAACATGTAAATCTTATTGGAATGATTGTAGAGTTCAGAAGTGTTGCAGTTCCAAGCAGTTAACTGCAGAATCCATCATGGATCCCAATATTGCGATTCTGCAGCGAGGGAAAACGTAGTAATCCTGCTTATGTATCTCGTATAGTGACAGTAAGGGACTGCTGATCTTGCAGGCAAGAATCTGATGCACCCTTACTATAAATGAGAGTAGAGCGAGGCCACATGTGAAAATGTTATTTATGAGTTCTAAAGGATAATGAAGGGCGCCTGGGTGGCGCATTTTGGTCGCAACATAATATCTGCCGCGCGGAGCATTCGGATCAATTCCCAAAATGAGAGCTCGTCTTTCGGCATCTTCTCATAGCTTCTTTGTGTACACCACTGGCTCCCAAACTGCGTGGCGCGTCATCCTGGCGGGGCATGCGAGTTTTAACGGAGAGTACAGACAACTTACTCATAATTTGAGCAGAAATATTTAGATCATATTTTAATTTATGACCTATGGAATTTCATACACAAAAGCGGTATTAGATTCTTTTGTTCTGTTTTGTTTGTTTTCTCTCTGTTTACTTTACGTCGCCTTAACTACTTGGTGATATCATGAGGGATCTGTTAGGATCTGTTAGCCTCTCTCCATTCTGTAGCACTTCACAGAAAAATAAATCAAAGCTCCTACACACTTTGGAATAGAGAGGTATACTTTAGCTCATCTGATAGGGGAAGTTTTGCTCTAAAAATTGGTACTACTATTAAACATAGAAGCATCTGTGTGATCAAGCCACGTGGGTTCTTTCTTTGCAAATATATGTGAGATTGTTTGCTCTATTACTTTCTCTACTGCGTATAATAAGTAGGGGAAGTTTTGTATTCCACCCAAAAATTCGATACCGAATGTTCACCGGAAATTCATGTTTTTAGGTGCCCTGAATCCAAAAAAGCATTGTTTGGAAACATGTCCGTATGTGTATCTGTGTGTCTGTGAACAGCATAACTCAAAAACGAAAAGTCGGATAAATACAAAACTTGGTATTTGAGTTTAGTATCTTCCAAAGATGCGACACGAAGATTTTAAAGAAAATCCCTTCGCCCCAGACTAACCGTTGCATGGAACATTTTTTTGAAAATTTTTATTTTCTCAAAAATGGCTCTAACGATTTTGATTAAAATATCATATGTTTAAGATATTTTCATGGCAAATGAATATTTTCTGGGAATGTCCCCAAAAGTCCTCTTCATTCTGAATGACTTTCGCATAATGGTAAACCGTAAGACATAGACAAAGTTTTACTACACAAAAAATGTAGATCTCGTTAAAACACACAATTTATGACATATAATATTTTTTTGTCAAGCGAATCATTTTCAAAATATTCTTGTTATTTATTTGAATTTTCCAATACTGATACTTCTTCTCAAATGAGAATTCGTTGTTCGTTTTTTATGTCCTAGACATGCAAAGAGAATGGAATGCTCCACATAGCAACGAACTCTTAAAACATTTGACTATCGCTTAAAGCCTATCATATTCCCCTTGCACATACAAGAAGATTAACAATAAGTTTCTGTAAATGTTTATCTCGATTAACATGAAATATATGGAGAATAAGCGTTTGTAAAAATAGTTTGTACAGGAGTAAAGAAAGTCATGTGAGTGCACACAGATTTTTTGCGTTAAACAACCTTTTCTGTGAATAACATTGTCTGGTATAAATGACCCGTTTTCTCAGGAACTATTGGTGATAGCTAAATTAAATTTCAGGATTATAAAAATCTCTAAATGCTATTGTGAATTTGCTTTTGTGTTAGTAAGATGTTTGGTTATTTTTAAAAACATAATTGCTGATAAATTTTAATCAATGGTATAATTGAGAAAAAGTACTACCTTACTTAATACACAAACTGATTAAATAAAAGAATCGGTGAGCTCAGAAAGCATGCATTTAATTCCGCAAAACTTTCTCTATCTTAAATATAATTTACGAGATAATGGGTCACGAATTTAGCAAATTTAGCGTAGGTGAGATACAGCTTTTAATCTCCCCTTAAGGGCAATTCTTTCGTTTCTCCTGAGCAAAAAGAACATAATATCAAGACGGGCATATAGATGATAGTCATACCCGGCTTGTGTACGCTCCTATATACCTGCTGCGAAATGCTTGTTGAAACAATTCCTGGCGAAATTTATAATCATTAACACGAAATACCGGGTGGCCCAAACAAACCGTCCTTTGCATTTTTATGTCTTCTGCATACATACATAGGTGCAAAAGAAAATGCCGCATCACTGCTGTTCAAAGGGGCAGTGCAGGTACAAAGCGAAAAGTGAGCAGTGCTGCTGTCTGCAGGTGTTTACGTGGTAGTTTCATACTGATAAGCGTCGCGTGGTCGCCTGCATGCAGTCGAGCCAGGTCATTCAGACCAAAAGGTAACGCTCATCAGTAATGAACACACAGATATGAGGCTCGAAAGCTATGTTCTGAAGATTTTTAGACGTGGCATCTGTCTTCTTCGTACGTTTTTTTTGGGACAAACAGAAATAATATTAGGAAATGATGAATCATTTCAGTAGAACGAGTGGGATGGCTCAGGCGGTTACATCTGTGGTCGTATTCGAAAGGTCCCAGGATCATCCCCGTGACCGCCCACTCTGGCCTATAGGTTTTTCGTGGTTTCCCCGGGTCGTCAGGCGACTGCTGGGATGGTTCATCTTCTACCAAGACTATCCGTCCTCTCTCCTTCAATTTCCTGTACCCATCATCTTTCTTGTCATTTGTTTTAGGGTTATAGGGCCAGGCGACGGTGTTTGGCGAGTTGTGGCTGGGCGGTGGCTTGCACTTTTGTACAGGTTTCTTCGCTGACGTCGCTGCTGTATCATTCAGATCTCTTCTCAGCGTGGGGCTTCGCTCCGGGATACTTTGGAGGTTGGTGGCTTGTGGGCAGGAACCGTGGGGTGTCGGATGCGTTCTATCTGGAAACGTCCATGCTTGCGCCCGTCGGTATTCGGATCTGGTCGTCCTTCGGGTCTTACTCCTCATCCTTCCCTCCCAGGGGTCATGTTAGAAGCAAGGGCCGTCTGGCCTAGTTACGGTGCTCTGCCCAGGTTTCCGAGGGTCCCTCCGTGATACGTACCTTTTACCTTTATTCCAGGTAGAACGTGGGCCTGAGAGGCCCTTACATCAATTCATCCACCACGGCCGGTGTGTTTTTGCACATGCTTATTACGAATAATGCATTAATATAAAATAATTTAATTCTAACGCGCCTTTAAGGGTAGATAAATATAACAAAAACAGAATTTTGTTTAATCTGTTAACTTTGTATAGTTGTGCTGATTGTAGATTAACTGTCATGGAACTAAATGACTTAACACGTGTGTTCAGATTTCCGTCAAGCGGCAATCCTGAGTTCTTGTTAATGAGCGAATTGCTTATTAAATAAACGATAACACCACCCCCTCCACACACACACGCACACGCACATACATACACATACCATAGGTGCTCTCACATTCAAACACAAGACTCTGGGCATGCCGTGAAATATTTTTGTTTAAAGACAACTGGAGCGCAACCGGGAGTCGAACCCGGAACACCTCATATAGCAGGCAGTTTCTCTACCAAATGGGCTCTGGGACTAGAAATGGCAGTTAATGTGTTTGTTTTCAAGCATTGGTCTTTCATTTAGCGTTCTCCTCTCTGTCGGTATAGAGTCCCCATTGCAGATTTGCTTAGGCAAGCCTTTTGACAAGCAGGTATACACTAACTTAAACTAAGGATGGTTTGTGTGGGCCACCTGGTATACGCTGGCTCCATAGCTCAATCAGTAAAGCACCTATCTGCTCTGCGAGGGGTCCCCGGTTCAATTCCCGGCTGGGGATGGGAATTTTTCTCTAGCCAAGATTATTCTCTAACCTCCCCAGAGTCTAAAAGTATGAAAGAGAGCGCGAATGTGTTTGTGTATGTGCGTGTGTGATCTGATGTATAAAAACCAAAGAAACACCAGAAATCCAATGACAATTGAATAGATTTAACACCATTGCCGATAGGCACAATGTTCCAAAATATGATAAAAATCACGTTATATGCAGCAAAACATATTTTATATGAAACATCATAGAGTAGATATGAAAACAAATGGTAATGAGTAGAGAAAGTAATGCAATTATAACACATTAGATTGTTTCACTTACTCCTGACTTATAAAAGACATAGGTATATAAATTAAAACCGTTATGAAGCGTGACACTCAGAATCTCAGTAATATAATATAGCTTCTGTTGAATGAAAAATGAAGAAGCTAAAGAGGTTAAGAGGACTCACGAAACCACTTGCACGCTCTTCGAAGCTGTGCAAAGAAAGAGCCTGAATTGCACTTGAAAAGATCTTAGGTTATATTTAAGGGTAATTATGGTTTGAAAGCGCTACCCGCTAATCAATACTGCAGGATGTCAAAGTATACTATAATCTCCCTTAAACACACGCGGTAGTTCCCTGTAATCAAGCCGCGATTGGTGGATATCGTTCATGTAGCATAATTGTAATAGTCACAAGTAATATAACAAGAGGATATGAGATTGCCAATAATTTCATTACGTAGTGATTGAATGTATCGGGAAAGCTTAGATCCTTGAGAGGTAATTTTTAGGACTATTTCAGGAACTAAAAAAATATTCTCCAAAATTCACTGACAAAGTGTTAAAAAAATCTGACAAGTTACATGGCCTTCTCTACCTATTCTTCAACAAACTGTTTTTACAAAAGCTTATTCATCTATATACTTTGTGCAGAAATTGTTTTCCTATATATTTCCTTGTAGGTAAGGGGGATTAAAGAGAATGCCGTAGGCTAGTTAAATCTTTTAGGAGCTGGTCGCTATATGATGACTTTGAAATTGCGGTCTCTTTGCATGATCACGAGAAAAGAAAACCGAATAACGACTTTCCATTTGAGAAAAATTGTAAGCAAGAACAAGGAATATCTCGGAAATGGTTAACTCCACACACGCACACGCGCGCGCAAAGTGCAAAGTTGCAGTCTAGGTATTTTAAGTTTGTTCAAAATTTGATTTCAATTAGACAAGCTCCTTATTCAAAAAATTTGATGTGTTGAGCTCACATGACTTTCGTTATTTTTGTACAAACTATTTTTTACAAAAGCTTATTCTCAATCTACCTCATGTTAATTGAGATATCAGATGTTAATCTTAAGGCTAATTTTCTTGTAGGTGCAAGGGGAATATGGTAAACTGAAAGCGATAGTCAAATCTTTTAAGAGCTGTTGCTATGTGGAGAATTTCATTCTTTGCATGTCCAGAACATAAAAAATACCAAATACGAATTCTCACTTGAGCAAAAGTATAACTATTGGAAAATTCAAACAAACGACAAGGAACACCTAGGAAATGGTTCACTCCACAAAACATGTATATGACATAAATTATGTTTTAACGAGATCTACATTTTTTGTGTAGTAACATTTTGTCTCTCTCTTACGGTTTACCAGTTATGCGAAATTCATTCAGAATGAAGAGGGCTTTTGGGGACATTCCCAGAAAATTCAAAATGTACATTTCATTTGCCATGTAATTATCTTAAACCTATGATTATTTTAATCAAAATCGTTAGAGCCATTTTTGAGAAAATAAAATTTTTCGAAAAACGCTCCATGTAAAGGTTAACCTAAGGTGGAAGGATTTTCTTGAAAATCTTCATGTCGCATCCCTGGAAGATAGTAAACTCAAGTACCAAGTTTGGTATTTATCCGACTTTTCGTTTTTGGGTTATGCTGCTCACAGTCTGACAGACACAGGCAGACACATACACGGACATGTTTCCAAAAATGCTTAATTTTCATTCAGGGTAGCTCAAAACAAACTCAAAACAATATGGAATTTTGGGCAGAATCAATACCTCCCCTACTTATACGTAGTAGAGAAAGTAGAAAAGGTGGACGACACAGGCACGAAAATTGAGAATTGCTCTTGAGTTTGCTGGCCAAAATGGTCAAAAGACGAATACATTCTACTGAACATTTTGAACTTTTTACTACATCTCGGTACAAAGAGGTGTGGTTGCAACGTTTGGTGCATATGTATTAAGTCGCTTCTGGATTATGCATTTTAAAACACAAATTTAATCTATTTTATAAAAAGTACTCCTTATGATGTAATTTTCATAACTTTTAAACAACATTTTAGATTTATAATTTATATTACTTATTGAGCTAGAAAACAAGCTCACTAAAATACATTTATAAATTAATTGCTTTTTAAAAATAATTTTTGTTCATTTGTGAGTTTCGGCTTTTGCAAAAAATATATACATATTTAACTTGAGCGAGCTTAGTGGCGTGTCACACTTACCTTATATTAATAATTGCATAGCAAGTTTTAGTTAGATGTAATAAGGAAACTGTTTCGAAGTTTCATTCTGATAATTTAAAAATTTCACCGTAAGCAGCATTTTAAACGCTGAAAAATATTACAAGCGAGAAAAATCCACTAGAAAACTGTCTCATATTAAGTAGTCTAATATTCGGTATCATAAAATAGTGTAAACATTTTACTTAAAATGCATAATTTAGAAATGATTAACATATGTGTATCGAATTTTGCAAAAACACTTCAAGACATTTTGGGAAAAAAATGTAATATATAGAAATACAATAAATTACAGTCAGAATTACCGAACGGGATGGCTCAGGCGGTAGCGTCTGTGGCCGCATTCTGGAAGTACCGTGTTCAAATCCTGTGGGTCGACCAATCGACTGTTTTTTCTTTCGTGGTTTCCCTCAGTTGCCTAGGTAAATAACAGATTGAATGTTTAATACCACGACCCAAAGTTCCACCTAAGTCTAAAACAATACTAAACATGAAAATAGAAGGCAATAGCGAATGCTCTGTTATCTATCCACACATGACTAAAGCAGGTAGGCTGGACGGCACTCTTAATACCATATGTCCGTCACGTGTAGCAGAGGTACAGTTACCTAGCACTAAGCCCTCTGTGGACATGTCGAAGCTGCCATCTGCCCGTCACGTACAGAAGCAGAGATACAGTTGCTATTCACATGCCTCTGGGGACACGTGACGAAGTAATATGTTGGGTACAGGGATGGGGCCTAGAAGGCCAACTGTCCACCACACCAACCTAACAGATCCGTCGCGATATGACCACGTAGTTAAAGCGATGTAAATAAATATATAGAGAAAAAATATGATGTGATATATTCACATGACTTTCTCTACCCCCATCGTTTATTAGTGGGTATACAAAGCATTCTTACTAATGTTAAATTTTAACCCAACTAAGCCTTTGCAGAAATAGCTACATTACACATTTCGTTACAGATACAAAGCGAACAGCGACAGTCAAATGTTTAAGAACTGGACACTATACGCTGGTCTTAAAAATCCATACTGTTTCCATGCAATCACCAGAATAACTGGTTGACTTTAAAAGAATGACCAAGAAATGAACAATTCGAACTTTTAATAACGGATATCTCAGAAATGGCTTATGTCACAAAAAAACTTATTTGAAATAATTTTTATGTTTTAAAAAGATCTATATTTTTTCTTTAGTACGTTTTCTTCTATCTCTTAACGTTTAGAAATTATACAAAATTATATCAAATGTATTTCAAATGAAGTAAGCTTCATAGGCTATTCCCAGAAAATTCAAGATATACATTTTATTATAATGTAAATATCTTTAATATACAATATTTTAATTAAAATCGTTAGAGCCATTTTTTTAGAAAAACATTTCGAAAAATCTTCCATGTAACGCGTAATCTTGGGTGGAGGGATTTTCTTGAAAATCTTCATGTCGCATCTTTGGAAGATACTGAACCTAAATACCCAGTTTCCGACTTTTTTGAGTTATGCTGTTCACGTATACATAGGCTGACCCTCAGACACACATACAGACATGTTTCAAACATGCTTTATTTGGATTCAAGGGACCTCAAAGCATGTATTTCGTTGTAATCTCGGTATCGTATTTTTGGGTGGAATGCAGTACCTCCTTTATCTGCTATGTACTTTGAAGAGAAAGTAAGAGACCTAAAATCTAATTTTATCATTTTTGCCTAATTTTCAGCGATCGGTCCCCTTATTTCATAACCTGTGGAAAATGTTCTATTAAAGTTATTTTACGTCTGTAGTAAAGACTCAGTTGTAGAATTAGGACTGATGATTTGTGAATAGTTACAGACACACGGCTTGATGGAGATAAGTGTGCATAGAGTACATATCTAAAGAGGCAAATGAAGCTAATTAAAAACGTCTCTGAGGTTTAAAGGTCATCCCGTGTACTAGGTTATATGGCTAGTTTCAAATAATCGCCAGTTCTACTCCATAATGCTTTTCCTATTAATACACGTGAACTTGATGATATGGTTATCATTTGCGTTTGAGAACGGATATTTATTATGTTTTATGCATTGATACATTAATGCAGAATTAGCCTGTAATTCATACGTTATGTATGAAAGGCAAACAGTACCGGAAAGCGTCTCTCATACAGGGAATCCGGGTTCGATTTCCGGAATGCTTTTTAATAACTAGAGCATTATGATATAAGCGCATATTGCCAGGCACTGCTTTACCAATCCCCATGGGTAAAACAACTCAATAGCTACGGCCGTCATATTTTAACTCCATTTCGTGAACTGACTATATTTAGAAAGCCACATCATTACTTTTATTTATTTTGTTTTTAAAAAAGGATTCCACAATATATTGCTGAAAGCAGGGCTGTCCTTCCTGAGGCTTTTCGCAATCCTTATAACTGCCAAATGTCGGGGAGATGCCTGAACTTTGGCCTCGAATGGTTCCTTCTCAAATTTCCTTTTCCAATTATCATTTCATGCACCTGTCATTAGTGTCCATCGTCTGCCGTATGTAGTAGGAACACTACTAAAATGACGTCTTGGTTAAAAGGCTCGCTCCGATCATGTTAGTACCGCACACGTTAAGTCACAAGTAGTTAGTGCTAGATGCTTATGCTTACATGCACCTCCTGTAGTTGTAGTGAAGAGACTGGGTCTCTAGTGGTTAACACATCTGGCTGAATATGAGTTCCAGCTGGGAATTTTCTTTCTATATACTCCTGTTTGTCTTTTGGGCCTATAAATACAGAGAGAGTTAAAAAACTACGAACCGGCTGCGCGGTGTTTTTCCTGTCCGTGTCCTCGGCGCTCGTTGCCGTCTGCCGTTATCATAGAAAGGCGCGGATAAAACCATACAACATTTTTAAAACTACTTTTAAAGCTTTACTTGTCACCTTTATGAAAGGAGATGCTGAAACTGGCCACCGTCGTTGTCCATACATTTTTGGCACTTCTTTAGGAAACTATCCATACTCGCCGTAGTTCACGTTGAGAAATACTGGCAATTTCCTGGCGGATATTTTGTGTTAATTCCTCCAGGTTGTGTGTGTGGGTTTGTCGTGTACACTTTATGTTTTAAGTTCCCCCAGAGATAGAAATCGCAGGGGGTTCGGTCGGAGAACCGAGGGATCCACAAATCTCTATTAATAATTCTGTCCTCAAACACACTTTCAATTGTTCTTATCGAAATGTTGACTATATGAGCTGTTGCAGAGTCTTGTTGAAAAAAGGCAAAATCACGCTCCCTGTTTGTTAATTCTCTAAAAAAGGGGGCAAAACTGAGTTCACATATGTACGGGTGTCAACTGTTGACTCGAAAAAAATTGACCCTATAACTCTTTTTCCGCTCATGGCGCACCATACATAATGTTTTTCGTCATGAAGGGGTAATTAATGAACAATATTAGGTTTGTCAGAGCTCCAATAACGATTATTTTGTGTACACACATATCCATGAAGGTGAAACCAATCCTCGTCCGTGAAAAATATTAAATATGGGTCTATTTTCCCATTGTGTACACTATTGAGACTCCACTCACAAAATGTGCGCCTAATACAGGATCACCTGGTTGAAGAGTATGTGCCACAGTTATTTTATATGGTTTTAACTTCAGCAATTTGGTAGCTATTTGCGCAGAGCCATAAGAATTGCCTGCCTGTTGTGAAAGACGCCTAAGTGATTTTTGGGGGAAGTTCTCCAAACGATGACCGATGTCGTCTAATGTTTCTTCGGTAAGAACCGTACGTCGTCTTTTAGATTTTTTTTAGCCTGAACACTTCCTATTGCCTGAAATTTATTGTAAAGTTCGTGGATTGTGTAGTGGCCTAGAACGTTTACACCTGGAAATCATTCTGCAGATCGTACTTTCACTTGGCGAGCTGACTGAGTTAACATATACGAATCATTAATAAATAGACGCTGTGCAGTAGAAAACATACGTAAGTACAGGACAAAATAATAAATAGCTCGTAATAACTGAACTATCACATCACCGTCGACTCAATACTGCGTTTCACACTGCAGAGCAGAACCACGTCGACAGCGTGACCTTGTTTATAGCAGCAGTGCATTATCATGTTTCCACACACCCAGTGGATAAACATCGCGCAACCGGTTCGTAATTTATTGGCTCTCGCGTTACTTTAGAAGTTGTTTGTTCATCATGCTGATCCATCAAGTCTTTAGTTTAGTCAATATAATCTGTTTAGTGGTCCAATTAATATCCTTCTTACTTGGATAAATCTCTAAAAGTGACCACAGAATGAAGGTATGACTGACATCATGGATTTCAGCTATTCCTTTTTAGGCCTCATCCAAATGCACTCTCTGCGTATGCTCCTGAATAGGAGACATTCAAGCAAATAGGACACTGTTTAAGAAGCTATGTAAAGAAACCATTTTAAAATTGTATTAAGTCCTGGTGATTCCAGTCCTGATATATGGAGCTGAAGTATGGACCCTCACAAGTAAATATAAACAAAAGATTGAGGTATCAGTGATGAAATTGTTACGTCCAATGGCTGGATACACTCTTTTGGATCATAAAAGGAATGAAGTATAAGGAAGCAATTAGGAATTATAAATATAGTAGAAATGATAGACAATAAAAGACATGAATGGTATACGCACTTTCGTAGAATGGATTCACACTGTAGTCCTTTCCAAGTGTTAAATTATTATCCAACTGGTAGAAGAAATTAGGAAGACCACAAAAAGCGATGGAGAGATCAGCTATAACTCTGTGTAGCCGGAACAAGCCTTAAGGTCCAGACCGTGTAGTTTATGATGATGATGATGATGATGATGATGAACAAGCATGTAAGACTGAAAGTGGAGTTAGGAGTAAGCAGACGGAGGGGCCCCCAGTAACTCCAGCACAGCATCGAAAGTAGGCCATATGAGCCCATTTGGCTTCCAACCTGTCCCTTGGAAATAAAATTGAAATTGTGTTTTCTATGTTGGGTCCTAAGAGGGAAACTTTGCGTGCTGTACATCTATGACACGGAAACCGCCAGCCTTACTTTCCTTCCGAAGGAAGCCATTCTAAGGATTTTTATGTCCAAAAAAAATCAATTGCCCTCCGCCGGGTTGCCCGCGACCTCGGAAACTAGATGTACCCCTAGACCACGGAGGACGACTGTTCCTGGGAGAAAGGGATGAAGGGAAGACCAGATACGGCTGACGAAGTGTGCTAAGAACGGGGTTCCTAACGATTTCAACATGTGCAAATGACGCTCCCTAAGCCCCGCGCCACCCATGGGTCCCCTGGGAATCGAGATAGCTCCCAGGAGGGGGACCCAGAACTCCCAGCAAACGCTAGGGAGAAATCTTTCAAGGCGCAAGTTCCACGTCCTGTCGCAATACACCAACCGCCGTCGCCTGGTCCTATAATCCTGAAAGAGATAAATCAGGGATTTCGTGTAGAAGGAGAAACCACGAAGAAACCCATTGTCAGAGTGGTCTACCCAACGGGAATTAAACCCGGAATCTCTCGAATGCGATCCTCACACGTTGCCGCGGAACCATCTCGCTCGGTGGTAAAAACAGTAGTTATGTTCTGACGTTTTATTTATTTTTCTGTATTTATTGTTTAACTACGTGGTTATATCGCAACGGATCTCTTAGGAGATACATTGTGGATCGGTGTGTGGCGGACAGTTAGCCTTCTAGGTCTCATTCCTGTACCCTACCATCTTGCTTCGTCACATATCTACAGAGGCATGTATACAGCAACTGTACCTGCGCTTCCACACGTGCCGGGCAGATGGCATTAACGTACCGTACAGTCTACCTACTTTCATTATCTGTGGATAGATGGAAACGCATTTGTTTTGCAATCTATTTTTCATGTTTTGCTATTGTTTTAGACTTAAGGCGGAACTTTGGGTCGTTATATTAAATATCCAATATGATATTTACTTGGAGACTGAGGAAAACCACGAAGAAAACCCTAGTAAGAGTGATCGGCCCACGGGATTTGAACTCGGGACCTCCTGAATGTGGGCTACAGACTTACGGCCTAAGCTATCCCGCGCGATCTGACGTTTTATTGTTAACGCATGTAAACAATTAATTCCTAAAGCGATGTAGAGTTTCTTGTTTTGTTAGATGTGCGTGGATTTTACACTTGAAGTATCTGAGAAGTTGAAACTCTACATCGAGTGTATGCCTATCTCTTTTTCAACTTCCTTCCGCGTGCGGAATGAAATCAGAGAGATGCTCTCACTGGCCTAAAAGAATAATGAGGGCAATGGAAAACCCGTGGGAGGCCGAATGATTTCCTCTCCCTTTCCTACTGGAACACACGTTCTTCCTTTGACGGTTACTGTTTCCTTGCCTCAAGTGAGCCAGAATGGCATCCTGCCTTAGACCTGTCGAACGTCCGTTAATGAAAGATAGAGGAAACGGAATGGATTAAAGCTGCACCACTCTGTGGAATTTGACTCTGTATGCGCCTTATATTACAGCTTCTGTGGCCGACACGGGTAGACTCGTGAACGGGAGGTCTGCGGTTCAAATCTCGCCAGGTTCTGACTCCTTGTACAGATTTTCCTCAGTCTTCATAACCGTCAAATGCCGGAGAGGTACCCTAAACTTAGGTCTGGAACGTTTCCTTTCCGAATTATCATCTCATTTCATTATTATCAGTGTCACCGTCTGTGGTGCCATATCTAGTAAGAACGGACGTTAAATAACATTAAAAAAACTTCTGTTGTAGGGTGTAAGTATTAAACGGACTTTGTCATCAAGAATAATAATGGAACTATACGACTTTCACTCCAAGTTGTCTCTTATTTTCATAATTGTTCCACAAATTATTCATATAAAAGCTTATTTCCCACATCTCGCACTTTCTGTTAATCATGATACACATTCGTCAGAAATGGTTTCAATAATATTGGTATTCCTTAGCGACAGGCGGTCTCCATTGCTTATCAGATTTATGGCTTCCTTCTTAGGCAAGCTCAGTGGGGTTCGTTTCGCGTGCATTCCTCTCCTGTCAATATTACGGCGTACTTTACGTTCAGCTGTTAGTGAGGACAGCGCCAAGATATATTATTACAGGTACACAGGTATATTGAGGTGCATAAAAAGTGTGCCATAATGGAATGTAGCTGTTCATGATGGTACTGACAAATCTAGCCATACCCTCTGCCAGCATAACCTTCTCTGTTTTTGACCACAATTCTAGTCAATTCGCAATAATGTTGATGTCGGCAATAATTAATGTCGCTCTCAAGTGAATGTCGTAGCTGTCGTCCAGTTTAAGACACATGCAAATAATTCTTCACCCCTTCCTCTAAAAGGCCAGATTATGTTGTGTTGGTTTAACCTTGTGTAGTAGTTAATACAGGCGGTATCTGAACCACTCCTTCATTTCACATGGACTATAACATCGTTCATCGTTCATTCATTATCTGTTTACCCTCCTCTTATGTAAGACTTACACCCCCAGGACTTACAAGCGGAAGCCAGCGGCCCGTCAAGGTGCAGACACTCATGGATCAGACAGAGCAACCAGGATGGGGGATCAGCCCGATGCCTGGTATGGGATGAAGGAAGTAGATGAAACGAAATGTTGGTGAAATGGATGAAAGGAAAGGTGATGATGGAGCAGTTGGTGGAATGAATGGCGGGGGAAACCGGAGAACCCGGAGAAAACCCGCCCAGACGCCGCTTCGTCCACCACAAATCCCACATGCAGGTCCCTGGGATTGAACCCGGGCCGCCTCGGTGGGAGGCGAGCGGTCTAACCACTCGGCCACGGCGCCGCCCTTGGTTCGTTGTTGTGTTCTTGAATTATTTTTCAGATCAGTCACATAGAGAGCTGGGTGGAGTCAAAGGTTGTTTACCTGAAGGTGGAAACCTTACGGAGGGAAATACACTATTGCGATCTGGGGGAATGGATCACTCCTTATGCACATCATTGCACGTTGGCGAGACTGCGGTGACCACCTACTGCCAAAAGCAGGTCGAATATGCAAGTCTCGATGGGCTGTTGAGAAACACGAGAACTTTCATAAGAGCATCACTTACTGACTACAAAAAAGTTCTTTGACACTAATTACATACAGGTTGTCCCAAAAGTGCTTGACCGAGAAATAAAAAAATGGTAAACTAAAAAGCCAAGAAACAACAACTTGTGCAATTTATTTCTTCAAAACTTACAACAATTGTTTGAAATGCTTCTCATTTATTTCAATGTAATTTTTACAACTCTGTTTTACATTATTAACCAAATATTTACATAAATATTTGTTATTGTTTAGTGATTCATATTCTTCTTCTTGGATGAATGCTCTAAAATGTTCCAAATTTCCAGGCATTTACGTAAAAGCATTATTTTTAACAATTAGCCACACTCTAAACTGTGATGGTTTTACATCTTATGACCTTGGGGTCAATCAGGTGTACAGGGCGATCCATATAAAACTGAACATTCTTGAAGACTTATAATTTCTCTGCAGAAAGTAATAAAAAAATCTGATGTGTTACACTCACATGACTTTCTCTACTCTTGTACAAACTATTTTTACAAACGCTTATTCTCCATATGCTTCATGTTAATCGAGATGTTAATCTTATTGCTAATTTTCTTGTAGATGCAAGGGGAATATGGTAGACATTAAGCGATAGTCAAATATTTTAAGAGCTGGTTGCTATTTGTATGTCCAGGACATAAAAAAATGAATAACGAATTCCCATTTGAGAAAAAGTATAAGTATTGGAAAATTTAGGGGAATAACAAGCAATATCTCGAAAAGGGTTCACTCGACAAAAAAAATGTATATGGCATAAATTGTGTATTTTAACGCGATCTACATTTTTTGTGTAGTTAAATTTTGTCTATCTCTTATGGTTTACCAGTTATGCAAAAGTCGTTCACAATGAAGAATACTTTTGGAGACATTCCCAGTAAGTCCGAGATATACATTTCATTTGTCATGAAAATATCTTAAAAATATGATATTTTAATCAAAATCGTTAGAGCCATTTTTGAGAAAATTAAAAATTTTGAAAAATGTTCCATGTAAGGGTAGTGTGGGTTAGGGGGATTTTCTTGAAGATCTTCGTGTCGCATCTCTGGAAGATACTGAATCTAAATACCAAGTTTGGTGTTTATCCGACTGTTCATTTCTGAGTTATGCTGTTCACAGGCACAGACACACACACAGACATGTTTCCAAAAATGCTTTTTTGGATTCAGGGGACCTCAAAACATGTATTTCCGGTGAAATTTCGGTATCGAATTTTTGGGTGGAATACAGTACTTCCCCTACTTACTATACGTAGTAGAGAAAGTAAAAAAGACCTGAAATGAGCCAAGAACGTGTTGATGTTCAAGAATGTTGACGGCCCGTTGTATTTCAATCAATAAATTTGTCTGCCAATATGTTTTCAGCGGAGAAACACGCTGCCAAACTGAGAAATGTATGTACGTTTATGACTGCAAAACTAGAAACTAAAAACTAATTAGCCTAGAGGGCGGGTTAGAGTGACATAGCCGTGATTTCCAGTTGCGGATTTAGAGAGCATAATGTCTTGGCACCTGAGCCCTGCAGTCATCATGCATAGCATAGCATATGCATTCTTTTGATACAACTGTACGAGTACTGCAGGCACGCACCCGTTGTTTACATCTGGACTCATTCTCTCTACTTCAAAATAAACAAACTACAGTACAAGGTAAGCCAACCTCATACAAACGGTCACTCTGATCCGCCCCTTACTAATTACTAAAAGATAATAATGGTCATAAGGCAACAATGGGTGGTAGGAAACCAACATCAATACCAATATTGTCCGCCTCTGTGATGTGGGCGTAAGGGTTGAAGTAGAATATTTGTTGGTAGTTGGAAGATGCTTCATGTTTATCTGCCCCACGTATGGGAGCCAATTTGTCGCAGTCACTTCGTGTTATCTTATTGCTGAGCGCCTGTTATTGTTTTACTACTTTGAATGTTGGGTTCTTTGTCCTCCGGCTAGCTATTATTACTACTCAGTCGAGCATATCTCTTGAACAGGGTGTGTAAACGGAAAGGATTTGTTACTGAAAGATAACACTTATAAAAGAATTTGTTTTTACACTTTTATTACCGTCACAATTAATTAATTTCACATATTGACTCTTGATACACGCCCGACTGAAACTGTTATATTTTCTAATATCACTATAATCACTTATTTGCTGCACATTATTAATTCGCGTATTTCACATTTATAACTAACATTACAACGCAAGAGATTCTGTAGAATTGCGCGACGTATAACGCGTGAACGATTCTCTTAAACTGTGCGACGTATAACCTTTGTATGATTCTGTTGGACTGAACGACGTATTACCCGCGAATCCTTCTGTTGGACTGAACGATGTGTAATGCACGAATGTTTCTGTTGGACTGAACGACGTTTGCCTTGTGAATTATTCTGTCAAACTGCGCGTTACCCGTCTCTGGCACGGAATTTATACTCCCTCACCCGATATGCCTAAAGATTATAACAGAGCTGCTATTGGTTAATAAAGCGCGCCAACATTAGCGTCTATTTTTATATCCAATCAAAATTACGAACACATATACTCAAGGGAAAATATTCACTCCATTTCTAAGAAAAGCGCGCTAATCTGACGTCATTTGCTTGTCTCTTATAATTGATAAACAACTCACCCCCTCGCTCATTGTTATCCGCTCCTATTGTCAGTTTCAGTGAGGCCGTGTAAACTTATTTCCTAACAATGCTTATAATTAACAAACATCTCAAATCAATGTCATACAATAATGGTTATTTACACTACAATCACTCTGGCATTTACATTGTTGTGATATAAAATACTGCCACAGGGTCTGCCTCATATTCAAGAGGTCCCGAGTTCAAATATTTGTTAGTGTGAGTTACCCGGATAAAAGAATTAGAAATAGGAGGAATTCCTTTTGAAAATGCAAATGAAAAGCATTAGTTTAAACTTTAGTGAAGTTTCTCTGAAGTATTTGGAGTTGTACATATTTGTGCACATTAAATACTTATGTTCTAAAGAAACCATGTTATTCGTTACGAGTTTTTATCTGAACCAAACCTAGACAGCGAATCATGAAAAAGCGCTGTTTGTACCGCAACAAATGAGCTGTAACGGAGACTACAGTCTGGTCGCCGTCATTTACAGAGAAAGGATATTAAACGTTCACAGCGTAGCGCTCTTTCAGATCTTTGTGGTTCATCACAGTTGTAATTTAGATGGCATGTTTGCTGAACAACCAATCACATGTGGAATGTATGGAACTCGCATACTTATTTCATCTTACTTCTACATGCCTTCTGCCTATACGTTTCTGTAACCATGGCCACATAAGGGTCTTTCATAAGTACGGTATAATGCAAATAAAACTAGAATTAACCCATTTAAAAATGCTCGGACACGTCAAATTTAAATTTGTAACATATGAGAACCCAATTGTTGCTAAACACGCTTTATTTGTCACTTAGGTGCTCGGTGTAGCACAATATTTACACTTGAGATACTTTTGACACACGCTCAGAACAGAACACAACTGATCCGTCGAATCGAATCACAACTGAATTGCAGAGTCACAACTCACAACTGAAATGCCTCGGCACTGTCCACCTTTAACTGTTCAAACTCTTCGACTTTTAGCTGCGTAATTTTCTTAAGTAACTGAATTCCCTCACTGGGCAGGCAGAGCATCCCTTTGTATAGGCCCCGCATACAAAACAGAATGTTCACAAAGAGAGGTTACTAGAACCTGCCGAAAGGAATTTTCTGGGGCACAGAAGATTACCGATAACTTCTGTAACTTCGCCGGTAACTTCACTCGAGCGATCACAATATTTTGAAAGGAAAATTTTACCAGAAAGAAATAAAACTGTTCAGCCATTATTGTACAGGTATAAGTCATCGACAAAAATTTTAAACGACAAGATCTTTTTTCTTCATCTTTCTGAAATGTATCTATATTATTTTCTTTAAAACACACAATTTATTTTAATTAATTTGTCTGTGACATCAGTCATTTAGAGATATCCGTCGCTATTCATTTGTTTCACGCGATATCATGGAATGGAAAGAATATGAAATTTCAAGACCAGCATGTACAGACTAGGTTTTAACATCTGAGTATCGATTCGGTTTCCTCTATCCAGATTGTACCTTCAAAGAAATGTGTAATGAAGCAATTTCTGCAAAAGGTTTATTTCAATTAAGATAGATACAGTAGATTAAAACAAGCTTTCGCAAGAATGGTCTGTAGAAGATAATTAACAATAAGCAATAGTGAGCAGAGAAAACTATGTGAATGTAGCACATCCGATCGTTTTCTCAAAATATGCTACTAATATGCAACAATAACCTTCTCTTTGTTAGCGAGCAAATCGGTTAGGTAAAATAGTAGTTTCGACATTATTTGGCAGTCTTCTTCCGCACGGAAGAAATTTCAACGCAGTCAGGTTTAACAAGGATGATAAAACAAGTGGCTCTTCGACTCTCCCTTCTTTGGCAACGAACAATTTGATAACTTCAGGAGTTACTTGGAAGGTCATTGCAGGTGCTCAGCATTGTTACTCTTGAGGCTGAGGAACAGAGAAAAATATACAAGACAAGCTCTTGTCCTGAAACCTGCACCAAATGATAGTTGTTTATGATACAAGAGTTAAAACGGAGATTCTATTTTGTGAACCGAATAAAACTGCTTTGATCATGCGTGTCATACGCTATATTTGACAGTCGTCAATACAGAAAATTATAGGTTATGAATTAGATGCTTTTTACCTATTTCGTATCTGTGGTGCTCAGCACGACTTGATGGTCACATGTTTCTTTTAGCATCAATGCTAACAACACGATGAGTTAGAAAAACACATTGTAGATAAAGAAGGCCATGAGAATAATTCGGTTTGTAATCTTCAGACATCCGTTTCAAGAATGACATTAGTTTGTAGTATTTAGTAATGTCTTTGTTGTCCTTGACATTGAGGTAGAGTTTGATCATAGAGTAATTTGCCCACAATGTTGAAGATATTGATGTTTTGGTTTTATCTTCAAAATATGCTGGTAGCACATTTTAAATAGTTGTATGTTACTTACCTTGCACCATTTAAGATACCTATTATATGCTATTTCGTACTGTCTTCTTGACCTTTTTGGCAGCAATTCTAATGTTATCCTCTCCTTTGCTTGTAAAATTATTCATATTCCATTATTGCTGCATTCAGATTATTCGTCATTACATCAACGATACAAGCCTCTTTGATAATAATCTTTCGGTAAACCTGGAGCGTTATAATTTTATACCATCACCGAGTGGCACAGTTTTCTCCTTTTAATTAAATTCATCTACTGTTACAGCACTTTAAAAAATCTTCGACTGTTTATGAATGTCCTTATTTGCGTTAATCGGTGGAGCGAGTATTTGTGTTCCTCAACATATTGTGATGCAGCGGCTATGGTCCAAGTTTATCGGTAGGTCGGTACTAAGCGGTTGGTGTGAACAATAATAACCATCGCTCGCCAGCGTAAACACCGAGCATGTTATCAGCAGATAACTAGAACCTTCTGGAAGTGTGTCGAAATAGTTTCTAGAATATTTGAGAACTTTGAACTTTGTGGAAAGGTTCCACTGACTATATTTATTTTTTATTTATTTATTTGTGCTAGCAATCTTCCTTAGAATATGGCTATACATCAGCCCAAGCTGTTATCTTGCCATATTCTACCCATATTACACTCTTATTATAACATAAAAATGATGATAATAATACAAATAGTAGTAAAAAATAATAGTAATGATACCAAAATAATAATCTTATAGTACTAATATATAATAATAATAATAATAATAATAATAATAATAATAATAATAATAATAATAATAATAATAATATAATTACATAACTTAACATCACTTGATGAAAATAATTTACATCTCTTTTTATTGTCCATAACCATTTCTTTTTTACTTTGGACAAGTATTCTCCTACCTTTTTACTATCCTTGTTAAAAATCTTGCTTAAAGCTACTTTCCTGTCCCGTTTTAACCATTTCCCATTTATAGCTACCTTTCTCCAATGCTGTGTACCTTTACAGTCAAAAACGATATGTTCTAAATGTTCTCTTTCCCCACATATTGGACACTGGTTCTGAGGGAACCCATTTCTCATTCCTATTAGTCTCCATACACCTGCTCGTATCCAGGCTATACTTTCTCTTTGTTCCTTATTTGAGTTATCCACATACTGTTCTCTAGCCCATACATTTTTTATTAATATATATGATTCCAAGGAACTTTTCTTCCCAATGTTGCTAAATAAATTTTGTATCTCTATATCTTCAAACCTCTGCCTAGCTTCTTTCCAAAAACCGTTAACATTATTTTCCCTCCTCCAGATTTCCCCTAAACCACTATTTTCCAAATTAGTTTTGTGTACTATAACTCCACCCATTTTTCTTTAAGCTCCTTTCTTGGAATTCCAAACACTGCCTCAACAAGTTCTTCTCTTCTAAATTTAATAGTCTGTACCAATATTTGAGAGCTCTCTCCATTATTACCCCTTTCCCCCCACTCTCTGCATTTCAATTTGAGCAAATTCCTTAACTGTAGCATTTGGCAGGCCTAAAACTTCTCTGCAGAAACTCCTATGTACTATATCTATCTCTTCCCAGCCTCGTTCTACTCCCCATATTTCACTTCCATATAACATTTTTGCTTCAACTACTGTGTTATATATTTTCTCTAGCCATTTAACATTTATATCTGGTATTCTATATTTGCACCCTCTAATCGCTGACATTGCCCCTTTCCCCTTTGTCAATACCAGTTTCTTCTGTTTCTCCCATTTTCCACCTCCATCCATTTTAACCCCTAAATATATACAATCTCTGACCACTTTATATTCCTTCTCTCCATTCATCCACTTTTCATACTTGCCCAGTTTGGCACCTTTCTTAAACACTATAATTTGAGTCTTCTCTTGATTTACTTTCAGATTCCACTCATCACAGTATTTATTCATTTGCTGTAGGAACTGCTTCAAACCAATCGTTGAAACTGATCCTATCACTAAATCATCAGCGAATAATAACCCAGGGATTGATACCTTATTTATCATAGGCAACCAATTATTATTCCTTCCTATCTCAGTGAGGATATCATCAATATACAGATTAAATAACACTGGACTTAACTTACATCCTTGTCGTAACCCCTTCCTTTGGTTTACTTCTTTTGTCACCAATCCTACTCCTACTTTCACACAAAATGTGTTGTCCTTGTATAGAGCTTTAAATAAATGCACCATCTGTTGGCTTACTCCCTTCCTCAAGAGTTTGTGCCACAACAATTTTAAATCAATGCGGTCATACGCTTTCTCCAAATCAACAAATGCCATGTATAATTTTCCCCTTTTTTCTTTTTCCTTTCCCCTTTTCCACCAGAGTTTTAATTATGAATAAGTTATCTACCGTTCCCCTCCTCTTACGGAAACCCATTTGAAACTCCGAGAGGATATTATATTCCTCTACCCAGTTTTGTATCCTATTAGCTAAAATCCCTGTGAAAATCTTTCCAACATTTGAAAGTAATGCTATTCCCCTGTAATTATTGGGCTTATCAACACTCCCCTTACCTTTATATATAGGATGAATTATTGCTTTCCTCCAAGCTTCGGTACATACCCCTTGGTTTTTATTACATTAAACAAATCAGTAAACATCTTTACTCTAGTCTCATCACTACACCATTCTTTGATAAACTCGGGAGGAATTCCATCAATACCTGTTGCCTTATTATTTTTCATTGCCTTCACTTCACTGACTATATAAGCGAACGCTCTCGTGGATAGTCCTCCAAGAGTAGTGCAGGCGTTAGCGGTTATCCATAAATCCGGCAAAAAGCCACGCTATTCTCTTTACCAAGCATCGCTTTCCCGCAAACTTCCCCACATTTAACTACCTCAGGAGAAGGATAGAATGGACGAATGCCATCACCTACTTGGGAGTTAAGCTAGGTAAGGACCTAACTTTCGAGGGACACATCAGAGACCTCGCGCATCGGGTCACTGGGGCTACGGCTTCATTGTACCCGAGGTCGGGGATGCCTGTCTCGCTTAAGCTACGCCTTTTTTGAGCGCTTATAGTCCCCGTCCTGCTTTACGCCTGCGGGATCTGGGATATGGCCGCAGACTCTAGTCTGCTGCTTCTGTAGTGGGTACAGAATAGGGGCCTTTGGGCTATCTGTTCTGTATACCGCTCCTTTCCCGTGAGACTGCTTCACGAAGCTTCATCTCTTCCTTAAGTGGAGGATGAAATTAGGCGCCGGGCCGCAAAATTCTACGACCAGTTGCCACACCATCAGAGCGCCCTCCTTCGGTCTCTTGGGGATTATAACCACAGAACACGCCGCATGGCATGCGGGCACATCTGGTAACAACGGAGCGCCTCCACCAGCAGCTAAGGCTGAGCTCCTATACAATCCCTTCAAGAGTAGCTTGGACTTTCAAAATTACTACACCTACATTATTAACATACAAATCACTTAACACCAGCGGTGCACAAGGGCCGTTGCACCGGCAACCGTTGAGGAACAAACTTTGTTACCTCCTTTCACTCCCCTAAAAAAATCTCAACCGCCATCCTGCAAACCCCATATCCCGTCACTACGTGGTTAAGCCCTAACACACCTTCGGGTTGCTCTCAGCCCGCCATCATGCCGTCATCAGTCGGTCAGCGAGCAATGAGCGAGTTGGATGAGTTTCCCGTGCATCACGTGCTGGTGACGGCTGCTGTGACGTGCAGTGTTCTGCTATGGAGCGACGGGTGGTGGAAGTCTTGTGTTCGGCTCCCTAGTGAAGTGAATCGTCCGACGTGAAGAGGTTACGTCACGGAGGAAGTGAAATGAACGGAAAGTTGAACTAGTTCAACTGAGTGAAGTGATAGTGTGAAGTTGAACTAGATAAAACTTAGAACAGTGACAGTTGAAAAAATCTGATGTGTTACACTCACATGACTTTCTCTACTCTTGTACAAACTATTTTACAAACGCTTCATGTTAACGTTTACAAACGCTTCTCCATATGCTTCATGTTAATCCAGATGTTAATCTTATTGCTAATTTTCTTGTAGATGCAAGGGAAATATGGTAAGCTTTAAGCGATAGTCAAATGTTTTAAGAGCTGGTTGCTATGTGGAGCATTCCATTCTTTTTGCATGTCCAGGACATAAAAAAATGAATAAGAATTCCCATTTGAGAAAAAAGTATAAGTATTGGAAAATTTAAGGGAAAAACAAGCAATATCTCGAAAATGGTTCACTCAATAAAGAAATGTATATGTCATAAATTGTGTATTTTAACGCGATCTACATTTTTTGTGTAGTAACATTTTGTCTATCTCTTATGGTTTACCAGTTATGCAAAAGTCGTTCACAATGAAGAATACTTTTGGAGACATTACCAGAAAATTCAAGATATACATTTTATTTGTCATGAAAGTATCTTAAATATATGATATTTTAATCAAAATCATTAGAGCCATTTCTGAGAAAATTAAATTTTTCGAAAAATGTTCCATGTAAAGGGTAATCTTGGGTAGGGGATTTTCTTGAAAACCTTCGTGTCGCATCTCTGGAAAATACTGAACCTAAATACCAAGTTTGGTGTTTATCCGACTGTTCGTTTCTGAATTATGCTGTTCACAGACAGACACACACACGAACATGTTTCCAAAAATGCTTTTTTTTGGATTCAGGGGGCCTCAAAACATATATTTCCGGTGAAATCTTGGTATCGAATTTTTGGGTGGAATACAATACTTCCTCTACTTACTATACGTATTAAAGAAAGTAAAAACTGGACAAAGTCATAATACGTGTATTCCGAAAAGTCTGTGATGAAAGAAATTTGTCCAAAAACTACTAAGTAAGTAAACCTCATAATTATCACGAAATCTAAAAGCAGGTTTTCATTTCACAATTACCTCAAAGTGCCAAAACATATGTGTGTATGACTTTTATGATTTTAGTAAGGTACATCATTATAAATTCATAAAAACACATTAAATGGCAGTTTGTTTTGATAAAATATACACGGGTATAATAAATGCTTACACTCCAAAATCCATAAAGCATTGTTTCAACAAAGGCTACCTTTGTGTATTTCGTTGATGTTAATTAAGTACAGAATAGGAGAAAATAGAGAACTATTGTTTTTGTAAAAGCGCTCTTTGCCTAATGGGAGCTCATGTGGAAATGTAATATCAGAAGGCGGAAAACAACTGATTCCGTTGTTGGCGAAACAACAAATTAAAAAGGATAACTAAAATATACTATAGGAAAATCCAAATATATGTTAGTGTAAGTGAATGATTGGCTATTAAATATTGGAAGAAAGCATATTAATAACTTTTTATAGAGAATACTAACATTTTACTTTCTTTACTATGTACTCACAATAAGTGGAGGACGTATATTTCATTTAAAAATTCGATGTGGATATTTCATCGGAAATACATGTTTTGAGGCTCCCTGAACAAACATATTTATAAAAATGTCCGTGTGTGTCTGCGAACAGCAAACTCAAGCACGAAGAACCGGTTAAACCGAAATTTGTTTAAGTTCAGAACTTTCCAAGGATGCGATACGACTTTGAAGAAAATTCTCCTACCCTAAATACCCTTTATATTGAATATTTTTCGAGATTATTGACTTCCTCAATAATGGCTTATCTACGACTGAAGCTTTCATCTTCTATAGTTTTAATGTTATCACTATGAAAATTTATACACATGTTAATATTCTTAACAGAAACTACTTTACCAAATTTATACAAAGTAACAATACTTGTTCCAAATTTATTAATATTTAATTAGTTTTAATTATCACTCCATATAAAAAATCCTTGCAAAAAAGCTTTAATTTGATTTACTTAAAAATGTGGAAATATTTCTCAGATGTGGGTAAATAAAAATTATTGGGGGTTTTTATATCTTGTGGATAGTTACCCCACAAAAATTCATAAACTTTGCTTCCTCTGAATTTCTAGACAAATGTAATTAAAATTACAATTGAATGTAAAAAGACATAAAAATGGTTACTCATAAAAACTAACCACCACCTTTAATTCTTGAATTTTTCGTTGCATTATCTGTAAATTTTAATGTATTTGAACAAAAACTACAAGAAGAATTTTATACAGAGAAAAATTCTGGTAAATAATGAACTGAGAAAAAAGAAAATTAAGATCCACTCACTTTAGAACCGCCCTGCGCCTCAGAAACTGTTTCTAATCAGTTTTTACTTTTCTATCACGTACATAGTTGATAGAGAAGGTATTGTACAATAGAGAAGGTATCGTATTCCACCACCAAAAATTCGATATCGAGATTTCACCGGAAATATATGTTTTGGGTAGTCTGAATCCAGAAAAATCATTTTTAGAAAAACTTCCGTGTGTGTGTGTGTGTCTGTGAACACCATAACTCAAAAACGAAAAGTCGGATAAATACCAAACTTGGATTTTTGTTCAGTACCTTCCAAATATGCGACACAAACATTTTAATGAAAATTCTTCCAGCCCAAACAGCACTTTACATGGAACATTTTTCGAAATTTTTGATTTTCTAAATAGTGGCACTAAGGATTTTGATTAAAGAAGGAAGGAATTTTGTACAATCTTGTATAACTGGTAAACATGCGACAGGCGAAAACGTACTGCACAAAAAATGTAGATCTCTTTAAAACATACAATTTATTTTAAATAACTTTTTTTGTGCCACCAGTCATTTCCAAGATATCCGATATTAATAGTTCGAATTGTTCAATACCTTTCAAGTCCGGTTGATTTTCAGTAATTTCTCGCAATTGTATGGAAACAATATGGAATTTTAAGACCAGAAGGTAGTAACATTTTCTTCTTAAACATTTGACTATCGCTATCCTAACAAAATATATAATGTAGCTGTTACTGCAGAGGCTTTTATCGATTAAAATGAAGTAGATAGGCACATAAACTTTCGCAAGAATAATTTGTATACTCACTAATAAACGATGTAAGGCAGAGAAAGTCATGTGAATGCAATACGTCAGATTTTTAAAGAGCGTGTCGCTATGAGATGGCTTTGAAAAATGCATGCGCTTTGTTTGGCCACGATACGAATGGCTACTCATTTGAAAAGTATAAGTATTTGAAAATTCAAGCCACTCTACTGTTCTACAAACTATTTGTATAATCCTTGTTCTTCATCTATTTCATGTTAATCCAGATAAATATTTACAGAATGTTATTGTTAATTTTCTTTTAGGTGCAAGGAAAACATGGTAGGCTTTAAGCGATAGTCAGATCTTTCAAGTGCTGTTGCTTGTGGAGCATTCCATTCTCTTTGCATACCCAGGACATAAAAAAATCTGATGTGTTACACTCACATGACTTTCTCTACTCTTGTACAATCTATTTTTACAAACGCCTATTCTCCATATGCTTTATGTTAATCGAGATATCGAGATGTCAATCTTATTGCTAATTTTCTTGTAGATGCAAGGGGAATATGGTAGCTTTTAAGCGATAGTCAAATATTTTATCGCTGGTTGCTATGCGGCGCATTCCATTCTCTTTGCAAGTCCAGGACATAAAAAAATGAATAACGAATTTGAGAAAAAGTATAAGTATTGGAAAATTTAAGGGAATAACAAGCAATATCTCGAAAACGGTTCACTCAACAAAAGAAACGTATATGACATAAGTTGTGTATTTTAACGAGATCTACATTTTTTGTGTAGTAAAATTTTGTCTATCTCTTATGGTTTACCAGTTATGCAAAAGTCGTTCACAATGAAGAATACTTTTGGAGACATTCCCAGAAAATTCGAGATATACATTTCATTTCTCATGACATTATCTTAAACATATGATATTTTCATCAAAATCGTTAGAGCCATTTTTGAGAAAATTAAAATTTTCGAAAAATGTTCCATGTAAAGGGTAGTCTGGGGTGGGGGGATTTTCTTGAAAACCTTCGTGTCGCATCTCTGGAAGATACTGAACCTAAATACCAAGTTTGGTGTTTATCCGACTGTTCGTTTTTGAGTTATGCTGTTCACAGACACACACACAGACACACACACAGACACACAGACACACACACAGACACACACACGGACATGTTTCCAAAAATGCTTTTTTTGGATTCAGGAGGTCTCAAAACATGTATTTCCGGTGAAATCTCGGTATCGAATTTTTGGGTGGAATGCAATACTTCCCCTACTTACTATACGTAGTAGAGAAAGTAAAAATAGAATAACGAATTCCTATTTGGGAAAAGAGTATATAAGTATTGGAAGATTCAAACAAATAACAAAGAATATCTCGGAAATGGTTCACTCCACGCCAAAAGGTATATGACATAAATTTTGTGTTTTAACGAGCTCTACGTTTTTTATGTAGAAAAATGTTGTCTATCTCTTACGGTTTACCAGTTATGCAACAGCAATTCAGAAAGAAGAGGACTTTTGGGGACATTCCCAGAAAATTCAAGATGTACAGTTCATTTGCCATGAAAATATCTTAAACTTATGTTTTAATCAATATCGTTATAGCCATTTTTGGGAAAATAAAATGATCCACAGCCTTTCTTGGTCCGAGACTTTTTATCGCCTCTGAATACCAAAAACTTGGTCGGCCTTTTTTCCGGACCAAATGAGTCTGGAGGTAGTTCAGGCCTATGTGAAATATATGAATACGGCCCTTTGTTATTCTTTTTGAAGTCCCATCGATTTTCAATTGTTTCCGGTGATTGCATGGAAATAGTATGGAATTTTAAAGCCAGCATATAGCGTCCAGTTCTTAAACATTTGATTATCGCTGTTCTCTTTGTATCCTAACGAAATGTGTACTGTAGCTATTTCTGCAAAGGTTTATCTGGATTATAATGAAGTAGTTGGAAAAATAAACTTTCGTAAGAATAACTTGTATACCCATTTATAAACAATACAGGGTAGAGAAAGTTACGTGAATATAAAGCTACTTATACAGGATAAAATTGTTGTCCAATACAGTACATTACAAGATTTTTCAAGAGTTGCAACAGCTTCACAACTTTTCTTGTCAAATTGCTTCCAATACTTTTAAAGTCTTGAAAACAAATACGGACATGCTCTAAACGGTCAAAGGTTTGACAATGATTTGATGACTTTAACCAATGAAATGCAAGTATTTACAGTGCGTCACAAAATCTGCAACTTGGCGGAAAGCGAAAAGTAAACAAAAATGGCTACCCGGCCAAGGCATGTCGTATGCGAACATAAGTTGGTCATGACCGTGTGTCTAGGACTCTGTGGATCACCACAAGATGAAGCAGATGAAGGCATATGAAGAAATAATTGCCAGGCAGTTTTCCAAACTAAGTATACATTAATGCAATGTTATATGGTGTGGTTATCCTATCAGTTGTGTTACTTCCATTGTGTTCCATAATCGTAATGTGATTTCATTGGATATAATACGTGAAAGTACTACATAATATTAGTAAAGAACAATATTTCATTGCAAATTGTTATACTTTGACGCAAATAGTAAATTGCTTTGTGCGTGATAAATTATTTATTAATGTGTTCTTAAGGGTTTCAGTTTGAAAAAAGACAGCTTGTCACTACACATTTATAACGTTGTCAGGTCTTGTCAATCTTGTCACATATTGAAAAGTGTTTGACAATCTTTCTTGTACAAGGGGCTTAACACATCGAATGTTTTATTTAAGAAGTGCACTAAGTCATATTAAAGCCTCGATTCTTAAACACGAATTGGATTTTGTGTAGTCGCTATGCGTGTATGCGAACATTCTGATTCTCATATGTGCATCAGCTTGTATTCTCATCGCCGTCAAGAGCGTGGGAAGCCATATATATAGCTTCCTTTGCAGCTATTTATTTTACTCACGCATTTCACGGCGATGAGGAGGCCTGAAATGGCTCTTCAAACTTCGGCACTTGAGCCTTTGAACATGCATGGCACCAGAAACGGAAGCCTGCGATGGAAGATAAGCTATGTTATAGCCCGGTTACTGATTTTCCGTTCGGGAAACAAGGTTCCACAGCATCCTGTAGGGAGTACCTCCATTAGGCAATATGTCTAAGTGCAATGAAGAACGGCCGGACATTTCATTAGTGTTAACATTTCAAGAGCCGTGAAACTAATCAGGGAAATTCCGTCCCTCTCTGAGGATAGCATCCCTCTTTTGGGCAGCGCGATGGTTACGCTGCTTTATGCAACGCTGTGCATAGCGAGCATTGGTGGCATCCTCTTAACGGACCCACAGGGAAAACGCACCTGCCATTTTCATACTTATGTCACTCTGCTCTTTTATGGTACCAGCATTTGTGTGACACACTTTACAGTCCCATAACATTCTCTTTCCTTGTTTATCACCAACACCTTCTACAGAGTGAACCCGTAACAATCATTTATTTCGAAAACATGCGACATTCAAATTTTTGAGACAATTTCGAAATTCGGGAGGTCCCGGGTTCAATTTCCGTCAGGCCGACCACTCTGATCATAGGTTTTCCTGTCCATCATTTTCTTTCATCTGTTTCAGGGCTATATTCAGGCTATATTGGTGTGTTGTGGCAGGACGGTGAAATTTGCACTATTTCTGGCGCTTGATGGGACTGCTGGGCCCCTGGGGATCTTTATCGTCTATTCCCGGGGCTACTAGGTTGCGGGCGGCTAAGGCAGGACTAGCCGGCGACAGGATTGGTATAATGTTGGAATCGTTAGGGGCCCCATCCTTGCTAGCGTATATCGTCTTCCGGATCTGATCGCCCTTGGAGTATTCTCTTCATCCCTTCCTCACAGGGGTCACGTTGGAAGCACAAAGGTCCCATTATGAGCTACGTGACCGAGCGAGGTGGCGCCGCGGTAACGTTTGCGACTCGCATTCGGGAGGACTTGGGTTTGATCCTTGGCGACCGCCCATTCTGACCCATGGCTTTTTCGTGGTTTCCCCGGGTCGGCAGGCGAATGCTGCGGTGGTTTCTTTTCTACCAGGATTTCCTTTCCATATTTTTCCTTCATGTTTTAGGTGTTTTTCTAGGTTTCGTGGCGTATGACAGTGCCGGACAGATGGCGCGGATGCATGCTCAAAGGAGAGAGTAGTCCCTGTGGACACTAGAGGCTACTTGGTCGACGGATCACTCAACGCCTTCTCTAGGCACCTTCAGCGGTGGAACGGGTCTTCGAGCTTGCAGCTACTAGGGGCTTCCGCGGTGTCTGGTCTCTTTGCCTGCGGCCTGTAGCCTCCTTGGTTCTTTCACTTCACCTCTTCCTCCTCAGGGACGGTAGCTACAACAGATCTATGCAGGTCGCAGTGTGCGAGATGTCTCTCTCCGGTGTAACCTATACTCATGGCCTCTGTGCGGTGCTGTGCGCCAGTTACAAGAGGCCCCTCCGTCTGACTACTCCTAACTCTCATGCAAAGCTTCACTTGATTTCATCAATCAGCCATACCAGAAGTGGAGTTATTGCCGTATCACTTTAGCATTTCAAATGGAAACGGTATGTAATAGTGTACCACTTGTTAGAGCTCTTCAAAACAAACAACTTTTCTACGAAGCATTTTTATTAATCCATACTCTTTAAAGAAGAAAAACATACAAAAAGACACCGCACCGGGATACGCAGATAGCGATGCCATTCATATTGAGAAATGTTACAAAAAGAAAACTAAAATTAATGTTGGCAAAGGAAGTTCAGATGGCCTTGCACAATACAATGACAATCGAGTGATTTGTTTTCTTTATTTTTTAGCTAATGAAATAAGTAAAGCTTAACATGATTGCAGATACCTTACTTCTACTAAAAATAGTGATGGTTTTGGTATGTGATGATATTGGTCGAACGTTGTATAAATGTTTAGGTCTACCGAGCGTATGTGCACTGAGATACCCTATCAAATTCTATCAGACAAATTAATGGAGGGGAAAATATAGTTTTTTATGAACGTAAAGATCAAATGATAATACAGTTTGCGTTGTTAAAATGACTGAGTATCGACTCTTATTTCCCACATCACAAAGGCACTTGATGTTTTTGTAATGCGAGAAGTAAGAGTCAACTCAGTACACCTTAACAATGAATGCAACATCAATTTTAATAGTTCTTATAATTTTATATATATATACATATATATGCATGTGTATATACAGTTTACGTGCTTTGTAGATTTTTTAGATCTTTTATCAGCTTTATAAATTTTTGAAAAAATATGCAAAATGCAACTCTTTTGTACGCGGTGTTTTCAAAATTATCTTACATGCATTGAGTAGAACAATTTTTTTGTGTATTACTTGATTTTGCATTGGAAAATAGTGTTATATACTGGGTTGGGACGAAAACGTTAGCAGCTAGATATTACATTTTAGTTACCCCAGCATATACATGGGAGGCATAGCTGCAGAGGTAGCAGAGGATCAGAATCTTAAACTACAAATTCCAGAACAGGCGTGGGATAGTTATAACAAAATACACAGAATTTCACATTAATCACATTACATGTGTTTTATTCAGTATAAACACGGTGCCCGTACATCACACACAAAATATGAAAAGGCAGAAATTGATGGGAGATGCCACACAGACGAGACTACATTTACACGGTTCACATACAGCCTTTCAGATCCAACACTCAGACCAAACGTCACGCTCAACACACAACACACAAAGAAGTAACGCTCACTTTCCCCACTCTCTCCACCTCTGGCTAGGTTCGCCAGCCAAAAGGTGGCGAGTCGCCATGCCAGACGAACTTCAAACCCAAAGCCGAAAGAATTACTCCAACAATACTGTCGCCAACGACACAATAATGTATCTGGTGTGACAATACACACATACACGCTATAATAGGCTTTTATTTGACAGAGGAATAAAATGTGAAAGTTTGGAATTTTCAACGGTTTTCCCTTAGTATCTAATTTTCGACTTTTTATGACTTCACGAATTTACTTCTCCTCCAGTTTAAGTCACATGTCGATGAAAGTATGTGGATGTATGCACAAAAATTCTCTTCCCAATGCATGTAAGATAATTTTGAAAACAGCACGTACAAAAAGTTGCAATTTTGACATTTTTCAAAAATTTATAAAACTGAAGGATCTGAAAAACCACCAAAACACGTAAATTGTATTACCATTTGATCTTTATGTCCAAAAAAGTTACATATTTCCCTCCATTGATTTGGCTGCTAGAATTTTTTAAAATGCAGACGAATACTTCCTTAAGGGGGTGAATAGCCCAGCCACCACAAAAAATAGACATACTTTTCTCTTGAAATAGTATGAATTACTACAAACGTTTCCTACGAAAGATTTCTCTGTTGAAGAAAAATATCTAATGGTAACCTGTTTGACGCCCACACCCATTTGAAATTTTAAAGTGATACGCCACTGACCTCATTGATTGATGAAATCAAGCTCAAGTGAAAGTTTACGTGTGCTTTAGATATAAATATTTTTGTCAACGAACATTTTATTGACGTATTTTATGAAATAAATGACTAAGGGTGGGCTGGTTCATCGTGTGTATATTATTGTTCATTCCTCATGCACTTTACGTTTAATCGCGCAAACGTTTGCCTGTAAATTATTAAATTAGGCGTTATGTACTTACAAGAACTGATGTCGCAGATTGAGCTGCGATTTTTACTTTCTCTATTACGTATAGTAGGGGAAGTATTGTATTCCACCCAAAAATTCGATACCGAAATTTCATCGGAAATACATGTTTTGGGACCCCCTGAATCCAAAAAAAGCATTTTTGGAAACATGTCCGTGTGTGTGTCTGTGTGTCTGTCTGTCTGTGAACAGCATAACTCAGAAACGAACAGTCGGATAAACACCAAACTTGGTATTTAGGTTCAGTATCTTCCAGAGATGCGACACGAAGGTTTTCAAGAAAATATCCCATCCCAGACTACCCTTTACATGGAACATTTTTCGAAAATTTTAATTTTCTCAAAAATCGCTCTAACGATTTTGATTAAAATATCATATGTTTAAGATATTGTCATGCAAAATGATATGTGTATCTCGAATTTTCTGGGAATGTCTCCTAAAGTATTCTTCATTGTGAATGACTTTTGCATAACTGGTAAACCATAAGAGATAGACAAAAGTTTACTACACAAAAAATGTAGATCGCGTTAAAATACACAATTTATGTCATATACATTTCTTTTGTTGAGTGAACCGTTTTCGAGATTGCTTGTTATTCCCTTAAATTTTCCAATACTTATACTTTTTCTCAAATTTGTTATTAATTTTTTTTATGTCCTGGACATGCAAAGAGAATGGAATGCGCCACATAGCAACCAGCGTTAAAATATTTGACTATCGCTTAAAAGCTACCATATTCCCCTTGCATCTACATGAAAATTACCAATAAGATTGACATCTCGATATCTTGATTAACATGAAGCATATGGAGAATTAGCGTTTGTAAAAATAGTTTGTACAAGAGTAGAGAAAGTCATGTGAGTGTAACACATCAGATTTTATATAGTGAAACACTTAGAAGACGAAAATATCGTCTTTCTTTCCAGGGTCCATATTCGCCGGGAAAAATTAAAAGTATAAATGGAATTAATTGATTAATTGTGCTTCCACACAAGTCGTGTGTTGGACAAGGTTGGAAAGGTAGAATCAGACGACTGAAAAATTTAGTGCCATATGCGGGATTTGTACCATGGATCTCCCGGTCTCCGTCTGGTTGCTATAACTACTGAGCTACCACGGCAACATGCCGGCACGATATTAAATGCTCCAAGTGATTCGCATGTTTCCCGGTAAACCACAAGGAGATCTCAAATTATATTGAGATGACATACCCCAATGGCGACTTACAATGTGTAAGTACTTTAAGTCCCGGTCTTCATAGTTTCAAACACTAGTAGGTCAATTAATGGAATTAATTGTTCTTCCACACAAGCCGTGTGTTGGACAAGAATGGAACCTTGATTTTATAGTTCCTCTTAAAGAAGTTTGTTCTGAATATCCCAGCCTTATAAAATGTATTTATTCTTGTAAAATAGAAATATAACCGTCACCGTATAATACATCAGTGTGAAAAATGGTTTTCAAAGTAAACATATAATAATAGGAACTCTTACCATTATATTGTGGCTTTGTCCAGTATTCGCTCACTAAGTTCTCCCTGTCACTTCACTAACGAGTTCAATGTTCATTGTGACTTCACTTAGTTCACACTGCCATTCACTAATAGGATCTATTTTCCCTGTCACTTCACTTTCTTCGTGACGTAGTCGCATAATGAAATACGCACGATCATCCTCTTTTTTGGATGATACACTTTCTGGGGAATCGAACACAAGAGTCTCTAATCCCTCACAGGAGCAACATACATTAAACGTCAGAACTGTGGTCACAAACTCGCTCGGAGAACAGCACTTTTTGCTGCACCAGAAATGGACTCATTAACTTGTTGACCAGAGTTGCCAACCAAAAAATATCGAATCTCGCTACAGGTCGAACAAAATTGTGCTACAAAATACTACATTACATAGTTACTATAAGTTATAGAATAGTAGATCATAACACAAGGGGTAAAGGTAGGGTTTTATTTTGCGAGTAGCTATGTTTGCGAAACGAAGGCTGTAGGCCGAGTTTCACAATCCTATGACAAAATAAAACCACTTTTAACACGTGTGGCATATATTATTTTTAGACAGTGCTCGAATTTGTAAAACATCAATAATATTATATTGATTCCTGAAACTGAGATCACGTTTAGAACGCGGTTTTTGAAACAAGAGAAATGTCAGATGTTTTGATGTTTAGTTGATTCGATAGCAGTCATTTTCAGTGAAATTATTTTCAACATATTTTGCTTTGCACCAGCAGTGAAGCGATTAAATGCTATCATATTGCTTTCTGGATTTAGTTTTGGGTAAGTACTTCTAGTGTTATTTTTCCTGCTGCTGCTGTAATGTCACCTGGCTCTTCCATTTCAATTTCTCCTGAATTCATAATTTCTGCTATTTAATCCTTATGCAGGTTATACTGGATAAAAGAATAACGTTTTAGATCAAAGTAAGCAGTAGGCTGCCAACATAACGTATCGGTTAACTCTACAATGAATTGCGATAAATTGAAATAGACAATTTATATTGTGAACAGATAATGCGAGAACAATGAGAAATTAATCATATAAAAAGACACAATGAAAAGTAAAACCTAATCAAACCAAGTCGAGTTATTAAACATGTGCAAATACAAAGGGTAATTGCCGTGTGATTCGACTTGAAACCAAAGTTGGTCACACTGAAGATTATCGCATTAGTGTGATAATCTAAAGTTTTTAGTTTATGTGCACTGTGTTAGAATTTCTTTTTTTAGGCCACGCTGTATAAATAAAACTATCGTATTATGGTAATATAGGCGTATTTTAGCGACAGTAATTTATCCTTTGATTAAGTGAATAATTAACTTAAAATGTATTTAATCACTGTACATTTCTTAGTAAAATGTAAATATATTAATTTACTAATTGCCTGGGAAATGTTTGCGTTGTCAGTAGCATTTACATTCTTCATGTGTTTCTGGCTTTCACAGTTTTCAATAGACCAGTTTAAATTTGCACTGTCTTCTTTATCTAGTTGTAACATTTCGAAAAAAAATATTGTAGCAAATGGGAACACCAGTTGCTGCGAAAACATAATTTATTTATTACATGGTGCTCAACGTAACACAAACGTTACAATAAATCCACTTTGGCACACACTCAAATACAACACAACTGCTCCGTCGAATCAAATCACCACCAAATTGCTGAACTGCACGACTCAGAACTGTCTGCTGAATTACAATTCACAACCAAACTGCACTCTCCATTTGCACTGGCACTTCTAACAGAACTCAATACTCGACTCAATTCATCGTTTAACTGAGCTCAACACTCTTTGTCCTGCCAACAGCAGTCCCTTATACAAGCCTTGCATACTTTCGAGAACATGATCCTACTGGAACATGCCGAAGCCAAGGCTGCGGAATAAGTAAGCTGCACATAGAGGCTTTTATTTTACGCTTCCTATTGTTCTATTGTTTCCGCACTCATTATTGTTCCGACGGTCAGTCGTAGGCCCCGCTCAGGCACTGGCCGGGAGGGACAACCGACCGACCGCAGGTAGCGCCGCGCACGCGGTCATAATTTCCTTCAACCACTTATCCGAAAACAACGACAATTCGATAATTCTCCGCTGTATTCTCTTTCTTTTCTTAGGACTGGAGTATCCTTTATCACTATTATTATAATCTGGTTAATTCTTAAAATAACTAAATTAATTTTGTAGAACATAACTGACACTTTTTACATGTCTGTTTTAATAATGCTCATAAATTTACTTTTTAGAATTAAAATTTACAAAAGTCGCTAGAATTTTCCATTTTTTGCCGCAATGTCTCCCGAAGGCTCAAATTTTCTACATGTAGCGGAATTCCGCTACGGTTGGCAATATTGTTGCTGACTCACGAGAGCGCTTGCTTATATAGCCGTTGGAAGTTTTCACAGAGTTCCAGAACGTTCAGAAGCGGGGAGAAGGGAAATTCCAGAAGAATCACGTTATCTGTTGATAGTACTTCTGAGTTTAGGCTGGGCGAGAGTGCTACCACGTCTCCTCATCTCTGCAACTGCCCGGTCGGTCGGCGGTAAACTCCCGATTAGCTTGAACCATAGCCGCTGCGTTACAATATTATTATTATATATTTTTTAACTGTTACATGGCATTCGGTAAAGGCATAGAAAGCACTCAGATTTTCTTACTAGTTCAGTGAGATAATTTTTAAATTTCTCACTTTTAAGCTTGGCTAAAGGTTCCTTATTTGTGTGCTAAACACCAAATAATCAAGCTTTAGCTATAGACTTCAGCCTTGTTAGTACGTAAACACAAAATGGCGCCACAACTCTATTACCACGTTTCCATGGGGAGTTGAAATCGATTTGATTACACATTCCGTACTGAATACAATGTGCATTTCCACGTTAAATTCATCACATATTGAGATCGATTTCGATTCGCAAGGTTCGGGAATGAACGATTCAAGCTTTTTATGTTGGTTGATTGGATCGTCTCAGCGAAGGCCTAATCTGTTGAATATTTATTAATTTCTCTACCACATACATAGGTAGAGAAGTTATTGTATTCCACCCAAATATTCGATATCGAGATTTCACCGGAAATACATTAATTTGAGGTACTCTGAATCCAAATAATTCATTTTTAGAAAAATGTACACACGAACTCATAAACGAAGTCGATAAACCCCAAACTTGGTATTTAGCTTCAGTATCTTTCAGAGATACGACATGAATATTTTCAAGAAAATTCTCCACCCCAAATTACTCTACATAGAACAGTTTTAAAGTGGCTCTAACGATTTTGATTAAAAGACCATATATAATTTTCTACTAATAGCCTGTGAAGTTCTCTTTATTCGGAAGGAATTTTGTATAAGCTTGTATAACTGGTAAACGTTAAGCGATAGACGAAAGCGTACCACGTAAAAAATATACATCTCTCTAAAGTACACAATTCGTTTCAAATACGTATTTTTATGGGATAAGCAATTTCTGAGATATCCGTTATTATACGTTCGATTTATTCATTTCTTGGTCATTCGCTTTAAGTCCTATCAACATTCGGTTGTTTCTCGCGATTGCATGGAACAATATGGAATTTTAAGGTCAGCTCTCAGTTCTTAATCATTTGGCTATCCAGTTATTTTTGTATCTATAACGAAATGTGTAATGTAGCTATTTCTGCAAAGGTTTATTTGGATTAAAATGCAGAAAAATAAGTTTTATTAAGAACAGTTTGTATACCCACTAATAAAGATAGAGGGCAGTGAAAATGATGTGAATGTATCATATCTGAATTTTTTTGTAATTTAATAAGTGTTTTACTAAGTTTATTAAAAGCTGTGACTAACCTCGATGTTTCAAAACTGTCCATTGCCGATTTATATTCATTGACTGAAAGATTTGCCGAATCAATGAAATTATTGTATTAAATTTCCTTACTTTTACTCTCGTAACATAAATAATAAGTCATTGAACTAATATAGATTATACACACAATACTTATTTTCAAACAGTAATAACAGTATGTTATGATGCAAGTGATAAAAGTGGCAATTTATTTTCCAGCAGAGTTTTATAAAATATAACCACTTTTAACAAGCATATCATATATTACTTTTTTTAGTCAGTCCCTAGCATATAACATAAATTACTCTCAAATTATAATTCTTCAGTTTAAAGTGTGTATTTTTGCAGTAAATTTTATGTACAGTTATTTTGAACATTTTGAATATACATCATTGTAAAACATTTACTGTTGGCAATTTCCTTCTATTGCTTACCCTCTCCGCATCCAGCAAAATCTCCTCTACCTCATTTGAACCAATATTAATATTATTCGTCATTATACGAATCGTAAATCGATTGTCATTTGGTTTCAATAACAGCAGAAATAGCTTCAACTCAGGGACGCCTCCGGAATGTTTAAAATAAATAAAAAAATATGATGTGTTACATTCAAATGACCTTATTTGCCCTCTCTTATTAGTGAACATACAAATTATTCTTACGAAAGTTTATTTTCCTATATGCTTCATTTTCCAGAAATAGCTAAATTTCACATTTTGTTATAGATACAAAGGGAATAGCAATAGTGAAACTTTTAGAACTGGACGCTAAATGCTGGCCTTAAAATTCCATACTGTTTCCATGACATCGCGAGAAACAACTGGAAACAGGGCTTGAAAAGAATGGCTAAGTACTGAACAATTCGAACCATTAATAACGGATATCTCGGAAACGGCTACTCTCACACACATTTATTTGAAATAAATTGTGTGTTTTAAAGAGATCTACATTTTTTTGTATAGTGCATTTTCGTCTGACACTTAACGTTTACCAATTATACAAGATTATGCAAAATACCTTGCGAATGAAGAGGACTTTACAGGATGTTCCCAGAAAATTCAATGTATACATTTTATTTGTCATGTAAATATCTAATATAGGACATTTTAACCAAAATCGTTATAGCCACTTTTTAGAAAATAAAACGTTTTGAAAAATGTTCCAGTATAGCATAGTTTGGGTTTGGGGAAATTTTCTTGAAAATCTTCGTGTTACATCTTTGAAACGTACTGAACCTAAATAACAAGTTTGGTATTTATCCGACTTTTCGTTTTTGAGTATGCTGTAGACGGTTAGACAGACACACACTCTCACGACCTTTTTCTAAAAATGCTTTTTTTTTAATTCAGGGGGCCTCAGAGCATGGATTTCCGGAGAAATCTCGGTATCGAATTTTTGGGTGAAATGCATTACCACTGCATATGTTAAGATATTTATTCAAATGCTAAGAATGTTATAATAAATAAGGTTGTCTGCAAAAATTCGGCCCTGTCATTCTCCAGCAGACATCCACCTTACATTCCAAATTTATTTCTGTGTTAGAATAGTTTTAATATTCTTTTCCTCTCTTTACTGTCCATTTCCACTTGTCTCTCATTTTTTATAAATAACGTACCACGCTCCAGCATTCTTTAGTAAATATCCTTTTCATTATTATTATTATTTTGTCCAGTTTAAGCTTGTGGTTAATGAATTCATTCTTTCGGTTTCCAGTTTCTTTACATTCGGATATAATATATTCCAAGACTTTTTGCCCTTCACATAATGGGCTCTCACCCCTGAGTAAAACAATTTCTTTGACCTTTCAACTTGCACACTGCTTTTGTCCATGGTATACCCTGATATTGTAATTATTGTCAGGAAGATATAAAGAATTAAATAAAGAAATAATAATAAGGTAGAGAAATAATTACAATAAACAATTCTCGTGCATTAAATCAATGTATAGGATAATAAGCTTGAGTTGAAAGATTTGTCCGGAAAGAAGAAAGTAATTAAAAAGTCATGTTAAGAAAAGTCATTAGCACGAGCGAGAAGCGAATGCGCTAGGCATAAAGGTTCTTGGAATGCAATTAGGTTATACGTTCAACATTTGCAAAATCTCGTAGGCCAATTCTGGAAATTGGAAACATGAACGGTTGCTAGATGAGCCATAGCATAGCAACAAGGCGAGGTACTGATCGATATTCATTCGTGCACACCTTCGTGTATACATTCGTGACAATCTGATGATTACTCGTGTGTTATTTTAAGCGCTCAGTGATGCGATTGCGTAAGAGTTAGCGGCTATTGCGAGGGATCTTGCCGGTAAGCATTTTAGCGACTGACGGCAAGTTACTTTCTAGTTTCCTTTATTGCGGAAACAGTTTTTCAAACGTAAAGCTGATACTGAAGAAGTTAGGAGGTATAATAATTCAATTGTTATAGTTTCCATTTTCAAGGAATCATAATCAGTTTCATTATTTATCTTCAAACGGTCGACAACTCGCCTCAGTCAATTTAAACGGTGTTATCCTTTAAAATATATACTCACGCATACCCTGAGAAAGTACTCATAGCTCTACCACTGGAGCAGTTGGTGCACAATACAATAGAACGAGCTACGAGATAAGGACAACACATCAGAAGCAGGTAAAGTGTACACTGCTTCAAATTTGTCGCACCATCGCACGGCTTTAAAAATTCAGATACGTTATCAAAATTGGCGCCTAGGACGCTAGGACTTTATCAACCCTCTCTTTACTCTTTATTTACTTTATCAATAATTTTGTCTTTCCCAAGCACATTTGAACCTAACATAAAATATCAGTGATCTTTTCTCTGTTAGAGTGCTGAACAACGTTTCTATCCCTATAACCTAGCGTCTTCTTGCCTCTTTCCAAAACAATTTTTTTTCTCTTTTCCTCCAAACATTCCTTAAAGTATTTCTTAAAGTGCTTAGCCACCACTCGGTTAAGATCGATTTCCTGATATATAATAAGCAATGTTTTAATAAATATTCTTCATCTAAGTTTAAAATGCGGTGCCAATATTTTAAAACTCTCTCCATAATCAAATCTGTTCTTGCCACTCTTCCCATTTCTATTATGGTTTACTGCTACAATTGGTAAGTTAATAAACAAACAAATAAATAGTAGCGTGTTACTAGTTACACTATACCGACCTTATTTCGCGATTGCTTAAGGAATTCAAAATTTATACGATAGGTGTTGCATTTTGAGATGTATATTTAATATCCACTTTAGTCTATTTAATGACTATTAGATGTGCATTAAAATCAAAGTTGGTAATATTTTGGTGGTGTAATAGCGACTTCTAGATTAATTATCCTGTATTATTTACTGTTACTATGGCATAGATAAAACACGAGGCGTATTTTTAAAGGAAGTACCGATAATTTTTTAAAAAACAACAAAACATTATTTTCCAAATACTTAATTATCATTCATTACCTTTCACTTCTTCTCCACATAGACAGTCGTTATTCAGGCACTTGTAACGGGAAACCAATTTTTGTATGCCTTCCTCAAAGAATGATGCCGCCTGTATTGAAAGCCAAGTCTGCACTTCTTGTTTCACAACTCATCGTTGTTGAAATGTTTTCCACAAAGGGATTTCTTTAGGTGAAGAAACAGATGAAAATTGCTTGGTGCCAAATCCGGACTGTAGGGAGCGTGGTCGAATTCTTCCCAACTAAAGCAGATCTTGAGTTTGTTTGGCTGTGTGTGGCCGGGCATTGTGAGTCATTATTGTTTCCCATAAACCTCACATAATTAGCGATGAATGTTTGCTGGCGTAACATTTCTCGCATTCAAAAACCGAATCACTGATTTGACTTTACAGGCGGCGGGTCGTTCGATTGTTTTTAACATTTAAAACGCTCTAACAGCAGGAAAACACAAAGTGACGATCACTCATAGCTGCGTCTGGCTTCCTAATGAATGGAGAAAGTGATCGCGCATGCTCAAAATAGCGACTGCAAAATATTAAAATGGTACTTACTTTAAAAACACGCCTCATATCTTGTATATTCTTTCAACATCATGGCGTATTAAATTGAAAGAACCTAACCTCAAAAGTGAGAGCAGCGAAAGCCTTACGATAAACCAATAATATACAAAGATTTTCCAGAATGATCTTTGAAGTAGATAAGAGATCATTAGCCGATTATGAGGTCATTAGCTCAGATTAGGGTTATACAACAGAAGGGGACACCTTACCGATTACACCTGCAAGGATTGATTGTGACTACCATCCCCCAGGAAGAACGGATGAAGTGAGAGAACCACAGGAAGCTACAGATCGCATGTAGACAGGCCACAAAGACGCGCGGAAGTCCCTAACAATTCTAGGCTAGAAGTCCCGTTCCATTACTAGAGCTGCCTAGAAGAGGGCGATGAATGACCCGTCGACCAAGAGTTCTCTAGTGTCCACGGTGAGTACTCTTTGCTTTGAACAAGCATCCGCGCCATCTGTCCGGCATCGCCATGCGTCACGAAACCTAGAAGCACGCCTGGAAGATGAGAAGGAAACAGAATGAAGGGGAAATGATGGAAAGGAAATCGTGGTAGAATAGAAAGCACCCCAGCATTTGCCTACCGACCCGGGTAAACCACAAAAACAGCAGGGTCAGAGCGGGCGGTCGCCGGGAATGGAACCCGGGACCTCCCGAAAGCGACCCTCATACGTTACCGCGGAGCCATCTTGCTCGGTCGTTAACTCAGATGAAGAATTTAAATTCTCCAGAAAGCGAAAATAAGTTATAAAATAAAAATAAAACACGATGTGGTTGTCTATATATTCTTTGTTTTAAGACGGAAATAACAATGAAGCAGAAACAGTTGAATAAAGAAAAGAAAAAAGTGGGAAGAAAGAAGAGTTCTATATTGTTTCTAAAGAAAACGATATATCTCGTGCTTTTCTTTTTGTTCTTCCTTATTTTATTTTTATTTCATTATTTGTATAAATTTCATTTCGGAGCGGATACATGAGAGAGAGAGAGAGAGAGAGAGAGAAAAGGAGAAATTGTGAGAGAAATAACGGGAATAAAGGAACATAGAAGGGAATTACACTATTCTCTTTTTCCTTTCTAAATTCTCTTGCTAAAATGAAACGAAATTTTTCGTTCAAAAACACCACATACATAGCTGGATTTCTTTTGAAAGTAGGAAATAAACGCAAAAAGGAGACATTGCCATTAAATAAAGCAGCAGAGTTATGCATATTTGAGCAAGGCTAGAGTAAGCCACGCAGTGGAAATATGCAACAAGATTACAAAGCAAATAAGGATATTCGAATATTTATGTCGGGGAATAACTGCGCTGGAGACAAGCCAAATAAGGCGGTAAGGATATTCAACACAGAAACGCTGCGTGATAAAAAATCCTCTGACGTTCTTATACGAAATTTTCATTGAGCGAAGAAGGCGAAGCGTGAATACAGTGTGGTGCTAAAAATAGGCAGAAATTCACACCTTGTTTGCTTTTATCCCCAAGTCTGTGCGAGCCAGAATCTTTCAGGGATTTTAGCTTTCCTTTTCCTTTTTTTTATTCGTTAGTTCAGGATTCGGAGAAGTTGGTTCAAATGCCTGCCTTACCATGGAGGATTTGAGGGCTATACAGGGTCTTTCATTACAAAGGAGTAATGCAAATAAAAACTAAATATAACTAACCTTTAAAAAATGCTCGGTCACGTCAAATTTAATATTTTGAAAGGAAAATTTTACAAAAGGGAAATAAAATTTTCAGCTATTAATTTACAGGGTCTTATGCCATCGACAAAATTTAATATATTGGTATCAATATATAATTCAATAACAGCCCGCCTTAAAGCAATATGTGTATATAACAATATATAAAAAGTGTATATTACAGTCATTGTATATGTTTATATTATGTACATGTTCAATAATGTTATGTGAATGTATTACGTAATTTAAGAATGTAGGAGCTGTGAGAATAATAGGTTAAAAGTTGCTAACAATGAGGTAAGAATGATGTAACCTTGAGGCAATAATGAATATGAAAGTTTAAATGCTACTAGTCATTATTGGAGCAACAATAATTTAAACTTTGAGACAGTTTAAAAATAGCCAATCAACAACCAGAAAAAGCTTTAGTTAAATCAAGGTATTCTATTGGACTAGGATTAGCCAATCAGAGACTTGAAATACAGAAATTTACAAATTTAGGCGGTAGAAATCAATTTAGTTGCTTGCATACAGTGTTCCTAACCGGACCTGAGATGCGTCCTCGAGAAATTTAATACGTATTCGTGTGGGACGAAAATAGTTTTACGTGTTAAAAAGTGCAAATAATTAATTAAAGAATCTCACAGCTCTCTATATCAGTGAAGTGTTATTTAAAATCTTGTCAAGAATTAATAAAAGTAGTGAAGTAAAATTATAATCTGTGTAAGTCTACATTCTTAATCACACCACAACCCTGCTAAGAGAAACGTGTCGCTAACAATAATACTGACGCAACCGAGGCAAACATAAATATATAATATTTAAAGAAATACAAAGTTAATATTTTTAAAATTGGGGCGAAGGCTACCGAAAACCGGGTACTATACGTGCAGTTGCAAACAAATTTCAAGTTCGGCTCCCCAACAGTTGAAATATAATTCAACTACAATACAACTCCTACTTTAGTGCGCAAGCATGGGCGGGGGCAGATAACGATCACTAACGATCCCAGATTGGACTTATTAGACGTTGGTTAGTCCTAGCCCTCCGGTGGCCCCTAAGGTCCAGGGATGCCCTCAGAAAGCGGGTCCGTCAGCAGTATAACCGAGCCTGTTCTTACAATCCAGAAACGGATGATAGGAAACTGATGGGAACAGCTAGAAGAGGAACCATCCCAATATTCACCTACCGACTGGGGAAAGTCTGATAAAATCCAGGTCCAGAGTGGCCGGCCCTACATGAATCAAACCCGGGAGCTCCCAAATGCGAGCCTAACGCGCTATCGCGGACCCATCTCGCTCCATGGATAGGGAAAGCCATGCTAATGCAACACACGAATTGCTTTTAATACAGTTGTCCTCCAAACAATACAGCGAGAAAACCTGTCCTCTAAGTTTTGGGCAACTGATTTGGAAAGTGGTTTGAGGAGAATAGTCATGAGGTCAAAGAGGTGAAATAAATGACAAAAACATATGAGAAGGTGTCAGAAGGACATCAGGTGACAGGAAATTGAATCGGATTGTAAGTCTAGTAAGTGAAATAAAATTGAATTGGTGTAAAGAGGCATTTAACTTAGGGGAAAGGAAGGACCGGAGTTGAAGGTTGGGAGGCTGGAGAGCACAGAAAATAACTGACGATTCTGGCAGGAGAATCTGCGCGTTCTGTGGTTTGGATGAAGACTGGGTACATGTTTTGGTGAAATGGACATAGTTGGAGAACCAGCGAAAAATTAAATTCACAGAACAATTCCCAAGTCCTGCTAAAAGGAGATTGGCATGTTGGGATCTACTGGCTGACCAGAGGAACTGGTAAACATGGGCAACTTCCTGGCTAAAGTGCGCGAAGCCATATCAGTTAATAAGGGGCAATTTATTTCTATTTTTCTTGATTTGTTTTCTTTTTCTTCTTTGTGTCAGTTTTAACCTGCATCTTAAATATACATGTAAGGTCAATGACTCACGCATAGTTTGTGTAATAGCTTTAATAATTTGACACCAATAAATATACTTTATTATTTATCTAAATACAACTACCCACCCACCTACCTACCTATTATATTTCCGGTGAATATAAATTTTTGAGTAGAAGACAATACTTCTTCTACTTACTATAGCTAAAGGTAAAGTTAAAGATATGTATCACGGAGGGGTTCCCGGAACCGGGGCATAGCACCGCAATTTTTGCTTCCAAAGTGACCCCTGGGAGGGAAAGATGAGGACGACCAGATCCGGATACCGAAGGGCGACCAGATTCGGATAACGAAGGGCGTAAACGTGGACTTTAGGGTCTCCCTAACGTTTCCAGATAGAACATATCCGACGACACCCGGTCCCTACCCACAGGACACCAACCTCCATGGTCTCCCACATGGTAGACCACTAGGAGGAGAGACCTAACTGAGCGGTACCGCAGCACACCAAGAAGAAACTCTTGCAGAGCGGTAGCGCACCGTCGTCGGGTCCTACTACCCTGTAACAGATGATAAGGAGGATAATGGGTACAGGTAAAGGGAGGGGAGTCATGGTAGAAGTTGAACCACCCCAGTATTTGCCTGTCGACCCGGGGAAACCATGAGAAACCCATGATGGGCCAGAGGGGCGGCCGCCCAGTACCTCCCGAATGCGGGTTATAGGCGTTGCCGCCATTCCGCTTGGTACTTACTATAGGTTGTGGCAGAGAACATATTGTCACACTGGTGTAGTTCAGTAATATAAACAGAGCCACTAATGGTGTTAGAATCACCTAACGCTCATATGTAAGCGCGGATAATAACATTTAAGAAGAGCTCCAGTGTTCTAACAGTTTCCAGACTCTAACATATACTGTGATCATTTCGGTCTAATTGCTTCAAAGGTTCGTAATTTTAGGTACACACAAGTCTAATGAATTACCAGGTAGTCCCAAATGCATCCATTTTCAGTGATTGGGGGGGGGGTTAAATAATTATATTCGGATGATGCAAATGTCAGTTAATCAATAATGAAGTTCACGCTCGTAAAAATATTAATCCATCGTAATAATGAGCAATGGATAATGACTGGAAATGGTTAAACCCTCATTATCAGATTGAGGGATATGAAGAAAACTCCTATGTTGTTTGCGCCCAGCTTCTCTAGATACAAATAGGGTGATTAAATGAAACAAAGGAATGAAAAGACATTCAGAAAGGGTTGTGTTTTCCATAAAAGATTGCTACAGCCGATATCGCTAACACGAACAGCTACGGCAGTTACGAGAATCGTAAAAAATACAGGGCCATCAAAACAAAGAGCAATTTGGGAAATTTAATGCGGCAGTTGGCTCTTAAATGGCCTCTTGAGGTTCCGTTGAAAAATCGCCTTTATGTATGCCAGCCGTTCATATATTATAAAGTATAAGCTCTATTTTTAAAACAAGGACACATATCATTTCAACTATCATTTTATATGCCCTTATTTTTTTATCACTTCAACCCCTAAGGCCATATCTCGGCGTCTTTAGGCATTTCTTAGAAATTGCTTGTTAAAGGGGGTTCGTATATGCCAAAATGATGGCCTTAGAATTGCCTCCTATTTATAATTATGTTTTCCAGCTTTAGAGTTTCCTTACGTAATATTTAGCTTAGCTTCTTAATTCTGCATCCGGAATTCAAGGGTCGTGGGGAATGTATACAAATCTGGCATTCACGCATACGGCTAATTTTCCATAAAAAACCCTAGTGAGGTAAAGGATTTTAGCCTTAATTCCTCCCGAATGCCTGCGCCAATGTTGTCTCCTCATTTTATACACAAGCCGCAAGAATCTGCAAAAATTCTTCAGGATATAACACAGTACAGACAAAGGTAAGAGAAAATACATTCTAAGTATTGTGACAGTCCGCGGAGGTTACCTGCGGGCCGCCGGTAAGCGCTTCTAGGCTCGGCACCTGGGTGGGGTCTTCGACCGGCCGTCGGAACAATAAACAGTGTGGAACAATAGCTAGGGCTGGCCTCGTAGCTCAGTCAGTAGAGCACCTGCCTGCTGTGCGAGGGTCTCAAGTTCGATTCCCGGTTGGGGGTGGGAAGTTTTATCTAGTCAAGATTATTGTCTATCTTCCACATAGTCTAGAAGTATGGATCAGAGTGAATGTGTGTGTGTGTGTGATCTAATGAGTAAAACCCAAAGTTTACCAGAAATCTAACGAATACGGGTTAACACCTTTGCCTAAGACCATTGTAGTTAAATACGACATAAACTACCAGAGAGTATTGATACTGTTCAATGGTTCATGTGTGAAGACAAAGACAGAAGTGGAAGAGAGAGAATCACACGGTGGATTGCAGCGAAGTACCTCAGTTGGACAGGGATCTGTGATTGATAACATTTGCCTTTATTTACCAGACCCTTGGGAGCTTAGTTTTACTATCATTTCATCTAGATATTAATTTTCTGTTTACTGCCTGTGTTATGTTCTTTTCATAACTGTTGATGTACAGAAAGAATACCACCAATAGAGAAATCTACTCTGAAAGAGGGTTATTTTATTTTAAGCCCAGTAGACCTGACATTTCTTTGATATGTCACTGCTCTATGAATAACTGCACTTGAATTTCTTGTTGGTTAGACGTGTTTTCAAAGGTAACTATTCAATTGTCAATATTCAAGCGAGAAGTAATATTTGCGAGTAATCCACTCACCTTCACAGGAACACTCGGCCAGTCGAGCATGACAGATGTTGTTGAGTTATTCAATTACTGCACAGCATGTCCTTTCACTAGCACTCTCAGCATGTGCTTTGACCAAATTCTGATCAGTAGATCAAAGCAAAGTTAGAACCCACGTCTACATTCCCTAGGGAGTCATACAAACCTTTAATGAGCCAAAGGGCAAGTGTTTGGTGTGGAAGGCTGATGTCTGAAGCCTCTACTTGCAGCAAAGCCAACCGTCAGGTGTAGGTAATCAGATGGTCATTGTAATCGTTACAGGTTTTCAGGAAAGGCATTGAAAAAAGTTCTTTTGAGGTTGTCAGGGTTTGGGATTTTATACACTGACTAGAGAAAGTATTTTATTCCAAACAAAAATTCCTTATAGATATTTTACCGTGCACGTTTTGAAGATCCTGAATTCAAAATCTGATGCCTTACATTCACACGACTTTCTCCAACCACTATCGCTTATTATTTTATCTACCAAGTACTAGCAGGTAGGGAAGATATTGCATTCCACACAAAATACTATACCGAGATTTCACTTACATACATGTTTTGAGGTCCCCTGAATCCAAAAAAAGCCCTTTAGAAAAGGTGCGCGCGTATGTGTGTCTGTGAAAAGCGTAACTCAAAAATCGAAAGTTGGATAAGTACCAAACTTGGTATTTTGGTTCAGTATCTTCCAAAGATGCGACATGAACATTTTCAAAAATTTGCGTAATCTAAACCATCCTTTATATGAAACATTTTTTGAAATGTTTGATTTTTAGAAAGCTGGCTCTAACGATGTTGATTAAAATGCTATACATTAAAGGTATTTATAGACAAATGAAAGGTATATCTTGAATTTTCTGAGAATAGCTTGTGAAGTACTTTTGATTTGAAAGCAAATTTATATTATAATTTTGGCACTAATAAACAAGCGATAGACGAAAAAGTACTACACAAAAAATGTAGATGTCTTTAAAACACACAACTTATTTAATAACTTTTTTGTGGCATCGACCACTTCCGAGATATCTGTTATTAATGCTTCAAATTGTTCAATGTGTTGTCATTCTTTTAAGTTCTGTCGATTTAGAGTGTTTCTCGCGATGTCATGGAAACAGTATGGTTTTAAGACCAGTTCTTAAACATTTGACTACCGCTGTTCCCTTTGTATCTATAACGAAATGTGTAATGTAGCTATTTCTGCAAAGGTTTTCTCTATTATAACGAAATATATACAATAAACATAAATCTTCGTGAGAATAATTTATATAGAAACTGATAAGCGATGGAGGGTAGAGAAAGTGATATGACTGCAGTACATAAACTTTTTTATACAGCTTCTACAAATTATTTCCACGAAGGCTTAGTGTGGTATCTGTTAGTCGAGTGAAACCTTTGCAGAAATAATACATTACACATTTAGTTGCAAGTACAAAGGGGATATAAGAATAATCAAATGTTTAAAAGCGAGTGGCTATATGAAGGCATTGAAATTCCATACTCTTTCCATGACATCGCGAGAAACAACTGAATACCAAAGAATTTTAAAAAATTACAAATTATTGAAAAATTCAAACCAATATTAATGGTAATTTCGGAAATGGCAGTAGGGTATATAGGACAGACCTGGCGCAGTTTTTGCGTTTATATGGGAAAGGATAGGGAAAACGGGGGTATATGCGCTGGTTCACGGAGGAAAATGCGTTTATATGGGTAAGATAGGGACTACGAGGATCGATGCTAGGCTAGATAGAGGTTGAAGGAATGAGGGTATGCTTTATATGAGAGATTCGTGGAATACGAGGAGAAGTGTTGGACTAGATAGGGGTTGAGATATGGAATATGCATTTATATGGGAAAGATAAGGAAAACGTGAACAGAGGCTAGGATAGACAGATGCTGAAGCAGGGGGAATATGAACATATTTACAGGAGAGATAGGGGATACGTGGAGAGGTACTAGACTATTCAGGGTTTGAAGGGTAGAGTATGACTTTTTATATGAAGAGACGAGGAAAACGAGGGTATATGCTAGGTTGAGAGAACCTTCAAGGATGAAAAAATGCGTTTATATGGGAGAGATAGGGAAAACGAGGAGAGTTCTGAGGTAGAGCAGGGACTGAAGGAGGGAGAGATGTGCTTTATACGACAGAGATAGGGCATGCGAGGGGAGGTGCTAGTGCAGACAGAGGTTAAGGAGTATGGTATACGTTTATATGAGGAATATATGGAAAACGGGGACAGGCGGTATGATAGACAGAAGCTGGGCCACTTTTGCGTTTATATGGGAAAGGATAGGGAAAACGAGGGTAGATGCGACAGTTCAAGGAGGAAAATGCGTTTATAGGAGAGAGATAGGGAATACGAGGGCTGATGCTAGGCTAGTCAGATGCTAAAGGAGGGAGGGATACGCTTTATACGAGAGAGATAGGGAATACAAGGAAAGATGTTATACTAAACAGGACTTGAAGGGTAGAATATGGTGTTTTATATGAGCGAGATAGTGAACCGAGGAGAGGTACTAGGCTAGGAGTTTTGAATGATAGAGTAGGCGTTTATATGCGAGAGATAGGGAATACGAGGGTCGATGCTAGGCTAGACAGGGTTGAAGTAGGGAATGCGTCTTATATGAGAGAGGTAGGGGAATATGAGGAGAGGTCCTAGTCTAGACGTGTCGAGGAGCAGAGTATACGTTTATATGGGAGAAATATGGAAAACGGTAGAGATACAAGGATAAGCAGGGGTTGAAGGAGGAGGAATGTAGGTTTATACGGTAATATAGGAGTATTTCGATTATAAAACTTTTATCATCCAACGTTACAACACTTTTATTTACTTTTTCTAAACCTTACAAACTTTTTATATGTTAAACATTAGCGCGCGAGGCGGCGAGGGACAAACTGTATATCGGTTTACAGTGAAGTATACGTCCTAACCTATGCCCACCTTGTATGTTCTGCATCTTCTCATTGTCTATTCATTCCTAACAGACGTAACCAACAAACGTAACCACGTAACAAGACGTAACATAACGGTACGACAAGACGTCATACTAAGCAACATAAGCACGTAACCACGCAACATCACGTGACATCTCGTAACCAGAAACGTTACACGACGTAACAACACGTAGCAACTATGTAACCAAGTAACAAAACGTAAGAACAACACGTAACCAATCCATTGCTAAGGCGATCTAAACTAATTCATCCTTCATAACTTAGACAATAAGTACGAGAACCTAGCCTAGATTAACCCCGCCAATCCTAAACGTTCCTCTCATCATCCTTTCTAGTCAGGCATCGACTAACCTAATCTGGCTAACCAAAGATAACCTCAACTTTCTTTTAGTGAAATTGCAATGTTTTATTCAGGTTTTATTATTCGAGAGTTTTAATTGAAAAGTTTACGCCAACATACCTTTATTTTAGTTCCTTGTAGATGTCTCTCCCCTTTTATCTAGGCTTGAGACTAGCACTAGGATTACTCCTAATGGCAGGGTTACCACCTTCCCTTCCATCTTCTTCTTTCTTCATCAGGCGTCAGCTATCTGCATATACAGCACACAGATAACCTTCTTTTTTAAGATTGTAGACTCACGAGAAACTCTTTATCTTTAACTTACATTCTTTTAGGCACTGTTTGTAATGGCGTAATGTCCATATGCATATGTCGTTATCCCATCCTCAGCAATAATTCTTTTATCATCAAACGGAGTCAATGCAATTTTATTCACTTGCACTGTAGCAAGAGCATGCTTTCGTGATAGGATCAGATTCATAGGTGTTCTGATGATTTCACAGGTTTTAAGACAGTCTGTATAGCTGTCAAACGAAATATGGTGCTTAATAGCGCTACGTTTTATACCTTTAATCTTTTTTATCATTGACCCTTGAATATCTAAGGCATACATCTTAGGACGTAGTCCAACAAAGCGTAGGATGATTTTGCTATTAGCCTCATCTTTAAATTTTCCCAATACCTTCTTGTTCTGAGTAGAGTAACATATATGGTTGACAGGGTAATCAGCTGTATCGAGATGCTCAAGAAAACGTAACTTGTCCTGGTACACATCTTCAGTTGTAACACGATGAATGAACGAATCAGTGTCCATATACATAAGCTTCAGGTTTTCAGCTCCATAATAAGGTAACAAAACGTCGTAATGATAGTTATACATTAATGTCTTGGAGATGTCCAACACACTCATACCAATGTATATAGGCTTGTTGAATACAATCTGTCGGGAGGCCATATGTACTGCAGCTAGATTATCAGCATATATCGTCCTGTCGATAAACGTAGGCTTGGCGATCAGCTTCTCTAGAGTTTTTTCATTGGTCACCAGTCGTATATCCATACGATTACGCAGGTTCTCCATAGTTTTTCCGAACATAGCATTGTTGAACAATTTGTAGAGATCCTTCTCAAAATCATTTCCAGCTTGTTGTCGTAGTCTGTTGTTAAATTCTACATACGGTTTTAACCATCGAGACTGTTGGAATTGTAGCACACGATGGATTTTTGTTAACCGTAGCCCATGACTAAGAGCTTGCTTCAAAGCCTTGTAATGCACTACATACTTCTTTCGAGGTCCTAGATGAGGTATCAGTTTCTTTGTAGATGCTTCCAATGGTTTCATACACTCGGGCAGGAAAGGTAGATCGTTGTGTAGATCGTGAAGTTCTGCAGGATACTCGATGTCGACTTCTAATATGTACCCATGAGGATCATCTTCTTGTAGTCTTTCTAAGTCAATTTTTTCAGGCGATACCCACTCAAATCCACCATAAGGGAGAGCGTGACACATTGCCCACCCATATTGGTTATTAGCGTCGTCATATGTAATAAATTGGGTTGGTCTCGACGGATCAAACTTCTCCATATATGTGTTATTAGCCTCTGCATACCGATGGGAAACTTGACATAAACCTCCTCTTATACCAGATTCCACCATGAGTAATTGATCATAATCCTGTAACAGTTCCAGCTTAATTCCTGTGTACAGTAACATGGCGTCCCATGTAAGACCTGGAGAGGTAAAATAATGTGCAGGATCAACTTTGTGTGTTTTGAGGGTTTGCTCTCTGAACGTCTCAAAGACATCAGCTAGGAGAAGTACATCCGAAGTTAAGTAGAGATCGCTGTACTCTCCCAGGTTTCTCACATTAAACAGATCCCATACATTTTTAGCATGATCGTAGTCAGCATCACTAATTTCTTCTTCATTTAATCTATTGTAGAAGGAGTCCTTAGGAGGTAAGCAGGTCTCGTTCAGGGCATCCCATGATGTAACAAAATCATATGGAAATACACCCTTACGGGTCATCAACTTCAATTTGTCTTCTCCAAAGTACTTTAGCGTTTCAGGATACGAGGTTAGATTTTTCACCAACTTATCCAAGCTTGTACTGAGGAATCGGAAGCTATCCACAAATCGAAGCTTTATATCTCCTACATACTTGGTGAATGAGATATAGCTTTCTTCGGAGTTAGGAATTACCTCCACACGTTCACTTGTGCAACCCAGCTCCTTAACAATGAAATGAGAGTCATATCCGCTAAGGTTATGCATGAAGACTGGTACATATTTAGGTGTTTTACAGGCTAAATTACATTCATTATGAAGACTTCCACGATATTCACCGCTGATGTGATCATGGTCGCGTACTTTATAGTTCTCTTCTGTAAAGGGTTTTCCACACAAGTAGCATGCTGAAGAAGACTCAAAATCCAACTGCTCTTGATCCGTAAGTTTCAGAGGCTTAGCAGATTTGTATATGTCCTCAATCATTTTTGCAAGAGATGTCAGGTACAGCATAAACTTCTGAGCAGCATCAGCACCACGATACACATAGGGTTGCTTAGGAAGACCAGTTTCGAGATGTTCAACACCAGATGTAGGCTTCACGTAAACACAGAAGCTCATTGGTGTGTGCTCTTGATAAGGGATTGTATAGGAAGTTTCAGGATTGGGTATACACGTATGGCATGGAGTGAGAATACTCTCAAAATCAGCATAGATGACATAAGGTACTTTCAGCATCCTCTCAACATTTTTAAACTGTACAATTGCTTTCTCCTTTGTAGGCATAACTACCCTTGCAACACCATGCTGATTACAGATGGTTGCATGTTCTTGTAGTTTTTCCAGTCCACTTCGTCCATATCGATTATCAAAATGTGTAAAGCAACGCTTGCAGGTATATATCACTCCATCATGCTTAGTTTTCTGACGTCGAACGAGCTTCTCAAAATTCTTTATATACACGTAGTGATGTTTTCCACTACTGTCATTCAATAGTAGCAGGTCGCGATGTTCAGGTAGTTCAATATCAACAACCTTTATCGGGTACACTTCATGCTTCTCATCCAACCCGAAAACGTTAATAGATATCTTGTTAAGCTTCTCAAATTTAGGTATTTGAGAAAGTGGAGTAGGGTAAGAAACACAGCTGAAGTCGTACTTATCTTGAAGCTGCTTGTATTTGCTCACCCGTTGTGCATCCTTCTCAACGAATTTGGCCAATACAGAGTACATGAAACATAGCTCATCAGTTAAATTCTTGATGTTAATGCAGGCTTTTCTTGCTTCAACAGAGGGAGGTAGGGGTATGTAGCTACTTCCTCGCAACGGGTTGTACTTGTTAATACGAAGGCGTACCCCTTCCACAGTAAGCAAGGCCCAGCTGCTACCCTTAAGCTGAGACTCATCCATTTCAGCAACCAATTTCTTGAATTTCACTTCCAGCATAGAGTCCAGATCAGTTTCTAGGAAAACAGCTTGATTTCTGGTTTTAAATGTCTTGTCGCAGGTTTCTCCGATACTGTTAACAAATCTACACTCAGCTAACAGATTAATTTTCAAACTCTTGTGAATACCAAGCTCTTTATACACAGCCTGGATTATCCGCTGTTTTGCTTCATGCAGGTACATATTCAGGTCCTTAGTCGATTCACATCGTATAAAATACGATTTCAAGCGTCCATGGAATGAAGTTTCATATTCTTTCATGTCACACTCCTCCATTGCAGATAACAACTCTTGCTTTGACGGTTCTAATCTACGTTTCTTCTCAGGTCTGTTTATTTCACACGCATCTTCGTGTCGACGACCCTTATAACTGTCTTTGAAGGCTACGTTACAATATTTACACTTGAAGAGTTTTTTACAACGTAGCTCATGTCGTCTTTTATCATATCCACGGAGGAACTTCTTACAGCATTTACCACAAGAATATCCAGTAGCGCTTGGAATAATATCCTTATACGCTGAGTTATTCATCTTTATTCTTGATGTAATAACGTATTAATCACTGATCAATGAAATGTAGACCTTTTCACCTTGATACCACTTTAGAAAGCTGATTATTCTTGGAGAGAACACGATGTTAACACCTCAGAAATGATCAACAGAATGAATTTCAATGCCCTAGATCACCGTATTTATAGAGGAAGCACGAACCTTTATGCCTCAATTATATATCGTATTAACCCTTCTTCAAGGAAATGTACTCTTCTTCACATTGATAACACTTTAGATTATTTTCTGAGAGAACAGCGATGTTAACACCTCAGAGATGATCAACAGAATGAATTTCAATACTCAAGTTCGCTCTATTTATAGAGAAAGCACGAACCTTTTAATCAATTATATCCTGATTATTAATACTAAAAACGGTGATGAAGCGTGTAAGCTCTTATATATTTCAATTCGTGTTACACTGATGTTCGAGCGTCTCCGTATAGCTTCGTATGTTTAGAGAGAAAGTGTAAAGTATTGTGAAGATGTTATGTATTGTTCGGCTATAATCGTACAGATTCGGAGAGCTTGACTGGTGAAGGTGATGAACGATCCGTCAACCGAGCAGGAGGCAAGCAGTCCCTTCGCGCAACGAAACCTAGATGCAAAAGAAAGAAAATCGTGTTAGATGAGAAACCACCCAGACATTCGCCTGCAGACCATGGAAAACCATGAAAAAATATGTCAGAGTGAGCGTCCAACGGAACTCGAACCAGGGACTCTAAAAAGCACACGTGAAAGGTACAGATTATATAGAATGAAAGGAAATCGCTGACGATGAGAAACCACTCCAGCATTCGCCTGCAGACCAGGGAAAACCTAAAAAATATGATGTCAGAGTGATCGACCAACAGGGAAATCAAACAAAAGACCTTAGAAACATATAGGTTAAGATGTAAATCAAAATAAAAAGGTAATAAAATCGTGCTAGATGAGAAACCACCCAGACATTCGCCTACAGACCAGGCGAAACCATGAAAAAATATGTCAGAGTAAACAACCAACGACAATCGAACGAGGGAAACCATCAGATTACTCTAGAAGCAAAAAAAAAGTTGCAAAAGAAAGAAAATCGTGTTAGATGAGAAACCACCCAGACATTCGCCTGCAGACCATGGAAAACCATGAAAAAATATGTCAGAGTGAGCGTCCAACGGAACTCGAACCAGGGACTCTAAAAAGCACACGTGAAAGGTACAGATTATATAGAATGAAAGGAAATCGCTGACGATGAGAAACCACTCCAGCATTCGCCTGCAGACCAGGGAAAACCCTAAAAAATATGATGTCAGAGTGATCAACCAACAGGGAAATCAAACAAAAGACCTTAGAAACATATAGGTTAAGATGTAAATCAAAATAAAAAGGTAATAAAATCGTGCTAGATGAGAAACCACCCAAACATTCGCCTACAGACCAGGCAAAACCATGAAAAATATGTCAGAGTAAACAACCAACGACAATCGAACGAGGGATACCATCAGATTACTCTAGAAGCAAAAAAAAAGTTGCAAAAGAAAGAAAATCGTGTTAGATGAGAACCCACTCAGGCATTCGCCTGCAGACCAGGGGAAACCATGAAAAAAATCAAAGGGACACCTCGTTAATAAAACCAAATTCGATCCTTCACGATCCGGGAATACGTATGATAAATTTAAAAGTCTGTGTAACGAAACTAATACAAATGCCGTCGATGAGCGGTTCTCTGCATTTTTTAAAATAATTACCTACCAATAAAAGCAAATGGAATATTTCCAAATGATGCTCTGCTCCCGTGGGAGAGCATGTGTAGTCTGGCCTTCGAACCAGTTATTCTTTTCGTGTGTGAATCTTTTTGGTGAAAAAGGAAACTGAAGGACGTTTAAAGGGAGGGGCCGTTTCCAATTTATCACCAAGTTTCACATTTTGATTAAAATACCACATATTTTATATATAAATTTCGTATAACGTAGTACACAATGGTATAGAACGTTTTTAAAAACACAATTCATTTGAAATAACGTCTTTTTTCTGTGGCATTGGCCATTTCCTATATATAAGATTGTTGTAGTCGTTTATAACGCTCCCAATATTATGGCCTATGACCTTTAGGGGATATCTCATTCTACTAAGCTATGATTGAACCCATTTCTGAGGTGGAGGCACCCAGCGTTGCGTCCGAGGGAGGGTGATGATGAGGATGGCGGTGGAACGAGAGGACCTACAGCTTTTACCATGGACACCGAACCACGTTAGGCCTTGGTGACACTTCACACGAGCAAGTCGGTGGTGAAGGTGTGGATAGGACCGCCAGAGCCTGGATTCGAAAGCCGGACCCTCAGTACGAGAGCGGGAAACGAAACCGCTGAACTATATAACACTGTTGTTTTAAACATCTGACAAATGACTCGGTTTCTTCCATTCCCTTGTACCTATTCTCACGCGTGGTGTATAGATTGTCTCAGTAAGCATTCGTGACTATTACAATTATCGCCAAGTATTATTTTACAAAAAGATTGGCTTATTCTCTTAGTAAACATAGGACGAAATCGTTTTTAAACGACTCTCCATTCGAGAGATATTGTTTGATTATTCCAGCAGAGAGAGAGAGAGAGAGAGGGAGAGAGAGAGAGAGAGATCGAGCCATATTTGTTTAAAAGCTTTTTTTTCATTCACAGGAAATCTTCGAGAAAATTCGAGGAATTATTCAGTTGGACACCATTGCTAAAATAGTTTGTACACCCTTTGAAGAATGTTTACCTGACTGGCGGAGTCTCGGAAATACCTCTCTCGACAGGCTGTCGCCTGTACAGCTTCTTGGACATTTATACATTAGGAAGGCTATTATGCTTTAAAATGGGATAGCTATGTTTTAAGCTTTCCACAACAAATGTTTTCCTGATAATTAATATAATTCTACATGAAGAATATTAATGATTACGTTTCAATTAAACGTATACTGTATAGATTCTGTACTTAAGCATTCGATTGTATCTTTGTCATTATTTAAATACTCGATTACGAGAATTGCTAGCATATCAAAAATTGTAGAAGTTTTTCCACCCTTATTTAATTAAATTCATGTATATACTCTATTATTTAGTGATTTTTTCAATAATTTCTCTCATGTCCATCATTCGTCAAAAAATCAGTGTACAATACGCATTTTTATACGTTTTAATGTTCGTTTATTTTTAAAACCGCTACATTTGCCCGTAATTACGAGCAATTAGATTTCAGATTTACTCAGATGTGTAGCTTGTAGAATAGAAATGTTTTAATAAATGTATTCTATTTTTAGACGAAAAACAACGATCTGCTTCTGACTGTGTATAATTATAATCAAGACCGATTTGTATTTAGTATAAAGTTTGTTTATTTTCATTTTTAAGACTTCCTTTGTTAAAGATATCTTGCATTCTATTTTTAAATTTCTTTTAAAACCAGAGCGAACATTATCAAATATAACGCCTGCCTTCACGTGTCGGGAAGCTAACATGGCCGCAGTCATCTTTTAGTAGCTTGCCTTTCATGTAGGCCTCGGGCGGAGGCGAGCACCTGGCGGGGAGGAGAAGCCTTGCGAAAGGCGGCTGAGGGGTGGCACCTGGAGGGAGAAAGACCGGCATCACGACTCGCTGAGAGTCCAGCCCTCAGTACGGTCCTGCATGCCGTAAGGTCCGGACCTATTCGTAGCAGCATGCTATACCACCGCAGCTCGCGCCAGCGTCTTACGTAATCTAGTTTTTTACGCTCACTATACCATTTAAATATACATTCATCTAAGAGATATAATATTCGTCAGGATGACAGATGTCCAAATATACATAACAAAGAAATTAGTTACTGATATAAATGTAATATCGCACGTTCACCATTTTATTTTATTCGGGGGATGAAATTTGTATTCATGTCACGGGATTCAATCCTAGTCCTCCAACCCTACTTGGAACGACAATCAATAACGAGCTACAATCCAAGGATATAATCGATAATAATACAAATATTTTGATAAAGAATATCAAATGTAGATCTCTATAAACGTATGTATTTCCCCTCACTTCCCCTCTTCCCCCACCAGACAGTAGAAATATAATGGCGTTTCTGAAAAACAGAGTGATGCAACCACTGATAAGGTCCTTTCTTCTATGCCGCCGACTCCCACCCCCGCTTTTTGCTATTCCGACACCGCCATTTACGATGAGAACAATAATGCATTGTCCTGTGTCTCTGATTTGCGGTGAAAGAATAGCATACGTGAAAACAGTTAACCTTTGTGGTTTCACCCTTAAAAGCTACTGGAGCATGATACCCCTCCTCTCTGCTCTACTCCAACGCAGGCTTAGACGATTTGAACAATACCCCATTGTTCTCCAATACCGAGGCCAGCGTGGGAGTAGAGCACAAAGAGAGGGCGTGCCCAGTGTACGGGATAGGATTAGAAAGGATGGGGTAGGGGGATCGGGTGTCCAGTAGCTTTTAAGGTGAGGTCACAAGGGAAGGGGAGGGGGATGGTGGCCGCCAGCACGTGACCACAGGGGGAGGGGGGAGGACCTGCCGGCACAGACACTGTCGGCATTAGGTAAGCGCACAAAGGGAAGGGGGCGGGGCTAGCGGCACGCGACCGGGCGGCAAATAGTAGCGCACAAAGGGAGGGGGCGGGGCTAGCGGCATAGATCAAAGAACCTTATCAGATGGCGGCAAATCCTCTGTGCGCCAGAGTCGCCATTATATTTCTACTGTCTGGTGGGGGAAGAGGGGAAGTGAGGGGAAATACATACGTTTATAGAGATCTACATTTGATATTCTTTATCAAAATATTTGTATTATTATCGATTATATCCTTGGATTGTAGCTCGTTATTGATTGTCGTTCCAAGTAGGGTTGGAGGACTAGGATTGAATCCCGTGACATGAATACAAATTTCATCCCCCGAATAAAATAAAATGGTGAACGTGCGATATTACATTTATATCAGTAACTAATTTCTTTGTTATGTATATTTGGACATCTGTCATCCTGACGAATATTATATCTCTTAGATGAATGTATATTTAAATGGTATAGTGAGCGTAAAAAACTAGATTACGTAAGACGCTGGCGCGAGCTGCGGTGGTATAGCATGCTGCTACGAATAGGACCGGACCTTACGGCATGCAGGACCGTACTGAGGGCTGGACTCTCAGCGAGTCGTGATGCCGGTCTTTCTCCCTCCAGGTGCCACCCCTCAGCCGCCTTTCGCAAGGCTTCTCCTCCCCGCCAGGTGCTCGCCTCCGCCCGAGGCCTACATGAAAGGCAAGCTACTAAAAGATGACTGCGGCCATGTTAGCTTCCCGACACGTGAAGGCAGGCGTTATATTTGATAATGTTCGCTCTGGTTTTAAAAGAAATTTAAAAATAGATTGCAAGATATCTTTAACAAAGGAAGTCTTAAAAATGAAAATAAACAAACTTTATACTAAATACAAATCGGTCTTGATTATAATTATACACAGTCAGAAGCAGATCGTTGTTTTTCGTCTAAAAATAGAATACATTTATTAAAACATTTCTATTCTACAAGCTACACATCTGAGTAAATCTGAAATCTAATTGCTCGTAATTACGGGCAAATGTAGCGGTTTTAAAAATAAACGAACATTAAAACGTATAAAAATGCGTATTGTACACTGATTTTTTGACGAATGATGGACATGAGAGAAATTATTGAAAAAATCACTAAATAATAGAGTATATACATGAATTTAATTAAATAAGGGTGGAAAAACTTCTACAATTTTTGATATGCTAGCAATTCTCGTAATCGAGTATTTAAATAATGACAAAGATACAATCGAATGCTTAAGTACAGAATCTATACAGTATACGTTTAATTGAAACGTAATCATTAATATTCTTCATGTAGAATTATATTAATTATCAGGAAAACATTTGTTGTGGAAAGCTTAAAACATAGCTATCCCATTTTAAAGCATAATAGCCTTCCTAATGTATAAATGTCCAAGAAGCTGTACAGGCGACAGCCTGTCGAGAGAGGTATTTCCGAGACTCCGCCAGTCAGGTAAACATTCTTCAAAGGGTGTACAAACTATTTTAGCAATGGTGTCCAACTGAATAATTCCTCGAATTTTCTCGAAGATTTCCTGTGAATGAAAAAAAAGCTTTTAAACAAATATGGCTCGATCTCTCTCTCTCTCTCTCCCTCTCTCTCTCTCTCTCTCTGCTGGAATAATCAAACAATATCTCTCGAATGGAGAGTCGTTTAAAAACGATTTCGTCCTATGTTTACTAAGAGAATAAGCCAATCTTTTTGTAAAATAATACTTGGCGATAATTGTAATAGTCACGAATGCTTACTGAGACAATCTATACACCACGCGTGAGAATAGGTACAAGGGAATGGAAGAAACCGAGTCATTTGTCAGATGTTTAAAACAACAGTGTTATATAGTTCAGCGGTTTCGTTTCCCGCTCTCGTACTGAGGGTCCGGCTTTCGAATCCAGGCTCTGGCGGTCCTATCCACACCTTCACCACCGACTTGCTCGTGTGAAGTGTCACCAAGGCCTAACGTGGTTCGGTGTCCATGGTAAAAGCTGTAGGTCCTCTCGTTCCACCGCCATCCTCATCATCACCCTCCCTCGGACGCAACGCTGGGTGCCTCCACCTCAGAAATGGGTTCAATCATAGCTTAGTAGAATGAGATATCCCCTAAAGGTCATAGGCCATAATATTGGGAGCGTTATAAACGACTACAACAATCTTATATATAGGAAATGGCCAATGCCACAGAAAAAAGACGTTATTTCAAATGAATTGTGTTTTTAAAAACGTTCTATACCATTGTGTACTACGTTATACGAAATTTATATATAAAATATGTGGTATTTTAATCAAAATGTGAAACTTGGTGATAAATTGGAAACGGCCCCTCCCTTTAAACGTCCTTCAGTTTCCTTTTTCACCAAAAAGATTCACACACGAAAAGAATAACTGGTTCGAAGGCCAGACTACACATGCTCTCCCACGGGAGCAGAGCATCATTTGGAAATATTCCATTTGCTTTTATTGGTAGGTAATTATTTTAAAAAATGCAGAGAACCGCTCATCGACGGCATTTGTATTAGTTTCGTTACACAGACTTTTAAATTTATCATATGTATTCCCGGATCGTGAAGGATCGAATTTGGTTTTATTAACGAGGTGTCCCTTTGATTTTTTTCATGGTTTCCCCTGGTCTGCAGGCGAATGCCTGAGTGGGTTCTCATCTAACACGATTTTCTTTCTTTTGCAACTTTTTTTTTGCTTCTAGAGTAATCTGATGGTATCCCTCGTTCGATTGTCGTTGGTTGTTTACTCTGACATATTTTTCATGGTTTTGCCTGGTCTGTAGGCGAATGTTTGGGTGGTTTCTCATCTAGCACGATTTTATTACCTTTTTATTTTGATTTACATCTTAACCTATATGTTTCTAAGGTCTTTTGTTTGATTTCCCTGTTGGTTGATCACTCTGACATCATATTTTTTAGGGTTTTCCCTGGTCTGCAGGCGAATGCTGGAGTGGTTTCTCATCGTCAGCGATTTCCTTTCATTCTATATAATCTGTACCTTTCACGTGTGCTTTTTAGAGTCCCTGGTTCGAGTTCCGTTGGACGCTCACTCTGACATATTTTTTCATGGTTTTCCATGGTCTGCAGGCGAATGTCTGGGTGGTTTCTCATCTAACACGATTTTCTTTCTTTTGCAACTTTTTTTTTGCTTCTAGAGTAATCTGATGGTTTCCCTCGTTCGATTGTCGTTGGTTGTTTACTCTGACATATTTTTTCATGGTTTCGCCTGGTCTGTAGGCGAATGTCTGGGTGGTTTCTCATCTAGCACGATTTTATTACCTTTTTATTTTGATTTACATCTTAACCTATATGTTTCTAAGGTCTTTTGTTTGATTTCCCTGTTGGTCGATCACTCTGACATCATATTTTTTAGGTTTTCCCTGGTCTGCAGGCGAATGCTGGAGTGGTTTCTCATCGTCAGCGATTTCCTTTCATTCTATATAATCTGTACCTTTCACGTGTGCTTTTTAGAGTCCCTGGTTCGAGTTCCGTTGGACGCTCACTCTGACATATTTTTTCATGGTTTTCCATGGTCTGCAGGCGAATGTCTGGGTGGTTTCTCATCTAACACGATTTTCTTTCTTTTGCATCTAGGTTTCGTTGCGCGAAGGGACTGCTTGCCTCCTGCTCGGTTGACGGATCGTTCATCACCTTCACCAGTCAAGCTCTCCGAATCTGTACGATTATAGCCGAACAATACATAACATCTTCACAATACTTTACACTTTCTCTCTAAACATACGAAGCTATACGGAGACGCTCGAACATCAGTGTAACACGAATTGAAATATATAAGAGCTTACACGCTTCATCACCGTTTTTAGTATTAATAATCAGGATATAATTGATTAAAAGGTTCGTGCTTTCTCTATAAATAGAGCGAACTTGAGTATTGAAATTCATTCTGTTGATCATCTCTGAGGTGTTAACATCGCTGTTCTCTCAGAAAATAATCTAAAGTGTTATCAATGTGAAGAAGAGTACATTTCCTTGAAGAAGGGTTAATACGATATATAATTGAGGCATAAAGGTTCGTGCTTCCTCTATAAATACGGTGATCTAGGGCATTGAAATTCATTCTGTTGATCATTTCTGAGGTGTTAACATCGTGTTCTCTCCAAGAATAATCAGCTTTCTAAAGTGGTATCAAGGTGAAAAGGTCTACATTTCATTGATCAGTGATTAATACGTTATTACATCAAGAATAAAGATGAATAACTCAGCGTATAAGGATATTATTCCAAGCGCTACTGGATATTCTTGTGGTAAATGCTGTAAGAAGTTCCTCCGTGGATATGATAAAAGACGACATGAGCTACGTTGTAAAAAACTCTTCAAGTGTAAATATTGTAACGTAGCCTTCAAAGACAGTTATAAGGGTCGTCGACACGAAGATGCGTGTGAAATAAACAGACCTGAGAAGAAACGTAGATTAGAACCGTCAAAGCAAGAGTTGTTATCTGCAATGGAGGAGTGTGACATGAAAGAATATGAAACTTCATTCCATGGACGCTTGAAATCGTATTTTATACGATGTGAATCGACTAAGGACCTGAATATGTACCTGCATGAAGCAAAACAGCGGATAATCCAGGCTGTGTATAAAGAGCTTGGTATTCACAAGAGTTTGAAAATTAATCTGTTAGCTGAGTGTAGATTTGTTAACAGTATCGGAGAAACCTGCGACAAGACATTTAAAACCAGAAATCAAGCTGTTTTCCTAGAAACTGATCTGGACTCTATGCTGGAAGTGAAATTCAAGAAATTGGTTGCTGAAATGGATGAGTCTCAGCTTAAGGGTAGCAGCTGGGCCTTGCTTACTGTGGAAGGGGTACGCCTTCGTATTAACAAGTACAACCCGTTGCGAGGAAGTAGCTACATACCCCTACCTCCCTCTGTTGAAGCAAGAAAAGCCTGCATTAACATCAAGAATTTAACTGATGAGCTATGTTTCATGTACTCTGTATTGGCCAAATTCGTTGAGAAGGATGCACAACGGGTGAGCAAATACAAGCAGCTTCAAGATAAGTACGACTTCAGCTGTGTTTCTTACCCTACTCCACTTTCTCAAATACCTAAATTTGAGAAGCTTAACAAGATATCTATTAACGTTTTCGGGTTGGATGAGAAGCATGAAGTGTACCCGATAAAGGTTGTTGATATTGAACTACCTGAACATCGCGACCTGCTACTATTGAATGACAGTAGTGGAAAACATCACTACGTGTATATAAAGAATTTTGAGAAGCTCGTTCGACGTCAGAAAACTAAGCATGATGGAGTGATATATACCTGCAAGCGTTGCTTTACACATTTTGATAATCGATATGGACGAAGTGGACTGGAAAAACTACAAGAACATGCAACCATCTGTAATCAGCATGGTGTTGCAAGGGTAGTTATGCCTACAAAGGAGAAAGCAATTGTACAGTTTAAAAATGTTGAGAGGATGCTGAAAGTACCTTATGTCATCTATGCTGATTTTGAGAGTATTCTCACTCCATGCCATACGTGTATACCCAATCCTGAAACTTCCTATACAATCCCTTATCAAGAGCACACACCAATGAGCTTCTGTGTTTACGTGAAGCCTACATCTGGTGTTGAACATCTCGAAACTGGTCTTCCTAAGCAACCCTATGTGTATCGTGGTGCTGATGCTGCTCAGAAGTTTATGCTGTACCTGACATCTCTTGCAAAAATGATTGAGGACATATACAAATCTGCTAAGCCTCTGAAACTTACGGATCAAGAGCAGTTGGATTTTGAGTCTTCTTCAGCATGCTACTTGTGTGGAAAACCCTTTACAGAAGAGAACTATAAAGTACGCGACCATGATCACATCAGCGGTGAATATCGTGGAAGTCTTCATAATGAATGTAATTTAGCCTGTAAAACACCTAAATATGTACCAGTCTTCATGCATAACCTTAGCGGATATGACTCTCATTTCATTGTTAAGGAGCTGGGTTGCACAAGTGAACGTGTGGAGGTAATTCCTAACTCCGAAGAAAGCTATATCTCATTCACCAAGTATGTAGGAGATATAAAGCTTCGATTTGTGGATAGCTTCCGATTCCTCAGTACAAGCTTGGATAAGTTGGTGAAAAATCTAACCTCGTATCCTGAAACGCTAAAGTACTTTGGAGAAGACAAATTGAAGTTGATGACCCGTAAGGGTGTATTTCCATATGATTTTGTTACATCATGGGATGCCCTGAACGAGACCTGCTTACCTCCTAAGGACTCCTTCTACAATAGATTAAATGAAGAAGAAATTAGTGATGCTGACTACGATCATGCTAAAAATGTATGGGATCTGTTTAATGTGAGAAACCTGGGAGAGTACAGCGATCTCTACTTAACTTCGGATGTACTTCTCCTAGCTGATGTCTTTGAGACGTTCAGAGAGCAAACCCTCAAAACACACAAAGTTGATCCTGCACATTATTTTACCTCTCCAGGTCTTACATGGGACGCCATGTTACTGTACACAGGAATTAAGCTGGAACTGTTACAGGATTATGATCAATTACTCATGGTGGAATCTGGTATAAGAGGAGGTTTATGTCAAGTTTCCCATCGGTATGCAGAGGCTAATAACACATATATGGAGAAGTTTGATCCGTCGAGACCAACCCAATTTATTACATATGACGACGCTAATAACCAATATGGGTGGGCAATGTGTCACGCTCTCCCTTATGGTGGATTTGAGTGGGTATCGCCTGAAAAAATTGACTTAGAAAGACTACAAGAAGATGATCCTCATGGGTACATATTAGAAGTCGACATCGAGTATCCTGCAGAACTTCACGATCTACACAACGATCTACCTTTCCTGCCCGAGTGTATGAAACCATTGGAAGCATCTACAAAGAAACTGATACCTCATCTAGGACCTCGAAAGAAGTATGTAGTGCATTACAAGGCTTTGAAGCAAGCTCTTAGTCATGGGCTACGGTTAACAAAAATCCATCGTGTGCTACAATTCCAACAGTCTCGATGGTTAAAACCGTATGTAGAATTTAACAACAGACTACGACAACAAGCTGGAAATGATTTTGAGAAGGATCTCTACAAATTGTTCAACAATGCTATGTTCGGAAAAACTATGGAGAACCTGCGTAATCGTATGGATATACGACTGGTGACCAATGAAAAAACTCTAGAGAAGCTGATCGCCAAGCCTACGTTTATCGACAGGACGATATATGCTGATAATCTAGCTGCAGTACATATGGCCTCCCGACAGATTGTATTCAACAAGCCTATATACATTGGTATGAGTGTGTTGGACATCTCCAAGACATTAATGTATAACTATCATTACGACGTTTTGTTACCTTATTATGGAGCTGAAAACCTGAAGCTTATGTATATGGACACTGATTCGTTCATTCATCGTGTTACAACTGAAGATGTGTACCAGGACAAGTTACGTTTTCTTGAGCATCTCGATACAGCTGATTACCCTGTCAACCATATATGTTACTCTACTCAGAACAAGAAGGTATTGGGAAAATTTAAAGATGAGGCTAATAGCAAAATCATCCTACGCTTTGTTGGACTACGTCCTAAGATGTATGCCTTAGATATTCAAGGGTCAATGATAAAAAAGATTAAAGGTATAAAACGTAGCGCTATTAAGCACCATATTTCGTTTGACAGCTATACAGACTGTCTTAAAACCTGTGAAATCATCAGAACACCTATGAATCTGATCCTATCACGAAAGCATGCTCTTGCTACAGTGCAAGTGAATAAAATTGCATTGACTCCGTTTGATGATAAAAGAATTATTGCTGAGGATGGGATAACGACATATGCATATGGACATTACGCCATTACAAACAGTGCCTAAAAGAATGTAAGTTAAAGATAAAGAGTTTCTCGTGAGTCTACAATCTTAAAAAAGAAGGTTATCTGTGTGCTGTATATGCAGATAGCTGACGCCTGATGAAGAAAGAAGAAGATGGAAGGGAAGGTGGTAACCCTGCCATTAGGAGTAATCCTAGTGCTAGTCTCAAGCCTAGATAAAAGGGGAGAGACATCTACAAGGAACTAAAATAAAGGTATGTTGGCGTAAACTTTTCAATTAAAACTCTCGAATAATAAAACCTGAATAAAACATTGCAATTTCACTAAAAGAAAGTTGAGGTTATCTTTGGTTAGCCAGATTAGGTTAGTCGATGCCTGACTAGAAAGGATGATGAGAGGAACGTTTAGGATTGGCGGGGTTAATCTAGGCTAGGTTCTCGTACTTATTGTCTAAGTTATGAAGGATGAATTAGTTTAGATCGCCTTAGCAATGGATTGGTTACGTGTTGTTCTTACGTTTTGTTACTTGGTTACATAGTTGCTACGTGTTGTTACGTCGTGTAACGTTTCTGGTTACGAGATGTCACGTGATGTTGCGTGGTTACGTGCTTATGTTGCTTAGTATGACGTCTTGTCGTACCGTTATGTTACATCTTGTTACGTGGTTACGTTTGTTGGTTACGTCTGTTAGGAATGAATAGACAATGAGAAGATGCAGAACATACAAGGTGGGCATAGGTTAGGACGTATACTTCACTGTAAACCGATATACAGTTTGTCCCTCGCCGCCTCGCGCGCTAATGTTTAACATATAAAAAGTTTGTAAGGTTTAGAAAAAGTAAATAAAAGTGTTGTAACGTTGGATGATAAAAGTTTTATAATCGAAATACTCCTATATTACCGTATAAACCTACATTCCTCCTCCTTCAACCCCTGCTTATCCTTGTATCTCTACCGTTTTCCATATTTCTCCCATATAAACGTATACTCTGCTCCTCGACACGTCTAGACTAGGACCTCTCCTCATATTCCCCTACCTCTCTCATATAAGACGCATTCCCTACTTCAACCCTGTCTAGCCTAGCATCGACCCTCGTATTCCCTATCTCTCGCATATAAACGCCTACTCTATCATTCAAAACTCCTAGCCTAATACCTCTCCTCGGTTCACTATCTCGCTCATATAAAACACCATATTCTACCCTTCAAGTCCTGTTTAGTATAACATCTTTCCTTGTATTCCCTATCTCTCTCGTATAAAGCGTATCCCTCCCTCCTTTAGCATCTGACTAGCCTAGCATCAGCCCTCGTATTCCCTATCTCTCTCCTATAAACGCATTTTCCTCCTTGAACTGTCGCATCTACCCTCGTTTTCCCTATCCTTTCCCATATAAACGCAAAAGTGGCCCAGCTTCTGTCTATCATACCGCCTGTCCCCGTTTTCCATATATTCCTCATATAAACGTATACCATACTCCTTAACCTCTGTCTGCACTAGCACCTCCCCTCGCATGCCCTATCTCTGTCGTATAAAGCACATCTCTCCCTCCTTCAGTCCCTGCTCTACCTCAGAACTCTCCTCGTTTTCCCTATCTCTCCCATATAAACGCATTTTTTCATCCTTGAAGGTTCTCTCAACCTAGCATATACCCTCGTTTTCCTCGTCTCTTCATATAAAAAGTCATACTCTACCCTTCAAACCCTGAATAGTCTAGTACCTCTCCACGTATCCCCTATCTCTCCTGTAAATATGTTCATATTCCCCCTGCTTCAGCATCTGTCTATCCTAGCCTCTGTTCACGTTTTCCTTATCTTTCCCATATAAATGCATATTCCATATCTCAACCCCTATCTAGTCCAACACTTCTCCTCGTATTCCACGAATCTCTCATATAAAGCATACCCTCATTCCTTCAACCTCTATCTAGCCTAGCATCGATCCTCGTAGTCCCTATCTTCCCCATATAAACGCATTTTCCTCCGTGAACCAGCGCATATACCCCCGTTTTCCCTATCCTTTCCCATATAAACGCAAAAACTGCGCCAGGTCTGTCCTATATACCCTACTAATGGCTAATGGCATAAAAATTATTTGAAGTAAATTATGTATTTGAAGGAGATCTACATTCGTTGTGCAGTACATACGAGGTGTGATCAAAAAGTTTCCGGAATGACGTCATAAATACTACACAACAGTTTGTTTTGTCTAATCGCACTGTCACCCTCGAAGTAGTCTCCTTGGGAGTTGATATACTTGTCCCGGCACTTTTGCCACTGCTGGAAGCACCTCTGGAAGTCCTCTTCTTTCAACATGTTCAGAGTTTTCTGCGATTCGCGATGGATGACATCAATGTGCCCAAAACGGTGTCTTCGGAGCCGCATTTTAAGTCGCGGGAAAAGAAAAAGGTCCGCTCGTGCCAAATCTGGAGAATAGGCGGGATGGGGAACAGTATTCATCCTATTTTTATCCAAAAATTGGCGAACAGAAATGGCTTTGTGCGCGGGCGCATTGTCAAGATGCAGGAACCAGTCACCACTCCTCCATTTCTCCGGAAGTTTGCGTCACATATTCTCCCTTAATCTTTGCAGCACTTGTTTGTAGAACACTTGATTCACTGTTTGACCCTGTGGCACAAATTCCTTATGTACAATGCCTTTAATGTCAAAAAACACAATCATCATTGATTTCCCTTTGGATCGAACTTGTCTGGCCTTTTTCGGGCGTGGAGATGAAGGACTCTTCCATTGTGAAGATTGTTGCTTCGTTTCTGGATCGTACCCATAAATCCATGTTTCATCACCAGTAATAATTTTCTCCATAAACTGTGGGTCATTATGTTGTTCTTTAAGATCTGTGCAAGCAATCTCACGGCTTTCCTTTTGGCCATTTGAAAGCAGGTGGAGCACGAACTTGGCGGCAATTCTTCTCATTTCCAAATTGTCTTTCAAAATGCTTTGAACACTTCCAAAGGAGAGTCCTAATGAGTCAGAAAGTTCTCTTATTGTAATGCGCTTATCATTTAAGACCATTTCCCTCACCTGATTGATATTTTCATCAGTTTTGCTGGAACACGGTCGCCCCGAACGATCTGCATGTTTAACTGATGTCACACCAGCTTTAAATTTGGAAAGCCACTCAAATGCTACAGTTTTGCCCATACCTTCCTCCTCATAAGCTGTTCTTAACATTTCATAGGCTTCTGTTGCAGTTTTACCGAGTTTACAGCAAAATTTGATGTTCGTTCTTTGCTCTTCGTAATCTGACATTTTTGTTATGCGGAAAAATCGCAGCACATAAAAAATGAATAACGAATTCCCATTTGAGAAAAAGTATTGGAAAATTTAAGGGAATAACAAGTAATGTCTCGAAAATGGTTCACTCAACAAAAAAATGTATATGACATAAATTGTGTATTTTAACGCGATCTACATTTTTTGTGTAGTAAAATTTGGTCTATCTCTTATGGTTTACCAGTTATGCAAAAGTCGTTCACAACGAAGAATACTTTTGGAGACATTCCCAGAAAATTCGAGATATACATTTCATTTGTCATGAAAATATCTTAAACATATAATATTTTAATCAAAATCGTTAGAGCCAATTTTGAGAAAATTAAAATTTTCGAAAAATGTTCCATGCAAAGGGGAATCTGGGGTGGGGTGTCGCATTTATGGAAGATACTGAACCTAAATACCAAGTTTGGTGTTTATCCGACAGTTCGTTTCTGAGTTATGCTGTTCACAGACACACACACAGACACATGTTTCCAAAAATTTTTTTTTTTGGATTCAGGGGGTCTCAAAACATGTATTTCCGGTGAAATCTCGGTATCAAATTTTTGGGTGGAATACAATACTTCTACTTACTATACCTAGTAGAGAAATTAAAAAAAAACAGATTTCTTTAAAACACACAATTTATTTCAAATATCTTTTATTATAGCATCACCATTTCCAGATATCCGTTATTAATGGATCAAATTGTTTAATACTTAGCCATTCTTTAAAGTCCTGTCGATTTTTAGCTGTTTCTAACGATGTCATGGAAAGAGCATGGAAAGGCCAGCATATAGCGCCCAGATCTTAAACATTTGACTATCGCTATTCCCTTTGTATCTGTAACGAAGTGTGTTATGTAGCTATTTCCGGAAAGGTTTATCTCAATTAAAATGAAGTAGGTAGGAAAATAAACTTTGTAAGAATAATTTGTATACCCACTAATAAGCGCTAAAGGGCAGAGAAAGCCATGTGAATGTAACATATCAGATTTATTTTTAATGTTATGGGATATTTCTTTATGTAGTTTCATTTACATTTCTGCAAACTTTTATCTCGAACAAAATTACTAGTAAAAGAAGCATTTATAAGAATGGTTCGTAGATTAATGATTAGAAAAGGTCATGTGAATGTTACACATAAGGAATTCCTTCATGCAGTTCACGTGGAGAAAGAAAGTGGTGTTGCAGCTCTAAGTCGTTTTTACTTAAAAAGTTTATTTCTGTATTCCAGCGGGGTACAAAGTTGGGATATCAAGAAAGAAGGAACCAGAGAAGCTTTATTAAAACAGCGATCTTAAACCTATTTCCACCACTGCACTTCTGAGGACTGTACTCCGCTGGATATTTCCCTAAGGACACATCCAGCAAAGAATTTATTAGTCCTTCTGTTGTGGCCTCGGCTTGAGCACTTATTTACTCCCGCACTACCGCCTGTTCTTTGTAACTTAAAAGGAACACCCCTCATTTCCATTTGTACTGGGTATAATGGTTGTTTTTAAATTAACGATTATACTCCACCATTTAGCTATTTATCTCTGTACAAGCTTTTTAATTACACCAACCAGGACGTTTACCTTTCCTTTTTGCCACAAAATTAAATTAGCTAGGTTTTATTAATTCGTGCTCTTTGAATCTGAATGTGCAAACAGAAATTCTAAAACCTTTTACAACTTGTCACTAATACCAGGAAAAAGTTGAAACAAGTGTTAATGTTCCAAAAAATTTAAAGTAATTCTTTATGCATTAATCACAGTATTAATCTAATTGCTAACCAATGATTTTTGCTAGCTCATTACGTATAATTATGTAACATTTTGGCCAGATGATTTGAAACACTGCATATTCCTACACAAGGTAGTTGAATATAAGTAGGGGTAGCTTTTTACTTTATCTACTACGTATAGTAAGTAGGGGAAGTATTGTATTCCACCCAAAAATTCGATACCGAAATTTCACCGGAAATACATATTTTGAGACCTCCTGAATCCAAAAAAAGTATTTTTGGAAAAATGTCCGTATGTGTGTGTCTGTGTGTGTGTCTGTGAACAGCATAACTCAGAAACGAACAGTCGGATAAACACCAAACTTGGTATTTAGGTTCAGTATCTTCCAGAGATGCGACACGAAGGTTTTCAAGTAAACCCCCCCCACCCCAGATTACTCTTTACATGGATGATTTTTCGAAAATTTTAATTTTCTCAAAAAATGGCTCTAACGATTTTGATTAAAATATCATATATTTAAGATAATTTCATGACAAAATGTATATCTTGAATTTTCTGGGAATGTCTCCAAAAGTGTTCTTCATTGTGAACGACGTTTGCATAACTGGTAAACCATAAGAGATAGACAAAATTTTACTACACAAAAAATGTAGATCGCGTTAAAATACACAATTTATGTCATATACATTTTTGTTGTTGAGTAAACCATTTTCAAGAAATTGCTTGTTATTACCTTAAATTTTCCAATACTTATACTTTTTCTCAAATGGGAATTCGTTATTCACCTTTTTGTCCTGGTAATGCAAAGAGAATGGAATACTCCACATAGCAACCAGCTCTTAAAATATTTGACTTTCGCTTAAAGCCAACCAATTCCCCTTGCATCTACAAGAAAATTAGCAATAAGATTAACATCTCGATTAACATGAAGCATATGGAGAATAAGCGTATGTAAAAATAGTTTTTACAAGAGTAGAGAAAGTCATGTGAGTGTAACACATCAGATTTTTTTAGTTCCATTTATACCCCGCTTTTAACTGATTAGTCTTATCGCTGCCTTTCCTTTGGAACTTATTGCCTATTGGTGTTAACTCGTGTAACTCTTGTCGTTGGGTTTCTTCCACTTTGGTTTTGTAATCATTAGATCATACATACATTCATACTTCCAGACTCTGGGGAAGATAGGGATTAATCTTGGCTAGAGAAAAATTGCAGCCGGGAATCGAACCCGAGACCCCTCGCACAGCAGGCAGTTGCAGAGGTAGTTTTGAAAAATTGTAAGGCAGCTTATTTCTTTCAATTTGTCCTCATTATAAGTGTACAAGCTTCATCTAGATTGGCCAATAATGTTTTTTTATATCTCTATTTATTTTACGTCTCAATAACTACTTGGTCGTTTCGCGACGTATTGTTAGGAGATACTCCTGTCTCGGTGTGTTCTAGGTCTCATCCCTGTACCATACCATCTTACTTCAGTACATGTTCACAGCGGCATGTGCATAGCAACTGTACCTCTACTTCTGTGACGGGCAGACGGTAGCTTTGACACGTGTCCACAGAAACTTTAGTGCATAACAACCGTATTTCTGCTTCTACATGTGCCGGGCAGTTGACAATGGGGTGCCGTCCAGTCATCCTGCTTTCATTATCTGTGAGTAGACGACAATGTATTCGTTATTACCATATAGTTTTTGTTTTTACTATTGTTTTAGATTTAAGGTGGAATTTTGGGTTGTGGTATTAAATACACAATCCGGTATTTACCTTGTCGATTGAGGAAAACCACGAAAAAACCGTCAGATTGGTCGGCCTACGGATTTGAACCCGGAACCTCCCGAATACGGGCCAAAGAGTCTAATAAAAAAGAATATTTCTCTTAACATGAAACGTTCCAAAAAGAATTTGGTCCCCATGCAAGCTTCCCGTAAAGAGAAACCCTCTTAAGAAGGCTCTGGATTATTTCGAAAATACGTAACTTGGGTTTCTGTTTCTTGTTTCTAAAGAGGAGGGAATGCTTGGATCAGTATCTCAATTAGTGCAATATGGTTATGACTTCCGCGACTCAATTTATGTTTACAGAATGATGGATCAATGGTCACTTCTCATTACACTTTCTTATTTAACAGTTCATAATCCTACACATTTAGTACGTAGGCTGCTACTAATAAAGTATTTTAAAATCACCATTACATTCTAACAGTAACTAAAGTAGAATTCTACATCAGTAAGCTCCGGATCTTGGATATAAAAGACGAGGCGCTTATTTAAAGTAATTACCGTTTGAATATTTTGCCGTTGCAGCGCTGTAATCGCGATTTTGAGCATGCGTGATCACTTCATTCGTTACGAAGTCATACGCAGCTGTGAGCGATTGTCATGTTGTGTTTTCCTGTTATTAGAACGTTTCGAAATGTTCGAAACAATCCAACGATCCGCTGATTGTGAAGTCAGATCAGTGATTGGTTTCCTTAATGCGAGAAATGTTACGCCAGCAAACTATCGCCAATTGTGTTAGGTTTATGGGGAAACAATAATGAGGGACAATGGCCGGCCACACACATCGCATCATTTGGTTGGAAACAATTCGGCCACCCTCCCTACAGTCAGGATTTGCACCAAGCGATTTTCAGCTTTTCTTCATCTGCAGAAGTTCCTCGGTGGAAAACATTTAAAGACGATGATGATGTAAAACAAGTACAGAATGGCTTTCATCACAGACGGCATCATTCTTTGACGAGGCATACAAAAACTGGTTTCCCGTTACGAAAAGTGCCTACGGCGGTGACTGTTGTAGTAGTGTAAGGTGTAAGGTAATGAATGATAATAAAATAATGTCCTGTTATTTTTTTAAAAAACGTGTACTACGTAGTTTAAAAACACGTTTTGTATGAACAGTACAAAGCTAGAAGTTGTTGGAAGATTTTTATGTATTTTACATTTGTTACATTAATTACGCGTTGTAATGTAGATAACCTTTTTTACGCTTAAAGGCTGAACCTAGTATATCAGTGAAAGTTTTTTGAAAGGTGTAGGACAAATCATCACTTTTTTAAGATTCTAAAACCAAAATATACCAAGTTTTGTTAAAACCATACCAAAATTATCCCAGAATAACAAAGCTTAGCGAAATCGGAGGAAATATGGTGATACGAACCAATATACAACGTCCCCATTCAATAACTCAATTTTAAAATACTTTAAACTTTTCTATTTACCTACTTGGCCTCGAAGTCATTAAAATCTGCCATACTTGCAATAAATATGCAAAGTGATCTTTGCAACAGCCTCACTGAAACGGGACTGAAGTCTGGTGACATGAATACGAAAATAAAAATAAATAAAAAACTTAGCACCTAGTAGGTAGATGAAGTGTAGCATTCCATCCAAAAAACCAATGCTGAGATTTCACCGAAATTACGTGTTTAGAGGCACCTTGAATAAAAAAAAATAAGTTTTAGAAAAACTTCCGCGTGATTGTGTGTCTGTGAACAATATAATTAAAAACGAAGATTCGGATAAATATCATACTTGGCGTTTAAGTTTAGTGCCATCCAAAGATAGGGCACGAAGATTTTAAAGGAAATTCCTACACACTATATGAAAACTTTTCCGATATTTTTGATGTTCTGAAAAATGACCCTAACATTTTGTTTAAAATAAATGTAATAATAATGTAAATAATATTTTCATGACAAATATATTACATTTTCTGAAAGTAGCCTGTGAAGTCCTCTTCACTCGGGAGAATTTTGTAAAAATTTATATAACCGGTAAACTATAAGAGATAGACAAATATTTACTGCACAAAAGATGCGAACCTCTTCAAAGCACAGATTTATTTCAAATAACTTTTTCTGGAATAAGCCATTTCCGAGATATCCCTTATTATTGATTTGAATTCTTCAATGCCTCATTTTTAAAAGTCCTGTCGACTTTTAGTTGTTTCTCGCAATGTCAGGAAATCTATACTATGGATTTTAAGGCCAGCATATAGCGTCCCACTTTTAAGCATATGACTATCGATTCGATTTCCTCTATCTGCCTTGTATCTATAACGAACTGTGTAATGAAACTATTTCTGTAAAAGTTTATCTTGTTTAACACGCAGTAGATAGAAAAAAATCTGATGTCTTGCACTTATGTGCCTTTCTGTACTCTTGTAAAACTATTTTACAAACGCATATTCTCCATCTACTTCATTTTAATTGAGATAAACATTTGCAGAAACTAACTTATTGCTAATTTTCTTGTAGGTGCAAGGGGAATATGGCAGGGTTTAAGCGATAGTCAAATGTTTTAAGAGCTGGTTGCTATGTGGAGTATTTCATTCTTTTTGCATGTCCAGTACATAAACAAATGAATAACAAATTCCCATTTGAGAAAAAGTATAAGTATTGAAAAATTCCAATAAATAACAAGGAGTGTCTCGGAGATGGTTCACTCGAAAAAAAAGAAGGTATGTGACATAAATTGTGCGTTTTAACGAGATTTATATGTTTTTTGTAGTAACATTTTATCTCTCTCTTAAGATTTACCAGTTATGTGAAAGTCATTCGGAATGAAGAGGACTTTTGGGGACATCCCTAGAAGATTCAAGATATATACTTCATTTGACATGAAAATATCTTAAACATATGATATTTTAATCAGAATTGTTAGAGCCATTTTTGAGAAAATCAAAATTTTCCAAAAACGTTTCATATAAAGGGTAGTTGAGGGTGAGGGATTTTCTTGAAAATATTCGTGGAAGATACAACATTCAAATACCAGGTTTGGTATTTATCCAAATTTTGGTTTTTGACTTATGCTGTTCATACGCAGACACACGGATAGGTTTCCAAAAATGCTTTATTAGCTTTCAGGGGGCATCGAAGCATGTATTTCCGGTAACATCTTGGTATCATGTTTGATTTGTTCAATACCTTGTCATTCTTTTTAAGTCCCATGATTTTCAGTTGTTTCTGGCGATGCATGGAATTTTAAGGCCAGTGTATGGCGTCCAGTTCTTAAACATTTGACTATCGCTGTTCTCTTTGTATGAATTTTTGGGTGGAATAAAATACTTCCCCATATTACTATACTTATAGAGAAAGTAATAAGCTTTCGTAAGGGTAATTTTTAAAAGCTGTATAAAAATAAAGGATAGTGAAAAAATCTGTGAATGAGGAAAATTAGGGTATGTAAAGTGCTGCTGCTATTCAGTTGTTTCTTGCGATATTGTAACACCCCACGGGGGTGGTTACCCCCGCAGTAGGTGATTACACAGGGGGTTGGTAGCTCAGAGGTAGGGGATGCGTTGGTACCGGGGTGGTAGGCAGGCCAGGGTGGCGTTCTAGGATAGGGGGTATTTAAATAAAGCACAGGGGTTGCATTGGCCCACTAAATTATACTTGTAGCTTTAAGTATGCGTACATTCAGTTCGGGGTGAAGCCCCGACAAGTCAATAGAACTTAGGGGTGAAGCCCCGACATGTCAATAGAACTTAGGGATGAAGCCCCGACAAGTCAATAGAACTTAGGGGTGAAGCCCCGACAAGTCAAGAGAACTTAGATGAGTCGCATGCTTACCTGGTTAATTGTTGGCGAATGTGATAACTGATCTCTGATTACTTTCTCGTGGCAACTCTCGCGTAGCAACTTCCTGATAGCAACTCCCACAACCGAGTCAAAACCCTGTAGTATAAATACCTACATAAGCGCTGACTCGGCTTTGAGCAGCGTGGACGCTTCCTGCTTAACCTGAATTCCACACTTGCGCTGGCTAACGAAATATGTGGCAATTCTCAATGCTCTTCCTGGTCCGCTACATCGGTCCCAGGTTCGCCAAATTCCGACCCGGAATTTAAAATTGAAAAGGAGGACAAATGTCTTAGGGGGTACTAAAACAGTCTACCTAGACGAGGGCGGAGAGAAAAAGAAGAAAGAAAAAAAAACATGGTTGAGCTTTAAAGAATTGAAATGCTCTAGTGTCCTCTGCTGTCCAAGACTCGGATACCAGGAAATTTTTTTTTGTAAGGGTAGGTGAGTACGTTAGGGGAGGGTTCGACTGCGCATCGCTGCTTGTTGCCAATCCTGGACGCTTCTCAGCTGGTTGCGGACTGTTGTGCCCGGAGGTGAACTCTGCCTTGAATGAATAAGGTGCTGGGACAAAACTTCTGAGTGATTCTGCATACTTAGCGATTTACTCGGAAACGTAGTATGTATTTCCGCGCCCGCTGCATTGCTGTGGTCAAGCAGTGGCGTTCCCTCGGAGCACATTAATTCTGCGTGTTCTGGCGCGACTCCCGTGGTGAGTTACCGACGTGCTCATACTGGTGGGCATCGTTCGACCTGGGCTTTCTTGTCGGGTGCGTCTCTTCTAGGTGGTCTAATGGTGCGCAGCAACAGGGTTGTCTTACAAAGATGGATGTTGTTAGGATAAGGTGGGAAGGATTATATTGCGGTTTAAAAGTTACGGGATGAGACTAAACACAGCAGAGAAAAGGTAAATTTAGAAAGTGAGTCGGTACCCCTGCCGAGTCCTTGTCTCTCCAAATTTCGAAGAAGAGAGAACAGAAGAAAAAAAACCCATTAAGTTCTGTTATCCAGGTGTGATGCGACTCCTCATAAGTTCTGCTTGACTTGGTATGTTCGTTCGAACAAAAAATTAAATTTGTACATTATACAATGATGTTTTTTGTCTGTAACTGTGTAACACTTGTTTTTTTTGTGTGTGTTGCATTGTATGGAAGCGGTGGTTAGATGTCCGTTTGTGGCATTTTGCTGATACCTCGCATCTGTAACCCGGGGAAGAGGGTCGCTGAGGCTGCTGTAGACTGTGGTTTCCCTTGCCTGCTGGAGGGCATCCTCTAAAACATACTTAGTTTTTGAAATTAATACACAGAAATATGAATATTGCAGATGTTGCGACCAATGAAACACAACAAACACAAAAAAACAACAACCATATTTACACTCCATTTTCCATTCATATACTTGTCGCAGTGCTACACGGCACTGAGAAGTGCAAAGTCAAGCTCTGTGCGTGAGGCGACGAATACTTGCGTCAGCGGAATTCATGACAGACTTTTGCTTTCGACACTTACCGTTCATGCAGAATTGTATGTTTATGAAAGCAATATCTGTGTTTCTAAGTTTGTGAACCAAAATTGCTGTACCCTTCCGCGTGTGTGGAATGTGTTACGTATCTTGTGTTGCGTAATTCGTGGAGGATACCTGTGCCTTTCCTGCCTTCATCCCCTTGTGTATTTTGAGCCTTTGATTAATTTATTTTATTTATCTCCCTTATTTATTTCTCCGTTATGTTAGTGTTGATTCTGAGGCGGCATCGGTTGGTGTTGCCAGAATTATAATTCCCTGAGGTGACGTGTGCTGTGGTTCCGCCGTGGTCGAGTTTGAAGAGTTCGCCTTTTCCTTACAAAATTTCTTCAATATTCTGTATGCTAACAAGGCCATGACTACTATGCAAACAGTCATAAATACTATTCCTATAATTTCGACGACTGAAACAGGATGCGAGTTTCAAAATTTCTATGTCCCTGCTCCATCCCGTGTATTATCCGCCCTGGTCGTGAGAGAATTTTGTGTTATTTATTTACACTTGCTTATTTGCCACGTTACATTTATCTATTTTGCACGTTGGTTTGCTTCGCCTTGCGTGTTAACTGACATTTATTTATTTATTTAATAGCGCTTGGCTGTCGTACCAGAGTGTACGTTATTCGATTTTTTTTCACTACTATTTATTCTATATGCGATAACGCATGTGTAAGGTGCGGAGAGAAAAGAATTCCTGACATCAACCTATAGTTCTCAAAACACATTATCATATACCTATCTTAAATTAATCTTATACTAACACTTATATGAATAACAGTACTTATGAAATAACTTTTCGACCTCCACTAAATCTTATTTCCTATTTATTCAACTCCGCTCCCGACCTTAAGAATACTTCTTTATATTTGCTCTCTGTTGTGTCCCTCAGCCCTACTCTGAACTCCTGGGGGGGGATAATGTATATTGTTCAAATTTCTGTATCTGAACAAAAATATCTGTATTAAGTGAATAACAGGGTCGCGTCTCGGATTTCCCATTATAGTTTCACTTCCAGATATACTTTCTCTTCATCACGAGAAAGAGAGAGCAAAAAAAAAAAATTAAAAAGTAAAAGTGAATCGCGTGGATTATCACTTTTAGCCTAACTTAAGCTGGAGGTCCGAAGATATACTACGTCTTGCATTATCACTTACTACTTAACCTATTTGAGAACTATTGCTGATGTTTAATGTTTTAACCTCTTTCTGTTTCCTGTGTGTTTGTTCTTATGCCTCAGCCTTACTGCAGCGTGGACGAATTTGTGTACCGCATTCCGTCGTGTAATAATGTCAGCACTTTTGTATTGATGGACATTGAGTGATACGTTGGCGATTTTTTGTGTCAATTATATGTGGCAATTGTGTTTACCCGCTGTGCAAGTGTCGCAAGTATGCTGTATGCTCATTATGCATAATAAGGTGAAATTCTACTAACGTGGACATTCTGGCGTTTCACGGAATTTCTGGCCTTAATTACGTAATTCAGGGGGCTGAGTTTTTTCATTATCCTATAGGGTCCGGTGTAGTTCATTAAAAGCTTTGTGGCTCTACCTACCCTCCTTTTAGGGGTATATAGCTTCACCAAATCGCCGACTTTATACTCGACGTGCCGGCTCTTTGAATCATATAACTTTTTATTTTTTCTCTGGCTCTTTACTATGTTTTGGGATGCTAACGCCCTTGCTTTTATTATTGCCTCCCGTGTTTGCTGCACAAATAGGTTTTGTGAGGTGCCCTGTAATTGAACGTCTGGGGGTGATACCGGTTTCCGTGCATACAGTAATTCGAAGGGTGTGAACTTAGTACTTCCCTGTTTGCTTGTGTTTATGGCAAACCGAATTTGATGTAAATTATTATCCCAGTCTGTGTGCTGTGTGTTTACGTAGTTACTGATTACTTGCGCGATAGTTCTATTCGCCCTTTCTATTAGGCCATTAGTTTGGGGTCTGTAGGCTGTTGTGAAAGTCGGTATTGTTCCCATCATCTTAAGCAGTTCTTGTGTCACTTCGCTCATAAATACGGACCCTCTGTCCGACAGAATATATTTTGGTGCGACGTGACGACAGATGACGTCCAAGATAAATTCAGTGACATGCTCAACAGAAGCTTTTGGGATTGCCCTTAATTCCAAATATTTTGAAAAGTAATCACTAGCCGCAATTATGTATCTGTTACCTCTAGAGGACTTTGGGAAATTCCCCAAGATATCTATGGAGAACCTTTCTCCTATATAGTTGACCTTTATGGGTTGCATTAAACCTGCGGGTCGCTGATTAACTGGACCTTTTCGTTGCTGACAGGAAGTGCATCTTCTTACATAATTTTGTATGTCCCTCTTCATTCCAATCCAATAGTAATGTGAATTAATTTTGTGAAAAGTTTTTGAAAACCCGAAGTGTTCTCCTAGCGGATCGTCATGACTATTATATAGTATTTCTTGCTTTAAACTATCAGGTACTACTAACGAGTGCATGTTCCCTGTACTACCAGCATTTTTTCGGTACAGGACATTCGATTTCATCACGTATGTTGCAGCTTGTCGTGCTAGTTTAGCATTCGCTGTACCCGGCTGTCTTACGGCTTGTATTAGGGGTTTTAGCTGGGGATCCTCCTCTTGTTTTTTAGCTAATTCTATGGGTTCTATGAGACAGGTAATTCTGTCTTCCTGCTCTTGTGCTGTTTCGGGTTCAGGGGGGTCTATTGGCATTCTAGACAAACAATCTGCGTCCTTATGTTTAATCCCTGATTTATGTTGAATTGTGTAGTCAAATTCTTGCAGCATTAAGCTGTAACGTGCCAGTCTCCCTGTTAGATCTCTCAACCTATTTAGGTGGCACAGGCAAGCATGGTCTGTAACTACAGTTACAGGGTAACCATATATGTACTGGCGGAACTTCGAAAAACCGTACATAACTGCTAACAGCTCTTGTTCCGAAACGCTATAGTTCTTTTCAGCTTTGCTTAGACTTCTAGACACAAAGCCTACTGGGTGCATTTTTCCATCTCGCTCTTGGAGGAGGCAACTGCCTATGCCGTACATGCTGGCATCGCAGCTCATTTGGGTTTTGGCTCCCGGCATAAAATGTGCCAACACCGGAGCCCTAACCATTAAATCCTTCAGTTTTTGGAAGGTTTCTTGCTGTTCTTGGCCCCATACAAACTTTTGGTCTGCCTTTGTTAGTTCGTTTAGAGGCCTCGCGATTGCTGCAAAGTTATTAATGAACCTCCTGTAGAAAGAAAATAAACCTAAGACCTGCCTTACTTCTTTGACGTTCCTAGGCGTTCTCAGCTGTGTAATAGCTTGAATTTTGTCTTTAGCAGGTTCTATGCCTGCTGCCGATACTTCGTATCCTAGGAGTTTTATTTTGTCCATACCGAAAAAACATTTTTGGGGTTTTAGCTTAAACGTATGTTGTTCTAATTTCTTAAATACTGCTTCCAGGTTTGCCAATAAGTCCTGAAATGTATTTGCGAACACTATTATATCGTCTAGATATATGAGTGCTTTTTGTATCGCAGGTCGCCTAACAGTTTATTTCCGATCTCTGTGAATGCTCTAGGGGCATTCGAGAGCCCGAAGCTCAAGGTCTGGAATTCGTACTCTCCGTCCGAGGTACAAAAGGCCGAATATTTCTTACTTTCTTGAGCTAGAGGTACTTGGAAGTATGCACTTAGCAGGTCAAGCGTACAGTAACATTTTGAACCTCCTAAATAGCTAAGTAGGTCGTCAATCAGTGGTAAGGGATAGGCGGATGCAGCTGTTTGTGCATTGAGTTTTCTGTAATCTACACAAAACCGATATTCTCCTGATTTCTTTTTGACCAAAATTACTGGTGAGCACCAGCTACTCTGTGAGTCTTTTATTATCCCAGCCTCTTTCATTTCTTCCACTTGTTGGTTTATTATTTCCCGCTGTTTATGGGACACCCTGTATGGCTTCTGTCTAATTGGTGTCGTGTTTGTCAACTCTATTTTGAACTCCGCAATGTTTGTTGTCCCTAACTCTTGTAGGCTAGTGGCGAAGGTATGTCTGTACCTGTCGAGTAAATTTCGTAGCTGTTCGTGTTGTCCTGGTTCTAGTCGTGAATTAATATTAAATTTGGCGTCTTTGATGTCTATTTGTTTTGCTGACTCACGTGTGAAAGTGTCTGCCTGGACTAATGCAACTTCGTGTACGAGTGCTAGTGTTGTCCCTTTAAATATTCTCTGAGGGGCGGCGGTATTATTGTAGACTTGCATCTTTTGATTTTGGTTATTATTGCACAGACCCGGTATAATGTGAACATGTTTTTTCTGCATAGTGTTAATGCATGGTTCCAGTAATAATGTGTTTGTAGGAAGTGAGGGTATTTTGACGTCTATCTGTGTGGTTGCAAATGGAAGGATTTCTACGTCATGCTGACATGTTGCTTTAATTTTTGTCTCTTCAGCATCTGCTTCAAGTGTAATTTGCATGAGAGGACATTCTTGCTTTCGCTGGCAGCTTACCGTGACCTCCTTCGAATTTTGCAGTGTTAGTGTAATTGTGTTGTTCCCTAGATCTATAACGGCTTGGTGTTTCTGAAGGAAGTCCATGCCCAGCAATAAACTATGCGGGAAGTGTTTTACTACTATAAGCTGTTCTTTGAATTCCATATCACCCATTTGGAAGTTAGTGTTAGTTTGGTATTGTGCAGCAAGTAAATTGTTATTTGCAGTTCGCAAAATCATATTTAGAGGTGCTGGTTGCTTGCTTGTACCTACCAGGTCGTCATTGATTATGCTTACTGAGCTGCCCGTGTCTATGAGAATGTCGATCCTTGTCCCTGCTAATGTTCCTATAGTTTTTAATGTGCTCCCAGGGTTGACGTTTTCTGTTATGCTTGCTACCGCGGCCCTTATGGGGGTGATTGGTTCGAGGCTGCGCGTGAAAATTTGCATTCCTCCTTCGTGTCTGGCAATTAGCGATTACGTGGCCTACCCGTTTGCAGTAGGCGCACACAGGCCTCGCGGACACCGTTCTTCTTTGACTATATGTGGTCCTATAGCCGCTGGGGGCCTGTCCGTAATTCCTAACGGATTGATGCTGTGGATTGTAATTCTGGGGTGGAGGGCGGGGGTTCATTGTCAGGTTTTGCTCCTGTTTTGCTAACTCACCCACCATCTTTGACATCTCTGATACCTGCTTCTGGAGGGTATCGTCTGGCATGCTAGGGGGAATTCCCTGTGCATCGATTAGGTCTACCCTTTTTCCTGCTAGATAGCGGGCTGATTCTACCCTGCGGACGAACTGTACGAGAGCGTCCACTGTTTGTGGGTTGTAGGGCAGTACCTGTTCTATTAGTGATGGTTTAAGGCCCCTGATGATGTGTTTTACCCGTTCCTTCTCTGTCATTTCGGGGTTGACTAGATCACACAGAGCTATAATGTCATAAGCGTACTGCTCTGTGGGCTCACTAAGGTCCTGCACCCTCTGCCTTAGTCTGACCTCCATCATTTCCTCCTCTGCCGCGTGAATGAAGGCTTTTAATAACCCCTGCTTCAATGTTTCCCATTGGGCGTCCCTATTCCTATGGGCAAAGGTTTTGTACCAGTTTAGTGCGGTACTATTAAGGTAGCATGGTAAATACTGCGCCTTATGCTGGTCATCCCAATTATTGGCACGCGCTATCAACTCAAACTTATGGAGATAGTCCCTTACACTTTCTCCTGGTTTCCCCGCGAAGCTACCCGGATCCAATGGTGGACGACTAATGTGCATGGGTTGAGGTGCTTCAGTTACCCTTCTACTTAAAACAGGTGAGTCCATTTTACTCATTGTATTTGTGTGTTCGTCTCCCTTATTCATGGCTAACTGTTTTTCTACCCTACTTGTGCTTGGGCTAGAAGTGTTAACGATCTTGCCGGAGCGGAGACGTATTTGATTTGCCGTCTCAGCGTGTGCCGCGATCTCGTTTGAAATTCCTTTCAAATCTGTGACTAGAAATTCTTGGAATTTAAATTGTTCCCCCTGTATAGCTGCTAATTCTGCGCACAGATTTATAATCTCTTTAGTAGTAGGACTAGTAGAGCTTTGAGCAGGTTCAGCCATGCATAATAACTTAAATGTACTACACTAAAACAATATACATAACTTGAGAAAAGTTAAAAAAAATAAGCTATATTCTGTGTCGGTGACTCATGATGCAAAGGGTGGGAGGGTGGGTCTTCACCAGATAACCTCAGGTAAAAGGTTATCCCAAAATGAGGGGTGTTTTATACCTTGCAAAAAGAAAAGAGAGAAGAAAAAAAATTGATTACATCCCCTGGCTGGAAGAGGTAAGGATGTTTTCCCCAATTATACTCGGTGAGTCCGCCACATTGTAGCCGGCGCTCCACCACATTGTAGCCGGCGCCTACACCAAATTGTAACACCCCAAGGGGGTGGTTACCCCCGCAGTAGGTGATTACACAGGGGGTTGGTAGCTCAGAGGTAGGGGATGCGTTGGTACCGGGGTGGTAGGCAGGCCATGGTGGCGTTCTAGGATAGGGGGTATTTAAATAAAGCACAGGGGTTGCATTGGCCCACTAAATTATACTTGTAGCTTTAAGTATGCGTACATTCAGTTCGGGGTGAAGCCCCGACAAGTCAATAGAACTTAGGGGTGAAGCCCCGACAAGTCAATAGAACTTAGGGATGAAGTCCCGACAAGTCAATAGAACTTGAAACTTAAGAGATATTATAGAGTAAGTAAGGTCCAATGCGGATTATCAATTAAATAACAGACTCCTCTAAACAGACTAAGGAAAATTGATATTTCAATACTTTTTGAGTGCAAGTCAAATGTTATTTTTAACTATAACCCTTAACAATTAATCAAGAAGTTAGTTAAAAAATAACATTAGTATGTCAAACTAAAATCATTATCATTAGGGGTGAAGCCCCGACAAGTCAAGAGAACTTAGATGAGGCGCATGCTTACCTGGTTAACTGTTGGCGAATGTGATAACTGATCTCTGATTACTTTCTCGTGGCAACTCTCGCGTAGCAACTTCCTGATAGCAACTCCCACAACCGAGTCAAAACCCTGTAGTATAAATACCTACATAAGCGCTGACTCGGCTTTGAGCAGCGTGGACGCTTCCTGCTTAACCTGAATTCCACACTTGCGCTGGCTAACGAAATATGTGGCAATTCTCAATGCTCTTCCTGGTCCGCTACAATATCATGGAAAGAGTATGGTGTTTCCAAGACCAGTATGTAGCGAGTTAATTTTTACAACCTAACTATGGTTTGGGTTTCTTGTATCCGTCGTGTACCTTCAATGAAGGGTGTAATGAAAGTATTTCTGTAAAGGTTTATCTCGATTAAAATCAAGTAAATAAACTATGGTTTTATGGGAATATTTTGAGTGTAAATTGAAATTTAAGAGATATTATAAAAATGATTAAAATCTTCTACAGAACAGGTTAGTAAATGGTTTAGGGCCAATGGCTTTCTAATCAACGAGAATAATATTATCTGCAAATTAAATCATGGAGCTTGCTCAGATATGTCTGATACACAGGGCATTAATCTATTAGGTATTGTCACGATGAATTTGTTATTATGTTTAGTTATTGATACAATTATTATAAGTTTCCGAAAGAGGTGTAATTGAAGACTTTCACTGTTAGGACGAGAGTTCGGAAACCCGAAACAGCTAACGAGGAAGTTCTTTTAGGACTCTTATCTTAGGACCAGTGCCCGGAGTTCTACTACTCGCTAGAGGTCAATTCCCAGGCTGTGATGTTTTGCTGATGTCCGCAGGGATTGACGTTAAATGGTACGAGCTTTAGGACTCGTGGGCGATTGGCATGTGCCGCTAGAGCCCTTGTCGTTCGCCATTTTGAAAGTCCACGTGTAAAAAGTAATATTTTAAAGGGAATCGCCTTGCACCGTTCAGCATCATCTGTGCCTCAGGTAAGCTTTCCAACAATATAATTACTTGTATCTCTAGCCTGGAACAGGAATCTGCAATGCTATCTTAAATGTTGTAAACGTAATCGGGTTTATTACGCTGGTGTTTAGAACCACCTTGGTCATATCCGCACTCCCCCTCTTGCACGCCATCCGGAGACACAGTGCTTCAATTCTCAACTCCTCGCTCCAAATTCCCTAGGGCGCAAGTAGGGCCTAGGTCATGCTTGCGTCCAGGCTCCATTCTACACCTGGCTTAGGCCCTTGTGGCCGGCCAATATATCCTCTCCACGACTGCGCTGGTGCAATAGCGGTACAGCCACACCATCACTCCCGAATACATCTTTATCCTTCTTCCTTATTTCTTCCGGTGGAGGAGTTTTTAGTGGGTATGCCGACTATTGGTGAGTCCCACACTCTCAGTCCCGACTCCCATCGGGGCTGGGGTAAGTGAATAAATCATTTTCTCCTCCACTCGAAAAAAAAAACGCCTTGCCAAGCTTACAGCACCCAGGACCTTCACCTATCCTGATTTTCCTAGTCGGGCAAACCATTCTATGTTAGGGTGAGTGTGCGCTTAGCGAGTAGCCGAAGCCTTTTGATTAAGATCTCCGGCCCTGTGGGTGTTCGTGGCGAGTGCATGGCGGCACCGGCGTCTAGAGCCGCCCCTATAGCAAGAAGCAGTAGTAAAAGTAGTGATGCCGGATCGCCGTGACAGTTGGTGGAAGTGCCGGGACCTTAGCGTCTTCACAATTGCTAAAGGTGCACGGGTCTCACTCATGGTGGGGTAGTTGGGGTAACTGTGACCGTTACGATTCACCGAGATCTGGTTATCTACCAGAACTTACATTGGAATTCACATATAAATCATGCATGTAATGGATTGTCTAGAGCCTTGTATTTTCTCAAAAGTTTAAGATATCTTGTGTCTATAAACTGCATTCGTAAGGCATATTTTGCCTGTTTAAAAACTCTATACTCTACTATGGTTTGATTTTATGGGCTAATAGTGGTGCCATTAATGATGTATTGTTGTTATTTCAGCAGAAATAATGTTTTGAGACTCCCTGAATCCAAAAAAGCATTTAAAAGGTCTGCGTGCGTGTTTGTGAACAGCATAACTCAAAAGCGAAAAGTCGGATAAGCACCAAACTTTGTACTTAAGTTCAGTATCTTCCAAGGATGCGACACTAAGATTTCCAAGAAAATCCCCCACCCCAATTAGGATTGCTAAAATTTTGATTTTCTAAAAAAATTGTCTAACGACTTTTATTAAAACACCACATATTAAAGATACTGAATATCAAATAAAATGTATATATGAAATTTTCTGGGAATACCCTGTGAAATCCTCTTCATTCGAAAGGAATTCTGTATAATCTTGTATAACTATAAACGTTAAGCGATAGACGAAAACATTCCAGACAAATAATATGGATCTCTTCAAAACACGCAATTTACTTATAATAAGTTTTTTTGGCATAAGCAGTTTCTGAGATATCGGTTATTAAAGGTTCAAATTGTTCAATACTAGTCATTCTTTTTAAGTTCCATCGATTTTCAGTTGCTTCTAGTTACTGAATGGAAACAGTATCGAATTTTAAGGCCAGCTTATAACGTCCAGTTCTTACACATTTGATTATCGCTGTGTAATTAGCTATTTCTGCAAAGGTTTATTTGGATTAAAATCTATAGATGGAAAAATAATATTTAGTAAGAATAGTTTATATATCCAGTAATGGAGTTAGAGATTAGAGAATTCAGGTTTATGTATCACATCAGCTTTTTAAAATTTAAAACTGTGACTTTGTAGTGTACTGTATTTGATTTTGTCTATTGCAATTTTGTTTTGTTTAATAACAATAAATGTTGTGCATTGAATAAAGGATAATGGGTAGAGAAAGTTATGTGAGCGCAACATATGCGATTTTATTTCTTAACTGTATGCACTAAATGATAAAGTAATCCAACATTGGTTTTGTATGGTGACAAACGAGATAATTAATTTTACAAGGAAAGAAGAAGGATGTCCACTTCGGTGACCGCTGCTCTTCTGTTCATTTGTCGACGTCATGCCCGCTAGAGCACGGATATTTATTACTTCTCTACTTTGAAGCGCATGCTGTACCGAGAAAGGCCTTGCTACATAATTGTGATGAACCAGACTCCATCACTGAAAGTTTAATGTATACGAGAAGCCTGAGGAAAGGGGCAAGAGTTCACCTACCTTGTTGCTCCGCGAGAAGCGAAGTTTGTACGGTAAGTTCCTCGCTGCTACTCCAAGTCTTTGGTCTTCTGTATGTATTTGAAATTATGTTAACAAGTAGGAACATTATAAGCGCTCTCTACTTCAGGGGAACGAAGTGTGATCCTTAAAAGCAATTTTGATTTATTCCTCGCGTAATAAACACGTTGATATTGAATTAAATATCGTATATAATTGACTCATTATGCCACGCGTTCAATAATAGCAATAACATATTCCCTATAGCAAGGATGTAATACCGGCATTTCAGGTTGCTGTGGCTTTTAGAGAGAAGATGGAGTCGTTTTGTGTTATTCCTTTCTCTGAGCAACGAAAACTCAAAACCTTCTGTACATTAGTAAATATAGAATAATTAAGATGTGGGTTTATAATTAGGTACTATGTAATGGTGATAATAGGCTACATCACAGTCCATAACACCTGCTTACCTCTCTCCCAGGTATCTTGTTTATTGATCCAGCGCGTTAGGTAATAACAAATGAAATGCAGGGAGAGAAGTTGACGTCCCTTAACATATAAAAGCGCTCTCATTTATGTCAGCTATGATGACAAATTATTGCATTATTTAATTTCTAAATTTTATAAGGCTAGGATTGCATAAAATGTTGCAGCGCAGTGGTTTCCTTTCCAGCTCTCGTACTAAGGGTCCGGGGTTTCATTCTCGGCTACGGGTTGGCGATTTTAAATCGGCCCTATCCACGCCTTTACCTCTGATTTGTTCATATGAAGTATCCCAAAGGCCCATGGTGGTTTGGAGTCCCGGTAAAAGTTGTAGGTCCTCTCATTCCACCGCCATCCTCATCATCATCCTACCGCCGAAGTAAGGGATTCCGTCTTCACCTTATGAATGGTTTGGTGGAATGAGGTAACTCCCGAAGGTCATAGGCTATATGAGGAGCGTTAGAAACGACGACGACATTGTTGTTCGTGCACGAACATTTACTTGTGCCACAATCGTCAACACTATCCACTTGTTGCATAAATTACTATTATGTGAATCCATTTTATCAAGGCTTGTTAAGTGCATCACTGCCTTAATTTTCATTCACCAATCAGCACTTACAGATATGATGACGCAACTACTTGTCTCGACAGTGGAATGGAATTTCATAGGAGGGAACTCGGCACTGAACCAGTGAATACGGGTATTGTACCTAGGCCCCCACAAGGGAGCGCCCCCGGGAAGGAGGGAGGGATAAGGTGAGAGGAGACACCGGGTGGCCGGAACCAGGAGTGACGGCATGGCAAGGATAAGGTCCCTCCAGTTTCCAGATGGAGATCCCGGGCAGGCAAACAAGTGGACCAGGGAGTCCGCCAGATACACAGGCTCCAACGCCCCCTTCAAGGGGCGGTCCGTGTACCCCGGCAACCAGCCGAAGGCCGAGGGACGGAGAAAATTCACAGAGAGCATCCTTTTTCCCTGCCACGCCACCATCTGAAATAGACCTAACGGGGTGATAATGATCAATGGGACGATAGAGAGGGATAGGAAATTCGAGGGATGAGAGAAACCACTCCAGCATTCGCCCTGACGACGCGGGTACACCCCTAAAAAACATGGGTCAGAGTGGGCAGTCGCCGGGAATCGAATCCGGGACATCCCGAATGCGAGTTGCATTACCACGGCGCCGCCTCGCTCAGTTGTCCCGACAAACAAGAAGACAAATTAAACCCACGCGTTGACAATATTCTTTCGACAATTGGTTTTTGATTCACTTTCCGTTCATACTATCATGGTGGAAAGTTGAATTTCCTGCATTCAGTGCTGGTAACCTAACCTACTTGCGTGTTTTCTCTATTTTATTGCATGTAGTGCATGAACTATATTAAACCCGCTAACTCTTGACATATTTATTATTGCAAACATAGGATATAATTATATTTGATAGCTGAATTTTATCATTTAAATCCTTCCTGGGTCTTTTCTTCCTGCAAGTTCACGATTTTTTTTAAGGTCAATAAACAAGTGTGGATAATCGTTCGCCAGTTCACTACCAAGGTTAGTATTGGTGATCTTGCTACTGGAACCAATGTTCAACAGCTGATAGTAATTAATTTTATTTTCGCGTGAGTATTATTTCTGTCATTCACTGTCGTCGAGAAAATAGTATGCTACAGTGATTTTCCTTCACACTGTGGCCACCAAACGGTGCTTGCGCTTCGGCCGCCCCAGGTCGGACTACTGCTGAAACGGTTATAATATCCTCGCAGCTGCCTTACGTTCTCATAGTCACATTACAGTGATAATAAGCACATATATAGAGTTATTCAAAAAGAAGGAACAGAATTTAGATATTCATTTTTAATGAACGGCAATGGATAGCGGCACATACGGCACATCATTGAATAGAGGAAAGTTCAAAGTTTTAAGCTCCACCTATTAGTTGCATTCAGTGCCTACAGCAGTGCTGTGTTTGTTTACGAGAAAATGGCGACGCCACAGGAAAAGTCGTTTTGAGTGCTGCATTATGCAAAGAGTGAATCCATTGTTTCATTGCAGCGTGCATTTCGTTGTAGGTTCAGCAACGAGCCGCCTCGTCATAAAAATTTACAATTGATGCAATCAATTCGTAGAAGATGGTTGTGTATGCAAACGGAAAAGCGCTGTCGTCCTCACATAACACATTGTGCTCATTTTGAACACATAAAATAAAATGTTGAACTGTTCTCTATTCAGTGCTGTATCGCACGTGTCGCCATCTATTGTCGTTCATTAGAAATACACATTTAAAGTCTGTTCCTTCTTTTTGAATAACCCTGTATTATCATAAGGGATGTTGGAAATGTCGTCTTTTTCTATCCATATGTTTCTGGCATCTTCTCAAGAAAATTTCATTTACATTCGAGAATTCAATATCTGAAATTGAGTGAATTTCTCGCCTGATGTTTTCTTTTAGTTATTCCAATGTATGTATTTTTACTTTCTCTACCGCGTACATAGTTTGTAGAGACGGCATTGCATTTTACCCAAAAATTCGATACGGAGATTTCACCGGAAATACATGTTTCGTGGACCCTTGAATCCAAAAAGGTCATTTTCAGAAAAAGGTCCGCGCGCGCGTGTCTATAAACAGCATAATTCAAAAACGAAATGTTAGATACATACCAAACTTGGTATTTAGGTTTATTAACATCCAAAACATGCGACACGAAGATTTTCAAGAAAATCCTTCAACCAAAACTACCCTTTCTTGAACATTTTTCGATATTTTTTGATTTTAAAAAAATGGCTCTAACGATTAAAATACCACATATTAAAAATATTTACATGAAAAATAAAATGTATTCTTGATTTTTCAGGGAATAGCTTGTAAAGTCCTCTTCACTTGGAAGGACCTTTATATAATTTTATTTAAATGATAAGTATTAAGCAATAAACAAAAAGGTACTACACAGAAACTGCACATCTCTTTAAAATAAAGAATTCATTTCAATAAGTTTATTTGTGGTATAAGCCATTTCTGAGATATCCGTTTTTAAAGGTTGGAATTGTTCATTTCTTGGCCATTCTCATAAAGTCCTATCAACATTCAGTTGTTTCTCGCGATTGCATGGAAACAGTATGGAACTTTAAGGCCAGTGTATAGCGTCCAGTTCTTAAATATTTGACTGTCGCTGTTCCTATTGTATCTATGACGAAATGTATAATATATCTATTTCTGTAAGGGCCTATTTGGATTGAAATGCAGTGGATGGAAAATAAACTTTAGTAAGAATAATTTGTATACCCACTAATAAACGGTAGACGGTAAAGGAAGTCATGTGAATGTAATACATCAGATATTTTTGCATTCAATTTAATTTTCAAGCTCCTCCATAGATAAAAATGCATACAGTTAAATCAGGGAATCTTGAGGGCCATAATCCATTACTAAATACCCTATATTAAAGAATTTCCTGAATTAAACTTCATCAGATGTATATGTAGTAGCAAAAGTGTTGCTGGAAAAACCAGACTGACATTCAACTTTGGTCAGCGGTTGAAAATGGTTTAAGTCTTTCCTGTACCGCTCTGCATTTAATGTATTCAGAAAATATAGGTCCTATTATTTTTTATACATTTACTGTATACCACACAAGAATTTTCGTGTCATGCAAGGGAATCTCGTGTGTAAAATTGGGTTTCTCTGTGCTTCAGTATCTGTTATTTTACGAGGGAGCATAACCACGTGCAATAGACTCATGCTTCGTCAGGGTATATTAAGCGTAGGCTAATTACTTTATCATTGACATTTCGTAAAATGCAGTTACAGAAATTTACTGACTCTGATGGCCAGTAAGAATAAAGTATTATTCCGTATCTCGTTAGAAGGTATTACATTTTACAAAACTTACGGAATCAGTGATTTTTTATATGTACAGCCTGTTGCGTAGTGCGCTGACTTATTAAAGTACACAGGAGTTGTTAATTTATTTATAATGTTGGACGCTTCTTTGCGACCGCTTAGCAATGGCTGACATCTTGTAAGATGTTAAGCGCCAACGTGATAAAAAAATGTGGCTAATGGAATGTCGCGAAGCAATGTAAAAGGTAGCTAAGGTGAGGTGATAAGCGTATAAGATTTGCGGAAATACCAGATTACATAAACAGTGAGGAATAACGTGATGTGCAACGAACTTCACCCGACGTTCTACTTTCTCTATCACGTACACAGGTAGAAAACGTATAGTGTTACACCCAAATATCGGATACCGAGATTTCAAATGAAATACATGTTTTGAGGTACCCTGAATCCAAAGAAATCATTTTTAGAAAAAGGTCCGGGAGTGTCTGTGAACAACATAACTCTAAAACAAAAAGTCGGATAAATACCAAACCTGATATTTAGGTTAGTATCTTTTAAAGCTGCGACTTAAAGATTTTCAAGAACATCCTCAATCCCAAACTACGCTTTACTTGGAACATTTTTCGATATTTTTGATTTTCTAAACCATGATTCTAACGATTTCGACTAAAATACCAGATATTAAAGCTTTTTACATGACAAATAAAATGTACATCTTGAATGTTTGGAAATAGCCTGTGAAGTCCTCATTATTCGGAAGGAATTTTGTATAATCTTGTGTAACTGATATACGTTAAGCAATAGACGAAAACGTACTACACAAAAAAGCAGATCTGTTTAAAACACACAATTTATTTAAAATAACTCCTTTTTTGGCATCAGCCGTTTGCGAAATATCTGTTATTAATGTTTGGACTTGTTCAATACTTTATTCTTTTTAAGTTCCACCGATTTTCAGATCTTAAATACGTTAAGAATAAATGCATTAAAATTCATTTTTTGTGTTGGTGCCATTAAACAAATAAAATGACTTTGTATGTGCGTGTTTTCCATCTTCATTACGAAAGTACTCCTGTAACCTCACCTTCTAAAAAACATCCCTCGGCTACGCTTTGCCGCTTAGGGCCCTAAATAAGTAGCTACTGCCAAGTTCGTTGCTTGTAATCCATTTCTCTTTCAGATGCTGGCAGCACATATTACCTTCCGCTAATTATTCACGGCAATGTTGGCAACAGAATCACGACAGCAACGCCACCATGATTGGCTCGTTTAGGTGCGTGTTCTGCTAAAATTATGTGGCTTGTGGAAACTGAATAAAACTCGCAATATATTTCATAAATTCCCTGAGAACGTTAAGCAATTGGCGCATTACGAATTATTATGCGTTTCTGTGACATTCAGAAAGGATAAATCATTTCGTAAATGCGTGTATGACGGTTTCGTAACATTTCATAGCTGCTACCCATATACGGAATAATATCTCAAAGTGCATATAAAAATTCACTCAATTTCAACTATTAAACTCTCGAGTGCGAATGGAAATTTCCTGAGTAGATGCCAGAAATGTGCGGGTAGAGCAGGTCAACATTTCCAACATCTCTTATGATAAGGCATGGGTTTATTATAGTTGTAATTTTAACTGTGACTATCAGAGCGTGAGGCAGTTGCGGGGATATTATAACTGTTTCTGCGGGAGTCCGAGCTGCGGCAGCCGGCGCGCGAGCAGCCATATGGTGGCCACAATGTGAAGGAAGAGCACTTTATTATGCAATACACATACATTAAAGGAATTTGAGAATCTCCAAAGTAGAAAACGCTCTACTTCATTTCGTATTTTTAAGTTCTTCCTCGTTTTTCAATGCACCTACCGCACTTGTGTCACAATATACTATTCTCTCACTGTTAGCGTCGCTTAACACCCTATCGATTTTTCTTATCTAATGTAATGCTTAATTTAGTAAAGGGATTTTATTCGAAAGGAGCCGGAAAAGAAATTTTCTTTATTGTTGTAAAACGAGTTCCTTTAAAAGCGTACCATTAGCTCAAACGCTTAATCGTTGGATTATTAATTCGTTTAATTATTTTCGTACAGTAGTATTCTGCTCCAGAAATAAAATAAATTAGATCGCTGTAAGTGGTGTTTAACCTCACTTTCAGTTTCCATTTTAAATGCTTTCAGAAATGTAAACGGACATTAAAACAACACATCTTAAGTTTTATTTTATGATATTACGCGTCAAAATCTTAGTGTTACATTCACATGACTTTCTCTACCGTCTATAGCTTATTAGTGGGTATACAAAGCATTCTTACTAAAGCTTATTTTTGTGCTTCATGTTAATCCTTTACAGAAATAACTGCATTATACATTTCCTTATAGATACAAAGGGAACAACGATAGTCAGATATTTAACAATTGGACGCTATATGTTGCCCTTAAAATTCCATCTCTTTTCACGATATCACGAGAAACAATTGAAAATCAACAGTACTTGAAAAGAACGACAAAGTATTGAAAAATTCTAACCATTAATAGCGGATGTATCAGAAATGACCTATGCCAAAAAAAAGCGCTATTTGGAATACATTAATTGTGTTTTAAAGGGGTCTACATTTTTGTGCAGCACGATTATGTTTAACGTTTACCAGCTATACAAGATTATACAAAATTCCTTCCGAATGAAAAGAACTCAAAGGCTCTTCCCAGAAAATTAAAGATATACAGTTTATTTGTCATGGAACTATCTTTAACATATGGTGTTTAAATCAAAATCATTAGAGTCATTTTTGGAAAGTAAATAATTCCGAAAAATGCTGCATGTAAAGGCTAGTTGGAGTGGGGGAACTTTCTTAAAAATCTTCGTGTCACATCTTTGTAAGATACTAAACTTAAATTCCAAGTGTGGTATCTATTCGACTTTTCTTTTTTGAATGATGCTGTTCTCTCTCTCTCTCTCTCACTCACTCACACACACGCACGCGCGGACCTTTTTCTAAAACTGTTTTTTTGGGGGGTTTCAAGGGCTCATTACATGCATTTCCGGTGAAATGTCGGTATCGAATTTTTGAATGGAATACAATACTTCCCCTTCTTACTGTACGTAGTAGTAAAAATGGAATTAATTTCTGGGCAAACCTTGGAAATATTAGCAATGAAATGACCCTAACATACAAGCAAACTATGTTTTAAATTAATAAATAAATCATTTAGGAGATGATTGCATGTCGGTGGGACATTAGCAATACGCATATTAAATTAAACATTGTTAAAATATTGATTTTAAAGCTCTTGAGCGTGTGCAGATTCTTTTCCTTTCGGCACAAGTATATTTTATATTCACTACCGTTACAGTTAATTTGAGCTAATGCGTGGGCGCTACTGCGCTCTTTAGTTCTTACCGGTGGTAGACGCTATAGTCGCTCGTACCTATAGAGGGATAGGGGAGAATTGAGAGAGTCCTAGAGGCCGTAGCTGAAAAAGGTTGAATGCAGTTTTCTCTCTCTCTCTAGTATTGGGCCGTTTTGGCCGTGGGGGATTGTGTATTCTGGTAAGTGTCCTGCATATCGTCTTTGGGTTTTTGGGCTGTTACACATAAGAGGATTGGCCGAATTTGACCTTCTGAAATTGCCGTGTGTGCTTAAGTAATTTCAATTTGTGGGAATACATTTCTGAATTACGAGAGTTCTAGATACTGGGCGTGTATAACTGTAAATTGTTGAAGTTTAAAGGTAAAAAGGGGCGTCATAATTATGTAAAAATGTTATAATGGCGGCAGCCGTATATAAATGAATTATGTAAGTGTAATGCTGTACTCGAATCTAGGCAACTACTTAAACTGCTAACCTGGTATAATGTGCTATTTATGAGATCTTCAAAACGAGCCATCAATTTATTTAAAGATTTTTGGGTCAGCTTATGTAAAATGTTTCTGTGTAATAGATATACGTTGTAGATTTTGTAAATCAGTCGTTAATACGGTAAATACATGCACAGACTTGTACCTTGCCATTTTTCTGTTTGGTACGGATCTCTAGTAGTTACTTACCCCCTTTTTTATTTAATCAGTGGCTAGTGAAAAATCTCTGAAGGCGAGGCACGCAGTGCATCTGGCAGTAGAGAGTTTTTTTTGGGTAGATCCGGTGTATATTTTTGAAATAGTAAGTGTCTGTAATAGGTTTTTACTTGTAATTTATATTTTTCCACCAATTTCTGATGAGATTATATCAATTTTGTATTCACCGCTTGTATAAGTTTATTGTACCATGTCCCATTAACACATATTGACAAATTACGTGCTCAAGAGCTTATGTTTGATTTATATGTATATGATGGTCAAATGGTAACCGTTACGAGGCTGAGGTCGTGTTCAAAGCGTTGTATTTGTTGAAGGACGCTGACTGTGTTGTTTTGTCTGAAAATCACGAGTGTGTTGTAGACTCGCTTTCATTATGTGTTGAAGCTTTAGCTGAATTTCGCGAGAGTTGGGAGAATAGGGATATGACGGTCAGCTCTCAGAGAAACAATATATAAGAGTTTTTATGCGTATCCAACATTATATACATTGCTTGGATTATTTAATTGCATGTTATCCTGAAAATGCTAATGCTGTTCAGCTAAAGACGTTAAAGGAGGAATCTGTATATTTAATGAAGAGGTTGCCTAGCATGGATGTTATAGAAGCACAAAATATTTCGGTAGATGTACCTTTGCAATCATCGCCACCTGATAATGCGTTCGATTTGGTTTCGCCATTTCGTTCGCTCTCTATTATGCATCCACTATAGCAGTTGACGGAAAATGTACAATCTTTTCACGTTTCCGGTGTTCCATCAGCAGTGCAATTTTTGAAATTTTTATACGCGCGGCTGAGTGTGCTTCAAATTGTAGAGTTCCCCTATTGCAAATATTATAAGTTGTAGCTTCTAAGACATATGGAATTGTTTTTGAAGGTTAGGCAGGCACCTGACCCTGTGATTTTATTTCACAAAGAAGTGTTAGTTCCACAGCGCGGACGTAATACCCTTATTCAGATAATTATTTACTTCCCCAAGATTATTTACATTATATTGAGAGGGTCAAGTTGTTTGCTCGAGTATTACGCGTAATGGATTCCGAGAGTGAGGTATGCTCGCTTACCGTTTCTGGTCTCAATCCTGAAGTTCGTTCTAGCTTACTTGCCACGCGACCTAAAACATTTTCCGAATTAGAATATTTAACACCTCAAGCTTCAGAATTTGCTACGTTAATAAATGTCAGGTAAAGGAAATGGCGTCTCCCCCACTCCATCTTCCTCATCACAAGTTAATAAACCGAATTTTTCTAACCATACACCGCCAGAGCATTGTTTTAGATGTAAACAGGACATTTGCTAAAGGACTACCAATCTCCGTGTAATGTTTTAGTGCAGGCCACTAAACCAGTTCATAATGATCGTGTTCGGAAATCCATTTTACGGCAGAAATTGCCTGGTGTAAACTCATGTTTGCTTTCGTCACGTCGGGTGTTTGGCATTTCGTATCCATCTAAACCATTAGTAGATATTGTTGCTGGGAAATTCCGGTTGTTTCCGGTAGTACCATTTCTTTAGTACAACAGTATTTTGATAAGTATTAACAGAAATGTTTCCCAAAGGTACGTAAATATCACATGTCGTGTATATCTCTTAATGATCATGTTTTTCTGGTGACGGCGAAGGTTTTGATTTCTATCCGGTTTCCTAAATTTACCTGGAAGCATTGGTGCATGCTTGTCCCGCAGTTGCCCCATCATGTGTTAGGTGCCTCAGCTAGTTATTAATTTCTCTACCAGTCAAATTCATTTTGATTTTGCTCCAACTGTATGTAAAGTTACCATTTCAGCGCGAGTTAAGTGCCTCTTTAAGGTCAACTAAGACCGAGATGGTCATTTATGTCAAACCAGGAACGCGATTGAGCCATTATCACATTTAGCTGCCAGTCAGGCGTTGCAAACTTGCGATATTTTGGCCGAGTTTTCTGAACTCTTTTTTAAGAGTCTCGGCGTTACAAATCTAATTGAGAATAAGATAGAATTGTCTGATAAAGTTCCGGTAAAATGTCCGCGTAGCAACTAACGCCTCCTAAAATAGCCATATTAAAGAGAAAGATCCAAGATATGTTGATAAAAGGAATTACTCGTCTGTCTGAGTCTTCATATAGCTCGCTGATATTTTTAGTACCAAAGGCAGATAGTGATGTTCGTCCAGTGATGGATTGCTGTCACCTGAATAACAAAGTTAAATTAGACTGTATCCCATTGTCCCATTTACATACAGCGGCATACTTTCTGACGCAGTTTATTTACCACTCTTGACTTAAATAGTGCGCATTACCAGATACCTCTTGCTGAAGAAAGTCACCACGTAACTGCCTTTGCTTCACCTTGGCGCCTATATGAGTTTAATAGGGTTACTTTCGAGCTGTCTACTGGGGCGTAGGTGCCGATACACTTGCTAGATAAAATATTTTCTGACGTCAAATTTAATTTGTCTACAATTATCTTAACGATGTAGTAATATGATCATCAGATTTTAATACCTATCTCTCACACTTGCGTGAGGTGTTCAGCCACTTACGTCAGGCTGAGTTAACTGTCAAACCATCCAAGGTTAAATTTTATATGGCACAGATTTCTTTTTTAGGTCATTTAGTATCTCCTGTGGGTATCACGGTCGACCCTGATATATAGTCGTCCTCCGTGGTGTAGTGGTTATCAAACTAGCCTCTAGTTCCCGAGGTCGCGGGTTCAAACCTGGCGGAGGGCGATGAATTTTTTCGGGTGTAAAATGCCTTTGCGTGGCTTCCTTCGGAAGTAAAGCCGTGGTCCCGTGTCGTAGATTTACGGCACGTAAAAGAACCTCAAGCCTGATAAAGAGGCCTCTGAGCAAAATTACATGTCTTTCACGTCCAATATAGAATGGGACGCTAAGGACCACAGCAGTTAAATAGCGTCCATAAATAAAACTCAATTTAATTTAATTTCGACCCTGATAGGACCAAGGCTGTGAGGGAATTCCCTCCTTCCAAAAATGTCTGCGCCCTAGCTCGTTTTGTGGGAATGGCAAATTTCTTCTCGAAATTTCTTCCAAATTTTGAGGCACGTGCCGAACCTCTGAATCGTTGGTGACGTAAGGGTATCGCTTTTAATTGGACAGCTGAACAGCAGCAAGCATTTGAGGATTTCAAGTTGGCTATTGCTAATCCTCCAGTGCTTGCATATCCAGATTTTACCCGGAGGTTTGTGCTACAAACTGATGCCAGTACAGTATGTTCAGCAGCTACACTCCTTCAAGATCATCTCGAGGGTTGTAGAGCGATTTATTATAGTTCACGCACTTTGTATCCAGCGGGACGTAAGTAGTTGTGTATGAATTGGAAACCTTAGCGGTATTTGGTTTGGAAAAATATAGGCAATATTTAGAGCACGTAGAATTCACGTTAGAGTGCGGCAATCACGCACTGACGTGGGCGTTAGCGACACCATGGTCAACACGCCGATTAGTAAGATAGGGATTACGCATTGGCGCATTTAGATTACCCCAATCCATATTCGAAATTCTGAAAATAAATGTAGTCGCGGACGCGTTGATGTGTGTTTTTTTTCAGAGCCAGTAAACAACATATCTGAATCGTCTCGTGTCTCAGAGTGTAATTTGCGTGATACATTTCCGCAAATGTTTGTTGATGTTCTGAATATCAGTGCCGTGATTCCGGTTTGGCCAATATTATTAGTCAACTTGAGAGAGGTGAGATAGTTCCTCCATATCGTTTACGCAACGGTGTTTTAACAGCGAGATTTGATGATGAATATAAGGTTGTATTATCACGTGAAGTTCCCAATGATCTTTCATTACCACTATACATCATCATTTGGTGGTCATTTGGGTATTGCCAAAACACTTGATAAAATCCGTCAACAGTTTATTTTGTAAGGGATGGACAAACAAATTGCAACTAAGTAAGGTCCTGTAAAATGTGTGCTCTCGCTAAACCGGCTCAACGTACGGTGAATACGAATTGAGTTTTATTTATGGACGCTCTTTAATTGCTGTGGTCCTTAACGTCCCATTCTATATTAGGCGTGAAAGACTGGCAATTTTGCTCAGAGTTCCCTTTGTCAGGCTTGAGGTTCTTTTACGTGCCGTAAATCTACGACACGGGACCACCGGCTTTACCCTCCTCCTTCCAGAGGAGGCCATGGTAAGGATTTTAACGCCCCCAAAAAATCCATCGCCCTCCGCCAGGTTTGAAACCGCAACCTCGGGAACTTGAGGCTAGCATCGTAACCACTACACAACGGAGGACGATTCAACGTATGGTGTGGGGGAAATTGACCTCTGAGGTTGCATCTAAGCCGCTTGAAAATTTTTGTAGGTTTTGTTGGTCCATTTCCTAGGTCAGCGCAAGGTATCACTTACGCCCCTGTAGTGGTAAATGCCTTTTCGAAATTTGTGTGGTTATCCGCTGTGCCTAAAGCTACTGCTCATGTAGTTAAAAAGATTCTATCAAATACATTTGCATCGTTTGAGGCACCGCGTTACATTGTCAGATAATGGTACCCAAGTTACCTCGCATTGGTTAAAGAAATTTTGTTTTGAGTGGGCAGTTTCACACATTATTATGAACCCGTATTACTCGAAGCCATCACATGCAGAAAGGTTTAATCGTATTCTGAAATCAGCGCTAATAGCTTACTAACATGATCAGCATAATAAATGGGATTCCAATTTGCTCCAGTTACAGTTGGCGTATAACTCAGCGCGTCATGAGTCACCCAAAATCTTCCATCTCAACTGATGTTTGTCTATCAACCATCGTCCCCATTGACTAATTTATGGCATCTCAATGACTTGTTGTCGGAAAGTTTTCCCTTGAAATAATTAAGGACAATTGGAGTAGGACCTTTAAATATTTAAAACGAGCACATGGCATTGTTAAACGGTATGATACATGGAGAATGTCTGCATATGCAGTTGGTCAGACACTGATATATCGTAATCCTCCGCTTAGTTCTCGGAAAAATGCTTTCGCGACAAAGCTAGCCCCGCATTACATCGGCGTATATAAAATCCTCGCGATTTATAAGGGGTTTCTGTGAAATTGTAGCATCCACTTACCCAAGAAGTAAAGAGGGCACACATCTCACAATTGAAGTCATTATTTGGGAACCAGGCCGCCTAAATCATGTTTGTTGATATATTTAAATATGTAATATTTCTGTTAAAATAGCTTTAAGTATTTTTGTCATTAAGAATTGCCAGTATTAGTATAGTTTTTGTTTTAGGCGAGCTGGCCCCTGCCAGACTTCATTGTTTTTGTGTGTCAGAGAGAGAGAGAGAGAGAGAGAGAGAACTAGCTAGCTACTGCCTAACACTCTTTGTGTGTGTTGATGTTTTTCCTGTTTCTCTCTGTGTACAACTTCTCTTGTTTTCCTTTCTGTATGTTTTCTTATTTTATTTTAATTATCTTTTCTTCCCTGCGTTTGTGTTGTATCTAAAGCACTTTACACGTACGTGTTTTAGTGTGTTTTCTGTTTGTAATGTGCTGCAGTGCACCACGTAGTATAGAAGAGCTCTTAATTCTGTAAATTAATATGTACATATATACATATATGCTTTTATGGTATTTGTTTGTATTTTATATCTATTTTATTGTATTATATTTTAATTTTATGTTATATTGGCATATCCATTTTAATTTTGTTAATTGATAATCTGTTTTATGGTATTCCATTTTAGATTTTATACGCATGCTATTATACAGCATTCCATTTTAGATTGCATTTATTGCAGCCATTTTAGTTTGTTAAGTTTAATTTATTTTAATTCATTTTAGATTGGATATGCATTGTATCGTTAAATTCATTTAGTTTATTGTTGTTAAATTCATTCTGATTTTACTGTTTTTCGCTACATTTATATTTTAATATTTTACCATTGTTAGATTTAATTCGATGTTTATTAATGTCCCCAAAGAATATGATAATTAGTCGATAGAGATCCCCATTGTTTATAATCTCGTTATTTTGTGAGGAGCACCTTACTGGTGGGTACGGTTATTTTCTCTTAGCTGTGCATCTGTTCCCATAGCGTCCACGCAGGAGATTACTCGAGTCTCGGTGGAGGTGTGGGAGACCAGAGCGGCTGTAAAGAGATGTGCTCCGGACGACTTACTCAGGATGCTGTTTAATCAAATTATCAAGTCATCATTAAAGGACAATATCATCTACATACTTTGGCGGATTTGTAGGCCGGCGTGTGCGGTGATGTACAATTTATATATATATTTTTTTTTGAGTGCAGCAGCTGACAGTGTAGTGCCGGATTCCCCACACTTCGGGACTCGCATGTGCTGTGTGATGCTTTCCTTCTTATCTGTTTTTTTCCCTTCCCTATTCCTTATTTTTGGTTGCCTGGTTTGGTGGGGGTGAAGTGTATGTGCCGATTTTTTTTCCTTTCGGCACTAGTATATTTCATGTTTACCACCGTTACAGTTAATTTGTGTTTATGCCGTGGGCGCTGTTTAGTTGGTGCCAGTGGTAGGCACTATAGTCGCTCCTGCCTATAGAGGGGTAGGGCAGAATTGAGAGAATCCTAGAAGCCGTAGCCGAAAAGGTTGAGTAGAGGTTTCTCTCTCTCTTGAGTGTCGTGTCGTTTTGGCCGTAGGAGGTTGTGTATTTTGATAAGTGTCCTGCATTTCGTACTTTGGGTTTTTTGGGCTGTTAAGCTACTTGTACACGTTCAAATTTTCGTCAAATTCAATACATTACAAGGTTTTTCAAGAGTTGTAACAGCTTCACAACTTCTCTTGTCAAATTGCTTCGAATACTTTTAAAGTCTTTGAAGGTCTTGAAAGCAAATAAGGACATGCTCTAAACGATCACAGATTTGAAAATGATTTGATGGCTTTAGCCAATGAAATGCGAGTATTTACAGCACGTCACGAAATCTGCAACATGGCTGAAAGCAAAAACTAAACAAAACCGGTTACCCGGCCAAGGCATGTTGTATGCGAACTGATTAGGTTATACATAAGCTGGTCATGACCGTGTGTGTAGGACTCTGTGAATTACCACAAGGTGAAGCAGATGAAGGCATATGAAGAAATAATTGCCAGGCAGATTTCCGAACTAAGTTGACTAATGCAATGTTATATAGTGTGGTTAACCTATCAGTTGGTGTTATTTCCATTGTATTCATAATCGTAATGTGATTTAATTGGATATAATATGTGAAAGTGCTACTTATTATTAAAACAATATTTCATTGCAAATTGTTGTATCTACCGCGAGCAAATCATAAATTGCTTTTTGCGTAATAAATTATCAGTGTGTTCTGAAGGGTTTCAGTTTGAAAAAAAGACAAATTGTCAATGCACATTTATAACATTGTCAACTCGGTATGGTTATTATGCAGAACTACGGCCGCTCGAAAAAAACAACGAATTCCGGTGTTAATGGTAGATTCTTTTATGCTGATTACGTTTTTACCAATTTTGTTTGTCGGAAAGGTTCCGTAATGGTGTTACACGCTAATTTATTGCATGCGCGTAGCGACGCTAGCACGCGAGCGAAGCGAGCGTGCGTTCCTTAACGATGGTTATGATTACCTATTTATAAAACCTAAGCTTTGTGATTTTCGGGAGGTTAGGTTTAGTTTTTTTTATAAAAACTTAGGTTAATTAGCAGTCGTAGCTATCCTCAAAGCACGCGAGCGAAGCGAGCGTGCGTTCCTTAACGTTGGTTATGATAAGCTTAAGTTTCTGAATTCACGGAAGGTTAGCCTTAGGTTAGTTTTTTTATATAAGCTTAAGTTTCTGAATTCCCGGAAGGTTAGCGTTAGGTTAGTTTTTTTTTATATAAGCTTAAGTTTCTGAATTCACGGAAGGTTAGCTTTAGGTTAGTTTTTTTTATATAAGCTTAAGTCCGACAATGAAACCCAGGTTTTAGGTACTACAAATTAATATTAACTATATGTTTACATCTCAAATGTGTCATAAAGCTTCTTTATCCATATCCTGCTCCTTCTAGCCAGCATTCTTAATAAATATCCGCAAATAAGCGTCGCTACGCGCATGCAATAAATTAACGTGTAACACCATTACGGAACCTTTCCGACAAACCAAATTGGTAAAAACGTAATCAGCATAAAAGAATCTACCATTAACACCGGAATTCGTTGTTTTTTTTCGAGCGGCCGTAGTTCTGCATAATTACCCAAGGGGTTTTACTCATAAAAGTATTGGCCGAATCTGACCGTTTGCAATTACCGTGTGTGCTCAAGTAAGTTCAATTTGTGGGAATGCATTTCTAAATTACTAGAGTTCTAGATACTGGGTGTGTATAACTGTAATTTACTGAAGTTTGTAGGTAAAAAGGGGCGCCATAATTATGTAAAATGTTATAATTGTGGCAGACTTATATAAATGAATTATGTAAGTGCTATACTCGTATCCAGACAACTTGTTAAACTCCTAACCTGGTATAATGTGTTATTTATGTGATCTTCAAAACGAACATGAACTTACTTAAAGAATTTTTGGGTCAGCATATGATGTAAAATGTTTCTATGCAATATATGTACATTGTAGATTTTGTAAATCAGTCGTTAATGGGGTAAATACATGCAAAGACTTGTACCTTGCCGTTTTTCTGTTTGGTACGGACCTCTCGTAGTTATTTACCCCCTTTTCTTATTTAATCTATGACCAGTGAAAAATCTCTGAAGAGTGCAGTGCAGTGGTATTTGCAATAATTGAATCATCCAAACCAAAGTCCTTCTTATTGAAATGAACTGAGCAGTTCTGCTTCCAGTTTTGCAAACAATTTCACCGTGCTTGCTAAGTGCCTTTAGGAATGTAAAATATTAAACATTATAAGAGCCTTTAGCATCACGATGAAAACTGGGGCTATTAGCAACAGCACTGTACCCGGCATTAGGAATTTAAATATGCATTTAAACTCGCACGCAGTTTCACGGGAATATGAAAATAGGCAACTATAGCGTCATTTCATGATTCGCTTCCCGCAAGTACCTCGCGTGAAAGCTCCATTTGCATGTTTTACTTTCTTTATCACCTGCTTATAAGATATAGAGAAAGTATATAGAGATTTCTTTGGAAATAGTACACATTTTGAGATTCTCAGAATACAAAAAGAAAAAAAGAAGCAGTTTTACTTTCTATACTACGTATTTACAGTAACTAGAGAAAGCATTGTGTTAGAAATAAAAATTCGATGTCCAAACTTCACCGGAAATAGATGTTTTGAGAGTCCTTGAACAAAAGTAATTTGTACCTTCTCTACCGCGTACATTGTAGGTAGAAAAGAGATTGCATTCCACCCTAGAATTCCAACCTAGATTTCAATGAAAGTACATGTTTTGAGGCACCCAGAATCCAAAAGTAGCATTTTTAGAAAAAAAGGCACGTGTATGTGTCTGTTCAACAGCGTAACTCAAAAACGAAAAGTCGCATAAATACCAAACTTAGTATTTAGATTCCAAAGATGTGACACGAAAATTTTTCAAGAAAATCGCCCACCTCAAGCTACCTTTTACATGGAACATTTTTTGAAATTTTTGATTTTCTAAAAATGGCTCTTAAGATGTTGATTAAAATACCATAGGTATTACATATATTTACACGACAAATAAACTGTATATCTTGAATTTTCTGGGAATAGCCTGTGAAGTCATTTGCAAGGAATTTTGTATAATCTTGTATAACTAATAGACGTTAAGCGACAGACGGAAATATACCACACCAAACATGTAGATCTCTAAAAAACACAATTTATTTCAAATAATTTCTTTGCAGCATCAGCCAATTCTCAGATATCCGTTATTAATGGCTCGATTTGTTCAATGCTTTGTCATTAAGTGCCATCGATTCTCAGTTGTTTCTCGCGATTACATGAAACAGTATGTAATTTTAAGGTCAGCATATAACGTGCAGTTCGTCAACATTTGAGGCAGTATTATTAACACTTAAATGATTTCAGTCAAATTATTAATATGTAAATTCAATAACAGCCCACCTTGAAGCAATATGTGTATGTAATAGTTTGTAAAATGTATGTAACAGTCATTGCATATGCTTATATTATTGTAAACATATTCAATAATGATATGTGAATGCATTACGTAATTTAATAATGTAGGAGCTGTGAGAAATAGGCCAAAAGTTGCTAACAATGAGGTAACCTTGAGGAAATAATGAATTAGTAAGTTTAAATGTTACTTGTGATTCTTGGAGTAACAATAATGTAATTTTAGTGACAGTTTATAAAATAGCCAATCAACAAGCAGAAAAAGTTTTAGTTAAATTAAGGTATTCTATTGGAGTAGGATTAGCCAATCAGAAATTTACAAGTTTAGACGGTTGAAATCAATCCAGTTGCCTCCATACAGTGCTCATAACCAGACGTGTTGCTTCTAGACAGTGCTCATAACCAGAAGCGAGGTGTGTCTTCAGAAATTAATTACGTATACGTGTGAGACGAAAATAGTATAGGTGTTAAAAAGTGCAAGTATTAAATAAAAGAATCTCACAGCTCTCGATACCAGTGAAGTGCTATTTAATTTGTGTCAAGGATTAATAAAAGGAGTGAAGTAAAATTATAATCTGTGTAAGCCTACATTCTTGTCCCATCACGCCCTGTTAAGAAATCCATGTCTCTAAAATAAATACTGACGCAGCCGAGGCAAACATAAATATATAATATTTAAAGAAACAGTCAAATTAGAAGGTTAATATTTTTAAACTTGGGGCATAGGCCACCTGAAGGTACATTTAGGGCGAAGGCTACCGGAAACTGTTTACTATACGTGCGGTTACAACTACTACAAGTTCGGTTCCCCAACAGTTGAACTATAATACAACAAAATACCTTCTTCAAATTGACGCCCAAAGCGTGGTGCAGACTCCTACAACAAAACAACTTCTTCACATTTGACTATCGTTGTTCCCTTTGTATCCTAACGAAATATATAATGTAGCTAGTTTTGCAAAGGTTTATTTGAATTAAAATGAAATAGATGGAAAAATAAACTTCTACACTTGTACACCAACTAATAAACAATAGAGGATAGAGAACGTTATGTGAACGCAACATCAGATTTTTAATTTCTCTACTGCGCATAGTAAGTAGCGGAAGTATTGCATTCCACCCAAGAATTCGAGACCGAGATTTCACCGGAAGGACATGAGTTGAGGCCTCCTGAATCCAAATAAAGCATTTTTGGAAACATGTCCGAGTGTGTGTCTGTGGACTCATAACTCAAAAACCAAACTTCGGATAAATACCAAACTTGGTATTTTGGTTCAATGACATCCGCATTGAATTATTACAAATACAAGGACTTTCAGAATATATCTCTACCATCTCATGATGTTTTATGTCTCGGCAGGTGGACATGCCAGAGCCAGCCACGTCTGCACTTTGACTTCGCTATTCGTAGAAAATTTAAGATATGTAGTTTATTAATTTCTCTACTATGTATAGTAAGTAGGGGAAGTATTGTATTCCTCCCAAATATTCGATACCGAGATTTCACCGGAAATATATGTTTTGAGACCCCTGAATCTAAAAAAAGCATTTTTGGAAACATGCCCGTGTGTGTGTGTGTCTGTCTGTGAACAGCATAACTCAGAAACGAACAGTCGGATAAACACCAAACTTGGTATTTAGATTCAGTATCATGCGACACGAAGATTTTCAAGAAAATTCCCCCCACCCCAGCTTACCCTTTACATGGTACATCTTTCGAAAATTTTAATTTTCCCAAAAATGGCTCCAGCGATTTTGATTAAAATATCACATATTTAAGATACTTTCATGAAAAATAAAATGTATATCTTGAATTTTTTGGGAATGTCTCCAAAAGTATTCTTCATTGTGAACGACTTTTGCATAATTCGTAAACCATAAGAGATAGACAAAATTTTACTACACAAAAATGTAGATCGCGTTAAAATACACAATTTATGTCATATACATTTTTGTTGTTGAGTGAATCATTTTAGAGATATTGCTTGTTATTCCCTTAAATTTTCCTATACTTATTTTCTCAAATGGGAATTCGTTATTTATTTTTTTTGTCCTGGTAATGCAAAGAGAATGGAATACTCAACATAACAACCAGCTCTTAAAACATTTGACTATCGCTTAAAGCCTACCAATTCCCCTTAGCAATGATTAACATCTCGATATCTCGATTAACATGAAGCATATGGAGAATAAGCGTTTGTTAAAATAGTTTGTACGAGAGTAGAGAAAGTCATGTGAGTGTAACACATCAGAGTTTTTTCATGTCAATATTTCTCTTATAAATAATTATAATCACAATCATTATTCATTTTTGAAAGAAAAGTAAATAACGAATACTTTTTCACACGAAGGGTAGCTTGAATGGGGGAAATTTCGGCAAAATCTTCATGTCACATCCTTGGAATATGCTGAACTCAAATAAGATGTTTGGTGTCTGTTTCTGTTTTTGAGTTTGTACTTCATATGCATACCTACAAAGCTTTCTCTAAAATGAACAACTTAATATTATGTTAATTCAGTATACACATTGTCATTTGAAAAATTGAATCATACTTGAAAAATCCACTACCAAGGGCGAGGCTCAAACCGTGGATCTTGGTTCTCTGTGCCATTGCTCTTACCGCTTGAGTGACCATGGCGAGATTCCTGAGGCACATTAAACTTTCTCATCGAGATATCGTGCCTCTAAGCCGACCACTTTTTAATTTCAGGGCTTTATAATTAACCACTTTTAGGATTAATTCATACTTTGTAATTAGTCTTTCACCCTACTCGGTGCAGACGATATGGGGTAGGTACACAATAGATAGAGACACCTACGCACACTGCGACCTACAGAGTTACAAGTTTCTACCTCCTAAGAGGAATAGATGAAGTGAAGGAAACGCAGGAGGCTACAGGCCACAGAAACACGCGGAAGTCGCTAACATTTCCTGGCACGAAGACCCGACTCACTACCGGAGCTGCCCAGAGAGGGCGATAAACGACATGTGCATCCAGGCAGACCTCTAGTGTCCTCGAAAAAAAGCGTCCATGCCATCTGTCCGGTACCCCCTCACGCTTTGAAACCTGGAAATAACCTGGAACATGAGAAACCACGCCAGTATTCGCCTACCGATAAGGGAAAACCATGAAAAATCCAAGGTGAGAATGGATGTAAATGGAACCCTGGACCTCATGAATGTGAGCCTCGCACATTATCGTGGAGCCAGTACACAGTAAGTTAGAAAGTTGAATCAGAGTTGAAAAATCAAAATAAAATCTCATCCGATTCAATAAATCCCGGGTTGATGCGCGTGTGGGCATCTCGCTATTCTAACTCAAGCCGTAAGAGCATCGGCACGAATAGCCAAAGGCCGGTGTTTGAGCCTCCCTATAGCATTGAATTTTTATTGTAATGGAAAGATGGAGTCCGACTGAAAACTTCAATACCATAGCCGGGATTTGACTCACGGATCCTCCGATTTCCATCCGCTTGCTCTAACCAACTGAGCTACCATGTCAACGTGCCAGTGTGATCTCATTTTCCCCGGTAAACCATAAGGAGATCTCAAATTCATTTTGAGATGAAACACCCCAATGTCGTAAGTACCTACTGTAAGTCCCTGGATTCATAGCTTGACCAGCTATTAGGTCAATAAACTAAAAAAATCAACTAAAAAATCAGTTTGGGAACTTTGCGTCGTGCCGGCATTACGCCATGACAGCTCAGTTGGTTAGAGCAACTGCATGGAAACCGGAAGATTCGTGGTTCAAATCCCATCTGTGGCATTGATTTTTTTCAGTCTGATTCTACCTCTTCAACCTTGTGTGAAAGAACAATTAATTCTCATTTTATTGTAACGTTTTCGGTATTTTCTTGTGAAGGCGTAGATCCGGATCCAGGTGCAAAAGGCAACCGAAGTTGACTGCCATGTTGAAATCTGTGGAGTCAGCAAATACGCGCTTTGAAGGTTAAAATATTGGGAGTGGGAGGTACGGAGGATGCATCTCTTCTGCTCCAGTGAAGTCAGCGCCCACACAGAGAAACCACAGTGATGTTGAGTGAAAATAACCTACTCTTTACTCTGAACAGACGTTGATGACAGTTGCCATACATGTGTTTGACAACACATTTTTACAATGGTGACATTTCGGTATCTGATGTTGCATTAAATACGATCGACACCAACTAGTAACCTAAATACATACTTATGGAGCAGGAGAACCAGCAAAAGTATGAAAAACAAACCGTTCCTTCTTCAACCAGAAACCTTCTTCTTGCCCCGATGTAACCTCTAGAATAATTACAATAATAATTATTCCCAATATCTAATTGCAAATATGGCGTGCATAGCTTCACATCAACTTTTTATATTACACGGCATATAATATATTGTCCAATCATAGGTACTAATAATAATCAACAATAATAATTATGACGTAAGGGAGGACAAAACTATGCGTACAAGACCTAACCATTTAGTAATTTTTTTCTTGTTTCAAAAGTTTCTGCACTTGTCTCTTCGGAGGGTGAAAAGATCAAAACAAACTGGAATTGAAAGATGGCGTTGGCTATCTCACTTTCTGTCCGTAGTGTTCAGAATCGTTATTGTATTCGAGCTACTTCCATCCTCCTTAAATATATATAAATGAATGTCTCTTTTTATCTTATTTATTACAAAAAGTCCACCACGATTAAACAACATGTGTAGAATGATGTCATAGAAGGGTTTCTGTTAATAGATGCGTGGCGAGATGTTCAGGATCCGATGAGGATTATGATGACACTGAAGAGAAATACGCTGACTGGATACTGAAGCCTCAGCTGTCCTCCATGCTGCATGGCTGCCGGGTGTTCACCTGCAACAGCAAAGCAAACAAAAAGCATTAGCACTACCATTAGGCTCGGCTGCTCTCGCTTATATTAATGATAATTCTTATTCCGCAAATCTTTCAAGTAGCATACAAAAGTAGAAATAGTGTACAGATATAGGTATGTTATACAACGGAGGGGACAAATGAAAAAAATCTGATGTGTTACACTCACGTGACTTTCTCTACTCTTGTACAAACTATTTTTACAAACGCTTATTCTCCATATGCTTCATGTTAATCAAGATATCGAGATGTTAATCTTATTGCTAATTTCCTTGTAGGTGCAAGGGGAATTGTAGGCTTTAAGCTATAGTCAAATATTTTAAGAGGTGGTTGCTATATGGAGTATTCCATTCTCTTGCATTCCAGGACAAAAAATTGAATAACGAATTTGAGAAAAAGTGTAAGTATTGGAAAATTTAAGAGAATAACAAGCAATGTCTCGAAAATGGTACATTCAACAAAAAAAAATGTATATGACATAAATTGTGTATTTTAACGCGATCTACATTTTTTGTGTTGTAAAATGTTGTCTATCTCTTATGGCTTACCAGTTATGCAAACGTCGTTCACGATGAAGAATACTTTTGGAGACATTCCCAGAAAATTCGATATATACATTTCATTTGTCATGAAAATATCTTAAACATATGAGATTTTAATAAAATTCGTTAGAGCCATTTTTGAGAAAATTAAAATTTTCGAAAAATCTTCCATGTAAACGGTAATCTGTGGTGGGGGGATTTTCTTGAAAACCTCGTGTCGGATCTCTGGAAGATACTGAACCTAAATATCACGTTTGGTGTTTATCCGACTATTCGTTTCTGAGTTATGCTGTTCACAAACACACACACACGGACATTGTTCCAAAATGCTTTTTATGGATTAAGGGGGTCTCAAAACATGTATTTCCGGTGAAATCTCGGTATCAAATTTTTTGGTGGAATGCAATACTTCCACTACTTACTATACGTAGTAGAGAAAGTAATAAAATCTATATTACAACATCCTGGCATCTAGTTCCCTATGCCACGACGTAAATGTGTTAATTTATTTAACACATTTGATGTTTATCATACATCATTATTTTATAGATATAACTCATATACTAATAACTAAAATAACTGAAACACAATCATAATAAAAGAAAGAATACAATAAATGAAATAGGATAACATAAAATAAAACATAGTAATTATAATGAAATGTATACATAATCGTAAAATAATAATTTCTACTTACATTATGTCAATTATTATTAGTTACTGGAATCCAGTAGCATAAAACAACTGATAACCAGTTATTAACCTATATAGCTATTTCTAAAATTAACAAAAACTAATAACCTACACTACTAATATCTAGCAGAATCCGTACTGGTAGCAAGCACAATTTATTTAATTTTCTCAGCACTAACTATTCATTATATGAATTATAATTAAAATCATCTAGCCCCAATTACTTACTCTAATGTCCCTTCACCCTTCTCTCAAATATGTAGTTCATAAACTCCATTATACATTGAGTTCTTTAATTATTTTAACAATATGTATAAGTTCATTGCATTAATTCCAGTTATCTATGCAGAATAGCACAGGGTTATTCAAACAGAAGGAGCAAACTTTAAATACTCATGTTTAATGAACGATAATAGATAGCGACACATCATTGAATAGAGGAAAGTTCAAAGTTTTAAGCCCCATCTATTAGTTCCATTCAGTGCCTACAGCGGCGCTGTGTTTGCTTACGAGAAAATGGCGACGCCACAGGAAAAGTCGTTTTGTGTGCTGCAGTTTGCAAAGAGTGAATACATTGTTTCATTGCAGCGTGCATTTCGTTCTAAGTTCAACAAAGGGCCACCTCGTCATAAAAAATTTACAATAAATTCGTAGAAGATGGTTGCGTATGCAAACAGAAAAGCACTGGTCGTCCTCGCATAACAAATGGTGCTCATTTTGAACATATAAAATAAAATGTTGAACTTTCCTCTATTCAGTGATTTGTCGCATGTGTCGCCATCTATTGTCGTTCATTAGAAATAAATATTTAAAGTTGATTTATTCTTTTTGAATAACTCTGTACTTTAATCTGTTAGTCCAAAGATATAAATCAAAATTTATTCATCTTCCCAATTTTAACTACTTCTATTTTAATCTACTTGGTATAACAATCATTTTCTTACTTGTATATACACATATCTTTCAGTACGTAATTTACTTCAGGGAAGCCTACATGGAGCCGAAGCCCCAAAGAGACCCAGAGGAAGGCGTTTCTTCCCGTGGGTTTTTCCAGTAGGACTAGCATCTGAAAAGTTTATCTACTGGCTATCCAGAACGCTACCGGGGAACACTGAGGCGCCTCACAACCCAACCTGGATGTCACCGCCCAGACGTACGCAATCTCCCATAGGTATCTGTAACCACTGCCTCGTCGAGACCAACCCAATCCGAATGTCTCCTTGACGGGAGGGGCTTAGACGTTCAGCTCGACATATTTCTAGTAACGTCAGAAGTACTACGAATGCTAGGGGTACGCATTGCCCGCACCACGGCAGCTGAAGGGGCGGGAACCCCCTAACGGGACGCTTTAGCACTGCACTGCGAGCATAGATCTATTGTGGCTACTACCCCCAGGAGGGAGGGATGAAGTGACGGAACCACAAGTCTCGTCCCTCCCTCCCTCCCTCCCTCCCTCCCTCCCTCCCTCCCAGGGATCACGGTAGAAACACAAGGGGAGGGATGGCCTGCATGCGGTGCTCTGCCTTGGTTTCGGGGGCCCCCTTCGTTCGTCAGTACCTTTATCTTTTACCATCTGTCTAAAAATTAAATTTTAGGACGATAAAAACAACCTCTGTGTGCTGTTTTGGATCTTCTTCGGTGTTAATAATATGATCGGTTATTTTTAAAAAGAATGTGCTGATAAAAGTAATTCCAAATGTGGTATAATTAAGAAACAACCTTTAAGAAAATCATCCTTAATAAACAGACTTACTGTATAAAAGTATATCAGTAAACTTAGAAGCATTCATCTATACCAGGTGGCCCAACAGCGCCGTATTTCACGTGTATGTATATCCCTTCGTGCATTAAAAGAGTTGCAGAACTCAACGGTGCAATTCCGTGTAAACATAGTAAGGAAATGGCGCATTAGTGTGAGCGACCTTATTTCTACTCCTCTTGCTTATCAGCGCAGGCGATGAGCGGATTCCGCTCATTGAGGGGTGGTTACCAGGCTTGCTCTTAAGACAGTCCGTGATGATAGACAATATCAGTATAAATGGACGGTAAAGGTCTTAGAATGTTTTTCACGTTAGTTGAAAAGACTTTATTTTCGAGAGAATAAGTTCATGGTTTAGATGGACAAATAATTAAAATGCCTTTATTTGATACAAAGTATCCGCACACAACTATTTTTTAATTGTGCTTACGCTATTCTTGTCTAACATTACGGGCCATATTCATTATAGTGTTAAATCAAAGCCTAAAGCGCTTAATGAAAACTATGTAAACATGGCAGTACGCATGATTCACTGCCATTTTGTTAGCTTCCTATTAGTATTATATTTACTCGTATACTATTATTATCCACATCATCATCTAACAGTATTGTTATGCTGACTTCGCTCAATGAATAAGCGTTCGATATTCCAACCGTCTCTGAGAACCGCTGGTGTAATAGTAATAGTGGGACTTATGGTGTTAATGCGTCAGCTCCCCACTAACGTGTGTTTACTTGGAGTTGCCCCGTTGAGTTCTGCAACTCTTTTAAGGTACGAAGGGGTATCTGCACAAGTCAAATAAGGCGCGGTTGGGCCACGTGGTATACATCCTGTAAAAAATGCCGTAATATTTTTAGTAGTTTCAGGTATAATGGGTCGTGAATGTAGCAGACTTAACATTGGCGGTATAGGATTACCTTCTCTTAAAACAAATTTATATAACGGGAGAAGAGATTATGTTAACTTCCCTCTTTGTTATGCAAGCAGCTTCAGCGCAAATGTAAATGGTTTTCCAGCATGACCAACGATGACATAGAACGTTTACAAGGCGGTGAAAACACACGGGAGCAATGAGATACAATATTCGAGCCGATGGCTCGGAAAACCCACATATTGGTGAGCGAGCGGGACGAACTTGGTAGCCCTGTGAGGTTCAGCCAACTATAACGCATTACTGCCGAATGATGAGTTTGTGTGGACATCCAAACTGAACACTGACAAGAGTCCTTAACTATCTTCTGTAATATCAGGATCCCTGTTATCTAAATTCTCAATCATGCAAATGGCGTGATGGATGCACCTGTGTTTCAGAGAGGTATATACACTTTTCTTTACTAAAATGTGCTGGTTCGTGTAAACGCTCATCATTTCCTATCGATATAATACGCGGATTGAATTTGCTTACCATCTGTTTCATCTCAGTAGTGAACAAGATTGCAGAATCGAGCGGGTTGGCTCAGGCGGTAACTTCTGTGGCCTGTATTCTGGAGATTACCGATTCAAATTCCGTGGGACGACCAATCTAACTTTTTTTTTGGTGACTTCCCTCACTTGTCAAGGTAAATACGGATTGGATATATAATACAAAGGCCCAACGTTTCACCTTGGATCTAAAACAATAGTAACATGAAAATATATGGTAATAACGAATGCATTGGCATCTATCCACATATAATGAAAGCAGGTACACCAAATGGCACCTTAATTCCATCTGGCTGGTACGTGTATAAGCAGAGGTACATCTTGCCTGGTACTAAGGTGTCTGTGTAGACGTGTCGAAGCTGCCATATTTCCGTAACGTATAGAGCCAGAGATGCAGTTGCCTAACACTATGGCCTCTGTGGGCACGATTAACCAAGCAAGACCGTATGTACAGGGATGAGACCTGGAAGACTTAACTGTCCGCGAGCACACCGAGCCACGAGGTATATCCTAACAGATCCGTCGCGATATGACCACGCAGTTAAAGTAACGTGAAACAGAGAGAAGAGAGAGAGAGAGAAAGAGAGAGGGAGAGAGATGATTGCAGAAAGGAACGAAAAGGTACCTACAGGTTTCAATTAAATTGTTAGCGCACATTTATTCTATAAGGTTTGAATGTGTAGTTCGCCAAATCTCGCCATTTTTTAGTTTGTACCAACCACCAATAGTGAACAGGAAAATGGATGGCAATTAGCTTTCAAGATCCCTAACCGAATCGAAGAAGAGATTATAGGTTGTATATGTAGGAGAAAAATCTGGTCTGGTCATGACCTCCTCTTCCCTCTATCGCTTATTAGTGGGTATACAAATTATTCTTACGAAAGTTTATTTTTCTATCTACTTCATTTTAATCGAGATAAACATTTGCAGAAATAGCTACATTACACATTTCGTTATAGATACAAAGAGAACAGTGATAGTCAAATGTTTAAAAACTGGGTGCTATATACTAGCCTTAAAATTCCACACTGTTTCCAGGCAATCACAGAAAAAGCTGCAAATCCACAGGACTTAAAAAGAATGACAAAGTATTGAACAAATTGAACCATTGATAATGGATATCTGCCATATGGCTGATGACACATAAAATTGTATTTAAAATAAATAAAGTGTTTAAAGAGATCTATAGTTTTGTATAGTGCGTTTTCGGCTATCGTTTAATGTGTACGAGTTATACAAGATTATATAAGATTTCTTCCGAATGAAGAATACTTCACAGACTATTCCCAGAAAATTCAAGATATACATTTTATCTGTCATGTAAATATCTTTAATATAAATCGTTAGAGCGATTTTTAGAAAATAAAAAGTTCCAAAAAATATTCCATGTAAACGGTAGTTTGTGTGGGGAAATTCTCTTGAAGATCTTTCTGTTGTATCTTTGGAAATTACTGAACCTAAATACCAAGTTTGGTATTTATCCGACTTTTCGTTTTTGAGTTATGCTGTTCACAAACACACACACAGTACCTATGACTAATAATGCTGTTTTTTTGGATTCAGGGGCCTCAAAACGTACTTCTGGCGAATTATCCCAATCAAATTTTTGGGTGGAATGCAAATATCTTCTCTACCTACTATGTACGTGATAGAGAAAGTAAAAACTATCAACTATTTTTGAGCACCATGTTTTAAAACTATCGATTAGTTTCGATTCAAATGTTGAACAAGGCATCAATGAGACCGCACATTGGCTGAAAGGCACTCGCGTGCTGATAGCAGCGAGGCTGTGCAACAAGTAGGCGGTCAACAATTCGAAACCCTTTTGTAATTTAATGCGCAGTCTGATACTCTTTTTGGGTTATATGGAGGTTTCTAGATAAAATCTGGAACGCACACCTATATCCTATCCTAAGCGTAGGGAAACGTAGATCCTCCACAGTGCCCAAAACATATTGTAACACATGAGGACACCAGTTGCTGCTAAACATACTTCATTTGTCACTTAGGTGTTCAACGTAGCACAAGCTTTACACCTGGGACATTTTTGACATACATTCAGAACAGAACACACCTGATCGATCGAATCGAATCGAATCACAACTGAATTACACTCGGCAATTTTAACTTTCCAAACTCTTCGACTTCCTGACTGTACTTAACTTCGTAACTTCTTCATTAACTCCCGGGAAAGAGTAGTCCTTTATATGCGCCTCGCATACAAAGCGGAATGTTCTAGAAAGGGAGGCTACTATAACATGCCGAAAGGAATGTTCTGGAACAGTAAAATCTACGGGAAAGGAACACATAATGGGTTCTTGCGCGGCTATTATTCTGAAGGGACCGGTCACTAGCAGCAACCAGCCGCCCAGGTAGCGAGTTGGGATCCACCTTTCATGGTGGAAAGCTGAATTTCTTGCATTCAATGTCCACAACATAAACTATCCGCACATTTTATCCATATTACTGTAAGTATATGCATGAACTATATTAGATCGTCTAACTTTTTATATATTTATTATTAAAGCTGCGAAATATAAACATATTTGAAGATTGAACCTTACAATTTAAACCTAATCTGTGTCCTTATTTTCTTTTTATTTGTAAATATTTATTTTGAGATTTAATTCATGCAGTAACTAAGTAATGAGTTGCAAGTTCTTGACTTCTTTAAGGTCGGAAGAAGTTCGCCACCAAGGTTAATGTTGGTGACCTTACTTCTGGAACCAATGTTCAACAGGTAGTAGTAGTTAATTTTATTTTGCATAAGTATTATTTCTGTTATTCACTATCGTCCAAAAAATACTAGGTACGCAATACACATGCGATAAGTGGATTGGAGCTTACCAAGCGGGATGGCTTGGCGGAAACGTCTATAGCCCGCATTCGGGAGATCGATTTCTGGTAAACGCCCCTCTGACCATGGGATTTTTCGTGGTTTTCTCCTGGCCACCAAGGCGAACACAGGGGTAGTGTATTCTACCCCGATTTTCTCTCATTTAATCTTCATTTGAAGTTTCAAGTGTACTTTTAGGTCCTGCGGTACTGGCGGTGCCGGGCAGATGGTGTGGATGCATGCACGTTTGAAAGATTTCTCCCCATGAACGCCAGAGTGAGCTGTCCCGCTCGTTACTTACAATTAAATGACTTTTACTTATGGACGCTCTTTAACTACTATGGTCTTTATCGTCCCATTGTATATTGGGCGCGAAAGACCAGTAATTTTGCTCAGAGGCCTCTTTATCATACTTGAAAACTTTACTTTCCTTCCGAAGGAAACCATACAAAGGATTTTCACGCCCGAAAAAAATCCATCGCCCTCCGCCGGGTTTGAACCCCGACCTCGGGAACTAGACGCTAGCGTGGTAACTACTACATCACGGAGGACGACCCGCTTATTAGGGTCACTGCGTCGCTCTCTTGGGATTACCCGCCACTGGTGCGTGGGTGTTCAAAGTGGAAATGTTAGGGATTCCTGAGCATCTATGTGGGCCTGTCTCCCTGCAGAACTGGACCTCCTACGGCTACTTTACCTCATCCCTGCCTCCCGGGTGGTGTAGCCACAATAGATCCAACTGGTCGCAGTGCACGAGGTTCCCCCTCCGATATACACATCTTACAGCCTAAATCGGAGCTTTGTCTCGTATCTTCAAACTTTTCCTGTACTCCAGTGATGTACTACTACACTTGTACCATAGTATGTATGGGACACTTTTTAAAAACCCTGATGTTTTACATTTACATAACTTTCTCTACGTTCCCTAGCTTATTAGTGGATATACAATGCATTCTTACGAAAGTTTATTTTTCTATCTACTTTATTTTAATCGGGGAAAACCTTTCCGAAAACAGCTGCATTACAACATTTCGTTATAGATACAAAGAGAACAACAATAGTCAAATGTTTAAGAACTGGACGCTATATGCTGGCCTTAAAATTCCATACTGTTTCCATCCAATCGCGAGAAACAACTGCAAATCATCAGGACTTTAAAAGAATGACTAAGTATTGAACAATTCGAATCATTAACTACGGATACCTCGGAAATGGCTGATACCAGAAAAAAAAGTATTTGAAATAAATTCAGGCTTTTAAACGGATCTACACTTGTGTGTACTACGTTTTCATCTATCGCTTAACGTTTGCCATTCATACAGGATTATGCAAAATTCCTTCCGAATGAAGAGGACTTCACAGGCTATTATTAGACAATTCAAGATTTACATCTTATTTTTCATGTAAACATCTTTAATATATCGTATTTTAATCAAAATGGGTAGAGCTATTTTTTGAGAAAATCGAAAATTTCGAAAATGTTCCATGTAAAGGGCAGTTTGGGGTGGGGGATTTTCTTAAATTTTCTTCGTGTCGCATCTTTGGAAGCTAACAATTTTGAAATTTTTCCGACTTTTCATTTCTCGGGCCTCAAGATATGTATGCATGCATTCTGCACAGTTCAGTCTAACCAGTTATTAAAGCTGGAGCACACGCGCACATGTTCTAGACTGAGAAACTTTCCTTATCAAAGAAACACTTGTGAGGCATGCCGGGAATTCGTACAGTCCCTTAGAGTAGAATAGAGCTATGGGACCAGCCAGTTGCAAATACGACGTCAGAAATTAAAACTAATCTTTTTACTTTCGCTACTGCTTATCCATAGTAAGTAGAGGAAATATTGCATTCTACCCAAAAATTTGAAACCGACATTTCACTAGAAATACACATTTTGAGACTCCGGATAAAAACCAGAAGAAAAGGTCCATGTGTGTGTATGTGTGTGGGAACAGTATAACTAAAAAAAAATCTGATGTGTTACACTCACATGGCTTTCTCTACTCTTGTACAAACTATTTTTACAAACACTTATTCTCCATCTACTTCATGTTAATCGAGATGTTAATCTTATTGCTAATTTTCTTATAGGTGCAAGGGGAATTGGTAGGTTTTAAGCGATAGTCAAATATTTTAAGAGCTGGTTGCTATGTGGCGTATTACATTCCCTTTGCATTACCAGGACTAAAAAGAAATGAATTACGAATACCCATTTGAGAAAAAGTATAAGTATTGGAAAATTTAAGGAAATAACAGGCAATATCTCGAAAATGGTTCACTCAACCAAAAGGAAAAAAAAAAATTATAGGTCATAAATTGTGTATTTTAACGCGATCTATATTTTTGTGCAGTAAAACTTTGTCTATTTGTTATGGTTTGCCAGTTATGCAAAAGTCGTTCACAATGAAGAATACTTTTGGAGGCATTACCAGAAAATTCAAGATATACATTTTATTTGTCATGAAAGTATCTTAAACATGATATTTTAATCAAAATCGTTAGAGCCATTTTTGAGAAAATTAAAATTTTCGAAAAATGTTCCATGTATAGGGTAATCTGGGGTGGGGGGATTTTCTTGAAAATCTTCGTGTTGCATCTCTGGAAGATACTGAACCTAAATATCAAGTTTGGTGTTTATCAGACTTCGTTTCTGAGTTATCCTGTTCACAGACATACACACACACACACCCACACACACACACACACACACACACCCACACATACACACGGACATGTTTCCAAAAATGCTTTTTTTTATTCAGGGGGTCTCAAAGCATGTATTTCCGGTGAAATCTCGGTATCGAATTTTTGGGTGGAATGCAATACTTCCCCTACTTGCTATACGTAGTAGAGAAAGTAGAAAATAAATAACGAACGTTTCTATTTAAGTTGAACATCTTCCAAAGATGCAACACCCTATTTTACTCTTTACACGAAACATTTTTTTTTAAAAATTTTGATTTTCTCAAAAATATCTCTAACAATTTTGTTTAAAATACCACGTGTTTAAAATATTTTCTAACAAATGAAGTGTATATTTTGAATTTTCTGGGAAAAGCTTCTGAAATCCTCTTCATTCTGAACGACTTTTACATAAATATTAAACCGCAAGAAATAGACAAAATCTTACTAAAAATGTAGGTCTACTTAAAGCACGCAATTTATGTTAAACACAATTTTTTGTGCGGAGTTAACCATTTTCGAGATACTTCTTTTCATTGGTTTGAATTTTCAAATAATTATACTATTCTCAAATGGGAAGTCATTCGTTTTTACTTTCTCTACCACGTACATAGAGGCAGAGAAGGTATTGTGTTCCACCCAAAAATTCGATAATGAAAGTTCACCGGAAATGAATGTTTTGAGGCCCCCGGAATAAAAAAAGCATTTTTAGAAAAAGGTCCTTGTCTGTGTGTGTCCGTGAATAGCATAACTCAAAACCGAAAAGTCGGATAAACACCGAACTTGAGGTTCAATCAGTACCTTCCGAAGATTCGACATGATTTTCAAGAAAATTCTCTCACGTTCAACTAAATGTTCCCTTTACAAGAACATTTTTCGAAATTTTTTATTATCCTAAAAATGGTTCTGTCGATTTTGATTAAATACAATACATTAAAGGTATTTTCATAACAAATAAAATGTATATCTTGAATTTTCTGGATTATCCTCTGAAGTCCTCATCATTCTGAATGACTGGTAAACCGTAAGAGAAAAATGTAGACGTAGAAAAAATGTAGATATCATTAAACCACAAAATTTACGTCAAATGCAATTTTTTGTGTTTGGGGTTAACCATTTTTGAGAAATTCTTTGTTATTGGTTTGATTTTTTAAATACTTATACTACTCTCAAATGTAAAGTCGTTACTAGTGTTTTATTCTCCTGGTCATACAAAGAGAACGGAATTTCAAAGCCATTACATAGCGATCCTCTCTTAAAGGTTTGACTACCGCATGAGCCTATTGTACCTTCAAGGAAATGTGCAATAAAACTATTTCGACCAATGTTTATCTAAGTTAACATGAAGTAGATAGAAGAACAATAAGGTTTTCTAAGAGTAGGTTGTTTAAGAATAGTAGAGAAAGTCATTTGAATGTAACATATAAGATTGTCTACTAGGACGGTTGTATAGGGACTTTGTATTGAATAAGGAAGTTTCATTCGTTCCAAACAAGACTGAGGGAGAGACCTGGTAAATGATGTTAGCTTTTAGTACGTGCTACCACCAGGAGTTATTAATCGCCGCAATACCTCAACGCTAATTAGTGAATGCTTTAGGCTAATGAAATGTTTACTATTGTGTCACAATGTTTTCGCAAAATTTCATAAACTGGATACATTAAAAACATACTTTGTTTCTCCCGTGTTACCATAGTAACGCTCGTACGGGGAGAGACATTCTAAAGGCGCGCAAGGATATTAGACTCTATAGCACATCTCGTACATAGTGTAGCGGGAATACTGTTGCATCATTGTAAATATCAACATTAATGTAAATAATGTTATATAAGTGTAAAATATATTATAACGGTAAATGTAAAGGAAACTACCTAGCCGTGCAAAGTTGTAATACAGGTGTTTGAAGCCACGCGGTACAAGGCAGAGGTATCTGCAGGCTTTCCCAAAGCACAGGGAATTGGCTAAATATGATCAATAAAGCACTTGAGTGAGAGAGAGAGGGACAGAGATTGAAAAGAGATAGAGAGAGGCCGAAAGAACGTGAGATACCTTAGCACATGTTCTCATACGATGACAATGTGATCAGCCAATCGCAGTATTGCTTTAAGCCACGGTGGGAAAAATAGACGGATCCCTGGCAATCGCACGACTGCATACAGTTTCTTCGGGAGGTAAATTTCATGCAACCCAGATGGCCGAGCGTGTGACAAAGCTGTTGGCAATTTAGAAACAACTTAAGGTGGGAGACACAGGTTAATAGATAGGTCCCTATAACCCAGTCAAATAATTGTGAGATAGAATTCACGGCTAACCGCGAACAAGTGTGTAAATAAGTTGCCGTTCAAGTGAACTTCAGCTTTTTCATTTCATCTCTTGTAACCACTTCTGAGATAAGAGTTAAAAAGCATAGGCCAACGCAGAAGTGTTGTAGGACGATCTTTTACAGCAACTCACTCGCGGTCGATAAGAAAGTCGACGAGACAACCGGAGAGTTCCTTTTGAATATGTGTGTGTACGTTCCTTATAGGCTTCTACACCGTGGCGCCGATTTCGACCACACTTGGCACAGATAACCTGAAAATTGCTGTTTAGCTTAGAATTCAAAATTTCGCCCCATTTCACAAAATGCCTATAAAAGCTCGCAAGGCCATCTATATCTTTCTCAACAATAATCATAATAGGACGAACATTGGCAACATAGGAATAATAATTACCTAGGCTTTCACGGTCTCGCAAAATAACAAAGAATTGCGTGTTCACATATTATTCTTTTATCTCCTCTTTAACATTGATGCATTTAACACAGTTAAACAAACAGAACAGTTATGCCACCTGTGGCTGTGCTTGCGCAAGCGTAAAGGTGCTACAATTGCTTGGTTGAAAAAAATTAAACAAAATTTCAAACTGTATTATATTAGACTATGATAACAGCAACAGCATGAAACCAGACTATATTTCATCTTCTGCTTATTTATCCTCATACAATTATATATTGAGCATTGATATAAAATTACACAAAAGGATTCAACTTAATTTCGTTTACCAGAAAAGTCTCTATGGTACTTAAACATTGCTAACATAAGAGTAATAAGTAAGACGAAGTTCATATCCATACATTCTGCGACCACACTCCGATGTTCGGGTATTCATTTATTATAATTTGTAGTTTCTCATTTTTTCTATGGGAAGTTTGTGATATTTTTATAAGCAGAAAAACAAAAACTTAGTGACATAAAAATCAAGCAACAGAATCAATCCAGTTCAAGTACCCTTCTTCCTCTTCTTCTTTGTGTGTTAATGTTGGCCTTTCTTTTGCTCTATGTTTCTTGTATTTTCTCATTAATATTATGTAATGTTAGTTACTGAGAATTAACAAGATTATACTGACGTTACTTAAACTGCTATTTTTATTCCCAAGTGAGATTTTTACTTTCTCTACTACGTATAGTAAGTAGGGGAAGTATTGTATTGCATCCAAAAATTCGATACCGAGATTTCACCGGAAATACATGTTTTGAGATCCCCTGAATCCAAAAAAAGCATTTTTGGAAACATGTCCGTGTGTGTCTGTCTGTGAACAGCATAACTCAGAAACGAACAGTCGGATAAACACCAAACTTGGTATTTAGGTTCAGTATCTTCCAGAGATGCGACACGAAGGTTTTCAAGAAAATCCCCCGACCCCAGATTACCCTTTACATGGAACATTTTTGAACATTTTAATTTTCTCAGAAATGGCTCTAACGATTTTGATTAAAATATCATATGTTTAAGGTATTTTCATGACAAATAAAATGTATATCTTGAGTTTTCTGGGAATGTCTCCAAAAGTATTCTTCATTGTGAACGACTTTTGCATAACTGGTAAACCATAAGAGATAGACAAAATTTTACTACACAAAAAATGTAGATCGCGTTAAAATACACAATTTATGTTATAGACATTTTTTTTGTTGAGTGAACCATTTTAGAGATATTGCTTGTTATTCCCTTAAATTTTTCAATACTTATTTTCTCAAATGGGAATTCGTTATTCATTTTATTGTCTTGGATATGCAAAGAGTATTAATCTGTGTATAAGGGAATACTGCTGCACCTAGCAACCAGCTATTAAGAGATATGTATGTGCTTAAAAGCTACTGTATTTCTATATTGCCCTTGTAAATATATATTCCCCTTACATGTACAAGAAAATTAACAATAAGATAGAGTCTGCAAATGTTTATCTCGATTAACATGAAGTAGATGGAGAATAAGCGTTTGTAAAATTAGTTTGTACAAGAGTAGAGAAAGGCATGTGAGTGGAACACATCAGATTTTTTTTCTACAAACAGGCACCCAAATATGACAACTTGGAGATCACTCAGTTGCATTCTCGAGAAATCATCATTGCAAACTGTAGTGATCGTGATTGTTCAACAATGGTTTTGCATATTGTTTTCTCGGTGATTTAATTTTGTTCTTGTTAGTGTCCTGAGAGTTTTAAATAACTCATTCAGTGTATTGTAGTTTCACAAAAATCGGGGGGGGGGTAAGGTAAATGAAATTAATTATATCGTCATTCGAGTTTAAAAATCTACTTGGGTAAGGCAGCTAGTATTATACAAATACAAAACGAAATTATATGATAAATGTAAAGGAAATCTAGTTAGCCGTATAAAACCAGACAGAAAGTTGCAATTTAGATACCTGGAGTCATTTGGTATCAGGCAGAGATATCTCCAAGTTTTTCCGAGCACAGGGAGTCGGCTAAACTTGACCGAGAGAGACGCTTGAATGAGAGAGAGGGCAGATATGGGATAGAGACATATAGTCAGGAGGTCTATAGAACCGAAGCTCCCCTCAGCCGCCAGGGGAAGTATCTTCCTTCCCGTGTTTGTTTTTCCATTACGCCAACATCTGAAACTTTAAAGGCCCCTACTTTTGTCGCAGGGACGGAAATGGATACACCACTTACGCGTGTCTACCCCATAGGGGAAAACTACCGAATAACCTCGGTGGTTTTGTTTTTTTATTTATGGAGCTCTTTAACTACTCTGGTTCTTAGCGTCCCATTCTACATTGGGTGTAAACAATCGGAAATTTTGCTCAGAGGCCTCTATCAGGCTTGAGGTGCTTTTACGTGCCGTAAATCTACGACATGGGATCACAGGTTTACTTCCTTTCCGAAGGAAGCCATGCTGAGTTACACGCCTGAAAAAAATCCATCGTCCTCCGCCGGGTTTGAACCCGAGATCTCGGGAACCAGATGATAGCACGGTACAACCTCGGTGGGGACGACAGTGTCTACTTCCCCGCCGAGTCAAACCCAATACGAAAGACTCCCTTCCGGGAGATGTTTGGCCCAGCATACTTCTAATAACGTCAGAAGTACCACGAGTGCTAAGGATCCGCAGCTCTCGCACTATAGCAGTTGGAGGGGTCGAACCTCCCTTACGGGAAACAGAGAGAAAGCGCAATATAAGTGAAATCGCAATTCTGTCATAAAAAAGAAGCGTAGAGGACATGAGATCATAAGTTCTCATAGCACGTCATGTGACCAGCCACTCACAATATTGCTATAAACTACGGCAGGAAAAGTTGTATCTGTAGCTAGAGGTATAGGTAAGACAGATACCTCAGACATCTCTAGATTCAACAGCCCGTTGCTGCGCAAATTCAGTACCACATACAGGTTTTCATTTATCTAGCCCCAGCATTACATTTCATTTCATTGCACGATAACATACCATACTGCTTAGCGAAACCCATTGCGCAACTCTAACCCTTGGATGTCATTCCATTCAGGACGTTTCATGGGTATCGCTCGGATATCATCTTGACACCTCGCAAGCATTGCATACCAGCAGTAATCTGTAGCGTACTGTCCGGGGTGCTCATGCGGAGCCCGATCCAACTTTGCACGAATCCTTACAAACAAGTACCCACTTTGCCTTGTATGTTTAGCTTACTAACAACCGGTGTATGGGAGGCAATGTAACCTTTGCTGATGATCGTCAACCCGCCGCCCCTAAAAGATTTACGCACTGCGTAAATTTTCTTCAAGAGGTGAACTCTATGTTACCGATAGCCGAGCATGTGAAGAATCTGTTAATAACTTAGGTCCGGAGGTATAGATTGATAAATTGATCTTATAAAGCAAAACGAACGGGTTAAAGTAATTGTGGGATAAAATTCACGTCTAGCGGCGAATAATTGTGAAAATAAGCTACAGTTAAAGCTGAGCTTAAATGTTTTCATTCGTCGCTTGTAACCAACCTGTGAGTTAAACCTATAGACCAAAACGGAAGAGCCGTAGGAAGTTCTCTTACAGCAACACAACACCCACATTCAGAAGGAAGACCGAACGAGTCACGAGAGGAAGACCTACGCAACCACCAGAGGACACGTCACAAAAGGCAATAAATAAAGTAAAGCTTTATAGTAACTTATAATAGAAGTGTTAAAGGAACATTTTATGTTTTGAGCAGAGCAGAGTTTCGTAAATCTACAAACTGAATGAAATTGTTTTTTTTTTACATGTGTGTTATGTACACTTTTTAAACAGCTGTCGATTAATACTAAATTCAAAAAATAAATGCAGTAGTTTATTTTATATTTTGCAAATATAGTATAAAACCAGAACTGTATTTTTAGTATAATAGCTTTTCATATATTTAATTTAGTAACAAACTATAATTAATTTGTGTTTTCTGGGAGTATATATTTTAAAGCTATAATACTATTAGCACGACTAAATTAACATCATTTTTCAAAACAAAAAAGATTACATATTCCTTACAAATATTCATATCAGCATTACAATCAATTTTACCATCTCTGGAGGCTGAACTGAAATATCAAGTTTGATATTTATCCGATTTTTCATTTTAGAGTTATGCTTTTGACAGACACATAAACATACACACACACAGACACGGAACATTTTTTAAAAATGCTTTTTTTTTGTGGATTCAGAGGCCTGAAAACAAGAATTTCCGGTGAAATCTCGGTATCGAATGTTTGAACGGAATACAATACCTTCTCTACCTATCATGTAGGTACGTGGTAGAGAAAGTAAAAACCATACAGGACAAACAAAACCTTATAGCACGACAGATATAAATGTTATTGGAATATAAAATGTATCTCAAATTTCGCTATTTTATGTTTAAACTTTCCCATTTTTTTGCGCGCTATCTATATAATGAAATGAACGATCGTTGTTTCTCATTAGCTCCTGGCTAATGGACTTGTTCTGTAAATGTTTTATTTTCGTCTGAGTCTTGTAGGTAAACAAAAACTAAATTATCTAATTAAACCCTTTTATGTAGATATTTATCGCGATTAAAGTGGATAAAAAAATTCGTGTTCTACGGTAGCTATAAACCACGTCGTCTGTTGATATACATTTGACCTTTAGTGTACAGCGTTTTTTGCTTTTACCGTATGATCACCACAGCCTAACGAAATGATTCACGTTGTAGATCGTATTCAAGAGCTCCGGGGTTCGATTCCCTCGACCGGTCACCCTGGCTTTGCCATGTCATAGGCGAATGCACGAATTTTCCTGTCCCTATTTCATTTCCCTGTCATTTTATTTTAGGGTTGCAGTAATAGGCAAGGCAGTTTGGTGTGTTGCTCGGGCAACAATTAGGCCCCATTTTAGTCATTTATTGTTACACTTTCTGTCCTTAAATAAATTAATTATATATCCTATTGAACTACTGTATAAAGAGAAGGAGTGCAGATCATACATTGGCCTCCAAAACCGGGGAAGAGCACCGCAAGTAGATCAGTGGTCATTGTTGGTTCTAACATGACTCCTGGGAGAGAGGGATAATTGGGAAAGACCGAAGGGTGACCAGTTCCAGACGGGCGACGGTTCCAGATAAAACGAATACAGGCGCTAGCCATCCTTGTCCACGAACCCCGAGGCCCCTTCCACGGGGGCCTCTAAGGCCCAAGGATGTCCCCAGAAAACGATCAGCAGTCCAGCCAACCCTAGGGACAAACCTTTCCAAGAGCATATTCACCGCCCAGCTGCAACATACAGGGTGAATCACCTAACATTTGCACCGCAAATATTTCGGAAATGGAAAGTGCTATTGATGTGCAATTTTCATAGCATTGATTGGTAGTCAGGGGCTCGTACATTTAGCCTATAAAGAGATTTTAATAATACTGAGAAAGTGTATTTTTAAGCAAACATATAATTTTTAAGTGGAACAATGCCTAGTTACATCAACAGAATAAAGGTAGGGTAAACTAGAATGGCAATGGTCTTTGTTGCAGGATTCTAGTGCAAGTGGTTTACAAGAAATCGCATTTTGAATAGTTTTCACCCGGAAAATTGTTTGTCCCATTCAACCTGCTTAGTTGCTAGGTACGATGTTGTTATGCTTGTTTGCATTGTGTTTTCTCTTCATTGATTGCATTGCGACTTTCTGGTCAGTTAGTTTGTGACAGTTCAAGCAGTAAGTCGTGAGTGGAAGATGGGATTTACTAAAGCAGAAAAAGCCGACATGCTCATGGTGTATGGAGAGTGTAGGAAGAATGCAGTTCTTTCCTATGCGGAAAGGTATCCCAATAGACGCCAACCATCACGGCAATTATTATCAACCAATTACGTGAAATGGTACTGTAACACCTGTAACAGATAACGTAACAGAAACAAGTGACTGGAGAAGAGGCATAAATTATTGTTTTGGCTGCCGGTGCAGTAGATCCGAAAATTACTTCCTGCACATTCGCACGTGGAAGTGGCATAAGTCAGGCAAGTGTACTGCGCATTCTCCATCGACATAGGTGCCATCCCTATCACATCTCTCTCCATCAAGTGCTGCATGGAAGCGATTTTGAGAATCGTGTTAACTTTTGTACATGGGAATTAAGTCATGATACTCCAGATTCATCATGTATCTTGTTTAGTGATGAGGCAACATTTACTAATCGTGGCCAGGTAAACAGCAGAAACATGCATTATTGGTCTGTTGACAATCACCATTGGCTTCGTCAAGTGGAACGTCAGCGTCCATGGAGCTTAAACGTGTGGTGTGGGATAGTGAACCATCTCTCATAGGCCCTTTGTTCATAGAAGGAACAATGAACTCGCACAAGTATCGCAGCCTCCTGACAGACCATCTGTCACAGATGCTAGAAGACGTTCCTTTGCAGACTAGGAGGAACCTGTGGTACCAACACGATGGCTTTCGAGCCCATAGTGCACGAAGTACTACAGCTTGTCTTAACGGATTGTTTCCAAATCGTTGGATTGGACGAAGAGGACCAGTACCTTGGCCGGCCCGTTCACCGGATCTGACCCCTTTAGACTTTTTTCTGTGAGAAAGGCTGAAAGACACAGTCTACAAGGATGTACCAACTACATCAGACGATATGAAACAACATATTACTGCTGCCTGCTCTGAAATTTCCGCTGAAATGCTAGGACGTGTGCAGCAGTCTTTCCATAGCAGACTGGAAGCGAGTATCGAAGCTGCCGGTGGTCATTTTGAACACAACCTTCGAAGGGCTATGCTGTCTTCACTTGTAAGAATCCACAGAAGTATTGTAATTCCCTTTTGGTTTTCTTTAGTTTGTGCTACTACAGGTTATACAAGTGTCGGTGCGTAACAGTTTCAAAATAAGATTTCTCGTAAACCACTTGCACTAGAATCTTGCAACAAACGCCACTGATATTCTAATTTACCCTACCTTTATTCTGTTGATGTAACTAGGCATTGTTCTATTTAAAAATTGTATGTGTGCTCAAAAAATACACTTTCTTAGTATCATTAAAATCTGTTTATAGGCTGAATGTACGAGTCCCTGACTAACAATCAATGCTGTGAAAACTGCACATCAATACCAGTTTCCATTTCGAAATATTTGCGGTGCAAGTTTTAGGTGATTCGCTCTGTATACCGAACGCCGTCACCTGGTCCTACACCCTGAAACAGAGTGATGGACAGAAAATTCTTAAGGAAAGAGGAGCCATCCCAACATTAGCCTACCGACCCAGGGAAACCACTAAAAAAGAAAGTGGCCGACCCAACAGGAATTCGAACCCGGGATCTCTCGATTGCGAGCCTCACGCGTTACCTGGAGCCATCTCTCTTGGTATCACTGTGTAAAATAATAGTTTCAGGTCTACCTGTTGCCATAATAAAAGCAAATTTGCTTAGATTCATAGGAGTTTCATAAATATAGGCTATTATTAACGGTAGCAATTCGAGTTGACATTAGAAGAAGAGTATTTTCAAAATATAACTTGGAAATGACGCCGCAGTAATAAATTTACGTTAACAGCTCCATTTATATGCCATCTTTAACATCTGAGGTCATATCGGCGGCTTCGCCTTGGAATAATTGCTCATCGGCAATGATGTTCACTTGTTTATTATTCTGCTAATCTATTGAGTTTTATTTCTAAGCATTCAAATCACACACGCATTTGCACTCTCACTCTTAGTTCCCGACTCTAGGGAGGACGGGAAATAATTCTGGCTAAAGAAACACTCTCATCTTCCATCCGGGAATCGAGCTTGGAACTTTGGATTTGGAAACTAAGCATGCGAACCACCAGGCCACCGAAGCTGTCAGAAAAGGATTCATTATTAACGTTTAAGCAACTTGTAACTGTTTTGGGGTAATAAAATGTTTTGTAAATTATGCATTTATGTTAAAAAAACTTCGGCGTTTGGATAAAAAAAATTTAATTCCTGCAGATTAACTTTTAAATTTTAGATAGATCTAACGGGTTTAAAAAGGAATTTTTCCAGAGTTGTGGGCCATCCTTATAACCTTTGTGTAAATATGCAGACTGTTTCGTCGTAACAAAAAGTTGGCGCTAAGAATTTCTATCTCCGTTTGATGCTAATTAAAAGCATGGAAAAAGTTGAGATTCTTTTTCTAAAGAATTAAATTTTCGTCCCCTGTAGTCCTTCGCATACCAATTACGTCGCTAACTCTAGCTTTCATTTGCAGCTTCCTCCGTAATTACTAAACAAAACGGCTCTCCTATCTGCGCCACTCCTCCAAATGACAGGTTTTTCGTGAGACATTTATTTAGTGAGTATAGATCTATAGCTATACCGGCTCCATTTTAAGAATATATGCCAATGTAACCAAACACGCGTATGAGTGCGACGCCATTGTATGGTTCATCCTTGTAACCCTTGCAGAAGGAAAATAAGGTTCCTAATTTTATTTCAAAGAGTGCTTATATTTACTCCAAAAATATAAAAATACCGCTCTATTACAAATGGAACAGTTTGATTTCTATTCTGTTTCATAAACGTAAAAGTAATATTATGCATTATTATAAGAACGTACTGCGATTGCGCAGTTAAGAAGAAGAGAAAGTGTGACATTCACTTTGTACTACAGTGCTTTCCTTTCACACTGTGGCTACCGCACAGCGCTACAATCCACGCAATCGCCTCGTATTCTGATAGTTAGAGTGACAATTACAATGATAATAAACACATGTCTTATCATAACACATGTTGGAAATTTTGCCTTTCTTTACCCACACATTTCTGGCATCTTCTCAGGAAATATCTCTCAATATCTGAAATTGAATGAATTTCTCGCCTGATGTTCTCCTTTAATTCTTTCAATGTATCTAATTTTTCACGTGATCACCAGAGCGGGTAAATTTTTGTAACTGGATATTGCGAGATGTCTTAATATTCTTCTGGCGAAACATGCTCCCATTTACATGGCTAAGTTACGTCGTAAGATGAACAGATACTGAAGCACAGAGAAAGCCGATTTTACACGCGAGATTCCCTTGCATGATCGAAAATTGGCGTGTAGTGTGCAGTAAATGCACAAAGAATAATAGGACCATTATTTCCTGAACAATTAATAAATACATAGAGTTACAGGAATGATTTACATCATTTTTTCAAATGCTAACCTATGTTGAATGTCAATCTGGATTTTTCAAGCAAGACTTTGCTACCGCGCATACAGCTGATGAGTCATTAAATTTAATTCCGAAAATGTTTGAAGGTAGGGTAATTAGTCAAGAATTATGGCTCTCAAGATTATGCGATTTTTATCTATGGGGTAAGTTGAAAAATAAATGTTATAGTAATCTTCCGTGTGACATGGAGTTAAATTCTTAATAGCAAAACTGAAATGATAATCTACGTCAAAATGGAACGTTCAGAATCGTCTAAAGTGAGCCAAGAGGAAGAAAGAAAGAGTTTACCGATAGGATCCTTCATCTTTGTTGTATTTTGTGCTTATTTAATGCACTAAAGCAACCTAGGACCTACGTGTTTCGAATTCTGCGCAGAGCAATAGAATCCACTCCTTCCATCTTCGTCCTGACCCTTATATTACCTTAGGGAGTATTGGATTCCGTTCTGGAAAGGTCTTATCAGAGATGGGTTCCAACTATTGACCCAAAGGTCATTGTGACTACACGAGAGGTATTACACAAGCATTCAACTAATCTTTTGAAAAAATATGTGGCCCTACTATGTTGTAGTAACATTTTATTTACCTAGAGTAAGTGAAACGTTATTTACTTTCTCGCTGCGAGCCTAGGTTCGAGTATTTTTGGGACAAGCTGACAGGCCTTTTCCCTTAGTAGGGAAGGATATTAGTTTTCTTAGATATTTAATTTCCATAAAGCATGTACGCATTCATTCATTGATTCACTTTCAGTCATTCACTGTCTGATAAGGACCTTCCGCATAAAGGACATTAAATTAAGAAATCTGATGTGTTGCACTCACATGACTTTCTCTAACCACTCCTTTATATATTCTTTAAAGAGTGCATTATTCTATATATTTCTATTCTTTTTAAGTTTAACCTTTAACATGATAGGTTATAGCGGACGATGAGTAAATGAAATTGGTGAAATGATGCTAAAATAAACCCGGGGTCCATAGAGGTTAAAGTTATCTGACCGAGTCGATTTTGAGAATATCTTAGTAGAGGTAATTTGTGAAAATATTTGTGTTGCGTTCTTAAGGATGCGTGGATCATTCTATTTACAGGCATCCAAGGAGAGTTTCTTAAAAAATTCTTTATTTGGGATTCAGGGGACCTAAAAACGTGTACTTGAGTTCTAATTTTTGGGTGGAATACCATGAAAGTAAAAACATCTTTTATACACAGGAGCAAAAAAAAAAAAAAAAAAAGAGAAAAAAATTGTGTAAAATGTTAGCATAGCTCACATTTTGCAGACATCCTCTGAGTCAAAATAAAAAATAGTCTAATGGAGTACGAGCAAGGTGGATTGAGCAAAATAAACTCATCTTCTGAGCAGTTACGTAGTTAGAACTAAGCTTTTCTTATTGAGGTATTTAGGGGAATTACCCTGCAGGATGTGCCTAATGATCGGAGGAGCTAATTACAGATCTTCATGTTACTACCGCCAGCGACAGCGAAGTGCAGTTGCAGCACGTGCAGGGCCGATCTTAGCAGAGAAATGCTGCTTGCCTCAAGTGTCTTTCTAGGCTTTTGTCGCTCGAAAATAGTGATGAGTCTTATGAACTTCTTATATCATTCACACGTTTTATTGTGAGTCGTTAAAAGAAGCAGTGTTCGCTCTGAACAATGAAGTGTTGTTAATAAGCTTG